>CM054382.1:51145714-52390000 GCA_028858755.1 Ara ararauna
CCAAGCACGCGGAGGAGCCTGAGTCTGCTGCTACATCATCAGCGAGATGCCTGGCTCATCCTTGCAGCAGTGGCAGAGATTTCAGCCAGTGGCACAGCATTCCCAATGCGGGTTTAGAAAGCAGCAGCAGCTTTTTTAGGAAGGGGTTAGAAGCACCACCAGGAAGCACCGGGGCCGAGATGCAGCCCTGAACCTTGTCCCAAGAGCCTCCCCAACCCCAGGACAGCACCCACACAACCACACTACAGTGCCCACTGCCTGGCCACCCCATGTGCGATGCTTGCCCAGCCTCACCTCCTCCCCAGCGCAGGCACCGGGCCAGGTCATTGCCTGTTCCCAGAGGCAGAATGGCCACCGGTGGGTGCTTTGCCAGGTTTGCCTTGTCTGCAATTTAAGAGGAAAGAGAGGTTTGGGGTTGAAAGGGCTCATTCCCTGCTCTTCTCCATGCCCCTCCTTGGATGGCAACCCAGCAGTAATGCTGTTGGCAGGACCCCCATCCCCTGTCACCCAGAGAATATCAGGAACCTGCAGCAGATCACCAAGAACACAAGTGGACGATGCTCTGTGGGAGCACAGCTGCCCTCATTCACCTATGCAGTCCAGGATCCAGCCGACTGTGCCGTCCCCGCCACAGGCCAGGACGCGGAAATCTGGAGTGTCTCGAAAGAAGCTCAGCCTGGAGAGAGCCAGCAGAGACAAGGGGTGATGTAGGGGAGTAAAGGCCAGTGGGAGGGGGCAGAGGACTGGATGCAGCATCTCCATACCCTGGCGCAGGCCCGCCGCGGTCCAGGTTGTACACTTGGCGTGGGTTGAGCAGGTAGTGAAATTTCCGAAGGACCCTAGGAAAAGGAGAGGTGCGAGGGATGCTGCAGAGGTGAGCTGCCTCTGTGACAGATGCCGGGGCAGCCTTAGGGACTGGCAGCCCCTGATCCCAAGGTAATACCGTCCCTGAGCAGGACCCCACCTACCGCTCCCCTTGCCTTCCTCCGCTCTTGGGGTTCACAAGCACCAGGAGAGGATGCGTCCCGGGCCGCGGGCTGATCTGGAGGGCAGAAAGTGCCGCTGCAGGGCTCAGTACGCACCCACAGCATTGCTCACGGCCCCCGCCGTGGGAACCTACCTGCAGTCCTTGCCCATCCACTGTGCTGGGGTTGAACTTGAAGCCCTGGCTGTCCTCGGGGTTGGTGCTGGCAGGGGAGTCGCTCTCAGATCTCCGGCAGTGGGACTGCCTGTCCTTTGGGGAACAGAGGCGCGGATGCGCACGCCACCCCAGGAAGGCAGCGCCAGCAGCTGGGGGAGGCAGGTTGGCCACAGCAATGCCCTGGCCAGGTCTCCGCCACCCAGCAGCAAGGAGGAGGCACTTACCAGGACAACAGGGCAGATGTAGGAAGGCAGCAAGATGTGGTCCCGCAGTGGACCCCCATCACACTCTGGCTTCACATGGGAGGCACATTTGTTGTGGAGCTGGAGGGGGTCGGAGGAAGGGAGGTTGGGCCAGGGGCACACGGCCATCTCCTATCTGTGAACCTCCCCTCCCCATGACCGGCTGTGCCGGGAGAACTGCAGGATGCACCCTGGCTCCAGTGCACCCACATACTCACAGTGACTTGGCACCAGACGCAGTGCAGGCCAGTGATGCCCTGGTAGCACTTGATGCTCTTGTGGCATCTGTCACACTTGACGGGCGAATTACCCTCGATCCACGTGTGCTGCATCACCTGCAAGGCACAGGGAGCACTGCAGGCACAGTACCCACTGACCCTCAGCCATCGCCTCTCCGCTGCTGCTGTGGTTCTGGAGGGTGCTGTGCCATGCAGGGATGCTGACTGATCCAAAACAGCCCCTCACATGGCCACCTCCCCTCCCTGCTGCTCCATGAAGCACATCAGAGACATCCATCTCCACCTGAAGCCATGTCAGACCTTGGGCTGGTGTCCTGTAGATCCCTGGGGGCTGGGGATGGGACCTACCCTCCCAGGCTTTGGATGCTGGGAATGCCTGTGAGCTGCTGCCCAGAACCCAAGAGGCAAATCCCAGGGAAAAAGGGCATATGGGACCTGGGCAGCAGACAAAGGGGCCTGCTGCCAGCAGTGGTGCTGCCCTGGAAGAGCTCCAAGGAAGACCCAGCAGCTCAGAAGTGCACTGGCCACCTACTCACGCTTGTGTTTCTCTTGGACTTCACGTAGGTGCTGATGCAGGAGGCGATATCTTTGGACACGCATCTCTCGTGGACGGTGTACTTGCAGACTGGCAGGAGAGAAGGAGGTGGTGAGCATCACACCCCAGCATCCCCTCCCCACTCACCCGGCAGCACCTGCAGGCTCAGCACTGATGGAGACTAGTTCCCCCCTCCCTGTGTCACTGGAATGGGGTGGGAGCTGCCAGCCTGGGGGTGCAACAGCCTGTTGAGGGTCTGTGACTCACAGGAGCAGCAGAGGCCCTGCTTGCGGACCCCCAGCAGCATGGTGTGGCAGAAGTTGCAGTAGGCAGGCTTCTTGAAGTGCTTCAGCCTCCAGGCGTGCTGCCCATCGTCCTTCGCGTTCTGCAGGGCAGGAAGCAGAGAGTGAGGGGGGGGTCACTGCCCTGTGCTGCGGGTCCCCATTCACTCAGCCCGCCCCTTTCATCAGCTTTTGTTCTGGAAAAGCCCCCAGTGTGTTTGCAGTTCACACCCAGCTGGACCATGGGCTCCCCCTGCTCCCTGGTGTTCCCATCCCATCCCTGTATCCCCCTGCTCCCTGGGCATGTCCAGCTCCTAGCACTCCTGGCGCCAAGCTCCAGCTCCGCACAGCCCCTCAGCACAGCCTGGCTCCAGGGATTCTCTGCTGGTGGCCAACAGAAAGGTGACTCCACATCTGGGGACAGACCCTGCCACCACAGGGTGACCAAACCAAGCCTGTTACATCTGGGTCCAGGCTTGAGTGCTTTGCAGGAGCCACTTAAAATTCCCCATTTTCTTGAATGTTTTTGCTAGAAAACCCACCCTCCTGGCTCTGTAGGAAGTAAGTGCCAGAAGGAACACCACGGAGCAAAGCCATGGATTTTCCCTGCAAACGATCACCAGTGCCAAACTATGGTTAGGGAAGAGCCTCAATCAAATTAACTCGAAAGGATGAAAAAGCAACACAATGAAGTAAGGAGGGGTCCCAAACCACCCCTCCTGTTCTTTGAAGCTCGCACCAGGAGAGGAGCTGTCATTTTACAGGCTCATCTTATTTTTTGATTAAATATTCATCAAACAGGAGCACACTATGATGGCAGAGAGCAAACCCAGCCTGCTTGGGCATGGCAGCTGGCAACGACTGCACTCAAAACTGAGCTGGTGAAGATCTGGAGGTGAAGGCTGCTCAGCAGATGCGGGGTGTGGTGCCAGATGGGTGCATAGCCTGTTGGTGCAGGTAGGGTCCCTGCATGCCCTCCATTGCCACCCTCCTCTCCCACTGCAGCAAGCTCCAGACCTTCCTTCTGGAGTGGGCAGCACTAGATGTGGCCAAAGCAGGTCCCTGTGTGGGCACTCACTGTCTCCATCCCTAGAAGGACCAGCAAGGGGATGGTGGTCATGCCTCCCCGGATCCACTCCTCCAGCGTCACTGTCCCATCATGGTCGTAGTCGATCTCCTCCATCATCGTCTTCAAGATCTGGAGGAGGGAGGAGATGCAGTGTCACAGTGATGCTGCCTGCGAGCCCCAGCTGCTGCCTCCCACACCAAGAGCTCCTGCAGCATCCCTAGCCCAGGCACTCACAGGCTTCAGCTCAGTGGAGTCCCACTCCAGGTACTCGGCCACATGCACCATCTGGTTGATGATACGATCCAGCTCCTGAGCACAGAAAGACATCGGTGCCTGGCACTTAGGGACGGCTTTGGGCACGAGCAGCATGTCCAGCCTCAAGCCCCCAGGTCTACATCCTGATACACCCAGGACCACCCCAGACCCCCACCCGCACAGGGGGTCAGCAATACCCCACTTTTCCGTGGGTGCTGGGAGCTGCTTTCTCCTCTGAAACCTGCCACAAGATCTGCAGTGGGTTTTCCTCTCAGAAAAGCTGCTCTGATAAGGCAGATTTTTATTTGCAACAGGTTTCAGGGGCAATACCCAAAGGACATAAAGGAAACTCCCAGGGAGGGGGCCGTGCACGATTTTTCTCTTCTGAAAGCCTGTGACCTGATGTAGAGCTGCAATTACTGGTGGGTGGATTTCTTCCAGCTGCTGCAGAGCTGGCATGCATCCCCCAGCCCCATGGTCCAGCCTCACAGCAAATGCTGCTTCCTTCCTCCTCCCTTCCCATATCCCTGTCTAGCTTGGAGCACCACACCAGGGCAGCGGCTCCCTGACAGCAGGCCCTGCATGTGTTCAGCCCCCCAAGGTAGGCTTCTCCTCTCCAAGGGAATGCTTACCGAGCTGTCCAGGAGGCCATTTCCATCAGTATCATAGAGGCGAAACATAACTGGAAGGGAAAAAGAAGCTGTCTGCCAGTTATACCCCAGTCCTGGGGCACCCCAGGCAGCCAGTGCTCAGTGCCAGGGCTGCTGGGTCTCTGGGATGGGATGGGACCTGAGCCTATACTGGGCTGTGAGATATTGGAGCAAAGCCATGGGCCCCCCAGCTCTGTGTGTGTCGGACACGGGTGCCAGCAGGCGGGAGCAGAGCGGTGAAGCTGAGCAGTTTTCTCAAGTGGATTTAACGTTTCAGCATTAAAAAGCGAGTAGGAACATCCATCCCCACAGCCCTCCTTAGGTGAACCCCAGCAGATGCCTCCAGTGATGTGTGACCAGCATCCCATGGCTCCAGGGTCCCACTTACACTCCAGCTTGTCCTCAGCCCGTCCCCTCTCCAGCAGGGACAGGTAGCAGACGATGTCCTTCAGGTGGACCACTTGTGCCAGGGGGGCAGGGGGCTGTGGGGGGACAGCTTTCAGGGAGCTGTGGCTCTTCCGCAGGCTGAAGGGTAACCTCTTCTCCACACCTCTCGTGCCTGCAGGCAGGGAGCAGGGGGTGAAGCCCAGGCACAGGGCTGGCCATTAGCACCAGGAGCTGTTCCCAGCTGGGACATGCGGCTGGCAGCACTCTGGGGCAGGGACCAGTATATGGTGGTGCTGGGGCCTATTGCAAGAGCAGAGCTGAACGCTGCAAGTTGGTCCCTGGCTGCAGACCCTCACATCTCTGGCACTGTGGGTATGGGCAGTGAGAACCCATTGGGGACAGGCTCTGTTAGGGCAGGAGCTGGGCTGGAGGCAGCCGTGACTCACAGCTCTGGTCCCCCCTAGCTAGGAGCCAGGTAACTGACTGGGAGGGCTCTACAGGATGGGATCAGTGGCTTAAGTTTGCAAAGCAAAGCTGTCCAGATGCCAGGAACCCGCCGATTTTGGAAGGTCACCACCATCACACCAGAGACCTTACCAGCTGCACCGCCAGGGCTAGGTGGGGGGGTCTGCAGCTTGGGAAACCATGAAGGGCTTGTCCCCATGGAGCCCCAGCCAAGCTCACCTGGTGACTGAGGGCTGAGCAGGGACCCGGAGGAGATCTTCGAGGAGCCCGAGGAGTTGTGAGCAGAAGGAGTGCCAGTGGTGGACTTCTGTGAAGATGACCTGGACCAGCTGGGGGAGGCATTGGGGATCGATGCTGGGGTGAGGGATGATGGCTGCGGCTCAGCTGTATTGCTGTGGCAGCTCTTTGGCTCTGGAGCATGTCGTCCCAGGGCACTTAGAAGCGATTTCCCATTGATCCCTGCAAAGCAGACAGACCATAGAATGGTTTGGGTTGGAAAGGATCTTAAAGCTCCTCCAGTTCCAACCCCCTGCCATGGGCAGGGACACCTTCCACTACCACTAGACCAGGTTGCTCCAAGCCCTGTCCAGCTTGGCCTTGAATGTTGCCAGGGATGGGGCAGCCACAAGGCTGGTCACTCATCCTGGGTTTTTGCTATCCCAAAGCACGCTGGCATCCTGGACCCAGGGCTCTCTGAGGGGCACCACAGTCAGACCCTCACCCTCCTGCCTGGCCCAGCAGTCTCCAGCAGCGCTCCCACCCATGAGGACTGGCCACCCTAGTGCCTGGGACCAGGCGGGGAGGATGTAGTCCCCTGCCACCTGCCAGAGCTGCTCTCGAGCCCCAGCACTACAGTCAAGCACCTGGGGAGGGGTCTCCCATTTCATCTGCAGTTTATAGTCCTTTCAGCAGAGGCCTTCATGCACTGCAAATCTACCTGGGCAAGGGCAGGGGGAAGGTGGGTGTCTGGCACAAGTCCCCTGCTCTGGGTGGCTGCCCACACCAATACCTGTGAGACGTGCACAGGCCACCTTGCTCTGATGGAGATGCTGGCATCGAGTGACTTATGGGTCTGGAAGGGAGGAATCAGTGCCATGGTGCCCTGTGGATCTCCACTCCAGACAAAGCCTTTGTCTGCCCGGAGCAGCGGAGGGCCCCCGGGAGCCCATCCATGGGATGAGACAGAGTGTGCTGGCCCTGATGCCACCCACTTGCAGGTGTCACCCCACAATCTCTGTCCCTTTGGGGCAGCATGGGAGAGAGCCCAATGTGCCATGGCATGCCCAGCAGGGTGGCAGGGGCTGGCTTACCAAGGGTGTTGTGCTGTGAGACGCTGGGGCTCTGGCGCTGCGTCTCAGGGGAGGCTTGACATATCTTACGCTTGAAGGAGGTGAAGAGGTGCTGGCAAAGCTCCTCAGGCACGTCTGCCTCCAGGTAGGTCTTCATGAAGAGGTGAAAGCCCTCGTAGTCGATGGGCTGGGGAGCAGACAGAGAAGAATGATGGAGGTGCGCCAGGCACGGCTGGGGGATGCAGATGCACCAGTGGAGGGTGGTATCCTGGACCCCCCCTCACTGGGAACATCAGCTGCAGAACCTAAAAACAGCTTTCCAAATCCCAGTGGTGGGATATGGACTAAAGAGACTCAGAGGCAGCAGGGCCAAACATCCCCAGTGCCAGCTGGCTGCTGTGGGCTCTGAAAGCCTCCTGCTCCCCCACGGCAGGGCATGGAGCAGTGGGACTCTCCAACCCACCCCCAGCCCTGGGGGCTATTGTCCTCCCCAGGTCTCCTCGCCTCCTCCTTCCCTGCTGGGCATCCTCATCACATCCCGATGGCTTTTGTGGCCGCAGCTAGAGTGGGGGTCCTGCGGTGCCCTTCAATAGCGGGGTAGTTTTGCTGCCCCTCCTCGACACGTTCAGCCCACTGGTTTTTCTCATTTTGCCTCATTTCAGCTATTATGGCCCCTGTGAAAGGCTCCGTCCTGCTGGCACGTTAATAGGTCTCTCTGAAAGCACCACTTGGAAAAAATAACCCCAGCCTTCCCCAGGCAAGAGCAAGAAGGCGTGGGGCCTTCCCTCGTCCCATGCTGGCAACAGCAAAATCATTTGCTTTTGGGGGAAGAGAGACAGAAAATCCCTTCTGGCTTCTGCGTGGCAAGGAGATGCCCCAAAATGCACCTCTCTGCAGCGCTTGCAGCCAGCATTGGACACCAGCATGGCCAGGGGCTCTTGGCAGCATCGGTGGGATGAGGCGGGATGGCCGCATAGCAAGCCTGTCCCTAGGATGGCTGGGGAGGGGGGAGTATGTGGCTGGGGGCTGGGAAAGATGCTCCTCGTCTGTGAAAGCATCTTTCCCAGTGCTGGGAGCATGGCCATGGGGAGAGGCGGGGGTGGACAGACAGAACGGCTGCTTTCAGCTGAGGGAGCTGAGCTGGGAAGGTGGCAGGGTGCCGGGGGGCAGGCTGGAGGAGACAGGGCCATACCTGTTCAGGGTTGTACTTCGAGAGGACACCATCCCCATGGAATTCCTCCAGGACATCCTTGAGCTTCTTGGTGGAGTCTGTGGAGACAAAGGCATCACAAAGGTGAGATCCCTTTGCCATTAGATTAGATTAGATAGGGATTGGTCTTGATCAGCCTGGAGAAGAGAAGGCTCCAGGGAGCAGCTTCCTCGGAGCAGCTTCCAGTGCCTAAAGGGGCTGACAAGAAATCTGGAGACAGGCTTTTTACAAGGGCCTGCAGTGATAGGACAAGGGCGAATGGTTTTGTGCTGACAGAGAAGAGATTTGGACTAGACATGAAGTTCTTCCCTGTGAGAGTGCTGAGGCCCTGGCACAGGTTGTCCAGAGAAGCTGTGGCTGCCCCATCCCTGGCAGTGTTCAAGGCCAGGTTGGACGGAGCTTGGAGCAGCCTGGTCTAGTGGAAGGTGTCCCTGTCCGTGGCAGAGGCCTGGAGCTGGATGAGTTTCTAAAGTCCCTGGGAGGACTCACATCCCCATACCACTTTCAGACCACCCTCCTGGGGAGGAGGCAGCTGCCCGCACTGCAGCCTTGCTTGCCACGCTGTGATTAACAGAACAACAACACTGAACATGAGCTCAGCGTTACAGATGGTGTTTTATGGTCTGTGACTCAAGACAGGCAGGATGAGATGCAGACAGCGACGCTGCGCACACACCTCTGCCTGCAGCCCTGTGTTCCCGTCTCAGATGGCGGGCGGGCAGGCCGGGGGCTGGGAGCTGCTTGCACTGGCTTGTTTGAGTTGGGAGCCATGCCTTCCCATGCTGTCAGCCTCACCCCCGCGATGTGCAGCAGCCCTGAGGACAGTTCTGGGGAGGTCATGGGGACCCCTTTGCCTCCAAGTTCTCTCCTGCAGAAGCCTGCTTACCCCAGCGCCACGCTGCCTCTGCCAAGCAGAGATTTTACACCTCCTCTCCCTTTGTGCCATGGTCCTGACTGAGCTTTCCTGCCCATCCTGTCCTGCTCTCAGGCTACATCACTTTGCCATCGCCTGCTGCAACAAGCACGCTCACATGCTGGCTCTCTGGTAGGCAGGACCTCAAGGACCCGGTTTCAGATGCCTAGGCTTTGCCTGGGCTCCCTCTGCAGCCTCTTGCAGCCCCAGGACCCCACAGCACAACCGCCAACCTCCTCTCCTTGGCAGGCGCTGCAGGAAAGGGGCTGCTCTGCAAAAGCGCTAAGCAAAATTGCCGCAGAGGATTGGCAACCTGAGGCGAGCTGTGAGCAGCTCCACGTGTTTGGGAAAAGCCAGTCTGCTTTCCTCGCTGGCATTTTGCTTCACGGACGAACGTGGGAGCTGGCCGCCTTCGGAGGGACCGAGCCATGCTCACGTGTGCGTCCGCCAGAGCAGGGGGGCTTGTGCTTAGCTGAATTCTCCAGGGCATGCAGGCACGGAGCCTCTCCTGCTGTGCCCCACCAGCTGGAACCTTCCCAGCCTCCCCATCCCAAATCTAAGGAGTTATCTGCTTCTCCAGGAGGACACCAAGGATGTGGAGGACCAGTCTGGCACAGATCAACAGGTCTTTAGAACCCCTCTCTCGGTCCCGGGGTGATGCGCAGGGTACTCACAGTCCGTGTACTGCTGGAGCTGGGTGAACTCGGCAGGGCTGAGCGAGATCCACCCGCCATCGCTCATCTTCAGGCAGCAAGGCCCACTTTGGGGTGGCCGCGAGCTGCTGTACTTGCTGTGCTGGGCTGGCTCGGTCACATTGGCACGGGCAGGGGCGCGGGGGTCTCTTGGCCAGCTGGCATCATCCCACTGAGCCTACGAGCAGCAAATCCTGGATCAGCACCTTCCAACCTAGAGCAGGGATAGAAAGAGAGGAAGAGTTCAGCAGTGCCCGGCTGCAGGAGGGGTGGCACCATGCAACCAGCAACAGCCACAGCTCCCGGCGGTTGGAGGATATGCCTCAATAGAGCCAAGGCAAACGCCACGTGTGGGGATAGGAGCTTGTTGCCTTATGTATCCGCAGTGTTTTCCAGGGGTACCCAGCGTGACAGGAGCAGAAAGAAGGACACAACTAATTAGAGAAGACGCAGCGAGCAGGGACAGGGGAGCTGTGAATGAATGGAAGCTCCAGGTTGCGCCTCTATCTCCGAAGCTGGAGGTGACCTTTAGCTGGATCCACTGTCGAGAACTATCATAAATTGAAATCTATGTTCAAAACTGGGTGAGAGGGAAAAACCTGTGTTGTAGAGGAAGCGTCCCTACAAGTGGCCCTCTCCAGCCCATCCATGTTCAGGCTTCAAGAGTTATTAGCTTTTCCACTTAACCAAATCAGTCATGGGGGAAGAGACAGCATCGCGAGGAGGTGGCTGCTCTTCAAGGAGCAGATGAGAGCATGCTGATCTTGATTTTAGGGCTGCTTCCCTGCTAAATATTGGCTCCTGGTTTTCACCAGACTGAGAGGATGAGAAAGCAGAGCGAGGGCGAGCTGGGAAAGGCCACACAACTTGAGGGGATGCATGGGGAGCACCCGCACCCCCAGCGGCTGGCTGCCCTGCTCGTGGTGCTGTTCATTTGCAGGAAAAGGCATTTGGTGAAGGTCAGCAAGTCATTCTGGGGAGCCGCCGGGTCCCAGGTGCCACACCAAACCCACCCAGTGTCACTGGGGACTTTTGCATATGGCGGGCACCAGGAACAGGCACTTAACCCCTAATCCCAGGAGTTGCCCCAGCTGTCTCTGGGATAGACCTCCTTCACCTCAGCCACTAAGGGCAGCCCCAGGGTTGGCCAGCAAATGTGACCACCTTCATAAGGCTTTTGGGACATGCTCGGGGAAGATGGAGACAGGCTGAGGGAGCTGGGCTTTTCAGCCTGGAGAAGAGAAGGCTCCAGGGAGCAGCTTCCTCAGAGCAGCTTCCAGTGCCTAAAGGGGCTGACAAGAAGTCAGGAGAGGGGCTTTTTACAATGGGATATAGTGACAGGACAAGGGGGAATGGTTTTGAGCAGACAGAGGGGAGATTTAGATTACACATGAGGAAGTTCTTCCCTGTGAGGGTGCTGAGCACCGGCACAGGTCGCTCAGAGAAGCTGTGGCTGCCCCATCCCTGACAGCATTCAAGGCCAGGCTGGACAGGGCTTGGAGCAACCTGGTCTAGTGGAAGGTGTCCCTGCCCATGGCAGGGGGTTGGAACTGGGTGAGCTCTAAGATCACTTCCAACCCAGATCTTTCTGTGATTCTATGATCCTCTGAGATGCTTCTGCTGCTCCTGCCCAGCTACCTCAGGGCTGACGGGGATGATGCCGTGTGCTTATGCTGCTCTGCCCTTGGGCACTCATGTGGGGACAACACACAGCCCTGAGGGAAATGCCACCTCTCCACCCTTGCCAGGCCCTGTTGGCCCTGAGACACCTTTCCTCCAGCCTGCAGCCATCCCAGCTCATCCCAGCAGCTCTTTGTCCACATGCCACCAACCAGGGAGAGGCTGGACACAGCGATTAAAACAGTTGTGTAGTTGGGCCAGTAAAAAACTCCCCAGTGTCTTCCCACACTAGCACCAGTTTTCTAGGGTTCTTCATGCTGGGGAAAGGACAAGCAGCAGTACAGTGTTTCCACCTTTCCAGGATGAAGGGTTTGTCCCAGGGTATCTCTGAGGCTGGTCAAGTACAACTCAGTCTGTAAGTAACCCTCCAGGAGCGTACACTTTCTGTTTCCTGGCAAGTGAGCTGTTTTGTTTGACCAGAACCTATTTTTTATCCTAAATTTATACAAGGAGAGGCTGAGAGAACAGAGCCAGCTCAGCCTGCGCAAGAAAATGCAAAGGGGGGGACTCCTGGTTGGCTCCAGCTGCCCAAAGGAGTCCCAGTGCACCAAGCCTCCTGCAATGGACAGCAGTGGAAATACCCCTTGTTTGTTATAGTGTTGGGTTATGGGGCAGCATGAAGCAATACAAGGAAAGTAAAGCAGAGCTAATTGTGCCATCCCAAGGGGCTTTCCCCCAGCAATTGCTGGAATAACAAATGCCACTTCTGGCACGTCAGCTTTGGATTTCAGGAAGGGCAGGGAAAAGCCTCCTTAGGAATCCAGCTTCTCGTTCGGTCGCCTTCTGAATTGTCAGCGGCAAATTGTGTTCTATTAAATCAAATTTGCCTCTCTCTAAAAATAGCTCCCTACTAGCATTACAAAGAACAGTGGACTACCTGCCTGAAAGCACCTCCTGGGACATGGCCCCTCTCCCCTCCTCGCTCCATGCCCACCAGCTGTGCATGTGGGCTCTGCCGTTCTGCTGGCACTGGCAGCACAGCGTGACTCAGGATGGCTGAACTGGCCGGGGGAGGATGGAAAGGGGGGAACTGGAAGGGCTCCGAGCACTTCCCAAGCCCTCCCTGGGGATTAGCTGATGCCGGAGCCCTCAGGAAGCCCCTGCGCATGGAGCATCCTGCCTGCCCCAGGGCTGGGTGTGGGAGCTGAGGGATGATGAAGGAGGCACCCTGGGAGCATCACCGGATGCAGGCAGAGGTGCAGCTTGGTGAGAGCCAGGGCCCGGCCATGTAGGGCCTGAAACATTCACATCAACAAGGATGATGCCAGGTTGAAGCTGGGGATGGGCCAGTCCCCACTGGCCAGTGGGGCCCGGGTAGGTGGTGGCCAGGCCAAGCCTTGGACAGCAGGCATATCTTAATATTCATGAGAAACGGCTGCCCACAGGCACCCCCAGTACCCAGGGCTGTGGGGCTGCTGGGGGCAATGATGGATGGGCAGAGGAACTGCTTTTCCAGCCAGCCGCTGCTTCCCAAGAGCCTCCCTAGCTGCCCCTGGCCGCCTGGTGCTGCTAAGGACGGAGGACCCAGCTCCTGGGCTGCTCCCCAGCGCACAGCACAGTGCCATGGGGCTCACCACAGATTTGGAAGGGTTTGTTCTGCTGGCATCCACCTGCCCTCTCCAGAACTGGAGCTACTGGAGACCTCATTTTACCCAGTCTGGGGCAGACCAACTGCAGGCAGTGGGTAGGACGGCAGCCTCCAGGTGCTGGCAGAAAAGCAGCCACTCTTTCAGAGCCTCCTTTGACCGGCTCAGCAGGAGTGTGCCGATGGCCATGGGAGATTTCTGCTTCAGATGCCCTTTGGGAAGGAAAAACATCAGCTCCTTGAGCTTCAGGGGACCGTGCGAGGAGGGAGCGCTCCTGCTGTGCATATGCTGCACGCTGACACGTGTGGAGGCTGTAGCTCTCCAGCAGCCGTGGGCACAGCACAGCCCGAAGCCAGGCTCTTCCCTGCATCCCTTACTGGGCCTGCTGAAAGGCAGAGTCACTCACAACAGCTTCTCCTGGGGCAGAAGCCCTATGGGTCCCTGCATGAATGGCATTTTCCAGCCCGCCACATCATTTGGGAAGATCAGCCTATTTTTGTGTTGGACTGGGGAGAGGCCCCTGAGCTGGTGGGTGGAGTGTAAATCCCTCCTGTCCCACTGCAGCAAACAAACCCCTACCAAGTCACGCTCAAACTATTTTCTGCAGTGACAGGGGAACACACTTCCCTGCATTTTGCCAGCCTGAGAGGACACTTGGGATCTTTTTTTTCCATCTTCCCGCCTGTTGCTCTCTACACTTTCCCTTTGCCCACCCATCCATGCAGAGCCACATGCACACATCTGCCAGGAGCACCTTGCTGGGCCTCTGTGCCCGCTCCTGGCTGCAGGGCATCCCTCCCTGGCAGCTTTCAAGCAAGCACGCAGCATTTTGCTCAGAGATGCTCCCCTCTCCCTGATCGCTGTGTTAAAAGACAAGCAAATCCAAGGAGAAGAGACATCTGCCACCATGACCAGCTCTTGCATGGCGAGTGCTTTCTCTCCCACAGCTGGGCAGTGACACGGGAAGAGAAGGGTGGCTTGGGGTCAGGCTGCAGGCATACTGACTCCCAACTGGGAGCTGGGAGAGCTCGGCTCAGCCCAGCTGCAGAGGGACAGCAGGGACCCAGCGCAGCCAGTCCTTCTCCATCAGCCTGGCAGGGCCAGGACAGCTCAGCTCTCACCCCAGGGACACCAACAACTTCCCGACTTACTCCTGTTGCCTTTTTAGAGAATAATTCTGCTGGCTGCGTTCAGAGCAGGCTGGATCCAAGCTAGGATGCCTTTTGAGGGAGACCTGTCCCCTCGCCACCTCCCGGGCATGTCCCAGCCAGACCGGAGCTTGTCTTGCGGAAAAGCCCCTTCCCACAGGAAGGCAGGGCTGGCAGGGAGGCAGTGGTTGGCCCCCACAGCTTCGGGGCTGAGGTATCCTCCTGGCTCCATCACTTCACACCTACAAACCCATGGCTTCCCGCTGCTGGCACAGGGAAGCTCTGCCTCTGTCCCTGCAGGAATTGTGCAGCAGCAAGTCCCACAGGTTAACTGCACCTTACATGGGAAAATGTCACTTTCCAGGAGCTCTGAAATATGTTCTTCTGCCCTTTCATTCCCTGAATCAACCTGAAGAACAAGTTGCAGACAGTCTCTTGCTGCAGGCTGGGCATGCCGAACACCTCCTCAATCCTCCTGCCCTCCAAAGCAAATGGCCCCAGCAATTTTTACTTAATGAGGAAGACACTAATGAGCTTCTCCAGCCTGGCAACGTGGGGGAACAGCTGACTCGGGCTGTTTCTCTGCCAGTCAAAAGGTTGTGCTGTTTTATAGCGAAGCTGAGAACCAACACACGCTAAGACACCAGTGAAGACCACATAGCCTCCCCGGGCTGTGTTAGAGGCTTGGTGGAAGCCATCTTCTCCACCCTTGGGGGGACAGGAGGATACTGCCCCATCCTTCCCGACCCTTTAAGCGGCTTTTCCCACGGGCTCCCACTCCACCTCCCGCGCCCCAGCGCTGCCCCACTGCTTGAACGCCTGTCCTCTCTCCCCAGACCGCTTCAAACCCGACCCAAAGGCCTCGGGAGGGGGTCGGGACCGGCTCCGAGGGCACGGTGCGGGGCGGCAGCGAGCGTCGGATTGGGCAAGAGACGGTCCCGCGCGGGATCTTCCCCTTGGAAAGGGACGAGCCCGCCGCGGGTCCCCGTTGTGCCGTGTGTCCCCACCACCACCCCCTCGCCGCACCACGCGTCCCCCCTCCTCTGTCCCCTTACTTGGCGGCGGCAGCGCGGTGCCATCGGCGGCGGCCGGCGGGACCAGCCGGGTCTCTCCGGAGGAGGCGGCTCCACGTCTGCCGGGTACCGGGCTCAGGGAGCAGCCCGGCAGCCCCCCGCTCCCTCGGCGAGGCGGAGCCGGGCAGGGTGATGCGGAGGGATGCGAGCGGGCCCGGCCCGCGCCCCGCCGCTCCGCTCCGCGCCGCCCTGCTCCGCCCGGTCCGCCGGCACCGGCGGGAGGCCGGCAGGAGGAGGAGTTGGAGGGAAGAGCCCGGAGGCCCCGACCGCGCCCTCGCCCCTCCCCGGGCACGGGGCAGCGCCGGGAGGTGCCGTGGCGGGGAGCGGCCGCCGTGCGGGGAGGACCGGGAGCCGCGTTTCCATCATAAACCTCGTCTGTTGTGAATCCCCGCCTCCCCGGAGCGGCAGGGCTTCCCCTGTCTCCCACCGGCCCGGCACCGTGCCCCGCAGCCCCGCCGCTATCCCTGTACCGGTCACTACCCTCATCCCCATCCTCATCCCGCTCTCTTCCCTGAGGCTTTTTACCTCTCTGCCCCTCGGTCTCTCTTGCTTTGGAGCGGTTTCACCCACGGCAAAGGTTGCTGTTTCCTAAGGAACAGAACAAACCGCCGAAAACAAACAAAAAAATGCCAAAACAGATAAAAAAGCCTCTTTATTTTCTTTCCATGACGCGTATGCCTGCCTGCTCAGGGTGACACTATTTCAGGCATGTCTATTATTTATGTTTCGCTATATTTATATTAATTAGAGACACCATCATGTACGTAGATCTGCAACTTCAAAAAAGCAGGAGAAGGGGACTGACAGCCGAGACTGAACTTTCCTGAGAGAACAAGCAGAGAGGAGCAGAATGCACAGCTATAGCTGTACTCTGTGCTGGTGCTGTATGACATTCCTGCTCTGCTCCTGGGATCTTTCCGGTCCCAGCCCCACTTTCCTTCCTTCCCTCCTGGCTGGGATGCCAGAGGGATGTGTCAGGGCTCCTGGCTGGGCTGCTGAGGATGACAATGTCCCCAGAGTCATGACAGTTTCAGGGGCAATGGTGACACATCACCTGCTCCAGGCAAGAGAAAGCACCCTTTCAAAGCACCAACCAGTCCCTGGTGATGATGAAGCACAGAGGAGTCTCACCTTGTGGAGCAATGGAAAGGGGGCTCTGAGCTTCCCTGCTCCTGTCTATGCTGACCATCTCCCTCAGGAGGTGTAACCTGCGTGAACAGGTCAGATAGCCATAGCAGGAGCCTTCTCCTTTGCCCTGAGATGAGCTTCCCAGCCCTGTCCTTGTCCTATCCAATAGCTCCGGTTCACTTCTCTTCCATCCAAGGGAGGTGGCAGTTTGTCAGACATGGGGGTGAGAGGAGAAGTAGGAGGGAATGGGGAAAGCTCCTGGCTGGACATCTGCTATTGCTTTTCCCAGGGCACATTGGCTCCAGGCTGGTCAGGCAGAGACCTGACCAGATCTGCTGAAATACCTCCTGCAAAGGCTCAGCTGGCAGACACACAGTCCTCATCCCAGAAAGAATCCTTGCACCAGATGAAACTCTGCATAGCTCAGGGCTGACCCTGGCCATTGCAGGCGTGATGCACACAGGATGTGCTATTACCTCCAGCAATGCTCTCTGGCCAGCAGCAGTTCCCCAGGGCTTTCCAGATAGCTGGAGGCTCCCACAGTTTTTGCCCGTTATTGGAAATGTCCCTACATCAGTGGTGTATGGATATTTTCTGAGGCTGGACTCAGCTTGAATACAAGAAGCCAGTGGCCCATCCAAGATGCTGTCCTCCCCAGTTCTGTGTTAGGTTTGCCAATGCTCTCCTCAGGCCATTGGTGAAACAATCCCAGCACATCCAGATGGAAGTCTCATTCTTTACTCTCATCCAATTCCTTCCAGTGATTAATTAGTAAAGTAAAATGTTAGAAAGAAAAAACCTGTTATGATTAGGCACAAGCCCTGGTAATGATGTCTCTGTCTTGCAGGGCTGCATGCTGTGCCCCAGCACATTCCCACCTCCCTCCAAGGGCTGTGGGCAGCAGATTGACCCCAGAGATGGATTCCCTTAGAGGGAAAGACACTGGGTTGGGCAGATGACAGCTGCTACAGGTGCCTTAAACATTGATCTCCATGTCTGAAAGCCCTGACCACGCAGCCCACAGTGCTCTGCACCAGCAGGAAAAGGAGGGTCCCTTTGCTGAGTGGCAGCTACTGTGGTCTGACAGTGCTGGTGTGGGGACTCTGCCGTGTTCCATGATCTCTTCCCCTGGAAATTCATAACTTCTCCCTGGTCCCCATCACTTCACCGATGCTCTCCCTGCTGTGCTGATAGCTTGGTGCTGTGGAGCAGCGATGACCCACCAGAGCCCTCACAGCCATGGCTGCCTCTATTTCCTGTGCAAAACGCTCTTGCTAAGCCCTGTGCCTTGAAGCCAGGGCTGGTTGAGCCTCACTCTCCAGATTAATGCGCTGAACGCTGGATCGATTAGAGCTTCAGCCCGATTTTCCAGCCCCATCTGAAAAACCCATCACATTTTGCCTGGCAAAAATTGCCCTTCTTAAGCCTGAGTCACTTATGATTCGTTGTTCTGATGCTCAGTAATCTCTTCTTTGTTGCTGGTTCTCCCTAGCAAGGCCCAAATCCCAGCAGGGATCAGCAGGCAAAAGGGCTGGAAAAGCTGTAGGCAGAAAGCACAGGTACCTGTGCTTTGGGGCTGAAATCCCTTCCCAGACCACTGCCCAGCATCCATGGGATTCAGGTGGCTGGGCTCCCAGGAGATGGCTGCTCTGCAGGGTGGGCACTGATGTGGAGGTGTGGGCAGAGGCACAGGAGCACAGCAAGCATTGTTTTCATGGAATCCCAGACTGGTTTGTGTTGGAAGGAACCTTAAAGCTCATCCAATTCCAACCCCTTGCCATGGGCAGGGACACCTTCCACCAGACCAGGTTGCTCAAAGCCCCATCCAATTTGGGGCATTTGGGGGCTACATGATGGGAAGAGGATTCTTTTCTCAGTGCAACAAGCAAAGGAGAGATTAAAAGTGTCTTTTCATCATTGTTGTCATCATCTAGGCAGATTTGGGGTATTTTTATCAGCTCACGTCTTGCTTTAACTCTGGTTAATTTGCTCTTGAAATGACCAAGGCAATGCCAGTGTTTGCTGCGATCTCAGTTGTAGTGCCACCTCTCCTGCCTACGTTCTATTACATAGGGGAGAAGGGATTCCTAGCAATTATAACTTGATTATTTTACTGAATGTGTGATTACAAATGGGAACCGCAGAGCCCGTTAGGGCTCTGAGTAATGAGCACTGCATTCAAGATACAGTTAAAAAGAGCCCAGCCTCCCCTGGCCTCAGCTTTTGCTCCAAAGACAAGTGGGCTGCTTAAAAAGCCATTCACCGCCTGCAAATCAGTTCTTAGTGACCAGGGGAAAGATGGTAAATTCCAAAGGGAAAACAAACACAAAACCAGCCTGAAACCCAAAAAACAAAACACTTGAGAAATTTCCAGGCTGATCTCTAATGAACAGCTCTTGTTCTGCCTGCGGGCGGTCACTGCCATTTGTGTTAAGTCACGGTGAGCCTGGAGAGCTGCAGATGAGGCTGGAAATTAGGAAATGGGTTGCGGATGGGATGTCCCTCGAGAGGGACACAGGCACAGAGCTGGGAAATGCCAGCACGGCCAAACTAGCCCCTTCCCATCTGCCGGTCATGGTGATGCAGGTGCCCCTGTGCGCCTGGAGACCAAAGTCTCTCCCAGAGCATGGCTTTTAGGCAGGATAACATTCTGGAGGGTGAAACATTTCTGATTTTGGAATCCATGGGGTTGGCGTATCACACGGGGGAGCGCTGGCAGGCAGCAAGCAAGAGCTGCAGTGATGCAGTCAGAGGGAATGTGCGCAGCAAGAGCCAGCAGCAGCTCTCCAAAGCTTGCACAGCTCCTGCCCAAGCCCAGCTCCTGCACGGAGCCAGCCTGCTGTCAGGGAGAGATGGTGCAAGAGAGTCAAGGATTTGGGCAAAGCAGCCTTCTCCCTGAGGCTGGAGAAGGACCCCATCAGGAGTATGAAGCATCAGGAACCATCAGCAGAGAGCACCAGGGATGGCCACACACCTGAAATTCAGGGTGTGATGTCATAACTTCCCATAGCTGTCCCAAGCACATCGCTCCCAAAATTACATCTTGGCAGGGTAAATACAGAGCAAAGACATGAGAGATGCTTCAGCCCAGCCGTGCAGGAGGTGTTCTGCTTGTGCTAATGCTGGTGTGATAGAGTGTTATTAAACACATAGAAAACTGTGCTGTTGACTGTCATCTCTGTGCTCCCAGCAGTTATTTTAACTCCAGTAAATGGAATCATAGAATCACAGAATGGTTTGGGTTGGAAAGGACCTTGAAGCTCATCCAGTTCCACCCTCTGCCACGGGCAAGGACACCTTCCACTAGACCAGGTTGCTCCAAGCCCCGTCCAATGTGGCTTTGAACACTGCCAGGGATGGGGCAGCCACAGCTTCTCTGGGCAGCCTGTGCCAATTGCACGGTGAAAAAATCACACGCTCAAAAAATACAGGGAGAACTCCTCTTGTCCGGAGATATCAAAGTATCCTCTGCAACCTCAAGTGACTGATGCTGTCAGTCATTCATTGCACACACATGGGTACAACTAGGTGCCTCCAGGAGGAAAAGGGAGATGGGAGTAAAAGGAAGGCAGATGAGGAGCAAGAAGCAAATCAAGGGTGCAGGAGCTCATGGCAAAGCAGAGCCCTGGCTTTATGCCCTTGGGGCAGGCATAGGAACAGCAGGTTCCTCTCTCCCCTTGTCCCTCAGCTCAGGCTGCTGCCTTGCTTGGAGCACGTGGAACAGCACAGGGAAGAGAGTCAAGGAGCTGTCAGGTGTTGTTAGTGGTGTGACATCTCTTAATAAGGCCCATCTGGTGGGAAGGCAGTGGATCCGGCAGGATTTCTGCAGACCTGATGGTGAATGCTTTTGCCAAGGTTTTACAATCATCATTAATAAACATGCCAGGGTGGCGTTTGGCACTGTGAGCTCCAACTTCCCAGGCTGAGACTGACGAAAACCATAATTACAGCAAAAATCCTCGCTGTGCAGCAAAGCTCCCAGACAACTCACTTCATGTCCTGTGGTGTGCAGGTTCCGCACAGCCTGTGAACACCCTCCCGACTGAAGGTCACTTCTGGTGGTGTAGCTGGTTCCCATGGATGCTCCATCTCTCTGGGAGTGCATGCACAGATCACAGAATGATACAGTAGTTTGGGTTGGAAGTGACCTTAAAGCTCATCCAGTTCCAGCCCCCTGCCACTAGCAGGGACAACTTCCACTAGACCAGGTTGCTCCGAGACCCGTCCAGCCTGGCCTTGAACGCTGCCAGGGATGGGGCAGCCACAGCTTCTCTGGGAAACCTGTGCCAGGGCCTCACCACCTTCACAGGGAAGAATTTCTTGCTCATATCTAATCTCAATCTCCCCTCTGTCAGCTCAAAGCCATTCCCCCTTGTCCTGTCACTAAATTTCCACATAAGAGGTCCCTCTCCAGATTTCTTGTCAGCCCCTTTAGGCACTGGAAGCTGCTCCCTGGAGCCTTCTCTTCTCCAGGCTGAACAAGCCCAGCTCTCTCAGCCTGTCTCCATAGCAGAGGTGCTTCAGCCCTCAGAGCATCTTCATGGCCTCCTCTGAACTCACTCAAGCAGCTCCACATCCTTCTTGTGCTGGGGGCCCAAAGCTGGACACAGGACTGCAGGGGGAGGTCTCACCAGAGCTGAGTAGAGGGGCAGGATCCCCTCCTTTGACCTGCTGGCCATGCTGCCTTTGATGCAGTCCAGGGCACAGCTGGTTTCTGGGCTGCGAGCGCACACTGATGGGTCATGGTGAGCTTCTCGTCACCCAACACCCTCATGTCCTTCTCCTCAGGGCTGCTCTCAATCCAGCCTCTGCCCAGCCTGTATTTGTGCTTGGGATTGCCCTGACCCAGGTGCAGCACCTTACACTTGGCCTCGTTGAACTAGATGAGGTTTGCACTGTCCCACCTTTCCAGCCTGCCCAGGTCCCTGTGGATGGTATCCCTGCCCTGCAGTGTGTCAGTTGCACCACACAGCTTGACCAAAGGCCTGGCTGGGAAGCCCAGGTTTTCAATCAGCCTTCATCTACAAAAAGCCACTGGAGCTTTATCTTATCCTGCATTGCTGCACCACATGGAACATAGGTGTCTGTGTGGGGTAGTAACCATGCTGTAGAAACCCCTGTCCTCTGGGAAGAGGAATTGCAGGGATCAAACCTGCTGTGAAGGGGAAGCAGGGGAAATGCCGCATTCGAGGATGATGAAATACACCAAGTCTCCCCATGGCAGGCTTCATGGGGCCACTAGCAGGGACAGGGGGTTCCCAAAACAAACTGCCCCAAAGACACTGATCCCACAGATCCCTGCAGATGCCCTTCACGTAATTCCTGCAGTGGGTCCAGACTTGTGTCCCCACGGTGTCTCCTCTTCCCCAGGGTGATGGTGCTGGACTGTTGGTCTCTCCCCAAAGCCTGCCGCATTGTCCCTGAGCAGCATTCCTTGCTGTGAGAGATAAGAAGAATCACTTTAAGTATATACTTCCTTAAATCCCATGAACTCCTGAATTAAAATAAGGATGTGGGATTTAACTTGGAAGGTTTTGAAGCAGATATTTTTGTTATACATCATCATACATGTCACAAGTCTAAAATATTTGGAAGAGGTGTATAAATAGCTGTTTGATCACCTTTTCTCATCTGGCTCCTGCTTCCCTCTATCTCACAGCTGCCACAGAGCATGGACATATGTGTGGCACTTGGGAACCTGCAGTTTTACTTTCGTTTAATTTCTGAGTTTCCATGTTACAAGCCTTGTTTTATCCAAAATGGAGAGGAGAGGAGAGGAGAGGAGAGGAGAGGAGAGGAGAGGAGAGGAGAGGAGAGGAGAGGAGAGGAGAGGAACAGGGTGTGTGAGGATGCTGCTTCCCTGAGCATCACTCAGCCGCCTGTAGACTGTCAGGACAAAGTTGTTGGCACTGAAACTCCATCACACTACTGGGAACTACACCATGCTCTGGGCAATTGTTGTGTCAACACCAGAACTCCCACCCTGTGAAATGGGAATTTTCATGACATTTTCAGTGGACAGAGGGGCAAAATAAGCCAGAAGCTGTTCCTTACCTTGACAGCTGAACCACCAGGGAGGCCTGGGGGCACAGTTTGGGCTGCCCCACGTCTTCCTCACCATCACCCTGCTCGCAGGCATCACCTCGGGCCAGCAGCTGGTAGAGATGCCCTGAGCTCTGCACCACAGAGGCACTGGGGCCAGGCAGGGGCAGCTCTGGTGCTCCTGGTTTGGTTTTTGTTTTTAAAAGCCATGTTTCTATTAAAAACCCTTCTGGGTATAAGACGTGACTCTGCAGCCACAGCCAGCCAGCTTGTCTCCGTAAAACCCTGTGCTGCCAGGCTGCCGGGGCCAGTGCCGCAGCCGCTGGGAGATGAGAAACATTTGCCATATGCTGAGGGATTACTGTATAAAACCAAGATGCTTGGCCACACGCCAAGGCACAGGGTTTCCAAATAGAGTCTGAATCCTGGACAGAAAAGTTCCAACTAAATATAGACATGACAGCCTCAGAGTTGACTTCTTTCTTGGGGGGGGGGGGGGAGGTTGAGTTCACTTAAGATAGCCTGGTTTTTGTGTTGTGCTTTCTTTTGTGCCCTGCTGAGGAAGCAGGTAGAGGCACGTTTACACAGGCGCAAGCCCAAGGAGGTGGTGGGAGGACCATCCTCCTGCCTGTCCTGGGATGCTCTGAGGGATGGAGGGGATGCATAAGCAGAGCCCCCAGGTTACATCCAGCCTCTGAGTAGGAATCAGAGGAGGCAGCTCTGGCCTCCTCTTCCTCACATCCTGCCCAAGGAAAGGGCTATCTGCATACAAACCATTGCAGGGAACCAAAAACGCTGGGGGGGGGGGGGGGGGGGGGGCACAGCAACATGGGGGACAGGACAAGACAAGCAGGTGGCCTTGGAGAAAGACTGATGCCTGCGGGGGCTCAGTCACACTTAGCTCAGCAAGAAGGAACGTTGCTCCGTGGTTTTGGCAGAGCTGGGAGCGATGGGAGGCTGAGCAAAACTCATCGAGGAGATGGTGTTTTCGGTTGGAAAATGCTATTTGGATCTTCTAAGCTGCCAGCCCTGCTCACACCTTTCTGAGATGTTGGCTGCATTACTCAGCCATAGGCGCTCCAGCAAATGCAGAAACAAAATGAAAGCTCAGCAGCAGGATGAGCAAGGGGCCAGGATCTCAGTGGTGCTGCCAGCTGAGCCAGCCCTTGGCTTTGGGATGGAGGAGCTCTGGGTGCAAGAAGTAAAATACTTTGGCAAAAAGCCCATAGAAAAAGCAAGAAAGTGTGAATATCTGGGATGGAAAGCAGGCAATGAATGCACTCATCACACTGAGCAGAGTGTTGGGAGGAAGTGTTGGAGAGAAAGTGGAGAGTACTCATCCTCAGCAGCACAAGCAGCATCGCTTCTGCTCAAAGAAGAAGAATGATGAAACTTCCTTAAAGGGTTGGAGGATAAAACTCTCAGAAAGCCATTAAGTCATTTGCTATCCAATAACAGATATATAAATAATATATATTGTTTATACCCTTGACGAGAAAAAGGAAGTCAGAAAAGAACCTACATAGGCATTGGCTTGCAAAGTTTCAGCAAGAGCTTTCCAACACCTTTTCATGGCTGGCAGTGTTTTATTTTAGGGTTCACAGGACAGCTGATAGAGATAAAACTTAAGGAGACGCCTGATACAGGCCTTAAATGAGGGTGGCCCTGGAAAACACGGGACATCTGAGATGGGCAAACATCGAGTAACCACAAGTTGAACAAAGGGGGGAAAAAAAGGGTTTGTAAATTCTGATTTAGAATGAAAAAGGCAGGAAAGTACCTGAGGTGGGATCCCTCCCCAGCAGAGGAGCTGCTGGAATGGAGAAGCCTGACTCTGCAAAACTCATGCTCCTAAACAACAGCGCTGGGCAGGTCAGTGACATGGGGGAGGTACAGCTAATAATAATAACAAATACTGCCAGAGTTATACCTTACATAGCTAAAACTGCTGCTGGAACCAACTTTCTGAGAGCCCGGTGAAAAGCTTTTGTTTAATTTATGGGGCTCAGGCTATATTTAGCCAGCAGATCCTCGGGGTTTTATCCGGGATCGCTGCTTTGAGCCAGCAGCTGGAACATTTTCATTGTTTGCTCTGGGTTTGGGTTTTGTTTTGTGTGGGGTTTTTTTTTCCCAAAGGGAGAAAAAGGAAAGGAGATGCCAGGGTCTGACCGCACTGGCCTCCTGACACTGTCAGCAGCACCTCCCAGGGCAAAAGGGCCTCAGGGCAGCTCTCTGTCTCACAGCAGGTTTTCTGGGGTGGTGCTGGGGGGGTCACAGGGCAAGCCCCTGACCTCCAGCCTGGCCAGCTGCCGGGAGCACACATTTATCCCCAACCCCTGCCACAGGCAAGACCAGCAGGAAAGAGCATGGAGGGGGGTGTCACCCCCAGCTGGAGGACACACGGTGTCTCCCCATCCTTTAGTTGCTGCAGTGATTTAAAAATAGCCTGGGCAGTCCAGTGAAGTGAGAGCATCCCCTTCTTCCAAGAGAGTGAGAAGCACTCCAGGCTGGGAATGTGTATTCAGTGGGGGGTTTATTTGTTAGGAAAGCCCTCTGGTATCTGCCTGGAGCATGGATGTGAGAGGAGCCATCTGCTCTGGGCCAGGCGGTATTTACACATCTGTGCCAACATGAGCAGAGACGGGCTGTGCGATTGCCTGGTCCCCAGCTCCCATCACACAGCCAGCACCTCTGCCCTGCACAGCCCTGGTGATGATGATGCAGCTGTCTCCATTTAGGTAAACGCCACTGTGCAGCGCCAGGATCCCCCATAGCAGCTCAGAAATCCGCAGGGATTTCCCCCAGGAGGCTGACAAGAGCTGGTGTGGTGAGGTGGCAGCAGGGACAATCCCTGCCATCACACAGGGGTCTGCCCAGGTGTCCATACTGTGTGGGGCACCCCAGTAGCCCCTCTCTGGAGATGTGTCCCAGCGCTGAGCATGGTGCAGGCAGGAGCAGGGACTGGAGGGGTCAATGGGCTGGGGACCATGGCAGAGCAGCCCCCAGGTTTGGGGCATGCTGCATCACAAAGGATGTTTCAAGCATTGCTGATCCACCACCAGTTCTAGGGGTTGCAGGGGACGCCTCTCCCCAGGGCTCAAGTGAAAGTATTTGTGAGTTGATGAGACAGAAAGGAGGCAACTAGAAGCAAAAGAAGCAGCATCTTGGCCATGCACGTGCTCCCAGTCTGGCTCAGGCTCAGCTGCCTCCGGCCCAGCACTAAAGATGCTCCAGAAGCCCCATCTGCCTGCACTGATCAGAACGGATACAGGGCTGGGACTAAAGGGAAAACTTTGAAGAAGGATGGGTGTCACGGGTTCAGCTACTGCTACTGCCATGACAACAGGGAAAAACCGGGCTGTTTTCAAACTTACTTCCCCCCCCCCTTTTTCTATTCCCTTTTTCTCCCTACAGAGTAAATCTTCTCTCTTTGGACCCTGCTGACACAAACAAGCCCAGGTTTTGCGCTGAACTGCTGGTAATCACCTTTTCCATCGCCAGCCAGTGTGGCAAGCTAATTTTATCCTCCCCGGCTCCGCCCCCCTCCCATCTCCTGGAGATTGTCCTGTTACAGCCAGGGAGTGCTAGAAAATAGCACATCGCCCACTCATCCAGCTTCCTTCAAGGGAAATATTTATATTATGCCAAAGACAGGGTTTCCATGGCAGTAATGACTTTAGCACTGTCGCCTTGGAAACCACTTGAGGCCATCTTGAAGGGTTTGAAAATATCCTTCAGAGACAAATAAGGAGAGGGAGTGGAAAGGCTGGAGGGATTAGAGTGGCCTTTCAGCCTCCCCTGGATTGCCCGATGGCACCTCACCCACTCCTGCTGCCCGAGTGCCTGCCTGCGTCCCTGCCTTGTGTCACCAGGATGCTCTGTAGCCTGAGTGTTGCTTTACAGATGAACCCAGGACAAATAAATGAGGCACTTTGCACACATAAATGGTTCAGTAGATGCTTCCTCCTGCTGCCCAAGCTGGCTGGCAGTGTCTCTAGTGTCAGGGCATTGCTCAGCAAGTGTGAAAGGGCTGTCCCCACCACAGAAGGCAGCTTCAGAGAGACTTCCGTGGGCCTGCTAATTCTGGAGTGATCATAGAAGCATAGACTAGTTTGGATTGGAAGACACCTCAGATATCTAATTCAAACCCCCTGCCATGGGCAGGGACACCTTCCACTAGACCTGGCTGCTCCAAGCCCCATCCAACCTGGCCTTGGACATTGCAGGGATGGAGCAGCCACAGCTTCTCTGGGCAACCTGTGCCAGGGCCTCACCACCCTCATATAGAATCATAGAATCATAGAATAGTTAGGGTTGGAAAGGACCTTAAGATCATCCAGTTCCAACCCCCCTGCCATGGGCAGGGACACCTCCTACTAAACCATGCCACCCAAGGTTCTATCCAACCCGGCCTTGAACACAGCCAGGGATGGAGCATTCACAACTTCCCTGGGCAACCTATTCCAGTGATTCACCATGTCACAGTAAAGATCTTCCTCCTTACATCCCATCTAAACTTCCCCTGTTTAAGTTTTAACCCGTTACGCCTTGTCTTATCACTCCAGTCCCTTATGAAGAGTCCCTCCCCAGCATCCTTATAGCCCCCCTTCAGATACTGGAAGGCTGCTATGAGGTCTCCACACAGCCTTCTCTTCTCCAGGCTGAACAGCCCCAACTTTCTCAGCCTATCTTCATACGGGAGGTGCTCCAGTCCCCTGATCATCCTTGTGGCCTCCTCTGGACTTGTTCCTACAGTTCCATGTTCATTTTATATTGAGGACACCAGAACTGCACACAATCCTCATATCTAACCTCCATCTCCCCTCTGTCAGCTCAAAGCCATTCCCCCTTGTCCTGTCATTACAGGCCCTTGTAAAAAGTCTCTCTCCATATTTCTTGTTGGCCCCTTTAGGCACTGGAAGCTGCTGTAAGGTCTCTCCAGAGCCTTCTCTTCTCCAGGCTGAACAAGCCCAGCTCTCTCAGTCTGTCTCCATAGCAAAGGTACTCCAGCCCTCGGAGCATCTTCGTGGCCTCCTCTGAACTCACTCGAGCAGCTCCATGTCCCCCTTGTGTTGAGAGCCCCAGAGCTGCATGCAGGACTGTGTGTGTGTGGGGAGGAGTCACACAAGAGCAGAGGGGCAGGATCCCCTCCTTCGACCTGCTGGCCATGCTCGTTTTGATACAGCCCAGGACATGGTTGGTTCCTGGGCTGCGAGTGCACGCTCAAGTCAGCTCATGGTGAGCTTCTTGTCACCCAGCACATGCTTCTCCTCAGGGCTGCTCTCAATCCAGCCTCTGCCCAGCCTGTGTTTGTGCTTGGGATTGCCCTGATCCAGGTGCAGCACCTTGCACTTGGCCTTGTTGAACTAAATGAGGTTTGCACTATCCCACCTTTCCAGCCTGTCCAGATCCCTTCCCTCCAGTGTGTTGACCACACCACACAGCTCTGTGTCATCATCAACCTCCAGCTTAGAGCAGTCCATGGAGGATAAGTATAACCCAGCACAACTACTGTAACACCAGCATCCCAGCCCCTGTGACATGTCTTTGAAACTTGCCCAGCACCGTCTAGTGTCACAGATCAGTAATCTGAGCAAGACTGACACCAAAACCACCTCATTTAATAGACGAGCAGCAAGAATGTTGAAAAAACAGTTACTTTGCAAAGTTCTACTGCGACTAGCAATTGGCAGTGTGGGTGTTAGTGATTAGTCATGTTGTACCTGACTGTTTGAAAGGTATAAGAAGCCCATGTAAAACCGCATTCTGACGCCCTGATTTGACTGGGATACCTCGTGTGCGTAAATATTTACCCTTGTAATTGCAATTGTAAAACAGGCTTTGCATCCCAGCCTCTCCCCTCATTCGGCAAAGGCCAGGTGCTGGGGTCTTCCTCCTGGTGAAATAAGAAGCCCAATGACCATAAGCCCACATGCTCAACATTTGCGGTGTGAGAGCTGCATCTATATACATGGTGTTATTCACATGCCATAGGTCAAGAAAGCAGAGTGCTTTCCTGTGCTGGAGCCAAGGAGCTCCGCACCAGTTGGAGGAGGCTTGGAGCACCTCTCCTATGGAGACAGGCTGAGAGAGCTGGGCTTGTTCAGCCTTGAGAAGGCTCAGGGAAGACCTTATAACAGTCTTACAGTACCTGAAGAGGCCGATTCTAAGATTCATGCCCAGCAATGCAGACAGCCCAAAAGAATTGATTTTTGACCATCACTGTGACGAGGGTTGTGATGCTGCCTGCGCAGAGTGCTTTGGGACCTGGTTTTACCCCCAGTCCTTTGGGAATGGGGTAGCAGTATCACTGCATGCATGTGGGCTTCTTGGCAGCAGCAAGCAGGAGCAGGCAGCCTGGCACAGGCAGCAGGACTGGGAGGCATGAGGGAGGATTGCCCTAAACTAAGAAGACAATTATTGTTTTTCAGCAAAACAGAGAAAAACACTGGAAGGAGGTGATCCATAGCTTGAGCAGGCAGCACTGCTGGCCACCCTGCCATAGCCTGCTTCACTGTGGAGTTCATCATCTGCCTGCCCTGGAAGCTTCGCTCTCCCTGCCATGTTCCTGGTGTCCTTGAGAGTCAGATGGGCTGGCCACTGGTGACAGAGCTCCTGCAGGCTGGAAGAGTCAACAGCCGATAGTGCTAAGTCAGGCAAATGGCAGGATGCGGGGGCTGAGCAGTGGGAGACGTGATGGGGAGGAGGGAGCAGGACTCTCCTGATTCTGCCACCGCAGGTGAGTGCTCTCATGCCAGCAGCTGCCTCATGCGGGTGGCTCAGATTTTGGCAGCTCCTCAGGAGAAACATGGGGCTCTTGGCACATAGCCAGGACTTGGGGGCTGCTGAACAGACATGGAACTGGTGTGTTTGGTGGTCCAGAGCACTTGGCTCTCAAGGCTGGGCAGGTACTGGCATCACTCAGCTCTGGGGCCCCCAACACAAGAGGGATGTGGAGCTGCTCAAGGGCGTCCAGAGGAGGCCATGAAGATGCTCTGAGGGCTGGAACACCTCTGCTATGGAGACAGGCTATAGAGTGGGGCTTGTTCAGCCTGGAGAAGAAAAGGCTCCAGGGAGACCTTAGAGCAGCTTCCAGTGCCTAAAGGGGCCAACAAGAAATCTGGAGATTACCATTCTGTGATTCTATATAACTTCCCAGCAGCAAAGTCCTTTTTACAAGGGCCAGGCTGTCCTTTTGTTTGTTTTACTTAAGCACGAACAATACCAAAGCCTCCAGTAAAATTCCACAACCTATCGTTGTGCATCATGTGAACTAATATAAATGTGAACAAAGTTAACGCACTTCCGTGCTATAAAGACTCATGTAACAACGAGGGAAGGGACTGTGGGGACCTTTTCGGGACTGGTTCACGCAGGGGTCAGGAGGAGGGTCGTAGAAACGCAGATTGGGTTGGAAGGGACTTCAAAGCTCATTCGGCTCCAGCCCCCTGCCAGGGGCAGGGGCACCTTCCCCTAGACCAGGTTGCCGGGTCCCCGTTTCAGGCCGGCACCGTCCGAACCCTGCGGGCAAACCGCTGCCTCCGCAGCTCCGCGGGGGCCTGGCCCCCTCCTGCGGCGGGGCCCGGGGCCGTGGGGGTGCGGCGGCCGCTCCCCCCCCGCCCAGTCCCGAAGGGCTTCCCGCCCGCCTTGCGGAGCGGTGTAACCGTGCGCGCCTCTCCTCCGGCACCGCACCCGCACCGCCCGGGCTCAACCCTCCGCCGGCTCCGTGCGGCCCGGCCCCCGGGACCAGCCACGGGACGCGGCGGGAGGGGCCGCCCCCGGCCCGCCCCGCGCCCGGCCCTACATAGGCGGCGGCGCCCTCCCCCGCTGACCCCGGCTCTGGCTGCGGCCCGGTTCCGTCATGGCCGCGGTGCTCGGGCTCTGCGCCGCCCTGGCCCTGCTGCCCGCCGCCGCCGCGCAGGACGTGGCGGGAGGTAAGCGGGGCCCCGTCCCGGCCCCAGCGGGGTGGGTGCTGGTTCGGGGGCTGTGTTGCCCCCGGTGATGGGCTGTGCTCCCGGCCCCGCTGGGTGGTTCCCCCCGCGCCGCAGGGGATGAGGCTGGGGCACCCGCAGTCGTGTCTTTGCGCTTACTCTTGAAGCCCGCTTTTGCGGGATGCTTAGTGCATGGAGCAGCCTGGTGCAGGCTGTTGCTCCGGGAAGGGCAGTGGGAGCTGGGAGGGCAGGTCCCATCCTTGCTGGGAAAGCTTCAAAGACACGTAGAAGGGCTGGGATGCTGGTGTTACAGTGGCTGTCCTGGGTTATCCTTTATCTTTCATGGACTGCTCTAAGCATCCCTGAAAGAAAGCCCTTCTTTCCAGGGCAGAGTGTGGCCTTGTGCAGTGTCGGGCACCAGTGCATTCCTCTCAGATCTGGAAGGAGGGGTGCTGGAAAAGAAGCTGTACTTTCTCCTTTCCCAGCTGCAACTTGCAATGTAGCCGTGCATTCAGTGATGCTAACAGCCTGGCAGCCAGCCCCCCCAGTGATGACCCTTTAGAGGAAATCCTCTTTCAGAACAGGTTGGGGGTGACAGCCTCAGGAGCTTCAGACCAGGAAGAAGATGGGGCTGTCAGATCTGGGTGTAGGTGAGGAGCAGTGGGTGCTGACTGCTCCTCCTTGGGGGGTGGAGGAAGTAACGTAGCCCTGTGGCTGCTGTTCCAGGTAGAGGAGAAGCTCTAGCAAAGGGTAGGGACAATCCCCTTCAAGTGTGCTCACCAAGTGGGAAACTGTTCTCCAGCTGATGGCCAGACTTCCGGTGGCTGTGTGGCTGCTCCAGCTGGGAGGAGAGTGAGGACCAACGTGTGCTTTGCTGTCTTTCTTCACTTCTCTCATAGCCAAGTGGCAGAAGGAAACCTCTAACACAGCAAGAGCTGCTCTCCCACCTCTGTCCCCAAGGACTGTAGTGCTCCCCATGCTGTCCTGTGTGAGGAGGCTGATTCCCTTCCTGAAGGAAAAGCTTAGGGAGCCAGGTTAAAATATTTCCTCTGATGCAAGAGGGCTGTATTGTGAGTCCTTGTAAGCAAATGGTCTTGGGGCAGCATGGCTGCTGTGATGCTTTCCTGGCCTTGGTTGGAGGAACAGGGAAGATGCAGCTTCCTTAGAGTGTTTAAAATCTGCAATCTCGGCCTCCCGGGGTGGCAGTGTGTAAACACCCTTATCTGAGCTGTGTTCATAAACTGCCCGGCTGTTTGGAGGGCTGTGCAGAGCATGTGACTGCTGACAGTGGGTCACAGCTCAGGGCTCCTGCCAGCTGGAGAGAGAAGATGCGGCTTTGCCGCTTGTGAGCGTGGAAAACAAGCACCTTGGGCTGATATGCTTTCCTGATTAAGGCGCTGCAAAGCAGCGATCCTTCTACCAGTTACTGAGTAGTCAGGCAAACTGGTTCATGGCCTTTGGTCAAATGGGCTGCTGCTTACACCCTTTAGGCAAGGAATGAGGTTTAAGTGGCTGATCCTCAAGTGCTGGAAAACCACCCTTCCTGAGGATCTGGAGGAGCAGACCAGTGAAATGGTAGGTGAATATCCTGAGGAGGGCTTTCCTGAAGAGCTAGCACTGTCCTGGAGCTGCAGGGAAGCCCAGGAAGGCAGCTGATACTAGGCCACTTTGTCCTGTGTTCAGATGTGATCCATTTCCCCACCCAGCTGACATGAATTCCCTGGGAATGCTGTCATCCATGGTCCTGGGATGCCATGCTGGGAGTCATCATCCATATGCTAGGAGCTGCCTATGTTTATAGAGCAGGGGTCTTCCTCTGCCAAATGTGGTGCAAACATGTTCTGAGCACAGGTGCAGATTTTGGCTGTGGTGCCTCTTGTCACCTGGAGTGTTTCCTGCTGAAGGATGGTTTGGATGAATTGGCTGGAATTTCCCCTCCTGTGCAGTGGGACGGTACGGGCTCCCACAGAGACCATAGCTGCATGTCCCCCTTGTGCTCCTCTGCTTCTCTTCCCAGTAGTAACTTCCTTGTCTAGCACTTGTTCGTGTGAGCTGATCTGTCATCTGGTGATACAGGACTGCACCGCCTGCCCAGCGCTTGTCCTTATCTTTGCAGGGTCCCTCTGGACTGACCCCAGCTGTGTCCCTGAGCTGCCCCACTGCCTGCTGGCCACAGCAGATGCTCAGGCTTTTAGGGAGAGGAACTCGCAGCTTGGTCCTTTGGGCTATTGTAGTCAAGGCAGAGGACTTCTATTCCAAGGCTTTTGGGATTATCACCATGACACTGTGTGTTTTGAAGCTGGCATCTCTTGCAGCACTAGCATGCTGCATTACTGCTGCTCTGATGAGTGACCACCTCCAGAGTGGGCAGGAGCAGGCTCTGAGGACCCAGAGTTTTAAAGCACTGAGAAGATCTTCAAAGTACTGAGGTGTCTTTTTTCCTTCCTGTAGATTGCAGCCAGTATACAAACAGGAGCTGTGAGGAGTGTCTGAAAAATGTCACTGTAAGTAGCAGCAGCAGTAGAACTCCCAACCTCTTGCAATGCCTGAAGACATAGCGTGGGCTTTGCTGGGCTGTTATGGAGCAGTTTTCCTCCTGGAAGGGTGGGCTGCTCCCCTATCCTTGTCCTGAACATGCTGCAAATGCCCTCCACCCATGATGGTAAGAGGAAACCCTGCCTTGGTGCTCTAGAAAGAGGTTGCTAGAAACTGTTTGGGGCTTGCTGTATGGTTTTGGAGTTGATTAATGAGCTCCTCTTCATGGATGGGAGATGCTGTCAGGGGCACATGCACCATGAAGGAGCTGAGTGGGCTGGACTGGCTAGTCAAGCTGACCCTCCACCAGCCTGTGGGTACTAGGTGGATGCAGTACTGTGTCTCACCTTACCTCTGCTATCAGCAAACTTGAGCTGAAGTCAGATCTCGCAGCTGATGCAGCCAAAACCAGTTTGACCAAACTCAACCATGCACTGGTGTTAGGGGTTGGAGCCACCAGGAGAGGAGGGTGCAAAGCTGCTGCAGGTAGTCTTTCTGGGAAAGACTAGGGATGGCACACACAAACCTACCCTGCTTATTAGCTCTGTTAAGTGCCTTGTCTCAAAGGCTTCCTTCTTGTCCCAAAAATGCATGGAATAAAGCATTAAGGATTTGATTATTATCACCATCATGCAAGCCAGGAGGGTTCTCAGCATCCTTACTTGCTCTAGAAATCTGCACTCCCCTTGCCTGCCTCTACTGGTGCAGGCAAGCCTGCTGCTGCCTGTGCTAACCAAGCACAGGTGAGTGTCCTGTTGCTGCTGGGTGGTACGTAGCTCTCAGGAGCAGGCAGCAAGGTCCTGTTGCTGCAGCTAACAAAGCAGAGCATGGCTAACTGGCATCACTGCTGCACACTGGTAATGCTGTGCTGCCTGTGTCCCAGTGCCTGTGGTGTGCCAGCAGCGGGAGGTGTGTGGAGTACCCTGTCCGAAGAGTCCTACCCCCGGCCGACCTCTGTGAGCTCCACTCTGCACGCTGGGGAGTCTGCTGGGGTAAGTGGATTGTGCTTAATTATAGCTGCCTTTAGTGCTTGCTGCTAAATGGCACTGATTGCCACTTGTGATAGTGGGAATGGGAGATTTGCTTTGCCTCCCTTTGTTGCTGCTGATGTAGCAATGACAGCCTGAAGTCAATCAGGGTTCTGCAAATTTCCTGAAGCATGAGCAAAGCAGCAGACTGTGAGCAGTTCCCTGCCTTCTGGCAAGAAGGACCTGTGGGGCTTTACCTCCTCTAAATACATTCCTCATGCTTTGGTGTGATAGAGGCTTCCAAATGTGGCTAGGTGCCTGTGCAATACTTCCAGGAGGTCAAAGTGTGCACATCAGGGTCTGACTCTTCCGCTCTCTCCTCTGCGCCTCATGCATTGTTCCTTGTGCTGCTTCTGGCCCTTCATGTTTAGCAGTGTGGCTGCTGCCTTAGGCAGGCTCTTAAAATCCACAGGGTCCCTTGGAACCAGAAGCGAGGTGACTTCTCTGCAGGCCTGCTTGGGCTTCTAGAGCTGAGCATGCCTGCTCAGTGGTCCTGCTCAGCTCTTCACCCAACTGAGAAAATAACCTTTTCCAAAACCAGCCCTGCATAAGCTGTGCTGCAGCTGCCTGCCTGCAGTCAGGTCACCTCCTGGAGCTTTCTCTAGCTGGCTGTTGGCTGACTTTCCTCCTTGGTGCTCTGTTTCCTGGTGGGTTTCTGGAGAAATTAGTGTCTTTAGACCAAGCTTGGTGCATGCTCATGCTCAGACAGGACCCAGCTTTTAGGGGCTGAGGCAGGTAGGAAGCAAGCTGGGGCTTGGTTTCTCTTGCCTATCCCCTTGATGGGGAACTTGGAATTGAATTGTGGTCACCTGTCATCTCTTGTGCTTGAGGCTGGGCTAACTCTTCCCATACCTTGTGGAAGAAGAATTTCCTCTTCATGAGTACTACAGCATGCTGTTCTGGAGCTTCTGTAAGACCTTGTAATACTAGTTTTTACATGAGTAGCTTCACAGAAGGTTTGTTACAGAAGAACACATTCCTGAACTTGCAGAACTCGCTTTATAGAAGATCAGTCCTGTGAGAAATTAGCTCTTAAATGAGTCTGCATTTTGGGTGTGTGTGACATTTACACCTTCATCATCAGATGGACCAGTGCCCTGTGCTCTGGGATGGACCTGTTTGTGGAAAGGGGTGATTAGAAGCCTGGGCTTGTCCCAAAATCTGAGGTTTCAGAAGCACCAATACAGATGTGCTGGTGGAGAAATTCCCTCTTGAGCTGAAGAGCCTGTTTGTATTTGTCTTACCCCCTTTGGCTGACTTCTGATCCTTGGCTTTTGGGCTGCCCCCCACATGACTGTGGGTATGATGCAGTGCAGCCAGCAAAAGCTTCATGATGCTCCAAGGCAAGGCAGTGCTGTGGACAATCAGGTCTCAAATACCATCTTTCCCAAAGCTTTACTGGGAGCATGGACCTGCAGGCCCCCCTGCTGTTGGGTGACTAATAGAGAGGCTGTGTGAGCCCACCTGTGGGGACAAACACAAAGTGTCTGCAAGCAGCTGGGTTGCTGCCTTCTGGTGACCTGCTAGGCTATGGCAGCTGTCTGTGATTGGTATCTGGATCCATATTCCTTGCATGGTGCTTGCCATGGTAGTCTGGGTAGGGATGCAGTATGGTTTGAGAGTCTGATGGCCCAGTGGTTGGCAGTGATGAAGCTCTCCACTGGGAGCAGGACTTGGAGGCTTTGAAAGCAAGTTCAGTGGTGCAGTCAGCTCAGCCTGGAGCATGCCAATAAGCCTGCTACTGCTGAGTCCTTGAAGCAAGGAAAACAGGCAGGCATCTTCTGAAATGCCCTGAAGTACACCACGTACAGTGCTCAAGCTTTCAAATGGGTTGAAGGTCTGAGCAGCATGGAGAAGAGGGGCTCAGAAGTGCTCTGAGAAGGCTCAAGTGCACTAAGATTTCTGTAACTTGGCTGCTGTGAGTCGAGTGGCTCCTAAACAAATATTTGCACAGGCCCAAGTCTCTGAACAGTCTGTATCATACTTGGAAAGAAACCTCCCTTTGTGCAAAGGATTTCAGGTGATGTCTAGGTATGTCTGTTTTGGCTGGTATTGCCATAGCTATTGCAGGAGTTGAGTAGGACAACTGCCTCCCTGGGGCCAGAGCTCAAGGCTTCTGTTCCACCACCATGTTCCAATGGTGTTTGTGCTGTGCATGGGCGAGCAGATCCCCCAAGCCCTGGGGAGATGTGGTGGTGAGGTGAATGTAGCAGCTCTGTGCCTTCAGCTGCTTCAGCAGCACTGCAGGCCCCAAGCTGATGAATCCCAATGGATCTTGTCTTGCTTTGCCTGTTGCCCAAGGACTGTAGACACTGTAAGTGCCCCCAGTCCACTGTCATCTCTTCTTAAATGACTTGTGAGGCTGGCTCGTGTGGGCAGTAACTCCAGTGCCAGTTGTGGTCTCTGGAAGCTGGATTGTTTTTCCCTTGATGGGTTACTGTTCACCTGGATTAGTGATTAAGACACCTTTGCTCCTGTTTCAGCTGGAGCAGATGGGCCTGAGTGTGTTTGTTCATTCCTTCATAGCCTGTAACTGAGTGCTGTAGTTTGCAGCTACATATACTCGATTGGGGTGTGAGGGTGTGTGTGCTGGTACCAACACCTGGTATACCTATAGGTAACTATGTCCATCTTGCTTTTCTGGGCTGCTAGATGTGCCTCCAGCCCAGTGACTGAAGCTGCCGGTGACTGTATGAAGCAGCTGTATGCTTGTGAATATTACATCTCCAGGCACCCATATATTTTTGTACTAAATGTGTTTTGTCAAATCTTTTAGTGAACTTTGAAGCCCTGATCATTGCGATGTCTGTGGTGGGAGGAATAATCCTCATCATGCTGGGGGTCTGCTGCTGCTGCTGCTGTTGCAAGAAAAAGAGCAAAAAGCAAGTATTGGAGAGGTCCCCTATAGTAGCTCAAATGCAGCTGTGTGCTGTTGCAGAGCTGAGTGCTGAACACTGCTAACAGGCTTTTTTATCAGGCCAGACAAGGAAGATGAGAGGATGGCCAGGGAGCGGGAGAAGAGACGGGTGCGGCAGGAGGAGAGGTGAGGTTACCCTGCAGCCACAGTCTCCTGCCTGTATTGTTAAACGTGATGCCAGGAGGCACGTGGGGCTCAACAACGTGCAGTCAGTGGCTGCTTCAGCCCTAGCTCAGGTGCAGACCTCATGAGCAATGTCTTTCTGGGTGACTCACGGATGCAGCATCACAACAGCTTTGTGTATTTAACTCCCTAACGGCTGCTGATGTGCATGGGCTCTGGTGGTCCCTAGTGTCTCTGGGAGGTGGGGGAGTAGGGGGGAGGCTGAGCAAGCTTGGAACTTCCTAGGTTGGGAAGAAGCAAGGGGCTGTAGCTCCTCTTGCTTGGTTTTGTTCTACCAGTCACTGACTCATGGGGTTTCTGTTTGCTTCTTGCAGGAGAGCAGAGATGAAATCACGACATGATGAAATCCGAAGAAAATACGGTACAGTATTGAATCACTCACATCAGCTGATGTGATTCAAGCTAAGCTTTAGATCGAGCAGCCTCAGTAACTATGTTCCTTGCTATGGTTACAGCTGCAGAGACCTGGCCAGCAGTGAAAACAGTCTCTGCTTCCCCTGTTTCAGTGAATTGCTCTCTTGCCCTCAGGGAGCAAGTGTAGAAATGCTTGGATCATGGCTTGTGACCCCACACAAGTGCTATGCCTCTTAGGCAGGAAAGAGAGAGTATTTAACACTCCTGGGGGCTCGTGTCCTCCAAACTCACCACATACAAGAAGCTCCTGGGGCTGGGCTGGAGGGGAGAAGCAGAAGCTGGTAGACACAGCACCAGCTGCATGCTGCTGCTCTTCAGGTGTGGCCCTCTGGCAGTCCTGTGGTCAGTGGTGCTGGGGAGCCAGCAGCCTAGGGGCCAGGCAGGAGCCTGGATGAGCACAGAGTAGGCACCAGCCTGACCGCAGAGACAGTCCTCTGTGCTGGCAGCAGGTCTGTGGGAGGTGTTGGTTCAGTCCCTGAGTGCTGGGAGGGCACAGCCTCCCTCCTGGGGCTGGATAGTCCTTCAGGTGAATCTTGTGGCCCTAGGGCAGGTGAGGACCTCCTGGAGGGTGACAGCAGGCTGGAAGGAAGTGGAGAGCAGCCTGTTGCTTGGAGCTGGTGGAGGGTCTCTCCTGCCTGCCTGCTGAGGGTGTTGCCAGGGTGGCTGTGGAGTAGGGAGCAGTTGGGTTCATGCACACTGAGGGTGGTGGTCTTTTTGGGTTTGGGCTGGGGGGAGGTTGGAAGTGGAAGACCGGTGTTTCAGGGCTGTCTTGCTGCAGCCTGACTGCAGAGTTGCAGTCCTGTCCTTTGTGGCTTTCTTCTTCAAGTGTTGGGATGGGGCTGGGAAAGCAGCCAGCAGAGTGGCATGGGGGCTTCTCACTGGCTCAGAAGTCAGCCCCATACCCTGCCCTGCTGTCTCCCAGTCTGTGGGTATAGGAGCAGAGGGGTCAGTCTAAGATCAGTTATTTAATTTGGGTCTGAGTTCTCTGCTCCCAAGTCCAGTCCAACAGCAGGTGTGCAGAAGGGGTGCTCTGGGAGATCAGTCATGCTGCTAAGCCTGGACTTCATACAGCCTGCATGAGAGGAGTTTGCCATCAGGTAGAGCTTCTTAATGGATCTCCTCTTGTGCAGAGGAGGAGAGCGAAGTAGTGCTGTCTGCATGTGCAGCTTGAGTAAGAGCAGGTCTTTCAGAAGGGCAGCAGGACAGGAGGCTGGATGAAACATGAATGACAGTTGTTAACAAGAACTGTTTTCTTGCTGGCTGTGGCTGGTATGACAGCTGTTGTCTCAATGAATCTCTCTTCTCTTTAGGCCTGTTCAAGGAAGAGAACCCTTATGCAAAGTTTGAGAATTAAGCATCTCCAGACCTGCCCACCCTGGTGAATGGTGCCTTCCCAGAGCCACAGGACTCTATGCTTCTCCTGCCACAAGGAGACCACCGTGGTGCCACTTATCACTTCAGCTGCCACAGAAGATGAGCCAAATGTTTGGTGACATCATTGTCCCTGTTCCAGGTGCTTGGTCTGCTCCAGAGCTTTGCTTTTGCTCTGCTGGTGCAGAAACACATGGTGGCAATACTGGAGGGGAGGATGATGTTTCTTCTCACTTATCCCTGGGGTGTTTACAGGGTCCAAAGCAACGCAATTAACAGTCCTTGTCCCTGGACAAGGGCAAAAGCAACCTTATGTATCTTGCTCCTGCCTCACCAAATACTCTTCACACACACAAACAGAGTCACGCTCTTCTCACTTTTCTTTTAGTATAGGCAAAAACTAGTTTCTTGACTCACTGGTCAGCAGGAGGCCTTGTCTGTTACTCCAGGTGCCTGTACTTGTCCTGGCACATGGGCATTCCTTTCAAAAAGCACAAGTTTCTGGTTATCTCAGGCCTCCAGTAGGGCAGTCCCATGTGCACATTCTCACTTGCAACTAATCTGGGGAAGTGCCCCAATACTCCTACCTCTGTGAGCCTTTCTCGAAAGATGGTCTTCTGGGCTTGGTGGCCACCACTGATAGCAATACTGTAGGATTCGGATGCCTTTACACTATGTTGACTATATATTGAACTGATTTGATTATTGTGCATTACCTTTTTGGGGGTTTTTGTGGGGTTTATTCTTTCCTCTTTATTTCCTTTTATTATTATTCTTGTACTGTTTTACTTTAATTTCAGTTATTAAACTTTTCTTATCTCAGCCTGTGGATTTTTACCTTTTTTTCCAGTTTTCCTCCCCATCCCACTGGGCAAATGAATGCATGGTAGTTAAGTTGCCAGCTGGGCTTAAACCAGAACATTCTGCTGAACCAGCGTAGCAGACAGACGTGCTCCATGTGCCTGGATGGAGTGTAACTGTGCCCTGGGGACTAGCGAGGGGTGCTGAGGAGGGCTGTTACGGGTTTCCTCTGTGCTGCTTTGGTCATGGCTGCAGCGCTGTGTGCCTGGAGGGGTAGGGCCTCGGGTACTGAGAGGGAAGGATATGGCTGTGGGAGGCTGGGGAGAGGGTGGGATATGGCTCAAGAGCTGGTAGGAGAGGGCATCATCGCTGTTCTCTTCCCTGCTGGTTTGCCCATCCATGCAGGGATGCATCCCACGAAGGAGAACAGAAAAGGGAGCGTCGCTGGGGCCTGTGCCTGCTCTCCGGAAGGCCACCGCGAGGCGAGCGGCTGCGATGGAGGTCTGCGGCCTCCCCGCAGTTCCCGGCCCCGCGGAGAGCAGCGCCGGCACAGCCGCTGGGGCACGGCCCGAGCGGGAGCCGCTCCTTCCCAGGGGGACCCCGCGGGGGACCCCGCCGCCCTCTCCGCGCCTCCTCGCGCGGCAGCGGCAGGCGCGGCGCACAGCGCCCCCGCCCGGCTCGGCGGGCACGCGGCTCGCCCGTGCCCCCGCCCCTCTGCCCGCGGCGCTTCCGGTTCCCCGTGACGCACTCTCCAGAGCCAATGGGCGCGCGGGGCGGCGGGGCGGGGCCGGGGCGCGCGCTCTCGCGGGCGGCAGCAGGCGGCGGGAGCCGAGCGCGCGGGCGCGTCCCTCAGCGCGCGCCGTCCCTTCCCCTCCCCTCTCCCCTCCTCGCCCCGGCCCTTCCACCATGTCGGAGGAGAAGCCCAAGGTGAGGCGCGGCGGGCGGGCAGCGGGGCGGCCCCGGCGGGGCGCGGCGGGCGGGCACACACACACTCACACACACACACACGCACGCACCGAGCGAGGCCTCTCCGCCGGGCCCTGGGGCAGGGCTGCCCGCGGGCCCCGCCCGGCGGCGTGCGGCGGCCAAGATGGCGGGGTGGGCCGGGCGGAGGGAGGAGGAGTGAGCGGCGGCCCCGCGCAACCCTGCCGCTCCGAGGGAGACCGCCCGGGCGTGCAGCGTGCCTGGGGTGGCGGCGGGGCGCGCCCGCCGCACGGCCGCGCTCTGACCCCGCTGCTTCCTCACCCTTTTCATCCAGGAAGGCGTGAAAACAGAGAATGATCACATCAACCTGAAAGTGGCGGGGCAGGATGGCTCTGTCGTGCAGTTCAAAATCAAGCGGCACACCCCGCTGAGCAAGCTGATGAAGGCGTACTGCGAGCGGCAGGTAGGCACGGGGCCGCTCCCGGCCCACCGCCTGCCGCGGGACAGCCCTTGGGGCCGCAGAAGCTTCACCGCTTGTCTAAAACACCAGTGCTTCAGGGTGAATGTATCCGGGTGTGCAGGAGAGCAGGGGCTTGGGATGCTTCGGTGTTAAAAGTTTTTCTCTCTGCTTAATGAAAGCTGCCTCTTCTGCTGAAAGTGCCCTGTGACAGCAGTGCTAGCCAGCGGGTTCTGACCCTGGCTCTGAAGCCAGTTCTCTGAATTTTCAGCCTTATAACCCTCACTTTTGTCATCTCCAAAAACCTGATCAACTCTATAGAGAGTGTGTTTTCTGTTCGTGGTTTTGTTTTCTCCTCCCCTCACGTGTCTGTCCTGTTGCTCATTGCAGTTTGGACTCCTGTATTCTGCAGGTGGCAGCCGTGTGCTTAGTGTCAGATGGAGGCTGTTTCCCAGTGCCACCCTGAGCTATTAAATGGGAGAGGGGTTTATCCCTGCAGCCCAGTTCCTGAGCCTGTAGCACTCAATATAGACTGGAAGCAGTGGTGCAGAGCAGGGGGTGGGGATGAAGATGTGTTTTGGAAGCAGCGCTGTTCTGTTTGCTGCACTTCCCCATGTCCATTACTAGCACAATCCTTTCTTTGCCTACTTGAACCTTACACTCTTCCCTGTCCTATGTCTGATGTAGATAGCGCCTCTTGGGTTGGGAATGGGAACCTGACCTGGGTTCAGCTGTAACAATGATTTTTCTCCTTAGTAGCTGGTGCAGTGCTGTGTTTTTGCTTTAGTCTGGGAACAATGTTGATAACACACTGATGTTTTCAGTTGTTGCTCAGTAATGTTTACTCTGACCAAGGACTTTCTGAGGCTCATGCTCTGCCAGGGAGGAGGGGCACAAGAAGCTGGGAGGAAGCAGAGACAGGACAGCTGACCCAAACTAGCCAAAGGGGTATTCCATGCCACAGCACGTCATGCCCAGTATAGAAACTGGGGGCAGTTACCCGGAACGCCCAGGTTGCTGCTCAGGTCAGGCTGGGTATTGGTGAGAGGGTGGTGAGCGGTTGTATTCTCTTCCCTTGTTATTTCCCTTATTATTATTAGTGGTGGTGGTAGCAGCAGTGGTTTGTGTCATACCTTAGTTACTGGACTGTTGGTATCTCAGCCCACGGGAGTTACATTCTTTCAGTTCTCCTCCCAGTCCCTCTGGGAGCGGGGGTGGGAAAAAGGGGAGAGTGATTGAAAGGCTGCATGGTTCTTAGTTACTGGCTGGGCTTAAACCAGGACAGAACCGAATACATGGGGTCTTTAGAGAAGCCTGGGGAGTGCTTGTGTTCATGTGGCTGTGTGTATGATTGGAAGTGTGAGTCGTGGGGATTTCAAAGGATTTTAGAGGGCAAAGGAAAGACCTGGATCCCTGAGGCAGGGAATAAATACTGCCTCTTGTGATTAAATGCTTTCAGAACAGGCATGAATTCAGCTTGGGTTTTAAGGGCAACTTCATCTTACTAATGTTGGACTCCAGTGTTTTTCTGATAACCCTTGTGAGGAAAAATCTGTGTCAGGTCCTGCAAATTCTTTTTCCCTAGGCCTTCTTCATGGTTCCTTTTCTCATAAGAAGATAAAGAACTAGAACTGGGAGCAGATGCTTGGCATGAATGAAAACATGTTTTAACTATGGGTATTTGGTGCTGGTAGCTATTTACACAAAAATGGGTGTTTTTTATACTGTTTTAAATTGTTTTCCTTGAGTCAGCTTAATCTAACACTATCTCTGACTGCATGAGAAACAATTGCTGCTCCTTCTGGCGCATCCTCTGAGGCTTTACACAATGGTGTATTGATTGACCTCCTCTTAAATTACCTTTGCAAATTAACTTGTGCTATTTGTGCCTTGCAGAGCAGGATCACAACCAAGTGCCAGACCCACACCTGTGGTTCCATATAGAGTCCTTGCTGTGACAGCAGCACAGCGGGAGGTCACTCTTAACAGCTCTGCTTCCTCAATTTCCTTAGCAATATAGATGCACTGTTTCTCCTCTGGTTAGATCTTTTAAGTCTGAATTTTGTTAAGATTTGTTCTGACAGTAAATCTGTAAATGTTTTGTTTGGATTCATATTAATTATTTTGAATTTACAGGGCTTGTCGATGAGGCAGATTAGATTCAGATTTGATGGACAGCCAATTAATGAAACAGACACACCTGCACAGGTATGAAAAATACTTTTACTGCAAATTGCTATACAAATATTTTGATATCTGCATGCAGATCAAAACTGCACCTCCAATGCTCTGTTATTGGTACTGGTTGGGAGTGGAGAGCTGAGTGCTTTTGTAACCACGTGTATTCAAAGCCTTGCATTTTCCATGTTACTCTAAACAGCTGGAGATGGAAGATGAAGACACTATTGATGTGTTCCAGCAGCAGACAGGTGGAGTGTGTTAAGACATGCCATCCCTTGGAGAAGAGGAGTTTAAGGATCCTGATCACACCCCACTCTCTCATCTGTCCTTGGATTTGCTATTAAATAGTAAACAAATGAACATGCCAATCACACAAGATCCTTTGAAACTTTAGAGGACATTTACCAAAATTGCTTGTTGTCTTTGACGTACTGCGTGTGCAAGTCAAAACCATATCTGCAGGGATTAATCTGTATCTTCAATTGGGCCAATTTGATTTAAGTCCAGATTAAGGAGTATGCATTGTCTGTCTGCTGTTACCTTTTTTGTTATTTCTTTCTTTTTTAATTTCTTTAAACCTGTGGCCTAAATATTCACCCATGTGTTAGGACATGGAGTGTTCATTCCTGGCTTTTGTCGGCCTTGCCCCTCTGTTTAGTTCTAACCATGTAAATAACTCAGTATATGTTCATGCCGCTGGTGAGCGGAAAAGTTTCCTTTCGAGATATGCTGAAGAGAAGGAAAGGAGATGCTGGTTTTAAGGTTTTTAGTGTGTGTTCAAACACCGTTCCTTCAGAAGCTTTAAGGCTGTAACATAAGGCTGGTACATGCAGATACGATGCCTAGTATAGAGTTGGAGTTTAAAATACTGCAGATTGACATGTGCTTTGTCATATTATGATAAAGTCATCTGAAATACACTTTTTTAATGCAGGAAGGAGATTTGTCCTGAATTATTGTCAGAACCGGAGTTAGCAGAGCAGCTAGGACAAAAAACTAATGCTCCTGATAGAGCAGCAGTACTTTTTGTTGTGCAAGCTTATAAAAACAAGAAACCCATCACTGCAGTGTCAGTGGTTTACTGAATGCGGGGCAGAACCTGTCGCCTCCTGCTCCCTTCAACATGGCTTTTATTTCTCAGTGGGTACTGCAAGCGTGTGGCCTCAGGTTTCTTTGTAATACTTGTTTTTCGGTAGATTAACTTGTTAGATGGGGGGGAAAGCATCTTTCAATGTCACCAGGCTGTATGTGCAGAAGAGCTGTCAAGAGCCTGGTGAGCAAGAGAAGAGAGAAATGTGTGTACAGGTGTTCAAAATAACCATCTGTTCTACTGCCTCCCCAAACTTGATGAATTTTAAATGCGTTTGTGTGATGGGTTTGAGCTCTGTGCAGAGTGTGGAGTCAGTTCCAGATGAGTTTTTGCAAAGGCCGGGTTGTAGGTTGTCCGCTGCTGCTCCATGGGATCATAACCTGCCTTTTATATCCACCTGACCTGTTTGGCCATGTTGGATCGTCTCCCGCTTGCTGGGAATCTTGCTGGAAAGGCCCTGATTTTCTTTTTCATTTTCTTGTATATGGGCTGGGGTGGGACATCCTGTAGACTTCACTGTTTATTCACCGATTTGTACATTTATTTGTTGTCCTTTACTATTGTATACAGTAAATATAGTTTGGTACTCTGTCTCCTGCCTTACCCTTAATACGACTGTGCTCCTCTCACTTGGCTTCTCATTTCCCTTCTTCGGGGGAACGCTTACGTGGCAGCCGCTCGTTAGACGTCCACTTCAGAGACTCAAGGTAGCAGAAGCACGTGGCTGGGTATAAACCTCTGGGGTTGCTGGTGCACCCTCCGTCAGCTGCAGCCCCACCCTCCCCGGGGAACTGCTGCACAGTACACCTTTGTGCGCTCTTTATCGCCCCTTCCACGGGGAGCAGCTGCAGTTCCTCGCCGCGTGTTCGCAGCCTGTTCCCTGCGGGATCAGCACCAGGACCGGGAGTTCCCCACTGCCCTGTCGAGCCGCCTGCCACAAGCTGAGCGGTTCGCCCCCGGCGCCGCTCTGCGCATGCGCGCCTCCGGCCCTCGGAGGACTAAGCGCGTACCATAGAGGAGGAGCGGGCAGCCGCTCTAGCCGGCCTCCCGGAAGCGGCGCTGGCAGCGGCGGGGCCGCGCCATGGCGGGGACGGCGCTGAAGCGGTTGATGGCGGAGTACAAGCGTGAGTGAGGGCAGGGGCTGCCGCTGCCCCTCCGGACGGGATCCCTCTTAAAGCCTGGGAGGGAGCCGGGCCGCGCATGGGCCGTGGCGGGGCAGGCCGCAGGCCTCCCTCCTTGTGCCCCTCGTGTTCCAGCCGCCGCTCGGCCCGCAGCGACCCCCGGGGCAGCAGGTTAGGGCGCACCGGGTGGTTGGAGTGCGGCTGTGGAAGAGGGAGGCGCAGGCGGCGCCGCTTCTCGCTGCCGGGTTGCTCTCCTTGCGCCGTTGTAGCAGGCGGCTGCCTCCGCTGGGACACCGAGCGCGGTGCGTGCGTGGTTCGGGTCTGCTTTCCCGTCTGTCCCGTTTTTGGGGGGGGGTTTCCCAGTGAAATTTTCCAGGCGGAACAAACTGCGGCCGCGGAAGTCTGTCGCAGCGCTGTGTGGCCTTAATTAGAGGCGTTTGTCAAGCCCTTAGCAGAAGCGCAGCAGTTAGTAGCCGATTTTAAATTCAGTGGTCAGTGTTAGACTTGTTTGTTTAGAAAGCTGCATGAGGAGTGACTTGCAGGTGGGGTGAGCGGTGGCTGGATCCCCTGGGGACGTCCCGTTTCTCCTCGGGGGGTGATCTGCTCCCCAGTGAGCTTGTGACGTGTCCAGAGGTGACTTTTTGGCAGGAGATATTTTTTCCCTTTTTGTTTACCCGGTTGCCTTTGTCCTGTGATGTTGTAGCTTTTATTTATGGCAAGAAAGTAGAATGGAGAAAGAAAATAAAGTGTTTGGTAGGGGAAGGATGGCATTGGGCTGTAGGAGCTGCCTACAAGAAATCTGAAGAGGGGTTTTTTACAAGGGCCTGTAGTGACAGGATGAGGGGGAATGGCTTTGAGTTGGCAGAGGGGAGATGGAGATTAGGTGTTAGGGAAACATTCTTCCATATGAGGGTGCTGAGGCGCTGGCACAGGTTGCCCAGAGAAGCTGTGGCTGCCCCATCCCTGGCAGTGTTCAAGGCCAGGTTGGACAGGGCTTGGAGCCACCTGGTTTAGTGGAAGGTGTCCCTGCCCATGGCAGTGATGAGCTTTAAGGTCCCTTCCAACCCAGACCGTTCTGTGATGATTCAATGAACTGGCCTCGTGCTCTGGTGAAGGTCATTTCAGAGCTCCCAGAGTTGCCCAGGGATGAGGAGTTGTTTCTCATTTTACCGTCAGTTAGTGGAAGACTCCAGCCTGTATAAAACAGAGCATTTATGGGCACATTTCCTGCCAGTATAGTGTTTATTCTCAGCTGCTCTGCAGAGCACAGGTCTTTAACCTGACCCCTCATGCAGGTGTTTGCCAAGCTGGGGCTTACCTGGGCCCTGCTGCCCGGGTGCTGCCAGTAGCTCCTGGGGGTAGGGAGCAAACCCCACCATGCAGTTGTGCAGGTGAAGCTGGTGCTGACAGTGTTTGGTTGAAGCATGCATTTTTCTGTTGTAATCCTGAAGCATGGACCTGAAAGCGGCAAAAATACTCTGCTTTTTTCTGTTCTCTTAAATAAATCCCCTTAGTCCCAAAATCAGGGTTTGATCCTTTGTTGTTGAGAAGCTGTGAGATCTTACTAGGAAGTCTCGTATGAATGAATTCTTTAGGAAAAAGTGATGTAAAGCAGCATCAAAAAGAATGTGATGTAATGCTACAGGCAGACATGAAGTGAATCTTCTCCATGTAGTTTCCCAGGATGGCATTTACAGTGAACTGAGAGATTTTGTTTGTGAATTATGTTCGTTCTGAGATTTCAGAATTCACATTAAAAATACCAAATACCCCTTCATTGTATAGAACAGAATGTGACAGTGCCTCACTGAAGCAGGTGCTTCCTTTCCTTATTGCTTGGAGAGAGAGAGTTCATGTGGGACTGCAAGAAGGCTGCTGCACCTGTGTGGGTTGTGATGAGCTGCTCTCTCCAGGGGGAAAGAGGGTTGAACATTTGCAGTAGGTCTCTGTAGCTGTCCCTGTTAAATCTGCTTTGAAAATGCTCTTTCCTGAGCATAACCCTTACGAAATACCTCAGACGCGCGGTGCCATGTGTCTGTGTGAGCTCAAACTGCCTTGTTTGGATGCTACAGCAGAGAAGAGAAAATAAAGCAGAATTTGAGGCAGATCTATGAGAACAAGATTCTGGTTTCAAGCATCTCAGTTCAGATGCTGTCAGACAATGAAGTATGTGCCTTAATAATTCCCAAGTCTTGTGTGTTTAGTCACCTTAGGGATATGCTAAATTGATGCAGTTTTTAGACAGCATACTGCTGAACTTCTCTGGGAAGAATGTGATCCATCTTTTTATTAACTGCTTTAACAAGAGGGTTTTTTTAGTTCTTCTCTTTTTGGCTTAGGTGTAATTTGCCTCTAATGACTCTCTGATGAGCAGTGAAATTAAAAGGGAGGTGTTGATTGTGTGCGCCAAATCTGCCCCATGTTCCTGATAGAAGTATTGCACTTCAGTAGTGTCAGTTCTGTTTCATTCAGTCTCAGCTTACAAGCAAAGCTTCAAAGTAAGGTTTAGCTCTGGTGCTACAAGTTAGGACTTCGTTGTGTTTCCATTTGGAAGCAAATTCCCTGACTGCACACAGCAAAACTCACCTGCAAACCAAACAGGATGCCTTGTGTAGGATGTGTAGATGGAAACTTCTCCAAATGCTCTCCAGTGCTGAAGAGCAGCATTGCTGTGAATCAGGTGGTGTGGGCTGCACCACCATGGGCTCCTCCAACATGCAACCAACACATGTCTGAGCAGGGAGTTCCCCACAACAACGGGCATGGGATCCCACAGCTCCAGGTGAACGTGATGGAGCTGTGGTGACAGTGTGGCAGGAGGGCCCCTCTGTGTCTGACAGATCTGCTCCCACCTCCGTTGTCCCACAGATCACAAGGTTCCATTCCTTGGAGGTTTTTTCCTGGACCCACAGTCACCAGTCAGCCATGGGTCAGGAGCTGCTGCATCTAGGGCTCCTGTAAAGTCTTTCTGCTGGTCTTGCTGGCCAGAGAAAGGGGATTGAGGGAGGTGGTTCCTGGCTCTCACTTTGTGCAAGCTGTCTCTCTCAAGTAGCTGGTGTAGTTTGAGGATCCATGTTTCACTGTAAACTGTGCTCCCAGTTTCCCTTTGAGCAGCTCTAGAGAAATTGCAGAGTAGGATATGACCATCCATGCGGAAAAGGAGTTTGTTCCTTCCTCAGTGACCAGGTATAGTAGCAGCCACTCAAAATCACAGCTCATGTGCCCCTGCACTGCCCAGTTATCACTTTGCCTGATCCTTAAGGACGGAAACCTCTTTAGCACTTTGGTCAGTGGCAAAGGGAAATAATGGGAAATTGGAGAGATTTTCTTCTTAGAGGGAGCCACAAGATGGAGCAAAATTATTCCAGGAGCTCCTGGGTTTGCTTTCTCCCTCTTTCTGTCTAAAAACATCAGCAAGAAAAGCTGTTAGAGATCCACTATAAAGTGGGAAAAGCCTGCTTCTTAACACCAGGATGTAATGGGAAACTGTAACGCTGAGTTTCAACCTGCTTGCTGTGCTTTTGAACTTCAATTGGAGAGGTCTGTGCCAAAGTTAATGGAATTCCCAATGAACAGAAGAGTTTTGTTATCTTACCTATCAATGTGTCTCAGCATGGTTTTGAATCCAAGAGTAACTTAGCTATTTTAAGACAAAATTCCATGTGCTGTTTTGTGCAGCACTACCCACAGTTTCACATACAGCCTCTTGGAAATCAGGTCAAGTGTCTCGTTTATCTGTCTGGGACTTCCCATATTCCCTGGGTCCATGTTCCTGCTTGTTTTCATGCATGGGAATGTGTGTGCTGTTTCCTGTGGCTGTGTTTTATGTGTTATGGGCCACTAGTTGTGCGCAGGCCATCGGGTAGGAAACGCCGTTCTAGGTCAGCAAAACATTTGGCCTTATTACTGTCACCTTCTCCAGTCTGACACCGTTGGGGTGTCACCCCCTGCCACCAGTCCTGCCGGCTGCCCTGCGTCTTGTTTGGAGCTGTGGGGCTGGTGTTGAGCCCCACCAGGGACTGCAGGTCCACGGGGTTCCTGTGCATGGTTGAACTTCACCTCGCCAGCTGCTTACTGCTCCACAGGACCTTGGAAACCAGAAGCTGATGGTCATTGCATTGGATAGTAGAAAAACAGGTTATTATGTTATCAGCACACAGAGGGCTGGACTTCAGCAGGCTTGAAATGAGGTACTGATGCTGAAGGTTGTAGTATGGATTGGAAATTGTACTAGTTTCCTACAGAAAATGAGGATTGATGGATTCACGCTTGCTGTTTACAGCCATGGCTGCTTTATTGCTGCTTTGTTTTTGACTCACCTACTCCAGACCACGTTAGGGGGGAGTTGGATTGAATTCAAGGAAGAGAGCTGCTTGTCAAATCTCGCTTGCTTCGGCTTCTCCAACTTTCTGTGTCGTTTTGGGTTCTGGTGTTGAGATGCTGTCAAGTCTGAATTGGTGTAGAGAGATTACAGGGTTACAGCCTGTCTTGTCTTCAGGCTGTTGAGTTTGTACCTGCAGACACTACAGTGGTCCAAAAGCAGAGTTTCTCGTGCTTTGTAGAAAGACATTTTTTTTCCTTCTCAGTTTTAAATTGCTTCCCCTGGGAAGACAAGAGTTTTAGGAGCCTGAAAAAGCATGAAAAGACAAATAATTTTGGCTAGTAAACCCTTGCATGAAGAAGTTAAATTGTAAGCAGTGAGATTCTGGGCCTTCTTAATGGGAAGTTTAGCCCATGGTGTCCTCAAGGTTTTCTCCAAGGGTGTTTGCTGGTGGGGCTTCTGTGCTAAGCTTTGGCCACCCAAATGCTAGCCAGAATGCTTGGTTTTGCAGGTCGTGTTAACCTTCCTTGTGTTTTGTTTTTACAGAGCTGACCCTGAACCCACCTGAGGGGATTGTAGCAGGTGAGGAGCTGAGCAGGGTTTGTGCATGGTGAAGTTGTAGCTTTGCATTGAGGTAGCACTAAGCATTGTTTTGTTTTTATTTCATAGGTCCTGTGAATGAAGAGAACTTCTTTGAATGGGAAGCTTTGATTATGTGAGTTAATACAGTTTTGTATTAAAAATTAGCACTTGCATGCTGTGATTAGCTTCTAGGAGAACAAGAATATAAAAAAAAATACCGGTTGTGTGTAACATCAGCCTTGGCCTTTGGGAATTTCTTTTCTGACCTGAACAGGGAATTATATTTGGAATTTAAAGAGTGACAGGCAGCATTGGGACTTAAGTGATCATTTGTTGTACAGGTGTCATTATAATAGCGTAGAATCACAGAATGGTTTGGGTTGGAAGAGACCTTAAAGCTCATGCGATTCCAAACCCCTGCCATGGACAGGGACACCTTCCACTAGACCAAGTTGCTCCAAGCCTGTCCATCCTGGCCTTGAACACTGCAAGGATTGGGGTAACCACACCTAAAGCATAAATAACTTGCAAACTTGACAGAAATTGCTATTTGGGCTCCCTTGGATATATGTTGCATATATGAACACTGTAGGAAACAGTGAATTGTTTGTAGATCACACAAGCCTGTTGGGAGCATTACTGGGCTGCAAATACAGGCTGTGCTTTTCTCATGTTTTAAGTGGAGCAAAATGCACAGATTATCAGGGATAGGAGAAAAAAAATCGATATCTCAAATGAGTTCACTTGCTCTTCAGTTGGTTTTTTCTAGAAAAATGGAATGGGATTGAGCTGAGAAAGTCCAACAAAAAAAAAAATCTTAAATTTTATACTTCATGAATCGTATGGCCTCGTAAAGACATTGGGTCAGTGGTTCTGTGTGGAAAGCTCTTTTCTTGGTGAATACCTCTGATCACTACCTGTTGTGCTTTGGAAGGGGACAAAGACTTCTTTACAAAGCTGTGTCTTCCCCTTCCGCTCCTAAACTGATGGGTACAGTTGTTCATAGCAAAACTTGCCATGAAAAGACAAAATCTGCTTGCCCAGCATCCTACAAGTTGTCTTCTCTCTTGCTCGTACTCTTTTTTACTCATGCTGTACCCTTCTTTGGAAAGTTTGGGTACATGTAATAACTCATGATCTTTACACAGTAAGGTTCAAGAACAGTAGGAGAGAAGAAAAGAGACCTTTGTCACTTGGCTCTGACATGTTACACAAATATGACAGAATTAAACGGTGAACATGCTCTAAACAGCTAAGTCTGTATTGAAGCTGATGGTCTGTTGTTAGGGTAGATCCAGGCTCTGTATTTCGTGAGTCCTTTAGTAGGAGTTGGTGATTTCCTTTCCTTCAGCCAGTGCTAAGGAGCCCCTGCTCGCGGCATCACTGCTGTGCTCTTAGCAGGTTTTCAGTGCAGCCACCAGTGCTGACTTACGAAATTCTCAACTAGTGTGGGTGGCAGAATTTCCCTATCTCCTCTATTAGCTTGGAGCATGTTGTCTAGGGATGAAAACCAAGATTTCTGTGTCTTGGGGTCAGGCATACAACCAATACAAAAGCTTCCCAAGCTGTAGCATATCACCTATTCCACACAAGCTGGCTGCATGGGTGATCCTCCTTTATGGCAAGCATGAGCCTCTGAGTTATTTTAGGTCTGGTAAATGGAGGTTTGGATTACCACTACTTGTTTGCTGATTGATATGAGGAGTTGGCAGATGCCTCTGCTTATGTACAGCAATTTATTCTGTAATAAACAGATTGTACTTCCTGGGAGCTTAGTCCCCTGAAAATAAACACCTGGCATGGAAACTGGTGTCAGGCAACAAATTACCTAAGAGTTTGGCTGCAGGGTTTTATGCTTTTTCTTTCTGCAAGTGGGATGTCTCTTCTGAGATATGCGTTTTGTAATGTACCAAATTTGAGTTCAGACAGCTGTGCATTGCTTACAGTTTAGAAATCCCAGAGGTTTTAATGAACTTCTCGGAATATGGAAGGAAGTTCCTGCCTGTTGGTACCTTCTCCCAGCAGAGGCTATGTGGTTAAGTAGAGCTTTCATGGGGGACACACAGAAGTACTTTTGCATTTGTTTCATTACCTAGAAAATACTTTTTCTTATGTTTCCCATAACAAATTCTTAACAGAGGAGCTGCTTGCAGACTTGAAAGCCCTTTAAAGTGCTGAGTGTTGAGCTTCAAGCCTTTGTCAGCGCAAAGTGAGAGGCGGAGGCACTTTCATTTTGGTTTCTGTATTGTGTGTGTCATATTAAATTATATTTTAAGATCTGCTAAATTCTGAAGCTGTGGTACAATAGAAACATGTTTACCCTAAACATGTTTGGTTACTTTCATCTTTTTACACAACTCTAATAGTAGAAATGTTTGCATACATTTGGAAAGCAAGCTAAATGACTTGTTTATGTTTGTCTGTGATTATCTTCTCTAATGTTTTGTAATCTCAAATGTGCTGTGTGAGATTCAGGGAATGAAAGAAGTAAGGATGAGGAAATGAAGTAAAGCTGGCTTTAAACTTATAGACAGATGAAGTGAGAAAGGCAAGTGGTGTAGGAATGAAGAGAATACTTCTATTTTTTTTTTTCTTTCACCCAATTTATTTAAACCTAGAGCACATGTAATGGCAGCTAAATAAAAAGGAGACCTAAGACAGAAAAGGCATTGCCCATTTATCAGTTCAGAGATGGGCTGGGTGATGTTACATGGATTATTGGAAGAGTGTGGCTCAGGGGTAGAATAATGCTGTTTAAAATAATAATAATAATTTGTATTTCTGGTGTTCTTGCCTGTAGTAGCAGTGCTGGAGAAATATTAAACATATACATGTTAAGGCTGATTGACATGTTTGAATGATTGAACAGTTCTTATGCTCCCAAAGTGAGTGTAATGGATCCAGAACTGAAAATACAGTGTGAACTTTGTGAACAGTGGAGGTTTGGAGCCTGACGACCCTTTTGTTAAGACATCACACAGATGCTGAATTAGTGTATGTGAAAGCCAGATCTTTGCAGCAGGTCACTTGTGATGATAAATAGCCCCAGCATGTCAAGAGAGTTTACCATCATAACAGTCATTACTGTAGCGCTGCACCATATTGTGCAAGTTTGTGACTTCAGCATTTCAAGACCAAGTTTTGTCCTCTTTGGTTGGCATATACAGGTGTGTGCTATTAACATTTATCACCAAAAGACACAAACCCCACGTAATTGTTAAGAACTTTATTAGCCTAAAGATTGTTTGAAAACTGAACAGGATAAATCAAAGTCAACTTACCAAAAACCTGTCTAGAAAAGGTAATTAGATATATAATTAGGCTTATGAATTTGTTTAGCATGGAATTCCCCTTTTCAGCGTCTGGTGACTGTGGGGTTTGGTCTTTTTCCAGCATCTTTTTACAAATAAGAAACCATTTACAACTGTACGTGAAGCTATGATTACAGAATTAATTGTCCTTGTCAATACACTTTTCCCTTGCATTTTGGCAGATATACCCACCACCTTTTCTTCCCCTTGCCTAAGTCAACCAGCTTGTGGAGTTCAGAGTTTCTTATTTTCATGCTATGTCTTATGTCAGCAGAGTTGTTTGTCGTATCTCTCGCACAACTAAGCAGCTTGGTTGTCTGGCAAGTCATCCTGTATTTTTGCTTGGGGTTGCCCTGACAGAGGCGCAGGACCTTGCACTTGGCCTTGTTGAGCTTCATGAGGTTTGCCCAGGCCCACCTCTCCAGCCTGTTCAGTTTCCTCTGGATGGCGTCCCTGCCCTGCAGCGTGTCAACTACATCACACACCTTATTGCTGGCAAACTTGCTGAGGGTGCGCCCAATCCCACTGTCCATGTCCATGTGCTTTGAAATCTTCGCAGAGCAGGTGGTGTGATTGCAAAAGGCACTTTGCTCTTTAGTTCTCTGGCCCTGCCAATGTCCTTTTTGAACTGAAAGTGATGCTGTCAAGTTTAAATGCTGTGGCCTGAGTGTTTTGTAGTTGCAAATGCTCTCTTGGATCAGCTTTAATCATTTCTTTGAAGTTGATCCTGGCAGCACTGAATGACTAAAACAAAAACATTTTGCTCACAGAGTATAGGTCCTAAAATGGAGCATGTTTGGTTAATATATTTGACAGAAGAGCCCTTAAGGCTGTGTGTTTGCTCTCAAAACAGAACATGAGGCACCCACCAGCTTTTCAATGGGTGTATGTACATACTCTTAGAAGTTCAACAATAAGCCTTTAAAATGCAGCTGGAATTAAAATGTTCATGAAAAAATGCATTCAGATGCGAATTGAATCCTGACCAAATTAGGGAAAAGGCCAGAAGGGGATCAAAATGGTTGAGCTGGTTACGCTTTCATTCTTGCTGTATGTTGATGCATTCCTCTAATCTTACCTGCCAATGTCAATACTCAGGATTAAATCACGGTGTTCTTGTGTTTATCTATCAGCCAAGTGTTTTGAATCCCAAAGTTCAGGAGAGTGAGCCTTCTAGGGCTTTAGGCTTTGCTGGGCTCAGTTTTCTTTTTCTGTAGATTACCACTTGCAGTCTTAGCTGTTAGGAGTACTTGAACTTTCATGTTCTTTCTAGCATGGAGACTGTGCATTGGGAAGAGGAGGAAGTGTTAATATATTCCTAAACCTGATTTTCCAGACAGTATAACCCTCGTTTGAAAAGCTTTTTACTGAATACATAAGGTCTCCTTGGCTAAGATTTTCAAGCGGTGAAGCTTGTTGTGTACTTTCCAGTCAAGGGAGATCATGGTTGTGTTATAATTTCCACATGGTGCATCAAGTTTTAATAAATCATGGCTAAGTAAGTTTTTTGCTCACTTTCCAAAAATGTTTTGCGTAGGGAGGGTGAAATGGTTGTCTTTATATTCTCAACTTCTTTGCACTTTGAGCTAGATGGTGAACCCAAGGAAATGTTTCTACAGGAACCCTGATGAAGCCATTTGTTCTCTGTGTGCAAACTAAGTACCTTAAGTCTGCAAAGAGACACTGTTGTCCTGCATCTAGCGATCATGGTCCCTGGGCTCTGTTTTTATTTTCATAGAGCATTGTTGTGGGGTGTTTTCATCAGTCAGTGATAAGTGTTGATGGGTGGTTGTGCTCGAAACTGGCAGCTTGAATCTCCGTGGGCTTTATAAATTATTTTTGAGCTATAGCATTTGACATCTCTGTCTTGTGCAGCATAACAGTATCTTCAAAGGCACACGAGTCCCACACCTGCCTCTGCGTTCTCTTGACGTGCAGATGCTCAAATCCTGGAACATGCCTTGGAGCCAGATACTCCAATTTTATCCAGACACACCCTGCTAATTAAGCAGTGTTGTGACCTTCCTAGTAATTTAGTGTGCAAGCTTTGATTTCCCCCTTCCCTCCCAAGCCCCATATTTGGATTTAAGTTTATGAGGTGTGGGGTAAGAATGCGTTAACTCTTTGCTTTCTGAAGGAGATTGATATGGCCCGATCCTCACATGTCTCATTAGACAAGAGCTTGGGTGAAAGAAGTATTTAAAACTCTGGTGAATAGCTTTTTATCTGTTTCTAGGGGTCCAGAAGACACCTGTTTCGAGTATGGGGTGTTCCCTGCTGTTCTGAGCTTCCCACTCGACTACCCGTTAAGTCCTCCGAAGATGAGGTTCACATGTGAGATGTTCCATCCAAACAGTAAGTCTGATGCAGCAGGACATGTGGGGAAGTGGGTTGCTTGTGCATCTTAAAACCTAACTTTTGCAGCAGGAGGGCTGGCATCCTTATCAAGGTTGATTCTCTCTCAGGTTTAGCAATATTTCTGATGATCCATACAGAGTGCTCTGTTCAAGCAGATGACACGTTTGAAGGTATTTGATATTAAGGCTTTGCTGGCCTTTTCTCTGCAGTTCTCATAGTGACAAGATTATCTTAAGACTTTTCGGTGGAAGAAATTGAAGGTGCTGGATCTGTATTCTAGGCTATTAGGCCTCTGCCCCTTGAGAGCAGTAAAACAAAAGTGCTGCCTTCCTGCCTAGTGTTTCCTTCCCAGCTGACATTCCTGCACTTGCATAGCACAAATCTTAATCTCAGCTGGAAATCAATTTATTTCATCCTGTTCCAAGGAGTTTTGTAATTTCTTGAAGTTCTGTTCTTCCCTTCTCAGAGCACCACTGATGCAGATCCTTGCCCATTTAGTCTACATCTTTCTGTACTCCTATGAAAGACACACCTGCATATCACAGTGTAGAACTGTGCGGACACCCCTCTGAAGCTCTGATGTCTGCAGAAGTGCAAAGTTTGGCACCTGGAAGCAGTGTGGCTGCATTGGCATCTTACTCCAGCTGTACTCATTCACCCAAACTTCTTGGCAGGACTGGTCTCCGTGAGAAAATCTGTGTCCACGCAGTACAGTGCAGCTCCAGTTTTGGCCTTGGCTTGAGGTTTGCTGCTGGCAGCTGCTTTGTGCACAGCATAGCAGGGAGGAGTGGGGTGTGGAGAGGCACAAACTGCCTGACTCTCATGTGTTACGTGTGTGTGCTTCCTTAGTGGGGTTTACTGGAATATACTGGATGGTCAGCTTAGCTCTTTAAAGTCCTGTGATTCTGGGTGATGTTAATCTAAAATCGAGATCACCAAAAGTAGACTCTAGAATTGTGCTTCTCAGGTGGGGTTGTGATGGTCTGGTTCTACCCAGACAGGCTGTAGAAAAGAGGTGGCTTAAGTGCTTATTCCTCCACCTCTAAGGAATTGCAAGGATAATATTTAAGAAGTCTGCTGTGTTCCCTTGTCTTTGCAGTTTGTGTTATGTACATGGGGAACTGAGACACCACAGAACTGTCTTCTCTTAAAATGATGTTGGTGGATGCTCTGGTAAAGATAACTTCAAGTAGTAATTAATGGCAAGTCTTTCATGAGCATTTAGTGACAAAGTGGGAAGATGAGTACATCAAAGGAATCAACCTTTGCTGTCTTGACTGTCGTGCTGTGGTCCAGCTGTTTTAAATGAGGCTCTGCATAAAAACATTAGAGTAACTTACAAATGAAATACCTTCTACCGGTGTGTTCTTAACTTGCAAGGAGAAGTGCTGATTCAGCATATGCTGTTTTCACTTCTTCCAGCCGTGGCTAGAACAGCTCCAGCCCTCAGCCTGGGGCTGCAAGAGAGGGATGTAAATAAAAGTCTTCCAAAGCGCTTACATGTTTCAGGCTTGTGCAGACATCAGCTGAGTGAATGGAAAGAACTGAAAATGAGCACAACTACTTCCAGCAGTTATTCCCTCTTTTTGTTTTGTCTTGTTTTCCTGACAGTGGCGCAGGTTGGTCATCCAAGGAATGGAAGCACTGAAAGTACTGGGCTGAAGTTGTCCTTCCCTGGGAGGCTCCAGCCTTAGGCCGTGTTCCTGATGCAGTGTTTCAAACTCCATTCTCTCTGTGTTACCTCTTCAAGCTTTCTTTGCCCTCATTATCAAGTCAGTGGAGCCCAGTATCTTTGAGGATGACTTGTACTGTTGCAGATGCTTTGCTTGCGCTAAAGGTGGGAGGTGAAGATGGCTGTATCCTTAATTGATAGGTTACCTTGTTTCCAGGCAATTTAATCCCTCTGAGCTTTAAGCAAAATTAAAAGCAGTAGTCTGAACTATTCTGCTGGCACCTCCATAATGTTCAAAATAGGATCAATTATATTGTTTATAACATACCAATTTTCCTTCTTGCTGCAGCAGAGCAGGTTTGCTTAATTCTTTTTACAGTCTCAATCTAGTGAAGGACTCCAACATGCTGTGTGACTGTTGTCCTTTGGTTTAAAGAGGACTGGTTACCTACTTGGAACTGTGTCTATGCATAAATACTTGCCTTGTTCCACCAGGCTGCATCTCTTATTTTTCCACAGATCCTGTCACTGGTTATTAAATGACAGCAGTGCTCCCAGCAGGCTTCTGCCGGGGAAGGATGACTCAAGTTTGTCAGATTTGCTTAAAGGAGATTTTTGCTAGATTTCTTTCAGATTTTGTGTCCTCTTGCCTTTGGAAGAGGCTTAGCTTCAGTCATATGAAGGCCAAGTCCAAATACTAATCTGTGCTAAAGATCTGGAGAGGCCAAGTATTTCCACTGATTAACAATCACCCCCTGTACTTCTTGTGCAGTTTACCCAGATGGGAGAGTTTGCATCTCTATTCTTCATGCTCCTGGGGATGATCCCATGGGATATGAAAGCAGTGCTGAGCGGTGGAGTCCCGTGCAGAGTGTGGAAAAGATCCTCTTGTCAGTTGTTAGCATGCTGGCAGGTAAGGACTGCTGTTTTATTAGCAGTAGCTCAGATAGCAGTCACTGAGTTGGCTAGAGCTGCTTCTTGCTGTTTGATGTTTTTCAAGTGAGCAAAGGGCATTTAAAGGTGCTCAGCAGCAGCTGAGCAGATGGTGATGGTCAGGTGGGTCCAGAGGCTCCCCGGCTTGCCTGCTCCTGCACAAAACCTGGGCTTCATCTTTGTATTTGTCTATGATGTCCGTTCAACTCTTGCAGGTTGTAAAGATACTGATTACAGCTTGTGTTGGATTTGGCTTTAGAAGCTGGTTGAGCCAGATCTAAGCAGTAGGGTGAACTGGAGTCCATGGGAGATTAACAAGCCAGCACCCTCCATTTGTGTGTGTTATTTCTCATGTACCACATTCTGCCATCTGTGGTTCAGAGGAGGGCTTCTTCAGAAGAGGGGTGAGGTGAAAAAACATCTTGTACAGCTTTTTAAATGTCTTTCCCTAAATCCAGCAATGGCTGTGGTTCAGCTCTTGTGTAGAGCTCCCTGAAAGATGCATCTGTTTCCACATAGTGGACAGAGCCACTGAACTGCCTGAAAAGAACCCAGATGTGTCCCTCAGAATCAGTTTTGAATGATGAAAGATTTTAGACATCTACTGTCTTGTATGGGCTGGCCATCAGCATTGTCCACTGTGTCTCTTAACTATGGGGGTGGTAAGGCCCGGGCACAGGCTGCCCAGAGAAGCTGTGGCTGCCCCATCTCTGGCAGTGTTCAGGGCCAGGTTGGACGGTGCTTGGAGCAGCCTGGTCTAGTGGAAGGTGTCCCTGCACATGGCAGGGGGTTGGAACTGGATGAACTTTAAGGTCCCTTCCAACAGAAACTACTCTGGATTCTGTAATTGAATCAAGAAAGGTAAGAGCCCAAGATGTCTGCTATAAACTAGTTTGGGGTGGATTTGGACTAGTGCATGAAGCAAAGTGGGTAGAGCATGTTCCATTTCAGTAATTTGTGTAATCCTGTCGACAGTTGTCCCACTATATGCTGACCATGAGCCTAATGAATCCCATGTTGCAGTTTACCTCTGTACAAAATTAAGTGTTGGAGTCAGGGGGGTTTGATGTATTTTGTAAAATGCCCTGAAATCCTCGGAGGAAAGATGTTGCAGAAATGAAAGCATTCTATGGGTTTTCTCGGTCTGTTTTGTTGTTTTTTAATAGAGCAAGCTATTCCAAAGAATGACGGAGCCTGTTTGGGTGGCCTGGTCGGGAGGGCTTTGTGTCTGTGAAGATGCAAAACCAGAAAGAGACATTTAGCAGGAGCAGCATGCAGTTTTACACCCCCCTTGACAGCCCTGGTGGTGCCTCATTGTGGTGTTCCATGTGCATGCTGGGGCTCAGCTGCTGAGAGCATAAACAAAAGAAAGTATTGCTCCTCTGCCACTTGTCTCTATCTAAACTCGACCTTGCTGTGATATTCTCTTGGTTCGGACTGAACTGATCACATTTGGGAATCCAGTGGCCATCCCTGGATTTTCTTTCTAGTGATGTTTCTTTGGTCCCAAGCAGGGGAAGCGTGTCAGAGCCACAGGGAAGTGGCAGTGCAGAGGCATTATTGAAGAAGCGAGAGGGCCTTGCTCCATTGCCTGCCTGTCCACCTACCTTTCAGTCTTTCTCGTTTCAGAGCCAAATGATGAAAGTGGAGCCAATGTAGATGCCTCCAAGATGTGGCGGGAAGACAGAGAACAGTTTAACAAAATTGCCAAGCAGATTGTGCGGAAGTCACTTGGACTTTAAGCTCACAAAGAGACTGAAGTGTTTTGTATTCCTCTCCACCTGAAAATGAGCCGTGCTCAGTGCTGGTACCAAAAAGGAAAACCTTGCAACGCTATTGGCCTAATTCTTCTTATCGTTTGTTATTTATTTACCATCTCTTTTCTTCTTCCACTGCTCCAGAGAAGCCTCTAGTTCACTCACTACATTGTGTGCAAGAGGAATTTAATACTAGGGGAAAATACAGAGACAGTGCTATTTCAAAGGCTGCTTGTTGCTACCTCACTTTATGATATGGAAAGCTTGGAGACTTTGCAATCTGCAGCCCACCTTTGCCAACCTGTTGTTTGAGAACAGTGCTGGTTTGAATCACTCGCTGGAAGAATTAGTTGTATGTTTTTATAGGTAACATTGCATCTGGAGCACCAGTAGATAGGAAATAATCAATTTTATGGTACTTATTAAGGACAGCATTTGCAGTTAGAACTTATATGAAGAGTATAGTTAGCAAGAGAGGCTATAAAACAAGGTTATAGTCAGGATGCATTTGGAAAGAAAGTGATAGTGCAGCACGTAACTGTAAGAGAAGATTTAGGGAGTTGTCAGTGACTGGCTTGGAGTCCCCTGTAACACTGTGAGTTTGTGTTGAGCCTTTGAGTCAGTGTCTGCTTGGAAAGAAATCCCAAGAGCTGCTTTATTACTCCTTAAAGACACTCAATTGTAAACTTTACATTCAGTTAGAGGTGCAAGATGTAAAGTCTGGATTCTTAAACACTTTTGGTCACCATGGGGAAAGTAGTCGTTGGCAGCCTGAAAATCCAGTAAGAATGTGTCTGCTCCGTTGGGCATATAATAATATCTACAATAATGTCAGCTCCTCTTCTATTGACATTTGGGTGTTGAGAGGATTAGGCACTACTGGCCTTTGCCATTACAGCCCAGATCAGCTGTTCTTAAGTTGAATGAAGATGAATGTGATGAATTTTGGAAAAAATTAATTGTAATACTTTATGCTGCCTGCAGTTGTGTATTCAAATATGAGTCAGAGAAGACACTGACTGTGTTTGCTAGAGGATGGGAGATGCAGATTTTGGGCTGCCGAGTATTTTAGCCGACCGCTGATGTGGAGCATGTGGCAAACATCCAGCTGCAAGGATCAGTCTGTAAAGCTGCTTAGAGGCCACTGGTGACTTTTGTGCTTTGCAAGTGAATTTCTTATGTAGGTCCAATTTACTACAAGCAATAACGCACCCATTGATGTTTGTGACATGGAAGGAGTCGCACCATGGAGAGAGCTTTGTAGAGGCGATTGTGTGCTTGCGCCTGTATGCAGCTCATCAGTATTTATGCCTTGCAGTCTGTGCTGCATGTTCACATGCTGCAGATTACAGTATGCCATCATTCTGCACCTCTGAAGTTTGTGTTGCCACAACTTGCTGATGTTACCTCCTTGTAGAAGTAATTCTTCTTGCTTTGGTGTAAGGGTGGATGGGGGGACTTGACATAGTTTGGGAGCAGAAGTGATGAGATAGTATTGTACCTAACTAGTATTTCAAGGTATACAGGAAAATGGAGCATTTCTATGCAACCTGGGAGCATTATTTGAATTGTAGTGAATGCAGTGTTGCTCCTGGGAGTACTGCGGCTGTTTTTGGAAGTGATGCTGGAAAGCTGCGAGCACCACACAGCAACGATGGGTTCCACAGGCATGGCAAACGTGGGCTTTCTTAAGTGCAGAGTATTCTGTTCACATATGCTCTCTCATTATTTTATGGTGGGATTTAGTCTGTATACTGAAAATAAAGTGATTATATTTTCTCCTTTCATAGATGTATGCAAATATATTGCAGTGGGTGTTTTTTATGGGTAACCAATTCTGACTTGGTCCAAAGAAGTGGAGAGTTTATTCTAACGCAGTTAAAAACACAGGGGATGGTTTAGAGGAGTGGAGGAGTTGACACAGGGGCTTGGGCTTTCCAGGCAAGTTCTCTAATGATGGCAATGACTTGATAATTCAAAGAAAACCATAAAAACCTGACAGCTGGCAGATGTGATGCAGTTTGCTTCTTACAAAGAACTTGCTATGATCCATGTATCTGGCCTAGGAAGGTCTGGTTATGGCAACAGGTGAATCATGTAATTTAATACATCATTCAAAATTTGCTGATATTAGCTCTCACATTCGAGGGCAAATGTCAGTTCCTGCTGAGAATTTCCATAGTCCCCAAACCTCTGCTGCTTAGAAACAAAGTAGTTTATTTTTCAGTGACTGGCATGCGGTGGGCTTGGTAATTTGGGTGTTTTAAGCCACCCAGGGAACATACATATGGGCAGTCTTGCAGGTGACAAAAGGTAAGCAGATGTCCACCTCAGAGAGGTAAGACTTGCCTTGAGGTGGGAACTGTCCTGAGTGATGGCTGTTTGCATAGCTGGAACCGGGAGTGGGTGTTTGTGTTCATTGAAAGGCTTAAACATGACACCATGATCAGTGTGTTAGGTTCCCGGTTTGTTTGACACACAGGGCAGAAATAAAGTTTCATCCTCTTTATTCCATAATAACCTGAATCCTCGTGCGCAGCACAACCATTCATCCTGCCCGACTCCATGCCTGTGCTGTGCACCAAGAGGCTTTCACTGTGCAGGCAGCTTACTACAACTGTGAAACATCTGAGCGCAGTTAAAGCATGTAAAGCTGCCGTGTCGAGCCATGATCCCTGAAAGGCTTAATCCTCTGCCCCCGTGAGAGAGCGCTGACATTGGCAGTGTGTAATACTAGCCAGTAGCAATGTTCTTTGAGCAGTTGCCTTTTTTTCAGTCTGAAACAGTTACTATAAAACACGTTCCTTAGGGAGTGTGGTGGCTCTCAGGTGTTGCACTTGCAGGTAAAGTATTCAAGATTTCTAAAAATCCCTTCTTCTGGATTATATTTGCTTTAGGCTTTTATATTAAAAAACCCAAACCCCTTCAACAAAGCTGAGAAATGCCAGGAATGTCCTCTTTAAAGCCTTTGTATGTACATGCATCCCTTGGCAAGCGGGGCTGTGTCAGAACACACACAGCGGGACGCGAGACATTCATTAACTGTGTTTTGTGTGCCTGTGTACATGCAGGCGGCTCTTTGAAAGCACGAGCTGCAGGGCAAGAGGCCTTGGAGCCACATGAAACAGCTGCAGCTTCAGGGCAGAGCCAGCCCCAGGCTGCTTTCCAGCTTGCTTTTTGGATGGAGCTGCATCATGAATGGAAGGCAGTGTGTTGCCTTTGAGATGAAATGTTGACAGCTCTGTCTAGAAGATCCTTGCTTTTCTCCCTGAGGTTGTGTCTTCATGAGGATGCTGTGTGTGTTTTCTCCCTATCAGAATCAAAAAGAGAAGCACCACCTCTGCCAGCACAGAGCTGTATGTCCATCCGCAGTGCCAGCTGTGCTGCTCATCCTGGGATATTCTTGCATGTGGGATTGGCGCAGCTTCTAGGAGGTAGCTCCAGAAACGGGCAGCAGCTCTGTGGTTACCTCCCCTGTGTTGCGTCTCTCAACTTTCCCTGGCTTGGTGAAAGAAGAGCATCACTTTTCCCTTCAGCAAGCTGGGAGGAGGAGTCCGAGGTGAGGGATGCTGAGGGTCTTGCTGCCTGCTGGGCGGAAGCTTGGTGTGGTACGTGGGTCTGGAGAACTCCTGTAGCGTGTGGTTGGGATGTGCTGTCTGAACAGTGTCTGAACCCCTGCACCAGCCCCAGTGGGGTGTCTTCTCTCATGCAGCCAGGTCCCACCCCGTGCAACATGCATCGAAAGCACTACTGGGGTCACAGATCAGTGGTGCAAGGCTCCCTGGTGCTGCAGGGATGAAACAGCACTGGTGGGGAATTGCTCAAGCTTAATGCTTGGTGATCCTGCATAATGTGCTTGGTGCTGTCCCTTGGGACCGTGGGGCGGCCAGGACACCGGTGCCTTCCCTATGACTCCAGCCCTGGTGATATTCCTGCCTGTCCCAGGCCTGATCTCATGGCTGCCTGCTGGATCTGAGTCCTGCCCCAGCTGCAAGCCCCTCTCTAGGACGAGTGGCTTTAAGAGCCAGAGGAGAAGGAGCCAGGTGGCTTCTGAAAGCAGCTCACACCCCCTGAGATGTGACTGAGCAGCTGTTAAGATTATGGGGTATGTTAATATATAATTAATGGTAATGATAGGGACAGCGGGTTATTACAGGGTAGCTGCTAGTGTTAGCAGTGCGTCTGTGAGCTCTCAGGGAGCGATTTGCCAGTGGGTCTGTCTAGTCATGTCATTGCTGAAGGGTGTGAGGGGAGATGAGCCAAGTCCTGGGCCAAGTCCCCTTTCTGCATGTGTGGGGCACCAGCCAGCACTGCCTTGCCAGGGCAGGTTCTCTGGGGACGCTTCGATGCATTCAGCATCAGCAAGTTTGCCAACAAAACAAGCTGTGTGGTGTGGTTGACACACTGCAGGGCAGGGATGCCATCCAGAGGGACCTGGACAGGCTGGAGAGGTCAAACCTCATGTAGCACAGCAGGGCCAAGTGCAAGAAGCGTGACCAGCAGGTCAATGGAGGTGATTCTCCCCCTTTAATCCACTCTTGTGAGATCCCCCCTGCAGTCCTGTGTCCAGCTCTGGAGCCCCCAACAAAAGAGGGATGTGGAGCTGCTCGAGTGAGTCAAGAGGAGGCCACAAATATGCTCTGAGGGCTGGAGCACCTCTGCTATGGAGACAGGCTGAGAGAGCTGGGCTTGTTCAGCCTGGAGAAGAGAAGGATCCGGGGAGACCTTAGAGCAGCTTCCAGTGCCTAAAGGGGCTGACAAGAAATCTGGAGAGGGGCTTTTTACAAGGGTCTGTGGTGACAGGACAAGGGGGAATGGCGTTGAGCTGACAGAGGGTAGATTTAGATTAGATATTGAAAAAATCCTTCCCTGTGAGGGTGCTGAGGCCCTGGCACAGGTTGCCCAGAGAAGCTGTGGCTGCCCCATCCCTGGCAGTGTTCAAAGCCAGGTTGGATGGGGCTTGGAGCAACCTGGTCTAGTGGACGGTGTCCCTGCCTGTGGCAGGGGGTTAGAACTGGATGAGCTTTAATGTCCCTTCCAACACAAACCAGTCTGGGATTCTGTGATGCAGGGATGCAGGAGTCAGGCAGAGGAGGAAGAGGCCCTGTGCTGCTGTTACAGCTCTAAAGGACCCAGGTCTCTCTGCCCAGGGGAGCTGCAGGGGTTGCCCGTGAGGGTGGGTTCATTGCTGCTGGGCTGTGGGGTGAAGGCAAACGCAGCCGCGCCTGTGGGGCTGTGCAGTGATGCGGGAGGTGGGTTCAAAGCCCTGCGATGCAGGATGCAGCATGCCGGGGGGGCACCCACGCGCCTGGGTGCTGGGCCCGGCCCGGGGACGCTCTCGCCCACAGCCCAGTTGGGTGTTTTGCCCAAAACCAGTTTTTGCCACGCCAGAACAATTTAGCAGATTGAACCCAAAGCAGGGCTGGCAGGACAGCGTGAGGTGAACGCGGTTCCCTCACCAAGTCTGCCCTGGGACACGTTTGCACAGGCTCCTCTCTGGCTGTGCTGCTTTGCCAGCATCCCCGTCTTCCTCCACTGCTCTGGTCAGTGCATCGATCCCTCCAGGCTTGGTCAACGACAGACAGTAGGGAAGGGAATCTCATTCTGTGTTTGAAGAGCAAGAGAGATGCCCACACCTCTGAGCTGACTGAAACATCCCCAGAGCTTTATGCCTTGCACAGCTTCTCCTGGCCATTTATCCCCTTGGGAGCTCGGGAATGTTGGAGCATGGGGAAGTGACCAAGTTGGGGAAGTTTGCTTTTACGCAATGTTGGAAGCCTTTGGGGTTGGAGAGCCTTCTGGTTGGTATATGTGGGCATGCCGCAAGGGGGGCTCAGGAGGGGCCTTGCTCAGCTGGAGCTTGGCTTTGCTCACCAGTTTTTGCGATGAAGGAGGGATGCCTGAAGCGCAGGCTGGAGGGAAGGTGTTTTCAAAGGAACATTGCCTGGAGAGGTGATGAGAAGTTGAGTTTTGTCCTTGGCCAGATCCTGCTTTGACACAAGTTCTTCCACGTTGGAGCTGAGGCATGGCCTTGGTGAGAATACTTGTATTTGATGGCCTTATTAAGGTCTTAGGGCTCTATATGAAACTTGAGTTTATGCAAACATCGGTATTGTTGCTGAAGCCGCTTGTCCAAACTGTGCCCATGCAGCCTCACTTTTAGCTTTTGATGTTCTTCAGCGTCCATCCATTTAACACCCAGCCAGTAACCAGGGTGCATCTGGTTTATTCTGCCAATGGATTACAATGCCCACCAAACAAGACTCGGGTTGAATCCCTTCTCACGCATTAGATTCCACCTCCATCTGCAGACCCACAGAGACCGATCAGCCCAGGGTGATGCCACGCGCTGAGCACCCCATCAGTGTTACCCCAGCTTCTCCTCCTGCAGCAGCCCTGCTGCCCCCCTCGCCTGTCCCCTCCTGGCTCCAATCCATCCCCACTCTCACAAAGGGCAATTAGGAGCAGCCTGGTGGTGGTTTCTGAAAGCCCAGACTTCAAAGGCAGTGCTGGCTGGGTGCTGCTGGGCTGGGCTGCGAGAGGATGGGCTGTAATTAGAGCCCTGCTCAGGGAGCAGTCATGGGGATGCTCATCCTGCTCGTGTGCAGTCCTGCTGCGTGAGGCCCTGCTGCCAGCAAAGGCTGCTCTCCTTGCTGTGGCAACTGTGTGGGACCAGTGAAGGGGATGAGGAGCCGGGGTCCCCAGGACAGCTTGCTCTGTTCTTCCTCTCCCTGCCAGTTTGAGCAATGGGCTGGGCTCGCCCCTTCCCTGCCACAGGCATTGTGCCTTGGCAGGTAATGGCAGCTTGGGAAGCTGGATGTCACCATACCTGAGCATCTTGGGGCTTCCCAATGGCACTGAGGAGTGGGACAGGAGCTGTGGTGTGTGGGGTAACCCTGCCCAGGATCACAGAATCACAGAATCCCAGGCTGGTTTGGGTTGGAAGGGACCGTAAAGCTCATCCAGTTCCAGCCCCCTGCCACGGGCAGGGACACCTTCCACTGCACCAGGTTGCTCCAAGCCCCATCCAGCCTGGCCTTGAACACTGCCAGGGATGGGGCAGCCACAGCTTCCCTGGGGAACCTGTGCCAGGGCTCAGCACCCTCACAGGGATGGGTTCTGTGAAGGATGCTGGCTCCATCTCTGCTATGGGTGCCAGGCTCTCAGGATCGGGTGGCAGGCACAAAGGGACAGGAGCCACGTCCCCACTGGTGCCAGCACAGCTCCGAGTACAGTGGGGCTGTGGTGGCAGTGACAGGGCAGCAGCGCCGCGCTGGAGGAACTGGCCCGAAGAAAGTCCTGGAGAACAATAGCAATTGTTCTCTTTGTTCCCTTCCCTCCCCGGATGTTGGAGCCACGTTCAGCTGCCGGCGGGTAGGCAGAGCAAGCGTGGCTGCCTGCGCTGCTGCCTCGGCACCCGGGGAGCCCACTGCATGCACTGCGCACTCTGCCGCCTGCCCGGGTGTCCCCAGCTCCTCCAGAGCCTGAGTCGTCACTTGTATAATAACTAAAGAATCATTCAGGTTGGAAAAGGCCTTTAAGGTCATTGAATCCAACTCTTAATCCTAATCTTAATATCCTAAAAGGTGTCCCCCCAGTGCAGGCAGTGTATTTTCTGCCTGGCTGGAAGGAGGAAGTTGCAATACCCACACGTTTTCCTAATGCCCCAGGTGGTCTGAAGTGGGCTTCAGCAGGGAGAGAGGGTGTTGGCCAGGCCCTAACTGGAGAGCTATGGGATCATTTCTGGTACAGTCGGCACTGTGCATCCCCTTTTATATCCCTGCTGGTCCTTGATGGGCCCAGGGATGTGAGGACAAGTCCTCAAGCTTCCCTGCTGTGGCTTTTTCTGCCATTTACCACCATCCACCTGCTGCAAGCTGACCAAGGGGAGATTTAAATTAGGCTTTAGGAAGAAGTTCTTCCCCGTGAGGGTGCTGAGGCCCTGGCACAGGTTGCCCAGAGAAGCTGTGGCTGCCCCATCCCTGGCAGTGTTCAAGGCCAGGCTGGATGGGGCTTGGAGCAACCTGGTGCAGTGGAAGGTGTCCCTTCCCGTGGCAGGGGGTTGGAACTGGATGAGCTTTAAGGTCCTCTCCAATCCACACCATTCTGTGATTCTATGAAAACATCTGGAGCACCGTTTCCATAGTCTGCATGCTCACAGTTGCTTGGGTTTGACGTCCTCCATCCATATGGATCCACCTTGCCGGACAGTGGTGACTGCAGAGAGAGGCTGGGGGGTCCTGCAGCTGCAGGGAGGTGGCTCAGCCTCTCACAAGGCTGGACTCTGGGGAAGTGGCAAAAAGGACAGATCATTGTCCCAGGCAGCGGCAGAAGGCTGTTTGTCACGTGCAGGGGGGATCGGGGGCAGATGTGGCTGCTGGGTCCTGCCTAGCCCCATGCCAGGCAGCTCTGGCGCAGGAGCACGATCTTCAAGCCTGCCTTTCGGCTTGTGCTGGCGAAAGTTAAGGGACTGCTTGTTGGAGCCCTTTTCAAAGCCTGCCAGCTCAGCTGCCATGTGTCCTCCAAATGCGGGGCAGGATGCCCCGCTCACTCCTGGCGGACCTGCCCGGGAAGCAACCAGGTCGCCAGCCCTGCCTGCTGCCCGTGGCCAAAGCTGGGGGAGCTGCGCCAGGATGGCTGCTCCGGGCTCCTGCGTTCCCTGGGGCTGTGGGGCAGTGCCAGGGATGCTGCGGGTGTGTGGACACGGCGGCTCTGCGATGCGAGCGATGCTGGTGGTTTGCTGCCTCCCGGCAGGGATTGCTCCTGAAGGCAGCTGCGCGCCTGGGAAACTGGCAGCGGGACTTGCAGCATTGGGGTGGCTTTGTGCTTTCTTGTTTGGTGGCTTTCCTAAAAAGGGTGTCTTTTGCAATCCTCCCAGTCCTTCGACAAAACTTTTCCTGGCAGAGCCTCTCCAAAGTTTCTGGGAATTGAGTTTCTGAGAGGCGATGGGGTTAAAGGCGTTTGCACTTCTTGTACAACACTGACAGGTTTCTGGTGCAGAGAGTTCTCGCAGCAACTCCAGTTTATGGTGGTGGGTTGGGCTCAGGGAGCTGAGGTTGCTCCAGGAAAGACGGGGAAGGTTTTCAGCCTAGGAGAAAGGGCAGAGGTGACGAGGCAGGGGCCTCAGAAACAGCTGAGGAGGGAGACCCCATCCAATCCCACCATCCCAGAGAAGGCGTTGTCCCTGGTGTCCAACCTGAACTGGGATCTGGGGAACTGCAGCACGGGCTGTTGCTCTGAGAACAGTTTTCTCCCTGCCCTTCATAACTGCCCCCAAAGGGCTGATCCTGACCTTGCTGCTCACATAGGCAAGGCTGGCTCTGTGTACTCATCACTGACCTCCAGCTCCATCCCTGTGGATTTGTGTGTGGCCACACCAGCACAGGCAGGAGGATGGACACAGCACTGCCCGCTGCCAGCCAGAGGCCAGGATGGGGACACCCAACTGCAGATGGGCAGTGCTGCATTTGTCTGCGAGTTGTGTATATGGCCCCTCAGTCTTTGCCACCACCGGTGCCTGCATGCACACTGCATTTCAAGGCAGAAAGCTCTTGCAGATGTCAGGAATTAAGTCTGAAATGAATAGGACATAACAAGCCCTTAAACATGACTTTGTGTCTGCAAATAATAAGGAGTGAGTTACAGTCTTGGAAGAGCAGGAACATCACCCTGTGTGCAGGGTCCTGCCTGTCCCTGGCGTTGATTAGGTGTCCTCCTCACACTGTCCTCTGCATGGAAGCTCTGTTTGACATGGATTGTCTGCAGATGGGTTTCTCAACCTTTTCTAACCCAGGGATGGCCAAACCTTTTTGGTGGAAATCCAAGGATCATTTTGTTCAGAGCTGCCACATGGTTTTATTTACGACCCGTGCAAATTAGGCAAACATCTCCCTGTTTGTCTCTTTTATTTTACCCTCTTGCGCTTCCTTGTGCACATAGGAATGTGCGCGTGTGCTTAGGAACAGTTTTGCTGGCTGCTTCCTACTGCTGTTTTGTCACGGAGCAGGTCCTGGACCCTGGACCCCCCTGGACCCCAGCAGGCAGGGGGCCCCTGTCCTTATCTCACATGACAGTTTGGTTCCTGGGGCCGGTCCTGCTGGGAACAGGGAAAAGTGCTGGGCACAGCCCAAGGTGCTCCAACATCTTCTGCCATGCCAGGGTCCCAGCCCAAGGATGAAGAGTATCCTCGGGGACCATCGATGTCCCTGTCCTCACCAGGAGACCATTAACAGCGCATGGCTGAGGAGCAGCCTGAGTCCACGGTGCTGGGCTGAGTACTCCCTGGCATGTCCTCCATGCCCATCAATGGGGACTTCGATTCCTCCACCTCCTACCTGGAAGTTCCTGGATCCTCCTGCTTCTACAGAGGACACCCACACCTGTGTCCTTGGGGCTGAGGTGTCTCCACCAGCCAGCTTTTTTGGCCAAGGAAGTGCTCAAAGGCAGCTGCATGCCCTTTGGAAAACAGTCTCCCTGGCATTCCCAGCAGGACTTTTCCTCTCTCCCCAGGAGGAGTCACATGGGCAGCCCAGACCCTCACAGAGCCATGGCTGGCCTCAACAGGGGACTTCTCGAAACCCATGTGGCAGAGATAGGATGGAGTGCCGGCAGAATGGCTGTTTCCAGCCCCGGCGGGTGTCCCCATGGGAAGCAGCATGACGGGCTGAGCCTGTCAGGGCAGATGGGATGGTTTGCACCTCCTGCATCCCTTGCAGTGGTGACCAGCAGCTGCCATTTGGCCCCCCTGCATCTGGGAAGTGTCTGTACCACTGGACACCATCCCTAGCGCAGGAATGAAGATGGTTTGGGATCACGTGGTGCCTCACCTCTGCAGCTCTGCAGCGAGGTTAAGTTCTGCTTAGGATCTGCTTAAGCATGATCCTGGGAGAGACCTAATATGGTGGATGCCCAAAGAGAGACTTTGTGGGAATCTGGAGCTCCTTGCAGCCCTACTTTGGTGCAGACCATCCCCAGCCATGCACACAGCCACCCTCCATGCTTCAAGGGCTGTTTGGCTCCAAGACCAAGGCCCTGACAGTGTCGGGGTGTCTCCAGGGTCCAGTAGCAGTTCCTCTCAGGATCTGGGACCGAGGGTGCGGCGCTCCACCATGTGCCCACGGCCCATGGGCTGCATCCTCCTTGTCCTGGCACAACAGGTTCTGGGCCAGTGAGGGGTGCGGGCAGCGAGGCACATCCATGGGTCCGGCTCTGGCTGTTCCTTGCTGACAAAACCGCCGGTTTGCAACACATTCTTTTGGCGTTTCATCCTGGCCATCCGCTTTCTATTCTAGCGCGCCTTGTGGGAAGATTTTGGGAACGGGGGGGGTGGGAGCCCAATTCAATTGTTCAGGGAATGGAAGTAACTCATTTTGCGGCTGGAGGAACCCAGCGGAGCTTGCTGTGTGCAGGGAGTTTTTCCACTGCTTCTCTCCCGTTTGAACAGCATAACCTCGAGCGTTTCCAAACCGATGCTCTTTGTGCTGCTGCTGCCGTCCTCGTGCCAGGGCCCGGTCTGGTGGGCAGCCTTTGGGTTGGAGTCTTGCATGGGGGCACTGGCATCACCTGCCCGAGGCCTTCTGGGGGGAGAAATATGCACCCTGTGGGATCCGGCTTCTTTTTGGGCAGAGTGAAATGGGCCAAAGGGAGGATCTTCCCCCATTTACAGGCTGGGATTGTACTGCCGAAAGCCCTTTTTGAGGCAGGAAGGCTCCCAACTTGGTCTCTCCATGCAGGGATGAATCTCCCACCTACTCCCACATGACCTCAGAAAAATGAATCACCAAAAATGAACGGAAGCAAAGGAAAAAAGGGAAAATAAATAATAATAATTAAAAAATCCCTCCCCAAAGCCGCCTTCCAGAGGGTTGGGCAAAAGATAAAAGCTCTCCAAGGAGCCGGGACTCCTCCTCTCCCACCACCGACTCCTCATTTAAATGTCTGTGCGCAGGCTGCAGCCCGCACTGCCGCGGCGGCCCCCTGCCCGCCACCCCTGCTGTGCCCCGGGGGGCAGTGCCCATGCCAGGGCACAGCACAAACCGGGCTTAGCACCCAGCAGCAGCCCTGCCTGGCCCCGTGGGCAGACTATGCAAGAGCCCCCGGGGGGGGCCGAGCCGCACGGTGCCTGCCCGGCTGCGGAGCAGGAGGTGACGAGGGGGTGCCGGTGCATGGTCCCCCCGAGGCCAGCTCCCCAATGTCGGCTCCGCTGCTGCTCTGGGTCATCCTCCTTCACTGGGCCGCCGGCGGGGGCTTCATCAGGGGCAGCAGGACGTGGCAGCACTGCACAGGTAAGACAGAAGGCCGGCGGGTGGGCTTGTGCTGGGACTGAGGTGTCAAGACAGGCGCTGTTTGTGCTGGGAAGTGTGCCAGGACCCTTCCATGGACAGGATGCTCCCGATGGTGCCAGGGCAGACCCCAGATAGTGTGCTCTTCTTGGGGGACATGTGGCCACTGAGAGGTGCCCTGCATGGGTGCATGGCTTTGGTGCCAGTGGACCAAATCTCGGTGCGACAGCATGTCGTGATGCTGCTGCACCTGCCTGCACCCATGGCAGTGGGTAGTGGGGTCACCCCTGTGCCTGCAGCAACCTGCAATGGCAACCGGGGAGCAAACAGCCCTTCCCAGTGCTGTGGAGAGAGCCGTGTGCCCGTCCCTGTGGCACAAGCGTTGCCCCAAGGTCTGCTGGCCCTGGGGGCCAACACGCAGGGTGGGGACGGGCTGGAAGGAGAAGTAGAGAAGAGCCACTGAGTCCCCCTATAGAGTCCCTCCCTCCCTGTGCTCTGCCAGACGCAACCTACGCTCTCCCAGCAGCAAAACCTCCCGGAGCGTTTCCGCCCTGCCACCCCCAGCGGAGGAGCTGGCAGCTCCAAAGGCATTTCCTGCAGGGAAGTGCCCGAGAGCCGCCCAACCCAAAGCGGGTCCTCGTCCCCCGGCTCTGCCTTCCTGTCCTGGTGCCGTGCAGTCCTGGTGCAGGCAGCGGAACTTCCGCCCGGTTTTGGGGTGCTTGGTTCCCAGTCCCTGTGTCTGTCCTCGGGGCTCGTCTCGGTTTGGTGGCACCTCTGTTTTACACTCTATTACAGCCTAGCTGGTGATGAGAAGGAAGGCTGGGAGAGATCAGAGAGCTTCTGCCCACTGCCTGCTCCCCCAGGCACTCTGGTCTATTGGGGGTGCACCCACTGTCCCACTCAACTGGAGTGGCCCTGGGGGTGTCAAGGCCCCATAAATCACATTTAACCACCTCCACGTCCCTCCTGTGGTGCCTGGCCCTGGTTCCCAGTGTAGCTCTGATGCTGTCAGGCTGTGGGCAGCCATCCCGCAGAGCAGGCAGCTGCCAGGCTTGTGTGCTGCCCGACCTGGGCTGAAACACCCTGGCTGCACTCCCAGCCATTAGCTGCCAGCTCCACTCCGGTTGTTAGCAGGGACTGGAGTGGGGGCATCTTTGATTGTGGGGCTTTCGCTTTGGATTTAGGACATGGTCCCTTCCCGCCCCACAGCTTCCATCCCCAGCTGAGCTGGCCTCAGCTCATCCCACTGACCTCAGGGCAATTGGAGACCCTAAACCCTTCTCCAATTCCAAGCCTGAATTCAGCATGAGCTTTTTGCAGAGAGAAAAAAGAACTGGTCATTCCAGTAGGTCGAGGGAGGGGATTCTCCCCCTTTGATCCACTCTCATGAAAGCCCCCCTGCAGTCCTGCATCCAGCAGGACTCTGGGGTCCCCAATACAAGAGGGATGTGGAGCTCCTCAAATGAGTCCAGAGGAGGCCACAAAGATGCTCTGAGGTCTGGAGCACCTCTGCTATGGAGACAGACTGAGAGAGCTGGGCTTGTGCAGCCTGGAGAAGAGAAGGCTCCAGAGAGACCTTAGAGCAGCTTCCAGCACCTAAAGGGGCTGACAAGAAATCAGTAGAGGGACTTTTGACAAGGGCTGTAGTGACGGGACAAGGGGGAATGGCTTTGAGCTTACAGACGGGAGATGGAGATTTGACATTAGGAAGGAATCCTTCCCTGTGAGGGTGCTTTGACCCTGGCACAGAGCAGCTGTGGCTGCCCCATCCCTGGCAATGATCAAGGCCAGGTTGGATGGTGCTTGGAGCAACCAGGTCTAGTGGACGGTGTCCCTGCCCATGGCAGGGGGTTGGAACTGGATGAGCTTTAAGGTCCTTTCCAACACAAACCATGCTGTGATTCTATGATTCTCTGAAACAAGTTGTTTCAGTTAAACCTCCTCCACTGAGGCTTTGCTTTAGGGGTAGTTTAAAGCAGCAGGGATATGGGCAGGGGGGATGCAGAAGTGGCAGCATAGGAAGGACCTTGCCGATCTCCCTGCTCTGGGCTAGATGGAGCAGCCACAGGAGCAGATTCCTTCTTGCCTTGCCCATCTGGTTCTGGGCTGGCTGGGGCTGCCTGGGGTGGGAATGCTTCCCCTCTCTCTCTCCAGCTGGTTTAGATTCAGACACACGCTGGTCCAGCCTTTCTCACAGCTCCCTCCCTCGCTCTCCTGCTGGGCCCCAGCAGCCGAGATTTATTAGTACAAATAGGAGCTAAAAGCCAGGTCTCACTGGGAACGGGAAAGAGTGAGGGAATTTTCAGTCTAGCTAAGTGCTGCTTCATCCTCTGGGCATCATCACTGCACTGCTCTGCCCTGCGCTACAGATGCCACAGTCCTGCCAGAGGAGCATTCAAAACAAAAGTTGTGAGGAGGCTGCCAAAGCATGGAATTGGGGAGAAGCTCCTGGAGTGAGTCCAGCCCTTCCCGTGGCTGCTGGCATGGGCATTGCCAAGACAACGGGCTGATGGTGACCTGGGGATGGCTTTGCAGCGCTGGTGCTTCACCTGGGTGATGCTCTGGGGCTGAGCACGTTGGTTTCTCCTCTGGGGAGAGCATAATCATTTGATGAGTGGTTTTGGTGCCTGCCAGGAGACTCTGTGTGTGTGTACAATTAGCATTGGGTTTGGAGAGCCTGCACTGGGGCTGGAGCAGGGAGCACCCTGCCCCACCACCCTGGGGACTTGCTTCCCCATGAGTGTGCCAGATTCCTGCCTGCTCTCTGGCTCTGGTGCAGTTGCTGGTGGCAGGGGATACTTAGGAGCTGGTGGCAGCCTGGGGGCTGCCTGGCCAGCGGGTCCTGGGGTCAGCATCCAGAGCTGCATCCGTGGGGTGGTTAGTGCAGGTGAGCCTGCACACAGTGCTCCTGCTGTGGGGATGGAGATGTCAGCCTCGCTGCCTGGAGGACAAACCTTCCCTGTGTGCCTGAAGCAGGCGCTTGGCACAGACCCCAGGCAGGGGACAGCAAGCTACTCGGGCATGCCAGCCCCCCTGCTGTGGAGCACTGGGGATGTGCCGGCTGCCTTGAGCAGAGCACCGCACTGCGAGGTGGGGGCCCCATCCCACAGTGGGTCCGGGTGGGATAGCTGCCACTGTCCTGACGTGCTCTGCTGTCTCTTGGCACAGACCTGCGCCCATTGGACATCCTCTCAGAGGTGGTGCCCGCCGGCGGGCTGGCCCATGGCATGAGGGTGTTCCAAGTGCAGGGAGTGCGCGGTTTCCAGCTGGCTGCCTCGCGGCCCCGAGCCCTGTGCTTCCCGGCCTCCCGGCTCTTCATCCACTGCGACCGCTTCCCCGAGGAGTTCTCCATCATCGTCACGCTGAGGGTCCTCGGTGTCCCTGCCAAGGTAAGCGACCTCCAGCCAGGCATGGCGCGGGCACAGCGCAGCCCTGCAGCCTTGCCCATGTGGATTGAGTCGGTGCCCTCCTGCAGAGGAACGAGTACGTCTTCACGCTGATGGCGGAGGAGAGCCCCAGTGTGCTGGTGGGGCTCCGTTATGCCCCCAACAAGCTCCATTTCCTCTTCTGGAGCCAGGAGCGCGCCGGCGGCTGGCAGACCCGAGTCACCTTCCCCAACGTCTCCCTCTCCGACAGCCAGTGGCACACGCTGATCCTGGCTGTCTCTGGCCAGTCCTTCTCCCTGACGGTGGACTGCAGCGTCCCCAAGGATGTGTAGGTTGGGGCAGCAGCGGGGGGCTCAGGAGGGCTGGCAGGGCAATATGCCTCCACCAGCATCTCCTCCAGCCACCAACACATGCTGTTAAACTGTCCCCTGCCTCTTCTCTGCCCATCTGCAGGTTGGTGGAGACACCATTTCCAGCCTCCCTGTCAGTGAAAAGAGCCAACTTCTACCTGGGCAACAGGAGGAGGAGGAAAGGCGTGTTCACGGTAGGTGCTCCATGGTGCAGGGCTGCCCAGGGGTGCTGGCGGCTGGACACGGGCTGAGCTGCAGCCCCCTGTAGCCCTCTACACTGCAGAGGTGGCTGCCAGGCTCAGTCCCCATCTTCCTGTGGGCATGCGGGGGGCAGTGCTGGCAGCTGGTACTTTGTGGGTCAGGGGTGGCTTTAGATGAGGACACTGCCAGTGGTGTGGTGACAGAAAAGCAGCTGATGGCACAGTCTTACTGATACAAAAGTTAGGGCAGTACCTGGTATTGGTAGTGAGAAGTGGAGGCAGTGAAAACTGCTGCAGCTAATGAGCCAGTGCTCCCCTTGCATCAGCTGTTAAATTGCCCGGGATGAGGTCTTGGCAGGCTGGGCATCTAATGAGGATCTGATAAATGTGCATGAATCCAAAGAGGCTTCCACAGCCTGGGAGGGAGAGCAACAAGCAAGAGTTGGGAGGGAAATCCAGGGCATGAATCACCTGCAGTTTCCACTTCTTGGTCTTGCTGGACTTGCTCTTCATCCTCCTGCTCTCCCAGGGCTTGCTGCGACAGCTTGTCCTGCTGCCAGGAGCTGATGCCACCCCTCGGATATGCACCCCCATGAACTTTAAAGTTGTGACGCTCTCTGTCCCCAGTGTTCTCCAGGATCTCCCTGCAAAGCCAGCGAGCAACGAGGTGCTAAAATACCCCTATGGTCAGTAAATCCTTTTGCCTTTGTTGAGGAAGGATCTTTACATGGGGCTGGCCATGGAGTTGGAGCAGAGGGTGAGCGGGTATCCCCAGCACCCTCTGTTTTCTGTGCATGTGTGATGGGATCCCTGTCCAAACCCCCCCTGGAATGCCAGGGTGCCCCTATCCAGGTCTCTTAGCAGTGCTGGGCTTATGCCAGTAGCCACATGGGATGCTATTTCTGCTGTTCCTGGGTGCCTGTCACTAGGATGGGATAAGGACATGCAACCCTCTCTGTGTGCACAGGGACAGGCCTCCTTGCTGCTCCATCATGTGCACTAAGAGGCACCTGCCTTGCTCCTCTCCATGCCCAGAGACCGACACGAAGGTGACGCTGGGGTCCCGTCCGCCCTGCACCACGCAGGAGAAGGCACAGTTCTGGTTCAGTGCCTCCCAGAGAGGGCTATACCTCTGCAATGGCAGCGCCTGGATTTCCATGCTGGAAGGTACTGGTGTGCAGTGAGCTCTCGGGGATGGAGAAAGGCTCTTGCAGCAAAGGACGAACAAGAATTTGCCCTTCACAACACTTTGGGGTGGGAACTGAGTCAGGTAAAAGCAAAGTGAGGGAGCTGGAGCGTCCCACTGCTCTCCCCTGCTTGGCTGGCCTTTGCTCTTGGTGCCCACATCTACACTCTCAGTGCAGCTCTGGATTCAAGGGCTGCTGCTGGCGGGTATGGGTTAACAGAGCTGGTCTCAGCAGCCTAGGCCCTTTCACTGTAGGTCTCTTCCTCTCCTCCTCATTCTCTTTAGGATAAATGTATAAACCCACTTGGTAAGAAGCAACAAATATCCATGGCATGTTTTAATTCACCATTCCCACAGGAGAATTCCCAGCAGAGAACAGGCAGGGGTGGATGGGGCTGGATGTGCTGCCCAGTGAGATGGAGTCAGGCCTTTCAACACCCTCTTGGGTTTGGCCTGTCACCACCAGCAACATCAGGACCTTCATTTGCCTCCCATAGAGCTCCATAGAGCAGCAAGCACCACCAAGGCACCTCTGCTATGCAATGTGGGGCACCTCTCCAGGCAAGGTCATCTGGTTTTAACCTCACCCCTCTGTTTTTATGGTCTCCTAGTCAAGCAGAGGCTGGACTATGTGGAGGAATACCAGAACCTGGTGACCAACTCCGAGACAATGGGTGTTGAGGTCTTCACCATCCCCAGAGCGGGACTGTTTGCAGCCATGGCCAACCGGTACACCCCGCCGGGATCGGCCATCTATAAGTGGACTGATGGGAAGTTTGTGCCCTACCAGAACATCCCCACCTACCAAGCACAGTCCTGGAAGTATTTCACCATAGGAAAGAAGGTAAGTCAGCCTGGAAGGTTGATTCAGTGCCTTCACATTTCAGCATATTAAACTGCAATTGCCAAACACTGCCTTCTCCTCTGAAGCCTTGAGTCTCAGGAGTGGTTTAGGGGGTGCACCTTTCTGTCTTCTGTCTTTGATAGGGTCATGTTGATACATGTATTCAGCCAGTGAGGGCCTGTCCTAGGGACTGCTGCTGATCTGTGGGCCGCCTCTGTGTTTTACTGCTTTTGCTGAGACAGCAACATCGACCCAGGCCATTTTCAGCGCATGTTTCTGGCAGCGTGGGTAATAGCATATCTGGAGTACTCCGATCTCCTCCCTGGGGATCTCCATGATGTATATGAGGTTAGGCTACAGAGCCAGCTGCTGGAGCTGGAGCTGGATCCTCTCCCTGAGCTGGGCTTCATTTCTAGCAGCTCCTGCCTGCTCTGTCCCTGTGAGTGCCAGTGTGAAGATGTGCAGAGCTGTGGTACAGCCTGGTTTCTGTGTGCTCATAGCACAGCCTCCACCCTGGCACAAAGGCTGACCCTCCTCAGGGTCCTCAACCCTGAAAATGGGGTTTGCTGCAGTCCCATCTGTCGCCATGAAGTGAAGCAGGGCTACCCCAGGCAGTGGCTGTGGCATGGCTGTAGGAGGCACACAGCTCCTGACACTGGAGAACAGACAGCAGAGCCTTCCCTGAGCACTGCTTGTGGCGGGTGTTCTGTCATGTACTGTCATAAGGTACTCTCAGGTCTCAGAGATCTGCCTGTGGTCTTAGAGAGCCACCAGAGCCCGTAGCTCCCTCCCAGGGCACACCAAGTCCAACCTTTTATGCTCCTTTGCTTTTAAATCATTCTAGGACTTTGGGGCCATCTCTCCTCACCTGGGCTATGGGACGTCTGCACAGTATCTGTCTGCTTCCTCTCCCTGGGGAGCTACTTATCGCTTTTCAAGGATCCCTGAGCAAGCCAAAGAAACATCTGCTGAGAGCCAGCTCTGAGCAGAGCTCCCAGGGGAGTTGGGATCATTTCCTCTCCAGCATTATCCCTTCTGGCTTTGTCACCTGATGCCATGGAGGGTGGCTGCAGGGCTCCCCATTGAGAGCTGCATGCTCCAGGGTACAGAGGGATGGGCAGAAGTTCTGCCTCCAGGCTTGGTGGCACTGGCACCCCCCATGTTTGGATACAAAAGGGCCATGATACCTGCCTGAGGATGGAATCCTGCAGAGAATCTTGTCAAGCGCTGACAATGCAGATGTGTTGCAAAGCTGGCTTTGAGCTGAGAGCATGCTGCCACTGCCAGTGCTGCGCCTGCTCTGCAAAGCTCCAGCTGCACCCACATGGGCAGGAGACAGAAGCATCCTCAGCTGAGCTTATTGGCTGATGGAAACCACCTTGAGACCCCCCCAGTATTAGCCTTGACCCTCAACACGCCCTTGCAGCCACAGCTGCAGGTGCAGAGAAGACCACCAAGCTGAAGGGACTCATCTCCCCGTGGTTCCTACACAGCGAAGCAGCTGTATTGGTGCTAACCAAGGCTCACATGCTCTGGGTTTGCCTTCAGGACTTTACTGGGAGAAACTTACTCAGACTTCCTAGGCAGGATGGCCTCTGCCCTGCACAGCTCGGGGCAGGTTTCTAGCTGGGGTTAGCCTTGGAGCTCCAGAAGGGCTGGGGACAGAAACAGGCTCCCTTGCGTGCAGCTGCCTGTGCTGAGCACATTTCTGCATGGAGGTGGTGACCAGATAGGTGTTGTACCAGCAGTGGTACAGAGCTCTGCAGTTAGCATAGGTTTCTCACACACACTGCAGGGGAATAGCGCCTCTGTGTGTGTCAGCACCTCGTTACTGCACCAGGACCTGCTGGTGCTCTGCCAGGATGGGGTAAAGAGCCTCAGAGGGCAGTGTCTGGGTCTCCTCATGGCTCCTGTCCATGGAGGGCAAGGGAGCACAGGCTCCTGAGCTGTAGGGTTGCATCCAAGAGTTTCTATTCCTTCTGAAGCTGTGTTTCTGGAGACGCCCTAAAGAGACCCCCTGGACTGGGGCTTGCAGGGACATCTGCCCAGCACTGGAGATGCACCTTCCCCGGAGGCTCGTGTAAACCCATCACAGACATGCACGCAGTGTGGAAGGTCTCTGTCCTTCAGGGTGGCTGAGCCTCGGCTGGACAAAACCCCAGGCTGGTGCTGGCAGGGTCCTGCACTGGGCAAGAGTCAGGAGCCTCCCTGCTGACTGTTTTCAGCTTGTGGGCTGTGCTGCTTTGTGGTCCAAACTGGGGTGTAACCTCTGCCACTCCGTACAAAATGAGCTGGAGTGGCAAAGCCAGCACTCCCATGAGCTCGGATGCACTCCCTGCACTGTGCAAGGCCCTCTCTGCTCATGCATGCTTGTCCCCAGGGCTCACAGAGGGGTGTTCTTGGTCCAGAGGATGTTTGGAATTGATATCATCCTTACTATTGTTATCATTCCACAGGCCGCTGGCTCCCTGTCCCCTGCTTTCGTGCACTGTGGGGTGCGTGGGGACGCCCACCAGCCATATTGCACCTCAGCAGCCACCTCGGTCCCTGGCCACACATCCCATGGGTGCCTGCCCTCACCCATCCCATCTTCACCCTGCCCCTCTTTGTCCACAGTCCTTGGAGAGGAGAAAACCAAGGTGTCCTGGCTTGTTATTTTTCAGATCTTCCTAGCAGTGGCTAATTTTGAGCAGAATGACAGGGGTCAGGAGCTCTCTGTAATATACAAGTGGAGCCGCAGGAAAGAGAAATTCGTCCCGTACCAGAGGATCACCACGCACAGCGCTAGGGACTGGGAGGCATTTGTCATTGAGGGAGAGGCTTTCCTCGCAGTGGTCAACCACAGAGAAGGTACTCAGACCTTACATTCCCTATGGGCCTGGCTCAGATGGGGCAGGCAGCCCTTGGGGACCGCAGCTTCCCACTGCAGGCACCCTGCTCAAGAGCATCCTCCTGTTGCTGTGGAAACACTGCAGCTCCCTGTGCATCCTCTGCCAGAGTGCAGGGCAAAGCCAGGGAGTCAGTGCATGCAGCTCAGTGCCTTGTCCCTCGGGAAGCTTGAACCCTTGCACAACCTCTCCTTTTAGGAAACAAGAGCACTTGGGGAAGTGGATGATGTGGTCCCCTCTGGGTTTCTGACAGGACAGGAGTGGGGACCGCATCTTTTTGAATCTCTCTGCTTCTTTTCCTTTGTTTCCCCAATGCTACATGACATGGTGGGATGGTAAGAGCAGCTGCATGGGTTTGCAGGGGCTGAGGCTTTTGATAGGCCTTGTGAACACACAAGAAACCAAGGGAAGCCAAGCGAGAGCCTGCTGATGTCCCTCCCTCCCTGGACACCCTGCAGACAGGATCCAGCCTTTTTCCCCTCCCAGGCCATGAACTGTTCTGGGCTGGGGCATGCACACCACAGCACAGGGGATGAATGGGTCAATACCACAACCCTGGCTCTCCAGAGTGGGTTAAGATACTGGGCCAGTGGGCTCCTTCCCTGCCGCCAGGAGTGGCTCCTGGGACATCAGCTCCTCTGGCACTGGGCTCAGAGCTGGTGGCAGGTTGCTTGGACACCAGCTGCCTGTAACTGGGCTAGGAACTCCCTGTGACATTTGTTGGACCCCACCACAAGTCTTAAGTGCATAAAGAAGTACATCATAGTTCTTTATGGAAGAAATGTGTAACACGTAGACATAGCATTAGAAGCAGAAACAGATTATTATAACCAGTACAGGACCTAAATTAGACCAAGTTCTGCATTTCTGCATTTTGGACAGGTCTCTGAGCAGCCTGGTCTAGTGGAAGGTGTCCCTGCCCATGGCAGGGGTTTGGAACTGGGTGAGCTCCAAGGCCTCTTCCAACCCAAAGCATTCTGTGATTCTATTATTCCACGACTTACTCCTGTGCCAGTGGCAGCAGAAAGGTCCCTTTGGCAGCCACACCCATCATGTAGAGGTTAAGACCAGCATGGTCAAGCCAAACTGGGGCTTGACCCAGTGGGAGTCAGTTCCTGAGGAGCTGCCGCTTATCCATGTGGCCATTTCCCACGTACCCCATTCTTCCTGCAGCCCTTCTTGCCAAAATCTCTTCTGTTGCAATGCGGGTTGCCCGTAAACCCATTAACAGGGTACAGCAGTGCTTAGTGAGTGTGGGCTGAAAGGGGCTGGTGTTACCCTCCTCCTGTCCCAGTGAAACCAGCTCTTTGTTAGAAGAATGTCTCTGGCTGGAGGGGTCGTGCCAGGCTGAAGGTGCAGAAAGGTTTTTAGTTTCAAAGCCAGCTGAGTCCCACAGAGACACAAGGTCAAGATCCTTGAACAGAGCCCAGCAGCTGGATGGAGAGCAGGCTTCCTGGAGTTTGTGCCGTCATCAGGGATCCGCACATGGAGGTCTCTGGCCATCCCCAGGGCTCAGGAGCTGAGCATGGGGACTTAGCAAAGGAGTGCTGAAGAAACGTCAGTGCAGCACCATTCCAGCTGTGGGCCCCTCCCAGATGTGCAAGCTTGTGTGTGAAGGATGACAGCAACCAATGATTTCAGTAGCTTTAGGGACTCCACTACACATGGGACAGCCGGCAGAGCTTGGCCACCCCAGGATGCTGGCACAGTGCCTCTGCATGGGGAGATAGCAGGGATGGAGGCTCTAGAGTCTCTTTGGCTAGTTCTTGGGGAGCAAGGAGCCTTGGAACCTGCTGGGAGATATCTCTGTAGCTGAACCTGTGTCTGGGTCTTTTTTCTTATGCAAACCACATATCTGTTTCTGTCATGGTACACATCCGTCTGTCTGTCTCCGCCAGGGAATAACCACAACATAGACAGCGTGATATACAGGTGGAACCCCAGGACAGGGTTGTTTGAAACCAACCAGACCATCCCTACCTCTGGAGCCTATGACTGGGAATTTTTCACCATTGGGCCGTATTCCTTCCTGGCTGTGGCTAACACATTCAATGGCACATCCACTAAGATCTACTCGCACATCTACATCTGGCTCAGTGGCTCCTTCCAGCTATTCCAGTCTATCCTGGTAAGGCTTGGCCCCTGATCAAACACTATTCCTCAGTCCCTCTTTGTGTTTGGATTAGCCAGGGGATAATTACAAAAACAGATGCTCTTCAGACTTCTGGAAATGCAGTGGTACTTTCCTACTGATTCTCCCATACGGACTGACAGAGCAAGGCTTATTTTTTTCCTTTAGGAGTGGGTAACTTCTTCCAGTGGAGCCCCCCACACCTTGCAGCATCCTTGGCTTTCAAAGGCTGGTCCACATCCAGCTTCTCATGTGTCTTCCTTCCCCAGACTTTTGGTGCTGCTGACTGGGAGGTGTTTCATATTGGGGACAGAGTCTTCTTGGCTGTTGCAAACAGCCACAGCTATGACAGCGGGATGCCAGCACCCTCCAACTTCTATGCCATCAACTCCTCCATCTATGAGCTGAACGTCACTGCCCAGATGTTTGTCAAATTCCAGGACCTCCTCACCTACAGGTACCTGTGCAAAGAGTCAGGGTGCTCCTCAGTCACATCCTTCCCCTGAGCAACATGGAGGCCTCCTGGAGGATTCGTGCTCAGATGTTGCCAGGGACTAAGGCTGGTGGGAAGAGCAATGGGTGACAGGTCCTTGGCGCCAAATCCCAATGGGAACTGAGAGAAGGCCCTGAGTTTGGGAACAAGGGTGGATTTCCTTTCAGGAACACCTTGGGAAGGGCAGAGTTTTCTGTGTACCACCTGAGTGGCAGAGATTGGAGTGGGGTGGGCTCAGCTCTGCAACTCGCAGCCCCTTCCTCAGCTGGCCATGGAGAGGCCACCTCACCTGCCCCTCTGCTTGCTTCATCCCCAGTGCCCTGGACTGGGAGTTCTTCTCAGTGGGAGACGACTCTTTCCTGGTGGTAGCAAACTCCTTTGACGGCTTCACCTTCTCCGTTAACAGTATTATATACAGGTACTGCTGCAGGTGAAGGGCAAGGCTGGGTGGTTGAGTGGTTGTTCCCAGCAGGAACAGTCCTGCCAGGAGCCCAGCACAGGGGCAACCTCTGCAGATGCCAGTGCATCTGCCAAAGGTGGAGAGGTAGGACTGCCCCCTGTTTCTGGGGAGGTTTCGGGGCAGGAATGAGAAATCCCAGGGAAGGACATCCCACCCTGAACCACAGCAGGGAGGTGGGAGATGCCAACCCCATGGCTCAGCTTTCCTGCCCCCTTTCAGGTGCCCAGCTTGTGCCCCAAGTACTAACTGCCCTCCCTGTGCAGGTGGCAAGGCTATGAAGGCTTCGTAGCAGCTCACCACCTCCCCACTGTCGGCTGTAGAGACTGGGAGGCATTTCACACCACTGAGGGCTCCTACCTCCTCTACACCAGTGCCAAGGAGCCACTTTCCAAGGTGCTCAAGCTGAAAACCACCTGAGGTGGCTGAGACATGCTCAGCTCATTGCCAGGATCTGGGCGAGCTGTGCATCAAGGTGAAGATGGACCACAGAGCCCGGGAATGGCATGGGATCAGTCCTGCGGCTGGCTGGTTGTGTGCTCCACAGGATGCGAAGGAGGACGGGAGCTCCAGGGCTCCCTGCAGCCTTGTCCAGGGCTGGCAAAGCAGCTGCAACCCTGCTTTGGTGCTGTTTGTCCTGGGCAAGCTTTCCTGCCATGCTCCAGAGCTACATCCTACACAGGGTTCCCGGTGCCCAGGTGCTTCCCGGGACTCGCTGGGACCCAGCGCTTGGCACACTCCAGCCAGCAGGGACCAAAGTACTGTTGACTGTGGCCAGAGCTCGCAGGGAGGAGGCTGAGCAGAATGCTGTGCTGCCCACCTGTGTGCTGAGCATTGAGCAGACCCGTGTGCTGCAGGGTGGGTGTATTGCAGGGGTAGGAAATGGCACGTGAGAAACTGGGGGGAAGCAGTGGCTTTGGGCTTGTCTCTGGCTGCCCAGCACCTGGGGCTGTGATGCTGCTGAGGACCCATCTGGTTTGACACTGCACCCACTTGTATGAGGTTAGTGACCCCCAAGCAAACCTGCTGTGCACTGGGATAAGCCCAGCTACCATGGGCATGGGAAAGTCCCAAAACTGCTCCAGGTGAAATCGTGGCCTCTTTTTGTTTCCTCAGCTTTTCTGGGGGACTCTTCTGCTTAACCAGAGCTCTAATAAATTCTGTGCACCCAGCCTTCATCCCACAGGCAAGCTGCAGGTATCTGAGCTGCTCTGCAGGGGCTTCCCTCCATTCAACGAGCCACTCCTGAGCAAGACGGGGCCATGCTCGTGGCCCATGAAGATGAGGTGGTCCTGAGCACAGTAGCATGCTGGGGTGAGGGTGCCCCCCTGCTTCTCCTCCGAGGACCCTCTGCCTTTCCCAACTGGCTCAGAGCATTGCTCAGCCTTCCCTGGCCCTGCTGGAAGAAGGTTCCAGCCCCCCAAGAAAGGGCTGGGTAGGTGATGGCCTGGGCCACCCTGGGGTCCAAGCCTGGGAGAGCTGCCACAGACAGACCCTGCAGAGCTCCCCATTTCCCCAGCTCAGCTGTGGCTGCAGTTGGCTCTGATGGGAAGGTCCATTTCTTGCTTGTAAAACAAGGCAGAGCTTGATTAGCTTCCACTGCCATGAGCAGTGTCTCAGTGTCTCCAATGCGGCCCTGAGCAAGGGTGGGATAAGGCAAGGTGCACCAGACGAGATGCAGAGGCAGCATATGGCCAGCTGGCGCCTGCTCAAAGCAGACTGGGTGAGGGTGGAGGGGATGTAGCTTAATGGCAGTCACACTGGTACATTGAATTTAGGCTGGTCTGATTTGGGACAGATTGAATTAGGACAAGCGCAAAGCCCTCAGGCACCACCGCCCTTCCTGGATGCCCAGCTCCCAGTGCAGTGCAAACCCAGAGGCTTTACCTACATGTAGGGTTTTATTGAGAAATCAAAGGTTTGGGACATCACCCCCAGGTCGCTGCTGGCAGGCAGAGGCTGCTGGGATGCTGTATGGTGGCTGGGCCTGATGTCATGCTCTCTGCAAGGCTGGTCCCCCACTGGAGCCAGGACAGGGTGATCCCGCTGCACAAAGCTACCGTCCCCCTGCATCCCAGGCTCCAGAGACTTCCTGGAGGTCCACAAGAGCCTCTCCCTTCATCTATCTCTCCCAGGGTCTTGTTCTCTCCAAACCACATGGTCCACAAGCATGTGGCTGGGACTGCTTTCCCTGTGAGCCCAGCCCTGGCAGGGGAGAAGGGATCTGTGTGTAGGAGAGTCTTCCCCAGGAGCCTGGGCTCCATTGGCAGGTCTGCATGGGGTGTCCCCAACACCCTTTCCCATGCCATTTGCTCATGCTCACTCCAGCATCACTGGGAGGAGTGAAGTCAGTGGTATTGATTTGCAGGACTGGAGCAAACACTGCAAAATCCCATCGAGAAGCTTTGAAGACCACCAGGTTGCCACTGGCTCTCTGCAAAGAAGCTGGGAACACGATGCCCCAATCCTGCGCTACAGGGCAGTGCTGGTGGTCTCAGCATGGCCCTGGGTGCTCGGCAGTGACTTCAGGTAATCCACGTGCTTGCAGGTGTCCTCTCGGTTGTGCCGGACATAGCAGATCACATAGACAATGACCATGGCGAACCAGCCAAACATGGTGATGAACATGGCCACATCCGTGGTCCTCTGGCGCACGCTGCAGAAGTTGACACCGGCATCCAGGACCTGGAGCAGTGGCTTGCCCACGTATTCTTCTCGTGGGGCCGTGTGGCAGGTGATGTCCTGGACGGAGTCGGGGTCCAGCTGTGCTTCCCACAGCACCTCCTGCAAGGCACACTCACAGTGCCAGGGGTTGTTGGCCAGCCGGAGCTTGGCATTGAGCGCCAGCAAGGCCTCCTTGGGGATGCTGCGGATGCGGTTGCTGGAGAGGTCGAGGGTACGCAGCCCGGCAGCCACCCCTTTGAAAGCCGCCCTGTCTATCTTCTCAATGGCATTCCTGGAGAGATCGAGTTCCTCCAGGTGGGAGAGGTGCCTGAAGGCATTGCTGGGGATCCTGGTGATGCTGTTGGCATCCAGCTTGAGGAACACTGCGTCTTTGGGGATGTCCTTGGGGATCTCCTCCAAGTGCCGGGAGCTGCAGAGGACGGCCTTCGCCCCTGCCCGCTCTGTGCATTGGCAGCTTGGGGGGCAGGAGCTGCCCCAAGGGACACACAACAGGAGGTAAAAGAAAGCCTGGGCCACGCTGGCTGCTGGCGTAGTCGTGAGGGTCATCTTGCATCCGGCCAGCTCGGCATGGCTGCTGGCAATTCCCCGGCGGCTGCAGCAGCTCCTGGGCAGCAAGGCGGCTCCTCTGAGCTCCTGCAAAGCCTCTCCCATTGCTGGAGGGAAGCAGAGGGTGGAGGGGATATGACACGGCATTATTTCCTGGAATGCCACTTACGTCTCATGTGTAATGCGCCATGGCAAAGTGGTGAGAGGCTGGGCACAGGAGCCCAGAAAACAAAGGTGGAATGATACTGACTACCATCTTTTCCAGGACAGCTTAATTTGGCTTAACACATAGAGCTGCACAGATTAAAAAGCCCTCCCCTCTTGCCCCATTTCAGCAGAGGCCACTCAGGCAGGCAATGGGTGCTGCAGGATGCGGGTGCCAAGGTGGGCATGGCCTAGGTGCCTGTGCCCCAGCCTGCTGTCGGTTTCCACGTGGGATGCAGTGATTTTGCTGCTGGAGAACAGCAGCAGTAAATTCCTACCTCTCCAACCCCGAATGTTAAAAAAAGAGATGAGTCAGATTCCCTGTGTTATCAGGCTGCCTTAATCACCACCGGGGTTTAAATAACAAGATGTGGAGTCCTTCTGCTTTCCCCCTCTGGTCCACGAGCTGGTTTGAGTCACATTTCCAAGGGTTTTGCGGTTGGAGGCTTTGGTTTTTAAAGTAAACAAAGAGTATGGTTTAACAGCCTTATTTAGGAAGCTGGAGCTTAAGAGAGGAGCCACTGACTATCACAATAAAGAGGGTGGTCTGGGAACCCCATGTCCACCATGGGCCTTCTGGGGATGAGACAGGGAGGTGAAGCACATGGGCTTCCTTTCCTCTGCCCTTACATGCTACTTGTACCTCTCCTGCTGCCTTGGCCAGGCTGGGGGGAAGAGAGCCCACGGAAGGGAAGGTGGGTGGGGGGATGGGAATGGGACAGTGGCCAGCTCAGTGAGCCTGTCACCTTGGAATGAAATTGTCCATGGCAATCTCATCAGGAAACTAGCTGGGCACCAAGTTATTGTCCCCCTATCCCCCTAGTACCAGCATTCTTCTTATAAAGGCATCCCCCTGGTAACAGCATCCTCCTGATAACAGCATTCTCCTGCTAAGAGCATCCTTCAAGCACCAGGGTCCCTCAGGTATGAGCACCCTCAGGGTACCACTCAGGGGATGCTCATACCTGAGGGATGCTGCCAGTGAACCTGTCTGTGTACCTGCCCAGGGGTGTGGGACTGTGCAATGGGCTCTTCCAGGGGAGATTAAGTCACACTGCCTGGGAATCCCTCTGGCCCTACAAACGATGCCGGGGTCCGCCAGCCCCATCTCTCGCGGGGGGAAGCAGGGATGCACTTTGCCATGCTGGTTCCCACCGCCCTCCCGAGCCTGCTCCCGTCCCTGGAAGGGCTCCGAGGGACCGCAGCCGCCCAGCCCGACCCCAGCTCGTGCGGGGCGATGCCCAGCCCCGACCCGCGCTCGTGCCCTGCCCGGGGGCCCTCAGCGGGACCTTCCCGAGCGAGGGGCGTGTGAAGCCGGGGGCCCCGCCGAGCTCCGCACGGCAGAACCGACCCCGCCGCCCCTCCGCGCCGCCGCTGCTGTCCCGGGGTTCCTTACCCGCTCTGCCGGGGCAGCTCCGCTCCGGCGTGGCTGCTGCTGCGGTGCGCGGCGGCTCAGCCGCGGCCCCGGCGCCGGCAGCGGGCCAAGCACCGGGCCAAGCAGCGGCCCCACCTGTTGCTGCGGCTGCTCCCGCCGGGGCCGCGGGACGGGAGGGGGCCGGCGCGGTGGGGCGGGCGCGGTGGCACCGGGCGGCGCAGGGGCGGCGCGGGGGGAGGACCGGGGCGGCGCGGGGAAACGGGAGGAGTGGGAGGTGGCGGAGGGGCGGTGGGGACAGCGGCAGCGCAGCCGCGGGTGCTCTGCGCGAGTGGCCGCGCGGAGCCCTTTGGCGCCGTGATGGAGCGGCGCTCATTAGGTCCCAGCAGTGCTCCGGCTGTGGCTGCTGCTCCGGCTCAGGGCTGCAGGGCTGGAAGCTTTATCAGCTGCTGTAAGGCGCGATTGCCTCTTCCCTCCCCGGCCATTCCGCTGGTCGTCAGCAGAGCATGGTGATGGGCCACCGTGAGCAGACATGGAGCAGGCCAAGAGCAATGGGAGAAGGTACAGTCCGCTGCCCTGGCACACAACTTGCTTTCCAGCAGCTCCTCAAATTGACTCAAAATGTGTCATGTCATCTCTGCAGCGAGTATTTGAGGTATGATTCTGCAAGCAAAGCGAGTCTGTGCAACAAGAACACTCAAACTGGGCTCATTTTGGAAGTGCGCTCCAAATGTGGCCTCCAGGAATGCCCCCTGGTCAAGCACCATAACAGACCACCAGCCTTTAGTTCTTTAATACATGGTTTATTGAGCTGGGTTCACTAAATTGCCAGTCTGACACCCACCCCTCCCTTGCCAAGCCCCAGTGCATCCCTGGTGAAACTGCAGTTGTGCTGTGGTGGCCATCAGTGCAGGAAGAACAGCCCTGGCTGGCCAGTGTCTGATCCATCGGGAGAGGGTGGGGGAACTGTGATCCCACCCCAAGCAGTCCCAGGTATAATATGCCACCATGAGACTGCTCTGGACTGTCAAGAGATGTCTCCACTGTGCCTTGCTCTCCCATGGCAGGCACAAAATAAGAGAGTGAAGGACCCCTTGAGAGCAGAGATGTCTGGGATGGACAGAATGATGTCCTGTCTCCTGTTTTTACCTGCCCAAGGGATCGCAGAGCACGGATCACCTGGGTCCCAGCAAGCTGTCCCTTTCCATCCATGCACACAAAGGGATGGTGGCAGGTAGGTGACATTTAACTTGTGCCTTGACTCAGAGAGCAGAAAGGAGTTCAGCTACAACACGGTAGTCAGCATACACATGCAGGATCACATAACAGTATGGGACATGGGGACTGAACCTGTGTGGAGCTATGAAACCATGGGTACATAAGCCAAGAGCAGCTCACACCTTCACAAGTGCTGGATCACAGATGACGACCATGTTGTTATGTCTGAGCAACCAGAGATACGGGGACAGCTGCCACAGGAGTGACTTGCATGACAGTTAGGGCCTTTAGGTGTGAATCACCCCAATCCTTCTCCAGGGCAATCCTCCAGGAGCTGTGGTGATGGGGCTTCCAGGGCTCAGAGCAGGAGCAGTGGAGCAGAGGTGCCCCGTGGATGTCCCGTGTAGAGGTGTGTTTGGGAGTGACAAGTCCCCAGTGCCCACACTGAAGCAAAGCGCACGTGGGAGCTGAGAAGGAACACCTTGCAGGAGCAGCCCTGTGGCTCTGCTTGGCCCAAGCCCTGGGCTAGTGCTGTGGTTGATGTGGAAGCACCAAGACACAGGCTGGGGCTGAGCCTGGTGGCTCAGGTGACTGGAATGCTGTGTAGGCACTGCCCAGACAGCTCCTGTCCCCATCTGATGCGGAGGGGACAGTTTTTGTCCTGAAGACCTGCAATGTACATTCATGGAGGCAACCAAAGTACCTGGTCTCCAGTCTCACAGGTGAGCTATGGTAGAGCTGCAGGTCCCAGCCAAAACCTGGTCTGGGGCAGCAGGAGCCCTGGCCTGTGTCTGAGAACTCAATAGTAGGCATCGAGGAGAGTTGAGACCTTGTGCAGGAGCTTCTTGTGGTTTGTGTGCAGGGGGATCCTCTTGTCCAGCACCTGCCAGCGGATACACAGCTCCGGATCACAGCCCTGAAGGAACTAGAAGGGGACCAGAGGCGTCATGTATGTATGCGCTGCCAGTGAGGAGCCATGCCAGCCATGCTCAACAGCACCTCCAGTCCCTAGCCTCCTCCCCTTTCTTTTTGGAGCCCCTGTTGCAGTGCCACCCCATATTCATCCCCATGTGCTTCCTTCACTGCATGCAGCTGGAGAACCCCAGTCCTGATGAGGGTGAGATGTGGGTCTGGAGATGTGGCTCCCCAGAGAGGCAGATCAGGGAGTCGCAGAGGAGAGAGGCCCATACCGAGTTCAGCCGCTTCATCTCCACGTCGTTCTGGCTGTTGAAGTGCACGCTGACAGCAACTGTCTCAACCCAGGCATTATCTGTGTTACGGGGGTCGTCGAGGTACCCCTTGTGTACCTGCGCACGGTGAAGGAGTTCAACATTAGCAGAGGCCTTAGTACCTCTCTAAGTGAACCAACAGGCAGTGATGGGGCATCATGCCACAGATCCTTTGCTCTTCTAGAGATCAGCACCCTGTTACCACTGCAGCCTGAGCTGTGGAGAGCAATCACCGCAGGCACAGACACTGGTGTGTGCAGCCCATCCCCTGGATCCCTGAGCTGCCTCCCTGCACGGTGTGAGACTATTACAGTGTGTTTCCACCTCCCCAAGCCATCCCTCCCCAGTGGGAGCACTGGCCAAGGGGTGATGCACCCTGCCCCTGTTCCCTGGGGACACCCATGTGCCCCTGTGCTATTGTGATGCCCACATGTCCCTCTACCACTGGGACACACACATGCTCCCACCTCAGTGCCTTGTTTCAGCAAGTTCTGGAACTGGGGCCAGAACTCCCTGCGCAGGATCCACTTCAGCTTTAGTGGCAATGTCTCGCCCGGCTCCAGTGACCCCTGTGCCGAAGCAGATGTCAGATGTGGGACCTGCCATTAGCCCAGCCCAACCTCCTCACTGCCACCAGCTTGGCCATCAAGCAGTTGCCACCACTGCAGAAGATGCCACAAGCTCTGGTGGGGGGAGCAAGCAGCAGTGATTCCTCTTTCCTCCCCTTTTCCCCTCCCTCTCCCACCAGAAGTCCTCAGCTGTGCCCAGGCAGATATCTGAGTTTGCCTGATTCAACACCTGGACTTTTCTGTTGAAGTACTATGCCAATGGCTTTACATGATCCCATGAATGACATGTGAGAACTGAAGCCACGGGGAAGAAGCAGGAGGCAGTGGGTCAGGATGGGGGTCTGTAACAGGACCACCGCTCACCCAGCACTGCTGGCAGCACAGCCCCACATGCAGATGCTCTGCAGGAAGGGCAGAGGTACCTCCTTGGACAAGGCTGCGTCTCATGCCTGTGTTCCTCCCTTTTCTACAGGGCATCCAGCTCTCAGCTGGCCACATCTCCCCAGACCCTTCCACACCAGCTGGTTTCCCCCAGCTCTTACCCCAGGCAGAGCCCAGACATCCGACAGCGGGTACTGCGCTACAAGGACTTCCAGCATCTTCTTCAGGCTCTTCCTTATAATGGAACCATCCAAATTCCTCCTCCACCTGTGAGAGAGGCCCCTGTTATGCTGCAGCTGGACTCAGCTCCCCCCTGCCCAGCAGTGGTTGAAGGGGCAGGGGTGGGTTTTGCCAGGTGCTGGGCTCTCTCAGATGGCTTTGTGCCCCTTCTTCCATGCCACCTCCCCAGCTCTGTCCTGGAGCCGGACACCTCTCTGTCCCCAAACACTCACCGGGTCACAACAGGGTGCAGGGCATGGTTGGGACCAAAGCAGTGCAGCCTTCCTCGGCCTCGCAGGCCTGTCCTGCCCATAGGGTTCCTGGAAGGAAGAAAACAAGTATGCTGCAATGGTGCCAGGGACACTCTCTGCACCCTGTCATGCTGATAAAAGCCCTGCACTGCTCCCCAAATTTCCCACCAGTGCCCTGCACCTCTTCTGGACACTGGGGCTTTTTGAGGGGCAAGGGGGAAACAGTCATGAGGATGACGCATGCCATTATCCCTGCCCCACCATCAGCTGTAGGGAAGTGGGAAGGGGATGGATGCATCTAGGCCATACTGAATTCTCTGTCTCCTTGGTGCTTTGCTACAACCTGGCACCCCATCTCCCCCATGGCAGATGCACTCACAAGGGCAGCCCGTCCTGCACAGTGTAGAGGCCATGGAAGCTCTGCCGGTCAATCAGCCCATCCATGGTGTTGTAGTTGATCTTCAGGAGAGACTCCAAGGAGCTGGGGGGCAGGAGGCAGCCCGGCAGGGAGAGCTGGCTGTGCCACCCAGGGGAAGGGGCAGAGGAGTGGGGAGCCACAGGGGGACACTCACAGGCTGAATGGGTCCTGCACAGCCATGTCCTTGTGCTCAGCAGAGTAAGTGGGAGGGTCGTATAGTGCAAAGTCCACCTGCAGAGCACATGGCATACCAGGGCCCCTAGAGACACTCTGCTCCAGTCCCATCCTCTGCCCAGCTTGTGGTGTCACTCCCCGAGGCGTGTAGGGCTCCAGGCTCTGCTTGGGGACTGAGCTCAGGGTCTTGGCTGGGGGGTTGGTGCCTCTCACTCATGCCCCTGTGGAAGCCAGCTCCAGATCCTGTCCCTGACCCTGAGCCAGCCCTGACTCAGGAAATGCAGAGGTAGGTGGCTGTACCCTCTGCTTCCTAACCAAGCATCACCAGGTATCCCTAGCACTGCAGATCCCAGAAGGAACGATGCCTGTTCTTGTCCCTGGCAGAGTCCCAGACCAGTTGCTCCAGGAAGCCCCTTGTCCCAGGGCTGGGAACAACAGGAGCTCCCAAGTGTGACATGGGTGTGACAAGGGGTCTGTTCTTCTTCCCACTGCCATGGGGATCTGCCCCATGGTGCCCCCTACCAGCCCTGCTGCCCGGGACCACAGCTCCTACCTCCCAGGGCACCTTCTCATCCGGCACAGGGAAGCGGCGGGTGTGAGACCCTGGATACAGGAGGTTTCGGGCAAGCACGTGGTACAGGGACTGGCTCTCCTCGGGGTTCCTCTCCAGATCAAACTCCTTTGTCTCCAAGGCTTTGCCCGAGCCTGTGAGGCAGACACAGACAGTGAGGGCCTGCAAAGCAGGGTGCTGAGCCTGGTGCTGTGAACTGTGGCTCTGCTGAGGGGGCTGGCCGGGCTGCGGATGATGCTGATCCCTGGGCTCCCTCAGTGCTGCTGGGATGGAGATGGGCTCCGCTTACCCGCAGGTGGCACATCCTCGCCTGAGCTGAACCCATGGTCCTGCAGCGCCTGCATTATCCACCTGAGGGCCTGGGCGCTCTGATGCACCTGTGTGTGACAGGAGACGGTCACCCCCCCACACCTCACTGCGCACCAGGCTCCCTGCTCGTGCGGAACAGCTCCACAGGGAGGGGACAGAGAGCGCCCCATGTAAAGTGGTCCGGAGTGTCCTCCTGGGATAAGAGCTGGGTCAGATCTAACTGCTCGGGTGACCGTGGGAACAGAGGCTCATCCCACCACTTTGCACCTTCATCCTGTTCATTCTGGAATCAAACAGAACATTTCCCATAGCCCTTTTTCTCTCAGATGCTATTGTTTTCATAGAATCACAGAATGGTTTGGGTTGGAAGGGACCTTAAAACTCATCCAGTTCCAACCCCCTGCCATAGGCAGGGACACCTTCTGCTAGACCAGGTTGGTCCAAGCACCGTCCAACCTGGCCTTGAACACTGCCATTGATGGGGCAGCCACAGCTTCTCTGGGAAACCTGTTCCTGTGTGAAGGGGAATTGGTTCAAAAGAGCTCTCTCCTGTGCTCTGGGTCCATTGACTCAGCCCCTGGAAAACCCCACTCTCCTTATGTAGGTGCTCAGCTTTTCCTCACCTGGTCTTCCAGAGAGGTCAGCCTCTGCTCCACCAGCCCTGTCCTCTTCACTCGGTCCAAGTCCAGCAGCTCTGCCAGTACGTCAACCCTGTAGGGACAGTGCAGAGAGGAGCCCCCTCAGCAGCCACCCCTGCTCTCATACCATCTCCTCCCTGCCTGGGATGCTGGAGGACAGAAGCATGTCCCTGTTTCAGGAGTGCTGGTACCTCTGTGCAATGTCCCGGATCTTTTGCTCTGTGTTCTGCTTCTCCTGGCACTGCTGGTTCTGCAGGTAGTTCTCCTTCAGGTACATCTCCCAAGAAAGGAGCGCAGCTTCTTCATTCTTCTCCAGCTTCTCTTCTGCCCGGGGAAGGAGTCGTCAGACCCTTGGGCACCCCAAACCCCAGTAACTCAGCCCAGACACCAAGCCTTGTGCTTTGGTGCACAGTGCCATGCACCAGGGAGGGGGCAAAGGGCAGGAGGGGAGATGCTGGTCCTCACTGAGCTGCCTGTGGCACATGGCTGGCCGGCAGAGCAAGCCTCGCTGGACCAGGATCTGCAGGTGGTTGAGGAGGATGAAGGGTGGAGGCGCAGGCGGGCGGCCGTGGTACTCCGCAATCAGGTCGTGCCGCTGGAACTTCCAGATCTGGTCCGTGTGCTGCTGGACCTGCTGGAAGGTGTAGCTGGGGCAGAGCCCCGGTGTCAGCAGTGCCATGGGGACGAGAGGGCACATAGTGTCTGTATAGTGGCCCAGCTCATACCAGGCTCCCTGATCAGCCCTGGCCTGCACCCGCTGCTTCCACATATCTATAGCCCCCCTCAAAGCACCCCTATGCTCTGGTCAGCATGTGCCCCAGGACCCTCCTTGCGCTTTCTCAGTGTGCAGTGCCCTGGCCATTGCCAAGCCTGCAAACAAGGCTTCACTGTCAGGCCCATGGGGCCAGGTTGGACTCACTTGAACATGGCAATAAGGAGGTTGAGGAGGAGGATGTTGGTGAAGAGCAAGTACAGGCACAATAAGATGACTGTCAGCCAGTCTGGGAAGATGGGTTTCTTGTTGTCCTTGTTTGTCTCTGGGCACTTGGGTTTGTAGGGGTCAGTCCCATTGGGGCTGCACTGGTCAATGTTGAAGTTGACGCCTGCAAGAGAGCACAGCATGACTCATGGCAGCCAAACCTCATGGTGTCTCAGGGAGCACACTGTGATCTCTGAAAGAGGCCAGCATCAAGGGAGCTTAGCACCAGACGCAGATTTGACCTGAGATCTGCATCATGCCAGGTCCTCCACTCACTGCCACCAGCTTTGCAGCTGTGGCACTGAGCTGGGTCGACCCATGGACCTGTGGCTTTGCTAGTGTGCTCTCTTGACTGCTTGTGCAGGTGCAGTTCCTGGGTTTGCATTGGTGGCAACAGTCCCAGTGTGGTCGAGCAGGGCTCCATCCCCATACCCTGTCATTGCTCCTTCCTGTCCTGATGTTCCTGGAGAGGGGCCCTGTGCATGACTTCCATGGGCCAACAAGGCAGGAGCTGGGCACACTGCGGCATGAGCTTGTTACTCGTCAGCCTTGTCACAGCCACCCTGACCATGCCACATGCAGTCACAGACCAGAGTCCCTTACCATCGATGTAGGAGGGAATCTGACCGAAGATGGTCAGGTAGGAGTGGTAGACCACGCCACGGAAAAGCCACTCCACACGCTCCTCATTGTGAATCAGGATGGCCTGCTTGGCAACCCCAAAGGACACAACCCACACAGCCAGCAGGAAGAGGAAGAAGAAGACATCCTTCATCTGCAAAAAACAAAGGGGAAGCAAAACTGTGTCCTGGAGCAAACCCTACTCCAGGATCAGGATAGGGTGACACTGGTGGCAAGCATCCAGCTGCTGCAGCTGATCATCCCTGGCAGGATGGGGGACAGCTCTCACCATGCGCTTCACAATGATGATCTTGGGCCCCAGAGTTTTACTGACAGTGAAAATGTGCATCAGACGCAGGCAGAAAATGATAAAAGCCAGTGACAGGATGATGCGCCCAGGATATAAAGTTGATGGGATTAGCCTGGGCACAGAAGAGAGGAAAGGGAACATCTCAGTGCCACCAGCGTTGAGCTTTCTCTGATCTCACACCATTACATTTCTGCAGTACCAGTGAGCTTCCCAACTAGGTTGGAAAAGACCTTTAAGATCATCAAGTCCAACCATCACCCCAGCGCTGCCAAGACCACCACTAAAGCATTTCACTGAGGGCCTCATCTACATGCTTTTTGAACACTTCCAGGGACGATGATTCCACCACTACCCTGGGCAGCCTGTCCACTTCCCTGGGAAGTCATCCTCATTGGTCTTTGAAGAGATTGCAATTAAAAAATGTGCACAAAACTCACACTGGTTTTGTAGCCTGCAGCTGTGGCTTGAGCCACAAGTGGCTCTGCAACTCACCTGCAAGTCAGCCCTGTGATAAAGATTAGGATGGCGCAGATATCCAGCCTATTCCAGAAGTCCTTGAAGTACAGGGAAGCCATTTTCACAACCCCAAACCCATCTGGATCATACAACAGCTGTTGGGAAGAGAAGAGGAATTGGTGTTTCAGTGAAAGCCTTGTTAGATACTCATGTGCCTTATAGTGGGGAGGGACCGCACAGACCTGCTGCCATCACCGGACCCTTTTGCTTACCCAAAGTTAACCTTTCCTACAGGGATTTAGGAGCATGGGGATAGACAAAGATATGGGGCTTTTTAGTCAGATGAAGAAAGGCACTGAGATGTTGAAGCAAACTGAATATCAAGCAAAGCCTCAGAATAAATGCCCAAGGAAAGAGGTGGTCCTTCCAGCTCCTAATGCTTTCAGCTCAAAACAGCATGTCTTTCTACAGGTACCTGGCCAGACCAGACACAGCCAAGAAGGTTCTCTGGCCTCAGAGATGGGGGGATCTGGCAGGCCCTTGTGCTGGGACCTCTGTGAATGGATGGTGACATAAGAAGCAACTTCAGAACATGAGCTACACAGGACCTTCCAGAAGCACACAGAGGGTGTCTCTCTCTGTCCTCTCACCTCCTCCCAGCCCCTGCTCTGCCTGCCCTGTACCTGCCGGATCTCCTCGCACACCAGGGAGAAGAGCCAGAAGTAGAGGAGGTACTCCCACCAAGATGGCACTGGCTGGAAGTCAACCATCAGAACATAGGCAAAGAGCAGGAGGAAGGTGAAGTAAGAGAGGATGTTCATGTGGAAGATGACGACTGGCGCTGTGAAGAAGTCTCGGAGCCGTGTCAGGCAGCCCATTGACTGCAGCCTCTTCTCCCTGTGAGGAAGAAGAGCTCAGCTGCCCAGGGAGATGCCACAGCAGTTTCTCCCAGCCAGCTGCAGGGCGAGGCTGGAGGAAATCCATGCCCTGGTGCATGCATGCCCAGCAGCGAGAAGTACCTGAAGGCGATGAGGCTGGTGTAGAGAAGTGGGAAGAACAACATACATGCAATAACCCGCCAAAGCCCATTGTCCACACACATCTTCCCCCACCAGACTTTGGTTAGAAAGGCCTGTGAGGAGGAAGAGGAGCCCTGGTTACAGGAGCCTGCCTGCCTGTCAGAGAGGGGCTGAAGGACAAGAGCCCCACTGCTGCCAACAAGGAACCCTGGATCAGCGGCAGGGGACACTTAGGCGCTTCACCTCCATGCACCACTGCTGACAACCCACCTGGACACCCCCATGGGACACAAAATTCATGTTCTTGGCCTCCAACGCCAACTGCAGGCAGGTTGTCTTCCCCCAGGCCTCTGAGACACGGGTGAGAAGCTTCTGGGCTCTCTCTTCATCCTTGCGGTAGCAGTCTGTGAACACGCCTGGCCAAGCAGGCAGACACGGCTGAGCTGCCGGACCAACTTGGTGCTCAGCAAGGTGCCCACAGAGCCACCCTTGTCAGCAGGATGTGGACATGACACCTCACAGGGGCACCCTCTGCGCTCCCACCACCCAGGCACAGTCCTCGCAGCTCCACCACCACGACCTTGATGAGGGGATCCTGATTTGGCATCACTGACCACAGACATCCCCCACCCCAGACACCTCCTGGACAAAGCCAGCCACCCTCCCTGCAGGGTGCGAGAGCAGTTCTGGGTTGCTGGTCCCTTCCTGCTCACCAATTGCCTTCCGCTCATACTCCTCAGCCAGAGCCATCATGTCCTCGGTGGTATCGGTGTCTTCCTCCTCCTTGGCCAGCTCCTTCAGGATTTTGCTGCAGGCCAGTGCGGCCACCATGCAGTCCTGGCTCTGGAGCAGAAGAGGCCAGAGAGAGCATGGGGACCTGCGCCCTGTCCTGCAGGTCCCAGTAGTCCTGCCAAGCCCCCCACAGCTCCCACAGGGAAGGAAGATGTCCCAGGCAGACTGCTGCTCAGTGTGGACAGCTTGCTGAGACATGGGCTGAGCTGTGTTCCTCTTTGGGTGCAGGGGTAGTAGGAAACCCACAGCCATGGGGAATCTGGGGCTAACCATGCTCTCCTTGTGGAAAGCCTTGGGTGATGGGACAGTGTGTCTGCATGGCATGGTCACTATGCCGCCAGCCACACTGCTTCTGTGTTTAAACTGGGGTGCTGTTTATGGGGGAAGCCTTCTCCAGCTGCCGTGCCCCTGTGTCCTGCCTACAGAATACTGACTCCCCCTCAGGCTTTGGAAGTGAGAGCACACTTCTGGCCCAGCACACACCTCTGCCTACAGCATGTATTTTCATAGCATCATAGAATCACAGAACGGTTTGGGCTGGAAAAGACCCTAAAGATCATCCAGCCCCAACCCCATGCAATGGGCAGGGACACCTTTGACTAGACCGGGTTTATCAAAGCTTTGTCCAACTTTCTGGCCTTGAACACTGCCAGGGATGGGGCATCCTTGGCTGGGAAGGGAGGGATCTTGCCTCATGGTGTGGCTGGGGATGAACACCAGGCTCAATGGCTGTCTCACATTTGGCTGTGGGTCAGGCTCGGGCACTGCCATGGGCCAGCTCGTCTGCTGTCACAAATCCCAGCAGATGCAATCTTTCCTTTTGGGCCGGGGAGGTTTGGCTCCATCTGAGCCTCTCAGCTCAGACCAACAGCTCTGGGCTGTGATACCTGGGCCCAGATGATTTCTGCCAGCTCCCTGTGGTTCTGGACCACAGCCCAGATAAGCAGGTCGCGGACTGGGTCCATGGTGAAGGTGGCTCGGCCAGCAGAGCGCTTGTAGAGGGACCGGAGACTTGTGCCCTGGACCTGCAAGGCATGCAAGGTCAGAGTTCCTCCCTGCCAAGGGGCTGCAGAGAGCAGGCAGCCCCTCAACACAAAGCCACCACTGACCCCTGAGTGCCTGCTTCCTCCATGCATGGAAGGGCCTTTGCTGCACATCGCAGGGTGCCCAGGCAGGGCGGCAGCCTGGAAATGCCACGTTTTCTAGGGCCAGGATCATGTGGGGATGTGCCCAGCCTGCCCAGTGCACCCACCACACTGAGTCCTGTCCACCAGCATCACAAGGACACATGGTGCTGCCGGTGTAGGAAGGTGGGAGTCACACCTTGAATAGGGGGCAGATGACTTGGGTAGGGCTTTAAGGGACTTTAAGTGAGATTCTTGAGCAGGCAAGAAAGCAGACACCCAGCTGCAACCCCCAGGATGGCTTCTTGAGCCCACATTCCCCTCCCACATGCAACCCTGCCACCACATCACCCGGAGATACGTACATTCAGATTGATGTGTGGGACAGGGATGGAGAGCCGGGGCCTCTCTGTGTGCTTGGGCTTGGGGTAGAGAGGCTGTGTGGAGCAGCCCAGCAGCTCCCGCAGCACCTGGGAGACATGGTGCAGTTGGATTCTTGGCATTTTGGAGCTGGCCGTGTGCTCTCTCTCCCCCAGCAGGACCTTCTGCAGCTTGCTGTGGAACAGGCAGGATGGTGCCATGTTGTCGTAGAGGTAGACCAGGGTGTCCCAGGTGACAAACTCCTTGAGGCGCACTCCCTGCTCCAGGAACAGCTTCACAAACTCTGGCTTGTTGGAGATCAGGGCAGCTGCCATCACGGGGTGCAGATCTGTGGGCTGGCAGGCCAGAGGAGAGGTGAGGGTCTCCATGGCCACAGAGCAGGATTTCACCATGCTCCTCACTCAGGGGGAAGATTTTATCCCTGAGCACACAAGGAGCTTCTGGGTATGAGGGAGCAGATGGAAGGTACTGGGGCTGGCGGGGCATCTAAGAGAGAGGGTTAGTATGCCCTCTCCTCTCAGCTGCCTGCCCCTGATGGTCACCCAGTTCAGCCTTTGTGGGGTTTTTCTTTCCTAGGCAACCTTTGTGCGTGTCCAGAAGTGAAAGCAAGCCCCATGGGTAAGGGGGTACATGTTTGTCCTGGCAGAAAGGTACCTGCTGACGTTCTGCCACAGCTTGGTTTCAGCTTCAGCCTTTCATACCAGCCACACTGGTCCAGGGCTGCAGTGTATGTAACAGGCCTGGCCTGCATCAGCTAATCTGGGAGCCTGCCTTGTCCTCCCTTCCTGAGAAAGCTGTGAATCTCTCTTGAGCTGTATAGCTTTACACAGTTCCTAGTTCTCGCCAGCCCTTCCCAGTCCCACAAAAGGTATGGGGGCTGTGACAACCTCACCTCTTGAATGAAATAAGAAAATCCCTTCCAAGTCCCACAGCCCCATCAGAAAGGACAGACATCCCTGCTCAGCTTTGACTTCCCAGCAGCAGGATCTGGTGTGGGCTGGCAGACTGGCTTGTGCTGCTCACTGCCCCACTCTAGTGAGGTTTAAGCAGGGAAGCACCAGGCTGGGTGAGATAAGTTTGACAACGTGGCATGAGCAGCAAGAGGTATTTTTGGCTCTGGGTTGGTGGATCGCCTTTAAAAGGGCAGTGGTTTTGACTAAAATACCAGTCATCTTTGTTAACAGCAACAGGCCAAATAGGACCTTTGCAAGTAATGATTTGCAGGTGTGCTCACCTCTGCTTTGGATGCTTGAAGGCACTTTTGAAAACAAAACAGATTAAGACCCCCAGGCAATGTAGTGGGAGTTTAGGATCCGAAAGCAATGCCCTCATAAACTGTCCTTAGGCACAGCTGAGGTACCCTCAATATCCACAGTCCTCAAGTGGGACCTGACAAGCTATAAGCCTGACCAGAGCAGTGCACAGGTACTGCCTTACCTTCCACTCGTGGTCATCAGTGAAGATCTCACTGCGAGCAATGTCCACCCTGTTCCAGGCCACAGCTAACCTCAGCTGGTAGTCCCAGTTCTCATGACCGAAGTTGTCCTGGTTTCGGGATGCTGCATGCAGAGAGCATGTGTTAGAACAGGGGACCGTTTACGTGGTTAGAAGATACCACCTGGAAGCCCCGTTGGAGGCCTGGCCTTCTGGGATGAGTATCTCTCCCCGATCAGCTCAGCATCACAAGTTTTGGGGACCTCTCTGGTGACCCCATCAAGCAGCTGCAAGAGGTGACTTGTGACCTCCATCTCATTCATCTCGCCCCATCCTCCCAGGCAGCTCCCCACCCCTCACCTTTGAACAGGGCCTGAAGGATGGCCACATCCACGTCCTGCTGGCCATATTTGCCCTCTCTGAAAATGGTCAGGAGCTGCCGGCTCCGCACTATGTCTTGGATCTACAAGGAGAGCCATGGGAAAGCATTCAGCAGCTGCATCTCCTCCCTGATGCTTCCCACAGCCTCTATCCTGTGTGGGGCAATTCCTTGCTCCTCTTGGGTTGCCTGCAGATGCCCTGTGTCCCCCAGCCTGGCTGGGGTTGATCCCAAGTGGTACCTCTGCCCAAAGAGAGCAGTCGTGGAGGAGCAGAGCTTGAGCCCTTTGGGTGCCCACCAGGACAATGCTGAGCATGGCTGGGAAAGACTGAGGGTTGGCAAAGATGAGCCTGAACTTCACACTGGGAGCCTTCCTGTTCACAGGCAAGGAGCCCTGGGGTCCCCTTCGATCTCCACAAGCTCAGTCAGAGGAGCTGTCTGCCTGCACGAGGCTCACCTTCTTGGTCCACTCCACCACTCTGCCCTCAGTGAATTGCTCATAGGTGTCCCTGAAGAACACACTCAGCTTCTTCTGGATCAAGGCAACGGTTATCTTGGGCACAGGCAGGCTGGCCACTTGTGCGATGACATCGGCCACGCGCCCAGACCCTTCCACAATCACACAGGGGGTCCCATTGGTGATGGCGTTGTAGATGGTCTGCAACAGAGTGGGGAGGCTGGTCCTTAATCCCGCCCAGAGACCAGCAGAGCCTCTCTGAGAACCACCCTGCTGCTCTGCAGCACTCCTACAGGCTGCACTTCAGCCGGCGTGGCACCATGCTCACACCAACACCTAAACGCAGCACCCAGGGCAGGAGTAGTTCCTTACGTCGAGCGTCCCTGGGCCTCCTTCCAGCACCACACACACAATGGGGATCCTGATGGCAACGCCTGCAGGGAAGCAGAGCCCAGGATCACTTACCTGTGGGGCACACCACCATGCACCTTAATGCGGTCTCCTCTGAGCAGTGGTATGTGAAAGGCAAGGTGAGAATGTGAAAGGCGCATGCTGGAGAACGTGTGCACGTGTGCTAGAACAGAGGATCATTTATGGACAAGAAGATACCACCTGGGAGCCCACTTGGTGGCCTGGCCCATTGGGATAAATGACTCTTGCTGATCAGCTCAACATCACAAGATTTGGGGACCCTTTGGGACCTGATAAGTCAGTCAGCTGGCTCTTTGGTTTGTATTACTGAGGAACCAGGTTCCACATTTATCATGACAATTCTCTCAAACTCCTTGCCTGGATCCTTCAGGGAAGCCGCAGCCTCCCCTCTCAACAGAAGCCAGAACGGGCACCGATTACCAATCTTTCAGTGCCTAAAGGGGCCGACAAGAAATCAGGAGAGGGGCTCTTTACAAGGGCCTGTGGTGACAGGACAAGGGGGAATGGCTTTGAGCTCAAACTGTGAAGCTTTAGATTAGATACATGGGAAAAATTCTTCCCTGTGAGGGTGCTGAGGCCCTGGCACAGGTTGCCCAGAGAACCTGTGGCTGCCCCATCCCTGGCACTGCTCAAGGCCAGCTTGGACAGGGCTTGGAGCAACCTGGTCTAGTGGAAGGTGTCCCTGCCCCTGGCTGGGGGTTGGAACTGGATGACCTTTAAGGTCCCTTCCAACCCAAACCATCCTATGATTCTATCAATGGATGACCCATCCCACCTTGTGCCCTTCCCTGCCTCAGACCTGGCTATGTGTTGCTGTTACCTCCTTTCACCTTGGTCTGCTCCGAAATGAACTTCTCCAGTCTGGTCCTCAGGGGGATTTCCACCCCATACCTCCCATGAGTCCCATCATCCACCAGGATGAAGTGGGAGTGGTTGCTGTCCAGGCATGAGAGGCTGCCTTGGTTCTCCTCATCCAGTACATACTCAGCTGGAAAGCCACCCTGTAAGATGGAGAAGGAGAGACTCTGGAAGAAGCCGGCAGAGGAACACCAGCTGCCCAGAGCAACCAGCCTGTGGGACAGGAACAGGCCAGCATGTGGGGACAGTCTGGCCACACAGCCATCCCTCTCCTCCCTGCAGTCCTCGTGTCAGCCTTGCCCCATGCTTCTCTGTCTCTGCTCCACCTGCCCTCACACCCACAAGAGTCCTCCCAGGAGAAGGGCAGCACCTATAGAAAACACTGGGTAGGGTATAGTGGATTTTCTCAGCAAATACCAGCCTGGGACCACCACTCCTGGTGCAGCTGGGTTTTACCAAGGCTGCCAGCCACAGGCACATCTCGAAGCACCCGTTCCCACCACAGTCCTTGGCAGCGCTTCCTCAGCAGACCAAGCACAGGCAAAGCAAATGCAGCTCTGGCTCTGCCTGGCTCACCATGGGGCAGATGAGGCTCTCCCGGTTGTACACGGTCCCCCAGGTGGCTATGCCGATGGTGACAATCTCGCTGTCCTTGTGGCCACAGCTCAGGGTGAAGTCTCGCACCGCCTCTCCCACCTGTTTCATCACACCAGCGTGGGACCCCCCTGTGATGATCCAGGCCCCTGGGGGTCAGAGAAGGGCTTGGGAAGGGAGAAGCTCTGCTCACAGCAATCTCTTGTCATCCCCCTGTATGGCTGCAGGAACACCTCAGAGATGCTCCGTCTCCAAGAAGGTGTCTTGCCTGCCCACTACATCAAGCCCAGGCAGCAGAGGAGATGCCTTCTTTAGCAGTGTTGCATCTGAAGCCCAGCTCCTTGTGAGCTTTTTTGCAGTGATTAAGAACAGTCCATTTCTGGTGGTGGTAGACCAGATGGGGACCTACAGGCTTTCTGGGCCAACTCAGTGTCCCCAGAGCAGCCCAACTCACTGAACACAGTGAGTTAGCCATAGCCAGATGATGAGCCCCTCTCCCACTTCAATTGCAGGGAGAGCCTCTGCATCTCTTACCAGTGGTTTGGGCCACTTTGACTAGCCCTTGCCGGAAGATGTTCTTCAGCCTGGGTTTCATAATGAAGTTTTTGGCTCCCCCGGTGACTGAGATGAGCAGGTTGGGTGCATCGAGGCCCCAGTGATGTGTCATAAGGTGGTAGATGACCCATGGAGGGGTATCTGAGGAGACGCGTACATACTGCAAAAAGGGGAGCATAAAAGTGTTTTGGGTAAAACCAACAGGGTCAGAGTAACAAGGCACCTCTGCCACAATGTCTCCTGTCCCAGGAAAGAGCCAGGGGCTTCCCATGCCCTTTCCCAGCAGAGTCCTCTTTCTGTTGACCCAAGCCTTCGTGCATGACCCTGTTCCAAATCGCTTCCCTGGCACTGTGCATTCCAAAGACAAACCTAAGGACAGGGAATAGCACTCCTTACAGCATGAAGGTCAGGCTCATGGTTTCAGAAATGGATTCGTTACAGGGCTGGGAGAGAGAAGCAATCTTGTCCCAACCCCGCTTCTTCTGCTTGGGTCAGTGTTGCCCTTTGAGCATTTCAACTATTCCCTATCCTCCTCCCATCCAGAAGGGGAATACTTGCATCTCATCTGCCATGGCAAGACCTGGACACTGTCTCCCAGTGCACCACAGACAGGAAAACCAGATCACCTTCCCCATCTTCTGTCCCAGGCCTCTGAAATGGATATCACCGAAGGCATCTGTTGGCATTTCCCGGATATGTGTTCTGGGGTCCCATTCCTTTCCCAGGAAGATGGGAGGTTTGGCGGCATCTTCCAGGTGCTGTTCCCTGAGGTAGCCACACTCACACACAATCCTCCTGGAACACACACCGCCAGCTTTGCTGGAAACCATCCAAAGCTGAAAGGCAAAGCCCAGCTGGGCCACCCGCCTCAGCCCAGGCAAGAGGTGCTGGTGTTCTCATTGAGAACACCAGGGGCACCCGCATCTCCCACCCAGACCATCACCCAGCTCAAAGCTTGTGCAGAAACAAAGGTATTATTTTGGGGGAAACTTAGCAAAAAACTGGGATTTCCACCTGTAGAGATTTAGGGGAGAAATATTAAGGTTGCTCTGGATGAAGTCTGAATGGAAGTGACTGAGTGTGAAAGTAGCAGAAAGCTTGTTCATGGGACATGGGATATCAGCCATGCACTGGCACACAGTAGGGTGAAGAACCAGTGCAAAAGGAATTTGTGACCCCCCTTGGCACCAGCTCCCTTGACAGAAAAGTGGGGTTTTCTGGTGCTGTAGCTTTGCCACAAACACCCCTCCTGCTTTCCTGGACTGACTTACCCAGAATCTGACGTCTGGGAGCTTTCAACAAAGTAGGTGCACTCTTTCTTCCGGATGTTCTCAGGAATCCACGAGATGAGATTTTCCTGAGGGAGCAGGAAAAGCAGCAAGAGGTCAGGATTTCTGCAAAGGGCAGAAGTTACACCAGGGGCTAGACACCCTGGTGCTCGGAGCAGATCTGGGTGCTTCTTTTGATGTGAAAGAAGAAAGCTCCATCACTGTCTGCAAGGACAAAGCCATATGTAGCCGCAAGACAAGAGATGAGTGCTGGACATTTAACTTAGATGTCTGGGGTTTTTCTGCCTGCCCCTAAAACTAAAGTGATCTGTTATTAATGCTCCCATTAATGAATCCCTCGATAACTCGTTAACATTTTTCCATCATGTATGGCCAACCATCCCCTCTGTCAGCACCTCCTGAACTTGCCTTTTCATTGCTGCTGCTGGGGAAATGGGCTTTCCGCCTGCTTTTTGAGACACTGCTACTGCTCTGCTGGAGGTTGGGGACCACCTCGAAGTCACTCATCTTCCAGGGGTGGGTGGCAGGGTCATCTCCTCTCTCAGAGCACACCTTGTTCAGTTCAGAGGGGAGCACCTTGGTGCACCGGCCACGCATGGGCATAGCTGCTGTGTCCTGAACCACTCAGCCTCCTCTCTCCTGTTTCTAGGATGGGAGGTTCTGAACACCTCCATCCTGAGTGCAGCAGGAAAGAAAAAGGTTACCCATGAACATAAAGCACTGAGGCACCCTGTCCATTGTTCCTGGTAGGAGAGGAGTCCATGGAACACCTGCTGGACCCTTGCCATGGTCCTGACACAGGGGCCACATGGGTGGTGAACCAGGCTCAGTGTGGATCACGCTGCCCCAGGGAAAGCCCATCAGCCTCTGCACATTGACCCCGTCACACTCTGCCCACCAGCTCCACTGCCTGACCATTGGGCTGCTCCACTGCCTGGCTGTCCACCAGTCCACAGCTCTCCCCAGTTAATCCCCACTGAAGGCAGCTGGGGACATTTCTGGCAGCAGGGACAGCAGCAACCAGATTCCAACACAAGTACACAGTCTCAGTGACCTTAGGAGTCAGATTTGGCAGACTGGCTTTCTGCATCAGTATAACCCACCACAGATCTGATTGCTGGAGAAAGAGCTCTCAAATAAGGTCAAACACACCCTTAGTTCTTGTTCCTAGTCCTCCAGGGCAAGGAGGCTGGTGGGGTTTGGGACATGGCCACAGGCAGCTCATAAGCCCATGCAGGAGGGCTCTCACACCAGGTCCTCTATGAGCACCCCCAGATTGAACAACCTTGCTGATAAAACCCCAGAATCACAGAATGGTTTGGGTTGGAAGGAACCTTAAAGCTCATCCAGTTCCAACCCCTGCCATGGGCAGGGACATCTTCCACTAGAGCAGGCTGCTCCAAGGCCTGTCCAACCTGGCCTTGAACACTGCCAGGGATGGGGCAGCCACAGCTTCCCTGGGCAGCCTGTGCCAGGGCCTCAGCACCCTCACAGGGAAGAATTTCCCTTCATGTCTAATCTAAATCTCCCCCCTGTCAGCCCAAAGCCATCCCCCTTGTCCTGTCACTGCAGGCCCCTGTAAAAAGTCCCTCTCCAGATTTCCTGTCAGCCCCTTTAGTCACTGGAAGCTGCTCTAAGTTCTCCCCGGAGCCATCTGTTCTCCAGGCTGAACACTTGTCCTTACAGGCTTGGGCCCAAGGGCAGAGCATCTCCCGCAGCACCCACTGCCTTCCCCATCTCCCCCCATGGGAGAAGGCTGCAACCCCGAGGGACCAGGTCCTGCCTCACTGCAACCACCACAGGGGCTCTCATCCCAGGGGTCGCCTCTCGGCTGCGCAGAGTGGTCACAGAACCGATCGGGACAGCCCTGACCGCAGCACTGAGCACACGACCCATGCCCACCCACTGCGTGACCATCTGCCGCGCTGCCTGTACCTTGCCCGCAGCATCCTCCGGCCGCATCACCAGCTCCTCCGCTCCTGTCCTAGGGATTCAGCCCCGTGTCCCTCTCCTCCGGAGGATCATTTTGTCACTGGAGACACAGGCAGTGAGCGGAGAGCAGGGCAGAGCTGCCTGCAGGGAGGAGGAGATGGCAGGCGGCTGGCAGCTTCCCAGCGAATCAGGCTGCAGCAGCAGTCCCTGCTGAGGTGCTGCGGGCCCGAGTGCGCTGGAGCGGCTGAGTCACGCTCCTGCTGCCTGCAGCAGTGGTTTCCTCCCGCAGCACCCCACTGCCACCAGCCCCACAAGGGGCAGATGCATGCAACCGAGCCGCTGGGGCAGATACCACCTTTAGGGGTGCTTCAGGGATGAAGGGGCTCCTGCACTCGGGTGCTGTTGAAAAGGAGCAGCAGCTCCGATGGAGGTTTGGGTGCGTCACGGGCTTGGCAAGTGTGATGAGAAATACCTTCCTTAACTGTCGGTTCTGACCAGGCTATAGCAGGAAAGCATACAGTCTGGTACAGTGGAAGGCGTGATTCTGTGAGATAAATATATATATATGGTAGTTATATACTGTGATGTGATGAGGTAGTGGAATTTTACTGGACAATTTTGGTATCGTTCATGCTTAAGTAAAAGAAAGGAAAGGACAGCCTGGCACAGGAAAGTAGGACTTTGCTTCTAGGAAGTTTCAAGCGGTCCATGAAAAGCATGGACTGTTTTTCCATAAAGCATAACATAAAGCATAGCATAAAGCATAACAGTTTTATCCCTGGGACAACGATGGTAACACCAGTATTCCAGCCGCTCTGACATGTCCTTGAAGCCCTACTGGCATCATCTAGTGTCACATATCAGTAACTGAGTAATCATAGAGTCACAGAACAGTTTGTGTTGGAATGGACTTAAAAGCTCATTCAGTTCCAACCCCCTGCCAGGGGCAGGGACACCTTTCACTAGACCAGGTAATCAGAACAAGACTGACTCCAGGGACACCTGATCAAATAGACAAGCAGCAAGAATGCTGCAGAAACAGAATGGCTTTGCAAAGTTTTACTGTGATTAGTAATTGGTAGTGTGGCTGTTAGTGCTTCATTGTGTTGTACCTGAGTGCTTGAAGGGTATAAAAACCCTGTTCAAAGTCCCACCTGAGTGCCCCCATTTGGCTGGGGCATTTCATACACAGGAATAAATACTTACCCTTGTAATTGTATGCTTTGAATCCAGCCTCTCGCCTCAGTCAGCATGCGCCAGGCAGGAATTATTGTAACACAAGCCCCGGGTGAAGACCCTCACTGTCACACAGGCACCAAATGACTTTCAGCTGGCACATCCTACCTGCCCATCTCAGGTGCTCTTTCTCAGTCTGCAACAGGGTCAGGTACTGGGACAATGCATTGTCGTGGTTTAAGCCCTTCACGCAGTTTCGCTCACTCACTCCCCCCTCTTTCTTCCCCCAGTCCTGAGAGGATGAGGAGGAAAGAATGCAACTCCCACAGGTTGAGATAAGAACAGTTTAGTAACTAAAGTATAACACAAATCACTACTGCTACCACCAATAATAATAACGACCAGGGAAATAGAAGGGAAAAGAATACAATCGCTCACCACCTATACCCAGCCCGACCAAGCAGTGCACCCCCACCCTTCCGGGTCTCTGCTCTCCGTTTTTACATCCTAGGCATGACGTGCTGTGGTATGGAATACCTCTTTGGTCAGTTTGGGTCAGGTGTCCTGTCTCTGCTTCCTCCCGGCTTCCCCTCCTCCCCGACAGAGCATGAGACTCAGAAAGTCCTTGGTCAAACCAAAACATTACCAAGCAGTAACTGAAAACACTGGTGTTATCAGCGCTGTTCCCAGGCCGAAAGACAAAACCACAGCACTGCACCAGCTACCAAGGAGGAGAAAAATGACTGCTGCTGCTGAACCCATGAGATGCATTCAACAAATAAATAGGGTCCAAAGGAAAAGACAGTGGTGTGATCATGTCCTTTAGGTTGCTTTCCAGCCAAGGCATGTGAGTTAGCATGGATCATATGTCCAATGAGCTCTGCATCCAGCTCTGGGGACCCCAACACAAGAAGGATGTGGAGCTGCTCAAGTGAGTCAAAAGGAGGCCACAAAAATGCACCGAGGGCTGGAGCACCTCTGCTATGAAAACAGGCTGAGAGAGCTGGGCTTGTTCGGTCTGGAGAAGGCTCTGGGGAGAACCTAGAGTAGCTTCCAGTGCCTGAAGGAGCTGACAAGAAATCAGGAGATGGACTTCTGACAAGGACCTGTAGTGACAGGACAAGGGGGAATGGCTTTAAACTGATATAAGGTAGATTTATATTAGCTATTAGGAAGAAATTCTTCCCTGTGAGGGTGGTGAGACACTGGCACAGGTTGCCCTGAGAAGCTGTGGCTGCCCCATCCCTGGCAGTGCTCAAGGCCAGGTTGGAGGGGCCTGGAGCAACCTGATCTTGCAGGAGGTGTCCCTGCCCATGGCAGAGGGCTGGAACTGGATGAGCTTTAAGGTCCCTTCCAACCCAAACCGTTCTGTGATTCTATGATTGTGGTTTCCTTGAACAAGAGCAAACAGCTGAGACATTTCCCTGGGAGAACAGATGCCACTAATAAGGCAGTTAATAAAATCCATGTGCAGTGCTTTACAGTTCAGTTGTAATTAACTCTGCACTGCCAAAAGAACTGAAGCCATAACTGCACATTAATTACACATAAATGTGAGCATTCATCCTCTCTCGGCTGGCTAGCTCTCTGGAGACCATGGCTTTTATTTCACTTTTGCATACGCCAAAACCACCATGGCCCGGTGGGACCTGTGTGGAGCCAGAACACTGGGGCAGTTCCTGCTGCTCCTTCTAAAAGCCCAGCAAGGCTGAAAGTGAATCCTGGCAAGTTAACATTCATTTGTGACAGCAGGAGGAGTGTTGTGGTCTAAGCTCAGTCAGCCACGCAGTCTCTTTCCCCCCACCACCCCCCACCCCCCCCCCCCCCCGCCGTCTCCCAGAGGGATGGGGAGGAGAATTGAAAGAATGTAACTCCCACGGGTTGAGATAAGAACAGTCCAGTAACTAAGGTATAACACAAACCATTGCTGCTACCACCAATAATAATGATAAGGGAAATAACAAGGGAAGAGAATACAACCATTCACCACCCACCAACCGATACCCAGCCCTACCTGAGCAGTGATCTAACCCTTCCAGGTGACTGCCCCCAGCTTATATAGTGGGCACGATGTGCTGTGGTATGGAATACCTCTTTGGTCAGTTTGGGTCAGGTGTCCTGTCTCTGCTTCCTCCCAGCTTCCCCTCCTCCCTGGCAGAACATGAGACTCAGAAAGTCCTTGGTCAGACCAAAACATTACTGAGCAGCAACTGAAAACATCGGTGTTACCAGCGCTGTTCCCAGGCTGAAAGTCAAAAACACAGCACTGCACCAGCTACTAAGGAGAAAAAAGACTGCTACTGCTGAACCCAGGACAAGGAGCAGGGTAAGAGTATGAAGGACTCCACTGCTCTCCAGGGACTGTGTTCACACACAGCCCGTAACACAGGTCAAATTCAAGCCTATTGATGTTTGGGAATGCTTTTGCTGCCAAACCTGCCAGCACCACGGAGCCACGCTGGATCAGTCCTTTGCTCCGGGTCCCTCCCAGCAGTGCCCCTGACTCTGTGGGAGTCCCTGTTCCTGCTGGGGCTCAGCTCCATTCTCCCAGAAGCCACCATGCTACTGCCCCGGTGTGGCTGCTGCTGTGGGTGCTGGAGGAGGAACCTTCCTGCAGAGCAAGGAAAACGTCTCCATTCTTGGTGGAAAGGCATTCAAATGACCTGGCAAGGGAGAACACACGCTCTGGTCTGCCAGGGTTATGGGCTCCTTCTTGCGTCTTCCCCCCAATACCCCAAAGGCATTGTTGGGTCCTGTTTCTCCAAGGAATTGCCAGAAAGGATGTCTCCTTCCATTCCAAGGGCTTTTCCTGCAGCAATGCCTCTTGCCTGACAGCCCTCTGTTACTGATAATTCAACCACGTTTGTGATCACTCCACCGCCATCCATTATATATGGCCAGGATGGATTAGTGAGGTTCGGTTACATGTGAGAAATTCCATCAAGGGGCTGGAATACAATCAAGAAGCAACAGATCAAAGCCTTAAACACCAATCGCCTGGTGAGGATCTGTTACAGGTTCAGCCTCTCAATCCCTCCCCAGCCCTGGCAGAGGCTGATGCCCAGCACAAGGTGGCCCTCGTGGGGACATGAGCTGACGCCACCCTGCAATACAGCTGCAGCTCCAGAGTGCACCTTCCAGGGGTGCATCCTCACAGGGACGAGCAAAGCAGCATGGAAGAAACCACTAATGGCCCCTCTCCTCCAGTTCCAACATTGACATTCTTCCCTCTCTACCAGTTCTTGAGCCATATTCAAGCATATCGGTATCATGTCAGGTTAGAAGGGACCTTACAGATCATCCAGTTCCTGCCAGCAGCACATTCTTCATGAAGGTAGGTAAAGTCTGGTTCTGTACTCCAGGATTGCCCCAAGTCCTTTCAAGTCAGCCGGACAGCACCATCAGGATTGGGTCCTGCAACAGTTCTCTCTCCCATAGCAAGACACAGGTGCTCACTCTGAATATTTAAGCCAAATTTCATCAGGCGGGAGCTGGAGTTTTCAGGTTCTGTCACTGCAGTACAAATCCGTTCCTGATCCTGCTGCTTCTGCAACTTTATTCAGGTTGGTGAGAAAGGTCCAGGAAGTTGGAATTGCAACCCAATGCCTAATGAGCAGGTATCAAAAAGCCCCTCTACAACTACTGCCAGAGCAGAGGAGGGACACACAGACCACTGTGCAATCACGCCCAAAGACACAGCTATAAAAATAAAAGCTTTTTTATTATTATTTTTTAATATACCATTACAGAAACATCTGAGTAACATTCTCGACAGGACAGGCAGCTCCGCATCCCCAGGGTGAGCGCAGGCAGCTCCGTGGTGTGCCATGCTGTGCTCCCAAGCTGCCACTGCTCTCGGTGCACGACACTCCGCTCCTCACCCTCGCAGGGAGACGCGGCCCTCCTGGCATCAGGGTGTCACCTTTTTGTAGGTAATGTGGAGGTGCTGAGTCATGGGCTGCGTAGTGGTTGCCATTGAGACAGTTTGTTCGAGTTTCCCATCAGAATTGAGCCTGAATTTTCTGGTAATCTAAAAAGGGAGTAGGAAAAAGGGAAAAAAAATCAAGCAATCAGCTTCCAAGGGCTATATTTCTCACCAGTGCTTTTCACCTTCCCTTTGCCATCCTTGTGTTTGCTGTTAATGCACCACAGATGGAAGGATATGCTCAATACAGGCACATAAGCTCCAGTGAAAGACAGGCATTCCTAAAATATCCTGATGAGTTCAAATATTGGACATACCTACGTGTGCACCCTGATACTGTAATTAATCCAGAAGACCAGCATTAAGAAGTAACACCAATGCTGAACAAGGGTATTGACAAGATTTTCCTATTCTCTTCCCTAAGGAGCTGCTACTGGCCACTTCTGGAGACAGGACTGTGGGTTGGCTGGTCTGATTCAGCACATCAGTTCTTAATGATCCCTCTGTGTTTTGTAATGTACGAAACATCTTCTGAAGGCTGTAACTGAAAGGATAAGGCAGGATGCCTCGCAATGCTACCAAGAACTCCTGATGGCAGTCTGTAATTAAAGCATGCTCATCAAGTTGTCCTCTCAACTAAACACCTTCTGGGGCTAGCATTACTAGGTGAATTTTTCACCACATGTACACTCACCTGTTCTACATGGGGCTTCTTGGCAAAGGAGATCCTGGCTATAGAGTGAGATGCTATAGACAGCTCTTGTCCATTCACCTCCCCTTCCTCCACCTCCACCAGACCTAGTGAAAACAAGGTCATGTATACTATTAGGTTATGAAGTTTACTCAACAATGTCACAGTTATTAGGCTATGTAACAGACCACCACTCTCCCTGAAGAACAGTTTTGACCGAGGATATACCAACAACTGCAAATCCATGCAGTCTCAGACGTGTGATGCTGCTTAGAAAAACCTAGTCAGACAGACTTACTCATAACGTGGGAAAGGTATTGCATTGCAACTGCAGCTTTCCCTTCAGAACCTGCTCCAGAGTTCTAGATGCAAATTTAAATGTCAACCGCATTTTAACACTCTTTCACTTACAATAATTTAGACATACTTCTCATTCAGTACCTGTAAGGTGTGTAACAAGTATCAAGGCACTACCTTCCCATGGCGGGAGATTCTCCTAGTTCAGGAACTAAGAAGACTGTACCGAGATCACTCTCAAAGACTGTTAAGGGAACAGTAGGAAAGAAGCTTCCCTGCTACAGTGCTGCAGAGGCTCTTGGTAGTACCACAGTCTGAGCAGGGTCTCTAAAAGGGAAGCTGCTATACTGGTCACACCAAATAGTCCTGAATGGAGAGGCTGCAGAGGGGGTTTAAAACCACCACAGCCTCACCCTGCCAGGGTCACAGTCTCGACCCTGCACTGCAGAACCCAGTATGGCACGTGTCGACAGTGGTAACAACAGTCCAAGCAGGATCTTAAATCTGTCCCTACTTTGTGGGAGCAGCTGGCCAAATACAACACAATAAAAGGAGGGCACAAACCAAAGCATGCACTTCTACTTCTACCATAGGGTCCACTGTGGCCAACTCACAGAAGCAGTGGAAACAAAGCATCTTATCTTTAGACATTCCCCTGCCTCCCCACAAAAAAAGACTAGGATACTACGTAGGTATAAGGAATGTCACAGGCCACTTCTCACCTGTCATCATTAAGGCTTAGTCTGCAATTCTTGTTAGAGGCAGATGTTCTGTTGGTTTACAAAGCTATGTCTGCAAATACCAACATGTAATCTGACAAAAGGATACTCCTCAAGTCTCCTGCATGCATGGTATTTCAATCTGCCTGTCCTTGCCTTGGCCTTTCCTGCCACAGAAAGCTTGAAAGTTACAGTGTCTAGGCAAAGCCACATAGCCAGCCCTAGAAACACAGTGCTTCTGACACCAGCTCATTTATTAATTTGTTTTCACTGTGGGTTCAGCTTGAAAAACAATGAAAAAGATTAAAAATGTAACTGTGAGAGACGCAATAATTTTCTGGACAAGTGATGACAGGGTAAGGACCTTTTCTTCCCGCCCAGTGTGGATATTAGGTATGTACCTGTGTTCTGAGCACTGATGAAGGCCACCTTATTCGTGTCGGGTTTGAGGCGGATGAATCCACATTCTCGGTGCATCGGCTTCCTGGTGTCTGGATGGAAGGCATTGAACCTGAGGGGAAATTGGAATACAAAAGCTGCTGTTTGTTGCACTGAAAATAGCGTTTGGCCTAATTTCATCTCAGAAGCAATGGTATTGTATTTAACCGCATGATTGCCTGCAGGATTATCTGAAGAGTAGATGACTGACAATGCTTCATGCTTGGGAAATGTAAACATAAAAATATGGTTCCTTTACAGGCACGGCTATTCCTCAGTGGCTGGAGTTATTCAAGTTCAAGCTTCAGATTTTTCACAGCTCCTGGGTCTTTAAGAGCTAGCTGAGAAACTCCCTCAGGAAGTCAGACATTTCACAGATGCTGAAGCCATACTCTGTCTCAAATACTTCCTTTTCTCACATAAATATCTGGAATCACAATATCATCTTTATTTAGCTTTTAAACCTGGCAAGTTGCTTGGGGTTTTTTTGTGTATTACTTGCTGCAGGCAGTAACAGAGCAGACTTATTTCTCTCATCACCCCCTTCAAAAAGAAAAAAAGTTCAGCTCAGATTCTTATTTGTTCTTCATGAGGCTTTACAGTTGTATGTTTAGTCACATGCAATGTGGGTCATTATATATATATATATCGTACAGTGTTCATCTATTACATTAGTGCTACACCATTTGAGTCTACACAGGTAGCCAAATTAAATAGCAGCTTGAACACAACAGCAAGTTAGTTATCTGTGTAACATAGCAGACTACCCTGTTGGTCTTTCTAGACTAATCTCTTTCTTTTCATACTGCTTTTCACGGTTTCCCACTCTGCATCCTTCCATAGGAAAGGAGACAGAGGTACCCTCAGAGCTGCTAAATCTGCATGAGAATTCCCCCATGTGACAGCAGTTTCCACACATGCCTCTGCTGTGCAACTGGGATGTGCTTACTGGAAATGGCCAACACGAGTCACCTTGGGCACTGTGACCCATCCTGGGACTGCAGATTGTACTGTCAGGTGCCAGTCCCATGGTGGCAAGTGTGCAAGAAGAGCCTGACCAAGGGCCTTGCCCAGGTGCTGGCATGTCGGAAGCTGGAGCAGTTATTTATTAAAGCAGCCCTGAGAGCTGAAAAGCCCAAAGGAAGTGTCTCCTTTGTGAAGGAAAACAGAATGAATCATGCCAAGTCAACATTTCCTAGACCACCGGCAGCACAGGAACAGCACATGGCACCCCTACACTTGGTACAAGAAACCTGTGGGTTTCCTGGAGACCAGGAAGGGGAAGCTCAGCTAAGGCATGCAGTTGAGGAGCAGTTTAGGTGCCTTGCAGCTGCTTCTGGCTCCCCAGCATCCTCTGGGCACAAATACACAAATTGCTCCTCCTGTTTGGTTTTGTCTCTATATAAAGCAGGTCTCCTTTTAAACCAAATGGTTATAGGAAGAACCAGGAAGGACTTCTGTCAGTGGTGCAGGGCTGCATCTGTGCTAAGGGACTGTTCTAGCATCTCAGCCTCTGTGCTCTGCAGCTAGTGAAGCCACAAACCCTATGTAGCCGTGCCTCATTGTGGGATTATCTAGAATCAAAAGAAGAACAAAAATCAGCCTTCTCACAGTGCCTGAAGTATTCAAGAGACATATGGACTGTCTTACAATAGCCAAAAAAACCTTGACTGAAATCAGCAAGTGTTCAGATATTGGAGAAGGAGATGCAGACAAAGCATGACTGTCAGAGCTTTGCTTCTTTTGGAAACTGGATTAAAAATGTCACATACTGAGCTCTCTTCCAGTGAACAGTACACACCAGGAACACAGAACATCTTTCACACAGCACTGGCATCATGTAATTGTTCCTTTTCCTGGTTTTCAAAGCAACAAACTTTCTAACTCACCTTCTCAAATAAGTATTGGAGCAGCCCTGAACATCTAGCTAACATGTCACTTCACTTCCTCTAGATTCCTTTTTTTCTTAGACCAATTACTTGCAACCAAGGATGTTGAGCTATCCGCCTCCTATCCCATGGAATCTGTCAAACACTATTTTTTTTTTTTTTTTTTTTTTCCAATTTTCACAGTGGTGGAGACTGAGGACCACAAAATGGACAAATGTGACAGCCATGCAATAGCTTCTTCATTTATTTTATCTCTAAGTGGGAGTTTCACAAAACACAACGATAGCAGTTGTCATGCTATTACTCAAAGATCCATTTCTAATTAGACAGCTACTGGCAGCAAAAAGAATGGTGAGTTTTTTTCTGGCCATGAAGACAGTACATCTTTTGGCTAACATATGCACCCAGTGCACATCATATTAAAGTGGAAAAATCACTGGTCTTTCAAAGGCAGGTATGGAATTTGCACAAACAATAGCCATGCTGGGGCCATTCTTGGTACCCTACGTTACTCTCACTATTCTAAGTTACAGTCACATTCGCAGCACCTTGACGTACTTCTCATCATGTAACTCTCAAGAACTGCACACAGCACCATGCTCATAGTCCTGATCCTGTGTACATGTCCTGCATGAGTTCACAGGTGCAAACTCACTTCTGAAAGTCTCTGTGGAAGTGCACTTGTACTCCTGGGTGAGTGAATTTTCAGTGACTGCAGGTGTGCAGCTCCGGGTATGTTGCAATAGCATGCCAATTCATCACAGTTTTAAAGGAAAACAGAAGTCAGACCATACAGTTATGTATTATTACATCATCTCATTTGGTAAGTGAAAATCTGTTTACTTTGCCACCAGAAGAGAAACACAACCAGCAAATCTCACTGGAGTCATGCCTGCTCTGGTCCAAAAGCTGCTGCCAACAGAGATAAACCCCATGACTTACGAGAAGTTGAGCATGGGCTGCCCCACGTGAGAAATGTGCACTTCTTCAAGGTACTGGAAGGGCTTCATTGTAGGGAAGGTGCCATCTCCTGGTGGGTCCGAGAGCCATGTGCCCAGCATCCAAGACAGAGGTTCCATCACAGGATTCAGCTGCGGAGTCTCTGGGGGTAAGAGAAGAAAGAATGAAGAAAGAAATTGAGGGATCTGTGCTCTGCAGCTTTCCGAGAGCTGCCTACAGCTGGGTGGAGGTGAGCACAAAACACCTCAGGAATGGTCCAACGCAGCCGCAATGCTTTTCTCTAGGGCAGTGTCAGCTCCAAGGTGCAAAGGGAGATGGGGAACAGCCACAGAAAGTAGATGTGTTTTCAAACCTACTCTTGGCCTTACATAGAGCACTTTTTCAGATGGTCCACTTCTGTCTCCTCTCTGTTAGCTTGATCTGAAGAGAAAGCCTCCTCCCATCTATACACAAGGAAGACAACTGAAATCTCAACATAAAAATATATCACTAAATGATAATTAAATCTCTAATGCTCTGGCCTGATTCTTCCCAAGCACCAAGTACGTACTGCTCCTGTCTGTTTCAGAGGCTAAGGAAATAAGTCTTCACTTCAGAGGAAAATCAGGCTGCAAACATATTCCAGATCAAAGTTTGGCTGCAGTTTTTCTGGAGAGGCTAACAATGACCTGCACTTGTACAGAGACACAGGGATCATTCACAATTTGTTCTCCTTAGGCTCTGGACTAAGGATAAGTGAAATGCTTTTAAAAGACTATGGAGCCTGCAAGTTAAAGCATAAATGGAAGAGAAAGCTACTTCCCTTTGTCATTGCTTTTATTAAAAGCAACCAAGGTCTGTTTCACAACGTTAAAACTTCTCCAACAAATCATTTTAGAAGATGGGAGTTGAAAGGGGTTGTTTTCACATTTAGTGCTATCATTTAATATAAGAACAAACTACCTGCCCAGCTGGTCTAAAAGACACAAATTCAGCTTCAGGGAGAAGCTATCACCTCAAGAGGTGATGCTGTGGGTAAAAACTTGCCTGCTCTGAGTTCCACTGTGCTCAGTCTCAAATATCAAGCTAAAAAGATCGAGGAGGAAGAACAGAGAGTATGCAGCTGAAATGCCAAAGACAGGGTAAGAGGGTAAGAGAGAAGGTCTCCCAGATAAGAGAGACACTTCTGTTATTCATCCTCCCACAGACAGCAGGTTTTGGAAACCAGCTGGCATTTCAGCAGGATGCAACCAATTAATCTTCTTTACCCTGAAGTATTTTGCAACTGAAGCAACATGAGAAAACATGACAACTCCCTATGAAATCAATGATAAAAATCTATGGCATCAGTCAGCCTTTGCAAAGGCTGTCCTGACAGCCTGTGTGTTCACCACCAGCGTACACCAAGGTGTGCAGAAGGGGTGCCTACAATCCACACAGCAGTGCTAGCGTACAGGACAGTATTCCGTTGTACTTACTTTCCACCTGTACTGTGAGCAACCAAAGCAACAGAACATTATTTTCTGGTGTAGCAAAGGCCTCAACATGGTGACGACTGATACAAAAGTCCAAAAATGATTGCTACATGAAACCCCACACTCCTACACTGCTTCTTAAGAACCAGCTTCCCTTTCTACTGTCGTGTTGAGAGCATGTAGTTTTGCAAGTAAGGAGAGTATCGCTACCCCACCCCGCTGGTATTTGTCTTTCACTCACTACTGCACACACTGCATTTCTTTCCAAGCTTTTTTCAGGCTCACACCCCCACTGTGAAAGGGAAGAGCAAAGCTCTGGAAAAGCCAGAAAACACTGCAGCCTGGGCTGCTGCTGCCCTCTCCTGGGTCAGGAGGTGGCAATAAATCCTAGAAACAGGATGCTTTCTGCCACCAGAGTGCTTGTAATACAGCACTTAATTTTCTTCTGCTTACCAACCTTCCAGCATTTCACAAAAAAGCGTCAAAAATGACAGATGAAAGAAATAGCTTTAGCTATTTCCGCTCTTTATACCTGGTTATAAACCAAGAGAAGTCAACTGATTGTCTTCAGCACCCACAGCTTGACCCCATTGCCTTGCTGTGCAGCCTGGCTAGAGGAGAAGCCTTGTCTCACTTCTAAAAAGCTGGACATCTAGTGAGCTGAAAGGTAAGGTGTAACAGCATATAGAATCATAGAATAGTTAGGGTTGGAAAGGACCTTAAGTTCCAACCCCCCTGCCATGGGCAGGGACACCGCCCACTTAACCATGCCACCCAAGGCTATGTCCAACCCAGCCTTGACCACCACCAGCGAGGGAGCATTCACAACTTCCCTGGGAAACCCATTCCAGTGCCTCATCACCCTTACAGTAAAGAATTTCTTCCTCATATCCAATCTAAACTTCCTCTGTTTAAGTTTGAACCCGTTACCCCTTCTCCTATCACTACAGTCCCTAATGAAGAGTCCCTCCCCAACATCCCTATATCCCCCCCTTCAGATACTGGAAGGCTGCTATGAGGTCTCCACGCAGCCTTCCCTTCTCCAGGCTGAACAGCCCCAACTTTCTCAGCCCGTCTTCATACAGGAGGTGCTCCAGTCCCCTGATCATCCTCGTGGCCCTCCTCTGGACTTGTTCCAACAGTTCCATGCCCTTTTTATGTTGAGGACACCAGAACTGCACACAATACTCCAAGTGAGGTCTCACAAGAGCAGAGTAGAGGGGCAGGATCACCTCCTATGACCTGCTGGTCACGCTCCTTTTGATGCAGCCCAGTATACAGTTGGCTTTCTGGGCTGCAAGCGCACACTGCAGCCGGTTCATGTTCATTTTCTCATCAACCAATACCCCCAAGTCCTTCTCCACAGGGCTGCTCTGAATCTCTCCTCTGCCCAACCTGCAGCTGTGCCTGGGATTGCTCCCACCCAGGTGGAAGACCTTGCACTTGGCATGGTTAAACTTCATCAGGTTGGCACCAGCCCACCTCACAAGCATGTCAAGGTCCCCCTGGATGGCATTCCTTCCCTCCAATGTATCAACTGAACCACACAGCTTGGTGTCATCGGCAAACTTGCTGAGGGCACTCTCAATCCCACTGTCCATGTCACCAACAAAGATGTTAAACAAGACCGGTCCCAACACCGATCCCTGAGGGACACCACTCGTTACTGGTCTCCAGCTGCATATTGCGCCACTGAGCACTACTCTTCGCGTGCGAACATCCAGGCAGCTCTTTATCCACCAAGTGGTCCACCTATCAAATTAATGTCTCTCCAATTTAGAGACAAAGATGTCATGTGAGACAGTGTCGAATGCTTTGCACAAGTCCAGGTAGATGACATCAACTGTTCTACCCCTGTCCATCAGTTCCATAGCCCCATCATAGAAGGCCACCAGATTGGTCAGGCAGGATTTCCCCTTAGTGAAGCCATGCTGACTGTCACCAAGCTCCTTGTTGTTTTTCATGTGCCTTAGCATGCCTTCCAGGAGAATCTGCTCCAAGATTTTGCCAGGCACAGAGGTGAGGCTGACTGCTCTGTAGTTCCCTGGGTCATCCATTTTCCCCTTCTTAAAAATGGGGGTTATATTTCCCTTTTTCCAGTCATCGGGAACTTCACCTGATTGCCATGATTTTTCAAATATGAATACATCCTGAAGTCCACGGCATCTCGGCAAACAACATGGACAAGCAACCATTAGTACCTGATAGCAGAGAAGCCAACATGAGATTTTTAGCTCTTAAGTCACCTGGAAATGCTGAGAGTAACAGAAATGCTGGTGGGAAAAAGGACCAGAGACTCAGTGAAGTGCAGAAGAGAAAACACATCCTGATCACATCCTATGCAGTGCTCTTCTTACCTTCATGTAAGTCTCTGACTCATGGATTAAATCACTTTTCCCCCATGGCAGCCTTCTGCTTCAGAGGGCTGGGCTGAGAGTGGGAAAGCAAGAGTGGAGAGGCAGACAGGAGAGAGGCTAGTTGAGTCCATTAGGAAAGAAGTGATTTGAAAAGGTATTTGTTTCTTATGTCATGGTTTGGGTAGGTAAATTCAAGACTACTGAAGCAATAAGAAGTAGAGTTTAAAGAAGAACATATCTTTTCAGAGCTGCTTTGTTTCAAGCAACAAGTTTATAGATGCAGTCACTGTCAAGAGGAATTCCACTGATGAAGGAGCATGTACTTCCCTTTTTAAAGATCTAAACTCCTGGCACATGACTTTTACAACTTCCTACTATGGCTTAAAGAGTAAGTGTGTCACAATAGGAAGAATACAAACCACACCTGAGAATTTTCAGTGCAAGAGACATTTTCTGTATGTTTAAAGCTTCAGACTCAGATGGGGTGCTTGTAATGCTGGTTCTCTTGTATCCACATGCAGAGAATTCCTTTATTCCAATACTAAATCTGGACCTAGCATCTTTAGACCTCCGTTCCTCTATGAAATCCAACTGATGTCAGCAACAACACTCAAAAGTTGCAACAGCTTGGGAGACAAAAACTACATAAGGCACACAAGCGACCTGACCACCTAGATCTCATTCCTTCAGGAAGCCACTCCTGCCAAAAAATGCCATGCCCAGCAGTCAGCTCTGTTTCACCATCTGACCTATTTCATCCCTCCAAACTCATAGATGAACTGTTTCCACATCTTTCTCATTCATGGAGGGGTTAGAAGTCAAATCCCTCCTTGCTCTAGTCACTAACAAACTCAGACTGTGACCAGCTGTCCACAATTTGCAGCGGGAGACAGCGCACTCCTCCTGCCATGAGGCAAACCAGACAAAGCTGTCTGGACAACCCCCTCAGGCCATGTCTACACAGGCTTCAGCCAGCGTGGCACTCAAGTGAGATCCCTGGTGGATTTTTATCCACACTAGTACAAATTCCTGCACAGCTTTATCAGCAAAACAGTGGAATGAGTAGCCACCTGGTTGCTAACAACGCAGCTAGGGCTGCATCAGAAGCAGCACGACCAGCAGGTTGAGGGATGGCATTCTCCCTCTCTATTCTGCTCTCGTGAGACCCCCCCTGCAGTCCTGTGTCCAGCTCTGGGGACCCCAATATAAGAGGCACGTGGAGCTGCTCGAGTGAGTCCAGAGTTGGCCATGAAGATGTTCCAAGGGCTGGAGCACCTCTGCTATGGAGACAGGCTGAGAGAGCTGGGCTTGTGCAGCCTGGAGAAGAGAAAGTTCCAGAGAGACCTTAGAGCAGCTCCCAGTGCCTAAAGGGGCTGACAAGAAATCAGGAGAGGGGCTCTTTACAAGGGCCTGTGGTGACAGGACAAGGGGGAATGGCTTTGAGCTCAAACTGTGAAACTTTAGATTAGATACATGGGAAAAATTCTTCCCTGTGAGGGTGCTGAGGCCCTGGCACAGGTTGCCCAGAGAACCTGTGGCTGCCCCATCCCTGGCACTGCTCAAGGCCAGCTTGGACAGGGCTTGGAGCAACCTGGTCTAGTGGAAGGTGTCCCTGCCCCTGGCTGGGGGTTGGAACTGGATGACCTTTAAGGTCCCTTCCAACCCAAACCATCCTATGATTCTATCAATGGATGACCCATCCCACCTTGTGCCCTTCCCTGCCTCAGACCTGGCTATGTGTCGCTGTTACCTCCTTTCACCTTGGTCTGCTCCGAAATGAACTTCTCCAGTCTGGTCCTCAGGGGGATTTCCACCCCATACCTCCCATGAGTCCCATCATCCACCAGGATGAAGTGGGAGTGGTTGCTGTCCAGGCATGACAGGCTGCCTTGGTTCTCCTCATCCAGTACATACTCAGCTGGAAAGCCACCCTGTAAGATGGAGAAGGAGAGACTCTGGAAGAAGCTGGCAGAGGAACACCAGCTGCCCGGAGCAACCAGCCTGTGGGACAGGAACAGGCCAGCATGTGGGGACAGTCTGGCCACACAGCCATCCCTCTCCTCCCTGCAGTCCTCGTGTCAGCCTTGCCCCATGCTTCTCTGTCTCTGCTCCACCTGCCCTCACACCCACAAGGGTCCTCCCAGGAGAAGGGCAGCACCTATAGAAAACACTGGGTAGGGTAGACGGGCTTCTCAGCAAATACCAGCCTGGGACCATCACTCCTGGTGCAGCTGGGTTTTACCAAGGCTGCCAGAGAGACCTTAGAGCAGCTTCCAGTGCCTAAAGGGGCTACAAGAAATACGGAGGCACTATTGACAAGGATGTGCGGTTATAGGACAAGGGGGAATGGCTTTGAGCTGACAGAGGGGAGATTTAGATTAGATTTAGGCAGAAATTCTTCCCTGTGAGGGTTTTGAGGCCCTGGCACAGGCTGCCCAGAGAAGCTGTGGCTGCCCCATCCCCGCCAGTGCTCAAGGCCAGGATGGACAGGGCTTTGAGCAATCCGGTCTAGTGGAAGGTGTCCCTGCCTGTGGCAGGAGGGTGGGAACTGGATGAGCTTTAAGGTCCCTTCCAACCCAAACCATTCCATGCTTTCCCCTAAGCTGCAGGAATCTTCAGGAAAAAACAAAACAAAAAACAAAACAGAACAAAAAAAAACCAACTCAAACAAAACCAACCCCCAAACAAAAAAACAAATTCACACAGCATCTTCTCAGTCTTCAAAGTGCTGGGTCTACAGGCACAGCTGGGCAGCCTCCTGCAGTCCTTTCTTCAGTGTCACCTACTGGATTTAAATCACCATTAAGGTTCTGGCAACTAAGAAGCAGCATTGTTCAGTGCACCTTTGCTATATGTAAGTACAAAAGGTGGCTTTGTGCCCTGCTGCCCTGAGTGTTGCATCCATTTATGCACTCTGCTGATGCGCCCGACAGTAAACCAGTACAGCACTCCTAGCAGTGACATGCACTAGCTCCATCTCTTCTCTAAAAACTGGGAATGTGATTATTAGTCACAAATTTTCACCTTGCTGCCTATCTTAGTAACTAATTTCATGACCAAGCACTAATGTGTTATTGCCTCTGTTTCTAATCTCTGGGGTAAGCCAGTTATGATACAATAGAAACGCTGGACATGAAACTAATCTGGAATGTGTACACAGCATGGTCATCACCTCTGTACTTCGGGAGTCATCTGTTGGGAACTATTAATAATTACATCTTTTGCTTTTTCTCCTTGGAGAGCCAACCTATGTGGGAGACAGCTTTATTCCTTCTTTCCTTTCCTCCTTCCTCCAGATGTCTTCATTCTTCTCTAGTCTGACTACAATAGCGTTGAAGAATTTTAAAGATTTATGAATATCCTTTGAATACCCTTAAAACCAACCTGGTCCTTTTTCTGGGAACCTTCATCTTGCTGAACATAGTTTGGGGTCCTGTTTAAGGTTCACAACTTAAGGTAACAACTATTTAAGAATACCACTGACAGATCTTCCCCAGGGCTGGAGAGTTATGAGTGAGAGGGTGTGGGGGATAGTACGGACAAGGACCTAGGGCAGTGGACAGCTCCACTGCTTCAGGAGTTCACCCCCGAGCAAGTGCAGAATCCAGAAAAACGAGTACAATATTTGGAAAGAGTATGCTGTCATCCTGCAATTCCAGAGACGCAAATCACTGCAACATGCTGGGGCCTGGTCCAAGAAGAAATGGACATGAAAATCATCAGTTACTGAAGGAGAATGGAAGCAAGGCCATCACAAGAACAGGAGGAAAAGGCAGAACAAGAGATAACCTCTGGATCCCTGTCCCCAAGTGAGCTGCAGGATACACAGAAAGATTTCAGTGTCAGCCAGTTGAGCACATTATCACTTGGCTACTCCAATCCTGGGATAATGGAGCTGAACTAGTAGGGAAGCCAAGCAGCTGGGAACACTTGCTAGGGAAGAGAGAATTGACAAGGCAGTTTAGAGAGGGACTCAGCCTCTGAAGGTGACTCCTGTCAGCCATGAAGGCAAGACTTCAAGAAAGATGTTATATGCTATCCAGGCAAGTGGAATGCAATAGAGACAATCAGGTTTACTGGACTGCGTGGATCAGATGGCCTGGCACATCAGTCCCACAGAAGTATAAGGCCCTAGTAAACACTGGTGCACAGTGTACCCTGATGCCATCAAGCTGCCAAGGAGTAGAACCCGTCCGTATTTCTGGTGTCACAGAAGGACCCCAAGAGGTGATTGTACTGGAGGCTGAAATCAGCCTGACTGGGAAGGAGCAAAAAAGCACCCCAATGTGACTGATCCAGAGGCTCCATGCATCCTTGGCACAGACTGTCTCAGGAACGGGTATTTAAGGGACCCAAAAGGGTACCGATCGGCTTTTGGTATTGCTGCTTTGGAGACAGAGGAAATTGAGCAGCTGTCCACCTTGCCTGGTCTCTCAGAGGATCCTTCTGATGTGGGGTTGCTGAAGGTCGAAGAACAACAAGTGCCAATCACGACCACAACAGTGCACTGGCAGCAATATCGCACCAACCGAGACTCACTGATTGCCATCCATAAACTGATCCATAGGCTGGAGAGCCAAGGAGTGATCAGGAGGACCCACTCACCCTTTAACAGCCCCATATGGCCAGTGTGAAAGTCTAACGGAGACTGGAGACTAACAGTAGATTATCATGGCCAGAAGGCAAAGATTTCGGAACGCTACCGAAATCAGGAGGAGGTGACACATGCTGAGGATGCCCTACTGTACAACAAACTACCAGAAAGTGAGAAGTAATATTCCTTGTTTACTGATGGGTCCTGCTGTATTGTGGGAAAGCACCGGAGATGGAAGGAGTCCTCCATGACAAGTTGCAGAAACTGCTGAAGGAGAAAGCGGGTCAAGTCAGTTGCCAAGGCGAAAGCCATCCAGCTGGCCTTGGACAGTGCTTAACGAGAAGAACAGCCAGTACTTTATCTCTATACTGATTCATGGATGGTGACAAATGTCCTGAGGGGGTGGTTGCAGCAATGGAAGCAGAGCAACTGGCAACGCAGGGGTAAACCCATCTGGGCTGCTGCACTGTGGCAAGATATTGCCGCCTGGGTGCAAAACCTGGTGGTGAAGTGCTATGCGCTTACAATGTGGAAGCCACCACCGGATGGTGGAACCTCCGCTGTCCCTATCCCAGAGAAGGAAGAAAAAAGAAGTCACAAGCAGCACCAGCCATCTCAGAACAAAATCACTTTTGTTCCAAAATCTAGCTCCAAGTTACTACCCAGCTGCCAGGTTAGCAGCGCCTGCCCTGGTAGAAGCAATCTTTCTGACAGCACATCTCTGCAACCCATTGTAACTGTCCCATTTGCAAGGTGAACTGGACAGGGACACACTGCTGTTCAAGTCCTGCTCAGACAAATGAAAGTACAGCATCTTGCACCCTTGTACAACCCCACTTCTCAGTGCCACCGACAAACAGGATTTTGCTGGTTATTTTCTGCAACACAAACAAAAACCTATTGCCACCTTGATGGGAAACACCACCGCAGGCCCCACAGAGCAGGCATGAGAAATCCATCTTGGCACACCACCAGTCATTTAATGCCCGAGTCTTTCTGCTTGTCCCCAAAGTTCAGCTATGATTCATTCACATGTAAAAAGTATACATAACCCCATTTCTATGCTGGCTTTCTACAAATATTTAAAGATAAATCTAAGCTGGAAGGAAATATGATTTCCTACACATCCCTAGCAAAATTCTAACCATTTTTCACATGGACTAATTCTGCAAGCTCTCCTGCCTTCAATATGACCTTCACGAAAGCAGACACACTGTGCTAAAGTCCACATATGCCCAAACAGCTGAATTCTAACAGCTTTACCTCTGATAAATACAGACACTTCAATCCCACTGAATCATACCTGTGTTTGTTCCATTGCCAGCCATAGTTCACAGGGTTATTTTCCTATTGCTTAAGTCTAGCTTTCTAACCACCTTTGCCCACCAGCAAGTGCTTTGAGCAGAGTCCGCAAGATGGCTACGAGGGAAGTGATCTCATGACTAGGCAGAACAAGTTATCCCAGTGCCTTCTGGGAGATGTAGTTTTACAAAAGGACCAAACTTGGAACACATTAAGATAACATGATCTTGTGAAAGGAGCATCTCAGGTCTCCTGTATCTGCCAGCACTGGGGAAGCATGACATAGCAGAGCTGCAAAAACTTCCAAGCAGAACAAGATAGCCAGTTAGTACTTGTGTATCAGGGGACAGGGCTGTTAGAGGAGTCTCCCCTACCTCAGGACACTAGATTCATATTTGCTCACTGGCTCTTCCTAATTTCTCCCAGTGAGTGCATCCTATTGTTCTCCAGAACACACATCTAACCTCGTTCTGTCTGGTGCACTGTGCCTAACTGCACTCCTCTGCTGGAAGTATTCCTCAACCTGTTGTCCATGGACCTCAGAAGTGGCTCACAAAACAGCAGGAAACATTTTCCTATCAAACAAGTGAGGTAATTCAAAGTTTAGATCATAGAATCATAGAATAGTTAGGGTCGGAAAGGAGCATCTAGTTCCAACCCCCTGCCATGGGCAGGGACACCTCACACTGAACCACACCACCCAAGGCTCTGGTCAACCTGGTCTTGAACACTACCAGCGATGGAGCATTCACAACTTCCCTGGGAAACCCATTCCAGTGCCTCACCACCCTCACAGTAAAGAATTTCTTCCTCATATCCAATCTAAACTCCCCCTGTTTAAGTTTGAACCCGTTACCCCTTCTCCTATCACTACAGTCCCTAATGAAGAGTCCCTCCCCAACATCCCTATAGGCCCCCTTCAGATACTGGAAGGCTGCTATGAGGTCTCCACACAGCCTTCTCTTCTCCAGGCTGAACAGCCCCAACTTTCTCAGAGCAGAGTAGAGGGGCAGGATCACCTCCCTCAACCTGCTGGTCATGCTCCTTTTGATGCAGCCCAGTATACAGTTGGCTTTCTGGGCTGCAAGCGCACACTGCCGGCTCATGTTCATTTTCTCATCAACCAACACCCCCAAGTCCTTCTCTGCAGGGCTGCTCTGAATCTCTTCTCTGCCCAACCTGCAGCTGTGCCTGGGATTGCTCCCACCCAGGTGGAAGACCTTGCACTTGGCATGGTTAAACTTCATCAGGTTGGCATCAGCCCACCTCACAAGCATGTCAAGGTCCCCCTGGATGGCATTCCTTCCCTCCAATGTATCAACCAAACCACACAGCTTGGTGTCATCGGCAAACTTGCTGAGGGCGCACTCAATCCCACTGTCTATGTCACCAACAAAGATGTTGAACAAGACCGGTCCCAACACCAATCCCTGAGGGACACCACTTGTTACTGGTCTCCAGCTGCATATTGCGCCATTGAGCACAACTCTTTGCGTGCGAACATCCAGGCAGCTCTTTATCCACCAAGTGGTCCACCTATCAAATTAATGTCTCTCCAATTTAGAGACAAGGATGTCATGTGGGACAGTGTCGAATGCTTTGCACATGTCCAGGTAGATGACATCAACTGCTCCACCCCTGTCCATCAGTTCCGTAGCCCCATCATAGAAGGCCACCAGATTGGTCAGGCAGGATTTCCCCTTAGTGAAGCCACACTGACTGTCACCAAGCTCCTTGTTGTTTTTCATGTGCCTCAGCATGCCTTCCAGGAGAATCTGCTCCAAGATTTTGCCAGGCACAGAGGTGAGGCTGACTGCCCTGTAGTTCCCTGGGTCATCCATTTTCCCCTTCTTGAAAATGGGGGTGATATTTATCTTTTTCCAGTCATTGGGAACTTCAGCTGACTGCCATGATTTTTCAAATATGAGGGACAGTGGCTTAGCAACTTCATTTGCCAGCTCCTTCAGGACCCGTGGGTGGATTTCATCAGGTGCCATGGACTTGTGTATGTTAGGTTCCTAAGATGGTCTTGAACCAGATCCTCTCCTACAGTGGGCCCCGGGTCTTCATTCTCACAGTCCCTGCATCTGCCTTCCAAGACTTGGGTGGTGTGGTCAGAGCATTTGCCAGTGAAGACTGAGGCAAAGAAGTCCTTAAGAACCTCAGCCTCCTCCAAATCCAGGGTAGCCAGTTCTCCCCATAGCTTCTGGCGAGCTCTCACGTTGTCCCTAGTCTGTCTTTTATTCGCTATGTACCTATAGAATCCCTTCCTGTTATCTTTAACATCCCTAGCCAAGTTTAATTCTAAGTGGGCCTTAGCTTTCCTAACCTGATCCCTAGCTTCCCAGACAACATCCCTGTATTCTTCCCAGGACGCCTGTCCTTGCTTCCACCTTTTATAAGCCTCTTTTTTCCTTTGAATTTTCGTCAGCAGCTCCTTATCCATCCAAGGAGGTCTCTTGGCCCTCCTGCTGCACTTCCTTCTAGTTGGGATGTATCGCTCCTGAGTTTGCAGCAGGTGATCCTTGAAACAGCCTTGGGACCCCCTGCCCTCTAGGGCTATATCCCATGGAACCTCACTGAGCAGGTTCCTGAAGAGGCCAAAGTCTGCTCTCTTGAAGTCCAGGGCAGTGAGCTTGCTGCACGCTCTTCTCACTGTCCTGAGGATCTCAAATTCGACCATCTCATGATCGCTGCAATCAAGGCTGCCCTGGAGCATCACATTTCCAACCAGCCCTTCCCTGTTGGTGAGCATGAGGTCAAGCATGGTACCTCTCCTTGTCGACTCCTCTATTACTTGCAGAAGGAAGCTGTCTTCCACACAATCGAGGAACCTCCTGGATTGCTTGTGCCTGGCCATACCATCCCTCCAACAGATATCAGGGTGGTTGAAGTCCCCCATGAGAACAAGGGCCTGCGAGCGTGAGGCTGCTCCTTTCTGTCTATAGAGTGCTTCACCCTCTTGATCAGGCAGCCTGTAACAGATCTCCACAATAATGTCTCCCATCACTGTTCTCCCTTTAACCCTGATCCACAAACTCTCTATCGACTGCTCACCTGTCCCCAGACATAGTTCCATACTCTCCAGCCTATCCCTAACATAAATAGCAACTCCCCCTCCCCACCTACCGGGCCTGTCTTATCTAAAGAGCCTGTAACCTTCCATTCCAACACACCAGTCATAGGAGCCATCCCACCATGTTTCTATGATGCCTATGATATCATACCCCCGTAGACATGCACACATCTCTAATTCCTCGTTTGTTCCCCATGCTACGGGCATTTGTATAGAGGCATCTGAGCCAAGCTCCAAATGAAGCTGGAGCGGCTGGAATATCTCTGCATTGCTCCGAGCATTTATTGTAAGTGCTGACAACTGACTGGGTGTGTTGGGATGGAATGATGCCCCCCTCCCCCAACACATCTAGTTTAAAGCATCCTTGACCAGTCTGGCAAGCCTCCTACCAAAACCACTTTTCCCTTTCTTTGTCAGAGCAGCTCCACCAGCCCCCAGTAGACCTGGCCTACTAAACTAAGTCCTGTGTTCAAGGTACCCAAACCCCTGACTATGGCACCACCCTTCTAACCATTTATTAACCTGGCCAGTCCTCCTAGCCTTTTCAAGGTCCTGCCCTGTATCCTGGAGAACTGATGAAAAGATGGAAAAGATCACTGTAGCAGCTGTGGAGGAAAGAGCCAGCAACTTCTAAAACCTGTTAGACTATTCCCCTGTTAAGACACGCTGGGCAACAATGCTTGAGTGCTTCCTAGGATTGTTTAGGTTGGAAAATACCCATTGTGACAGAGCACATCGTGAGCCAAACTCACCCAGACTGAGTCACCGATCCTCAAGTGTGGCTGGCAGGGAGCGCACATACAGCACTTCTGCTGAAACCTGCTCTTTCCAGCTGGCTGCAGTTTGGGTACAGCCAGCAGAAATTAACTTGTCTCACTGGAGGAAAACACCAGCTGAGAACTAGTACCAAAATGAAGATCAGCTTAATAGGTTCAGGCTAAAGCTCACTTTTCTGCTGGGTATTTTGTGGAAGAGGCTCAATATCAGCAAAGAGAGGTCCCACAGTGTGTGGAGCTGGGATGCAGACACGTAACAACCTGCACAGTCACTCCAGTCAGTTACTGCACTTACATTCCCATCCCCAAGGCACTGTGCTTAGAAGAAAAAAATATGCAGGCTCAGGTTCACAGCTAATAGCATCACCTCAACTATACATCAGATGATTTAGGACAACTGAAATGGAGCTACCAAAGACTATAATTACTATTAACCTAGTATGCCAGCTGACTGTATTTGTATGAATACCAAAAAGCCCTTCTTCAATTCAGCTTTGTATTTGAGTAAAACTTAGTGTCTAGGCATAAACAAGACTCTCCCCAGCAGCAGACAGCTGCACTTATTCAGGTGTCCCTGCCCATGCCAGTGGGGTTGGAACTAGATGATCTTAAGCTCCTTTCCAACCCTAACTAGTCTATGATTTTGATTGCCATAAACTATTACTATGAGCACACAAAAAGCATTGCAAGGCAGAAGAGCACCCAGATTAAGCTTAAAAGAACAAAAAAGAAGAGAGCCACCCATCAACAAACCCTTTGAAAACATCACTAGCCAAAGGGCTCCATAAGAACTGCCCATTGCTGGCAGGACATTATCAGGTAATGAGTTGATTGATTCATTTTGAGAAATATAATTTTCCCTTAGAAAATTGATATGTCATTCTTATGTTCTTTAGAAGATATTCTTAATATGTAATTCTCATGTTCTTGAAAACATATGTATAAGAACATCCATCTCAGGAAAGAGAAGAAAAATCATAATGCTTTCTAGAATAAAGAAAAACATCCTTCAGGACACTATTTTTGCAATGAGTGTTTCACTGAAGGTATTCCAACAAAGCTAGACACCCTTTTTCATATAAATATGTGTGTGTGTGTGTATGAGAATGACAATTATGGAACCCTAAAACTGTATTTAGTTATTTTCTTTGTTTAGAAGAAGCCATGAGATTTCTTGTCCTAAAGAAAAGAAGGAGCATTACCATCAGGAGATAGCTAACCATCCATGGGTGACAACTTTTCCAAGAAAGCCCCAAGTCATGCACCCTTTACAAGGCAACCCAACATTTTCCTAGCAACCACACAAGCATCAAACATCATTACATGATCCTAAACTCTTCCCCAAAACTGTATCTTGCAACTAGAGTCACTGTATAGAAGTTTTATCAGCTGTATATTACACCACTTTTTTTCTTGCAAGAGAAAGGGTTATGGCCCGACTTGACCTCTCCATAACATTTTTACAGGACCTTATCCCTCCCTGAGTTCCCCAACATTTTCAGGTATCTCTTGGTTTTCATTGATAGAGAAGTCATTCTCCATCTCTTCCCGCTTTATTATCCATTTCCTGATGACTTCTGACTTCCAAGGAAGGAAATGATCAAACCAAACACAGACATTCAGCCAGAAAAAATGACCTTACTGGGTTATCACGCCATTGTCATACTCAATACCCACCACCTCACCAAGATTTCCTATCTCCCAAGCACTGAGCGCAGCATATGAAATCTAAGATCAGAAGCACTTCTTACATCACCGGAAAAGGTTCCAGCAGCTCTCTCAGATAACTGCTGTCCAAGACAGCTCATTTACACACCAAAAAAATCCACAGACATACTACAAAGGAAGGCAAATCCCAACAGGTGCTATTGAGTCACAAACAAGTTAAAACAACCCAGGAAGGAAAAAAAATCATCCCAAGAGTTGTCTGCAACACCATGACCCAACTTACCATTCCAAACAAGGAATCGTCCTCAGAAACTTTTGGGATGTAAGAGATAGCTCATCTGCCCAAAAGCTTAATTCTTTCACCAGTATCTGTTGGTCTAACACAAGCTACTACTTGACCTTCTAAAAATGTACCTTTCTCCTACCTTCTACCCATCACATCTTTACAACCTCTAACTTAAACAGCCTCTTATTGCTAAGGAAATGACGCCTCAACACAAAGCCACTGGGCATACTGACCACAGTCCTGGGATAGCAGGCTGTTCAAGTAAGGGAAACTGATCCTCTTCAGCTCATCTAGCTTCTCCTTCAGCTTCCTGACTTGACTGTCAGAGCGACTGACTCTCTGCCTCAAAAGTCTCAACTCTCCGTTCTTCTTTTCTACCTGCTCCCGCAAGCAGCACACCTGACTTTTGCTCTGCCTGGAGGAGAAACAGTAAGAGTGGAGGGAGTCGATGAGTTTGCAAGCTCCCGAGGCCGACATGATAACCTCATTGATTGACATGGGGTTGGCATCTGTGTCACCCTTCCGCCCCACCACAGCCTCAGCAGCAGGCTGAGGGGTGAGGTCTGCTGGGGATGCCGACAAACCCTGCGAAGGTTTCTGAGGGGTGGCAGTGAGGGATGAAGTAGGGGAGCCTTCCACTATAGCCTTATTGTGCCCCATCAGATGGCTGCTGCAGCTTGGTTCCACGTCTCTCTTTGGCCTTTTCCTTTCTAGCTGCTCTTTAGGGAAAGACGGCCTCTCTCGGGCATGCTTAGAGGAAAAGCTGTACGAATGAAGGGAGCCGATGAACTTGCAAGCACCAGAGGCGGGAGGGGTGAAGTCGTCGACTGACACGCCACTTCTGTCTGCTACCCAGCTCCCCGTCCAAGTGGCTTTCCGGCAGTCCTCCGCAGAAGATCTCTCAGGCTTTTTCTGAGGGCCAGGCTTTGCAATCAAATTATCACCTAACGTCCTTCTCCGAGGGCTGTCCAGCTGGCTGTGGAGGTTCTCTTCCTCCTCAGACATCGATTCGCTTTCCGCTTGCAACGATGCCTCCTCCATCTCCTTCGTCCCTTGCATCACCATGAAGTCCTTGCCAGAAGATGAGGTCCTCTGAACTACCTCACAGCCTCCTTCCCTTGGGTCTTCTCCATCCTGCAGCGGCACCTGGCTCGCTATTTTTCTTCTGCTCCTGACATAATCCAGGTTGTCGTGTTTTTTCTCTGCAAGCTGGAAGATTGTAGGAACAGCAGTGGGCTTCAGCAACCGGTGCTGGTCTTCCAGCCGCTTAGAAAAACTGTCTTTGGTGAAATGCTCGCTGCAGAGAAATGAGTATTTGGTGGGAGTCCAGTTGTCCCTTTGAACAGCTTTTAGCCACTGAATCAGACGCTTCGAATCCTTCAGAGGGAATCTAAAAAAATCCAGACAGACAAATCTCATGTAAGAATAAGTTGCATTTCAGAAATCAGAAGGGTTGGTATTCTAAGGTTTACGAAATTTTTGTGAAAGCTGTATTTTAACAGGTTACGCTCATTAGTTCACTTTGGGCTGAAACACTCAATATTGGTTTCCCTCCATTAACAGCTCTACAAACAGCACAGAACAAGTGCTTTCCTTTTCATCAGCAACTGACCCATTACTCAGCTGTCCCATCTGCCCTATGACAAACACTACAGCCTGTCCGCAAGGAACAAGGATGCGATGAACACTCAAACACTCCAGCTCAGACAGCATGCTGTCCACTCACTGCCTCAGTAACCCTGTTCATGTTTATGCCGGGTCGATTTAATAACGTAAAAAGACCTGGACTGATAAAAAAGACCCAGAGCAGTTGAATGAAGCACCTCTTCCTAACAGGGTCGCATCACTGCCTGAGATGAAGACCTTCCCTGAGGGACTCACCAGTGGCAGCAGCCCCGGGGGGGACAGAGAGGCCTTGGCGTGAGTCTGGGCCTAGGCCCTGCGGCAGCGAGGGCAGCTCGCCGCTGCCAACAGCTGTTAAGGAGCCCAAAACTGGTCCCCGGCGCTGCAGGAAACAAAGGGCGGCCGCTGCCGCTCGGGACCCGGAGGTGCCGGGAGGGCCGGGCAGGCACGGCGGGGGAAGCGCCGCGAGCGCACACAGCCGCCCCGAGCCCGGCGGCCAGGCCGGAGCCAAGCCGGGAAGTGAGGGAGACGCGGCCGCGGCACCGACGGAGGGCCGGGCGCGGCGGGGCTGAAGCGGGGCGGGCGGCCGCCCTTACCTGTGGAAGGAGACGGCGCCCCGGTGCGCCTTCCCCTGCCGGTTGGAGCAGTTGGCGGCGGCGCAGCAGATCACCATCTCCGGCCGCCGCCGGCCGGGCCCGCCCCGGCCCCCGCCCGCCGGCCCGGGCCGCCGCCAGCCGTACAACAAGATGGCGGACCCAGGTCACCCCGGCCGCCCCTCCGCCTTTGGGGAAGGGGTTTCTGTACGGCACGATCGTCAGCCAAGATGGCAGCCGCCACACGGCCGCCGCCATTTTGGCCGAAACGCCGCCGTACAGCGCCGATGCTGTAAGGCGGGTGGGGAAGGGGAGGGGGATGAGTGGGATATGGGGGGTCGTTCCCGGCGCCGCTCGCTTGCCTCCTCGGCGCTGCAGGGCGTCCGCCTCCCGACGAGCCGCTCGGTCTGCGGCAGCCGAGCCGTCAAAGACGTCTCCGAGAGGGGTCGGGCGGAGGAGGTCTACCCTCCCGGGGGAAGAGGGGCAGGGCTCGGCCGGCTCAGTACAACACGATGGTTGCACCCGTACGCCGGAGCTTTCCCGGGCGTACGTGTCAGGGGCCGCTCCCGCCGGCGTCGTGCGGAGCAAACAGCGCCCTGACGCGGCGTCGCGCCGCCTTCGCCTAACCCCGGCTCCGCTGCCCACACGGCGCCGCTCCCCATGCCGCGCCGCCTCTCCGTACGGCAAAATGGCGGCCCCCAGCTCTCGCAGGAAGCCTCCCGGCGCGCGGAGCCGTGACGAGCGCCGCCGCAGCCAACCGCCGCGGACGCCGGCGGCCACCGGCGCTCCCAATTGGGTGGCGCCGCGCTCGCGCCAGCAGCCGCGCAAGGCTGCGCCGGGGCGTATGTGTCGCTGGGGCCGGCCGCGGCTGCAGCCCTCGGCGGGGCCGCCGCCATGGACGCAGGTGGGTGTCGGGGGTGCCGTTTCCTGCGCTCCGGTGCCGGGAGCGCGTCTGCTGCTCACCCGGGAGCCCGCGGCCGGTTGGGGCCTGCGGCCTCCCTGGGCGGCCTAGGCCCGGGCAGCCCGGAACGGCGCGGCCTCTGCCGGTGCTCTAGGCGCGTCTCCCGCCTCGCTGGTGGCGGGAGGAGTCTCCGCTTCCCTGCGGTACGGTGCCGGAAGCGCCGTTCTCAGCCCTATAGGACCCGAAGGGGCCTGGCCGCTTCCCTGCGGGAAGCCGGCGGTTCAGGTCTGCCCAGCGATGGCTCCGTTCCCGCCGCTGCAGGCCAGAGCTGAGAGGGAGGTCTCTCAGCAGAGAGGCGAATTCCTCCTGCCGGCACCAGCTTGGCTTTTGCCGTCGTGCCTGAAGGTACTGAGCTCTTCCACGTAGTTTGGCGGCATGGTCTAGACAGGGCTGCCCGGGAAGAGAACCAGAGGGTGGGAGGGGTGGCTGAGCCCACCTACTGCGCCGAGGGGTGAAGAGACTGAGCCGCTCCTCATCTTCACTGAGAATGCCAGCAAAGCCTTTTGCGTTAGAGGTTTTGCTTCATATGGGGGAGAAGAAAAAGAAGTATGTTAGGACTTACATGTTTCCTAGCCTTAATAACAGCTTTCATCCATCCTCTGAGAGATAAGTGATGTTCCATAATAACAAACGTTCTCCTGTGCTGCCTGGGCTCCACCTCCGTGTTGGGGGAGCATGTGTGTGCAACAGGGAGCCCGTAGCTCTCGTCCCTCCAGGCTGTTGTCTTGACTTGGCTTTGGCCCTGGTGTGGGTGCTGCTATAGTCAGTGTATTCCAGCTGATAATGCCCTGACTTTGCTTGGTGTGTCCTTGTGCGTTGATGTATCCTGTCTCACATACCTGGGAACAAAGACACGTTCCAGCAAGTGAACTTGCCCAGCCTGAGCTGGGAGATGTGTTTGATTTCCCTTTGTGTAAGCATTACAAGGATCACAAAGAGAAGGAAAACCTTGCTGTAATAGACAATAGGGCTGGATTTCCAATGTGCACAGAGGAGGTGGGTCTCTGGGCTTTGGAGCAACGAGAGCTCAAGCCGCTTTGCGTCCAGCCGTGTCTCTGAGACAGTCAGGGGCCTGATGGGCAGACTTTCAGCTATTTGCTCTGGGTCTCCGAGAAAGTGCCACTCTCCATTGAATAACTTTTCTCCTTGGCTGTTTCTTTATAACTCATAGTTGCTTAAATAGATGGGATTTGTCTTGTTTGAAAGGTCTTAGGGGAAAGGAAAGAATTTTATTTCTTCAAAGGCCAGAAACAGGGCTTTGGACTGTTCTTCCATTACCTGTTTTCTAGGTGTTTTTTAGCAATGAGTTTCACTAACACAATAAATTTACCTTCTCGCCTCTCTTTTGAAATACTCTACATGCAGTAGCAGTCGTCCTCCCCGCGCTGCCTTGGCTGATGCACCTTTATTAGCTGAGGGAGATGATCATCCCCTCTGTTTCTGATTCTTTTGTGGCAGTGTTAATTGAAGGCTGAAGGAAAAATGTCTCTAAGCCTTTGTGGGCTCTGCCTGAGGAGCATTTCAGTGTCTGACAGTGATACTTCTGTAGAGACTGGGGAAGCCCAGGAAGCATTTTGGGAAGGGAGGTCTTGCAAAGCTTGTTTTTCCTTCGGTGTGGTGCTCCAAATCTCTGCTTCGGTATTTTGCATAGGAAGTTTTTCAGTGAAACATCCGAGCTGTGGAAGCAAACTGTAACCAAGATGATGCTGGAGCGAACATCAGCTGTTTGCTGTGCAAACCACAGGGAAAACCACTTGCCACATTTCTATCCGAGTCATCAAAATTTTGACTTGTTACTGGTTTCCCAGAGTGACAGTTTTGGTAAAGCAGATGAAGTTACTGGCTGTCAAGGATGTAATTTGCCTTCAACACATTTGCAAACCGACGTCACCAGTCAGGGTGTGCTGCCCAGCGCTGCACTTCAGTGTTTGGTTATGTGGGAGCTTATTACAAGTTGGGGTAATGTTTTAAGCTCAGTTTTTTGTTGTGCAGCTTAAGAATATGAGAAGGGAGGCAAAACTTCACCCTGCACCCTAATTCTGTGTATCAAAACAGTTTTAGTGGTCTTTAATGCAGTTTTAGTTTGAATGCATTTACCTTGGTTGTTTAGTATAGTTGTTTTCTATAAATGCATGTACAAAGCTTTGCCTTTTCTGTTGGGACTTTCTAGTGAAGGTGTGGGATGAAAAGGTGTTCTGGGACACTTCAGCAGGCCACGTGGAAGGTGTGCCATGGGGCAGAGATCCAGTCAACCGAGCATCATTCACAGCATGTCCAAGGCTCCTGGAGAGCAAGGCCAGCTTTCTGAGGGTGTGCTTTGCGGGGCTGGGATTCTTGGCTTTTTAACAATGAATCATTGTGCACAGAAAGCAGTTGAACTATTGTATTGGATGTGCACTTGGATTTTCTGCAGAGGCTGCTGCTCCACTGTCCTGGATGCTCAGAGGTCAGTATTTAAAATAGACGGAGGGCTTCTTGAAGGTGAAGTTTTGGAGTACTGCCTGGGAAATTTGCTATCTCACCCGACTTCTGCAGCTCTGAAGGATCATTTTCAAGTAGGATTTCTGCTGGCTGATTTTCCAGCTTTATTTTCAGATCCTTTGCCTCTAACTATAAGTGGGAAAGAAGGGCTCCTGTGCAAGTTGTGACATCTTTGTATTGCTGCCTGAATTGTTGGGGTCCCACTGGCTCATGTTTAGCTCATCTGCAGAGTCGCACAATGGATAGTTTTGAAAGAGTGCCAGTGTATGAAAGTAAATGCTTGTAAAGGAAGTGGTGGCTTCAAGCCTTGTGGGGAGCTTACTGCTCCCATTATAATTTTGATACTAACTGGGAACAGTCACCTACCTGGATTTTCTCCCTGTGAAGGTGAAACCTTAACTCCTGGATATAGCACTTGTGCTTTTTCAGATGGTTGCAGTAAACAGCTAATGCCTTATCACATCTTTCAGATGTGCAGTTCGACATACAGGACATTTGTGCAGAGCGCAGATGTCAGGCACTGCAAGTCTGGGACCTTCCTCCTGAATGCGCAGCATCATAGCACTTGTAGTTTGCGTGTGCTGCATTCCCTGAATAGGCAGCTGGTCCAGTGGGCAGCCTGGGAATCCCTCCTGCCTGCTGCCCCCTTCCTCTCCTAGCTTTGATTGAAGAGGAAACATTCCAGCAGATCCTTGTGGTGAAGCTGCCAGTTGGCAAATCTTGTTCTTGCTAAGGACCTGCACAATGTGGAGCACAGAGGGTGTGACATTTGAGAAGATGAGGAAATGTTGCTAGGAAGGAGAAAGAGTGGTGGTGGGGAGCTTGACAGTTTCTGTGTAGCACCTTTGTTTCACTCATTTTATTAGAAATCTGTTTTAAATCTTTTGGGCTAGGGTTAGGGCCAGAATCTAAGTCAAAATATGGTTTAGGAGCCTGTTTGAATCTCTGTTGCCAGGGTTCCTGTTTAAACAGTAGTTGGTCTTAGTAATGGTGTCTTGCTGCTGCTACTCAAATATTTTCTTTGACAATTGGAGTTGGAATTTCGGGTTAGATACCCCAGGGGCAGGAGGCTGATGAGGCACCTACAGGAGGACAAAATGTCTTGTATAGCTTGTTTACCCGAGCACAGTGTGGAGTATCCTAGATGTCTGGAAGGTGGGGCAGAACTGAGTGGTGACTTCCTGGAGCTATCATTGATGCAAATCAGCCAGGTTGTTGTTTGGTGGTGCACCAGGTGATGCTTTGGAAAGCTAAGGGAATGGCTGGGAGGAAAGCGTGTCTATGAACAGCTTCTACTTGCGGCAAGAGTGAGGTCTGCTACGTAGGCAGGGTCAGAGAACATCAGCAGGTGACTCTCCTGAGAAGCAAAAGGCAAAGTGTGCGCCATGTGGTGGCTTTCACAGGAAATGGGACTGAGTGGATCTTGTGGTTGTTTGGTCTGTTGTCCTGTTTTAAACTTGTGTCACATTGCCACAGATTTGATTGCGTTTGCTATAAGAGATGTTTTCAATAGCCACTTTAACAGTTACAGAACAGTCTGGCTTTATTCCGTTTTAAATTTTATAGGTGCTTTGTTAAAGTGACGCCTACAAAATGAGATAGTTCTTTTCCAGGGTTCCCAGGCCTTATTTTCAAATGCAGATCTAGCAGAGCACAGATCATCCAGCTCTCCTTTTTAATTTATTTTTCCTGTGCCTTTTGCATGAAAGCTTAGAGTGCCCTGATCCAAGAGCAGCCTGTGCTGCTGAGTTGTTCTGTAATGGTCATGTAAGAGAGTACATGCATAGGCACTGATGGAGGCCATGCTGTGAAGAGAGCCAGTAAAATAGACCTAAGGTTTGCCTATCACCTGTGAACAAGTACAGCTCTGCATTCCTTGGATTTTTAGTGTGACATCTGTAAAGGTAGTGCTGCTCCCCAAGCTGCAGGCTGTTTTCAGGGCAGATGATGACTTCTGCTGACTTCATTTCTGCTTGAGGAGGAACTGATGGGCAGAGTGAGGGTTAGTTCCCATTTTGTTGTGATGTGTGTTTTTCATTACATTCTCTGGAAGAAGATTTTTTTATCACTTTGCTCACTTGAAAAGAGGATCTCGATATCGTTGTTGATGGCATACACGGTGGTGCATGTTCTGGGGAATACAGTGCAGCTGCCAGCTGAAGTCCTAGATGTTTTCTGCACTGGGTAGAGCTTGGAGCTGATCTAACCTGGAAATCCCTCTGCTTTTCTGCTTGTGTCAGCTCTCTGTGCCTTCCAAGAGGTGGTGGTTGCACGTGGAGCTGTACCATTCCTTGCCAGCTAGAGTCAGGTGCTTTGGGTGTGTATTTTACTGGACCATAGCAGTTCTGATTCTGTAGTTTTGTATGGCTTTTAAAACACAAGGAAAAGCCCTGAAAAGTATGTAATTTCTCCTTTCTCTTTCTAGCTACTCTTACTTACGACACTCTCAGGTTCGAATATGAAGACTTCCCTGAGACCAAAGAGCCTGTTTGGATCCTTGGCCGGAAATACAGTGTTTTTACAGGTAGTTTGCATGCACAATGCAATGTGCTCTAATGCTCCAGAGGACTCTGTTAGTATCATGCTTTGCTTTCTGAACAGCAAGGTGGCTGCAAACCTATAAGCACACTACAAAGTCTGTCTGTTTGCTGGTGTCGTGATTTAAGCCCAGCCATAAATCAGCCGCACAGTTCGTTAGCTTCCCCCCACTTCCTTCCCCCACTCCCGGAGGGATGGGAAGGAGAATTGAAAGAATATAACTCCTATGGGTTGAGATAAGAACAGTCCAGTAACTAAGGTATAACACAAACCGCTACTGCTACCACCAGTAATAATAATGATAAGGGAAACAAGGGAAGAGAATTACAACCGCTCACCACCCTCTGACCGATACCCAGCCCAACTGAGCAGTGAACTAACCCTTCCAGGTCCCTGCCCCTAGTTTACATCCTGGGCATGACGTGCTGTGGTACTGAATACATCTTTGGTTAGTTTGGGTTAGGTGTCCTGTCTCTGCTTCCTCCCAGCTTCCCCTCCTCCCTGGCAGAGCATGAGGCTCTGAAAGTCCTTGGTCAGACCAAACATTTGAGCAGTAACTAAAAACATCGGTGTTATCAGCACTGTTCCCAGGCTGAAAGTCAAAAACACAGCACTGCACCAGCTACTAAGAAGGAGAAAAATGACTGCTGCTGCTGAACCCAGGACAGGTGGCAAAGCATGCAGACTGTAACTGCCCAGTTTCTGTCTGTCTGGCCATCTCCGTGGACCCTGGAATATTTTTGTCCAGAAAGTTACCAGTTACTGGGGCTTGTGTCATGAGGCCAGAATGGTTGAGGCAAGGAGATAGCTCAGGGAAAAGGCAAGAAGGTGGTTTACTGCTCCATAATTTGCCTATGGCCATAATGTCTTTGGGTTGCTTGCAGCTATTTTGTGGGAAAAAATAAAGTTTCTTCTGCACAGCAGTGCTGTTCCTCAACCAGTTTATGTCTCTGGGCATGCAGACTGTGTGAGAAGCAGAATGCTGCTGTTATTGGGGACGGTGAGTGGGAGATGGATTTAGCTGTGTTTGGTGCTTCCTTCACATGCATGCCTTCCAATGCTTGAAAATCTTTTCAGAGAAAGAAGAGATCCTGTTGGATGTGACCTCTCGGCTTTGGTTCACCTACAGAAAGAACTTCCCTGCTATTGGTATGTACTGTGGACAAGTCTCAGAACACTCTGGAAATGGTGATAATTCAGTATCTCTACCTAATAAAACAGTCCTGACGAGTATAACATTAATGCAGTTCCTTTTATAAGGATCTGAAATGCACTTCATTAAATTGACTTTTTGCTTATCTGAGAATGAGAATTCCTCATGTCCTTGGGTATGAGGGACAACAGAGATTTTAAAAAGGGTACAAGAATGAGTTTGAGAAGCCTACCTAGAAACATCCTTTCTTTGAGCAGCATGGGAAGTTTTTTGTACTTCATGTTCATTAGGTCCTACATAAATCTAACATGTAATATTATTTTAATGAAGGTTTTGGGCTTGAAGTGGATTAAAGTAATGAAAGCTCAAGATGAGATACTGAAATCACTGCTTTTGTGCATCTGGTCTAGGCTATGTGTGGGTTTTTTGTTGTTGTTGGGAGAGGTTAAATGCCTGAAGTGGCTGTTACACATAGGAACTTAATAATATGAGGAACGTTTCCCAGTGAAATGGAAGGTGGAAGTCTTCATTCCTTAAGATATTCTGCATGGTCTCCTCTGTGGTTTGGTTTTGTGTACTGGGTGGAAGGTGTATCAGAAGACATCTAAGAGCAGGTAAATGGGTTTACAAGTCCCATCCATGTCTTCACTGTCAGTGGGGAAAATGGCTCAGATTTGGAAAAGAGACTTCTTGGTAGCTGGTCCTTCTGGTTTGTTCTATTCTTTCCCTGCTGGGAAACCCTTTGCCTAACAAGTTATGAGACATCTTCAGTGCAGTTTAGTCCCTTTAAGTTCACATTTGTAAGCCATAGTTAAATGTGTTTGAAATTGAAGGGTTACCATGTCTTTAACTCTGGCTCACAAACATGACGGGTTTCTATGTGAGTTATTAAAGGGGTGGGGGGCAAAACAGAGATCCCATTTTCTGAGTCATTTCCCGTTTACAGTATACATATGATTTACATGTCATGCAGCAAACCTTTTCCAGTCTTTCTTCTCCCAGTCATCCCTCTTACTGTTCCCCACTTATTCTCTGAAGAGCTCACAATATTTAAGTGGGCAAGCACAGAGGGAAGGGGAATGTCTAATGCTAATTTTGTAAAGCATTATCAATTTTGGATGTTGTGTATGTTATAAATTGCTGGCAAAACCATAGAAGATAGCTACTGACCATCCAGAAGTTGATTAAGTATTTCTCTTGAGTGAATTTTCTCCGTATGCTTTTCATGTGGAGTAGTTGCATAAGGACTGAAAGAAAAAATCAGCATTACAAAGAAGCTACTTCTACCAGCTGTGTGAAGGCATAGCTCACTGTGTGCCTGTAAGACAGCTCACTTGCTGTGGTCACACTATAACCATTTTATGTGTGAAGCTTGTAATAATAAGCCAAAGCTTCAGTGGAGGAGCAGCAGTTTCCTTTTGAAGTTCTGTCAGGGTGGTGCTTCCAGCCTTGAGGCCTTTGTCTAAGACTTTCTAATGTGAGCTAATATCCATCTTATTCTCCAGAATTATGTAGGATATGGGGGTTTAGTTATTGCTGGGGTGGGGTTTTTGGCTGGTGGGTTGTTTTGAGGGTTTTTTTTTTGGCCTAAGTTGTTCACTTTGGAATCTCATCCAGCCATAGCTGCTTATGATGTGTAAACTCTTGGGACTGATTTGTTTTGCATGATGAGTTGCCTTCTCAAGATAAGGATTATGAGAAGTTGCCTGTAACAAGTGCCTTGGTGTAGAAATGTTCTTTGAATTGGGCTGGGAGTCTGCAGCTATGTTCAAGGACTGTTGTGCTCCAGAGGAATTCATTTCTTTAGTTGAGTTGTTTTGATTTCCCTTTGAAGTTTTTTTCCCCTTTCAGTTTGTGTTAGAGGATTTTGTTTGGTTGGTTTTAAGAGATGCCAGTAAGTTACTCAATGATAACTACATTTTTGTCTTCAGCCTTGGGTATGTGAGCTAAGATAGTCCATATCCCCTGATGTCCTTATCTGCCTGATTTCTTACGTGAACCTGCTACCCAGGTGCAGACTTCCAGTGCTTTAATTTCTTTTGCCTTTGTGCTTTCATTTCTTCTCCTTGTTTGCACTGTTTTACTGTTCATTACATACTTATTTTCTCTCCTCGTTTACAGGAGGTACTGGTCCCACATCTGATACTGGCTGGGGCTGTATGTTGCGGTGTGGCCAGATGATCTTTGCTCAGGCCTTGGTCTGCAGACATTTGGGAAGAGGTAAACCAGTGCGCAGCCTGTTCTGGCTTCCAGGGCCACGTGCTCCCACCAGTGCAGTCCTTGTAAGGACAGCAGATAACAAGGTCACAGCTGGGAAGTGCTGAAGGCTCTATAACTTTTTCTTCAGTCTTCTCAAGTTCAGGGCTGTCGAGAGAACAGTCTACTGGAAACCCTGAAACAGGTGTTCCCGTGCTCTCTGCAACTACGTAGGTAGGCGTAATTGTCCAAGCCTTAAAACAAAGCAGAGCCCTGTCACATGCTAGTGAAATCTACTGAAGATAAGAGCATAATAGATTTTTCTTTAAAGGTTTTTTATATAACTGCAGTTTCAAACAACTTTGTAGATTGATTGTTTTCTATAGTTCAGATTTGTCTCATTGCCCTCACTTACTGAGTGTAGTCTGTTCTTCTGAATGCTTCTGTTGTTGTGCTTGACCCATATTTGGTCTGTAAGAAGCTCTACAAGAGCTCACTTTTGACAGGTGTTGATGGCTTTTGAATGTGAGGGGGCTGATTTTTGTATTGAGGTCACTTGTTTTTTCACAGAATATGTAGCTCATGCCTGTCAATGAGAAATTGTAATCCCATTCCCCATTTGTAGGGTAGAGATACAATTTTGTTGTCTGATTTTTTTGCTTATTTGCTTTTCTGTGGGTGATATTCCTTTATCCCAGCTGTGAGAATGCTTACTTTTCTTTTAAAATTAATTTTTTAGTGTTGGAAATGACCCAGATGCCAAGTAATAAGATGGTGACATGAAAATTGGATCAGTTGATTGATGCACAGGGAATTGTAGCTTGCAGCCTCTCACTGCTAATAAATACTGTGTTTTGTTTCATATATCCCCTTGTGTGTCTTAGACTGGAGGTGGATAAAAGGGAAGAGGCAGATGGATAATTACTTCAGTGTTCTTAATGCCTTCATTGACAAAAAAGACAGCTACTACTCCATTCACCAGATAGGTAAGAGCCTGGGGGCTGAAGAATGTGGAGATGCTCAGTCTGGGTTTCCCATGAGTTTGGAACATCACTGTTTCTTTTACTGGCTTGGTGAGCGGCTCAGGTAGTACATGACACTCTGCTGCTTGTTTTCTGACATCCTGTAAAGCTACCACTCTTTGTTATGGATTATGATGCACTTTTCTTCTAGACTCCATTAAGGCCATCAGGTTTGCCTAATGCTTTAGGTTATATTCAGCATCACTTTCCATATCCTAGCTAGCTAAGGTGAGAGGAATGCATGTGGCTGCTGTTCTTACTACGACATTATCATATGAGAAGATTGCTGATCAAAGAAACTCTCAGAAATAGCAAACAGATTAAGGAAGGACCACACTTTTGTATTAACTTACCTGGCAAATAGAAGTGGCCTGTTCCAGTTTTTCCTATAGGCTCTTAAGGCCCTATTAAGGTGTAGCTTCAGTGAACAGAACTTCAGATTACAGGCATGGTCTGGTAATCAAACAGTCTGATGTTTCTTCTGAGGTAATATTGCCTTTTTGAACTTATGTGTTACTGCATTTTGGGGAAAAGATTTGCTTTATAGCCCTTCAGGACATCCTTTTTTCTTCCATCTATATTAAGATACCCCATGAGAAGTCCTTTGCAACCCTAACCATTCTGTGATGCTATGATAGGGTAGATGAAAGACTGGATTCTACTGACTCAATAATGTTTCTAAGTGAGATTTCTTCCCCGTTAAATGCAAACTGATTAGGAAGGGAAACAGTGTAGATGACATTATTTGCTAATTATTTTTTTTCTTGTGATGCAGCCCAGATGGGAGTTGGAGAAGGAAAATCCATAGGTCAGTGGTATGGACCAAACACAGTCGCACAAGTGCTCAAGTAAGTGCTGCGTTTTTCCTTTATATCTTTTGAAGCATGCACTGGGGTCATTTGATTTGTAACCTCATAGCTTACAGGTTTCTGCCCATGGACTGAAGGACAACTGTATGTTTTAATATGTTAAGCCAGCAACCTGCTTGACCTTATTGACCTGCTTGGGCAAGAACTTGGAAAGAGCCCTTCTGTCATTCATATGCTGGCAGGATGTGAGAGGAAACAGGTTTCAAGTTGAGAACAACCCCCAGAAATGTCTCTCCACATCTGAGAAGTAATGTGCTTGCTGTTAGAACTGAGTACAGTACTCTGCAGCAGACCAAAAGCAAGTTTCAGAGTAGATGATCATTGTTGTTTGGATCTCTGATGACCTGACAACAGTGTCATTATCATAAAGCTTCAGTGAGCCATTAAGTCACTAATGCATTAGCAGAAGAAAGCATTAGTATTTGCTACCTGGGTTCTATGGTGACAGGCAAAGGATCAGAGTAGTACTAGAGCATGGACTGCCTTTAGTAACATTTTCCCTGCTGTCACTATTCTTGCTTCACATTGATTAGATGAGCAATCCTAACCTATTCTCTGGAATAGGTTTAGGATTGCCTAAAAGCAACTTTCCCAGATCAGACCATATGCCAGATTAGCTCAGGATCTGGTATAGGTGATCAGGAGATATGTACAGAAAGTCAAAGTTATTTCTCTTTTTCATTTATTATTGTTTACTTTTATGCTGTTTCACTTTCTGGTAGCCAGAAGTTATGGGATTCAAGATGGAGGTTGTATCAGGGCTCTTGTGCTCATCAGCTGTTAAGGGACAAATTCCCAGGTGTGGTCCCATTTGCAATCTTGTTTATTCTTCTAGCCATAATAACTAGTGGCAGTGAAGCCTACAACTCTGATACATGTATAAAAGCATACTTTACAGCATAACTGATAAAAGCCAGTCTCTCCTAATCCAGTTTCTCCTCTCTGATACACCATCATCTTTGTCTTGTAACTAATCCCTGTTAACTTTTTGTTTTAATTTTCCTATAGAAAACTTGCAGCTTTTGATACATGGAGTTCACTGGCAGTACATATAGCCATGGACAACACAGTAGTGATGGAAGAAATCCGTAAGTATCACATGGAGGTGGAATATGGTATATCCTCTGGCAATAAGAAGCTGAAAATAGCTGCAATCAACAGAAATAAAAATGGGGAGCAGATAATACAACACAAGAAGCGTGAAGTACATGTTCTGTCTTAAATCTGTGGCCAAGCATGCTAAAGCCATCTAAGAATTGCTGTTCTGGGGCAAGGAAGTCCCTTGTTTGACTTTTACTTCATCTGATTAAGCCTCTGCCTTGGCACTGTGGTCTCTGGATCTGGAGAGGAGGTCTGCTGACCTTCAGATCAGCGAGGTGGGAGCTGCTTGGAAGGTGGTAACAAACTTGTTTGTGGCCACAGGTGGCAAGCAGTGAGTGGCTGCTTTCTCTCTCATATAATGGGGTAGGAATGTTTTTGCTATTGGGCAGAGTAAGAAAACTGGAACAGATCGCTGAAGACAAAAACGAAAGACATTGGGGAGGCAGGGGAGGGGAAGAGAAGAGCGTCTATCCCTGTAGTGCATCTCTCATTGTGTTTTAAGGAGTGATCACTGGTTGTTTCCTTTCCTGCCCCCTTCCCCCCCACCCTTTTTTTTTTTTTTTCATTGCATCCTAACAGTAGGAAGGCTCTGAAGAATGAACAACCGTACAATGTGTTCGTCCCTAGCGTGCTTGCTAGGTTGCAGTGCCACAGTAATGGAAGCTGAACGCCTGCATTGCTGGTTGCTGCAGTACTGCATGGTGCTGGCCACACAAGCCTTCTCTTTCCTTGCTGTGGACTAACTTCTGGGACAGTGCACTTACACAGCACAAACCCATGCAGTGTTTTCTGCTGGGTTAGTGTTCTGAAATGGCATCTAGAACAGTCCAGTGAGAACTGGAGCTGGTGCAAGGTTATAGGCAAGATCAGCGCAGGCATTGTTTAGGCTGGCTTCAGCTGCTGTGGAGCCAAAATAAATTAACAGGCAATTTGTCCCTTGAGTACAGGAGAGTCACTGTGTGAAGTCACATCTCATATCAGGTAGTTTCAACTGAGACGCCAAGAAATACAGGATCTGACTGAGAAGTGCCTGTCTAGCCTTAGGTACATAACAGTCCTCTGCAGTTATGTGCTAATGACCTTGGCTTAAAACAGGCCAGCGTGAAAACAGAAACTGGATTTATCTTCATCTTAAGCCTGAAAACATTACTTCTTGCAGCCAGCATGCTTCAGTTCTGGCCTTGGGTATGCTGCAAGCTCTTGTGTGTGTGACACTGACTGTTCAGCACTGATACCGCTTCAAGTAATGTGTCCATACAGATTGTAATGTGCAGGGGGTGTTTGTTTATTTTCCTCACTTGTGAATCATGTACCCATTCAGGGCCTGAAAGTTACTGTATAAGTGCTTCTGATACGTTCTATGTCTGTAGATACCTTGTGCCCAAACATCTGTTGACAGTGAAGCATTCAGAAGGTAATGCTGTTTCATATCTCTGCTCAATTGGGTCACTAATACTGTCCACCCTAAAGTTCATAGGAAATGCCTTTTGCCACATCCATCTTTATCCCTTCTGAGTCATGTCTGTTGTATCAGGAAGGGGCTGTTAGTGTTGGGCATTGGAAGATTCTGTGTGTCACAAAGGTGGTGAGAAACCAAGACAGTAAAGCCAGTACCTGCCAGCAGCATCTGCAGCAGCAGAAGAGATGTGTCATATCTGTTGCAATATGTTTGCAGTAAATGGTTTGCATCCAGCTGGGAAGCTTTAGGCAGGTTCTGCTGTGCTGTGGCACCATAGCACTGCCAGGCCTGCCGAAGAAGCAAGGTGAATTTAGTCTATGCTGAGCTCTCTACTGCTTAAACTTGGGTGAAATGTGTGCATATCACAGTGCAGAACTGACAGTTGCTTTGCCTGATGAAGAGACCTGCAGTGACACCCCATTCAGCAACAGCTTTGGCTTGGCAGCTGATTTCAGATCATCAGAACAGGCAGGCTACTGCAACAGAAAATCCCATGACCTTTACTGCTTTAACAGGGTAAATTGCTACAAATAATGACTTTCAGTTTTCTCAGGACCTTCAGTAACTATGTCTGTGCATGAGAGATGGATACATACACCTTGTCCCTCCCTGAGGAACAAAATGGAGAGCAACTGCAAACTCTTCCGTGCCGGTTCTCTCTCATACTGAGGTGTTAGATCAAAATCCTATTCCTTCTAACCTTGGGTGTGACATTCTCCTTGTTCAGCTGGGTTTGAAGCTCTTCATATGAGCAAACACCCTGCTGAGATGGCTGATGGTGATGAAGGTGTTTACATTGTGTCCTACCTGCTAGTGTCCTGGCATTCAGCTTAGCCCAGAAATAAATTAAATGAGCCTCTGGCATTCTAATTGCCTTGGCTTCGTGATTAAAAGTGCTGTGGGTTTCTTTGGGGTCTGGGTTTTTTCTTCACACACCCAGCAAGTAATGAACTTGGCCAGTGAGACAGGTAGGCTTGGAGCTGTTTCTGTACCACAATTTACATAATCTGGTTGCATTACAGCCTGGCTGTGTGTTTGTCAAGCCTGTAGAATGAGGATGCATAGCACTGATGTTATGTGTATGCCCTGAAGAGTTCTACTGCCCCATATCTTACTGCAAAGCTTGTGTTGAAATTGCAGAGCTTAATGATCATCCTGCTTTAGGTCTCTAAAGTAGCTTCTGAATGATCCCCAGTAAAATTTGTGAAGGCTTTAGTGAACTTTAGGAAAATCACAGCTACTCTGGACAGACACTGTGTGTCTTGTGACAGCACTCATTGAGTATTTCCTGTGTTCAGCCATAACGCTTTGGTCATGTGGTTCAGCTGTCTTCATACCCGCCACAAACTCCTCTGGAGTTGAACACTTCAGATTTTCTCTTCCTGCTTACACACTTCCTGAATTCAGGACTCTGGCCTCACCTCCTGATCAGCTCGTTCAACCTTGTTGCCACAGGTTGTTGCTTAGCTGCTCACCTGCTGGAAGAATTTGCTTTTTAACAGCCCACCAGATGGTGGCTGTGAGTACAACATGCTTTGGCATTATCTTGCTGCTGAGTCCTTCCAGAATCCCTGCAGGGAGCACATACATCACCTGATCCCAGCACTGCACCCCTTTAAGCTTTTCTTTTTTTTTAAGTGCATCTGGCTTTTAGTAAATAGCAATTATTGATAAGAGCTTGAATAGAATTACTCAAGGTCCAGAAACGGGGGTTATTTCTGATGCTTTCTGCTCATGTTCCCTTTCCATAGGGCGGTTGTGCCAGTCCAACTTACCATGTGCTGGAGCTGCAGCGTGCCCTGCTGTGGAGTCAGACGTACTCTACAACGGGTACCCAGAGGAAGCGGGGGTTAGAGATAGGCTTTCACTGTGGAAACCATTGGTGCTGCTGATACCTCTCCGCCTTGGGCTCACAGAGATCAATGAAGCCTATATTGAAACACTGAAGGTAGGGGATCTGGAGCTCAATTCCTGGTGTTCTGGTGCTTAAGGACCCTGTTGTGCATTAAGTAATTTCTAGAATTTGGTTTTGGAGCAAAAAGTACTCAGAAGTAATTGTCCTATTTGCAAAAAAAAAAAAAAATGTGTTTAGAGACAATCCTTGTCAGAGGTCAGGGTGTGGGTTCTTGCGGGCTACAGTTAGAAAAGTTGTGTGGGGGGATGAGGGGTTGGGGGTTTTCTTTTGTTTGTTTTGCTTTGGGTTGGTTTGGTTTTGAGGATCTTGCTTCACAACTTAATCACAGACCTCTGTGGAGCATTAGTCCTGCACAACTGTACTGTGCTTGGTGGCAATCTAAGCATCAATGAATGTAGTGTTTCAAACTCCCTGTGATGCTGGAACTTGTCGTGCAGACTGAGGCTAGAAGCTGGCAGATGGTTGTAGGCTGGAGTATCTGGAGGCTGCAGGATTTAGGGTGTGCAGAGTACATGCACAGGGCAGGGTGCACATTGTCTTGCTGTCCAAATGCTAGCAAGCTCTGAGTTGCACCAGTAAGAGTTCCAAATTCATGTTGAGGTTACCTGTCCTTAACTCGGTAATTAAGGTGCCTGGATACTACAGCTGGATAAGGAACTTAAACTGTTTCCTGAGCGATTGTTCCATCCCAAGGGCACTATTGCTGCCTGATTAGAGCTCCAGGGGATCTTGCCTCTGACTGCAGCAGAGCCAAGACTTGTCCAGATCAAGTCCTGGAGTAGTGCTGCTTCTTCCATCTGGTGCACCTGTGTGTTCCTGTCAGCAGTTACACGTGGTTTTGAGCTGCTTCTGTGTTCCTTGAAGGTCCTGTTTTGCAGCCTTCCTCATGGAGCTTCTCTCTGGAAATAGCTGCTCTTGCTGCTAGAGTTGCTGATTTTCAGTGTTCCCGTCTTTCTTTTCCACTACATTTTTGGATGTTTGCCTTTGTTGCCACCTACTGTCCCACTGTCTGTCAGCTGTGTGTTTTCTGTATTGCTTTTCCAGCACTGCTTCATGATGCCTCAGTCGCTGGGAGTGATCGGAGGGAAACCAAACAGTGCTCACTACTTCATTGGCTATGTAGGTGAGTGCCCAGAGTACTGCAAAGGCTTTCCAAGCATCTCCCCTCAGCTGAAAAAATGCTTGTGGAGTGGTACAGCTCCCCTGCTTAGTCTGTTTTGCATGTTGCAGGGTAATTCTTTCCTGTGTGGAAGGCTGCTGTGGGCTGAACCTCTTTGTGAGGACCCAAGTGATGTAGCTTTGAACAGCAGCTATAGTACGAGCCATAAAGTTTCACTGTGTAATGCTAAATCCTGTCAAGAGGTGTCTGTAAAGAGTGTGCATAGACACTTCTACCTATGTGCAGGGCTGACCTCCCTTTAGGGGCTTGACTGGATTTAACTTTTCCTTTAGTTGTCCACTTCCTGAAACTCTACAAACTGTTAGTTTTACTCTCCTCCTTCCCTCTGATTTTCTGTCTCTGCCTGAAACCTCAAGCTGGTTGTGCTTTGGATTTCTGGGGCCTACTTGAGCTCACACAGGACCCTGGAAAGCATGTAAAGGACCAGTATCCATATAGTGCCTGTGCCTTGATCCCAGGGTGTTGCTGTGAATGACCACTGTGGCTTTGCTGGCAACTGGCTCTTTGCCTGGATGAGAATCATTTGGGAAAGTGGCTGAAAGCAAGTTGTCCCTAGAATGTTGGTTCTGCTGTGGTGTTATAAGAGCTGGCTATGTCATTGCTCTTCCTCCTCTTTCTGTCTCACCATTTGCCTCTCAGAAGAGCAGCTTCTATCGTGGTTCTTCCTATTGATGTGTCCTTGCCTGTCTGTCCAGGTGAGGAACTCATATACCTGGATCCCCACACTACACAGCCTGCAGTGGAGCCCAATGACAGTGGCTGTCTCCCTGATGAAAGCTTCCACTGCCAGCACCCTCCCTGCAGAATGAGCATTGCTGAGCTTGACCCCTCCATCGCAGTGGTGCGTTCCTACTCTTTGTTTCCAGTCACCCAAAGGGGCTATGTTGTGGTCCCTCTGTTCCATAGCCATCCCTTTACCAGGGAACTGGCAAAGGCAGCGGTGGTGGGTTGGGTGTTCTACGGGCATGCTGTGCTCTCAGCAAGTGCTGCTGTGGGTTTCAGCAATGGTGGTAAAGAAGCTCAAGAAGGAAGCACTTTGGTCTAGGGAAGTTCCCCTTGCACGGCAATTAAATGCCATTCCTCATGGGGCAGTATCTTTCTCTCAAGTTTAGTTCAGGCTTTGATTCCTGCCTTTGAGCAGATCCGGATCCATCCCTGAATCCATATTATGATTCAGTGTGGCTTGTTTTCTGTTGAAACTGCAATGCCTTATACTGCCCTGTTTCCACGTGGGTTGTTTCTGCCCAGTTTTCTCTCTGTAGTAGAGCAGCCCATTACACTGATGATTCCAGCACTTGGACAGTCCAGTCACATCAAGCGTATGGGGAGCATTCAGTTTAATGGTGCAGTGTAAGCCACAGTTTAAAAGTAAGGCATTAAGTGTTGTAACAATAAATTCTCCTCTTTCTTTTTTTTCCAGGGCTTTTTCTGCAACACAGAGGAGGACTTTAACAATTGGTGCCAGCAAATCAGAAAGGTTTGTGTTTGTATCACCAAGAAAGGAACAAAGGAATATAGGTTATTGTCTTGTTTCCAAACTGCTGCACAGAGGTCATGTTCTCTGTAGCATCATCCCATTTGGTTTATTAAACTACCAAGAAGAGCATAGCTCATGAAATACTGTTGATCATGTGAGTCAAAGATTTGAGAAATGTTTTTTCAGCTGCAATGAAGTGCCAACAGATTGTTGTTACCCCTTAAAGACCCAGAGCACCCTGCGTACAGAGTTGTTGGTTCTTACGGCTCTGCTTTTGCTCCACAGCTATCCCTTGTAAGAGGAGCGCTGCCAATGTTTGAACTGGTTGAACGCCAACCCTCGCATTTCTCCAACCCTGATGTCCTGAATCTCACACCAGGTGAGGCCATGCAGGGAGGCAGAGTGAAGGGTGAGGTGGTCCCTTTGATTTGTTGGAAATTGCGTGGAATTGTATGCTCCTGTTCCACCTGGAGCTCTTGGGTCAATTGACCTTGTTTCTTTGTGAAACACTTTCAGCTGGTGTTTCACAGATCCCACGGTGTCTCAGGACTGTTTTTAGGATGAGCCTGTGAATGAGGATGGTGACTGAGGGAAATTAAAAACAAGTTCATAAGCTATCACAACAATGTGAATTTATGATTTGTAAAGGGATGCTTGGAGGAATCAAAAGGGTCCATTGAAAAGGCTGAGAAGTGAGTTTCTAGGTAATCAAAATGGTCAGGCAGGGCTGGTCAAACTCAGTTCCAGTGTAAGTCACTCACTCCCTGTGAATGTACTACCACCAACGCAAAAGGGAACAAGCGCTGGGTAGTATCTTGGCTGTCAGGCTCTTTTTATCACGTTAATAATGTGCATGAAAGCAGGAGATAAAAAGCCATTGACAGTTTCTGCCAAGAGCAATAAATATGCATAGACAAACATACCCTGTCACCAGGCATTGGCTGTGTCCTGTTACTTGCCTCCTGCTCCCTGTGCTTACTTGCTATCTCTCCTTAGCATGAACTTGAAAAGCCTGCCTTATCTCACTGTCCTTTTCTGTCAGAATGCTTGATTGCCTCTGTCAGTTGATCCTTACCTCTATTAAATTCTCCCTAATTGCTGCCTTTCTTACTCTTAAAAATGTTTTTGTAATGAGCTACTTGTCCTTCTCCCCCTTCCCTACCTTGTAGAGCCTTTCACATCTGCTATGGCCATTCTGATTCTCAACAGTCCTATCCCTCGTTAGAAGGAATAATTGTATTTTCATGATTATCCACCCCCTTGTCCTTATTTTCCCCTACCACTTGGGTTCTCTGCCATGTTATTTGAAGGAAGGGGGCCACTCCTCTGAGGAGCACCTCTGGAAGTTGTGCTGGCAGCACTTGTGGGCACTGCAATCTATGCAAATGCCTTGTATCACTGGTTTTGATCACTCTACTGTGGGAATTAAAGCTTGTTACATGTTTGGGGGGAGTGTTCAGTTTTGCAGTTCTCTGTCCCCAGCCATCAGTCATTGCAGTTTAGCTTTTGGGTGGCTATTCTGCCAGTAAGTGCTTTCATGAAGCCTGAGTAGGTTTCTCCTTTACTTCCCCAGCTTACCCATACATTCTCACCTGCATTTCCCTTATGGTAAAGTTACTTCCCCTATAGGTATGTGCTCTCTCCTCACCGTAGAGTTGAAAGGGTGGAGATGAGGGATTAAATATGTTATTTTTCCTCACAAAATGGACTGTAGTTATTACTTCTGAGAGTGCATGTTGTGTAATTACATTCCCCAGTAGTTGGATCAAAGGCATCTATACCATAGAACAAGTCTCTGATACTTGGGGGGTGGGGAATGTTCCCATATCACTTAATTGGGCCAGAAATCTTCATGGCTGTTAGTACAGACCTTGGGCAGGTTTTGGGCCTCTAGAGGCAGAACAGTCTCCTGCTGCACAGGAAGGTTATACAAAACAGTCACAGCACATAGTTGTGCTGCATCAGGGCTGCTTTTGGGATCTGTGAAACGTGGCACACCTTCTGTGCACCACGTAAGTCTCTCCAATGCATTTTTCCGTGCTACTGACATGTTCTCATCCATCTTAGGGCCTTCATTGGGGTATGTCAAGTCTTTTGGAACTTGCAGACACTTAACACTCAAATTCTTCTCTTCAGCTGATCTCGCTTGGTGCTGAGCAGTCAGTGCATCCCATGGAGCTAGTGCTTTGTTTGTCTTTTGCAGATTCTTCTGATGCTGACAGATTGGAAAGGTTTTTTGACTCGGAAGATGAAGACTTCGAAATTCTATCCCTTTGAAAACAAACAGGAAACTGACTCTGCAAATTTGTGTTATGTGTGGGGAGAAGGGGGGGAGGGAAGCTCCTTCGAGAGCCTGGGGCTACCGGTTTTCATAGGTGCTTGCTGCCATCCCCACCTCTTGTCCATCCTGGCATTCTGTGCAGCCTCTGAGTGGAGCACAGATGAAGAATCAAGTGACACAGCCTTTACTGTCTGGAGTCAGAATTTCTCAGTAGAAAACAGTTGCTGGAAGTGGATGCAGTGGTGCTTAGGAGTTCGCAGACTTATCTGTTACATCAGCAGGTCAGATGGCCTTCTGGGGGAGGCACAGAAATCATTAATCCTTACATGAGGACTCTGAAGCTTAAGTAGAGCCACCCATCATTTAGCAGGTAAAATGTAGAGTTAATTCCTTTAGCAGCTTCTCTTCTCACTGGCCAACTTGGACTGCAGCTCACAATGCAAGTGAACAACAGACAACACAGCTGTGAAGCCCCTAGAGTGCAGCTGGCCAGGCTTCCTACAGTACAACTCCTGTCCATGCTTTGCAGTATGCAGCACTTCCTCCTAGATTTAGTGTCCCTCCTCACATGCTATGAAAAGGAAGTTGAGGGAATTTACAAGTGACTGGTAATTCAATAAGCAAAAGGCTGTCTGGGAAAGTGTGGAGCAGACCCATGCTGCTGGGGAGGAACATCTCTATCTCAGTTTAAATAACAGCAGAAAGAGTGGAAGGAGAATAGAAAATGTGTGTTACTGCTCCGTGAGTCAATAAAACATTGTGCTTTTACAATGGATTAATCTCTACAGCAAGTATCTTCAGGAAGGCTGCTTCAAGCAGAGAATTGGATTCCCTAGTCCTGGAAAAACAACAGTCCACAGCTGGGAGAGGCAAAACAGGACAACTGAGATCTGCCAGTCATGTGCCAGCACCCCAAGGGAACTAATCCTGTTGGTACCAAAAATGTGAGCTATAGAATTCCTCAAGGTGTCCTGGGTGGGTTGTAGTTCCTCCAACTACTCCTATAAGACATTCCCTTTCCAAATCAGAAGAGGGGCCTGAAGGTCAAGTAGGCTTCCTAGGTGTGTGGGTACCTTTTTGTTTTCTGTCAGCTTCAGCACCCTGCAGAGTACACACAAAGGTACTGTAGGAGCTAACCCAGAGAAACTCTTTTCAAGTCATCATCCCAAAGAGGGCAGTATAGAGAGAATGCCTTGAGAAGGTCAAATTATACTGGAAATTTTAGCTACTTTAAGATGATAGCTCTGCCTGGGGCCCTTTTCCTCACAGAATTTGGAGAAAGGTTAAAGAGTGGGGGAGAGCGGTCTTAATGCAAACTGCAACAGAAGTTGCTGTAGTTTCCTTAATGCATGCTGCAGACTGCAGACCTGTTTACAAGGCTTTGTTTTCTATGTTTAGGATGGAACCTGTCAGTTGATGCTTTTGTACCCAAGGTTGGTGCCAGCTGGCTAGAAATGACCGTTTCTCCTGTCGCTGATATACTGATGCTCTCTAACTGTTCCTGTGTTATCCAAATGCAGAGGTTTGAACTGGGAACCACAATGCTTCTTGTCACTAAATTATTATTTGCTGCTTTCTGCCTGCTTCTTTCCTCTTTTGTAGTTAGGGGAAGAGGCAGCAGAGGAAATGGGGCTGTGCTCCATTCATCTGCTTTCAATTTGTATCTGAATAAACAGTTCTAAACTCTTTGCCTGTCCTAATGTTTTAGCAGATGCCATGAAGGTGGTGGCAGGTGGTATCTAGTAACCCTGCAGTGGGGTTGGGAATGCTGTCAAAATTACTTGGGTTTACCCTGTTAGGGCGATGAAAGGGAAACTGTGAAGTGACATTATCTATTGGACTGTCAAGTTCATATTCCTACTCCAGAGGGGTAAGCACCTGCAGACACGCGAGCAGAAAGGAAAAAAACATTTCCATAGTAATTCCACCACCATAATCTCTGCAGCTTTCAGATGATTTAATATTCCAGTTTACTGTAGTTTGCTGGTCATTACTGATGACTTAGATGAATTCACAGCTGCTCTGGTGTGGCAGCCTATGCCAGGCTGTTTAAATTACACTGTGTAGGAGTCACAAGTGACTTTTCTTCTGATCTTGGCCACAGGAGTAACTTGACCAGTCTAAAATAATTTATAGGCCACTCACCCTTCAAACTGGCCTTCCTATGAGCTAATATATCAATTTCAAACTCCTACCTGCTCATAGCAGTTCAGTTTCTGTATTGTTCTCACTGAAAAGCTGGGGAGCAGACCTGAATTCATCTCTCCATTCCACAGCTCTAGCAGATTACGCCCCCTGTGTCTGAAATACAGCACCTTCACTTCCTATATATCCTTCTAAAAGATAAATTGTCATTCTGGGGGAAAAAAATGCCTTGTGCAAGATGTTTTAAAGAGTAATTTATTAGGAAGTCCTCTACAAACTGGTTTCAGCACTGGGGATGCATGTACTAGAGAGGCAGAAAAAACTGAAACGTGACAGTTCCCCATAACAGGTGGCTGCTGCCTGCCTACTGCTGCTGTCTGTCCAGGTGCAGCCCTGGGCTCCGTACCCCCATCTGCATGACATGACTGGAGCTAGAACAAGAGCTCCTGTTTGAGGCAGGGAGGGGTTTACAAGGAATTTGTTACATGCTTATTGCATGTTCATGTATAAAATATAGAAGGGACTACGCAGGACAAAGCAGAGGAGCAGACACAATCATAAGGACATCAGCACCACGCTGGACTCAGAATGCACAAGATCAAAGCTGTAGTTACTGAAAGGTGATGTAGGGGAGTGAACCAATCAAGGAGGATCTAAGAGTTTTCCCTTAGGTCTAAAAGAATAACCTGTATAAAGTCTTATTTCCAGAGTTCTTCCAAAGGTTTATTCTGAACCTCCTGCATGGTTTTCTCTGCAATGGACTTGATTTCTCTGTGCAAGTCTTCTGTGCTCTTTGAAGCATCCATTACCTGTTTCCAAGACAAAAACCAGAAACATGTTCTTCAATTAATGATATCAAGTAAGAAAAACTCACCTTGCTACTGTCTGCTCCCTCCATTGCTCAGTGCTGATACTATTCAGCAGCAGTGAGTTAATTACACATCCTGTTTTATACAGTCTCTGGAGTGGAATTGGAAAAATCTATTTTATTTAGAAATAAGCATGTAAGAAGTAGACGTGGGGCTGGATGAAGGGAAACAGAAGAAACTGCTGCGGCTGCATTTTGTTTGCTGAGTCTTTGAGACATGGGACATAAAAGCAGGTAAACATTCTTCATCCTGTACTGTAGTCCCTGAGAAACATTCATCCATGATAGCAGGAACCTCTCAAAATCCACCATGTGATGTCCCAGTTTCAGATTTGCTGGTTTTTAACTACTGCAAGCTAAGGGCAGTAAAGGTGGTAGAGCTGAGAAAGCTGTCAGCCTGAGAACATGATGCTGATGTTCCCAGGCTGACATTTGAAGACCAGCAAGCATCACTCCCATGCAGTTGAGGGAGTGACTGAGGTGTAGAAAGGATTTGGTGAAGAGATGTAGAGTTGTTCATGTTTATCGCAGTGACCTCTGCAATGCTGGCCCACACAACACTGCTGAAGAAGAGCAGCTGTGAGGATACACAATAAATAGACTTTGTTGATTAAATGGTAGCATAGCCAGCATTGCACCTTTGTGCACACACAATATCCTCCAGTTATTTGTGTAACCAAGCTAGGTTTCATGCTATGTTTCAGAGGGTTCTTTGGCAATGTCTGTCTATTATTCTAACTGAGGGGCAAAGAGACAGGAATGCTAACTATACCTTTAATGTGTTGTCGTGGTTTAAGCCTCTATAACTCATGCAGTTTTGCTCACTCACTCCCCCCTCTTTCTTCCCCCCACTCCCGGAGGGATGGGAAAGAGAATCTAAAGAATGCAACTTCCACAGGTTGAGATAAGAACAGTTTAGTAACTAAAGTATAACACAAATCACTACTGCTACCACCAATAATAATGACAAGGCAAGTACAAGGAAAGAATACAATCACTCACCACCTATACCCAGCCTGACCAAGCAGTGCACCCCCACCCTTCCGGGTCTCTGCTCTCCGTTTTTACATCCTGGGCATGATGTGCTGTGATATGGAATACCTCTTTGGTCAGTCTGGGTCAGGTGTCCTGTCTCTGCTTCCTCCTGGCTTCCCCTCCTCCCTGGCAGAGCATGAGACTCAGAAAGTCCTTGGCCAGACCAAAACATTACCAAGCAGTAACCGAAACACTGGTGTTATCAGCACGGTTCCCAGGCCCAAAGACAAAAACACAGCGCTGCACCAGCTACCAAGGAGGAGAAAAATGACTGCTGCTGCTGAACCCATGACGTGTACTGAAACTGGATTTCCACACTTATTTCAGGGACACCTCTTCACCATCTATTCTATTTATCTGTTTGACAGTTGCGCACTTTGGGATATTGTACACAGATGTGTTGCTTTAAGTGAAAATTCATCTCAAGAGATGGATAGTCAGTTTCCCTTTAAGAGAACAATTTCCATAAAGCTCTTTCAGAAAATAACCAAATAAGTCTTCCCGCACCCCAACAGGTTGTTGGGGTTATTTCCTCACCTTCCAGTTTAATGTCTTCTCCCTCATCAGATGATAGAAGGACTGTAAAACTTTCTCTTGGAAGGAGCTGCTCTCATAACGTTCACTTCCAAAGCTCCCGCGTTTTGCTGCTTCTTCTGGGCTTAACTGAAGAAACAGAATCAGATCTGGCTTTGGGAGTCCAATGTCAGGCTGTTTGCACCACTCCAGGCAGAAGTTCTGTCCCAAACAGAAGACAACCAAGTTTGAGGTGAAAGAAATCCAAAGAAGGTAAAGCAGAAGGTTAGCTAAAGAGAGGGTGGGAATGGCATAGGCAAAAAAGAGAGGAGATGCAGCCTGAAACACTAAGCACAGGCTACAAACTGAAAAGGTGATATCCCAGCTTACCATGTGGGAATTCAGTCCTGGTAATTTTGGGGGGCCAGGTTTTGCTAGGTGCTGTGCACCTCTCATGATCATTTAAGTCGGACAGCACTAAAGATTTAACATCTCTTCTGCAGAGCCTAACAGAGCAAAATACCAAGTCATATTTTGAGCCTCCACACAGCTGTTACCAGTCCAAAACTTGTGATCAGTCCAAAAGAATGCTGCTCCAAATACACTGCACAGCTTCAGTGTAGATCTTTCTGAGCCCAGTGTGAGGTCAAAGGAGAGGATTCTCCCCCTCTACTCTGCTCTCATGAGACACCCCCTGCAGTCCTGTGTCCAGCTCCGGGGGCAACAACACAAGAGGGATGTGGAGCTGCTTGAGTGAGTCCGGAGGAGGCCACGAAGATGCTCCGAGGGCTGGAGCACCTCTGCTATGGAGACAGGCTGAGAGAGCTGGGCTTGTTCAGCCTGGAGAAGAGAAGGCTCTGGGGAGACCTTAGAGCAGCATCCAGTGCTGCTCTGAGCACTGGGGAACCGAATGGGGAATGGCTTTATGCTGTCAGAGGGGAGATTTAGATCAGACATGAGGAAGAAATTCTCCCCTGTGAGGGTGGTGAGACCATGGCACAGGTTGCCCAGAGAACCTGTGGCTGCCCCATCAATGGCAGGGTTCAAGGCCAGGTTGGACAGGGCTTGGAGCAACCTGCTCTAGTGGAAGGTGTCCCTGCCCGTGGCAGGGGGTTGGAACTGTATGAGCTTTAAGGTCCCTTCCATCCTAAACCATTCTGTGGTTCTATGAAATACAGAGAGAAGCAGGGGCTACTGCAGGTCTCACTCACCTCTTTGGCACTTGTGAAGGCTACTCCAGAAAAGGCGTATCTGTCAACTACAAGTGTGATCCCCTTATGCAGTTTCTCTTTCATCAGTGGTCTGAAAACCAAGTGGTAGAGAAAAGTTACACTCCTTTACAGTGATACAAATGAAAGGAAGCTCATGAGGCTGCTGCTTCCTTATTAATGTATGTCATCATTAATGGTGACCACCAGTGGTGTCAGGGTTATCTGTGATGCTGACTGCATTGAAATAGCAGCTTCCAGAGCCTAAAGAGGGCCTTACAGGAAATCTGGAGAGGCACTTTTTACAAGAGTCTGTAGTGAGAGGACAAGGAGGAACAGCTTTAAACTGACAGAGTGGAGATTGAGATTAGATATGAGGAAGAAACTCTTCCCTGTGAGGGTGCTGAGGCCCTGGCACAGGTTGCCCAGAGAAGCTGTGGCTGCCCCATCCCTGGCAGCGTTCAAGGCCAGGTTGGATAGGGCTTGGAGCAACCTGGCCTAGTGGAAGGTGTTCCTGCCAATGGCAGGGGATTGGAACTGGATGAGCTTTAAGGTCCCTTCCAACCCAAACTATTCTATGAGTCAATTCCTTTTTTATGTGGTGCAGTAGATTTGTGATACGCTCTGCCTCAGTCAGAGAAAAGCATCCTTTATTCATGACAATGACTTCTCACAGATCACTCATCTGCCCTATGCTTCTCAGGTTGCTTGCCACCACCACTACAGCAAAGATTTATTTTTTTTCTTAATTAAAACCTTTTGCAATGCAGGTTTTGAGGTAAAAACAACAGCCAACACTGACTGCCCTAGCTCCGCACAGTCAGGAGCCAAAAGGACGGACAGCTGCTTACAGCTGAATGCAGCCTTCAGCTAAAGTTAAGTTCGGACATGATTCCTTAACCATTCTGTCACTCACACAGACTTCCTTGCAAAGCAAGGTCTCTTCATTCAGGAAAAAACATTTATTTCTATTCCAGGCTGGTACAGTCTCAGCTGCCCCATTCTGATGCTGGTACAGCACTGGAAATATCTGCATCTAATGATTTCAAAAAACCAAACTGTGGGATTTGACCTAAGATTAAATCCAAAGCTGCGAGAGTTCTTGAAACTTGGAGTCCTCGGTGACATGTTTAGTGCGAGGTGTCCCTGCCCATGGCAGGGGGTTGGAACTGGACGATCTTAAGGCTCTTTCCAACCCTAACTATTCTATGAGACATTACTTCCAGACATGCTTCCCTTGCTAAACAGGATCATGCTCTCATGCCTACTGCAAGCTAAAACCCTGTGAGGATTCAACACCATGCAATTTTCTTTTATATCTTAAACATTATCTTTACACGTGTTCCCAGCGGTTAGCAGAGAAGAGCAGGTGAATGGCGTGGTCCTCCAGGTTCTTATCCTTCACCAGGTAGGAGCTGATCAGCTGCCCAATCTCCGTTGTTCTCTCTGTAGGAAAACGAGGGAGAAGGATCAAAGGCTGCCCCAAGCTGCTGCTGCCACCCGGGGAGACACGTCAGTCTGGGGCCTATCTGCTCGTCTCAGGTGGGACGCGGCTGGTCCATCCGCGCTCGGGGGTATGCACGTTACGGACAGGAGGAGGCCGGCGCGGAATACGGTGCGGAGCCCCCGGACGGCCCCCCCGCGGGTGCCGCGGCCCGGCCTCGCGGGACTCCGTCAGGCGGCTCCCTGCGGGCGGCTGCCGGCCCCATACCCGGGAAGCGGAGCAGGTCTGCGCGGAGCCCGGCGGCGCGCAGGGCCTCCACCAGCCGGCGGCACTGCGTGGTCTTCCCGGCGCGGTCCACCCCCTCCAGCACGATCAGCGCGCCCCGCCGGCCCGCCATCGCGCGCGCTCCGCTCGCCCCGCCCGTTCCGCCGGCGCCCGGCCAATCCCGGCGCAAAGGCGCCGAGGTCCTCCGGGGAGGCGGGAAAAGGAAACCCCGCCCCCACCGGGCCCGCCCTTCATGAATATGCATCAGGAGCGTCCCCGGCGGCCAATGGGCGGCCGGCGGGCTATGAATATGGGATGAGGCTGCGGCCGCGGCCTTTGTCATGCGGGCCCGGGAGGCGGCGGGAAGCGGCGGCGGGGCGCGAGTCGCAAGATGGCGACCGCCATGTACCTGGAGCACTACCTGGACAGTGAGAGCGGGGCGCGGCGCCGCCGGGGCGGGGGGGGCAGCACCGGGAGGCGTGAGGGGGGTGCGTGGGGCGGCGGACACCGCGCCCGGGGCGGCTGCGGCGCGGGAATCGGAGCTGCGCCACGGGGCTGGGCGGGCGGGGCCGCGCTCTGTCATCAGCCGCCGCCGCGGCGCGTCATCGCCGTGCGCTGTGCGGCGGGGCTGTGAGGCGCGGCGGGAGAGCCGCGGCAGCGGGGTGAGTGCCGGTGCCGCGGGTGAGCCTGGGGAGAGCAGTGCGCTGGTGCAGGGCAAGGGGCACGGGTGTGAGGAGGGACGGCTGAGGGACATGGGGGTGTTCAGTCTGGAGAAGGCTCGGGGGGGGCCTCATCGCTCTGCAGCTGCCTGAAAGGAGGTTGTAGTGCGGTGGGGTCGGTCTCTCCTCCCAGGTAACAAGCAATAGGGTAAGAGGAAACGGCCTCAAGCTGAGCCAGGGGAGGTTTAGATTGGTTATTAGGAACAATTCCCTCACTGAGAGGGTGCTCAGGCATTGGAACAGGCTGCCCAGGGCAGTGGTGGAGTCGCCGTCCCTGGAAGTGTTCAGAAAACACGTAGATGAGGCCCTCACTGATACGGCTTAGTGGTGGCCCTGGCGGTGCTGGGGTGAAGGTTGGACTTTGTGGTCTTAAAGGTCTTTTGCAACCTAGCTGATGCTATGGTTTGCAGCGTGTAAAACTAAATGTACATTTCAGTGCAGGTTTTGTCCTTGGAATGCTTCCAGTCATGAACAAGGGCCATGTGCCCCCTCTGTGTCTGCCTGTGTGTGTACATGTAGCACAGCAGTGGGTGATCCAGCTGCTGGCTCCCTAAGGCAGCAGGACCTGTAGCTCTGTTCAGTGTTACATGGCTGTGGAGGGATGGCTGCCACGGGGAGAACAGGATGTGGGATTGCTTGGTCTTTGTGTTTCAGGTATCGAAAACCTGCCCTGCGAGCTGCAGAGGAACTTCCAGCTGATGCGGGAGTTGGATCAGAGAACAGAAGGTGTGTTCAGGTGTTCCGGTAAGCAAAGTCTGACAGAGAGCCTCGACCTGAAGGGCAGGAACAGCCTTGTGGAGACTTGGCTTCAGACGATGTGCCTCCTTTTCCTTTTATTGGCCTCAGTGCTGTATAGCACTTGCCTCTTTTCTGCGAGGGCTGTAGCTCACAGGACTAGATTTCTTTTCAGCAGTTCCACATTAATTTGTAGGTGTGTGATTGCTGTACGCCATGGCCCCGTGGATGGCCCTGCTTGCACATATTTCCGCATGGACTCAGTTAAAGGTTGCTGTGTTTCTTGCAAGACCAGGGTTTTTTTTCCATTTTTTGAGGTTTGTGTTGGTGTTTGGTTGCACGTTAACAGTTTTCAATTAGAGCAGTTAGAATGGTTAATGCCCGTGCAGCAAATACAATGTTCTGCATCTGGGAGGAGAGGTTGAAGTTTGTGAACCTGTGAGTTAAGTTTCTGATCTGAACTGTGAGACTCTCCTCTGAATTAACTGTAAAACAGTTGAGAAATCAGAATCTCACCGGGAGTGTTGAAGAGTGAATACCTTTAACTCTTCTTTTCGGTTGTTTGTTTTTTTTAAGGTAAGTACATTAAAGAGTCAGGGGAAGTCCAAAAACTGTCAGGAGTGGTCTTCTAAATACCATAAAGAGGTAGAAGAAAAAATCATTTGCTTTGGCACACAGCTTTCTCATGTGTATACTCTTTGCTTTTCAGATAAGAAAGCAGAAATTGACAGTCTTGCAGCAGAATACATTGAATCAGTGAAGAACATGTTACCCGCAGAGAGAATGGAACACCTGAAGAAAATCCAGACTGCCTACAGCAAATGTAAAGAGTACAGTGATGATAAAGTCCAGCTGGCCATGCAGACCTATGAGATGGTGAGCATCACAACCAGTGAGACTTATAGAAATGATCATACCATGGAATGGGGCTGCTGGCGCAAATGCAAGATGCTTCCACAGTGTCGATTTTCTCTGATGTGTTTTTACTTAAATGTTTTACTGAAACAAATTATTAATCCTCAAGCTTACTTTTCTGTTGCCTTCCTCAATCCCTTTTGTGTTACTGGGTTTAGTCATAGAATTATAGCCACAGAACCACAGGTTGGTTTGGATTGGAAGGGGCCTTCAAGATCGTCTGGTTCCACCCCCCTGCCATGGGCAGGGACACCTTCCACTAGACCAGGTTGCTCCAAGCCCCATCCAACCTGGCCCTGAACACTGCCAGGGATGGGGTAGCCCCAGCTTCTCTGGATAACCTGTGCCAGGGCCTCTCCACCCTCATAGGGCAGGATTTCTTCCTAATATCTAATCTATATCTCTTCTCTGTCAGCCATTCCCCCTTGTTCTGTCGGTACGTGTCCTCGTAAAAAGCCTGAATCCAGGTTTCCTGTAGGCCCTTTTCAGGTGTTGAAAGGCCACAATAAGATCTCCCTGGAGCCACCTTTTCTCCAGGCTGAGCAAGTCAAGTAGGTTTCTCTTCTGTTGAAGAGTTAAATGAGTTTATCCCACTTGGAGATCACTTGATCTAGTAGTACCCATCTGCTGTGTAACAATGCCACCAAATTGACCCCACTTTCTCCTCCCCAGGAGCTTCCCTGTCACCCAGTCATTTATTTAGGACTGCTCTTAGTTGTAAGCAATGTTTTTTAAGTCGATTTCAGTTCTGTATTGTGGAAGAATGGAATAAAATCTGCTCAGTTTGTTTCCAAGTGGCAAAAGAAAACAAACCTGTCAGCTCCACTGCTCTGGTTGTATACTGGACATTAAGCATTCCTCAGTGGACCATTCTGAAGATTTAGCTTTCCACTTTTTTAATTCTTCTGCCCCTACTCCTGTTTAGCTGTCCCTTGAATAATTCTTATCTCTATGTTTTATCCCTTAGACAAAACTTGAGCAAAGGCAATCCTTCTGACTGTACTTGGTGTGTTTTGTCTAGGTTCTAGGGATGCTTTGGGTTCTGCTACATCTGCAGCTGCAGTACATTTTATTGCCATAAATACCACAGAAAAGGAAATTGCTTCACAGGAACTGAAAAGTATCCTAGATAACTAAATTGACAACTAGAGTATTACAGCAACACTGGTGGCTTAAAATGCTTTGCTACATGTCTGTTTTCTAAGTCATGTCATTGCAACCAGGGGAGTACAAGTTATTTAAGTACAAGTTAGCTGTTGACTTGGCAGAAGTCTGTGTTTATTACTTAATTTCTTCACAGAGCATGCCAGTGGAGCACCAGAAAAAGTAGACTGATGTGCTCAGCACGTGTTCGTGGACAACAGTTGAATGATGTGTTTTGAAAATTGCAGGGAGAAAACAACTTATTTTAATATTTCATCACCTTCCTTCCTTTCCCTTTGTCTGCAGAGAGAGTAGGTCCTCTTGCTTTTTCCTGTTTTCTTTTTTTCTGCCTTGATTCCCCTTTTCCAGTTTGGCAGCCCTTTCATGTCCTGCTCTGAAGTAGTGTACCCATGTTTGTGCTGCTAACAGCCATGTTATGAGACCTTCCTGTTTTCGTTTGGGGATTTTAATTTCTTTCTTTTAAAGTTCAGTTTGTGGTTTCCTCTCCTGTGCAGGTGGATAAGCATATCCGCCGGCTGGATGCAGACTTGGCCCGGTTTGAAGCAGATCTGAAAGATAAACTGGAAGGCAGTGACTTTGAAAACCCTGGATCTCAAAGCCTGAAAAGTGTGTACATCTTATACTTTGGTTGACAGCCTTTTCCAGCACTGAGTATATCTAGCCCGCAAGGCTAAGATAGAAAATAGGCTGTTCTTTCTGGAGGGAGAATACTAGTACACCATAGTGTGCTTCTCTACTTGTTTTTAATACTCTTCAAATATTTACAGTGTTCTGGCGGGCAATGAACAGGTGAAGAAAAACGTAGAGCTGGGATCTAACTTAGTGTCTCTGCTTGCCAGATCACCCTGAGGTGGCCCACAGTTGTAAGGAGGGTGCCGGCCAAGGGGCAACTGTGACAAAACTGAAGGGATGTTCTTGCAGCTTTTGAGTGTAACAGTCTTGGTTTCAGGCTTGATCTGTTGCTGAGTAAGTTCTAAGCTGTTTTTTCAGGAGAGTAGATTTGCCTATTTTCCTCCTTTTACCAGAATTTGCATACTAATCAAGCTGAGAATGACACGAAAAAATAGGAGTTAAAGGAAGGTACCAGTTTCTCTAATGTATACTGGAAATCTGGTGTAATAACTGTGAAATCTGAGTTAATGCTGTGGTTAACAGCAGCATGGCTGTATGCTTTTGAACTATGAAATAAGGGGTAAGATATCAGATGTGGACATAAAAGATAATTGATTAACTGATTAAGTGGCTGAATATTTAAAAATATACTGAGATTTAAAAAATATTACAGCATGTCTAATCAAATATGATGCTATTTATATCTTGTGCAGTGATACGGGCTAACATTTCATGCAGCTTATTTCATTTTCCATAATTAAGTGTTAGACTTCCATAAGATACATTATCTCTGAACTGCCAGTGTTGCATAGTAATTTCATTTTATGTGATCTTAATTTGCAGGTTTAGTTTTTAAGCACCTTTTGCAGTCAATGTATTGGCTTCTATTGTGGTGGGCTTGGCAATGCTAGGTTAATGGTTGGACTTCATGTTCTTAAAGGTCTTTTTCAGCCTAAACAGCTCTGATCCTTGTATACTGCGATGACCTGATTGCTACAATTGTGAACACAAGAGTTTGCTGCTCAGTCATACTACTTGCCAATTCGGCATATTTGTGGTATAGAAATGTATTTCAGAATCAGCATTTGTGTTAAGTTACGTATGAAATAAGGCTTTCAAAACAAATGGCATCAAAATAAGAGCTTCTGGGGATGTTTCTGGGATTCCAGTAGGTTGAAACGGTGGCTCTTTTTGTTTATAGAGGGACGAAGTCAGAAAGACAAAAGAGGCTCTCGCGGTCGAGGCAGACGAACGTCTGAAGAAGATACACCAAAGAAGAAGCTCAAAGGAGGGTAAGGCATAGCCCGTCACAGCTCTGGTGACTTTGGCTTGACACCTCATGAATTTTCCACGAGCTCATGTTACCCTATTTATGACTCAGGTCTGGGTGGTGGGTGGTGTTAGTGTGTTCTGGTCTTACTCCAATTCATTAGTGTCCTCCTTAGGTCAAGTCAGCTTTATTAATTAACTGTTTGATTGGCATGTGGAAACTCAGCATGCTTGGAATGCCCTCTTGACTGGAAGGACAAGATCAGCTTTTCTGTTGCTGTTGGCAAGCTGGGAGAAAATAGCTCTGATTTTTTTTTTGTCCCGCAGCTATTTTTAACAGTTGTTTGTGGTCTTAATTGTAAATAGAAACACTTGCTCATCAGGACAAAAACTGATGATATATTGTTGTTCTAGAAATTGTGGAGAGCTTTGGGGATTGTTTTCAAAGAGTTGTCCTAGATAGTCTTAAATAATCTAACTTGGTTTTGTGACGCAAGGAAAAAAGCATATCCCCTCTCCATGATTAGATTTATGTTAAAGGGGCTCTGTTAATTATGATATTTTCATTTGGCTAAACAGAGGGACAGAAAACTAAAAATAGTTTCCATTGACCATTACTGACATGTCAGATTAATGCATTCTTGTTAGAGCAAGATGGTTCATTCATGCCTGGCAATGAGAGAAAGAATGTCTATTAAAACGGATTGGATGGTGAATCAGATTCTTCTGTCCACAAGCAGAAGTGATCTGTACATTAATTTTGTTACTGTAGTCATGGCATCTACAAATCATTCTCTTAATCCTTAATAGTCAAACTCATGTTTTGTGTTTGTAATAAGAATTTAATACATTCTTTCATTCATGTTACAAAATTAAACCTACCTTATGATTTTTATCATTGGATAATCTGTGATAATGTAAGCTAAGCTCTCAAGTACAATCAGTGTGTTTTAGAGAAGACACTGTTAAAAATTAATGTTCCCAAGTGGGATTTAGATCTTGGGAACATGGTGTTACCTGCAATGAGAAGTGTTTTTCCTCAATCTGTCCTTGTTCACAGATCCGAGTTTGCTGATACCATCCTGTCAGTGCATCCCTCAGATGTCCTAGACATGCCAGTGGACCCCAATGAACCTACCTACTGCTTATGTCACCAGGTGTCCTATGGAGAAATGATTGGCTGTGACAATCCTGATGTAAGCACTTGAGATTATTTATTTCCAGATGTTTGCTACACCACATGGCTGTGAAATCTGAGGATCTTACTCGCTCAGTTAGATCATTCAGCTGTTACTTTCATTTTGTGAAACACTAAACATCTCCTGTGGGTTTTTCCTTTCTGTTTTGCAGTGCCCAATTGAGTGGTTCCACTTTGCTTGCGTTGACCTCACCACCAAACCAAAAGGGAAATGGTGAGTGTGACAAGATGCCACTTTTTGATTTTCACCAGTCTACAATTTGCCTCATAAGAATCACAGTAAGAATTAAGAGCCCATTGTGACCCTTCCTGACAGAGGAACTTTGCTCTTGTCATCAGAGGGTTTGCATCTTCTGTGGTTTGGAATCATGTTTGTTCAATGGTAGAAAGTACAAAAGGAACTTTCTTCCTAAAGTCTACTTGCATGTGAGTCTTGGATTCTGGTTGGAGCAAAACAGAGACCCAGGCAGGTGCAGAGTTTTTGATCCGAGGCTGTGTAAATGTATACATGTTGCATCTCAAGCTTGCTGTATTGTCATGTAGTTGTGGCTGTGGTTAAAATTGAGAAGTGTGTATGTATTGTTTCACTTCTGGAAGCAAAATTTGAAGACTGCTCTAACGTAAATTGGCTGCTTTTAAACCACCCTCCACCCATTCATTTGCAAATGATAACAAACCTTTTGGGCTATGTGTTATTAACTACAGGAACTGATTACTGCCTCTGCTTCTTTCCCTCTAGGTTTTGTCCTCGTTGTGTTCAGGAAAGAAAGAAAAAGAAGTAAGCAGTAGAGGGGAATACATTTAATATTCCTTCATTCATGTTGCAATATAATCTTTGATTATTTTTTTAATCTGCCTTCCTTCTTTTTCTGATATGATATTTAGTTGTCCAGTGGCCAGTTGTAATTCAGTCTTTTCAAGTGAAAATGGCTTTCAGAGGGAGCCCCAAATCCCTTTGCCACAGGTATTTTATTTATGTTATACTTGCACAGCACTGAAATTGGTGTTACTATGAAGTGCTAGGGCAGCCAGTAGCTGTAGTCTCTGCTAGTTTACTGGGGTCTGTGAAACCAGATAGGGCACTGCAGGAGAATGAAATGCCTCAATCCAGTGTGGTGCATCACCATCATTGAAACAATTTAGGCCTGGAGCTTGGTCCTCAGAGAAGAAGGAATTTTCTCCGATGTAGCCTGCATGAAAGAAATAGGCTTCATTGTTTAGGTGTGAAGTCCATCTGGTTTGCAGTTTTGTAGTACAGAAAGGAACAGGAAAGCTGGTTCACTGTTTCCAGTGTCTGTTTTCCCAAAGTTTTGCTGGGGTAGGATTGGGAAAGAAGTGAGATTAAGCCTTCTCTTTTGGGAAATTTCTTCTGTCTGCCTTTGCACTGCCTTTATTTTACTTAATCTTGTCCCCATTCACATGAACCTTAAGCAAACCATTTGACTTTTCACCTCCTCCTGGAAAAGGTTTGTCTTTTGGGGGAGAAAACCTTTAAAAAGCACAGGATTTGTCCTGCAGTTTCATAGTGACAGTAGTACTGAGAGAGGGTGTTACCTTTCTTGGCTGTTTTACATTTCTCTGAAGATCCTTTAAGTACATTACTGTGAAGATGAAATCTAAAGTATTCTAATAGAGATAGAAGGTCGGATTTATTCATAAAATAAGATGAAGGCCTGTCTTTTGTAACTTGTTTGTGTGTGTTGCACCTGGGTAAATCAGGAAAACAATCTTTAGGGGAAGGCTCCCTAAGGACAATGTGCATATTCCCAGGAGTGTGTGGCAAAGCCGAAAAGGCAGCCTTGTAACCTGGGGGCTGGGGTGTGAATAGCATTTGCTGTGAAGCACTGCTGTGGACGAAGACCTTTCAGCAGGAATGTTTTAATGTGACTTTCATCTTTTCGATGGGAGGGGGTGGGTTGTTGCACATTTGCATGTTCTTGACTTCTTTAAGCTGCCTTTCAGATTATGAATGTGAATCCTTGCTGTCAGTATGGTGTCAGTTGCTGCAGCAGAAGGAAGAGAAGGAAATTAGGAGTAGGAAAACAAACAAAAGTCTTTCTGTTTTTGATTCCTTCCTCTGAGTCAGTAGTGGATGTAGAAGTTGAGGGAAGGGCAGAGAGAAGTGTTGTCTGCATATAAACCCCTTGCTTATGGGGCTTACCTGCCTGCAATAAAAGATGTGGGGGAAGATGGTCTTGTTCACAGAGGGGGAGGGGAAAAAACCGTACCTGCACAAAGCTCTGCAGCAGTAGGCACCAAGGTTCATGAACTTGCTGTCTGTGATCCCTAATGGGTGTTGCTTGCAGCTCTGTGCAGAGCTGTGTACTACTTTGCATACTGTTGTGTCTTGGTATAGACTGCTGGAAAAGACATCAAGAAACTTCCAGATGAGCTTTTCTTCTGCCGTAAAAAGCAATCTGAATAAACAGTACAGAGGAAAAACCACTGCAGTCAGACTTTGGCACCTGTTCCCAAAAGAGGAAAGTTTTTTCCCTGTTCTATACTGACCCTCTTACTTGGGTTTTAGTAGACCACAGCTCTTGCCAGTTTTCCTTCCCTGCTTTGCTCTGTTAGGATTTGTAGATGTTGCAGGTATGTCAAAAGTGACATAGAAGAAACCTCGTAATCCTGGGACAGCTTTTCTGTGGACATTTTTATCTGCATATTGCATCTGCTATGGAAAACAACAAAAAGCCTGTCTCCAGAGTCCTGTCATTTAAAGTGTGATGCTGCACGTGTGTTCACCATGTTGCATCACTCTGCATGATGTATATGGAGTTTTCACAGTTGTGTTTACAAGATAATGTGCATTTGTCATCGCTGTTGTGATAGCACCCAGAAGGCAGGCAGGCAAATGAAAAGCGGATTGCTGGAGGGGAGGAGAAGGACCAGTCACACAAACCTGACCTTGGACATGCAGTCAGCCCTCTTTGTCTTTTTTGCCTCTGAGAGGAAATTTAATAGTGATACCTCATGAGCCAGCCTGTAATTCAGTAGCCCGTGAGTGAGACCTGTACCTCATTGACCTGCTACACTGGATTGATGGAGGAGTGTTGACTGTCTTCTGAAGAGTAGTGGTGATGCTCTTTCAGGTTTTATTTTCCCTTTCCACTCAGTGGTATTGTATATTACTCTTTCCCTCATTTCCCCCCAAGGCTTTATTAGTAGTGGTGTCACCATAGATCAATCTCAAAATCCCACTGCACCTCTCTGGAAGTCTTGCTGGAAGTATGCCCTTACAGAAGTATGTAGCTGTGGCTTAGTCACTGCAAAGCTAACCACCCTCAGCTCCAAGAAGGTGGTCAGGTAGGGCAGCAAAACACAGTTTGTTAGCAAGTGCTTTTTTGGGCTTGGAAGAGCAGACACTTTTCACTTTAACCAGCAAAGCAAAAATAAGCTCTGGAAGTTACCATCAGCCCTCAAAAGGAAAGGGTTTTACTAGGGTTCATAAATAGTGTGAGGTACAACATACTGCTTTTCTTTACAACATAAGGTCTCAAATGATCTGATAACAGCAATAAACTGTCCCACTCAGAACTCACCAGTGTGGGGGCTCTGACAGGCTCAAGAGTGTCTCTTGGCCGATTTTTAAGACACCCTATAGACAGAAATACCGGTAGCCTTCATTTTTGCTTACTAAGGGATTTAAATCTTTCTCCTGAATTTTGAATGTACAGTGTTAAATATACTTTCATGGAGAAGGGTGAACAGGATCCACAAAGGAATGTTCTACTAAAGATTGTCAAAATACCCGAATACCTTGTGGGGTTCAGCTTTATTGCAGCTTGTCCAAACTGGAAATGAAATGACTTTAACCCAATTGTTCTATTTTTTAAAGTAATTTGATCTTTGTTCCCTTTGTAAATGGAAGAGAATATAAATCTTTTTCTAAAAAAAAAAAAAAAAAAAAAGTAAATTAAGAAATGTATATCTGTATTTTTGGATCATGTTATAGATAATGGGTATATTGTTATAAATAAAGTATTTTTGGGAGCAACGATGTGGGAGAGCGCATTGTGCTGTTGCGGCGAGCAGGGGGTGATGCACGGGGCCGGCCAGCAGGGGGCGCGCGGGGGCGAGCTGCCGCGAAAGGTCGCTAGGACCCAACGGGGTCCCGCGGGGAGGGAGGGCGCTGCTGAGCGCATGCGCGGGGGGCGGCCCTCAGCGTGTTGGTGCGGGGGCAGCGGGTCCGTCCTCCGGCCGCTGTTGCCGCCCGCAGCGGATCCGGCCCGGGGCTGCCGGGCCCGCAGGCGGTTTGCCCGCTCGGAGCGGTGCGGGAGGCGGCCGCGTCCCGGCTGCGGGTCAGCGAGCCGCTGCTCACAGCGGAAGGGAGAGTTTCTGTCCTGCGGTGCTGCGACGCGATGGGCGCCCTCAGCGACCGCCGGGGTACCGCCGGGCAGAGCGGCTCTCGCCCGTAGAGCCCTGTAGCTCCTCACAGGCTGGGAGAGGAGCCCGGGTGGCCAGGAGCGGAGCGTGCCCCTTGGCTGGACCCCTCTCTTCAGGGTGGCCATGGGGGCTTTCTCCGTGGTGCCCCGCTGCGCTGTGTGGAGCCGCTGCGCGCCGCTGACATGGCTGAGGGGCTTCCGCGGGAGCACCTTGGCGCAGCTGAGCAGCACTAGTGTCCTGGCGTCGCTTCAGCAGAGGACACAGCCCCCGAGTGTGGTTCCCAGGCCGTGGGACTCGAGGTCCCGGAGCAGGAGAGCGCTCCATGCAGGCTCCTCCAGCCTCCAGGAGGTCATGCTGACCAGCGAGCGGTACGAAGTCCGCAGGCTGCCCTTCTCCCGGGTGTCCGATGGCGATGTGGCGTTCTTCGAGCAGATGATGCCAGGCAGAGTCATCACAAATGCGGAGGAACTGAAACCATTTAACGTGGACTGGCTTAGATCGGTCCGGGGTAAGCGAGTTTGCTTAAGATTTTGATTTTGTTTAAACCTCTCTGCCTCTGTTACCAGGCCAGAATGAGAGGGCAAAGAAAATCTCATCTTTATTTATAGCAGATCAGAATTCTCCTTTGAGAATTGCCTAATATTTGGTAATCTTTCAGGCTTTCGTTACAAAAAACCCTAAGACCTGTTAACTTACTGGGTTTTTTTTCCTGAAGTGCGTTGACAGTGAACACTCTTGGCTGGCATTCAGAAAACAAATGTTGTGAAATTTTCAGTTGCTCTTGTCAAAGATTTTATAAGAATATGAAACCTTTCCCATTGCCCCTGCTGGCAACTGAGTCTACATGTGCGTGCAAAGCTTTTGCAGTGCTTTAAGGGAAAGCCTGCTGTTGAACATGTTTCGTTTAAAAGGGCCTCTGCCTCCCGCTGGAGGGAGCATTGTTATTTCAGACATCGTGCTGTACCACCTTTTCTGTAGAACCCACAACTTGTCTTGAGAGTCCCTTGCTTTCATTGCAGGCTGTAGCAAGCTGATGCTGAAGCCACAGACAACAGCAGAGGTGTCTCAAGTTCTCAGGTAATGCGCACCTTTTCTGCTGGGCTTTGTGGTGAGGAGGCTGAGGTGAGGGAGGGTATGTCAGGTGAAGGGGATTTCTGGATGTTCAGGCATTCCTCAAGCATTGGAAATGCTGGAGCTGTTTTCTTCTTGACTGCAGTGTCTTGTAGTTGAGCTCTGTCTCAGCCTCTCTCTTCTCTTTATATCCCAGCTGCCCACTGTTTCCTGATGTACCTTTTGTGCCAGCTGCTCCCAGGGCCAGAGGCACTGCATGCTGTTGCTAGCCTGAGGGTATGGCAGTGATGGGTGCAGGTTCCTGAGCAGGAATGTTTTCGCTTAGGGAGCTGAAATTTTTCAAGGCAGAAAGGGACTTCCTGTGATTTGTGCTTACTCGGGCTCAGTGCTCTCCCTGTCCCTCGGCTTTTCTGGAATGATGGTGTCATGTCAGTATCAGTCAGACACAAAGGCCACACTTTTGTTTGTTTTACAAAATACAGCTTGCCTGTCCTGGCCAGGTGTGCTTGCAAAGGCTGTGGGCACCAGCAGGCTTCTCAAATCAACGTTGATGGCTTTGAGTAGGAGGTCTTAGGAGTGCTTAGTGTGGAGGAGAGAGGGAGAGGTAAGCAAGTGGATTCAGTATTGATTAGTTTTCTGTTTTTTTGTCGAAATCAGATGCTGTGCCAGTGCTCAAGAGGAGCAGTTGTGTTGAAGGACTCAGAAAGGTGTGTGTGAAAAGTTAAAGGTTAGGCCAGAATCAGGCAGTTTGAGGAGCTAATGTTTTGACCACTAAATCAGTGAGAACACTTCCCTGGTTCGCTGTTGTGAGCATCAGGATGTGGGATTGCTGTTTGTCTGAGATATAGAGCTGCAGGGACCCACTCCTGAAGTAGCCATTGGTGCCATGCAGCTTTGTGCCATCCGTTGTGAGGGATCCTCTCTGAGTTCAGAGAGGATGTGATGAGGGTGCTTTGCAGGGATGTTGCAGGCTGTGAGGTGATGCATCTGAGGCATAGATGCACATGCTTCATCACCTACAGGGCATTTATTTCTTAAGGGCAGCTATATGTTAAACTGCTGTCAGAGCCCACTGAGGAAGCCAAGTTGTTAACAGAAACTGCTACATAAGTACCTTCCTATAAATGCATGTGTGAGCAGTGATTTCCAGGCAGATGTTTTGTGGCAGATCTGTAGATATGCACAGAGATAACCCGAAGTGTTTGTTGCTTTGCTCAGTGCTGGGTGAGTTGGGTAAGGAGTTCTGCTTTCTCAATTTTGCAGTGACACTATACCTCTGTGTCAATTTAACTTTTAGGCTAAACGCAGCTTAATTTTAAGGAGCATTAAGCACTGTTGCAACAGTAGACATTTATGTGGAGGTGAAACGCTTCTAATGGACTGGATTAGGGCCTTAAAATCTGCAAGACTTCAGAAACCTTTTTCCTTCCAGGTACTGCCACGAGAGGAACCTGGCCGTGAACCCACAGGGGGGTAACACAGGCCTCGTTGGGGGCAGCGTTCCTGTCTTTGATGAGATCATTCTCTCCACTGTTCTCATGAACCGAATCATCAGCTTTGACAAGGTGTCTGGTAAATATTGTAGACATGTAAAGCGTAGAAATGTGCCCCAGGCCCTAAACGAGCCATTTTCCTGGGAACCAGTAGCTGCACAATCAGCAAGATTCAGCCCAGCAGGATCATAAGGGATGTCAGAGGCCTGTTTCATGCAGGCTCCTGCTCTAATCCTTAGGTTATAACAGTAGCAGACAAAACATACATGTGATATTTACCTTTTTCTGGAGTATCAGCTTGTAACTGGCTGTTTTTGTTTCAGGAATCCTTGTATGCCAAGCCGGCTGCATCTTAGAGAAGCTCAATGAGTACTTGGAGGAGCAGGGGTTTATCATGCCACTTGACTTGGGGGCGAAGGGTAGCTGCCACATCGGTGGCAATGTGGCCACTAATGCTGGAGGCTTGCGGCTCTTGAGATACGGCTCTCTCCGAGGGACAGTGCTAGGACTGGAAGTGGTAAGGCGAGTACCTGGCGGTTCCCTTCTGTGTTTAAACCTCTACTTCCTACCATTTCCTGCTGTTCTAGCTCTTAGCTATCCATTATGCAGACAAGTTCCTCTACAGGCTTCCACTTAACTTTTCCTTGTATGGCTCTTTCGAGAAGGAGTCAATAAGTGACTTCATGCATGTAGCATCTCTTATTGCTACCACAGTGCCCAGCTTTCACCTCTGTCCTTACTGACAGAAGTGATATGAGATGGTTTTCTAATCCAGACAAGTGAAAAGAGGACAGGGAGAGATTTGGTGATCCCAGGTCACCTGCATGAGTTTGGTTCCCCTGTGAAGTGGTGGAGCTCTGGAACATTCCACTAATCCCATTCTATAGCACTGTCTTCTAGTGGCTGCTCACTCGATTTCTAATAGAGCTGTCCACTTTGGGTTTGTTTGGCTGCTGGCTTTCTCCTTGAGTTTTTGCTGTACCTCAGCCGGCTTCTGCCCTGCAGTCCTGTGCCTCTGTGTGTAGAGGCTGGGATTAGTTCTGAAAGATTTTGGGGCTTGGGAGCAAAAAGTTAATAGGAAATAAATTAGGTAGGTAACAAAAGCCTCGTTTGGTTTTATTGTGCATGCCCAGAAAGGAGAGCTTTTGCTTCTCAGGTTAGTCCCTCTAGTGTCAAAACATCCTTTAATAACATGTCTTGGAGACATTCAACCTTGATTTAAGGCTCAGGTGATCGAGGGCTTACTTCATTCTGGTTAACTATGTTCGCTGGTTTAAATAGTGTTCCTTCTTTCTGTTGAGTAATGGGAGCTAGGGCTGCAAAGAATGGCTGATCTTCACCACTGGTAAGAAAAGCAGAGAAATTCAGTCTTCTGTTATTACTTGTCCTGTTGGAATGTGTGCAAACAGCACTCTAAAAAAAGAAACAGAAAAGTTGGGGAAGACTCAGGATATAGAGGGGAGGAAGAGCTGGGAGTGGAGGAACAGAGGAAAGACTCTGGGAGTGGGCTGCAGCTGGAGCCCACTGGTCATTAGCTTGGTAGTAGACAAGCTTATGCCAATAGATTTCTACATAGGTGCTTTGACTGGGTCTCTGTATTCCCACAGGTGCTGCCTGATGGCTCAGCTCTGGACTGTTTGGCCTCTCTGCGCAAAGATAACACTGGCTATGATTTGAAGCAGCTTTTCATTGGATCTGAGGGGACCTTGGGAGTTATCACTGCTGTCTCCATACTCTGCCCTCAGAAACCAAAGGCTGTGAACCTGGCATTCCTAGGTAGGAGCTGGTGCTGAGTTCACACCTGAATTCGGAGACTGCGAAGGGAATAGGGATGGAGTGAAGAAAGCACTGGTCAGCCTGCTGAGCTGCAGTACCAGCATCAGCTTGTTTCTTGAGAAAGAATGTGGTGCTAGATGTTAAAATATCTGTGCAGATCTTTTACATTGGTGATGTAAACGTGTAAAATACCTGCAAGGGCAGGTTGTTCTAAAAGGGAAGGGGAGACAGGAGCTTAGCAGGGTGAAGAAGCAGGCAGGACACTGCTCTCACTGATGAGGGCCTGGTCTGACAGTAATCAAGCTAGGTGAGCAGGGCAAGTGTGGTGACAGTAGGCGGTCTGGCCAATCCAGTGGTCACCAGGTGAGGCCTTAGTGACAATGCACGGCTGAAAAGTCAAGCCTACAGGTCAGGATCTGGCTCAGCAGCGTACATGAGCAGGTGCAGCTGCTTCTGAGCCTCAGCAGAGATGTCTCTGCTTGACTTGAAGCCTGATAGACTTTTTAAATCATTTTACAGGGTTTCAGGGGCCTGGCTTTTGTTCCTTATTCCTCTGTGCTCTGTTTGAAGGGTGTCAGAGTTTTGCTAAAGTTCTGGAAACATTTACAACCTGCAGAGCCATGCTGGGAGAGATCCTGTCTGCCTATGAGTTCATGGATGAGAAGTGCATGGAATTGGTTGAGAGACATCTGAAACTGACCAGCCCAGTGACAGGTACCAGTGTCTTTTGTGCTGTAGAAAGAGGCATTGTATTGCTTAGTTTTTATATCTTTTATATACACAGTGGATGTGTGGGCATCCCTCATAATTTTTGTACCCAGTATTCAATTCCAAAGACATTTGATGGAAGCCTTTAAAGATAAAATTTGTTATTTCTACTTGTTCCCACAAAACTGCTGGTTTTCTGAAAAGCAGTGGCTAGGTAAAGGATAGAACATGTAAGTGAAGTGCCCTAGAGATAAAAGATTGACACTTGAGCTGCCCTTCCACTGGCACCAGAGAATCTGGGTATAGAGCAACTTCAGGAAATGTGCCAAGCTTGGGAAAAGCTCCAGAACCTGCATTAAATTCCTGTGCTTTTGTCCCAGAGCATCTGGTTATTCTGTTCTCCCTCACTTTCAGGCAGCCCTTTTTATGTTTTAATTGAAACTTCGGGCTCCAACTCAACCCATGATGAAGAAAAATTGAACAACTTCCTAGAACAAGCCATGAATTCTGGTTTGGTCACGGATGGAACTGTGGCAACAGATGAGAAGAAGATAAAGGCAAGTCATCATTTCCTCTTGCACAAATCTCTTTGACATGATTCTTTACTTGGATTTGTGTTTTTAATGGGGAAATGTGCAGACTGATGTTTGGTATAAATGTCCCTGAGTGACCTGGTACCTTATTTACATATTGAGTAAGAATGCTAAGAGAGAATCCTTACCACTGCTGACTCTTCCCAGAAGGCCTGAGTATTTGGGGTTTCAATTTCCTCTTTTAAAAAGATCAGAATAATGTACTACATCTTTCAGTAGTTGCCGGGGTAGGACCCAAACTGCCTGAAACCTACTGAAACCATTAGTCGAGTTGCCAGCAAGGCCAGGAGTGAGCAAAGTCCTGTAGGCCAGCACGACAGGGGTGTGCTAGAGCCAGAGACTGTGGTCCCTGGGAGCAGAATGGATACATGGTGTCTTGGTGAGGACAGTGTTTTGTGTCCTGTGAATGTAAGTCTTTTACACTGACCTGTGTTTCTTTCAGCCCAAGTTCCCAAACCAACCTTTGCAGTTCAGTAGAGGAGGCACATCCACAGGTCTTGGGAAACTCAAAACAGCTTTGAAGAGAATGCCCATGCCTGTGTTCATTCTCTCTGGGTACTGGAAGCTTGAAGAATTGGTGTATCACTTTACTGTACAGTGCTGCCAAGAAAGTATTATTACTAGCTTTCAAGAGGTGGAGGATATCAAGGGACATCAGATGCTGATGTTCTATGCAAAGAATTAAGATTCTTTTTCCCTCCATGCCACAGTGCATGGAATCCAAGAGGTACTTGGTTTATGTGGATATCTTTGGTTTTTGATTGACCAGACGCTGTGGAGCCTGCGGGAGAGAATCACAGAGGCTCTCACTCACGATGGCTGTGTCTACAAATACGACATCTCCCTCCCTGTGGGAAAGCTGTATGATCTCGTGACTGACACCAGGGCTCGGCTGGGCCCAAATGCCAAAAGTGTGGTGGGCTATGGCCACTTGGGTAAGTGTGGATGCTGGGAAATGGGCAATTGCTCTTCTGTGCTCCAGGTTTTGCTGGGCGACTTCCTAGTAGGTTTAAAGGTTGGTTTTTAGATTAGTGAGAGGTATAGACTAAATAGCCAAGAGCTGCGAGAAGAGGAGGATGCATGAGGATCTTTGTGTTCGAATTTCATTGCTTTCAGACTGTATTGCATATATAAATGGCAAGTTGCTAGCCAGCCACTGAACTGGTCATTTGTGTATTCATGGAATCACAGACTGGTTTGGGTTGAAAGGGACCTTAAAGCTCATCCAGTTCCAACCCCCTGCCATGGGCAGGGACACCTTCCACTAGACCAGGTTGCTCCAAGCACCGTCCAGCCTGACCTTGAACCCTGCCAGGGATGGGGCAGCCACAGCTTCTCTGGGCAACCTGTGCCAGGGCCTCACCACCCTCACTGGGAAGGATTTCTTCCTCACGTCTAATCTAAATCTCCCCTCTGTCAGCTCAGAGCCGTTCCCCCTTGCCCTGTCCCTACAGGCCCTTGTCAAAAGTCCCTCTCCGGATTTCTTGTAGCCCCTTTAGGCCCTGGAAGTTGCTCTAAGGTCTCCACAGAGCCTTCTTTCTCCAGGCTGAAGAAGCCCAGCTCTCTCAGCCTGTGTCCTCAGAGCGTCTTTATGGCCTCCTCTGGACTCACTCAAGCAGGTCCTATCCCTCTTATGTTGGGGGCCCCAGAGCTGAATGTAAGAGGGACGTGGATTCTTGCTCTCTACTTTTTATTGAAATGTATAAGTTGTTTAATTGGACCATCAACTTGTACTTGGACACCTCTGGTTCACACTTTTTTGTCCAAAATGATCAGTCATATTGGAAATAAATTTTGCCTGGGTAATTAACCTTCCAAAAGAGAGTAATAAAGCTAACACACAGAAAGGCTGGTACTTTTGTCAGGATGCTTTGAAACTAGTTTGATTTTACAAGCAGGTAAATTGGTAGTTTAGCAGAGCTGTTCTGTTCAAAAGAAAACAACAGCAGAACACACAAGCACACTTGATTTGAGATGATTTGAAAGATATGGAAGGACAAAAAGACAAGCCTGCGTAGCAAAGGCTGTCTCTGGTAGCTCCTGGTAGTGGGCATTAAGCCGTTTACTGTGAGGGTTTGCTGGGATGCAGGAAGAGGTTCCGGAGTGGGAATGAGTAAGTTTTGTTTATCTTTGTGTGTTTTGTCTCCTGAATACCCAACAACTATGTGCCTAATCAAATACGGTCACACACAAGTGGCAACAGGAGAAAATGTTCTGCTTGCTTTGTTTCTGTTGACATGTGCCAAAGTGCATTTAGAACATTGCACAAACATAATGGGGAGAGAGAAAGTAATGAAGGGCCATATTAAAATCTAATTATTATTATGAAACACCACTGGGGCAGTCTTTGGCATGCCGCCTCAGTAGCAGGACAATATCTGAGGCACCACAGTTCGAATTTTCAGATCACAAGAGCTGCAATTTTGAAGTAGCTTAACTCAGAACCCTTCCTCAAATGTTGCACTGGAAGCATGGAAAAACAAAGATCCTACTTGAATTATTTGTGAATGGAGACGCTGGTGTTTGTAGAAGGATAGCAAATTGTCCTTTACACAGTCTGGGGACTAACAAAGGCACCGTTGTTTGGGTACATGGAGGAGGCAGTAATGAGTCTCCATTGTGGGACCACTGAGTGTTTCTTACAGACCCACCTCTGCAATGTTTTCTTACAGGAGATGGAAACTTGCACTTGAACATCACGGCAGAGTCCTATAACCATTCCCTGCTGGATGCCATTGAGCCCTTTGTGTATGAGTGGACTGCAAGATACAACGGCAGTATCAGCGCAGAGCATGGACTGGGCTTCAAGAAAAAGCAGTTCATTCAGTACAGCAAACCCAAGGAGGCAATCCGTCTAATGCAGCATTTCAAAGCCATGTTAGACCCCAAAGGGATCCTCAACCCATACAAGATGCTGCCCTCCAGTTCCTGAGAGCAACACACACTGACAAGTGAGCAGATACCATCACGCAAGGGTGGAGCCTATAGCTCAGTAACTGCCCTTTAACCATAAACATGCTCATGTATCAAGCAAGCACTTGGAATGCTCCTTGTTTTATTTCTTTAATGTGATGGAACAAGTAAAGAAACATGGCTCATCTTTTTAGGGGTGCCTGCTCTTTCTGAAGAACACATTACTGCATTTGACTGTGAGTTTCCTGTTTAACCTGAGCACTGCAACCAAGCATGCAGCTGTTGTGTGTGGATATTCCAGCTCTCTTTCCCCTTAGTTTGCTCTGATTTAGTAGTGAAGTGATACCAGCCAGAGGAGGCTGATTCTTGCACACTTAGGGTGTGCAAGTATCAGAGACCCAGGACAAAAACATGGGGATGCTATACTACATCTGACTGAATGACGGAACTCAAAAGGGTTGTAGTGAATGGGGCTGCATCTGGCTGGTGACTGTTCACCAGTGGTGCTCTTCAGGGCTCAGTCCTAGGGCCAATGCTGTTCAATACTTCATTAGTGATCTGGATGCAGGAGTTGAATGCAATGTTAGCAATTTTGCTGACAGCACAATCAGCTGAGGGTGGTGAGACACTGGCACAGGTTGCCCAGAATTGTGGCTGCCCCATCCCTGGCAGTGTTCAAGGCTGGATTGAGACAAGGCTTTGAGCAACCTGGTCTAGTGGCAGGGGGGTTGGAACTAGGTGATCATTGGTCCATTCCAACCCAAACCATTCAGTGATTCTACACTGGGAGTGCTGTTGACTCTCTGGAGGGACGAGATCTTGCAGAAGGATCTAGGTAGACTGGGGCATCAGGCGGTAATCAGTGGTGTGAAATCTAACATGTCAAAGTGCCAGATTCCACACCTGGGATAGAGTAGTACCAGGCACAAGTATAAACTGGGAGAGAAAGTGGCTGGGGAGTAGTCCTGCAGCAAAGGATCTGTGGTGCTGGGTGGGCAGCGGGCTCACAGGAGCCAGCAGTGTGTGCCCTGGCAGTTGAGAGGACAGACTGCATCCTGGGGTGCATAAAACGCAGCAAAACCAGAAGGCCAAAAGAGGTGATTGTTCCACTGTAGTCAGTCTTGGTGTGGCCTCACCTCAAGTGCTGTGAGCAGTTCTGGGCCCCACTGTTCAAGGAGGATGTGAAGGTACTTGAACGTGTCCAGAGGCGGGCGACAAAGCTGGTGGCAGGGCTGGAAGCTGGGTCCTGAGGGGAGCAGCTGAGGACTCTGGGTTTGCCTCCTTTGGAGAAAAGGAGGCTGAGGAGAGCAACCTCATTGTTTTCTACAGCTTCCTGAGAAAGGGACCTGGAGAGGGTTGTGCTGATCTCTTCTCCCTAGGATCCAGTGATAGGATGCATGGGAATGGCTCAAAGCTGTGCCAGTGGAGGTTTAGGCTGGACATTAGGAAACATTTCTTTACACAGAGGGTGATCAAAGTGCAACAGGCTTCCTGGAGAGGTGGTTGATGCCCCAAGCCTGTCAGTGTTTTAAGAGGCAGTTGGGCAATGCCCTTAACAGCATGCTTTAAATTTTGGTCAGCCCTGAAGTGGGCAGGTCATCAGTTGGACTAGACAATCATTGTAGGTCTTTTCCAACTGGACTGTTTTATTCTGTGATGGGGTTTTTTGCTGGCTTTTATTTTTTCCTCTACAGTGTGCCTCTGTTTTTGAGATGACAGGAGTGATTGTCATACAGCTTGGTGTACAAAACCACATGGTCACCCTGTCAGAGGACAAGCCAAGCCTTCTGCTAGTGAGTCATCTTTGGGTCTAATCCGTGTTTGCTATTCATGTCTGTATTTACCAATCCATGTCACTCTTAACTGATTCGGAGAAAAACTCCAGGAACAAACTTGCAAACAAAGTTTTAAGTTGACAAGCAGGTATTCTTTATTGCAGCACCGGGAGACAGCAGGGATAGCTCCTCCTAACTTGTATCATGGTATTGCTACGCAAGCCGTCCTTATGTAGTCACTTGGGCATACACACATATTCATGAGACTACGTATGCATTACATCATTTTCCAGAAAGTTTCCCGCATGGACAAAAATGTGATGGTGGTCTTTGAGAGTCATTTACTTCTTCCAACAATCTTCATCACTTCAGGCAGCCTTTGAAGCACCAGTTTAATTAACATTACAAACACAGTAATCATCCTGTCCTTCTACTTATCAGTTAGTTTAACTGCTCCCATCCTGGACACCTGCTAGTCCCGGATACTCCCCAGTAGATGTTTACACCAGCTTAGTGGGTTCATTAACATAGCAATTGTCATGTCCTTCTGCTTATCAGTTAGTTTAACTGTGCCCTCCTAGACATCTGCTGGTCCCAGACACTCCCCATCCCCAGGTCCTGTTTTTCTCTTGTTTTTCCCACATTTTTTATACTAAGGTCCTAAGGACCCAAAACTATGTCAACTACCTTCAAGCACCAGTTACTTTCCATTACAAAGCCACCAAGCCCAGCCTTACCTGGAACTGATTACATTTGGTGCCTCCTTGTCTCATAACCCAGACTGTTGTATCAAATGAAGTAGATGGTTGGCTGTGAGGTATCAAAGACAGACTCCAGTTCTGGTGAAATCTGAAGACTTTTTTTCCACATCCCTTTTATAGCCTACTAAGTGCTAAGTAGTAACTTTCCACTCTCTTGCTTCCTTATCATCCCGATTTGGCAAAACTACTAAGGGTTACAAATACTCACATTGTTTGGTCTGTCTTTGAGATGCACATCCTGCTTTATCTTGCAAACCACCTGCTTTGTTTTGCTAACCGATCTTTACCCTTCATTGTTCTCTTTACAGTTCCCAAGGCTTTGGCCCGACCAGGGCAATAGCACCTAGTGTTTTCTTCACTGTTCCCAAGGCTTAAGTTGGACCAAGGGAGATAAGGCCTGAATCCATTTCCTTAACTATTTCTATCCCCTCACCCACATCTCCCCCTTTTTGTTTTGCTAAAAGACAGCTTTTATAGATTTATGATCTACTTTTGCCAAAGTTTCTGTATTCTCCATTAGCTATTGTAGCAAACCAGGCACACAGATTAGAATACCTAAAAAGACTGACAAAATGATTAAGATAAGGTAAAGCCATGCTGTAATGTTCAAGCCAGAAAATACTTTGTTCAGCCAATTCAGTCCCTCGTCTTCCTGAAGGTGTGCTGTCCTTGTTATTAAGTCCGGGATGTTTTTATGGATGACCTGATAAGTTCGTGCAGCACAAACCATCGAAATCTTCACACCCATGGCCTTGAGCTAACAATAAAAATCAACAGTCGTTCTGTTCCATAGCGAGGCGTGCCTCACAGAATTAATGTCTAAAAGCAACCCTGTTGTCCAGTGGTACCCTCTCTGGGCTTAAATGTTCCCAGTCTATTACTAGTGGCTGGAAAGTCCAGTTGCGATACGCTTCCACACGGATACGCTCTCTGTTGACTGGTTCTCCAAAAAGAGACTGGTTAAGTTTGTACAGTTCCCACGGGTTAACTTCAGCAATGAATTGGCATCAATCTTCATTGGCAGCCATCACTTGTGTAAACGGATGGGTACATTGTGCGGGGATCCACTGGGGTCCTTGTTCTATAGAGACACAAGCATAGCCTCTTCCCCAAGTTATTCACCTAAAAGGCCCTTCCCAGTTATGATTTTCCAAAGACTTTACCATGACCTTAACAGGTTCTTTCCCTGGTATTGGATCTGGGCCTTCATGGATTAGTGCAGAAAAATGCCTAATCATTGGGGGACATTCATGCCCATGTGTAAATCGGAGCTGGATAATGTTAAAACATTTAAGACAAACAATGCTTTGTTGATTATGCATTTGGGGTCTCCGCTATCATTCGCCCTGTTTGTTTTACTAGCATGTTTTTTACAGTTTGCTACATCCGCTCTATCACTGCTTGACCTGTGTAATTAACATAGCCAGCCACTACTCCAGGCAGCATTATTTCAGTAAGGTTAGTCTGATTTGAAGTCACTTGAACCTTTATAACATGTGGCATACCAGTGAATCCTACACACCATGTAACAGGCCAGAATAATGGGGGATTTAACAAATGTGCCCAGTATACTTGTCCACTACCCATGGTCACACATAATAGAACAGATATTACAAACATTTCTGTCATTGTCGTTTCTTTCTGTTATTGAGTTCTGGGGCTTTATATATTTTGCTGGCAGCCAGTGTACACAGCTGTATCCTCAACCCCATGTCAGCAATGACTCTGGTCCTTTCCACTCGTTATCATGTAGGTCTTTATATAGAACTGGTGGTTTGGGCAAGGAATCATCCGTCAGATGTCACAAATACTGTATTGCAGAAAGAGAATCAAAAATAGACAAACTTAAAAAAATTAGTACAAATTGAGCTTTTGCCAACTGTTTGTGTGGAGAAAATCCTTTCATTTCCTTTTTTTTGTTTTATATATAATACCTGCTTTAGATGACCCTACCTGAGCAGGGGATTGGGACTAGATCATATCTCCGGCATTCGCCAACCACAGGCTGCTTGGCCTGCCCTTCTCTCCTGGATAGCTCTCTGATAACAGGGGAGGCCATTCCTCACATCAGGATCTGGCATGGCATGTGTCCCCACCACTCAGCGCCTGCTGGGTTGTAGCCAACAGCGGAACTAAAGGTTCTTCTTGGTGGCAAACACAGAGGCCAACCCAGTCTTGCCCTTGACTGTGGTAGGAGGCATTTGGCCAACCTCAGTCCTTGCGCCTTGTTGTCAATGCAGAGTTTCACCTGGTTCATCCAGTAACAAGTCACTACTATGGCAAAGGACATACAGATTTACATTAGCAGAGTAACTATTACAGGGTGCAGCAGTGTGTTGAAGATGCTGATGGCAGTGAGGGACCAGACAAAGAAATTTCCTGCCAGTGGAGTACTCCCAGCCTCTTAATTTGTTCCATTGCCTGCTTTATAACACTACCATTGTATTAGAATCTTTCTAGCTTTTGACTTAGCATTTCCTAGCAGCTGCTGCAAATTTGCATGCTCTAACATCTCTTTTACAAGTAACAAACCCATACAATGCAAGGTGTAGTTTCTTATTAGCAACTGGCTAGTAAATACAGGTGGTTTTATACACAAAATCACAGCCTCTAATAATAGCTACTTTACACGCACACATATTCAAGCTGTTACTTTTAAGTTGCTCCCAAGTGATGTTTTGCAGTCATTTCTCTCTTCCTCTATCTCATTCTGCTTGGGGTATTCGCGGTCAGCTCCTGTAGCTGAGGCATTGGGTTCTTCCACTCATCTGTCCAGGTCATGGCAAGGCTTGAGAAACTGCAGGCAGCGGCCATGGACCTGTGGGTAGGAGGACACAAATATACCCCCTCCCCCAGGTTATCAGTTCTTGAGAAGAGCACAGGTTAAAGTGATTCCTTAAAGAGGCATTCTGATGAAACAGGAATGTGAAGCAGCTGCAGAAGTGAACTGCACGGTGTGAACGGTCAAGGGGTTTGCTGTGTCAGTACCCAGTTTTTTCCTTCTTTCTCTGCCACCCTGATGCTGCTCGGGTGGCGGCTGGTAAAGCCTGGGGGTGTGCTACCCCTCTCGCTTTTCCAGTTAGCAGTTCTTGTTTCAACCCATCTATCTGTTCCTCCAGGTCTTGGATTCACCCCCAGGTTACCTTAAACACACTAAGCAGGCCTCCTCCCCTGTGCCCAGTGTGTTGCAGGCCTCTTTAGGCTTTGTTTGTGGTGTCTCTATGAACTGCCCCAATACTTCAATAGATCGAGAGGTTTTTTGGTGGGTTTTTTTCCTTCTCTCCACAGCTCCGGTGCCCATCCCGGCCGTGCCACCGGTGGAGCCCTGGGAGCCGAACCAAGGGCGGCTTCTTTTGAACGTGGGTACAGAGCTTTATCAAATAACTTCTTTTTCCAAGTCACTCACCCTACTTTGTGTGGCTACAGCTGCCGGCCTGCTCAGCAGCAGCCATAAATACCTGCCTGCAACCGCACTTTTGCATTAACCCTTTCTTTCCTGAAATGTTAATCTGCTACCCGTTAAAAACTTTTACATGAACCCAACAACAAAAAATACACAGAACGCCGTCTGCCCTCAACACACACACATACGTGCATGGGATCCCAGACACACTCCACACAACTACAATATTTGAAACACAAAATCCAGACAATCAGGAGCAATCCCAGGCACACATACAGGTTGGGCAGAGAAGAGATTCAGAGCAGCCCTGCAGAGAAGGACTTGGGGGTGTTGGTCGATGAGAAAATGAACATGAGCAGGCAGTGTGCGCTCGCAGCCCAGAAAGCCAATGGTATCCTGAGCTGCATCAAAAGGAGCGTGACCAGCAGGTCGAGGGAGGTGATCCTGCCCCTCTACTCTGCTCTCATGAGACCTCACTTGGAGTATTGTGTGCAGTTCTGGTGTCCTCAACATAAAAAGGACATGGAACTGTTGGAACAAGTCCAGCGGAGGTCCACAAGGATGATCAGGGGACTGGAGCACCTCGCGTATGAAGACAGGCTGAGAAAGTTGGGGCTGTTCAGCCTGGAGAAGAGAAGGCTGCGTGGAGACCTCATAGCAGCCTTCCAGTATCTGAAGGGGCCTATAGGGATGCTGGGGAGGGACTCTTCATGAGGGACTGTAGTGAGAGGACAAGGGGTAACGGGTTCAAACTGAAACAAGAAGTTTAGATTGGATATGAGGAGCAAATTCTTTACTGTAAGGGTGGTGAGGCACTGGAATGGGTTGCCCAGGGAAGTTGTGAATGCTCCATCGCTGGTGGTGTTCAAGGCCAGGTTGGACATAGCCTTGGGTGGCATGGTTTAGTGGGAGGTGTCCTGCCCCTGGCAGGGGGGTTGGATGATCTTAATGGTCCTTTCCAGACTTAATGGTCTACATGATCTTAAGGTCCTTTCCAACCCTAACTATTCTATGCTTCTATGATTACTCCCACTACATGGTCCCACGTACAGAACGTGGTGCAATGACCTTGCGAAGACAATCAGGAAACCAGCTCTGAGCAGCATCATCACAGTGCAAGGTGGCAGGCTCAACCTTAGCAGGTGTCCCCACAGAGACTCTGCTTCCCCCACATTGCATGAGGCTTGGGCTTTCATACTGACCAAAATGCACACTCATTCCAACGCAGGTGGCTGGCCTACACTGGAAGAAGTGGCCAGCAGTATCTATAATGGTCTGCAAGGGTCGGTAGGAACATGGACATACTTATATTTTCCAACTTCTAGTACATGAGTATCACAGAGAGACTGTATAAAATGAGTTGTGTATGGGGTCCCAAGTCTATGGTCTGTCACTGTTCGCCTGATATCTTTGATAAGAGCATATGAGAGACCTTCCCACCACGGGTCTTGATCCGGCACATACAGCGCCAGGAAAGCGCACAATACATCTGCATCCCCCACCCGTCTCGTTTCTCCATTTACAGCTGCCCATTTATCATGAGGATCTGGGGGATATAAATCAGGCTCCTTTTCCAGATCAACAGGCACCGGGACAAAAGGACTATCCAGGTCAGCATCAGAATTATCAGGTGTCAAGACTTCAGGAGCAGCAGCCACAGTCTGATGAACGTGCACAGGCTCCTCATAAATGTGTTCTGGAGTTTTAGCGTTATCAAGTGCAATTAAAACATTTCCTCCCGCAGGTTTCAGGTGATCTGAGAGTAGGCTCTTTCTCGGGATTAATAGGGCCCGGGTCAAAAGGATCGTCTTCATCCCCGTCCTCAGTCTTCGCAGCCGTGGCGGCCACCAGCAGAGGTTCTTGGGGGGCCAGGGGGGACACTGGGCTCCACTATCTCATTTTTTGACTTCAGAGTCTCTAAAATAGTTCTCCAAATGACTAACAAATTTTTCGCTGTGTCATCACCTTTTGTGGCTGCATCCCACAATTAACTCCTGCAGCATCCCACAGAGAGACCTTGAATACGGTGGACTCATTGATCTCTGGATAGTACGTTTTTAACCATTTCAACCTTAACTTTAAGTCTGCCTCTTTAAAGGTTGCTCCCTCCACCTTGAGAAGGGCTGAAAGCATTCATTAAACAGAGGCTTCTTCCTTAGTAATATTCCCCCCCATAGTCCCGTTCCCAGCTGCTCACCTTTTCCAGGTGATCGTTATGTCCAGACCTCTTCAGTGCTCCCCCCACCAGCCTCCTCACCTCTCCCAGGTGATAGGTTTGTGTCCGGACGACTTTGGTGCTCCCCCCCCAGACTCCTCTGGGTTCAGCTGAGCTACGCCACCGGTCACTGACTCCAACGAATTAGCCCGGGTTCCTCTTGTTTGGGCGCCATTCGTGGCGTATCAAAGACAGACTCCAGTTCTGGTGAAATCTGAAGACCTTTATTTCGTGTCTCGCATCCCTTTTATAGCCTATTAAGTGCTAAGCAGTGATTTTCCACTCTCTTGCTTCCTTATCTTCCCAATTTAGCAAAACTACTAAGGGTTACAAATATTCACATTGTTTGGTCTGTCTTTGAGATGCACATCCTGCTTTATCTTGCAAACCACCTGCTTTGTTTTGCTAACCCATCTTTACCCTTCATTGTTGTCTTTACAGTTCCCAAGGCTTAAGCCGACCAGGGCAATAACACCTGGTGGTTTCTTTACTGTTCCCAAGGCTTAAATTGGATCAGGGCGATAACGCCTGAATCCGTTTCGTTATCAATTTCTGTCCCGTCACCCAGGGTTGGAACAGCCCAGGGATTCACCAAAGGTAAATTGTGTCAATAACCCAACCACCTTCTACAATAAAATAACATTTTCTGTCCACATGGGGAAAGCAGTGGGGGCTGTTTGCCTGGATGTCAATACAGTGTCAGTCCTGTCACCACTGTTTCCCACGGCTTTCTCCTGGACAGGCTGGCACAGCACACACCAGAGGGGTATCTGCAGGATGGACAGGAAACCAGCTCACAGGCTGTGCTCAGAGGGTGGTGATCAATGGTTTCTATTCAGGTCTACTGGTTCGGGAGGCCTCACCGGACTCCATGAGACTAGGAAAGATGGCTGTCTTACCCAGTAACTGTCTTGTCCATTAGCTGCTTTTCAGTGTTTTCTGCTCTTCCTCAGTGCCATGAAATAGATGTTCTACCCCAGAGCCTTTTTCTTGGACAAAGATAAACCTGGAGAGTGTTTTTTAATTCTGTTTCTGACCAGAACACCATCTCTACAAGGCTGCAAGCAGTTAAATTGCGTTAAGGATGGCGGCTCACTCTCAGCACTGTGTTAAAACACACTTCACGATACAATTCTTAGGTCACGACTCTTTCAACTTGACTTCATGGATGCTTTTAACTGCAATACCTCCATCTGTTGCTCGACCTGCAGTGCCAATATCTAGGCCTGCCCTCTGGACTCTTCCCTTCAATTCCCTCTTTCACTCCACTATCAGTGCACTTCCCACCTCTCCCTTTATTCCTCAGTATCACTCAGAGAGGAGCTGATCGTTTTCTCCAGGGGTTAAGCAGGGTGAACGATGCTGTTGCTAGAGGACAAAGTGTGAAACACAGTCAGCCTGTGCTGCTATTGTGCATCAGGTGCTGCAAAGCTATGGAAAGTCCAGAGAAGAAATGTACAGGATTTGCTTTCTGCCAGGTTAAGCTGATGCAGCTCGTTCTTTCTGGATCAGGCTGTTTATATTCTCTGCCTTTTTCCTACGCCATTCTTTCTGTCCCCCGCCTCCCCCCTCAAACCACTGACCATAATTGTTTAAAACACACGTGAACTGTCCTTTTTGGGAAGCAGAACTTTCCATACGGCTTTTTTTCAGCTACATATGGAGAGAGTGCTGGGGAGAGAGTCAGGGCTGACAGACAACCTAGTGCTGTGGCTGGGGAAATCCTGGCACAGCTACATTTAGCCATCTTAACACATGAAGATCCTTAAGCTCAATGTAAGTTTATTGTTTCAGCTAAATAATAGAGCACTTACTGTGAGGGAATGGAAGGGAGGAGTTAGCACAGTGTTATTTCATAGTATCTTTCCTAGACCTGAAACATCAGTATGATAATACTCTCCCGCATTCTCAATGATGATTTTGAATATTAGTTCACTGTTGTGTATAGGAGGGAGAGACAGGGTGGGTTCATACGGGGGGGGGGGGGGGTATTTTTATAAAGAACCATTTTGGTAGGAATTTCTTGTCCAAAATTCTGGAGGTTTTTGCTGGAACAGACTTAAATATTAGAGCAATGCTCAGCGCTTTGAGGCAGTGGTCTTCTGGCGCAGTGAGGAAGAACTTGACTGTACTCGTTTTGACTGGGATAGTTGATTTCTTCCCAGTAGCCATTCTGGTGCTGTGCTCTGCACTTGTGACCAGTGTTGGTAGCACAGAGATGTTGTAGCTGTAGCTGAGCAGCGCTTGCACAGCACCAAGGTCTGTTCTGCTTCTTACCCAGCCCCACCAGCAAACAGGCGGAGGTTGTCCAAAAAGCTGGGAGGGGACGCAGCTGGGACAACCACCCCACCGTATGATGCTGTGCTCAGCACCAAAAGCTGGGGGAAGAAGGAGGAAACGGGTGCCTGAAGCGGGGGCAGCATGGAGCTATTAATTCAGCATCATGCCCCAGCTAACACGTTCTGCGTCAGCAGGCTGACCTTCACTTACAGTCTTGGAGCAGCCTGGCCCCACATGGAGCCAAATATTTCTGCATGGCACCATATATTCCTGCGTAACCAAACCTGATGATTCATGTACAACACCCCAGGAGGGAGCTATGAATCAATTGTAGCAGCGTGAAAAACGGCCTGTTGTGATTTGTGGCCTCTACCAGGGTCTGAGCAAGAAATCATGCTGCTGACGTGTATAATGTAACAGGGGACAGAAGTGCATTAAACGTGACCCCCCTGCCAGCAGCAGCTGGCACTGTGCCAGGGGTAAGCCTAGAAATTCTTTGTAAAGCAGCACACTGGTTGTCATTCTATGAAGAAACTCGAGGACAGCAACCCTTCCCTTTGTTAATCTGTGAATCTTGATAAGGGCTGGAGCTGGAGCTGGAGCTGGCCTGAGGAGGCTGTGAGTTCAACAGAAGTGCTGTGTATGTGAGCTCTCTGAAGGGGCAGCAGCCGAGGTGAAAGGTACCAGAACGCTGAGGGCTTGGCTCTTGGTGTGGCCAGCTGGGCACCAGCAGACAAGGTTTAGAAAGATGAGCGCCATGGGTAGGGAGGGAAAGGGGGCCATGTCAGGCGGTGCATGGCACGTGGCATGGCCATAAATGACCAAAAGCAATAGCTTAACCTGCGGTTCCAGGCTGGGAGATGTGGGTGAGCTGTTTGTTTACCAAATGAGAAGAGCATTGAACGTCATTCCTGGCATGTGGAGTACGGAGATTACCCCATCTTGAGACCTGCAGGAGCCTCGGTGGAATCTCAGATTCCTGTGTAATGCAAGTTGTGATGTTGGTAACACCACAAAGTCACTTTATAAGCAAACTGTAAAATAACATGTCTTTAGGGGCAGGAGCTCGCTCTCCCGTGGCCCAGATTCAGCAAAGTCTTTAAGCTCGTAACCTCCAGCTACAATAATTGCATTTTTACTGGGAAAGAATTTGAAACCTAAATGTTTTGAGGGGAATTTCCAGTAGGTGAACACTGCTCCTTCTGCTGTTGCTAATTTCTTGTTGCCAGATGTGTCTGGCAGAGAATTACAGTCCTAAACCACTGACTAAGAACTGGAGGAAAGGCGCAGCAGCACTGACCAAGGCACCAAGCAGTGTGGCCGTGGGCAGGGAAGGGGCACCGAACAAGTGATGTGATGGTGTGCAGGCTGACAAAGGGGTTCATGATGCCCTCCTCCTGCCCCCTGCCAGAAGCAGCATGCCAAGATTGAGTCCCCCATGCCTCCCTCCCATAGCCAGGAGAGAAGGGGGTCCCCACTGAGGAGTTCCTGCTGAATCCTTACTTCCCTGCAAAACCGTTGCACACCCCATCTCCCGAGGCAGCTCTTTCTACCTGTGTCAATGTCATGCCATAACAGAGCTTTTCATGGCTTATTAATTAACTTCCTCCCACCCCCGGGAACACCTAGCCACTCCCTTTGCCCTCACCTATCCCAGCCATTTATAGCAGCTATGGGATGCTAGAAATAGAGCCGTGTCTACTAAGAGCCCAGGAGCCTGTAGACAAAAGGAGCAGTGCAGTCGATTCACAAAGGAGGTATTCTCTAGCTCGCTGAAGTGAGGCAGCATGAAAAGCCCTGTGTGCACTTCAAGGTAAGGGAAGGGGGACGGGAACGCTGTGGGTGCAGAGTTAAGGTAGAAAGGTCTGGTCCAGGTAATCCCTGGGAGTTAATAACCAATCGAGTTAGTTAGAGTTTGCTCCAGGGTGGAGGTTAATTTTGCTCTGATTGTTTCCTTCCTGTATTCCAAGTCTTTTAATTTGAAAGAACCTCATTAGGTCAACACACGGAACTGTTAGTTTCAGCTTAAGCCAAAGGAACCAGAAGGTTGTCCCAAGCCTTAAAGCATCCGTAGCAGCACCTCCACGTGTGACCTGAGAGGTAGTTTTCCATGTTTTCTTCGCAGCTGGGAGATGGCACGGGTTGGGAAGGCGAGTTGAACCTCTGGTGCAGCCCTGTGGGCAGCTCCCCAAGGTTTTTGGCTTCTAGGAAATATCCTGTGTCTTGGCAATTGGCTCCCAAGTGCTTCCCCGAAGAGCTCCCAGGCTGCTGCATGTCTTCTGTGCTTGGGTGACTTCTGGGCAGTGTTCGAGTTGTGGCTTTCTCTCTTCAGCTTTGCTTTGCAAGAGACTGTAGGAATGAGCCAAAAAAGTAGATGCTGGCTCTGATTGTACCCTGCAACTCTCGGCTGTGCCAGGCTTTGTGCACCCATGGTGAAATGCTACTCCACTGTTGTGTGAGGAAGGAAGAAATCACTGCAACCATGATCCCATGCATCATGTCCTCCGCTCTCCCATCGGCAGGCTGGTGGTTATGAAATCCCTCTGCTTGTGGCTGTAACTGCGAAAGATCAGTTCTGTCTTCTGTAATGCCAGGTACTTCTCTGGTTCACCTTCAGTTTGTGCCTGTGAAAGCAGCAGAATAGCTCTCAGACAAGTGTGACGTGTCTTTTCTGGAGGGCATTGAAGGATGGGGGTGTTTCAGCCATCCTGAATAGGGTGTCTGTTGGCCCAACAAACAGATGTAGAAGTGGCTTGGTCAGAGACTTATAGTCTTGTGACAAAGGTGTGTGTATGTGGCACTAAGGGAACAGTGGTTTAGAGTAGCACTGGCTCTCGCAGAGCTGTGCCAGGGCAGTGGGTGCAGAGCGGGTGGTGGAACCCCTTGTGCAGGTTCGCAGGACACCCTGAAACCAGCAGCAGGCTCTGTGGGTGCAGCGGCGGGGGCTGAGCCCCAGGGGTGATGTGGACAAGACCGGCTGCATGAGCTCGCCAACCAGCACCTGCGTGCCTGCAGCCCCCTCCTCTCACCTCCCTCCAGTCCCCACTTTCCTGCACTCCTTCCTGGGGATCACTTTGATTTCTGTCTTTGACCCTTCTCCTGCACACCTCCACTGCGTGCATTTGCCGGGCTGAGGGGCAGTGGGGTGAAGGTGACTGCAGTCCCCTCCCTTTCCCTATTCCCTGCACGCTCCCTGAGCTGGAAGGCAGGTGTCTTTCCACCCATACATCCCCAGGCAGGGGAACAAGCACCATGCCACAGGGTAGTGTTGTTAGGCACCCTGGGACAAGAAGCCCTCCCAGCAGTGACAGATGTTCCTTAGCTGCCTCCCAAGGTGAAACCAAAAGGGCAGCCACCTCAGGGGGTGTGTGGCTATAATGAATCCTCCTGTACCCCTTTGAGGAAGCTGCATGCGTGTTTACCTCTCCGAAGTGCCTGTCCCCAGCACACGCAGTGTGGGATATAAACGGGAAGAATCAGAGATCTGTGTGCGGTCACAGGGCCATGCTGTCATTGCAATCACAGAGACATGGTGGGATAGCTCACATGCCTGGAGCGCTGTCACAGATGGATGTGTACTTCTTAGGAAATGCAGGCCAGCAAGGTGAGGTGGTGGAATTGCTCTTTATGAGAGAGAGCAACCAGAATGTGTTGAGCTCTGCCTTGGCGTGGAGCAGGTCCAGAGAAGGGCAATGGTGAAGGGTCTGGAGCACAAGTCTGATGAGGAATGGCTGAGGGACCTGCAGGGTTTAGTCTGGAGAAGGGGAGGCTCAGGGAGGACCCTATTGCTTTCTACAGCTACCTGAAAGGAGGTTGTAGTGAGGTGGGGGTCAGCCTCTTTTCCCAAGTAACAAGTGATAGGACAAAGAGGAAATGGCTTCAAGCTGCTCCAGGGGAGGTTTAGACTGGATATTAGCAAAAACTTCTTTACCGAAATAGTGCTCAGGCATTGGAACAGGCTGCTCAGGGAACGGTGGAATCACTGTCGCTGGGAGTGTTCAAAACACGTGTAGATGAGGCCCTCAGTGACATGGTTTAGTGGTGGCCTTTGGCAGTCCTGAGGTGATGGTTGGACTTGATGATCTTTTCCAACCTAGCTGATTCTGTGATTCTATAAGAACAAGTTGAGAGTTTGGCAGATGGTGGTATTCAGGATATTGCATGGAAGAAGCAGTGCAATAAGTAGGTTTGCAACCCTGGACTTCAGGGGAGCAAACTTTGGCCTCTTCAAGGACCTACTTGTAGGAATCCCATGGGTCAGGGCTCCGGAAGAGACAGCCCACTTGGAAAGAATATAAGAACACTTTTCTGCCGTGCCATCGCAGTACTACAGCCTCACCAGCTGGCTCCACGCTACACTGTGTGCACCTTTGGCTCATGGCCCCCCATTTGCAGCTGGTGCAGCTGGTTATGATGGCTGTGGGTTTATGTGCAGCTCTTTGTTCTGCTGGACTTTGTTCCAGTCCTCTCTCTGGTTTTCCATGGCCAAATACCATGGCAAGTCCATGGAAGGCTGTAGACCATGTCCGATGAAGCAGGTGATTGCATCCATGTCAGGCCAATCATGAGGAGCAATTCAGTGTCTTTCACATGATACAAGCTGTAGGATATGAAAGCCACCGCTCTGTGCAGCAGGACCATGTGTGAGGATCCTTAGCCAGAAGGACAGTAGACAGGACCACCAGGTCCAGCCTGCAGCAAGCCGAGTGCCCCCATTGACCCTTGTACTGGGCAGGCTTGGAGCCTTCCTTGCTTCCTTGGGAGAGTGGGAGCCATGAGTTTGATCTTCCCATGCTATAAATAGGACTACATCTTCTCAAAACAACTGAAAGCCTAAGCCAGATCTGCTGCATTTTGGAATTTACTAGTGAATAATCGAGAAGTTTCAGCAGCGAATGAGATCTAGAGCTGCAGAGAACTAAAAGAAAGGCAAAATAAAAGGCAGCAGAGCAGAGCCAGAGGCTGTCAGAAGCATTCAGGCTCTGCCTGTAATAGGCTGCGTCTTGCCAAAGGCCGAAATGTGGAGAGTGATGGTGAAAGAGCAATTTCTCACTGTCCTGCCTCTAATGCAGAGCTGCTTACACGGCTGGGGCAGCCGAAGGTGGCATAAAATTGTGCTCCCCGTGGTGAACATTCCCAAGCTCAATCAGCAGTGTCGGGTGGCTCGCATTCAGGAGGCACTATCACATAAAAATCCACTGAAGCTCTCCTTTCTTTCCAGGCATACCAAATGTCTCGTCATTTTCAGCCTTTGCCTGGGATTGATCTTCCTGTCGGGATTCTTCCGTGTGAAGAACAAAGACTACACGTAAGTGAAATAGAAGCAAGGTTGTGTGACTTTGTCTGCCCAGGGCAGAAAGGGTCTGACCTGTGGCACTTGATTTAATGCATGGGTTTTAGGCTAATAACGGAAGGGCAGTGGCCCAAAGTTATGTCCTAGATCCACATTTGGGTAGGCAAGGGATGAAATTAGCCAGAGTGCGGCTCTCTGGGGCAAAATCAGCCATATGGAAAAAGAAAAAGGGATCAAGTTGAAGCTTTTGGGTGAGAACCTGGAGAAGCAGACAACTGTCCGACATCTATGCCTGAGGGATGGGGCTTATTTAGGTGGGTGCCTTGCCCCAGCTGCAGCTGTGGTGTCCGGAGAACCTGCACAGGCTTGGCTTTGCCAGGTCCCAGAGATGGGGTATGGCACTGCAGGGGCTGTTTTCCCCATCTGTTGCCTTCCCGCAGAACCTCAAAGGTCCACGAGGAGCTGCTGATCCCTTTCATGCCTTGCCGTGCCAAGACTAACGTCATGTTCCTCAAAACCCACAAGACAGCCAGCAGCACCGTCCTGAACATCATGTTCAGGTTCGCAGAGAGGTACAACCTCACCGTCGCCCTGCCAGCTGACCAGCTTGTCCACCTGGGCTACCCGAACACCTTCCTGGCCCACTTTGTGGAGGAATTCCAAACCATAGGACAAAACTACAACATCATGTGCAATCACCTGCGGTTTAACCCCTCTGAGGTAAGGAAGAGCCACAACACCTGCGGAGAAACCTGGTTCAACAAGCAGGGCCTCCAGACTAACAGCCTCTCTTCTTCCTCCCGGCAAATAGGTGCAAAAGGTGATGGCAGCAAACACTTTTTACTTCTCCATCCTCAGGAACCCCATTCCTCTGCTGGAGTCTTCCTACATCTACTACAAGGACACTGTCCCTGCCTTCAGGATCTCCAAGGACGTGAATGAATACCTGGCGTCACCCATGAAGTATTACCATCCAGCGGATTACAAGCAAAACATCTATGCCAGGAATATCATGTGGTTTGACTTTGGCTATGACAACAATGCAGAGGACAACAAAAAGTACATTCAGGCAGTCTTGAAGGAGATTGAACAGAACTTCCACCTGATCTTGATAGCAGAATACTTTGATGAGTCCATGATCCTCTTGAAGCACACTTTGTGCTGGGATTTGGATGATGTGGTTTACTTTAAGCTCAATTCCAGAAGCCAGGACACTGTCCAGACCTTGACTCCAGAAAGCGAGGAGCAGATAAAAGCATGGTGCTCACTAGACTGGAAGCTCTACCTGCACTTCAACCAGAGCTTCTGGAGGAGAATTGAGGAGACTATAGGCCTTGAGGAGCTGGAGAAGGAGGTGAGTCGCCTGCGAATGAGACAGAAGCTGCTCATGGAGACCTGTCTCTTGGACCAGGAGGCGGTGGGGAAGGATCACATCAAGAACAAAGCTCTCCTGCCTTTCCAGTCAGGGGATGCAAATATCCTTGGGTATAACCTCAAACAAGACTTAGACAACAGGACACTGAGAACCTGCCAGAAAATGGTAATGCCAGAACTCCAGTACACATCCTATCTTTACGCTGTCCAACACCCACATAAGAAGAGGAAGCAGTTAGGCTTGCCCTTGCTGTGGACCACTTTCCATGAGAAGATGCAGCCCACAGCTCCCAACCAGGGCATGTGACAATCCACTGCAGTTTCCCACCACTTTGCATCGCCCCATGTCTGGCACATGACTGGTCCACAAGGCTCTTGCACATGAGGGAGAGGCAGGGAAGGGCTTTGTTTGAGGCCACCAAACTGGTGGTGGGTCCCTTTCTGCGGATCTTGAGCCAAAGGCTCTGCATTGTCCAGATCCTGCATAATCCCTGTTGCCAGGCAGGGGGAGAGCCCACTGCTGCTGCTTGCTGGACAGGCTTTCAGCTGGCTTAGACATTCCTGCCTCTTAATCATTAATCATGGGCTTAATCATTTTGTTTGCATTTGACTTTGTTTAATAGCTGTCATTTCGTGCAGGCCAGTCACAGCTCGCTAGAGCAAGACCTGTTTTGGGGTATTTAGGGGAAAAAAGGGGAGGGGGAGGGAAACGAGGAGGAGAGATGGATGAGTGGATGCAGTACTCAGAGGAGTAGAGGAGATGTTCAGTGTCCTGTCCAGCCTCCATGCTCAGTGACATCAAACCACCATGCGATGCCAGTGCTGCTCTTTGGATGAGTCACAAGCATCATGGCCAAAGCTGGCTGTGCTGCCTGGCAGCCTTTCCCCACCACCACATGAGATGTCGTTTTTCATGTGTGTCATGGGGTGTATGGGGCCCCTGCACCACCTGGGACCGCTTGGTGCTCCCCTGGGAACAACACTTGGGGTTTCACCCCTCTCCCTTGGACAAGGGTTCCCAGTTCCTGGGCATGGATGGTCCCTTGGGCTCAGCATCCCTGAGGCCCTTTATCAGCAGAGGGTTTGTTGCTGATAAAGGGACTCCCCCTTGCCCCCACCACTCTCCAACACTGATGAGGAGAGGAGTGAGGGAGACATAGCTGTGGGCACACCAGTCACACCATCCAGGTCATGCGGCTGCCCTGACCAGTGTGAGCAGGAGGAGATGCTGGCTGAGTTTTGAAATACAGCACCATGGCAATCCATTGGGCAACATTAATGGCCGTGACGTCAAAGCCACTGGGCTCGGTGCTGCCCTTCTGACAGACCTTCCCAGTGCTGTTGCAGTACCAGGAGCGGGATGGCATGACTGGGATGATGATCCAGGATCACTTGGCTTGCAGCTTTGCCTCAGGGAGAGATGCTGTCAGAGGGAGTGGTGTGAGAAGCAGAGAAGGGATTTTCCTGGGCTGTGTTTAAACCCAGGAGGTAGTCAAGGGAGCCAACCTTGGCAAGGGTTAACCACCTGCAGTGCAGCCTGTGTTCCTCTCAACCCCTGCGCACAACAGGAGCAGCAACAGCACTTTCATGGTTTTCTGCTCCAGCAACCTGAGATGAAATTAACCAGGCATTTATAGCTGCCTGGGGTGGAGGAGACGGCTGCTGCATGTGTTCAGCCTGGGCAATCCCTGGGGGCCTGTCCTGGCCAGTTCTGCAGCCTGAGCCTCAGCTTTGCCTTGAAGTTTCTGATCCGTGACTGCCAACCTCACAGGGAAGAATTTCTTCCTTGTGTCTGATCTCAATCTCCCCTCTGCCAGCTCAAAGCCATTCCCCCTTGTCCTGTCACTACAGCCCTTGTCAAAAGTCTCTCTCCAGATTTCTTGTTGGCCCCTTTAGGCACTGGAAGCTGCTGTAAGGTCTCTCCAGAGCCTTCTCTTCTCCAGGCTGAACAAGCCCAGCTCTCTCAGCCTGTCGCCATAGCAGAGGTGCTCCAGTCCTCAGAGCATCTTCCTGGCCTCCTCTGGACTCTCTCCAGCAGCTCCACATCCTTCTTGTGTTGTTGCCCCCAGAGCTGGACACAGGACTGCAGGGGGGGTCTCAGCAGAGCAGAGTAGAGGGGCAGGATCCCTTCCCTCGACCTGCTGGTCACTGTCCTTTCAATGCAGCCCAGGGCATGGCTGGTTCTGGGCTGTGAGCGCACACTGCCGTGCTGCTGGGAACTGCGGCAGGAGATGCAAATACTCCCCATGGCTCCCTCTGCATCCCCCTGGGGGCTCCAGCCAAGGCGGTTTGGCAGCCGCGGGGCCCCAGCTCTGCCCAGGGTCCATAACGGCGCCTTTGTGCGGCGGGAGCTGCATGAGCGACTGCCGCTGCTGACTCAGGGGTTTTTCCCAGCCACTGTGGGAGCCCTGTGACCCATCACTGGGGGGACCCTGCGGGGTGGGAAGGGGGGGGAGCGAAGCAGCAAGGCAACAGGCTCTGCGGAAAGCCGTCTGCTGCCGGAGCTGGTGTTACCCTGTGGTGTGGCCGGAACAGAGGGGATCTGCAGCTGAGCAGGACCTGGTGAGTGCCTTTGCTTTTAATGCGGGGTATTTGACTGGCAATAGCTCTTGATTAAATCACAGGTGAAAGTCACCCTCAGCTGCCTCGGCTGCGCCCTGGAGGGGGATACCCCTCTATCTCCTCCTGTAGTGATAACCTGGGACATGTAACCTTGGGACAGCTGGCTGTGGTGGCACTTCTGCTGTCAGCATAGAATCATGGAATGGTTTGGGTTGGAAGGTACCTTAAAGCTCATCCAGTTCCAACCCCTGCCATGAGCAGGGACACCTTCCACTAGACCAGGTTGTTTCAAGCCCTGTCCAGCCTGGCCTGGAACACTGCCAGGGATGGATGACCTTGAAGTTCTATTTTGTTTTATTTTGGGGCAGCCCAGATCAGCCTCTTCAGTGCTACCCAAAACCCTGTGCCCCCTTTGAGCAGCAGTGACTTGCCACTGCAGCAACACACGTTCAGCTCCCTCAACCCCAGCCTTGCCTGTAGCCACCAGCCCTCCTGCCCATGCTCCCAGGGGGTTCCCCAAACCCAAGCTCACCAAGTTCAAACCCTAAACCCCTCCAAGGACAGCCCAGTCCCATCCAGCACCCACAGCTGTGCCCAGCAGCCGGTGTCCCCCCTTCATCAGCCCACTGGGGTTGGGCCGCATCTTTGTGCTGCAGATGCCATGGGCTCCCGGCACTTCCCCGCCCGCACCGTGCTCTTTGAGAAGGAGTCCAATGGTGTCACGTACCGTGTGCCCGCCCTGCTCTACCTGCCCTGTGTGGCCAAGCTGCTGGCGTTCGCAGAGGAGCGGCTGAGCGCGGATGATGCCCACGCCAACCTGCTGGTGCTGCGCCGCGGCTCCATCTACGGCAGCTACGTGGAGGTGGGATGAGGGGATGCCCCTGGGGTGGAAGGGACGCAGGGGGTGGTTTTCCTCCATTGCTTGTGCGTGGCACGGCTCAGCTCCTGGAGGCAGCCACAATGGGGAGGGGAGACCGGGTTGGGTGAGGTGGAGTGGTCCTCATCCCTCTCCATGCTCTCCTCCTCATCCCCGGGCAGTGGGAAGACATGCGTGTGCTGGAGACAGCAACACTGCAGCACCACCGCTCAATGAACCCCTGCCCGCTCTATGATGAGTTCACCGGCACCCTCTTCCTCTTCTTCATCACGGTGCTGGGCAGGACACCTGAAGCCTACCAAATTGTCACCGGCCAAAACGTCACCCGCCTCTGCTGCATCACCAGCACTGACCAGGGCCTGAGCTGGAGCAAAGCCACGGACCTGACGCAGCAGGTCATTGGTGGGGCTATCAAAGGTAGCACACGGGAGTGGGGCAAGAAGAGGGGAGAACATGAGGGTGATCATGAGGGTTTTGGTCTCCTAGAGCCAGCCACGCTGTGGCTGGAGGTGGCCTCAGAGTAGGAAGCCCACAGGCGTCTAAGAGGTGGGATGGAAAAGGACCTCAGGCAGAGGGGAGGTGGGATGGAGGGAGCACCTGTATCACTTGCATGGAGGAAGAGAAGACGGAGAGGCCCAGGAGCTATGAGTAGGACAAAGAGGGCCCTGCTGCCTCCCACCCCACCACCTTGCTTGGCTAGGCTGTGAGGGATCCTACGGTGACCCTTCCACACTGGGCATGGCAGGGCACCCTTCAACCCCATCCCATCTCTCCCTAGACTGGGCAACGTTTGCACTGGGCCCTGGGCACGGGATCCAGCTGAGGTCGGGCCGGCTGCTGGTGCCTGCCTACAGCTACCACATCGACTGCAAGGAGTGCTTCGGACAGCTCTGCAAGACCACCCCTCACTCCTTCGCCTTCTACAGCGACGATCACGGCCGAGGCTGGCGCTTCGGGGAGTTCATCCCCAACCTGCAGACAGGCGAGTGCCAGCTGGTCTCAGTGGACGAGGAGGATGGCTCCAATGTCCTCTATTGCAACGCCCGCAGCCCCCTGGGCTTCAGGGTCCAGGCTCTCAGCACAGACGATGGGGCCGTCTTCCACGGAGGGCAGCTGGTGCAGCGGCTGGTGGAGCCCCCCCATGGCTGTCATGGCAGTGTTGTTGGCTTCCCTGCACCTTTTGTCTATGTCCCTGCTGCCCCCCAGGACCCTGTGGTGCCCGTCCGGGGCTCAGCTTCCCAGATGCTCCTTGGGATGCTCCCGGGGTTTCGGTTCCTGCCTGCCGGGCGGGCAGTGGGTGATGAGCTGTCTGCAGTGGCCACTGGCAGCCACCATGAGCCAGCTGAGCCCAAGGAGGGCTGTCCTACCCCAGGGCATCACAGCCATGCCCATGGCAACACCTTGGTCCAAAGGGACCCTACGGTGACCCCCAGGCCAGCTGGCTTCTTCCAAGCACCCACATGGATCCTCTACTCCCACCCCACCAGCTCCATGTCACGGATCAACATGGGGGTTCACCTGAGCACCTTCCCCAGGGATGTGGAGAGCTGGACTGAGCCATGGGTCATCTACGAGGGCCCAAGTGCTTACTCAGACCTGGCTTACATGGAGCTGCCCTACAGTGAGGCCCCCATCGCTGGTGGCCCAGCCATTGCTTTTGCCTGCCTCTATGAGAACGGGACACGGTCGCCCTACGAGCAGATCTCCTTCAGCATGTTCACACTGCATGATGTGCTGCAGAACATCCCCCTGACAGCCACTGGTTCCCGGCGGGACGGCAGCTCCCCACGCTGCAGGAAGCAGGGGAGAAAGAGCTGTCTCGTCTCCTAGTGCCCCCCAAGGTCAGCTCCCCCCAGTACCAGCCCCCAGGGCACCAACCGAGAGACCAGTGCACTGGGATGCTCACAGGGTTCCTGCCTTCAGCCGTCATGGCCACACCACACAGAAGGCATGTGTTACCATCCCAAAACTGGGGTTTAACTGGGTTTTATTGCTGGTTTTAATTACTGTAGTTGGTTGGACACGGAGGCTCCTGCCACCAGCCCAGTCCTGGGCTCCTTCCCACTAATAACACAGGGATGTTCTTGTTATTGCTGAGCAGCGCTTACATAGACCTGCTCCTCAGATGACCCCACCAGTGAGCAGCCTGGGGGTGCACAAGATGTTGGGAAGGACACAGGCGGGACACCTGACCATAACTGACCCAAGGGATAGCCCATTCCATATGGCTGGTGGTGAGCAACTGCTTTCATTTGCGTTCCTTGTCTTTCTTGGGGTTTATTTCTTTCTCTTTGATATTTTCCTTTCCACTACAATTAGTTATTAATTGGCATTATTATTATTTTATTTCAATTATTAAACTGTCCTTATCTCCACCAACAAGTTCTCTGACTTTTACCTTCCGATAAGCCATGACAATCCCCCATTTTTCCCTGGATGTTTCCCCTGGATCAGTGCTTGGCTCTTTAAAGCTAGGTTGATCTTTCCCCTGAGCCTTATCAGTTTTGGGGCAAACATCATCCCAGCCCAGGCAGGTCCAGGTCTGTGTCCCTGTAAAGGTTTAGGGGACAAGGGCGAACAGAGGGGGATGCTGAAGCTGGTGACACCCCTGGGAGGTGGAGTGATGGGTCCTGAGCCAGTGGGGATGAAAAGCTGCTCCTTTCATTTGCTGCATGGGGGTGTGTGTGTGTATGAGTGAACTTTGGGCTACACCTCAGTTCCATCACTGCCTCCCACAGCACAATTCCATCCAAGTCCCCCAGCCCCAGACAGAGCCTGGCTCAGCTGTTTGTGTCTCCTTCACCTAAATACAGATTGATTAATGAAAATGAGTTAAATGTTCCAGCTCTTACCACTACCAACACTACCATGTCCCATTTCGCACTGAGGTGAGTGGAGGCTGATGACGAGCAGCTGGGGAAGCCATTGGGCTCCTGCCAGGATGCCAGGGGCCAGGTCCTCACCTCCACCTCTCACTGGGCTGGTTTACAACCCCACATGGCTGCCAGCTCCATGGGCACCCCTCAGGGAGGAGGAAGAGGTATTGCACAGGCAGAGGGCTCTGCACCGAGGCAGCCCTTTGCATGCCAACCTCATGCAGGCTGGGGTCTCTGTCCCTCATGGGGGACTCTTCTTCCTATCACAAAAGCCACAGAGGCAGCCAAGGCAGCCATTGAGGATCTGGAAGGAGGCCAGGACCATCTCAGCAGCACTGATGAGCAGCAGGAGGGAGAAGAGGACAACGTTCCAGGCCACGATGCCCTCTGGCTCCAGGCAGGTGCTCCACGTGCGGCGATCATATAGGTAGTTCTCTGTCCTGCGTGACGGGGAGAGGAGGAGATGTAAGAATCTGCCCTGCGGCAGGTCAGGAATTACATCACTTTCTGCTGTTCCATCCTTCATCCCAGTGATGAGCAGGGTCGGCAGGGTGATGGGGGTGGGAAGCACAATGTAGAGAGCCATGAACAGTGAGGACCTCTTGAGTAATAGGGGTCTTGCAATCATAGAATTGTTTGAGTTGGAAAGGGCCTTAAAGCTCATCCAGTTCCAAACCCCTGCCATGGGCAGGGACACCTTCCACTAGACCAGGTCGCTCCAAGCCCCGTCCAGCCTGGCCTTAAACACTGCCAGGGATGGGGCAGCCACAGCTTCTCTGGGCAGCCTGTGCCAGGGCCTCACCACCATCAGAGGGAAGGATTTCTTCCTCATGTCTAATGTAAATCTACCATTTTTCAGCTCATAGCCATTCCCCCCTGTCCTGTCCCCGCAGGCCCTTGTCAAAAGTCCCTCTCCAGATTTCTTGTTGGCCCCTTTAGGCGCTGGAAGCTGCTCTAAGGTCTCTCTGGAGCCTTCTCTTCTCCAGGCTGAACAAGCCCAGCTCTCTCAGCCTGTCCCCACAGCAGAGGTGCTCCAGTCCTTGGAGCATCTTCATGGCGTCCTCTGGACTCACTCAAGCAGCTCCACTTCCCTCTTGCGCTGGGGCCCCTGATCTGGACACCGGACTGTGGGGGGGTTTCATGCTGGTCATGCTCCTTTTGATACAGCCCAGGACATGGTTGGTTTCTCATAAAATCTTACCAACCAACACCCCAAGTCCCTCCCCTCAGGGCTGCAATCACCTCCAAAATCACCTCCAAAACCACCTGCAAAACCACCCACCAAAAGTAACACTGACCTCATCAGCAATAAGCTGACAAGGCATCACCTCCACTCAACTCCACTGCCTCACCTGGCATCAGGCCCCTGGCTGCCAGCGTCCAGGAAGGGGTAACCCCAGACGGTGCCATGCCTGTGGCCGTGCTCGGAGGCGTTGTAGAAGCAGAGGGGTCCATTGGTCAAACCCACCCCAGAGAAGATGAAGCAGGCAGCAGCACCCAGCAGCGCCAGCTTGGACAGCACAGCGGAGATGAAAGCCTGTAGACAGCAACCAGGGACACAGCACACCAAAAGTCAGGTGGGCTCCAAATGCAGCTTCATGTTATTGGTGGAGTTTGGTGAGGGGGCACAACTCTCCTTCCCTTCACCCCAAGGGGCTCCAGCCCTGAGGAGCTGAGGCTGAAGATGAAGCAGTCACTGGGTTGTTTTAAGCTGGGCAGAAGCAGGCAGGGAACAAGGCAGGGAGCTGCCACATGGAGCCTATGCTAGCATGAACAGGAAGCTCTGTCCTCTGAGGAGGTAGCACCATGCAGCGTCCCACCACAGGTCCATGGGAGAGGGGCACCCCGCCACAAACTCCCTTTGGAGAGGGACTATCTACCACATCCCACCATGGGGCCATGCAAGAGGAGGATCCATGCCATGTCCCACCACGGCAGAGCTGCCCCCCACACTGGGGCCAGCCACCACACCCCACCACGCTCTGGGGGTCCCAGTGATGCCTTACATTGCGACGGGTGCCACAGTCGGAGCAGCCGGCACATCGCCACCCTACCGCTGTGATGTGGGTCGCTGCCAGCAGCACCTACAGGAAGAAAAATATAGCTGGGGGATAAAGGGGAGACACCAGCTCCATCCCTTTGTCTCTGCTCCACAGACACGAGGAAGGACTCAGTGCAAGCTGCAGTACTCACGATGATGCCACCTCCCCAGATGCCCGGCACGGCCTTGGCGTGTTTGCTGATGTGCCCCTCCACCAGGTACTTTGATGCCCCTCCAGGGAAGAGCAGGAGGATGCTGGCTGCCATGGAAAGCGTGCCCAGCACCAGCAGGCAGGGACCCACGATCCGGCTGCATGTCCCTACGCACATGGCCCCCTGCATGGGGATAGGGAGGAGGAGAGGAAGTGATTGCGTTCAGAGGGCTGGAGCGCCTCTGCTATGGAGACAGGCTGAGAAGATTGGGTTGTTCAGCCTGGAGAAGAGAAGGCTCCACAGAGACCAGCCACCGCAGCTTGGTTTGACTTAGAGACCTTACAACAAGCAGGAGGGAGCCAGGCAAGGGACAAAATCCTTGTGCAAGGACTTGTGAAAGCATATCAGTCTGCAATCAAATCCACCAGCAACTCCATCCCACCCTAGTCCTACCGTAGATCTGAACATGCCGACACCAACTAAAGTTAGTTAAGCAAAGGGCATTGCCTGTCCTCAGGCAGCCACCCAGCTCCACTGTTATTAATTTATCAGTTCACCTGGAAAGTGCCTGTCCATCTCCTGGTGATACCATGTCAAAAATCATCTCTCTCTCTTCTGTACCTGCAACACCACCCGGGGGATGTCCATCAGTTGCTCTGGGACCACTGAAAACAACCTGGTTTGCTGTTTCCTGGCTCCCCAGGTTTCTTCTGCCTCGTGTGCTTTTTTGCTTCACATTGATTTCATGCATTTTCCCCTTTCCCAGTGGCTTGCAGCTTGTCTTGCACAAGCTCCCTGGGCCGAGCTGGCTAATGCAACTATTCCAGGCTTGCTCTGGCTTTGCAGAAGCAGAAGTGAACAGGCACCACGTGGAAGAGCTGCCTCAGCCCTCCTCCTGTAGAGCAGCATCAGTGGCAGGGGGGAGCAGGTCATGCTGCGTATCCAGCCCCTGCATGGTCTGAGAGCCTGGGGAACACCAGCACTATGGGGCTTTGCCTTGCTGCAACCTGCCACACCAGCCCCTGCCAGCTGCTGGGGTCCAGGGAAGGCTGATCATGGAGGAACAGGGCTGCAGGACCCTGCTTTATAGAGAGAACCCAAGCCAAGCAGCCCAAGGTAGACCACCAGCTCCGCTCATCCTGGAGCTTTACCTCCTCCCTGCTTTCTATCCTCCCTGCCTTGGTTATAAAGAATTTTGGGCCTCTTGTCCTCACTGTGGTCCCACCTGCAGCCCAGGGATTGTGTGTGGTTGTCCCTGCAGAGCCATGAGTATTCAGTGCTGAGTCCCACCTCCCCACTTTGGAGAACCTTCCAGTATAGAAGGTTCCAGAATAGCTCTTGAGCTCACAGCATGGGCTGCTCTCATCAGCCAGAGGCTCCCGTGGTCTTCTGCAAGTCTCCCCTTAACCTCCTCAAGGATTCTCCTTGCCCGCCAGCACTGCCTTTTCCCTAGCGAAGGCAGGAGGTCTCCTTCCTTCAGGAAGCTCTCCATGGCTTGCTGTCCCTCACAACGCACCCCTTCCACCAGAAGGGAGTTTGCATTAGCTGCTTTCTTCTACCTCAGCAAATACAGACAAACAAACCCCTTTGTAAGGGGAAGTAAAGCAAAAATACAGCCGAACAGCCTCTGTTGTGACACTTGAAATCAAGAGTCCCTTCCTGCCACCGTGTCTCCATAGCCAAAAGCAATGGGATTCAAGCAAAGCAAGGGGGACCTTACCTGGAAGTGGTGGAGCCAGCAGTATCCACCCCTTGGATGAGCCCTGTCCTGGAGGCATCATCCATGGGTGACTATTTATGAATGTCCCAGCATGTGCTCCGCGTCTTCCTCCCCCGCCTGGAGATCCACCCACCACACCAGTCACGGTCTTCCCATCTCCCACACAGGCAGCAGCTCTATAGAAAGAATGACTGCCCTGTCCAGGAAGCCGACCTCTGCCGGTATTGCAGCTGACCCATCCGTTCAGTTTTGCCCGCTTCCACTGCCAGAAGCCAACCAAAACTTGCACAGCTTCAAACTTTAAGGTTTCTACCCTAAATGTCTACCCTAAATGCCTGGATCACTGCCCGAGTATCAAACACTGTTTCTCCCGGAGTGACCTGAAAGGACTATGTAGGGAGATCATTTTCCACTCTGCAGCCCACTTCAAACACTATCATTTTGTCACCATGAGTCCACATCCTCCACAAAGCACTTCTTCCATCACGTTTTACCTTATTTCTCTTGCTGTGCAAGAGCTTTGTGCATGGATGTTTAACAACTCAGGGTTTTCTCCTGTTTTCAACACTAATATTTTAATAAAAGCTTCTATATAAATAGTTCTTTTTCTCAGCTGGTTCCTACCTCCTGCCCTTTGCTTCCTTGCAGATGGCCCAGCTTTTCCTTCGGGTGTTGAGCATACCCCCAGTACATATGTATGTCATACCTTGGTGATAACATTGAGGGAAAGGTTATTTCTGGATCCTTATTACTGCAAGTCATCAAACAGCAGCATTTCAAAGTCTTGTCTGGGGTGCCCAGGGCCGGCAGTCAGTGTGCAAGGGGGAAACTCCTCATCTGCCCCCATAGAGAATGCCTGACAGTAGCAGCTTCAAGATGGGAACAGGACTGGGAGAATGTGATCTCCCATGTCTGAGAACAGGAGACAGGGAAGGTGGAGTACAAAAAATGGCCAAAACGGGGCAGTTTTTTCTGGCAGAGGAGTTGCAGGCAGCACAAGCAAAAGGAAAATTGTTCATGGGTTGTGCAGGCAAAAGGAAGAATCTTCTTAAAGAAGCATTTGGATAAGGGTCATACTCCTCGTGCGTTCATGAGGACCTGAGGCACAACAGCCACAGATGAAGTGTAAGTGCAGCTATTTTACAGCCCTGATACAACCTTGCTCCAATATCGTAAATAAAAAAAGCAACCAGAGTGCTACCTTTTGGTGTAGAGCCCAACTTTCTCTACCCAGCGTAACGCACGCGATAGCATTTGCCAACACGTTTCAAAGTGGCTTTTCCTGATTTCAAATCAATGAGTACAGGTCTGTCGAGAGCACAAAACCTGTTCCAAGCACAGCAGGCCACTCTTGGTTGGAAAAAATGGAGAAATGGAGTTGGGGCCCTCAAGAGCCATGTGGGAAAAGATGAATGAATGGTGAGGCTGGGTTACATTAGCCAGTTCCTATTTTCTAGGAAAAATAAGCTGAGAGGAGGGGGTTATGTTAATAATGATAGTTCCTATGAAAGGAAAATCAGAGTTTGCACAAGCATGTAAATCCCTGTTTTATTCTTAGATAAGACTAAGTGGTCTCTAAAATGCAGGCAGCAGCAAAGGCGAAACATGCAGGGCAGCAGACTGCCGAGAATAATCCATTTTTCCTTCTTCTCTTTTTGTATTTAGAAAGGAAGCATTTTTCACTCTGCTGGAAGATGTGTTGCAACCTCATCTTGTGCCCCTTTTCTACGTCACACCAGTCTGGGCTTCCTACTTTGCTACACACATGATCTGGTCAATCATCTCCCACAGAAAACCCCATGCCACTCAGCATGAACCATCAGAGTGAATCTTTTCCCCAAGCTACTGATCTTCCCCTTACACTCACTCTAGCGCAAGTCTGTAATAGCAATAATGATCATAAAAGGCTACTTTTAGCCCTGCACAGCTTCCCAAGCGCTGTGAGAAGCTGCGTGCCTCTCTTGCATGAGAACTTCATTATGACAGCATCAGCACAGCAATTACAGGCAAGTAATGTAGTGCCAAGTCACCCAGCCGCAGTGCTGCCACATGTGGTCTCATGCAAAGCAACTCTGGCTTGGCAAGGTCCTCCTGCTAACTCCTTCTCTGACACTGGATTGCAGCTGAAGAGACACTGGCTGCTTTCATTCTAGTTGTTTCATGTTGCTTTACCCCATCACACATCAAGGACTATGCCTCTCCAGCCAGTCACACCTGGCAGTAGCTCTTTCTGGACTTTAAAGTCAGTGAGATTTGTGTAATCACTGCTCTTTGCTTCCCTGAACTCCTCTGGGGCTGTGGAAATAACACAGCAGGTTGGGTTTCAATAGTTATTTGGCTTAAAGGAGAAGCAAAGAAGCTGAGTTGAGTCTGAATCAGCAAAAACCAAACCATTCTGTGCCAAACCAACCTCCACCTCAGTCCTGTCCAGAGGATGCTCACCATGACACAGAGGTCTCCCTCACTTCTCTCAGTAGCAGCTGCAAATCTATTTCTGCCACTAGCTAGCTAAAACTTCTCCAAACTCAGACATGGGCACTTTTGCTGCCAACAGTGATGCCCTTAGACAAGCCCAGCACAGTCTGTGGCCAGAACTCAGACTGATGAAATACCAACATGATGCTGATAGACAATATGGCATTTGCTTTATCTTCCTTACGAGTTTCACCTGATTTAATACTTCAGATGAGATAAAAGATGTTTGGTGGGTAAGGGAAGAGTGACTGAGAGCATCTGCCTGGACTTGTGCAAGGCATTTGACACTGTCCTGCATGACATCCTTGTCTCCAAATTAAAGAGGCATGGACTTGGCAGATTGATCACACAGTGGATAAGGAATTGACTGAATAGCTGTGTTCAAAGATTTGTGGTCAGCAGACAAGCCAAGCACATTGGCCCTCCTCTCCAAGGCATGCTGGAAGTGAGTCACAAGGAACACTGGTTGATGGTTTTATCATGACTGCTGGCACAATCAGTCAGCCTATTCCATAACTTCTTGGAGAGTTCGAACACTGCAAGACTCTGTTTGCAGTGGCTGATATTAGTTTCATGAGCTTTTGTATTCCCACTGTACCTGCTAAGTGCTTATCCAGAAGGGACTCTGCTCATTGGCATTTCATGTGAGGTCATTACAGGAATGTCCCAAGGAGCCCAAAAGACAATGGCATAAGTAACAAGCCCCATGTTGACAACACCTGTACCAAGAGGACATTGTCAGTTCAGAATAGAAACCCACATTTTCTCTGCTCTTCCACTGGTAAGGACAGAAAATCCTAGCCCTGCCTTTTATAATTCATTTTCATAAAGGTAATTTTCTCATCAAAGTACCAAAGTTTGTCTCACTTCAACATCATCTCGCTCTAGAATGGGCTGAAGCGTTCTCGGCTAAGCAAGCAGCTTGCTGTAATCAACAATCCATTAGCAGCAGAAACCAGATGCTTTACGTTGAAGTCAGTTACTTGGTTGTATTTATTATCAGACACCATACTGCAAACAGACTTCAAATTCAGGCAAGCCCTGTCCCTGCTGGCTGGGCAAATCTGGAGCTACTACCTATAATAAAACACATTTGCACCTCTTCAGCTGAGCTGCAGCTTCTGCTACTTACTTTGTAAAATCAGACAATGCCAACAGAAGTTGCTACAGCCAGGATAGGAAAATCATAAGCTTCCCAGAGGCTCAAAAGAGGCTATAGCATCCAAAACCCAAGAGATTACGAAAGCTACTTAAAACAGTTCGTTTTATTTCCAGGATCAAATATTACAATAGGACATTTACATATATTTATAAAAAATGCAGCAGTTGTGTATATAGATCAGAGGTTTCCTTGAGTTTGGTCCCTCCCAGCACAGTGAGCTGAAATCTTCTGAATTCATCCTCTCCCTCCTCCCATATGAAGTTGCCATCACTGAAGAAGAAAAGTGCCTATTGTAAAAACTGACAGGCCAAGTCAGAATTATCAAACTCTATGGTCACCAGGGAGAGGAAAGCTCCATTTAGAAAAATCACCTGTCCTCCGGTCGGTGTGTCTGATGAGACACCACATCCGAGTTGTGTTTTACCCAGATGTTCTTCATATAAATCTGTTCTATAAAATAGCACCTCACCCCCCTGCTCCATGTACTTTTACTGCTATCCTTCTATACCTTAAAGTCTCAGCACCATTTAACAAGCAGGTACAAAGTTACTTATCTCTGTACTGCAGACACTCACAGTAATTAAACACAGTGACCAAATCCCAAACTTGAGCAATCATTCATAATATACCCATGTAAAACAACAGAAGGTAAAACTGAGTCAAGTTGAGGCACTGATGTTAAGTGCCACATTCTCCAACTAAAAACGTGTGTGTATATATATGTATATACATATGGCTATATTTATTGGGAGTGGACAGACACTAAGCATCTCATGGACAAGAGGAGACAGGAAAAAAAAGTCATCCTGTACATCACAGAAAGGGTATCCATTAACCTCACCAGTTCAGGGGCGGACACAGTATCACCAAACTGAGGTAAGATCTTGGGCTTGGACAGAGAAAACCTCAACAAGACTGTCTCTGCAGGATGTCAACTAACAGACCTCTACAGGCATGGTCAGGTTATCTCCAAACATGCGCCTGCGGCTACTTCCAACAATGTAGATGACCAATACTGGGCTCAAAACAGTTTTGGTTTGCCTTTAGAACAGTAGCTCTTGTTCCATTTATAGAAAATAGTTTGTTAAAATAAATAAAAGGAAGGGCTGCATCTTCAAATCTATTACAACACCTAGAAAAGGCACACTCAGTCTTCAAGGGGCTGAGACCTTGCATTTCACCAATCTAAAGCACATCTCTGCTATCCCTTCTCCTCTTGGAATATAGCACTACCTATTTTTTACTAATGTGACTAAAAATGGATTAAAAAAGAAGAAAGTAGTGTCATTTACTAAAAACTAAGAAGGGACAAAAATTAACCGATAAACTCCTGAAATTACATGTGTCTTCCCATTCACGTGGACATTCCCACACAGGTCTCTGCTACGCATTTCTATGTGGTTTAGAAAAACAACCACAAGCACTGCACTTTATGTGTTCGGTACCTGACAAAATGCAGCCCAAGTGAAGCCTTGCCTTTACTGTGGCCTTTGCTGCTTCTGAGTCCCTGCAAAGCAGCTCAAAGCTCCAGCAAGAAGAGAAATGAGAGAAGTCAGGCATTTCAGCAGTGAGGTTGTTATTAAAACATGTACTAAAAACAGCTGTCAGTTTTTTCCAGGGCACAAACCAGAGTACCAGCAGAAGTGGAAGCTGGTATAAGCTGGTGCAAACACATGTATGAATTTGGTAGCCCTTAAAAACCTCAGCTTTGAAAGTAGTGGACCATGAGAAATGCAAGGAGTTTGCAGCAGCACACAATGGATGTCTTCTGCAGATGAGACGTGTTATTCTTCTGCAAAAGCAAGGCAGGAGATCTAGTGGGGTCCAGAAAATATGCTGATGTAAAATTGCTGTTTAAATCTCCTTCAGAACAATGGTACCTTTGGACATCTTTTTATAGACAACTACATTTTACAAGGCTATTATGCACATACATGGATATTCCTTTTAATATTGGTGTTGTCAACTTACTTGATTTATGAGGAAGGGCAACTTACTTCAGTCCATAAATGTCAGAAGTGTAAAAACTGCAGACCTGAACAAAAAAGCCTAACGAAGATAACACAAGTATGCCCAGAAACGTTTGGCATGGCCTTTATCTGCCCTTTTTTATGTCAGTAAGGAATGCTCTGAGGTTGAAGCTGGCCAATCAGCTTGACTTAGAGTATCATCAGGAAGACCTAAAATCCTTCTTGGGCCTCTGAAGGGCCACTAGTCGGAAGTCAAATGTAAATGTGCAAACAGCACCTGGCAAGGAAAGCCAGCATTCAATCTGCTTTCTGTTTCCAAATACTGGTTGTGACTGTGACTCTTAGCTGTAGTGAGACAGTAAATGTCAGAACAAAGCATTGCTTGATGAAGAGCACATGCAAAGGAAACTCTGCAAGCAGCAAGAAGCTACAGCTTGAAACACATTTAGTTCTCTACCCAGAAAGAATTCCACTTTTTAGATGCATTTCTGCTCCTCCAAACTCATGGCAGTCCTTGCAACACAACAAGCAAATTATAGCCGAGCAACACCCACAGGAAGCCATTAACCACAGTCTCTGAAGAATCTTTTTCCTTCATCCTTCATATTTCAGCATCTAATTTTGCAATCAAGAGATTTCAGAAATTTTTTTCAGCCTTGTCAAAAGCAATTTGACCTGGAGATTTAACATCTAGAAGCAACTGTAACAAGGGCTCTCCATAAATAAGAGCCCAAGTAGCTTACAGCTTCAATACTACAAGCTGTTACAGGCAGAACTCCCTTAAGGTTTTCAGCCACCTTAGATATTCTGTATTGGATTGCTTCAACCACAACCTAGCCCCACCTACAAAGACAGAAGGGCAGCATGGAAGAAGAGAAGCTACCAATAAAACAGGTCTAGGACTGCAAAGAGAGTCAATTTTGCAGGTTTAACTTAACTGCTAAAAAAGCTTATGTGGAACAATGTGGATACAAAGCCAAGCCAGTCCAAAATGAGTTGGCCCTCCAACAGCAAACACAGCAAACCAGCAACAACTCCAAAAAGAATGAGTGGAACCACAAAGGCGACTTGCCTTACGCTGGCAGGCACAGGAAGGAGAGCAGGAAAGGTCAACCTGCTCCCATCCCAGCCTGCCTGAGGGACACGAAAGGACTATATACGTGCAGGGTTCTGTGTCCTGTTGGCAGCCTGCCTTAATTTTCCTGTGGTTAACCACAGAAGAGGTAATGAGTTCCAAGGCAACACATACCAGAGCAAGTTCTTTCAATTAGACAGCTGATCTTGGTCAGGGTAGTTTCAGACCTACACGGAAAGTGTTTCCTCCCGTTCAAGTTACGAATCTGGGTATCCCAGAAACACAAAAGATCTTTCAGTCTAGACGTGCCACTGCAGCTTCACAGGCCAAACACCATCAACCCCATCTCCTCTGCTGGCCTTGCAATTCATCTGCCAATGCTGGGAAGCAGCCTCCATGACAGGGGCTCTTTACAAATCAGAAGTGAGCTCTGACACCACATCAGCCGTTGATTAGGAAACCGCAATCACAGTTTGCTTTCCTCACACTGCATTTTGCAGTAGAACGCAAAATAATTTTTTGGGGTAGAAAGGAAATATATTTATACGATTGTACAATTATACGTAAAGCCTCAATTATGAGCAAAAGACAGTTGTGAGCTAATATAATCATGGGAATGCAAGACATTTCCTGTGATTTCCTACGCTTGAAGACTAAAACTAGCAAATGAAATTAAAGGCAAAGTATCCTGAAAAGTTTTGAGTCTACGGTAAGTTCCTGATCATTAAAATTTTGTGTTTTTAAAAATAAGTATAATCATCTGCCAATTGTAGAAAAAGTTAGCAATTCTTGTAGGGCTCACATTACTTTTCCTCTCATTGATTAAGGGGACAATGAACTGAGATCTTAGTTGTAAATACACTAATTTGACATCCACCTTGAGAGTGACTGTGTTAGTTAACTTTTATCCCATTGTAACACCTACTATAACATCAATTGATCGACAGCTCTAGGTCTAGAGAAGACACTGGAAAACAGGGCACTTCGCATGGCTCAGTGATCCACCTGCATGACTTGCGGTGCCAGCTTCCACAGCTGAAAAGAAAGCCTTTTAAAGGGGTAGCTTTCCATACAGCCTTCTGGACTTAGATGGCAGATGAACATGAAACAGAATAAAAAGCAGCCCAGAGCCTTCAAGCCACCAGGTTGCAAGTCCTTTACAAAGCATTAATTCCTTCCACAGTTTGACAAAGCTGTCAAATTAACGAAGGACACCTGCCTAAGACTTGCTCTCCTGCTCGACTGCCACAGGTGCTCTAAAGCCCCTGCAATGCCAGTCACTCCTGGGGAAAACAACACCATGACATCGAAAAAGCCAACTAACTGCCACGTTTTTAGGTCAGGTGTTTTCCAGAAACTCCAAGATCGTTACAGTACTTTGCCACCTTCTATTGTCATTTGGAAAATCCCGAGAGCAAGTAAAAAGGAGACACTTAGGGGATGCTGGGAAAAGAACAAATGGAAATTCCAATGACTTCTACCAAGGAGTCAGTTCTGCTGCAAGAGTGGACATGAAGCTTTCCCTCTGGGCTAAGCAGTCAATCCCATATTGAGTACAGTTGTTTTCTTGCGGGTTGGTTGTTTTTTTTGCTAGGTTCACTGGCAACATTTAAAGCATGAGGAAAACATGCATGCAATCTAGAAGCCTTTAAATTAGAGAGGGGCAGAATATCTCACCACAGCTCAAACCAACTCCTTCCCCCAAAACCAAGTTTTCACAGAGCACTACGTAAGTTAATCCTTGAGAAGACTGCAAGGTTAATGGATACCTTTTGTGCAGAGCATCAAAACAAAGGGAAGACTGTACTGAAGATCACACTCTCCTTACAGAGAGATAACTCAGTGCCTTATCACACACTATTTAAAAAAAATAAATTAAACAAAACAGATTTAAAAATAGCAGCGAGAAGGGCACATGTACTGTGGCCTCTCCAAGTCCCAACATACCAGATACACAGATCAAAGCTTTACTTAGTTCCATGAAAGCAAAGGAAAGATGTTCTTTCCAATGCTCTCTGCAGGGCCTAAGCTGAAGGAAGAAAATAAAACTCTGAACGCTCTCATTTGGTCACTAGAGCAGGAGAAGGGAAGAAGAGAGAGAGGGGCCAGCCAGCTGCCTGCCTGATTTCAGCACTGCAATCCCATGACTGCATATTTAGTGAGTTGGTGTCCCAGGCAAAGAGGAGAGGGAAGGAAGGCTGGGAGAACTCAGGCCATGGTGCTAATTCCTTTCCTGCACAAAGACAGTCTCTTGAGGACACAGGCCTGCTTCCTGTAATGTGATCTCATAGTCCAGGTGGGAGAGTTTCCTTCGAGGGAAGTTGGTGAGAAGTTCAAAGCGTTCATTGGGGTATCCTTTTGATTGGACATGTTTCACAAGAGCCTGGAGAGACAGAAAGGTAGAGTAGTGCCATATAATTCAACGCAACACAAAAGAACATAAAAGATATCCTGTTTTCCTTTAAAAAAGAAAGTTTTTAATCACAAATTCTGTAATTTTGTATATAGTATAGACTCTCATTTACTTTAATACCTAATTTAGCCCACACCTGGTATGAATATTCATAAAAACTAATTACCAAGTGATCCCTTCCCTAACTGATTCTTTAAACAGAAGGAAGACATACATTGTGATAGGATGAGGGCTAATGGCTTTAAACTAAAGGAGGGGAGATTCAGGCTGGATTTGAGGAAGAAATTCTTTACAATGAGGATGGTAAAATATTGGCACAGGCTGCCCAGAGAGGTGGTGGATATGCCACTCCTGAAGAAATCCAAGGCCAGGCTGGATGCGGTTCTGGGTAACCTGATCTAGTTGAAGATGTCCCTGTTCACTGCAGGGTTCCCTTCTAACCCAAACTATTCTATGATTCTATTCTGTGATTCTTTGATGGAAATATATTCATTCAGGAGAGCTGAATTCCACATCATACCTTCAAGTCACAGGAAAATATGATTTGCAAAAAATCCTTAAGTGCCCCAAAATAGAAGCCCCCATCACTTGTTCATCAGACATTACCCTTACACTAAGACTTAAAAGCCACCAAGGAAGCATTTTTGTGAGGCAGTCCTGACAAGAATAAATGCAATATTTTTACTTTTTTTTTTCCTTCCCTCAAGAAGCACGAGGGTTTGGGGGTGGTTTTTTTTGTTGTTGTTTTTAAAGCTCTTTTCAATTCATTGACTTCTCTGCCTACAATAGCAATTGAAGCAGAATGCAGAGGGCATTAGGATGAAGGGGTATCAGCCTCAAAATGCAAAAGTAATTAGGAAGGGCTAATGTCCATGTTACAATGCAAGAGACTGGCCAAGTTCATCAGGAAACACAGCAGATGACAGTTTAAAGTACAAATAGCCAAGGACAGAAATGGAGACTGGCAGAACAGCAGAGGATACAGAAACACAGCAAGACTTGGCTGGAAAAGTCATAGCTTTCTAAAGAGGGGGAAAAAAAGACAATAAGTATGTAATAGAAGAGTGTGAAAAAATAAAGGGGCCCCAGCAACACTGTTGACTTAGTTTTGGAGGGCAACTTATGGCAGCAAATTAAGCGTAAGAAAAGCCAGCAGTATTAAGCTTCTATGAGTACTAATTATTCTACTAGCTTCCCCTCACTATTTAGCTGCCACTTCCAGACCACAGTGTCCCAGCACACAGGAAAAAATGGTTGTGAGCAAGCACCTGGCACTTAGTTCTGCAGCTCACAGGCAAGGGGCTCAGGAGATTAACTGGGTGGCTGTTTGAGTGTGTGTGTTCTGACAGGAAAGCTGTCAGTCATATGGTATAGATGTGACACAGGATGTCTCCCACAACAGCCTGCAATACTCTTTCCAATGTTTCAGGGGCATCAACGCTTCTGGAGCACGAGGTCCAAGAGCTGCAGGAAGAGGTCAGCTTGTTCTGCTGCATCAGGTTAGATAAGCAGGAAAACAGCACCATGCTGGTAGCAACACTGCAAGGGCAAGAACTGAGGCCTTGTGGTGTAGACAGAATGGGATGACCAGAAGCAAGAAACATGCACACAGGGAGAACAGCAACTTGCAAGACGAGGCATCCTGGAGACCTATAGCAGCAGAACAGCAGCTCTCCTCTCATTTGGGAAAAAAAAAACACACCAAAAACAAACAGTTGAAAAAAATTATAGAAATTCTTGTCAATATATGGGGAGGACAAACAAGTTTCACTGGAAGGCACTACTGGACTCACTGATCCTATTCAGCGAGTCAAAACCAGCATGGAGAAACAGTGCATGCTGGTGGAGGGGACTTCTTCTGCAGGGCACAGAAGCACACAACTGCCAAGGTCACTCCAAGTCTTGGAAGCCTGCTGCTTGCCTAGAGTTAAGATCCAGGATGTCACGGAGACATTGTCAAAACTCATCAAGAAAGCTCAACACATGTCCACAGTGCAAACTTGTAGCAGTGACAGGAAACCTGAGCTGCGTCAACAAGAGTATTGCCAGCATCGAGGGATGCAACTGTGCCACTTGGCATCTGGGCCACACTTGGAATACTGTGTTCAGACTACACATTCAAGAGGGACAAGAAAAAACTGCTGGTGTTGGTGTGAGACCCGCATTGTACCATCAGCTATAATTTCTGAAGTGCAACTGTCTCCTTACACAATTTATTTTTATTGCTTTGGATAGCTCTAAAAATGGAACCAATTAAGGGCTGAAAAAACAGCATGGAAAAGATGCTCACAAAGAAACATCTAAGACTTGATCTTGATCTGACTGAAATGGCTTTAAACGATCACATAACATGAGCATAAAAGCTGCCTGTTCAGCTCTGCAATAAAAATATCTTCACCCACAAACCTTGACTCACCTAAGTTCCTCTGCTGACTGTAGAGCGGGTGGCAGCAAAGGAAATCACATGCTGAGATTAACTTCCTTTAACTACCATAGTCCATAAAAGGAGTCAAACCAGAAGTCAAGACTATCAGGACTGTATCAATACACTTACGTATCACCTAAATAAATTAGCTAAATGCTACATGTTTAATAATGAACGCAAATTTATTTAACAGACTGCTTTCAAAAAGCAGTTAAGTACCTGGAAAAAGATTATACATCAATGACTGCTATGACGAAAGAAGAATGAAGGTCTGCAAACCAGTAAAGCTGGTTCTTACAATAACAGTGATGCTCTGCTAGTGTCCCTTAGGCTTTGTATTTCAGACCCAGGACTCCAAGTGTAGCACTGCAGCCAGCTTACATCTTATCACTTACACTTGGACTTGAGAGCTGATGGTATAACAAAAGCAACTTTTCTTTTTCCTTTTATTTTCAAGCAGAAGAGTCAAGGATGAGAACATGAGTTTGAGACACTACACATTTCTACAGTGCTGCAGACTAGCTTACAGTCTCATTTTCTGTAAGAGATGCAAGACTTCACAGCCTGCACAATATCCTTCTGAAAAGGTATGCTTTTGCATTCCCTAAGACTTCAATGCACAGCTTTTAGGTTGATTACATAAAAATGAGCTTTACGGGCCACTGTGTCATGAAGACTCACAGCTAACAGGAACACAGTGACCTCTACACACTACTTCCAGAGAAGCACCTGCAAAATTTTAATGGAAATGCCATTCACATAAACTCCAAGGTAAGCAAGCCCAAAGCACAGCTGAGACACACACCTCAAGCACAGTAATTAAATAATATTGCAATAAAATTTTCAGGGAGAACTTCCTCCAAATTCTGCTTTGCCATCCATATCCAGAAAGGAGTTTGGAACTACAATGAAAGGGGCTGAGAACAAGAATGAAGAATTTTGCTTTTGATTTTACCATTCTCTAACCATAGGCGGCAACGATTGAACTTTTACATTTAGGAAAACAAACCAAAACACAAATGAGTGCGCTGAGGGTATTTTATGGTAATTTAAAGATTAATACAAAAGCCATTTAGAGTCATTTTAGAAAAGGAACTCTCAGTCTGGGGACTAAAGATGTTGGAGTGTACATGCAAACCGAGCAGCAATGGAAACATACAGAGCCAGCAGACTCCGTTGATCAGAAGAGGAACACCACAAAGAAACACAACAGAATGACACTGCAAGCATTCCCTGCATATAACACTTCCACGAGATCCAAATTCCATAGTGCCACCACAGGAAAATAAATTCTCCGGTTTCAGCTCTCCTGTACTCAAACAAGTATTCCCATTAACTCCACTCACCAGAAGTTTAGCTTGTTCAGGCAGTGAAATCTGTTCCCTCTTTCCATCTGGATACCTTAGCATCAGCTGTGCCTTTGGTCCTGCCATAAAGGAAGTTACTATAAGTTAACAACAAGGCAGCTGAACTGAGATTTTCTGTAGATTTTAGGTGGCACACTTCACTGTGCAGCATAGCAGGGTTAGAGACTGGAGACAAATACAAGGTTCCAGTCTTCGAAGATACACTTCTACCATGTGTTTAAAATACAGCACACATCAAACTCAGGATTCTGTCCAGAGTTAACAGTAGTGACCAAAACTCGATAGGGTTCTCAGAAAAAAGCACACTGAGCTACCTCTGCCTCTGAGACCACCTCACTTTGGTGTCCAGCTCAGGCACCAGAGGGAGGAACAGACACTCCAGCAATTTGTTTGTATTAGCCAAAGTTGCATTACTGAAACTCAACCCAGGCTGTCAAGACAGCCAAGCTAAATGAGCATGAGGTGGGCTGATGCCATTCTACTCTCTACCAGTGGTAGAAGCCCTGTTATACACACCTGCATTACACACATGCGTACTTTATTCCTGGATAAAGGTCTCAAAGTAAGAAACTTGAGCTCAGTGACTAATAAGAGTTCTGCAGTTTGAGGCACCACTATGCCAAAGAGGTGCTGCTGGCAAGGTGAATTGCTCAAACATCTGGTGTCAAGGAGGGAGTAAGACAGAAGAAAAGATTTAGCTTTCCAAAATAAGGGATGAAACCATCCTTGTCAGCATATAAAGATTTGGGGGGGGGGAAGCCAAACAAACAAAACACAGGTCACTAAACCAAAAAAAGCCCCAAAACTAACAAAAAACACAACATGGCAACTTACCATTTACGTCTAGGCCCTGGAACGTACTTTCAGGCTTGTCAGTTGACTCCTCCACCACCCCTGCATCAATGCAGGGCAGTACTCTGTGATTTGATGTTGTCCCGGGCTCAGTCCTTGCAGGGGGTTCAGGCTGAGGCCTTCGGGTCTCCTCTTTTTTATACCCCAAGTCCTTGTGTGGAGACTTCCTCAACTTGGCAGGATTCTCTGATTCCTCCTCCTCCTCAGATCCACAAACTGAAATAAACTCCTCACTTCCAGAGAAAATCTCTGACTCCGACTCCTCATCTGACCGACTCTCCTGCTTGGCCTGCGTGGAATCAAAATGTGTCTCCTGTAAAGAGGCTCTGATAGCAGCTTCCAGCTGGCTGTCCTCACTGGCATCAATGAGACTCTCCTGTTGAAAGCAGACATAACGCAAATATATAAAAATTGCTTTTAAATACATACTGAAAATCAAGAGGACATCAGTCTTCCAAAGAGAAGCTACTGTCAGGAACAAACAGCATGGAAAGCTAGTCATGCTATGATGACTTAATGACTTGATGGAGTTTCACATGGAGATAATGTATTTTCCTTCCACACATGCACAATTCTATGAGTGTTAAATCCAAAACAAATGCTGAAAGCACAAACTGCACAACAAAAATAGCTATCATGGGAGAAGGCATTCTCTGGTGCACCAGATCCTTGCATGCTCTTGCACAAAGTCTATTTATACTACAGAATGGGATAACAGTAAAGCTGAGTAAGACAGGTTAGCATGTTCTTTCAAGTTTCTCCAGTTTTACTAGAGGGTTTTATACTTACTGAACGAGAACATTTTTCAGGAGGGCTGGTAGAGTGGCCATCCAGCTGCCCATGCTCACTCAGGAACCCAGTCACTTGGTCCAAGAAAGAAGTCACGTCTAGCTGGTGCCACTCCACTAGTTTCTGACCTAGGGAACAAAAGGTGTCATGAAGCGGAATTTCAGCAAAAGATTGCAGGTTCGAGGTGAAACACATCAATTCACTGCTGTATGTGCATTCTGCAAGAGTCTGTACTCGTGGAACTGCAGCTTCCTGCAGGCTACCACCTGATATTATGAGCTTCCTCCCTCTGCTCCCTTGAAAAGGTTTCAGGTTTCAGTCACAGACAGATATAAGTACAGACCCTGGTTATTTCTGTTCTTTCCTTTTTACCTATGGGAATGTGTGCACAGAATAGTGAATTCGGTTTCAAAATGAAAGAAAATAAAAGCCTTGGGTGACATGGTTTAGTGGGAGGTGTCCCTGCCCATGGCAGGGGGGTTGGAACTAGATGATTTTAAGGTCCTTTCCAACTCTAACTATTCTATGAATAACAAAAAAAAACCCCAAACCATTACGTTTATGAAGAAGCATTTCTATATTCTTGCCTGCTTTGATTCTACACCTTGGCAAACTTCATTTGCTCCTGTATGTAAAGAGCTAAGAAGAATATCCTAACTTCAGTATCAACATTAAAAACAGTAAGTGGCTTTGGGTGGATTAAGTCAAATAGCAAGAAATCTCAGCTCTGATTACAGACACTATTACTTCAGTCCTGAGAAGCAGGACACCAGACCATTAATATTGTTGCACTATATGATGATGAAAGAAGACAGGGGGTGGGATACAAAAGAAAAGTAACAATTTCAAAAGAGCTGGATGGGTAAGTAGAAGTTTGATTGTTCAGGTAAAAAACCAAAACCAAACCAAACAACAAACCCAAAGCCAAAATGGCATTGGAAAATTAAGATGCAATTTAATAAGTCATTTCTGAAAGTCACACAGCTCCTGTGCAAGGAGCTGGAAGCAGATTTGTGTAATGCTTACAAATACTGTAGTTTATTCATCACATGATTTCAAGCAGCTTTTAAAAGAACACTAAAAAAAAATCATTTTTGAGTTTTACCACCAGGTGGTACTATTTCCACTTGCTAAGCAAAGTACCCGGTAAACTATACAGGGTGCAATAATCAAATACACAAAATTTCAGCAAATCTTGGGAGTTTTATTTCCTCAGTTCCTCCAAAACATACATCTTCAGGAACAATGAGGTCTCTCAGAGAGCAAAACAACGTAACTCTGAAGAAGAGATTCTTCACTGAATACAACAGTGAAGTTGTATGGAATAATATAAACTGCAGGTAACCAACTGTCACTTATCTTACCTGTCCTGGGATCCAGGATGGAAACGTAAGGGAAGTCTGCTAATTTGTAAAACTGTATGTACCTCTGTCCTTCCTCACTGTCATGGTATACCTAAAAAAATACCACATTGTAAGCAAATACTGGGTGGAGAGAGAACACAAACAAACTCTACCTTGACAATAGACAAAGCTTTTCCTTTTACAGTACAAATGGTACATACACTTCTAAGTAACTGACAGGCTGAAAATACCTCTAACACTCCATGTATTAGAAGCTAAGTAGTAACATCTTGAATGCACAAGTGAAAAGCAGTTTATGCACTCAAATGCGTACCCATCAACTAAATCTACATCCACAAGCTACACTTCCATTAAGTACTGCATCTTTTCTACAAGTTCATCAAGAGAACTGCAACCGTGACATTTTATTCAAAGTAGTCTGTTCTTTACACTACCCCACCAACCAGGACACCAAGTTACCTGCACAGCCCTATTAAACTTCTCACCTGCCAAAAAATGAAATGCTCCCGGATTATGTTCTTCACAGCCTCATTGCTCCAAACATCACGGTTGAGACACTGACAGGCAAAATCTTGCACATTCTGAATGTTTATCATGAGCCACTTGTTCTGCATTTGACCACACTCCTTGGCCTGTAAGCAGAGAGAAAAGCTTTATTAGATACAGCTGAAGAGCCAAACCCAACCAATGCCAGCAATGATCAGTGATGGCTTCTAACACTGTAAGATTTTTCACCAAAACCCCTTCACAGTGAGAAAGATGGACAGTGCTAGTGAAAAGGCATCCACGAAACTGAAGGCAGGGCTGAAAGACCTGCTTAAGATGAGACTGTTTGAATTACAGAACCACACTGATGAAGCGAACTGCTGGATTTCAACAAACCAAGCACAGAGTGGAAAAAGCAACTTGGGTGGGTGGGACACAGGGACACCAAATAAAGTATTTGTTTGGGAAGAGTGCAGTCAATCACACTGATCTGAAAACAGACGAAAAACCTGCTCATTCTAAAGATAAACCTGTGGATCATCTTCTGTAAGTAGATTGCATAATTGACAGAGGACTTGCATAAATTCAACAGAACCCCCTCTCTGCATGTTTTTTTCTTCTCTCCAAGTTTTGAGTCACTGTATTACTGTGTCACTGCCGAATGAGGCATCCTTTTTTGATGCTCATTATCCAGACTGCAAGTGGGGAGGGAGACAGGAAGGCGCAGGAAGAAATCTTACTGGTTTGAGTCACAAAGCTGGCATTGTCTGATTGCTTGGTTGCAAGTTAATGGTAGGAGTTTGATCAAGAATGTAATTCTGATCGCTGAACTGTCATACCTGTTGAAAAAAAGAGGGCTATATCAACAGCAGGAATGCTCTTACCACCTGGAAAGACTGGAACTAGCATATGAAGTGCCTTTCTTTTTAAAAAATTAAAGAATTGTGTGTTCACCATCCTGCTGGTAAGGTACTGAACAGCAAATTCAAGGAATTGGGATGTTACTGAAGATTTTGCTGTTTTGGGCAATATTTTGTTCCCCAAACCAAAGGTTTTACTTTTAAAATGAATTTCAGCCAGTGCACTTTGGAATAGTCAGCCCATCCAATGTGCAACAGGCAGACACATGAACCCCACACTTAGCTTCATGAAATGTCAGTCTACAAAATTAATCTGCATGGACAAGTCACCTGCAGAGCCAAGTTTTATTTTATTGAAAGGACAAAAAAATAATGTAGAAGCACAGAACAGTCTTCCTGTTCTCACAAGTGGACCTTATGCTAACTACTTACCACTAACATTATAGTCTCAGAATCCAGTATTTGGTCACCAGGACAGAAAAGCGGGCAGGCAATACCCAAGTAACCAGTAAGGGTCTTAAATATAGTCATTAGGCTTCAAAGACCTCTTTTGAGCTAACTGTGGATTTTGAGAACTAACTATGAAATCAGTTTAAGATGAGGCCTAGAGGTACTGCCCAAGTTTAATATGAACAAAAATCCTTATGTTGTTTGAGTCAACTGGATTGCCTTAGTCCTGTGTTCTAGAGTAATCCACATTATATTAAAAGAACTTAAAAACATGTAACTTGAAAGCCGGAAAGTGCATCTTGCTCTTCTATACCTACTTTGTATATTTATCAGTGAAAACCTACCTCTACCTCTCCTCCACCCACCTAAGGCCCTCACAAGTCTGCAAGCAGGAAATTCCACCCAGAACATTTGCAAAGATGAATTTTCACCTGTAGAGCTTGTGTAGCTTTTTAAACTACTTGTAACTTCCTTCTAGAAAAAACAAAGAGGCTTTACATATAACATTTAAAAGGACGCCACCATCTCACACACACAGAACTCTGCTCTTACACAGCTACTGCTCTTCTTCTGAGGGGGTGGAAAGAGTGTGGGGTGAAGAAATGCTGTGCGTTTGGAGATTATATTGGTGGGTTATTTTGGTAAGTGACAAAAGAACAAGGGAATGCTTGTGTATCCCAAAAGTCTCATGGCTTTAGATCTGCTGTTTGCAATATCAACTGGCCCCCATTTCTCTTCCTCCTTCAAGGTATAAAGGCCATCACCAGGCATTTAAAGAGCACACATATTGGTTAAATACAGAACAATCACTCCTTGCAAACATCTCTGTTCAAGCTTTCAGCAATCAGCAGAGTAGGAACTTTCAAAGACAGAGATAGTAGATCTCACACAGGGACAAACACAAAACCAAAACAAAACCCATCTGTTCTGAGTTTACCTTTACTTTTTCTACTCAGTCACATTTTTCATCACTGTGACAACTTATAGCAAGAAGTCAGCAAACTTGTTAGATAATACATGGAAGTCATCTTATTTTACACTCAGTACTGGATAACCTCTAGCTTTTGCAATACTCAAAATAACATGTTTTCCTTTCATGTGTCTTTTCTGAACCATGTATGGTTTATAAATGTTGTTGCGGTTCTCTCTTGCGCAGCTCTGTTGAAATGCACTACTCCTGTAAGTCAGCAGGGAGAAACAAGGAAGTGGAACCAGCATCTTATGACCTTCTGGACATCTGCTAATCAAGCATGGTTTAGGTTGCAAGACAACAGATGACCAAGTCAGAGAATGAAATGATCTAACACGAAATAGCCCATCTACGCTGCATTCATACTTCTTGCATGGGCCAAGGCATACATCCTTTCATCAACCAGCCATTCCTAGGCCAACAGTGCATCCACGGGCTATGCTTAGGCAAACAGCCAGTCTAGAAGCACCTTATGCAAAGATACTTGCAGCATTTGAGTACAAGGACTAGATCAGCTTCCAAACTTACTGGTGCTTGCTACATACAAAGAAAATCAGCCATGAAGCAGAGAGCAGCTAAGAGAGGTTCAACTTGCAAAAAGAGGGCACTTCATATAGACAGACCTGAAACTCTGTAACATTACAGTCACTTCATAGCAGCAGTGAAATCCTAAAGAGCATTAAGGACAGAACTGCAAGCACCAGAACTACCTCCTCCCTAAACAAATGGTGTAAACTAAGTCAATCCAGAGTGTACCGCCACAAATTTAATCATATCTCACATCATACGCACGAAGGGATGGAACACCTGCAATTCTTGAGAGCAGCCTTTGAGATTAAAACACCACCATGCTGTTCCATACAAACCGTGTTTGGTGTGCAAAAATCTTCATTAAATAGGTAACAATGAAACTTAATACACATTAAAGCTTGATATTACAGTCAAGAAATGACAGTTAGAAATCCCTTGTTCAATCTTAACTGACAACGGCCTAATAACATAACCATGCAATACTAATCAAATACAGATTATTCTAGTGACATTGGGTATTTAAGCTCTAAAAGTTTCTCTGACATTTTCTAGAAGGAAAAAAAAGCCAGTTTGGGCCAGCAAGATGTTAACCTATCAGTTATTTACTCGTGGTTTGCATAGCCCATTCCATCAGTCACTATGTAACTAATATCTAGCGGCTCATGGTCAAAGGCCTGCAGGGTTAAAAGAAAGTCTTTTACAGATTTTCTGTATAAAATATTTTTCACATTTCTATGGTGTAATTTAATTAATCACATACTTAACTTCACAAATATAGCAATCATAAGCTGCTCTGTATGTGAAGCAGTCCTTTTTTAGGGATATCAAGTTAAAAACCAAATAAATCAATGCCATTCAACACTTGAAAAGTTTTCAACAAAAGTTAAATCTCAGCTACTCTTAAAAGCTAATATTACTGAGTTAAAATGAAATGGCAACTTTTTGCACCTTACTGGTAAGTTTCTTTGTAATTGAAGAAAAATAAGTTTCTTCTGGAAAACCAAAAAAATCAACCCTTGAGTACAAAAAAGAGTAGCAACAAAAGATGAGCAACAAAGATATATGAAAGCCTTAGTAAGACCAGATGCCACCACTCTTGCTAAGTTTGAATAAAGTCAGAAATCCTAAATGATTCTATGACAAACGTACACGGCAAAACACTGACAATGCTCTTGTACACCCCCCAGAGGTTAGAATGCATCACATACCAGTAATAATAAACCCCATTTAGGTTAACACTAAACTACAAAAGCATCAAAATGACAGTATTTAGTCTTTGGTACTTTTGAATGTCATATACATCTCTGATTTATTATATAGTTTATAAATGTTTCTCTAAGTGTACAGAAAAGGAAGAAGCTAACAGTAGCTTGCTAAAGATGAGTTCTGAGAGACTGATCACTGGATTCACGGGAGGCCTGACACTGTCCCAGGCTAAAACCAATGCAGCAGTCTACAGGTAAAAGGTAAAATGGAAGTGGTAAGGGTCAACAAATTGAGAAGCTGAGGATTTTTACTGTGGTGAAGTTTAGGAACATCAGTTTGAAATGAAGAGTATCTCATTGGACAAGGAACTGTACAAGTACAGAAAAAAGGTGAATGCCAATACCAGAAGGTGTACATGTTTTTAAATTTGAGTCAGATCGTTGGCACTGTTTGCAGTATCTGTATTGCACCATTTGATGATCATGTGCATTTTCATGAAGCCATCATACAATAATCATCACCACCCTCCTCAATCTCAGCTACTTAAAGATGACCAGGTGGAAGTTCAGTAGTAACTGCAACTTCTGAAAAACACCTAGAAATTATGGACTTAAAAAATAAAAATATATACCAGTTTGCACATCTCTAATCATTACTTATGTCACTGATCCATATATGAATCTACTCATTACTAAATCCATATATGCCTACACAGAAAGGAAAGGTGACACTTGAAATTACTAAAGCTAATGGTCCCCTTCCCAAGCATACAATCTCTTGGATACTCTTCCATCATGACCAGATGGAAAAGACAACCACTATGATTTTATACAAGAGCAAGGCCCCTACTGAAGATAAAAGCTATGCCGTCATGACAAAGCCACATTCAAAATACTTTTACTAGCTCAGGTATCAAAATCCACTTAGCTGTGTTAATAGAACTCCACCCAAGCTTCTTAGCAGGGCTGTGCTGAAAACGATATTGCCCCTTGCAAAGTACTTGCTCACCTATCAAAAGCAACCTTACTTCAGCTTTTTCTGTATCATGCTCTATAGAGAGACTTTGAGGGATGCAATTTCTCCCTTTTGACCAGCCTCCCTCATGCACTGAAGTCTTTTACCAAATGTGATTTGCCACACTGACATTTAAGCATAACTAATGATGGCAGACCACATTAAGTCCTTCAATAAGTCACCAGCATTTCCATATGCAGCCCATCAAATATTTATCACTATACAGTTGAACACGAGGCTTCCACACTGCACACGGTCATCACAGAAAAAAGTGCACCAAAATTTCAGAACTTACCGTTTCAAAGCTGCCTTTGTGCATCAGATCAATAGGAGGTCTGAAGAGATCTGCTAGAGTAGTGAGTTTCTTATCTACTGCCCCTCCGTTTCGTAGCTCCTGCTCCTGTCGAACTGTACAGCCCCAGAGGAAAGGAAGCTAAATTAGACAAAATACTCGCAAGATGGGTTTATTATTTGCTATATGTCATACGCTTTGGCACTAAAGTCACAAGGTCAGATCCCACTGAACAAGATTAGCTGCTATGTAAGGGAAGAACCAGGCTTGCCCTAATTTTCTCAAGCACTGGGCATTTATTTTGCTTTTAAAAATCATCTTAATGAATGTATCAGCAAAGATCATATGCCAGCATTTGAAAACAAAGGAGCAAGAAAGCAGCCATGACTTATACTACTGTCTCTTTCAGGTGAACAGATTTTCAGCCTTGTTTACCCCCAAGTACCATACTTTGAGCATGTTTCTTTTAGTGCTATCTATTACAGTCAAAATAATACAGAATATATTTCCTACATAGACATGACCATATACAATAAAAGTAAATCACAGCAACTGCTCACCTAAAAATGCATGGATATGATGTATTTTATATGGAACCAAGACAGCTGAAACGTGCAATAACTATCCCACAACCACAAGCTTTACAGTAGTGAAAGGAGCTGTCAACAGGCTATAACATACAATCCATTTTTGAGCAGACTCTGGATTCCACAGGGAAAAAAGCATGTCTGTGAAGGAGGCCTAAGGCCAGGAAATAATCTGGACTTTCAAGGCCAGGGCCGCTTTTTCAGAGCTTGCCAGTGATATTTATCTATGAAGCTTAACCAAAAGGCATGATAAAGTTTCATCATAAGCCCTCACAATGACTTGACATATTGTGCATCTCTAAATGAGTGGAGATGATAAGAAAAAAATCTAAGGGTATGATGATTCTGTAAAGAGTGTATTTTCATTAACACAGCTGCCAGTGGCTTTTAGCACTTGTTGAGTTTATTATTACCGGAAAACCATGGGCAAACCTGTCACGGGAAAGAAAGTAATTATGAACACTTATTTTCAGTTCAGCCTCCAACAGCACCTAACTACATGGGAACCTGGTCCATGGTTAGACCTCTTGAACACTCCAGCAACATCAGTTACAGCAACTGCACAACAGCTCTAACTCGTCCGTGAAGTGTCTGCTCTGCTGTCAAAGAATCATACTCTGTGAAGCTTAATGTCTTAAGTAACAGCCAGTGCTTTGTCATTTGAAGATTCTACATATGAACAGACAGTGGTAAGCAGCAATTAAATTCAGGAGAACCTCGTGTGTGGCCAAGGAAGCTGCCTCAGGGCTACTCAAATCTAATTCAAATGCCAAAATGACACTGGCTAGCCAAGAAAAGTTTAGTGAATGAACTTAATTTCTACATGGGTGTTAGATTATTCCCCTTTTTCAGTTCTCTCTAGAGCAGAAAGATAAATTTTTTTAGAGTTGTCAAGAAAATATCTGCTATACCAAAGCAGCCACAATGTCTGTAGGTTTTACTTATGTAACACAAAAAAGTGTTTGGACCAGCACCCTTACTACCTGCTTCATGTGTCCATTACTCAGTACTCCCAGCCACCCCAGGACAAAAATCTCACAACCTTAACTGTACCACAAATGTGGAAGAGGCACGTCAGCAAACAGTACTGACACTACAATAATGAACAGCCTAACACTGTTACTAGAAAATCCCACACTTTTGCTATACAGTAGGCAATTTAAAAAAACATTCAACAACTGAAAACTGTCTTAACTTAAAATGGAGCAATTTTCCACTCTTATTTGCATTAAAAAAAACCCAAACAAACTCTAGCCTACTGATCTGCAGACACTTACTGGTTTCTGTCTGAAAATCCCGAAAGCCATCAAATATTGAGCGCGCAGGTCTGCGTCTTTTAGGAGCTTAAAAAAACATATTGCAAGAGTTATTTCAGAAGTATATTATCAAAATAATTGCACAAGTACTTTTCATCACATGGGGGAGAATGGAAGAGGAATCCAAAGCTTGAATGATGAGGGAGCAAAGTCATTAAGAAGCGCAGGAGGAGGATGGAAATGGGTTTGTAAGACCCATTTCCTAACATACCCTCCCCTCCAGCAAACCTTACCCCAGAAAGAAAACACATATCAACAATATACCAAGTTTAAATTCAGCCCTTTCTGATGGGCTCACCAAGGCCCATCAGTATGTAGCAGCAGTGCTGTCACAGCATCAACATGTCACAATTCCAGTCAAGATTTTTTAGCAAAGACATTCAAGTAGATGAAAAAAAACTCTGAAAGATTAAACCCTGTATGATAATATTTTCTTTATGAGAAAACACATTTGGGTTTTTTTCCATAGCATGCTTCTACTCTTTACAAATCTCTTATCTGGATCCTGTCCCAACTTCTTGGCTGGACTGGCAACAGCCACACTCCACTAAATCCAGCATCACTATCTGCAAAGACACCTTCAGAACTGAAGCTGGACAGAGAAAGTAGCCTAGGAAGATAACCGGAATAGTACCTAAATGTATCACTGAAGTCCTTCCATGGAACACAACCACTGCCCTTGGAATGCAAACAGAACTGCCTGCCAGGATTTATTCCAACTATTCATCTGCATCACTATTAACTGAAAGGAGAAGAATTTTAAGGTAGAACTTTCAAAGACATAATAAATAAGACACAATAACTAATAAACAAATTTAAGATAAATACAATGTGTGCCCACCAGAAACCTGTAGTAAGAAAAATCCATTTACAGTGAGAAAGCATGACCTATGCAAGGGTTACAAAGCAAGTACCTCCAAAACTTGATTTTAGAGGCCCTTCTGGTTTTGCACTCATAGTGTGTACAGCATCTTTCAGCTTGTGCCACTCCAAGGGCATTAAGAATGGTGCACAGTTCTTGCTCCTTGCACTCTTCCTTTACAAAGGAAAGGGTCTGTGTATCCCACACAGACTATCACCGGAAAAGAAAGTAAGCCTGAATGAGGAACATGCTTGTGAATAATGCCTAGCTCCTGTCAGTAACATCTCTTTCACCTCTAAATGCTTAGGCACATGCACAACTCATTAAATCCAACTTCGGAGCAACTTAAACAGCCGCTAAGAATAGCGACTGAAGGACCACTTCAGCAAAGGCAGCATTTCCATTGCCAGGCTTAGCTACAGCATGGCAGTGCTGCTGAAGATGTTCACAGCAGCTCAGGCAGCTCAGACAACCACCTCAACATGACACAGAAACTGGCACATCCCATGTGCTTAGAGCTGAAAAGACAAAGTGAACTGCCTTTCCACTTTCAGCTAGCTTGTTAGAAACACAAGTGCCATTACTGAGCATATTAGCACTGACAGACCAGACGGTGCCAGGAGGCGCTCACTTATCCTAAGATCACTTCAGTTGGGTGGTGAGCGTGTGTCAGAGATCACTGTGACAGGTGGGTAGAACAGGACCAAGCATTAGGGTCATCAGATCTTAATCCTGCACTCCTTAGACTCTTGAACCCACAGGAGTATAAAGACCTTTGTCAAAAGCTCTGCTGGGCCACAGGAACAAGTGCACTGTCTTCAGAGAGCCCTCAACAGGGCATCTTCCTCTGGAACCACCTCTCAGTTTGTGTATCTTGGCTAAAGATCATCTCATGTTAAAAAAAAAAAAAAGATAAGAAAAAGCCAGTTCCAAGGTAAACCTGAAGCTTGGCCTCCTCCTTTCTAGCACAGAAACTGAAAAATAGAAAAGAACATTTCCTACAGTTATGAGACCACTTTAAATATGACTGCTTGCATGCCTTTCCTTGATAAAAAGGGCAAGGCTCTAAATTCACCTGGCATGGCAAAAGCCACACAGACAGGCAGAAATTGCCTGGTTAACATGAGAAGGATAAGGCTAGAGGAAGAAAGCATAGAAAGAGAACGCCTTAAATATCCATACAGACATTATACAAAAGGAGAGGATAATGTACCAGGTAATCCAGTCCTGCTACAGAAGTTCCACCCCCATGCTTCTGTAAAAGAACCACTACAGCAGAGGTCTGAGATTAAGGTTTTGAGATTCAGAACATTAGTGTATTACCATGAGCACTAAACAGTGTTTCAAATAAGCATCCAAAAAGAAAACAGCATTTCTATCACCTGCTCCTTTAGAGGGGAAGGAAAAAAAAAAAAAAAGGCTTCAAAAGCAAAAGTGAAAACAGTTCCAGAAAACAAACAAGAAAACTAGCTGCATGATGCACTTTAAAGAGCAAATTAAATTTTTTCCTAAATGAGGAATGAAGAGAATTATGACTAATCATACAGTTCAGCCCTTTTTCCTGAATTATCATCTCCCTGAGAAGCATGCATTTGTCCTCTTCATTTTCACCTGTCAGTCAAGGCTCAATCTTTTATCCCACCAGCTTGAAAACTGCACTTTCACAGCAGTATCACATGGTTCTGAACCACAGAACACAGATGTAGACTTGCACAGCTGTTGCCTCATAAAGTCCCATGAAACAGGAGTTTGCAGATTTGTACCACGGGGAATGCAGCACCTCTGACACGTGAGGTTTTCAGTAACACTGGTGTTACTTCCAAGAAGGCAATCATGTTACATGGCTGCACAGTTGCAGCAAGGAAAAGAACAAGAATAAAAATACATGAATGATTTCTTCACATTCAGCAAGTTCTGTTTTTCTTCTGTCACTTAGGTCATCTCAAGGCAAAGAGAAGAAACAAACAAGAGCATAAGCCTACCTCCAAACAAGGGCTCAGGCTCTACTAAAATTTCCTGTTTTTGAGGAATTGGAGCTCGTACTTCATCCCTGTGAAGTGGGAAGAAAAAAACAAATTTAAAAAATCAGAAAGATTATAATACTCCAAGCACATAAACCACATTCCATTGTACTCAAAAGGGTCCTGCAACTTGAACCAGCTAAGGATGCTGCTGTACCACTGCACAGAATCAAAAGTTCTGACGTCAAAAGGGACCAGGCTTTGTCAATTTATTATTTAAACATTTCTAATTCTTTAATAACTTAGCAAAGGCTGCTAATCGATCCACTTGCCACCTTCTTCCCTGATTACCTACATAGAGGAAAAAAAGAATTAGCTTCCTTACTACCAGCTTGCTTCTAAGACTTTTTGCTTCCACTTGAAACTCACAGCCCTCTCACTTGCAGAGAAAGGAAAACAGGATGGTCAAAACAGACATTTCCCCACATTTCTGAAGCAATTTTTGCTTACACAGCTGGGGTCCCTCACATATCAACAGCTTATGTATGCCTGCAGAGACTGCTACATGATCTGAAATTAAGAATAGGAGAAGAAAGGAAATCACAAGGGCTTCAAAACAGTTTAACTTACTCAGGGTGGTCACTCAGCCCATGGAACTATGCAAAGGACGGCATGGATCACCCAATGAAATCCACTTGCTTTATCCTGTCTATGAGCTAACTCTTGAAGCACCCTCTTCCCTCAGATTCTTTGAGGTTGTAAAGTGCGCAGTTTGTGGCTTCTGACCATGTGGGTTTCAAAAAGTAACTCAGACTGATGTTAAGACACTGATGCAGATTTTGTAGTTGCTTATTTCTCTGCACAGCAGGGTACACAATATAGCCCTTCCAGCGCCAGATCTGGTTACACTTAAACCAACACCATAAAACCCTTACAAGTGGGACTAAAGTCATTACTTTAATAAGAAACAAAACAGAACTCTAACTGACAAATTAATGTAAAGCAAGATCATTAGAGCAGTTTAAAAGCAAGAATATCTTGCTACTGGATTCCCAAATTCTACGTCTTGAGCTCTGTTTGCAAAAAAAAGTATGTATAAGCCACAGAAAATTTCTGAAGTAATGAAAGAGAGACTAACTTATGTTAGACTACATACCAACTTAACGTAGTAAGAACCTGTTTACCCAGAACAATATTGGAGCAATTAAACGTAACAAGATATCAAAGCAGTACATATTACATGAGTTGACAAAAGGTTAGAAATGGCAACTGCCTAATTTTTTCTGCCTTACACTATAAAAATTCTTAAGACAGAATAATCATTTTTACAGACAGGTTCACCAGGTACATACTCAGTGTGTGGTCGAACAGCAGACACTCCTGCAGAACTGGTGCTAGGCTCCTCTGCTATGCCTCCACCATCCAGAAACATGGTGACGGCCATCTCCAGATTATTGTTGCACGCTTCAAGCATATGCTTTCCCACACTTTCACTGGCACCTGTAATGATGGAAGTAAAAATTGAGCATTCTTTAGACAACATTTTGATTGGAAATGCTAGGAGCAGCTGAGCAGCAAGCTTTCTCTCTCAAAGCATTAATAATTAGAAAGAACAGTTCATTAGTTGCCATTTATCTCTGAAGTACAACTATGACATGAAACAAACTTATCTCACAGGAGAAGGGAATGCCTGCATATAGGACAGGCAGACTTTTTCATGTCATCAAGAGAAAACTTACTGGAAGCCATTTGAGGGGGTTTAGCATTGGTTTTCTTTTTTTCTAGACATCAGACATTTTTCAGTTGAATCGGATGTGGTTCAATTTTCCAAACACTAGCAGGCAAACACACAAAACCCATGAAAACCTGACTTCACATTTTAACAGGGAGAATACTATACCTGCTACTAAAGTGGTTTTTACTCACTTATAACAGATATTTAGAGATGGAAGAAAAGACGCCCTGTTTTACTGATTGCACTGAAAGACAAAAACAAACCAGCTAAAGCTCAGTCCACAGAGGGCTGAGGGTAGGAACAGAGGGGAGCTTAGAGGAAGAAAGTAGTACTTGTCTACACAATTATTTGTATAATGACTAACATTTATTAAAATCTCTCCTAAGTAACACCTAAATCAATCTTACTCTTGCTGCTCAGAATGTAGTTCTTAACATCACTTGTAACTCCTTTCCAAGAAGTGGGCCTCTACCTCCCAACTTCTCCTCAAAAACCATACCATCAACAGAAGCACCTTCATCAATGGAAGTTTTCTTACACCCAAACCCTTAAATGTCTTCTTACTACAGCATCTGCCTCTATAGGTAGTGGGGCTGCCAAAGAGTTTATTTTCATATGGGAAGGCTGGTAGAGAGGAAGAGTGGCAAAATGCAGCTGAACCAGTCTGGGAGCAGCTTTTAGACCTGCAGAATTTCTTACTAGGCTCACTGCAAGTCACCAAAATGAAGAAAACACTTTCCCCAGCATCAGAGTCACAGATAACATCACTCTTAGCAAAACGTATTTGGATGTTTCTATGATTTTTCTTAGAAACACTCAAGAAGCTCCAGTTTGAACAGAAAACACCCTTGGAAACTGTTGAGATAAATCAGTTCTAAATGACATGATTACCCTAAACCACACAGAAAGCCAAACTGATTGAGTGAACTGGTTTTCCAAAAAACCTAATCTGCCCTGCCATGGCTCGGGTGACAGTCAGCTGTATTTGAAGATTTTAATTGAGATGATGAAAGCACAAAATAAAAGCTAGTAACATCACAAGAAACTATTTTCAGCTCATTTCAATGTCAACTGTAGCAATTAAACAATACCGGCATATAGTTATATGCACAGCACTCTACACCCTCAATGTACAGTCAGTCATGCAAAGTCATTAATCTAGAAGAGCTAGAAAAAAAATTACACTCAACCATCAGCTGTTTAAAGAGATACAGGCACAGAAAGTGCTTGCACTTGTTCCCCATAACTCCTAAAGAAACTGCCATCATATGCACGTTTTCAGTACTTGCACCAGCAAACAGGAAATACTAAATATTTCTCAAGTCTCAAATCAAACTTCAAAGACATCCCATCATTCCACCAGGAAAGACACACAGGAGCTACTTTCTCTCTTCAATACTTTTCTGGATGAGAGTACCAAAGAAACAGAACTCTGCCATCTAGTTAAGATAAATACATCAAGAACTATTTCTACTTATAACTCACTATCACCTACACTAGAACCAAACTGCTGTATATATTCAGCCTTTTTCCCCACAGACAGGAGTGATTTCATACACTTACAACTCAAAGTTGAAAGCTGCTAACACAAACCGCTGAGGTTTTGAGCACCTGTCAAATCATGCCACTACCAGCAAGACAAGCTCCACACAACACACTTTCAGATATATCCTTAATTCTGTTAAAATAGAAAATAAAACTTCAAAACTCTACTTTAACAGTGGATGGGTGAAGCCCTCCAAGTTCTGGTTTTTTTCCTTTGTGAAAGCAGAAAGGTGTGGTCCTCTTATGTTTAGCATAAACCACCCATATAAGCACAGAAAGTTGTCATGAAGGGTAAACTATCATGACTCTGCCTGTTCCGGATCAGTTTTTAGCAAATATCTCAGGCACTACCAGAAAGAAACCATAAGACACACACGGGTAATACAATGAAAAGGTATTTGCTGTGGGTCCCTTTCATGCAGAGGATTTATTCTAAAAGGCTTCTTTAAGGACAGCTAAGTGACTGATAATTTCTCAGTTGACACAAGATGTTCACAGCGTTCTAAACACCCTCAATATTCAGGATTTAAGTGCATCCAAGCCTGAGTGCAAGGACACAACCTTAAATTAAGCTGGTCAGAGTAAACAATTTAAAAACAACTTCATGTAAAACAAGTAGAAAAAAAACCAAACCAAAGACATTTATTAAACGCTCCTTCAGTATTTGATATGCAATGCCATAAGCAAGGGGGAACTGTATTGAAGCCGGTTAAACACAAAGTGGGTCAAGTGCTCATAGTACGCAAGCCAAAGCAGGGATGATCACCTGCCGCAAACTTTAATTAAAAAGCAACTTGCTGTTTTCCTTTGAAAACTCACCTAAAACTTCTCAGTAACCTGACTGTATTTTAAGATTGATTTACTTTTATTGTTTTTAACGCGGACTCAGGGTTCAGCTCCAGGCTCCCAACCCGGCAGTCAGCTTTATTTGCAGAAGCGGGACGCGACTCCCAGGGCGGAACGGACCTCACCGCCGGGAGGGAAGGAGGACATGCACCCGCACCCTCACCACCGAGTAGCTCGGCAAACCAAGCACCCCCAAGCCATCGCTAAAAGCGAGGGGGACACGACGACACACAGGGCGGAGGCACCGTGGGTGCCCGCCTCGGGCACCTACCGCCGCGGCGAGCCGGGCCCCGGAGCGAGCCCGCTGACAGGCCCGGGCGTCATTAGCCCCCTCGCCCCGAGGGAGGCCACGGCGGTAGCGGGCGGACCCCCAGGAGCCGGGGGGGGGAGCGCGCCCGGGGCCGCCCGCCCGCGCCGCTCCGCCTCGCCCAGCGCAGCGCCTCACGCCATGGCCCGCTCCTCCCGTCCGGCCTCCCGCCCCCGGCCCGCCGGGGCTGCCGCCCCCTGACGCGGCGACGGGGGCCGGACGGAAGCCGCCCGTTAAGCACGCAGCGGCGGCGGCAGCTACGGCGGAGGATCGGCGGGCCCCGGCTTCCGTGTGCCTCACCCGTGATGGCGGTGAACTGCTGGATTAACCCCTTCAGCGCCGAGGAGGCCGCAGAGCCCCCGTGCGCCGCCATCTTGCCGCCGCCGCACAACAACACGCACGCCGCCAGCCCGAACCCTCTGCGCAGGCGCGGCAGCCGCCCGCGCCCTTCCCCTGCCCGCCGCCGCGGAGGCGCCTCTCTGGGCCGCTGCGGGCGGGGCGGGAATTGCCACGGCAACGCGGCCAGGCCCGCCCAGTTGCCTCCGCAGCCCAGGGAGGCGGCAGTTGCCGTGGCAACGCGGCCCGCCCCGCCGCCTCGGCCGCTTTTCAAACGCTGCCGCGGCAAGGCGGGAGCTTCCGCATCATTAAACACTCCGAGCTCACGGTGCGCGGGATTCCTCCACCTGCGGGAGTGATGAGAAGCTCACCATGACCCATCAGTGTGCGCCCGCAGCCCGGAAACCAACCGTGTCCTGGGCTGCGTCAAAAGGAGCGCGGCCAGCAGGTTGAGAGAGAGGAGACCCCCCCGCTGCAGACCCGCGTCCAGCTCTTGGGGCAACAACACAAGAGGGACGTGGAGCTGCTTGAGTCCACAGGACGCCACAAAGATGCTCCGAGGGCTGGAGCACCTCTGCTATGGAGACAGGCTGAGAGAGCTGGGCTTGTTCAGCCTGGAGAAGAGCAGGCTCCAGGGAGACCTTAGAGCAGCTTCCAGTGCCTCAAGGGGCTGACAAGAAACCTGGAGAGGGTCTTTTTACAAGGGCCTGTGGTGACAGGACAGGGGGGAATCGCTTTGAGCTCAAAGAGAGAAAATTTAGATTAGATATTAAGAAGTTCTTCCCTGTGAGGGTGCTGCGGCCCTGGCACAGGGTGCCCAGAGAAGCTGTGGCTGCCCCATCCCTAGCAGTGTTCAGGGCCAGGTTGGACAGGGCTTGGAGCAACCTGGTGCAGTGGAAGGTGTCATTGCCTTTGGCAGAGGTTTGGAACTGGATGAGTTCTAAGGTTCCTTCCAACCCAAACCAAACAGCAATACTGAGATGCTCCAGGACATGAGGAAACATCTAAGAGGACAAGCCAAAGAGGTGCCTGGTGAGGATTATGTCACACAGTGAGGAATGTGGTTATCTTTGGGAGCCAAGAGCTTGCAGTAACCCACCTCGGATGAGGGTGCTGGTACTGATCATAGGTTTTGTACACCTTGAAGTTATAGTTCAACTTTATAGTCTTGCTTTTTTTCCGTTCTACTTAATAAAAATAATGATTCTTACGTAAGATGTCATTCTTACACTGAGGACAAAATCCAGTAAGAAGGAAAAACACACCTTTGGATATATATACACACACCAAAATACACTCCTGTACTATTCAGACCTCTGAAATGGTTAATTTATGTAATTTTTGTATTTTTTGTCAATGGAATCACAGCAGCAGGATTTGCTATCAATGGCAAGGAAGTAAGTCTGTGCAAGACCAAGGAGTAAAATGCAAAAAGCCTAACAGGGCCAGCATTCCAAACCCTTAGAGGGGTAGAGCAGGACTGCCAGGACCATAGAAACAAAGCGTTTCAAGCAGCAGAGAATTCCATCAGGCATGCTCATCAGGTGGCTGCAGGGGGGACATATGTGGGAAGAGACTAGGAACTGTCATGCACCACCCCAAATCATTCCCAGCCTGCTCTGAAACCCTGAACAACCCAATACACCCATCAGCAATAACTCAGAGAAGCAGTGCCAGAGCAAGCGCCATCTTTTGAGCAAGTTAAATCTAGTGATTAGACTTCAGAAACTGATTGTAAACCAAAGCTGAACAGACTTAAAAAATGATTTCTCCTCATATGTTTTGAAAACGGAGTTTACTTCTTACATGCTTATCATGACTAGAAAGACCAAGTGTCACTAGCATAAAAATAGTCACTGCCTCTGCCTTAAAGAATATTTTAATTAATGAAGGATTGTATTTGACTGCATGGGTAAGACAGCAAACAACCCGAACAAAGGTAAAGATTAAACAGAAACAGATCTATACTGCTTCCAGCACAACAGTTGAGGCAGCAAGAGGAAAACTGAATGCCTTGCAGCTGGTCTCCAGTTATAACTTTCTCAAAAATCATCTCAGAACACATCATTCCTTTACAAGAAACCCTCCCATTACTAGAGACACGCAGGCAAAGAAACAGCACAATTCACAATTTTGCTTGATGTGCTTTTCGTGCTTTCAATAAAATGTCAGGATTTGTTGGTTTTTAAAACGTAAAACATCAAAAGATACTGCTGTCAAGGATTTTGTTACTAATTTCCCGGAACCAAGTTAAAGATCATCACCTCCACAGAGGTTCAAAAAAAGAACACGTTTTAAACATTTGCTAACATTGGTGACTAGCATATACACTTCAGCGACGCAGAGTTGTGCTTTGCCCTCTTTCAAATATGGATAGTGCAAAAGTATCTCATCACAAGCAAAGAAAGGTCAAAAGATGGCTTTATAATAGCAATAGATAAAACAATCTAGCAAGAATGCTTCTGCTGAGTAGCAGCTGGTCAACTCTTCACCAGCCGCAACCTCCTCCAGGCCTCAGCTTCCCCACAAGTCGAAGTGGTAATTCATTTGAATTGCGTTAGTTCCAGCCAGGCACGGTAGTTATGTGAATCTTTAATTACAGTTATGTCATTTCTGATAATTTCAGCTGCTGTTCCCCCTTTTGGTTTAACTTTCTCCATCATAACTGTCTTCTGAACTACATTTTTGTAATATTATGCATTTTTAATCAAACTCAAACTAGTTTTGAGTATAAAAATTAAATAGCACTACATATAGGTAATACTACCGTACAAGAATAAAGCTGCATAACACTAGCAGTAAGACAAGAAAAGTACATTTTCCTAATGACAGCAAGTGCCAGCTTTGCATAAGCGACCTCTACGAACAGAGGTAAATATAAGCCCACAACCACTTATACTGTTGCCATTTATGAAAAATCCTTGGCTTTGGCAGTGGAGGAGTGACCTGGTTTTTTCCTCTTTCTCTTAAGAAAGAGGGATGAGAACTTTCTCTAGGAAAGTGTATGAGAACTGTACCCACAAGATTGGCTGTCCAGTTACACTCTCGTTGCCTGCTGTGCGAACAATGCCATTCAACAAATAGCCCAAATTCCAGTAACATGCTTCAATTAAACAGACCAGTGGAGTGACGCTTCAACCTTGCAGTTGGCAGACAACTGGAAATACAGACTCATTTTTGAGCTTTAGCTTAACCTCTGTGGCACATGCGTCCTTTCCACAAAAGGCTCCAAACTCTCATTTTAAGATCAGACCATCAGTTATTTTTGTTTTTAAACACTAACAGTATTCACATTCAAAATTATGTAAATATAACTGCTAGAAAATAAGCTGCAGTCAAGAAAAGAACAATTTCATTTTTTTAAAGACTGGGGGGCGTAAATTATTAAAACTCCTCAAAATACAGAGCTCTTTGTGACCCAAAATGATCCCCCCCCCCAACCCAACAATTTTACAACTGTTTGCAGGAAGCTTTACCCAACACACATGAAAGCATTACCACAGCTTTAATTCTCATTCCACCACGTGTCTGTGGTTCTGCTGATCTACTCTGCAACAGGGCTTTTAAACATCTGAAGGATTGTCTTTTGCTTATTCTTAGGTAGTGAACAAATATCATTTGCATCACTAGTATTAACCACACAATTCAACACCTTTCCTCCCTTGATGCTGGGTGATTTCATCCGGACTCTGGCAGGTGACTGCCAATTTTCATTGCAAGGACCTCTGCGAGTTTTGCGGTGATTTGTTTCAGCCTGGCTTTTTGATACTTTTGAGTCTTTTGCCACCTTAGAACTTCCCTTTCTAGCAGCAGAGTCTTTCACCGACTGAGGTGGTTTGGTGCGAAGCAGATATTGATCTGGAGAGCCCTTTTGTCGATTAAGTGTCCTTTCCTCCTTGTTGATCTGTTTCTGCAGCTGCAGAGCCAGAAGCCTGTCCTGCTCCTCTTGCATACGTCTTTCATAGATCTTCTGCTCAAAGGCTTTCTGCATTTGCAAGTTAAAATCGTTTATCTGTTCCCCTTGCTCCTCTAAACTTTCTGGAAAAGTTCTTCTCCTCTTATCAAGCACACAAAAGTCAACCACTTCTTCAGCTGGTGGCTCCAGCAACTTTCTTTTTGGAGTCTCCTTAGTGTTCTGCAGGCTCTCTGGCTTCCCTTCATCTGAGTGTCTAGCCACCTTCATAAGGTCACATACTACACTTGTGTTGTCAGACACCACAGAATTTGCTGCTGATTGAGTACAGGTATGAGCTTCAGCAGAATTTTCAAGGTTTATGCTTTCTATGTGTGTTAAACTGCCACTGTCTGACTCAATTCCATCATCTTCTCCTTTAGATCTAAGAACTGTTCCAGAGCCTTCCCCTTTTGTGATTCCATGCAACGCATCTGGAATTTCTTCTCCTACACAATTTGTTCCTGGTGTTTCTTCCTGCTTGACAGCAGTAGTTTCCCTCGAAGCCGAGGTACTGAAATAGTTCATGCATGATTCCAAAAACAAATCCATAGCACTGGAATCTTTATTGACACCGGTCAGCTGTGGAGACAGTGTTGGCATTTCCTCTTGCTCATCTTGCCATGCTGAACTGCTGCCTTCATTGCCATTGGCCTCCTGAAAAAAAGGGAGAGACCACTAATAAAGTAAATTTAGCAAAACCCAATGGGTATGAATAAAATGCAAATCTCACTTCTCACAGCTGTGCTGTTCATAACTACTCTGGGTATTAACTTGGATTCTTCTCTTAAAAAATACATAATCATTGTATTATAAAAAAATATGTAATTAATGTATATTATTATAACTAATTAAGAAAATACTGAAAAAAAAACTCAGAAGTCTAGCTAAAGGGCTGAAAACGCAACTACTGCATTCTCCTCTCATCAGTGACTCAAATCAACTGTTCAAGCCTGCTCATCATCATTTGAAGCTGAACAGGACAGCTAAGACAGACATATGGAATGATGAAAAATCAGAGAGGAACCTCCTCCAGTGCGATCCAGAACCATCGTTTTAGCTTTACACACCACTGGTTGCAACCAGAGCTCGTTAAAGACATTGAGGTAATGTGCCTGTAAGGCTATACAAGGTAACCATCAAAGTCAGCTGTAGGTGCACATCTGCAGACTGTCAAGCATGACTTCTTCCCTTTCCACGTTGAGAAATCTTGAATACTAAAGGTAGTTCAAAAAAGAGCAAGATAAACTGGCCAGAGCTGATGTGCCACGGGAATACAGGATTGCCAATCCTATAGGCAAAGGGAAAGTTAACCCGTGATTTTTGACACTGAGATTTATAACAAAATTATTCTAGTTACCGCAGAGCCAGAGTCACTCCTGCCTCTTTCTCTTGTTCTAGAGAATGATGTTGATCCCAATGTATGATCAAGCTTTGGAGACAGGTACCTTTAAAAGCAAAAAGAAAACACCTTTTAAAACTTTTTTTTTTCCCTTGACTTGTCAGTGCTTTATATTAATCAAGACCTTCAGGATCGTTCTGACAAACACAAACAAGAAGAGAAGGACAAGTGTTTCTATTCTCCTCCATTTTATCCTCTGAGGAGGTGTTTTAACATGCAACGGTTTACATTTACCCCAGATAATCCAGGAAAGTTGGACTACAGGATTCCAAAGAAGCAGATGGAGATAAGGGGCATCATACCAAGAAAAAGACTAATTAGAGAGAAAAACTTTAATCGCTTACTTCTGAATGTCTCCAGAGTTGTTTGGTTTGCTCTTCGTCTTGCACAAATTAGCTGGGGATGTTTCAAGTGAGACACTGCCTGCTTGTGCAGGACCGCTGAGCCCATGTCCTTTGGAATCATCATTCTTCAATGACAAAGACAGACAAAATAGTGTTATGTAAAACGAAATACGACATAAACTGGAGAAAAACCAGAAAACTACTTTCTTTCTGCTGCAGAATTAGTTATTTTCTTCCAAAGAATTCTACAACTGTAAGTAACATATCGTTATGGAATAAGAAATGTTACATGTTCTGTACACTTTCCTGTATCTCGTATTCAGAGAGGAGGTTTTCCTCAAGTAAATACACAGGTTTCATCATCATATTTTCAGGTAACAAAAACCAACCAACCAAAATCCCCAAACAAACTGACAAAATAAAGAAACAACAAAAAAGCCCAAAACACAAGGTAAACTTTCATCTTTCACTGTACATTTTTTTTTTCAGTACGGGTTACAGACATCAATTTCTTCCAAACAAGTATTTTTAAAATCATGGGGAAAAGAAGTATTCAGAGGAAAACCAATGTTTTAAAATGTCTCACAATGAAAACACCCAGAGCACGTGTTTCAAGGGCATATTACATAGGTAGGAATGTTTGGGGTATTTCACCCTCCTGCTGGTTCTTCAAAAACTGACAATCAATCAATGATCTAAAGAGCCAGGGGCCAACAACAACTTCCAACTACAATTACAATAAATTTATTTCATTCAAAGTTTTAACTTTTGCTATAAAAAGTCTAATTTGCTTGCACTGTATCAATGTTTTCTACTGTCCCCCTTGATCCTAACTCACCAGGCTGTTACTCAGCCGCCAGGCCAACTCTTCATCTTGCTTCAGCTGTTTCTCCATCTCCCTTCTCCTCTCTTCTGCCAATCTCTGTTCCTCCTCCTCCTCTGCCAGGAGGCGCTGAATGTATTCCTCGCTCGCCTTGTTCTCCTCTTGCTCATGTGCTCGCCTTTCTGCTTCCACCTATAAAAGGTTTTTTATAAATGCATCTGGCTACTACTGTAGGACCACACTTTATGCCAGAACCCTTCAGCTGATGCTCCTTAAATGTGAACAATGCACTCTTCACAAAGCCACTGCACACTTCAACACCAGTATTTAATTACACAAGTCTCCAAAGATGTAAGAGTGAAACTAATACTGTGTGTAAGGTCTTCAGTTTGACAACAGTGACCTCCCCTTTGGTTCCTGTAAGCCTATACCATTAACCTTACTCACCTGCAAGGTTAAATCCCACTACCTTTTCAAAATGTTAGTAACAAAATCTAAGATCTCCAAATACATGGGTCTAGAGATGAAACGTTCTTCTTGGTCTGAAGCAGCAGACCAAGAACATTAAATCTACCTTCCTTAAGGTAGACATCCTCTCTTGATAAACCAGTTACCAGTAACTCCACAAGGACACTTCAAGAATGAATAAAGCTTTCTTAACTGGGCAATGGAATTTGGAGATTTGCTTTATAGAAGGGCATCTAGCTGTAATACTACAAAAGCTACATTAAGTGTGAGTTTGTTATAAATCGTGTATTCATGCCTTATGATTGGCAGCAGACACCATTACTTATTTCACTGCTTTTGGGCCCCATCTCCATTAACCATCGGTACTATTGCTACCAATCAATCTTATCCCCTAACTACAATAACAGAGAATCTCACAGTCCTCTGCTCATAACTTCTGCTCTTCCAACAACCAACATGGCTGTCAGGAAAAGGAGCATTTTGATACTATTTCCAATTATAATTCTTACAACTACCATGTCTGAATTGGAAGAAGGATCCTTAAATAAGCAACCATTAAGATTTCTTAAAAAATCTATTCTGATTTTCAAATGAACACAGATAAAACAAGGAGTGAGCAAGTAAGGACCTATAAAAGACATTTTAGTATCTGTTGCCAGGATTGAAGATAGTGAAAGGTTAACACTCTAACCTTGAAAGAACCCTTCTGCACACAAGGAAGTCTCTCCTATTCCATAAAGGACAGAAATTTAATTTATACTTCAGGAATGACCAGTGCGTTCTTGCAGCAGCAATGCTCTTTTATATAGCTTTCTTTTTCATTGAATAACATTACAGCTGTATGTGGGAATAATTAAAATAACTAGATACAAAGCATTTATGCTTTTAAATATATTTTTGGACTTACCTTGCTAATCTCTGCTTCATATTCCTGCCTCAGTTCCCCAGGCTTGCTCAGCTGGTGCTGCGGATGGGGGACACAGACTAATTGAGAGGAAAGAGAGGAAAAAACTAAGTGAGGAACGAAACAAGATCATGACAGTCAACAAGAAAAGATTTTAACAAAAGATTATTTCCACACCCTGTCACAGGAATGATGTAACTTACATCAAGTGGTGCAGGAGAAAGCATTGTTGCAGAACGGCCAGTGCAGTTTTCCAAGCACTATATATGAAGCAAATATATATGCTGACTATAACTTCAGTCTTTTGCTTTTTGCTGCTGAAAGAACTTCTTAATATAGTAAGTGGCAACTTGTCATAGAGCCAACCTACCAATTAGCCTCCCCCAAGGGAGCTTACAATGTAACAAACCCCAAAAATCCTTCTTCAAAGAATTAATCAGATTTCACTTCCTTTTCTCTGACACCACAATTTTAGGCTCAGAGACTCTTGCACAGACTAAAGCCCTATAATTTCTAATCACACTAATTAATAGCATCTAAGAGTGAACAACTTTGAACCACTACATTTATGCTCCAGTGAAAACACACACAGGCAAACACTCCACTTACAGATTTTACAGCCAAAGTTGTATGTGTAATGATTTACAGCCTTCGAAAGGCTAGGCAGCCACACATCAACACTTTGTGCAGAACACACAAAAAAATATGCACTTAAATGACCAAATATAACTCCCTCTCTGACCTACACATGAGAACGGCACAGGTGCCCATTTCTCTGCCTCTCAAGCCCCTTTCACAGGAGAGCTCTGACACTGCATCTGCTAGCACTAACACCTGTCTACGCACAGCGTCTTGTTTCATAACATCCAAAGTCCACCAACAGTAACTAACTTGGTAACACAGAGACATCCTAGGACAAGTGACATTTTACTTACTTTCCTCTTCCAAATCCTGTCCGTTAATCCTACGCTCACACTCCTTCGGGTAATGCTTCTGGATCTTTTCCCAGAGCTCCCAATTAACAAGAGTATTTCTGCGGGCATTATATCGGGCCCAAGAAGAGACCCGACGCCGACAAAAAGGGCAACAAAGACTGGCCTTTTCAACTGTGAGCTGGAAACAGGAGTTACAGAGGGTATGGTTGCATGGCAGCGTCACGGGCTCTACAAAGATCTCCATGCAGATCGGGCAGAGGCAGTCAGACAAGGAAAGTGGAGCTCCTGATTTCTTTGACATACTGGCTTGAAGCAGAGGAACAAGACTAGTACAACATCAGTACCTGAAAGAAAAAAGAAACACGTATTTTACTTCCCACCACGATTATAAAAAAAATTCTCAGTTTTACAGCTACTTTATGAAAACATTAGATTTAAGAAGTCCACTTATGTGGTTACTTTTGCCCATGATCAGACTCTGACAGAAAGAAGTCTTTCCAGAAGACACGGAGAAACTGTAGCAGATTTTCCTACCAGTTTCCTCTGAGTTGTAACAGATGCTTTGGGGATAGCAAAGAGGTGGTAAGGAGAGGGGGGAAAGGTAGTGAGATTTCTTCCAGCGTTTACTCTCTACCAGTGACACACTATTCTCATGTTTGGTGGATCTGTTATCACAGTTACCCTGGCCTTCTGCTCAGTCAGTTTTTCAGTATATGCTCGTCCTTCAAAAGCTGCTCCGGTACAGACTTGGTTCCAGCACGTTCTGAAGGTGAACTACAACATCCCTGTGCATCAGAGGACAGTGCTCCTCGCCAATCATTTGCTTAAGCTGAGACTAAAAAGTCAAGACACTTGTTGTTAACATAAGCAAGAAATAAACCAATGCATTCAACACTTCAGCATCTTCTTGTATGAGTTAAAATGGTGGAGATCATCCAGCCTTTCTATTACTTCTCCCCACAGGACTTTTCCACTTGGCCCAGAAATACGTAATACAGAAAATAAGAAACACCCACAGCAAAAAAGGATGAAAAAACCCTGGTTTGTTTTGTTTTGTTAAGTTATAGGAACTCAATAAGTTTTTATAAGCTTCTCAGAAACAGCCAGCTTCAAAAAGAGCTGAGGTCCGAGAGGCTGCAATTTCAGTCACGCAGGAACTCAACATGGAGACAAATACACTTTAAGTTGGGTTTTATTGTTTCTGCTTTCCCTCTGTCGATAAAACACACTCTTAATTTTTTAAAAAACAACATTTTTCCAGGCAGTTTGTTAAAAACACCCACTAAGTCCATGGTACCTGCTCCGCGCTGAGCTCGATTAGTACGCAGACACAACACTGGACGCTTGGCAAAGGCCCTGGATACCCAGCGACGGAGGCAGGGCGGAGGGGCAGCCCCGCATACCACAGCCGCGGCCGGGCACACAGCAACGCCGCTGCACAGCTGAGGACGAGGCCGGGCCCCCCGCCCGGCGGCCGCCTCTCATTCCCCGCACACCGCGGTCCCCGAGCGGTCACGGCCAGGAGCCAGCACCCACCGAGCTGCGGCCCCGCGGCCTGCTGCAATGGCCGCCGCCGTAGCGCAGCCCGCTCGCCGCCCGCTCCGCCCCGCCCCGTCCCGCGCTGCCAGGCCTCTCCCGCCGCGCTGCCGTTCGCTCCTCCTCCGAGCCGAGCCTGCCGGGAGATAAACACCGAAGGCGCTCTGGTGGAGCAAGCGGCGGGGGACGAGCCCCACCGGCACCCCGAACCGGGGTGACCGCCGTCCTGTGCCGCGCGCAGCCCCGCGGCGCGCTGCGGGTCTGTGTGGAACTGTTGTCTGAATAGGCATTTCGGCCACAAAGCGTTACCCGCGGGTCTCGCTGGAGGGCAGCCCGGCGAGAGCCGGCCTCCCCGTGTGCGGAAAGCAGGAGCTGCTCCAGAAGCAGGAGGTGGGACGACTGAATAGCTAAAAACGGGAGTCGTCTGGCCTTACTGCTCACTGCTTCTGGCCTCAGAGAAAGTAATTAGTGCTAATGAGGTGGTTTGGGTTTTTTTCTGCACTTACTGTGGGACAAAGTTACGCAAAGTCAGGCAGGCTTGATGTCCCCGCTATCCTGGAAGGGGCATGGGGTTTGAACCACATAAGTATTTCATGGACTGTATTGTTAGTTTTGGTTTTTAAAGAAACAGCTGTCAAAGGATCCTCAGTTTTTCCTCAGATTACCCAATTTTGCAGTAAATAGCAATTTCAACCCGGAAAGAATCATAGAATCACAGTTGAAAGCCGTTCCCCCTTGTCCTGTTGCTGTTAGAAGTCCTTGTAAAAAGCCTCTCTCCAGATTTCTTGTCAGCCCCTTTAGGCACTGGAAGCTGCTCTGAGCTCTCCCCAGGGCCTTGAAAGGTACATACATCAGTACAGGTTGTACAGCCCAGTGTCGGAGCCACACCAGCACCACGTGCATGTGCAGGACCAGGACCAACCTGACCCTCCCCACTGCTCACCTCCCCTCTGGTATCCACAGGGCATCCTGGCTGAGCTCCTTCTCCATCATCTCGGCCTGCAGATCAAACTTGTGCGCCAGTGTCTGCAAGCTTGAGTCCAGGTCTGTGAACAGAGTCTCCAAGGTTTGCAGCTTGGTTTCTACTCTGAGGGATGGAAAACAAGCGTGTTTCATAGGTACTTGGGCATCCACCAGTGGTGGTGGGTGACACCTATGTTGCACTGTGAACAGATCCAGGTGCCATTCTGAGGCTTCTCTCAAGCTATATGAGAACGTACGCCATTAGAAATTAAGGGGGTTTTGACACAGCCCAAGGGTTTTTTTGCCCTTCCCTGGTTCAGAGGTCTTATAATTCGTAAATGCAGATGCAAGATTTGTATGTAGGGCTGTCTGCAGGTCTCAAACATTTGCATTAACATTAGTTGTGCAGGGTTTTTTCTCTAATTACATTTTGAGGTGATTTATGCTTTTACTTGTGGTGTCAGGATCTTTTCAACCATTTCCATCTGACATTGAGCAGAACTTCTCATTCTTCTTCAGATTAAAAATGACACCAGCAATAAACAAGCCACCCGCAGTATTTCTCTTCTCCCATCAGCTCATCCTGCTCTAGTTTTCTATTTTGTAGGACTGTGCTTCCACAATAAAACAGTGTAATTAAGACCACCTTAGTAAACCAGCAAGACGAAAACTGCTTCATGGCTGGGATTTGCTGCTCTTTACTCACAGAATAGGGTATGTTGGGCTTCTGTCCTTCCAGAGGTGGTTTTTGTGAAGACCATTTTCTTTATATTAGGCTCTGAGCTGATTTACATCATAGAATCATCGAGTCATAGAATAGTTAGGGTTGGAAAGGACCTTAAGATCATCTAGTTGTGTTCTGGAGAATCCTGAGGATCTCAAAGCTATCAACATACGAGTAATTCAAAGTTCCTTCCTAAAAGCTGAACAAATACCTCAGTGCTATGTGCTTGACAAGTACTAGCAGAGCATCAGCTATTTCTTCTAGACTTCTGTTATTTTCCTTTGCATTTTACTGGCTGAACTTCAGGCTGTATCAGTTAAACAAAAGCCATGTCATTGGCTAAATTTTATTATGGGCGAGGCCCTACATTTTTTGTCTTTGGCATCTCTCTCTTCATCCCAGTTTGCTGCACTGCTTCTGTTACTATTATGATTGTATCATGCTAATGTTTACAGAACTGGATTCTGAATTGTGATTACCTGTGTTAAATACCATATTAAGGTCTCTACCTTGTTTGTTGTGGTCCTGTTTCCTTTCTTTTTGGCTGAACTTTATTGTAAGGACAAAACGCACAGTAGCTTTCAGGTGATGATGTTAAAAAAATAACAAATAGAGGCTAACTTTAGATAGCATGAGCAGCAGATTATATAAAATAGCTTTCCCTTCTTTCATGCACACTCCACAGTATTTTTTAGCCTCTTGTTTTAAAAGAAAGACCAAGAACGCCATTGCTGCACTATTAGTAGCTCCCCGTCTACCTGCCTTTCTCTTCTGCATTAGATTCTGTCTGCAGTTGACCTGAATGAGGAGAAAATAAAGAGGCATCAACAGGGGCATATTTTCCTAAGTCTCCCTGACCTTAATCCATTATCTGAGTGGCAGTTTGTACAGATCCTTGTCTAACACTTTCCGGTTGTTTCCTGAGGCTAGGAGACTCCTTTGTCTTGGGAAAGCTGCTTACATCTTGATCTTACTTTGGAAGCACTTCTCTTGCTTCAGCAGGATGTTTATTGCTCGGAGCCTCCTGTCTCCTGCTGGGTCACAACAGGTATTTTGGAACTGGGCATGTTTCTGACAGGGTGTTGGATTTCAACAAATTATTGTCTGTCCTGATGCGTTCCTGGACTAACTTTAGGGTGGGGGTTTCACCCATTTACATGTATTTATGTGTGCATGTTGGCAAAGAGAATTTTAGGACTAAAATAGAACTTTGAGAAATGGAGCTTGCGTGTTGTAGAAATGCAGGTAATTCAGAAGAACTGGAAGAGCTGATAGGTAGTAATTGGATCAAGTCTGTCAATGCAGAGAGAGCAAGTGAATAAGCTGAGATGAGGTGGGTTGGTATTTGCTGCAAATAAGTTTCAGCTCCACTTCATAGCTATAGCAGCGCAAGGAGAGAGCAGCAGTCTAATAAGATAATACGAGGCAATGGTTCAAAAACTCCAGTAGCAGGAGTTTTAGGAATAACACAGTGTTATTCCTAAATAATGCACCTTTAGTCCAGTGCTTTAGAATTTGAGCAGTTTTATCTTTCCAGCACTTTCTGATACCAGGTGTATTGCCTGTCTGTAAATTACTCTTGTGTGGTTTTAAGCATCTGTAAGCAAACATTTCATCATTTGCTAATTTTGGTTCTAAAAATTTCTGTTCAGTTGCACCATGGTAGGACTGATCTCCATAACTAATCTGCTACAGGTTCTTATAAATTCCAATGGAATCGGTGCTGCTGCTTCTTGGATCCAAGTTCTGAAGGAGATGAAGAATGGATTAAACCTCCTGCTTTCATTTCAGTCATGACCTCTTTTCCTTTAATGCAGTGAAGTTACCATTACACTCCCTTCACGGTACCAGTTAGATCCACACTTCTGCAATCAGTTTCCCCACAGACTTAACTTTCATTTTTTAAATTCAGGAGCGTTTCCATTGTTTCTGTTTCTCTCTCTGGTCAGGTCTCTAGGTTTGGGTTGGGATTTTTTGTGGTTAATTGGAGTCATAAAAGCCGTTGGTGAACAATGTTAGTCTTTTGACTGGTCGCTAATTTCATAAGCAGAAGTACTGCATTCCATCAGCTGTGATGCTCTCAATAGACAATGATCATTTTTACTACAGGTAAACCAGAGTGGCACCTAAGCTGACTTCAAAATTTCTTGCTTGATACCAAGTGCACAGTACTTTTAAAGGGAGTATATGAAAACCCCTATGTGAAAATCCACCAAGAGGGAAGACCGTGAAAAATTTCAGACCCTTTTCCAACTCTTTTTCCTGAAGAGCTGGACTCATGGCTTATATTTGATCCTGCCATTGTTGCCTATCTGGTTAGAGACATCATCTACAAGCAACTGTGCTGTCGCACTGCAGCTGAACACATGGACTGCTGCCAGTAGGGACAGCTGAGGCCGGAGTATTATACATGACAGCAATGAAACTGTTGGTAAAGTGTTCCTCTTCCTAGTACAGGCTTTGAAAATGGAAGGTGAATCAGTGTCACCTATGTCCCAATTCCTCAGCAACAGTGATCTCCCTTCTCAAAACTTCTAAGAAAGGTCCGTTCTCGGGGGAAGGGGGATGTTAACATTAACCAGTACTTCCTATCTTTGAACCCTCCAGACTCTGAGGCACTTTCCTGAATTCAGAAGTTCATCCCAAACCTCCCATTTACAACAGTATTGAAGTGTGAACGTGAATTGCCCGTTACTCATAATCACCCAGCAACACTTCATGCAGCTACAGGCTTTTGCTGATGGAGCAATTACGCAAATCCCGCAGTGAACAGCCAGGACTAGCAGTTTGCAGGCTGGCCAAAACAGCATTCACCCCTCCTCCCCAGCAACTAAAGGAGAAACACAAGATTGCCCATGAACTACTCCCCTTCCCATATACACGCAATGTATATTTACATCCAATCACCCATCAAAACAGCAAAGGGAGCACAGGTTTGTCATTCTAACACATAGTCCTTTCTCCTCTCCCCTGCCCCTTGTCCTTCCCTGTCCCTCAGCACAGTGCCACCACAACCCTTTAATGACCTGTTTAACGTCTCGTTCAGGGAGCGCAGGGAAATGCTGGCTTTAGCCATCTTCCTGAAGAGCACAAAGAGAAGAAATAAAAGCTGGAGTGGGCCTGCTTCTTTCTCCTGAAGCAGGCAGCAACAAGGACAGGGGATCTGACTCCTGCGGGAGGTTGTTTGTACCAAGGCTTTTTATAGACTGTATATCCAAATATAGGTCATAGATGCACAGACACATGCTCATAAACATAGCACATACTGAACTAAGCATCCAGACCACTTCCTCTGACCCACTGGTCCTGTCTTCATACATAAATGAATTCTGAAATGAGGGCTACCTACATTATTTGGCTTTTTTGCTGTATTTTGGCTTCATTTTGCTGTAGCACCCACCCACCGTTCATGTCTTGGGCCAAGTTCTCCTGCTGTTAAAGGCTGAACAAACAGATTGCCCTTTTTTCTTGTTGTTTTTTGAACACTATGAGGGTAAAATCAGATTTGGATGAGAGTGAGTTGTGTTTGGTTGCAGGGAGCTGCTTTGAGCAAAACCAAGATGGTCGGAAACTCTTCCATACAGGAAGGACAGCCAGCACAAGTGGCTAATGATGTTCAGGAGCAAAAAAAGAGCTGGAAATTTTTGCATCCAGAAAAAGAGAAAAGGCAGATAGATAATGTGCATCTGGTAACAGCACATCTGGTGAAACAAGAGAGCCCAAACCCCACAGCAGTGAAGCAGGTCTTTAGCCAGTACCAGGCATTCCATTTTGAGAAAGGATAAGGACAGCCCAAGGAAAAAAAAAAGCACAACTTTGTTTTAGTTATTTGCCCATTCCATGGGAAATCCAGCATGAACCGAACATGTGAAGAGCTGCCGTGCTCCTACTTAGTACATTCTCCCCACCCGCATCTTGCAAACTGGGAGGTATTTCTAGCAAGCCAAGTTCTGCTCATTGTGTTTCTAAAGCTTTGGGAAGACAGCGGAAGTATTTGGGTAAGGGGGAGCCATGCCTTTGGCCCTTCATGTTCCCCCTGGGATGGGGTATACAATACACATCTTGACACAACTGCATGCAAGTCTGGCAATATTACAGTGAGTATAAGCACAAGAGAGCAGTGAGAGAGAAAGCATTTATTAAGACAAGTGTAATAGTTATTCTTCCCTGGGATAGACAACTAAACGCATAAGACAGCTGACCCATTAAACAGATGTTAACATTTCCCCTGCTCCTTCGTTTACTGCAGTGTGAAAAACAACAACTGGCAATGACAGTAAGCTAAATGGATTACTAATTAGTTGATGCTTCTCTAGTCTTATACACAGCTGCTGATCAAGTAATGAAAAATGTATTTCCACTTCAGCTATGACAGTTTAGCAGGGGAGAGTAATGTAAAGCACTGCAATAGTTCAAAGTGCAAGTGGCTCAGTCAGTGGCATCTTTGTTACTGCTCAGCATCATTCAGCATTGTGGGCATCCCCATTAGTGTGAATTTCTTCCTCCAACTTTAATTATGTCAGCTTAGTCATGAACTAATATTACCCCTAAATATACTGAAACCCCTTTTACCTAAATTCAAGAAGCAAACTGCCAACCCTGTAAAAAACAGCTGCAGTGAATACCAACAGTTGCTGTAAAACATTGCGGGAAGCCAGTTACGTTACGAGTACTTGCGTGAGTACACAGCAAGTCCCTTCCCCTTCTGAATGATGCAGCAGGTTTCACTGTTCAGTTCACTGTCAGCACATGTAACTGGACTCCTTTCAAACACTCTGAGAAGTGGTTTTGGCCCTGAAATTTCTTTAAACATCTCAGTGTCTACTGTTCTGGCAATGGATACACAGATACAGAACTACTCTGATCAGCAACTAATACCCTTTTGGACCCTTTGATCTCTGCACATGCGATCCAGTTCACCTTTTCTCCGTGCTCAATGGTTACCTTTGGTAAAACTCTAGTATGTTCATTTGAAGCCACTTTGTTGAGCTTTCCATCTTTTCTGGTGGAAGCAGGTCCATGGGCCTTCCTCCTCTGCAGAGATTTTGCTGGACTTTTCAGCTGCTTTCCAACGTCACTGTTGACATCCCAGAGCAAGACTTTCCCATCGTTTCCTCCAGTCAACAACCAGTATGCTCCTGGCATAAAGAGGACCTGCGATACTCCCAAGCTGTGACCTTGAAACTCCAGCTCACGTTCAAACTTGACACCGGTGACTCTAAATATTCTGACTTTACCATCTTGAGCTCCACAGCCAAAGAGGTTGCCGCAGGATGCAACAGACAGGGAATGTGCAAGCGGTGGGTTGAAGAACTGGCCAGCTGACTGTGGACCGTTGTCCTGTGGTTCACACTCCTGCAGGTTTGTGGTCCACAAGGGGCGAGCTTTCTGCAGGTTCCACAGCATAACCTTGAAAAAATAAGTATGAATCAGTAATTTATCCATTTTATGTAAGATCAGATCTTTCACTAACTGTAAAACTAAACCACTATGCTTCATGCTGGAGTACCTCTACTGTGGAGACAGGCTAAGACAGCTGGGCTTGTGCAGCCTGAAGAAGAGTCTTATACCAGCTTCCAGTGCCTCAAGGGGCTAACAAGAAATCTGGATGAACTTTTGACATGGGAATGTGGTAACAGGACAAGGGGGAATGGCTTTGAGCTGACAGAGGGAAGATTTGGGTGAGATATTAGGAAAAAAATCTTCTCTGTGAGGGTGGTGAGACACAGGCACAGGTTGCCCAGAGAAGCTGTGGCTGCCCCATCCCTGGCAGTGTTCAGGGCCAGCTTGGACAGGGCTTGGCACAACCTGGTCTAGTGGAAGGTGTCCTTGCCCATGGCAGGGGGGTGGAACTGGATGAGCTTTAAGGTCCTTTCCAACCCAAACCAGTCTGTGATTCTTGCTTTAGCAGAGCAAAGACTATGCATGAGTGCAAGGGATGAAAGATGTGTTGTGAGGAGTGGGTGAACTTTACCTGATAAATATGGCTGATCTTGACAGTATGCTTTCCAAACCCTAATACTGCCCTACTCAGCAGGGTCAATGACTCAGACCACAGAATGGATGAAGGAGCTGTTCTAAATGTTTTTGCATTCATCTCAGCAGTAGTAATCATGATATACTGCATATCAATTATTTAAAAGGAGAGACGCAGAAACATTAGCAGTTAATAGATCTTTACAATTCTGAATTTTAGTTTTGCCTGCTCCATGTACTTGTCCTAAAATCACTTCCATGAATGCACTTGACAAATGGTACAGCAAAAGGCAAACAGTAGTTCAGGCCCTCATTTTTATAGACATCTTTGGGTTGTTGGTTTTCTATATTCAATGAGTAGATCTGGTTTGTGCTATGACCAGATTGAGGTAGGGCATTCTCTTCCTGATGAGAGGGGAGGGGGTTGTGCTTTTAGACTTGCTTTTAAAATCCCAACCCCCTCCAAGTCCCTCACGGAACAACTGTGCCCTCAAATGAATCCTGCGTCTCATTGAGCATTTCAATTACTATGGATTTATACTGCACCAGTTAAAAATAATTCTCTCAATGCTCTTCTAAGATCTGAATTGATTATGAGCATTTTCAAGGTCAACAGATATGAAAGCACAAGTCAGTCTAATGCAGTAGTGGTGTGCTGTTTGATTTTTTTCATCAAACTTTAATTTGTTATTAATAAAAATATTCCTCCACTAGTAAACTCCAGTAGAAAGTACAGGAGTCTTTAAATTTGGGCCATAAAAGAGTTATCACACTGGCTCTGTGTTTCTGGAATCCAAATCACACTTAAGACATTCAAAATATGTTGGCTCCTGTCACTTTTCTTTTGTAGTGAGTCCTGTTGCCACTACATTAAAACTACTTTGATCTGATGAATGGGAAAACTTCCCATAATGACTATGTGCAGCACAGTAAAGCAGAGAGGCTGGGTCCTATTGCTTAAGGCAAATAATCCCATTTTTGTAACAGACAGCACTGTAACAGTTTAATGAATTCAAGTGCTAACAAGTTTTCTGCAAATCAAGTATTTTCTGTCCTCACAGCATTGTTCCTGCTTCCATGGAAGTTCTGAAAAAAAACCAAACCTCCATGCAAAGTGGCGTGCAAAGGACAAATTTCATCTTGATGAGGACAGAGATGCATACAAGGTAAAGAATATTAAATGCTTCCAAGAGGTTAATCAGAAAAAATTATAAGTTATAAAAAAGACTTGTCCTGACATGATACATACCACTTGGAAAGATATTTCTCTACCTGTGTTCTTGCTAGCTTCCTGTATGCTTCAAGCATTTTGCCTTTTCCTTATGATCATCTGCATTTCATTTGCAGCCATAACTGATCGCTAGGGACAGCTTCTGATTTTGCTCAGTCCAACAGGGAGCTAATATGGCATAAGCATGCTTTGGACCATATTCTGATTTCCCCACCCCCTGCTCACTTTTAGATTGTAAATACTAAGGAAGATAAAAACAGAGAGAGGAACTCCTGAGTAGAAAATGGCACAATCTCAACAGTTAGTTTCTCCACCAGAACTACTTTAGAATGTTTAAGGAGCTTTCTGGTGACTGCCGGCTGCACACTCTCACTCTTGGTGAAAGTCTGTTGGTGCCTCACTGCGCAGGTGAGTAGTTACCATTTTGCTTCTCTAATAACCATCTACTTGTATGCAAATCACCTGCATGTCCAGTCCACAGGAAACAAGGCTTTGAGGCCTCTGAGGTCGAAAGGCAACAGAGGAACAGATGTTTGAGTGTCTCAAGGACCGGGTGACTTTCTTGTTTTCCAAGTCAATAACTTTTATTGCCCCTGAGTCATCTGCTGCAGCCAGGAAATTGTCAGTCTCGTTCACTGAGAGGCAGTTGATCTCCTCCTCATTCACATGGAAGCATTCAACGGGCTCCTTGAGGGATCGGATGTCCAGCAAACTGATAGTTTCTCCATGGGAAGTGTACAGCCTGGTGGGACAGCAGGGTGAGAACACCACAGAGGTCACGTCATCTGCCTCCGGGAGCTGGAGCTGTCCTGTTGGAGTGCCTCCTCCATCCCAGAGCGTGAGCTCGCCTCTCTCTGCGCCTGAAGCCACCAGACCTTCTGAGTTCACGTTCAAGCACAATATAGAAGATGAATGTCCACCAATCCATTTGAGTGCCATGTTTCAGGGACACCTCTGAAACAACAAACATAAACAACAACAAACAAAAACCTGAATTCAGATGGTGTTGGCCTCATTACAGGAGAAGGTTTATCAAAGCAACAAGATCATCCCATGGACTATAATGTAAACTACTTGAAACTCTAGTGTCCAGTTAAAACAGGCATCTCTATGATCAGTACCCAAGTGTTGCTTAAACAACACCAATATCAGCAATACCAGCTTGGAATGGCAGTGGTGCTAGCACATGTGCCTGTGCAGTACAGGGAGCAGAACTGCTCTGATGTGGCTGCCCAGGTGAAAGCTGCTTCCTCAGCACATAGGGACATAGCACAGCCAACAAAACAGGCAGCACAGTTCCTAATGGGAGGTACTGGAAAATAGCATGGGGAAGACCGCAAACTGGTAAAGTCAGTCTGCAGAGGAGTCACACTGCTCCAGCCTGGGTGGAGAGCACATGCAGACATCTGTCTTTCACCCAGCTGTGGAGGCGCTGGGTACTCAGTACCTAACATCGGTTTGTAAAGCAGCCTCACAATACCTGGAGCAAGAAACCTGTACTGGTGTGAGTGGGATAAAGTAACTGCCTTAATTACAGTTTAAAAGCATGCACATGTGTGAATATATTTTAAATCGTGTACTTCGTGTTCCCAAAGTGAAGGTAATTTTCTTGCGACTGGTAAACACCAAAGCACAAACAGCTCAACAGTGTCATCCTTTTAAAAAAGCACTAGCAGTCTGAGGTAGGTAGTGACCAGGCTTGCAACACATTTAACTGGGTCTCAAAGCGCGCTCACTGAGTTTACCACACAGGGCACAACCGCCCACAGCAGCCCATGTGACAGCGCTGGTCAGGGGACCGAATCAACAGAAAATTAAGTAGGGGGAAAAATCCCAAAGAACACAAAAGCAACACAAGTTTTGGAGTGGGGGAAAAGGAGAGCAAATACCAGGACAGATTTGCGGGGCAGCTACGGCTGTCCCTGCAGCAGCACTGGCGATCACAGCACTGCCTCGGTATCAACGGTTTTATTGCACTTCTAGGCAATAAAAGGTTTGTTTACTTCTTCTTACCATGGTTTTCGCCCGTGTTTTTTGTCAATCTAACCCGCAGCTAGAATTCACCCACTCCACCAGGAAAACTTCGGTCGCACCTATCAAACAAACCACAGAAAGCGCCGGACACCCTACCCGCAACTCGGGTCGCACACTCGCACCGGCCGCTCTCTCGCACGCCGTGAACTGAGGTAACTCTCCCCCCCCCCCGCAGCCCCTCACACCGGTAGGCCCCGAGCCGCGGGATTCAGGAAGACAGCCCCGCCGCGCCGGGACGCCAGCTCCTCAGCGGAGCGCACGCAGCTCTGGCGGCTGCTCCAGGACGGGCGAGGGCGCCGCGTCCGTGCCCGTGCCCTCCATGCCCCGGCCCCGCACCGGCCCCGGTCGGTGTGATGCGGTGGCGGCCGCGGGGGTGCGATGAAGCCGAGCCCCCCCCCCGGTGCCCCGCGCGCGTCCTCACCTCCGCTCCTCCGGCCGCTCGCGGCCCGCGCATGCGCGGCGGACGGGGCGGGGCGCGGTGCCCGCGGCGGTGATGGCGGCGCCGGGCGCGCGCGCCCCCTCGCTGTGAGGGCCTTGGGCGGGGAGCGCCCCCGGGCCGGGGCCCGCCGCCGCCGCTGTCACCGGCCGGGGGAGGGGCAGCGCGGCCCCCGCGTCCCAGCCCGCCGCCCGCGGGGAGCTCGGGAACGGGCACGGTGGCGATGGCGGCGGGCCCCGGCGGCGGCTGCAGCGGAGGGGCGGCGGCAGCGGCGGGAGGGCCGGGCTGGCGGTTGCCGGGGCGTGTGCTGGAGCTGGTGTTCTCGTACCTGGAGCTGCGGGAGCTGAGGAGCTGCGCGCTGGTCTGTAAGCTGTGGCACCGCGTCCTGCACGGCGATGAGAACAGCGAGGTGTGGCGCAGCCTGGCGGCCCGCTGCCTGGCAGAGGAGGCCCTGCGCACCGACATCCTCTGCAACGTGCCCACCTACAAGGGCAAGGTGAGGCCGGCCCCTCGGGGGCACCCCTCTCCAGCCTCCCCACAGCACCCCCTCAGCCCCACGGGGACACCGCCCTGGCCGCCCGGCCCACCCGCCATTGGAAACCAAGGGGGGGGGCCTGAACCACATGACAGGATTTTATCTCCCTTGCTGCCTTCCTTCTTGTTCTCCCCTAGGTCCGTGCCTTCCACCACGCCTTCAGCACCAACGACTGCTCGCGGAATGTCTACATCAAGAAGAACGGCTTCACGCTGCACCGCAACCCCATCGCCCAGAGCACGGATGGGGCGCGGACCAAGATCGGCTTCAGTGAGGGCCGCCACGCCTGGGAGGTGTGGTGGGAAGGCCCACTGGGCACCGTGGCCGTCATTGGCATTGCCACGAAGCGGGCGGCCATGCAGTGCCAGGGTTACGTGGCCCTGCTGGGGAGCGATGACCAGAGTTGGGGCTGGAACCTGGTGGACAATAACTTGCTGCATAACGGAGAGGTGAACGGCAGTTTCCCCCAGTGCAATAACGCGCCCAAATACCAGGTGAGCGTGGCTTGGTATGGGCTGGAAACTCTACCATGTCTCACTGTGGCTGGCCAGGAACCTCCTCCCTCGCATGTCTTGGCTGTCTGTTGAACTGGTTCCAAATACCCACTTAAGGGTTTCTTCACCTTCCCTATATTCCGCCTTGCAAGGCCGTTCCCCCTTCCTTTACTTCTTCCTCAGACTACACCTGTGTATGGTGTTCAGTGCACCTGACTGCCCGCTTCTGCACTTCTGTCTGGAGTATTGAGTGCAAAGCATGTACTGTGGGTGTCTACTTAGTCACCATGTTGCTTTTTGAAATAAAAGCTGGTAAGGCTGTTGTAGTCTTCTGAAGTAATGACTTGCCCCGCAGCAAGGTGAATGTCTGTGGTATTTTATCCCTTTGTTGTATGGCGATGTGAGCAGAGGGTAGTGCTTAGGTAAGAATCTTCCTGCAAAAACCTGCAGCAGTGCTGACTTGAGTGTTACTTGTTTGCTTGCTGGCAGCATTCCCATAGGTGACATCCCTTGGCTAGGATGCTGGGATGTGATGTTCAGATAATTTCAGGTTTTTAAATAGCAAGTGCTATTCCGCCTTTCTGTCCCTGTAGAAGTGTTATCTTTGCTCTTCTGGCTGCTGACAACTACATTTTGACTGTTAGATTTCCTCACATTACCAACTTAAGCTGCACGTATTATAATTTCTGTCTCATAATGCTGTGGCTTTGTATGAGTATTGCCTAATGTTTCAGTTTGGTCGAAGATCTGTGTAGTAACTTGTATCTGATGTTTCTAAATTTCGTGTAAGAGTTCACTGTCAAGCACTTAATTCTGTCTGAAGATTATACCTGCTGTTTGGGGAAATAATATCTAAAATTTGTGTAACGAAAGAGATTTAGATCTCTTTCCACTTGCATGTTTCCTAGCATTGCAAACTGGGTAGGCACTTTACAAACTTGCCCCTTTGTACTTGCTTTCTGCTGTACTTGTCTAGGTCTTTCTGCAAGAACAGGGTGAGGAAAGGTTTTGAAGCCGAGAGTCCCCAGCTTGTATGGGAACTCAAGAGTGAACACAGTCACTGCTTTCTCTCAAAGTTGGTGATCCTTTGGAGTTTTTGTTGTTAAGACGTGCAGCAACCTGCTGATAGAAAACGTACTCAAAGAAGTTTGTTAGTGTTGGTTAGAAGAAAAATGTGTTGGCTGGAAGAAATCCCCAGCAGCTGGGGCTGGCTGGTGAGGAACAGAAGTTTGTGTGGTGTCCTGCTGTGCTTGCTGCTGGTGTCTGGGACTTCTATTTATGCCTAAAATAGTGTGTACTAGATAAATGCAGGGACCTTTGTGCATGCCTAGATCTGAGTCTCTTGCTGTGTTCACTGTTGGTTTCACTTGTGTGTATGTATATATTTTCTGCTGCCTTGCTAAGGTGACAAGCACCTGCATAGTAGTGTATTCTGGTATGTTTTGTATGTGTCACTTACCTATGTAAAACAAGTTCATTGTCTTTAAAATTGCTCCTCATGGAGCAGTTGCTTGGCTATAGCAACAGTTAAATCCAGAGTTCAAATAACTTGGAGGCCATTGCAAAGTTTCCAAACCTCTGCAGCATTCTAAAGCACATGACATGTAGTATACTCACTCTGGGTGCTCTCACAAGGTTCATACTAGAAGGGTTATGTTTATTATCAGGTAGGTTGGTGCCTACATACAGGCTGCCCGCTGGAAAAGGGCAGCAGAGGTACTTGGGATCCTAGGGCATTTGAGCAAAATGGTGAAATTCCTGTCCTAAAAGTAATGCAATCATGACAAATAGGAAAGCCTTGCTTTAAAATTACCTGTTGCGTTGTATGTGGCCTATGCTTTATTTTTGTGTCTCTACTTGAATATGCTGACTCTGTGTTTTAATCCCTCCCCTTCTATCTCTGTTTCCAGATAGGTGAAAGGATCCGAGTTATCCTGGACATGGAAGACAAAACATTAGCATTTGAGAGGGGCTATGAGTTCTTGGGAGTTGCCTTCAGAGGACTGCCAAAAGTTTGTTTGTATCCAGCAGTGTCTGCTGTGTATGGTAACACAGAAGTGACTTTGGTCTACCTGGGAAAACCTCTGGATGGATGACGTGGATTGTTTTGTTGGGACATCAAGATGTGAATGATTGGGAGGAGAAATCTGCATGTTGGTTAGAGGGAAACATGTATTAAAGGAAAACCAAAAAAGTGTGGGTGTGTGTCCAAGAACCATCGAGGGGATCACATGGAGTTTTGAAATGGAGGACCAGCCATACTTCAGGAATTGTGTTCCATTTCCTCTTTCTACCAGGCCAGAAAAATCCTCAGGGTTGCAGTTGGTTTAGTGGGAAGCTCACACATGCATTTTGCAACAGATTTGATTGCTAAGATGGCAGTGCGTGACCTTACGTATTTAAGAAAGGATGTGATACAAAACTGCTTGAGGAAATTAACCTGAGATTTGTAAGTAGCGTGTTTTGTGAAAGACTCCCATTTTAAAACTGCTTGTTCCTTCCCTCCCCTCCCCTCCTTTGGGCCAGCGTGGGTACTGGAGGAGAGCAAGTCTGGTTGGGTTTTATTTACAGTTTTTATCATACTGAGAAGCATGGTCTGTCAGGACTGTCCTTCTCTAGTATAATGATACAAAATGTGTGCAGCTATTTTTAAGTGTATTTTAAGGGTTGTATATATAGAAAACATTGAAAAGAACAGTTAAAAGAAAGGGTTTGTTTTATTATAACTGGGACATAATTTCTTAAAGGGAAACCCCCTCACTACGTGGCATCAGAATATATACCCCGGACAGGTATATAACATTCATGTAAGTGTACTTCTTTTGTTGTATTGTAAAGCATTTTGAGATGCTCTTGTGGGGTACGGTGCTACATTGGGTCATTTTCCATGTCAGTTTCCACAGCTTTAGCAGCAGTTTTGTTCTCTGTAGAAAATACAAAGCATTTTCTCCACTAGTTTCCTTTTGCCAAAATTTGCAGTCCCCTTTAGGAAAAGAAGCCACAACACAATGGTGAGCTTGTCATCCTTTCACATCAGTAATAACTTCTAAAAGCATTCTTACGCTTTGTAATCACTATTGTGAAATGTTTCAAGACAATGAGTGAGGAGCAATCAGTTTCAGAATCCAGACCTTGTTTTCAGTTTAAATAGCTTTATAAGGCTTTTCACTTTGGCTGAACTTTTCTTGAATGAAATAAAAACCCCCAGTACCCAAGTAATCACCTGCCTGTTTTCAGTCAGGGCAAGTAGACCTCTCACCAACCCTCTGATGGGGATTCTGGATCAGGTTCAGTGTTTGGACTTTTCAGTTGCACTGGTTTTCTAAAAACCATGTACAAACCCCTCTCTGTGTTGGTGTACGCAGGTTGGGGTGGCTGTGAAGCTGAGGGGTGCAGTATGGAGGGACTTCTTGGTGCCACCACTCTCCTCTGAGGTTGAAAGGTCTGGCTGGCTTGTGACTCTTGTTGGTGTTTCCCAGAGCTGTCTGAACTATCTCAGAGTTGGGCATGCTTTTCAGAGAGGGAGAAGGAAATGTTTGTGCAACCTCTTCTTGCTTTATTTGTGCAAGAGAATGTGAATTGCTTTATAGCAGACACTGGCAATTCTCTGAGCATGGAAGAGAGAGGAATTCCTCTTAGGCTGTTGCTCGTTCCCCCCCGCCTTCCCCTTGCCATTACTTGAGTAATGTGAAGAGAGTGGTGGAAGCAGATGAGTGAGGCTCTTGTTCTACTCCTGACGAGCTGTCCTTGAAGTGCTTTTTACCTGGTAGATAACCAAGTTCTGCACTGGAATAGACTATGTATGTCATTCCCATTTGAAAGGGTTTAAAAGTATTTATTTGTTTCTTGTGTTGTTTATTGCTTAAAGGCAATATCAAGGTCTGTTCCTCTTGGCTGTGTTAAAGAAACAAAATATGCGGTGAGAAATGATGTTTGAAGTGGTGCTGAGAACAACCAAATAAATGATGTGGCACAGGCATATAAGTACCTTTTGGGCAAATCTGTTATAAGCATTGATTGTACTGGACTGTAAAGTAGGTACCTGCATAACAGACTCCTGGGGCACAAAGTAGGGGAAAAAAGGAAACAGAGGCCTGTCCATTTTCAGAAAATAAAGTTGTCCCTCAGATGAATGTATTCTCAGTGCAGTCCTGAAAGATGTGACCTTTGTGCTTGTTCATGAATCCAATTAGATGCAAGTAAACCCTGAGAACTTCCAAGGAGTTTTATTCACACATTAAGATTGATTTCCATTCTTCAGGCTGCATCTTGCCCTATAAATAACTTCCCTCTAAATTAGAAATGCTTAATGATGAACATTCCTTAAGGGTGGGTTTGGGGGGACTCACTTATGTAAGATTATAACTTATTCCTGGAGACCAATGCTGGCTGTACAAAACATCAAAATAAACTCTGCTATAATTCAGAAGGGTATGTCAGTGTGGATTGCTGTAATGACATCCATGGTGTGGTGGCAGGAAAAATGGAGTAGCAGTTTGGTGCACCAGGAAGATGGAGTTGTTGGGACTGTGTGATGCGCTGCATGACTGCTTGAAAAAGAGAATCTGATGAGTGGTTAACAAGGACTGGAAAGCTCAGAGATCTAATTGCTGTGCTTGGGAAATGGCATCCTCCAAAACAGGGATGTTTGCACATGGACAGAATGGGAAAAAGCTTTCCTGACTGCTGGAGGTCTTGATTCAAATCAAGGTGGTGTGCTCGCTGCTGCAAGGTGCTTCCTTCCCAGGTCAGCTTCTCAGCTTCTCTCTGTTTCCCTACCTTTCTGTAGGGAAGTTCAATATTTTTGCGGTGCTTTTAGGGATAAGTAGGGGATTTTAGGAAGAAGTGGGAGACTGTTGTGGTTGTGAGCTCTGAGGCACTTGTTCAAACTCTGCATCAAGAATTTGCTCTAACGCCTCTGTGAGCTTCTTCAGCAGCAAAGAGGTTTGATGCTGCCTTGCCAAAAATGCAGAATCACTTTTTCTAGCCCGAGGTGCTTCAAAGTCAGCTGAAAGCTGTTTGAAGTGTTTTCCCTACCCAGACTAGTGATTTAACTGCTTTGATCAGGAGTTCATGGTTCCCATAACAGAAATCAGTCAGATTCACAGATATTGGCTTCAGAATTCTGCAGGACATCCAGAATCTTTCGGTAAGTGAGCATTTTGTCCATCTTCTGAAGAAAGGTCAGAATTTCTGTAGTTCAAGTGTGCTGTGAAATCTGTTGAGAGCTTAACAGTTGGTCATCTCATCTGGTCATGTTTCTATGTGTTGGGAAGAGAAGAGCTCAGTATGGGACTGAGTGTGTTCTTGGTTTGGTGGTGGCTTGTTTTGGCCTGAAGTCAGAAGTTACGTGACTTCTTTGTCCATAAGAGGACAGAGGAGTTGGTGGAATAAACTTAATGAAGGAAGTTCAGATTAGATACAAAGAAGAAGTTGTTTACTGTAAGGGTGGTGAGGCACTGGAATGGGTTGCCCAAGGAAGTTGTGAATGCTCCATCCCTGGTGGTGTTCAAGGCCAGTCTGGACAGAGCCTTGGGTGGCATGGTTTAGTGGGAGGTGTCCCTGCCCCTGGCAGGGGGGTTGGAACTAGATGATCTTAAGGTCCTTTCCAACCCTGACTATTCTATGATTCTAAGATAGCATGGAAAACTGACCCCGGTAGGGATATTTTCTTGAAAGTGTCATTTTTTTCTCCACTTAGAATGCAGTGGAGAGTGCACGTTTCTGGGAGTCCTGCATGTGCCTCCTACTAGCAAGCACCATTTGGTTTTGTTACTTCTGGCTGTGTTTCAGGTGACAAAACTAGCCAGGAGCAGATGGTCTTGATCCTGTGGGCTGAACTTCTGTTGCCTCTGATGTGCCTGTACTCTGCCTGCGTCTGAATCCAATAGCAAACTGGAACATACTAGCTTTTCTCTCTGGTTACCAACGATCCACATTTTTGAATTTCCTTAACACATGGGGATGTTTTCCAGATGGCTCCCTCTATTTTATTTTATTGTCTTCCATTTTCACTGGGATGATCAATTAAAATAATGCTTGACCTGATAATAGTTTGATCAGTATTTGAGAGCTAACCGACCCTCAGTGATTGCTGAAGCTGTGTACTTCAATGCTGGTATTTCAGTTCTAGCTAAACCTTTATGGGATATAAATAGCTCTGGGTGCTGGCAGGAACACAGCTATAAGTGCTGTATGTGCTGCCGTTCTCCAGAACAGCGCTTGGTTCTTGCACAGTAAAGATAATTTGGTGACATCTGTAGCCAGAAACTGGCATTACTGAAATCTGCTCTAGGATCCTTTCCAAATACACATGAATGGTTAGGAGTGTAACACATTAGATTGCTCTAACTGATAGTAGCCGACCTCATGCTAAGGAATAATCCAGATGACAGTTAAGTGGTAAATGTATACAGAAGCCTTTTCCTGCAGTGGTGCTGAGCCCTCTAATTTATACTTCAAACAGCTTCTTTCACACTGCTGTGTGATGCTGTACACGTGTGATGCTGTACGTGCTGTGGGACTTGTGAATGAATTCTCACACTTCTCCACGAGAGGGCAAAGTTAACAGCGCTGTGAGAGCCCAGGCATTGAATTTCTGAAGTGCGCAGCAAAGTAAACGTTCAATGTGGAACCTTCCTGGTTGCTTCCCCGTTGCTTCCTGTCCTCTTCAATAAACCAAACTAAAAAATCCTGAGCAAAACAGAGGATTGCTGAGAGGTGGATAATGGACATAGAATTTTAAAAATATCCTGCTTCATTTGAACCTTGATCCTGAATTTAGGCTGAGCAAAACTCTGCATTTCAGGTTTCAATGACAGCAAGCAGCTGTGTCTCAGAGAGCACCTTGAAAGGCGGAAAGGGTTTTGAGAGGCTCAAGCAAATTGTCACTTGCTGTTCCAAGGTCTGCTTCTTCCCAGACTTGCTTTTCTTCCTCTCAGGCATTTATGACCAGGAAACAGCGATATTATCAAAAACTATTTACAACATTAAAAAAAAGTAAAAATCCATTGCAGTTGTGGAAAAAAAGCCAAAATCATTGAAAACGGATTTAAAAATAAATCTCACTGTATATTACAAGTGATGTTTATTCTTCTGCAATTTCACCAGCTCAAGAACCAAGAGTGTCTTTCCTTCCATGCCTGCGCTTGCAGATGTGCTGGCAGCTTGCTGGAGTCGTTTCATGTTTGCTTGAATTATTCTGTCACCTTAATCCTAAAGCCTGCTGGTGATATTTGAATGGGGGTAAGTATGACGGTGTAACCTTGCCTGTTCTTGTCTTTGTGTAGTGCCTAACCTTTTTGTGAGCTCCCAGTTTCTGCAGCTTAAACCTCGGTAGTTACATCCAGAGGCGGCAGGAGCGTTGCTGTGTGTGCAAATGAGTGGCCATCCTGGGACACGCAACCTTATATATCTACAGTGTTTTATTGCTCAGGATGGGCACTCTCACCCCAAATGTTTCACTGTATATTTTGCAAAGTCATTTGTGATTATTTTAAATTTTATTGTCCTTTCTTGAACTTCTGACTTCAGGCTGTGAATGTGCTCTCACTTGTATAGTGTATATTTAGAGGCATGCTCCAAAGCCAGGGACAGATGTCAGAACAGCTGGTTGGCAACAGCCTGTGGGCTACAGCTACAAAATGCAAACACTCAAGCTTGGTTATGTACCTGCAGCAAGACATGCTGGCATCCTTTGTTCCTGATGCCATTGTTTAAAGCAGTCTATCAGCTTCGGTTTGCAGCAGGTGAGTTGAAGATTGAGGCAAGACAAAACCGGATCAAAACCAGGAAGCACAGACCTTTTTTCAGCTCATTAAGGTGAGCATGTGCTATATGAGTTTCCTTAGACTTTCTGTAGCTCAGTAATGTGTTCAATGTCAGAGTTAAGTGGGATATGGTCTGCTCTCCATCAAAAAAACCCAAAACTCTCCATGGTACTTGTTTCCAGGTAACAAATTACTTGTTGCAGCTTTAACTGCAAGAAAAATTTCAGTGATTGGAGATTAAAAGCCTGCAAGTGAGTTATTAAGCCACAGTATTAAGTTTTGTTTCCTTAACATCCTGTGCTCAGGAGAAGTAAGCCATATCCAATCACTTTTAAATAGTAATTTAAAAGGGTATGGTCCACCAGCTTAAATATGCGACTTAATAACTATGAAGTGCTGGACAAACCTGCCAGTACAGAAATGCATGTTCACCAAAATGTTTTTTGTGCAATATTCCGAATCCTGCTGTGGTTAAAGCTTTCCAGGCTCTGTCTGCCACTTCCAAATCACCTTTGGGGTTTTTGTTGGATTTTCTAATTTTGGTTGTGGGGATGGGGTTTTTTTGTGCTCAGATGACTGAGAACTTTTTGCTCAGGCTGTATGCCATCTGACATGGGGCACCTCGGCCCTTCTGCAGGATGTTGGCAATATTGTCTGTTTTCTTACAGGAGACCAAGGAATACACCCTAAGTGCACGAGGATGCTCCAGTCCTGAACCCTGCAGGCTCGCTTTTCTATGTCACTTGTCCCATGCTATCACGTGGGATCATGCTAGAAAGAAAGGATGCTGAGCCGCACGGCTGAAGACGTGGGAAAGGAAGACTCTGGAGTGTGAATGCTTTGGTTTGCTTCCAGCCCTGATTGTAGTCCACCTTGAGAAGAGTCGTATGTGAGAGAATGCCATGTAGCAGGATGTTTGCCCTCCTGCCCAGAGGGGAAAGCTGGGTGGGATACACTTAGCTCTGTAAGGAGCTGAGATAGTTTCACTTCCCTTCACATTAATGACAGAATTACTCACTTCTCTTAAGTAGAACAGCAGCAGGAAGGGAGTACATGTGACTACAGATGGGAGTAGTTTTTCTTGCCATGATTTGCATGACTGAATGATGTCACAGGAATGACTTGTCCGTACCTTCTTTTGGTGGCTTGGAGCATCCAGATCTGACAGTTTGCACAGAGTCACAGACTGATTTCGGTTGGAAGGGACCTTGAAGCTCATCCAGTTCCAACCCCTGCCACGGGCGGGGACACCCCCCACTAGGGCAGGTTGCTCCAAGCCCCATCCAGCCTGGCCTTGAACACTGCCATTGATGGGGCAGCCATAGCTCCTCTGGGCAACCTGTGCCAGGGCCTCAGCACCCTCACAGGGAAGAACTTCTTCCTCATATCTAATTGGAATCTTCCGTCTGTCAGTTTAAAGCCATTGCCCCTTCTCCTGTTACTACAGGCTCCTCTCCAGATTTCCTGTTGGTTCCTTTAGGCACTGGAAGCTGCTCTAAGGTCTCCCCAGAGCCTTCTCTTCTCCAGGCTGAACAAGCCCAGCTCTCTTAGCCTGTCTCCATAGCAGAGGTGCTCCAGCCCTTGGAACATCTTCATGGCCCTCGCTATGCTAAAAACTTTGGTGAAAATGCTGGTGTATACGGTTTATTTTATTGTACAGTACAAAAAATAAGGTAAATTTATTTGGGAACCCTGTGGGGAAAAACTTGGGCAACCCTCTTGGGTCTGGCGTCCACCAAAGGCCAAACTTTAGCTGTAAGCAGCCTGATGATGGGGCTTTCCAGCCCTTCAGATCTAGGAGGAAAGTTGTGGTCTCTGGCTCCAGGCACTTCTGCAGATGCATTGCAAGCAGTTCTCTACAGCATCTAGATTTCCGATAGTGTCTTGTAAGGGAGTGGATGCATTTGGCTTCCAGTTGCTACAGAAATACCAGTTGCTGCTACTGCAGTACCTGATGTGTTCTGCAGTGTGCCCTGCTCTGAGGACCTGACCATCTGAATGCTCTGCCACTCTTAGAGGAGGTTTGCTTTGCCGTGGTGGTGGATTCCTTGCGCAGACCTCAAACCCCCAGCCTGGGAAAGGCGGGTGGGTGAAGGCTGGGATGAGTGGCAGGGGCCTGGCCACAGGGTGGGCTCGGCCGCGAGTGTGGGCGAGCAGAGGGAAATGAGCTCAGTGTTGCGGCTCTCCGTTCTGCAGCCCGCTTCCTCCTCATTTACATCTCGCATGCTGGCAGCTGTGGGAGAAGGAAGAGCGGCGACCGCAGGGATGGAGCTGCCTGTGCTGGACCTGCCTGCGGGAGCAGAACCGAGCTGCAGCCTCGTGCCCCAGCACTGAGGTCCAGGAAGTGGCTGTGGCTGAGCCGCTGACCAGCTCCCCTCTTCCCTTCCCGCATGGCCTGTGCTCTCAGAAACATGCTTTTGCTTTCTACTAAGACCTATTTCTGACGCCTTCTGAGTCTCACAGAGGGTACTTGCATCTTCTGGAGACTAAAAGGTCAAACGGATCCTCCATTAAATTAGAGGAGCTCCTCGTTGGTGTCTTGTTCCTCAATCAAATGTCCTTCAAGCCCAAGGGTGTAGTTTTCCATGGTGCTGGATGCTCACCTGGGTCCATGTAGGCTCACTGCACATGTTCAGTCTGGTGGGGTTATTTCCTTCCCCTCCTCCCTGAACTCATGCAGCCCCGATGTCTGCAGGTGTCAGCAACCAAACCAGTGCATTGCTGCAAAGGCAAGTGAGCAAGCCCTGCGCTCTGCTCAGAACAGCACAGAACTAATTCTGAAGCCTTCTTTGAACCCCCTCTTTCCACCAGAACACCTGGCAAGAACTAGCGGGCTCCTGATGGCTGAAAACTGGGGAGTGAAGGTGAGCCTGGCTGTGGATAAATGGGTAATTGTAGAGCGAGACCATGGCAGGAGCATGGGCTGCTGATGGAAAGGCAGCAGGAGTGTGGGGGGTGGAACTGGCCCAGAGGAGGATGCTCTGGCTACAGGGGGTTCCAGGCACATGAGCTGCTGCTAAACCAGAGCCTGGAGCTGTAGTTTGGTGGCTAAATGTCAGTGCTAGCACGTGTTTCCTTGGAAGAAGACTGAGCATGGCAAGGTAAACAAGCGCACAGGTTGTTTGGCCACAACTGGGGGGAAGAAAGCAGATTTTGAAGCTGATTGTAAATTGCTGATTTTTGTCTCTTGGCTTCCCCTGCAAGACATACACTGAAGGGAAGCTGTGCTTCTTGCAGAGCTCCAGTTCAGCTGCAGCGCTGAGCTGCAGAGATGCCATGCTCGTGTGCATGAATGCATCTGTGCCATCCTGGAACGGGACATGTCCTTAGTTGGCCCCTGGTGATAAACTGGGTAGAATCCTGTTGAGAAAATTAGCCAGATAAACTTCAAAAGCTGTAGCTTAAAGTTGCCCATTTTAGCTTTTCCCTTTTGGCCATGTAATGTGCGATCTGTTTTCTTTTTAGTGTTCACAGTTCATCTTAAATTAGAGGCAACTACCGCTACGAGCAGCTTCTGAGGTATGGCAGACCTTCAGCTTCCCAGAGCAGGTGATTAAATGAAATAACTTCTTGATCTGCTTGCACTGCCTGGGCACACTTCAGCCAAGCAGCAAATGGAAATTTGGTGTGGGATTTAAAGATAAAAGTGGGACTTTCTTTAATTTTCAGAGTCGTCACTGACCACAGTGCCTGGGAACGAATGGCTGGAGGGAAATGTTGGGCTTCACCTGGCGACCACTCCTCTGTTTCTGAGGAGGTCCAGCAAGTGAGATGCTGCTGTGACAGAGTCAGTTGCTCGAGCCTACCTAATCTTTTCTGTTTGCAGTTTCCCATGAACTTGGGGACTGTGATGCTAGGTGATTGTTTCCATAGGTATTTGTCAAAGCCCTCCGAGGCTTGTTTCCTGGTGCAGCTGGTTCATCTCCCTGTCATTGCAGGGGCGCTCTCTGCATTCTCTCCTTGTCAGGCAAAACGCTGGAGGCTGAGTGGAGCCAGAGGCTTTGTGGGGATGCTTTGCACCATCATCCCTTGAAGAATGCCTTGCTTAATTTCTTCAGTTCTCCATCACAGTCGGCGAATTAGCAGCCCATGGAGAAACATTTCTGATTTGCTTTGCCCTGGCCCATCCAAGGCTGTGGTCCTGCTGCGGCGTGGGCTGTGAATGACCCTTCTCTTGGAAGAAATCACATTTCTTGCAGGAAAACAAGGGGCATGCTAAGGTGTGGCGATGGGGTTGCTGTTCTCTGTTGCAGTTTGCCCTTTCCCATGGGGTTCTGGTGCAGCAGCCCAGGGTTGACCAAGAGGCTGCCCTCGTGTTGCAACTCTTCTCTTGGTTTGTGCTTGGCAATTTGAGGGTTGTTAAGGGAAAAAGATGGTTTGGAGGAAGGAAGAGGTGGGAGGAATGGAGGAAGCTCAGTGGGTGGAAAACTGTATGGGGATTCCCAGTCCTCTCCTGCAGCTGCAGGAATTGCTGCTGTATGTGTAGACACAGCTCCAGGCAGCTGAATTTCCTTCAGTGTAATCCACCTATGCTGCTGAGCTGGATTGGAGCTTCCTGAAGAGCTGATCAGAACACCAGCTGCTGCCAGCTCGATCCCTATCCCTATCCCTGTGCTGTGCTGATGTTATAAAATAAATAAAACCCCCTCAAAGCACACATCCACTTCTTGCCGGGAGGGCTGGGTTGGGGGCACAGTGCTGCTCGAGAGGAAGAGGAGGGGAGCAAGCAGCAGCACTGGGATGTTTTCAAAGCCACATGGCTTCAGGATGTGGGGAAAGTGTGAAATGCAGCACTGCTGCCAGATGCTCCAGTGCAGAGCTGGTGGCCGCTCTGCGGGACCAGCATTGGTGTGTGGCTGCTTTCTGTGGAGGACAGGTGGGTGAAACGTGGCCGGGTCCTGTGGGGGCTCTTCCATCCCATGGTGCCCTGTCAGTGAGCACCTTCACTGCTGGGGAAAGGGGGGTTCACTGGCTTGGGTTTGGTCAGTCAAAGCGATGATCTGGGGATGAAGCAGGGGATGACGTACATTGTTTTCTCTCCCAGTCCCTCCTGGGCTGCAGGGAAGAAGATGGTTTGGCCTTTGGAAGATCACCTTGTTTGGTGGCACCATATGAAGGAAATCTCATCAGAAAGTCGCCTTTGAGCTTCCAGATCACCCAAGAGCAGAGTATTACCACAGGTGAGAATGCTCAAGGTTTACAGCTTCAGGACTTTCCAGCCCTGGAGTGAATCTCTGCCAGCTCCTGTGTCTCTGAGCATCAGATGAGTGGTTTTAGTGTGGACTGGGCTTGTGGCAGGGATTTGGGGATGAGGAGTGGATTTGTAATCATTTGCCAGTCTCAGCTCTTCGTGTGACCTTGAGCAACATCATGGGAATTTTGCCCTGTTGCAGAGCTTCTGCCATCTGCTCTGGTTCAGTTGGATGAGGAGTGCTTCTCTCTTTTCCTTCTCGATTTTCACACTTCAAACTTCCTTGAAAATGGAGGAAATGAAACCACAGGGCTTTTCTGTGAGTGCCATGGGAGAGCTCAGGCCCCTTCCGGAGAAAAAATGAAATTCAGGGTGAAAAAGGCAGAAAAAATCCCTCCCTCATCACTTGTGCTGGCTGCAGGAGTTTGGGGCCCGCTTGGTCTGGCCAGGCTGGGGTGTCCCTTGGTGGGACGCTTGGTGTGCCACAATAACACTGTTGATCTCCCAGATGCTTCAGAAGGTCCCACTGGATGTGGAGCACAGACATTCATGGCAGTACCTGCTGATCCCACCAGACAGGGTCATGTTACAAGGCTGAATCCTTTTGTGTAGTTCTGAGCCCTTTTCCAGCTAGGTAAATCCAGGCAAACTGGTTTCCCCCTCAGCAAATGGGCTTGCTGGGGATTTGGGTGTGCATGAGGAGTCTGGGAGGAGACATGGGGTGGGGAGGGAGACAGAGAGCAGGGATGGATGGGGATGAGTAGGAATGGGGCCTCCCTGTTCATATTACCTTGAAATGTGGATTTTTGTCATGCTCTGCCTTGGCAGATGTAGGAAAAGCCATTTATGCTGACTCACAGAGGGATTGGCGCTTTGGAGGTCCCTGTATCTGGATGGGTCTGACTTGCACCCTGGGTGCTGGGTTTGCTGAAATCCCAAGCAGCCCCAGAAGTCCCAAAGGTCTGTAGGTAGCGGCATCTGAGCACCCCAAATCTCACCTGGGCTGGGTACTGGTGTCCCAAAGCAGGGACTCCAAATCTAGGGACATGTTCAATCTCGTCTTGGAATGCAATGGGAAATAACTGCACCTCCCTCTTTCCCTGAGGGAAGGACATCCCTTGGCTCCTGTTGAAGCCCCTGTGCTGGGTGCCAGAGGCAAGCAGGGGGCTAGAGGGACACCATGGAAATAGTTGCATGTGGGGGAGTGGTGCCCAGCTGCTGGCTTTTCTCCAGCACCAGAAGGGTCAGTGGCATGGCTCTTCAGGCAGGAAACCCACATCTCCTCGGTCACTAACTGCTGCCTGAAACCCTTGCAGTATTGCAGGGGTAGAGCAGTTGATATCATCTACCTGGACTTGTGCAAAGCATTTGACACTGTCCCACATGACATCCTTAAGTTGGAGAGACATCAATTTGATAGGAGGGCCGCTCAGTGGATAAAGAACTGTCTGGATGGCCGCACGCAAAGAGTTGTGCTCAATGGCTCAATGTCCAGCTGGAGACCAGTAACGAGTGGTGTCCCTGAGGGATCGGTGCTGAGACCGGACTGGTTCAACATCTTTGTTGGTGACATGGACAGTGGGATTGAGTGCGCCCTCAGCAAGTTTGCCAATGACACCAAGCTGTGTGGTTCGGTTGATAGGCTGGAAGGAAGGAATTGCCATCCAGAGGGACCTTGACACACTTGTGAGGTGGGCTGATGCCAACCTGATGAAGTTTAACCGTGCCAAGTGCAAGGTCCTACACCTGGGTGGGAGCAATCCCAGGCACAGCTACAGGTTGGGCAGAGAAGAGATTCAGAGCAGCCCTGCAGAGAAGGACTTGGGGGTGTTGGTTGATGAAAAAATGAACATGAGCCGGCAGTGTGCACTTGCAGCCCAGAAAGCCAACCGTATCCTGGGCTGCATCAAAAGGAGAGTGACCAGCAGGTCGAAGGGAGGTGATCCTGCCCCTTTACTCTGCTCTTGTGAGACCTCACTTGGAGTATTGTGTGCAGTTCTGGTGTCGTCAACATAAAAAGGACATGGAACTGTTGGAACAAGTGCAGAGGAGGGCCACGAGGATGATCAGGGGACTGGAGCACCTCCTGTATGAAGATAGGCTGAGAAAGTTGGGGCTGTTTAGCCTGGAGAAGAGAAGGCTGCCTGGAGACCTCATAGCAGCCTTCCAGTATCTGAAGGGGGCTTATAGGGATGCTGGGGAGGGACTCTTCATTAGGGACTGTAGTGATAGGAGAAGGGGTAATGGGTTCAAACTGAAACAGGGGAAGTTTAGATTGGATATGAGGAAGAAATTCTTTACTGTAAGGGTGGTGAGGCACTGGAATGGGTTGCCCAGGGGAGTTGTGAAAGCTCCATCGCTGGCAGTGTTCAAGGCTGGGTTGGACATAGCCTTGGGTGACATGGTTTAGTGGGAGGTGTCCCTGCCCCTGGCAGGGGGGTTGGAACTAGATGATCTTAAGGTCCTTTCCAACCCGAACTATTCTATGATTCTATTTCACTGCTGCGACTGCACAGAGGAGTCATGGTGCAAGGGCTGGCTTCAGTGCTGGCTTGTTCCTGTAACAACCAGGAGCTACACAGCCCTTGGCAGGGGCTGGTTCCCCTCACATTTCCCTCCCTGCCTACCCGGCACCCACGGTTCCTCCTTGCTGGGGAGCTCTGTGCAAGTGCATGACCTGGGTTGTAAATGCTGAGATCAGTAAGCAGAGTGCCTGGCCACGCTCTCTGCCTCCATGTGACTGCAGTTTCCGTTGGCTCCTTCCGCAAAGGCTATATTAGCACTAAGTGAGAACGTGGGTGGGAGAGAAAACCCAGCAGGTTGCACCTACCCTTGGTCCCAAGAGCACACCAGAGAGGCCACCGGCTGCAGGATGAGTTGGGGCCAACCCTGTGCGCTACGCCACGCAGTGAGTAACTGCCCCTGATACCTTTACCAAGGGAAAGCCCTGCCGGCGGGTTTTGGGGAGCCCCCCTTGCCACCTTGAATGTGGTGGCCATACACCACTGATGCCCATGCTCCCAAGAGCCGTGGCTGTGTAAGCTGGTGCCGGTGTGCACTGTGGAGAGCACCTCAGATGCTCCCAGAGCTCTCACATGTGGGCTCCCCTGTAGGGCTGGGGTTTCCTGCTGGTGCTGCTATCCCCGTCCTGGCTGGGTGAGCAGCATCCCAGCAGCCCCAGGGAGGAGTGTGGGTGAATGAAAGCTCTTCTGGTGTTAGGGGAGGCCAGCGCTAGGTGGCAAAGAGGCTGAGCTGGGTGAAGGAACATGTGAGCTTCCATGGAGGGCTTCAGCGGCTGAAGGCCACCTGGAACCAAAGTCCCCATTGTTTTGGTTGCAGTGAGGACAAAGCAGGGTCTCCTACTGCCGTGTCTGGTGCAAGGTGCTGCTGGAGACCAAGGGCTTGGAAGGGTGCAAGCTGCTGAGCATCAGCTGCAGCCTGGGGAAGGGAGTTTCCTCTCCATCCCCACGAGAATAATAAATGCTGTTTTGACTTATTAGAACACCAGCTTATCGCTTTAGGCTGTCCCAAGGAAGGAGACAACCCAGGATATGTTCCCTGCTCCCTCTCTGTTATGAGGCTTTGACCTGGGCTGCCAAAAATAACCCTGTTTCTTCTTCAAGCACTGGCAGTTATGAAGACACCACTTGCTGAGTCCTTGCTGAGAACTTGCTGCTCATTTGCCTGAAGTTCATCTTTTCCCCAGATGCAAATGCTGTCAACTCCGGTTCCACCAAGTTAGTAACAGGGCACCTTGTACTGGAGACTCTCTGCTTCCCCAGGAGAGGACCTCCAGCAGGGGCAGGTGCTGAAGGGACTTGGTGGTGGCTGGGCTGGGTGTCCCCTGGGAAAGCATTCGGCACCAGAGGCAGAAGACACAAGCGCTGGCATGGGGGAAAGCCTCTTCTCAAGGGCTGCAGCTCAGTGGTGTTTGTGAGCAGCTGTGCAGTGACAATGCTGTCTTTCCCATGTGCGGCCCAGTCCCCATCCCTTCTCTTCTCCTGCCCTCCAAGCTCTCCTGAGTGGACCCCACAAGGGCTCCTGATGGCGTGGGTGGGCTCAGTGCTGGGGCTCTTCACTTCTCCATGAGCAGCTCATGGTTGCCACCAGTATGGCCTGTTGGGAGCCCACTGCCTCTGAGTGCTCCTGGGGCAATGCTGGGAGATGTGTGCCTGCAGGCAGCAGCCATGGGCCAGGAGGCCTGCTGTGCACAAGGATCACCACTGCCGTGATAGACTCCCCTGAAAACCTGGGCTTTTTGGGATGAGCAGTTTTTGACCTCCTCACTTCTGCCTCCATCTCTGCAGGAGTGCTGCTGCTGGCATGGAGGCCCCACTCCCTGGTCTCTTCCTGCTTCTGGTCCTCCTGGCACTGGGATGGGGAAGCGGGGCAGTCACAGCCTGGGCAACATCTTCTGGCAGCTGCAAGCTTGTAAGTCCACCCTTGCAAACCCTCACCCTTCCAACTGCTTGGTCCTGCCCTGAAAAATCCCAGGTACCTCAGCATCTTCAGTTCTTCCCCCTCCCAGCTGCTAGCTTAGCAAAGGACTGGACTGGGTGCCAAGGCTCTAGGCATACAGCCACCTCCTCCATCCTCACTCTGCTCCCCAGACTTCTCCCTCCTCATCTCCTTCCACCTCCTGCCTCTGAGGGTGGCATTACATATCCACTTCTTGCTTTAGGTGCAGAGCACCACGGACTGCACTGGGAGATGGCTCAGCTCGGTCCCAGGAGATCTTCAAGGTGATACCGAGGAGCTGTTGCTTGATGACAACACTATTAGGGTTCTGGGCAATGAGTCTCTGCTCTCGTACCACCAGCTGCGGTGTCTCAGCTTGACCAAGAACCAGCTGGAGCTCATTGAGCCTGGTGCCTTCCTCAGCAGCCAAGGCCTCCATGTGCTCTCCTTTGCAGACAACCTCCTATTCACCAACTACTCACTGACAGCAGCAGCTTTTTCTGCTCTGCCAGCTTTGAAGATGCTGGATCTATCTGGAAACCACCTCACTGAGGACATGATATCGGTTTTGGTCTGGAATCTGTCTTCCCTGGAGTCCTTGTCGGTGGCCAGGAACATCATCATGAGGTTGGACTCATCTGTCTTCACTAACTTGACACAGCTGCTGGAGCTGAACCTGGAGAAGAACTACATCTTTGAGATTGATGAAGCTTTCACAGGGCTGCAGCGGCTGCAGAGGCTCAACATAGCTTACAACTACCTCCCATGTGTAGTAGAGTTTGGCCTGACCCAGCTCAGGGTGCTCAATGTCAGCAACAATGTCATTGAGTGGTTTCTGGCCCTGGAAAGTGATGATCTTTTTGAGCTGGAGGTGCTGGACCTGTCCCACAACCGCCTCCTCTTCTTCCCTGTGTTGCCTCGGCAAAGCAAGCTGCACTCCTTGCTGCTGAAGGACAATGAGATGAGCTTCTACCAACGCCTTCCCAATGGCACATCCCTGGCGGATGTCACAGTACAGTTCCTGCTCATTGATGGCAACTCCACCAACATCACAACAGTCAGCCTCTGGGATGAGATCTGCCACAGTAACCTCTCCTCCCTGCGCCTTCTAGACATGAGCCGCAATCAGCTCTGGTACCTGCCGGAGGGTTTTCTGGCCCAGATGCCTTCCCTGACCCACCTGAAGCTCAACCAGAACTGCCTGGAGATGTTTCACCTGTCTGAGAGGGACCCTTTAGCCATGCTGGCAGAGCTGGACCTCAGCCAGAACAGGCTGGTGGAGCTGGGAGTGGAGGTGGGTGCCAGGGATGTCCTGCCCAACCTGCAGCTTTTCAACCTCAGCACCAACAGGCTGCGGACGCTTCCTCCTGGGGTTTTCACCTACACCAGAAAGATCACTACTGTGGACCTCAGCCGCAACCAGGTTGACCTCTGTCCACAGCCAGTTGTTGCAGGTGAGGCAAAGAGTCCCCCCTGTGTGGACATCAGGGGTGTCAGGACCTTGACTCATCTCTCCTTGGCTGGCTGTGGTCTGAGGGGACTAGGTGGTCACCCCTTCCAGGGAACACTGCTGATGCATTTGGACCTCTCTGACAACCATCAGGTACTGTCCGGGGACCTGGGGTGGCTGCAGGACCTCGCTCTGACACTGCAGGTGTTGTCTCTGAGGAACACCAACCTCTCCTCCACCACTGTGGACTTCTCTGCCTTTAGCAGCCTTGTGCACTTGGACCTTTCGGGGAATTCCTTGACTGCCTTCCCCACCTCACTGGGTGCCCTGAAACTGCGCAGCCTGAACCTGCGGAACAACTGCCTCCCGGCTCTGCCAATGGACGTGGTGCAGGCACCACTGGGGAAGAGCCTGCGGCAGGTCTACCTCAGCCAGAACCCCTACAACTGCTGCACGCTGGGCTGGTGGGACTCCCTGCAGCAGGTCGAGGGGTTGTGTGTGCCCGACGGGCAAGAGGTGACCTGCAGCTATGCCTCCCGCACGCTGAGCCCCAAGGCACTGCCTGAGCCTGTCCTGCGGAGCTGCCGTTGGCAGACAGCCGATCTGGCCCTGCTCTACCTGGTGCTGGCCCTGCCCACCTGCCTGACGCTCCTGGTGGCCTTTGCCATCGTCTTCCTCACACTCAAGCAAAAGCTGCTGAAAATGGTAAAAACTCGGTGCGGGGTGTCCAGCTGTTATTGATGGCTGAGGAGTAGGAGGAGGAAGGGCTCGGGAATGGTGAACACAAATGAGTTGTCAGGATTGCAGGCAGTAACCCCTCTGAGGTGGGTGAGATGGCGACATGATGGATGGAGGATTCCGGGGAGTGCAGGGAGAGCTACAGTTCCTGCTACAGATGCCCTAAGGGTACCCGAAGGGTGTGGGGCTATGTCTGGTGATGGAGCCTGAAGCCATTCTCCAAGCCTTCAGCAGAAACCATCAGCTGATGTTGTCAAGAGTCAGAATCAGAGAATCAAATGGTTTGCATTGGAAGGGACCTTAAACCTCATCCAGTTCCAACCTCCTGCCATGGGCAATGACACCTTCCACTAGACCAGGTTGCTCCAAGCTCCGTCCAGCCTGACCTTGAACACTGACAGGGATGGGGCAGCCACAGCTTCTCTGGGCAACCTGTGCCAGGGCCTCAGCACCTCACAGGGAAGAATTTCTTTCTAGTATCTACTCTAAATCTCCCGTCAGTTTAAAGCCATTCACCCTTGTCCTATCACTACAGGCCCAAGTAAAAAGTCCCTCTTCAGATTTCTTGTCAGCTGTTTTAGGCACTGGGAGCTGCTCTAAGGTCTCCCTGGAGCCTTGTCTTCTCTAGGCAGAACAAGCCCAGCTCTCTCAGCCTATCAAGTTGAGCAGACATGACACCAAACACCTCTTGGGCAAACTGGCATGGACAGGTTTCCCCAAACGTGTTCCCCCCACCCTCCTTCAGGCTGTTCCTTTTATTTATTCACCCCACTAGCCAGCTCTCTGCTACAAAACATCCTCCGGGTCTGCAAACTGCCTCCATTAATTGCTCTGGGCTGGAGCTGCATCACCAGGGCGCTTCAGAGAAGGGTTTCTGTGGCCCCAGCTCCAGCATGCACACAGGCAGCCCTGGGTATGCACCCCAGTGTGTGTGCCGATAAGACAGGTGTTGTCAGCAGGGCTGAAAGATATGTTTTGGGGTGTGTTGCTTGGTTAAGTCACAATTCCAGTTAGAAAAGCCCATTAAAAATAGGCCAAGCTGCAACGATGTAAAATACTGATTAAAAGACAGTAGAATAAATTAAATCACTTGTAGTATTTTATTGCAGATTTCTTTTTCTCCAGTAACTGCTGGATTAAACAGGTGCAAAGGACACAAAACAAGAGAAAGCCTTTCTCCCTGTTGCGTATGCACTGCTTTCTGCTCTCATGGGCTGTCGGCTCCAGCGGTGGTTGGGGTTTCTACCCGCACTCTTGTACCAGCAGCACTATCTGGGGAAGTGCTGCTCTGTTCCTTGGAGAGTTACTGTGGGTAGAAATGAGAAGTGATGGTGGTCTGCGTTAACTGAAAAGCCCTGCTGAGACTTGGAGTGGCTTTATGCTCATGGCACCATAGGGTTTTTCCAGTCTGCAGAAAATGCAGTAAAGCTGTTAAGATGGGCCAATGAGGTAGAAATTATAGTGTGATAATGCGTTTATTTAGTGAACTCATCAGATTTCTCATCCTTTCTAGTACCTCACTGCAAAGATTATCTACTGGTTTGAGTCAGGGTACTGTCACCCATTTTCCCCCACAGACATACAGATGTACTACAATCTAGAATGGAAGCATTTATCATACTAACAGCTGTTACCTTATTTCCATCAGCATCAGTTTTTGTATTTTGCAGCTTGTCTTCATGTTCAGAAATATCCCACAGTATAACCTGCAATGAGAAATGAGTATATTAAGAATTATTCAATCCCTTATATTAAATGTATTTTTCACATACAGTTCATGGAGGCTTGGTAAAAATAAGAAATTCACTTTCTACACTAGAATTTACGAAGTCTTTAAAGTATCGAGCTCCTCTTACAGTATTGCCTCTTCAGTCTGATGCTATCAGTAAAAGGCTACGCTTGTCACAACAGCTACAAAAAAGGGAGTCTCTGCAGCTTGACCTATATTCCAGTACTACAAAGAATGACCGTACAGTAATGGCTCAACTATGGTATCCAGACATAACTTCAGTACAGGATCAGAGAATTTCTGAGACTGCGTCACCAAGGGTTACTAGGGATGCTGAGTACAGCTCTTCACCCCTATTTTGATACTGTAAGAAAATACAGGAATATCCAATTTTATTCATAAGCAGAGAACGAGCACCTGTCCATTGATGCAGCCCCCAGCAATGATATTTGGGTCGCTTGGACTGAACTGAAAGCAGTAGATGTCTTCGGGACACTCCAACAGTAGCTAGAAGGAAAACCAAAATAGTTGAGAACTACCCATCACTCAGATTGCTTGCTCTCTTGTTGCTTAAACACCTGACATATTGAAAAGTGCTGATGAAATACCTGGGGCTGGATAGGGTCAGAAACACTCCAAAAAAGTATTGCTGGTTGCTGCAGCAATGACTTGTCAGAAAGGTTAATGTGCTCTTCATAAGAAACCCTTTGTCTTGCTGACACTGCTATGACCCCTGAGTGAGAAAACAAATTTTCTCAGACGAGACAATTCAAGTTTCAACACGCTGTTAATTATTGTGAGTGACGTGTGCCTTCTGAATACAGTGAAAAACAAACCCCAAAACAACCCCCAAAACCAGCCATGTATCTATCGATACTGTTCTTTTTACAGATCAACTCTGAGGAAAGTGGTTTTGTTGCTTTAAGTTATTCAACAATGAGCCATAGAACCTAAGCTTCATGATAAAAGTCAGGGGTTTTGCTACTGCTCCTCAATGGGGTAATACTGCACCTGACATGATGTGACAGGCTTCCAGTGCTGGCACCCATCATGAAGTGAAATCTTCTGTAGATGAATTGTTTCCTATGGAGGCTCATGGCAGGTGTACCCACCCTGAGAAAGCCCTGACCAAAGCCCTTAAAATCCACCACAGATCCCGGGAAAGCTTCCCACATGTGCAGCTCTTGGCCTATACACATGATGTTGGTCAGAGGGTGCAGGGGGAGGAAGTTGGGTCCTGAGCCTGTGGGGGGCTACATGACCATGTCTGAGCACAGCTCAGGTTAGATCAGGGTACAAAAGGAGCCCCACTGGGCAGCCATTTGGAGTCAGTCCTCAGAGCAGCAGGTTTGCAGCTGGGGACTCTCACCTTGGGTTGGGACATTGTCTAAGGTAACATTTGAGGTTGAGAGCCCTCCCTTTTGGGTGAGTGATTGTGCATTGTGGATCATTGGTCATAAAGCTTAGGATTCAGCAGTGTAGTGACAAATCCGTGTGACATCCCAAACCTGTAGTTGGTATTGATGGAGCTTTAATTGAGTTTGAACAATAAATTTCGTTTAGCAGAACTTGTTGGCTCCATGACATTTAACTTGGCATAGTCGGCAGGGCGTCCACATAGGAATTGTCACTGAGGCAGGGATGCGCCCCTTCTCTCCCGGGTGAAGGTGAAGCGGTTGGGCCCAGGGGTGTCCCGCGGCTCCAGTGTCGGCTGTGGTGGCTGTGGTAAAGGGAGCGCGGGCGCCATCTTGGGCACGCGCTGGGCACGGGCACCGGGCTGCTTGCAAGGAACGGGTTGGAGCAGCAGTTGGAGCGGACTGCTTAAAAGGGGAATTGAAAAGAGAGCGAACGCCGTTATTTGAACTAAGAACTGAAATTATGCTGGTATGAACAAAAGAACTCCACCACAGTACTGTCCGAATTCAGAAGCTGGTTGCGGGCGCAATCCCAGAGGATTGGGATGGGGATACCTGTGGAGATTGCGATGAGGTCGCTGCTGAAGAGGTGGCTTTGATGGAGGAGAGGGGCTTGTGACCTCTCGTTAACGCCGAAAGGCAGAGGGTGCGCACGGAAACCCTCGAGCCACGGCCCGCAGGCTCCTGCTCAGACCCGAGCTCAGGGAATTGCGCATTGAAGTCTTTGTGCAGGCTGGGCGAAATGGGAACGGGGCATCTATGGAGAGCCTCTGACGGGGGAGGTCGGGTACTGCTCAGTGGCGAAGAAGTGAGCGGGTTTTGGGGTCCAGAAGTTGTTTTGAGCAACGGATGGTGGGCAATCTCTTAATAACCTTCTGAGTGGCTTCCTGGGCTAGGGGTAGAGCCCAGGAGCGAGAAGCACCGGTCACTGTTACAGAAAGGAGTGTTGGAGCTACCGGAGGGGGTACAAACTGCTTGCTTGCGTCCCAGCAGTACATGAGAGAGGGCTGCGGGGAGTACTGACGGCCACTCCGGGAGATCCCGGCCACCTCATACCCTTCCTTGGAGGATTACCAGATGCCCTGAAAAATACCCGTCCAGCCTCTCACTGGGAGAATCCCGGCAGCCATTGAGCACGACTGGCCGCGCTTTTACTCGGACAGAGACGGGACATGAAGGAGGGCGGGGGGTGGGCTGGGCTGCTCCGCGGGGCGGCGCGGGCTGGAGAGAAGCGATTAATACTGTGATCACTGTGATCATCTGAGGTATGTGTGCCTGCGTGCCTCCCCTTCCCACTGCAACGGCAGCTCAGGGACATGTAAGTGTTCTTTGCTCTAGAGTGCTTTCAGTCACCGTAGCTCCAGAACAGGAAATGTCCTGGACATCCCAAAACCCCTCAACCCCCAAACAAAACCCCAACAAAACCCTAAAGCCCCTAAGTTTTCAAAAGAAGTGAATACTTCAGGGAGGAGGTACTCGCAGGAGCTGAGTAGCAGAATTTTGGTGGCCTATGTGAATGTAGCTCCTGCAGTAGGAAATGTCTTCCCTTCTGGTGGGAGCAGGAGGAGGTGGAGGTAGACTGGAGGGATAGATACTGGGATGTGGTAATCTTAAATACAACAGCTGAGTTGTATTTAAAATTTTTACAGCTTATTAGAGTCCTGACAGACCCAGAATTTTGAAAACTATTATTTAAACAGACAGAACATTCATTATAACAGTATTAATGAAAGATAGCTCAACAAGTGTGCCAAGAATAGTTGTTCTGTAACCACGTTGTTAGTATAACTGCACAATGCTTTATTTCTGAAGCTGAACATGTTCTGGTGCAATAAAGAGGTCATGAAATAAAAAGCTGGCTGGTTCCAAATGGGCTCTAAGCATGTGATGACAAAAGTATTTCTTGACCCTTTTCTAGTCCTAAATCCATTAGTGTCTGCTTCAAGTCCAGAAACACGGTATAGTCTGCATTTTCTTGTTCCTTCATCTCTTCTGTTTTATGTAGTCATACTCTGAAGGAAAAACACATACCAGGCAATAAGCTTTGAAACTTGTATGCAACCCCATTGTTTTCAGTGGATAGTATCAGTGCTAACACAAGTTAATGAAAATATATGTCACCTAGGGCTGCATTAACTGAATTGTCATTTCCTTGACAGATTAGTTGGTATTATTACACCATTTACCAAAGAATGGATAGGCAAAACCCTTGCGTGAATAAAGAATGGAAGGCTTGAAGAAGCCAGGTTTATAGAGAAGTTGCCAAACTATTAACTTTCAGATATAACTGATGTAAAAAGAAAAGCAAATTCATAGTTGTTAAATGTCCGTAGGCTCTAATTCTCTTGTAGGAGTTTCACTTGACCAGGAGCTGAACTCACATGAACTAGGACCATCTCTTCCACTCCTTGGATTTGCAAATATGAAATAAGGAGCTGCTAGGCTATTTTGATTATGTCCATTCTGATTTTTGAAAATACTATAGGAAATCCTGCCTGGTGAAACAGGTGCATATTTTAAAGACCCAATGAAACAAAGAAAGTTCTCATAGTTCCAAGTATAACATACTGTTTTCTTCCTTTGTGCTTCCAGTTGGATTTCTGTTCTGTTTTGGCTTGAAGATCTTGATACTCTCGAAACTCTTGTTCACAGTACTTCAGATATTTGACTTCTCTTTCAAAGTAATCAAGTACGCTGTCATGCTATTAAATGACAAACAAGGGTCATTACGCACCCAAAGACACAGAACTATTGCTGATGATCTGAACTCTATGAGGTTATCTATATTGGGTATATAGATATCTGTTTATCCAAATAATTTGCAGCAAAGCAATATAAAGATGTGCATTGAAAGCAATTGATTTTGATATATATATATATGCCTGGAGTTAAATAATTTTTATTACACTGATTCTCAGTAGATCAGGCTTCAGGAACCTGCACTGAAATAACTAAACCAATGTAATCTAAATATTAGTGACTGCTCCTTGTTTAATAATTCTGTGCCTTAAATAGTGTAGCTCTAAAACATACATAAGTTGGGCAGAAGTAATGTGTTTCCTCACATTATAGCACTTGGTTAGGTCCTACCTTGCTTTGGAGAAGTTACTTTTACTAAAATGAGGCTGCTGACCTGGTGCTACATTGCTACATACTGTGGCTCTGCAAACAGGAAACCTTTATGGGACATTTATAAACTATATAAGTGCATACATAACTTAAAACTGGGATAGGATGGGAAGATCTTGTGATGTAAAAATAACAGACTAGCTAGCAGGCAAGGCTGCTAGACTGGATGAGATTAAAACAGTAGCTTGATCTTCGGCTGGGAAGTGGGGGGGGGGAAGAAAAGCTGAAAAATATGTGGAAATAAAAAGAAATTAATACTGTTTTCATTGTTCCCATGGTCCTCTGGTACAGGTAGTCCTTATTCCAAAACAAAATGAATGTTAGGTGATGTTAGTAACAGTTGGCTAAATGTGCTTTAACTAAGCTAGAACCAGATGCTCAGACATGTAAATCGAAGTACCAAATTTATAGGGAAAAAAAGATACAAATGTGGACAAGGTGGTGTAAAAATAAAAAAGTATGTTTACATAAGTGTGCCCTATATAGCATTGTTTCAATGCATGAAGCTAGGTGTCATTTTATGCATGTGGCAAAAAATGCTGAACTCTTTACTGTGTTTCCATGTAGCCAGGTTGGAGCAGTGGAGTTCTGCCAGTTGCCACCCAGATTTCCTTTAGGTGCTTCCTATGTGAGCTCTGTGCAAAGCCAGCTTTGCTACAGATGATCTTTGGAGAACATTGCCGTACTGATCTCAGATTATTGCCATCCATTTGAAGGGAAGTTTTTCCAGGCAGGCTTGTTTCTGTGGTGGAGTTTTCAGGATAAAGTGTCACAGAGATGAATAAAAATTCTTACCAACCTCATTCCTCAAAGGGTCACTTAGTGCCTGACAGATTTCCAAAACGTGCAGTACTCCAAGATCATCAGACACGGCTAAAAAATGCTGCTTTGCTGAAAGATATTTCACAAAAACATGTAAGCAATGTAAATTCCAACAGTAACACATACCTCCAAACACAAGCCATACAGGGTTCATTCTTGTTGTGGTCTTTTCAGTTTATTGTTCTCTGCAGCAAAAAGGCAGCCTTATTGCTCTCTTATTTTCTTAACAAATGAATTTCCCTTTAAGGTTTATACTTTTAAATTTTTTTTTTCAGTTGTTTTTTGCTGTGATAGTATGCTTAGAACTGATGTATGCCTTTTTGTACGTACAGTGCAGTGTTAGAGGAAGTATGTACTTATCTATTACAGAATCAGAGAATCGTAGAATAGTTAGGGTTGGAAAGGACCTTAAGATCATCTAGTTCCAACCCCCCTGCCATGGGCAGGGACACCTCCCACTAAACCATGTCACCCAAGGCTCTGTCCAACCTGGCCTTGAATGTCACCAGCGATGGAGCATTCACAACTTCCCTGGGCAACCCATTCCAGTGCCTCACCACCCTTACAGTAAAGAATTTCTTCCTCATATCCAATCTAAACTCCCCCTGTTTAAGTTTGAACCCGTTACCCCTTGTCCTGTCACTACAGTCCCTAACGAAGAGTCCCTCCCCAGCATCCCTATAGACCCCCTTGAGATATTGGAAGGCTGCTATGAGGTCTCCACGTAGCCTCCTCTTCTCCAGGCTGAACAGCCTCAACTTTCTTAGCCCGTCTTCATACAGGAGGTGCTCCAGTCCCCTGATCATCCTCGTGGCCCCCCTTTGGACTTGTTCCAACAGTTCCATGTCCTTTTTGTGTTGAGGACACCTGAACTGCACACAATACTCCAAGTGAGGTCTCACGAGAGCAGAGTAGAGGGGCAGGATCCCCTCCCTCGACCTGCTGGTCACGCTCCTTTTGATGCAGCCCAGGATACGATTGGCTTTCTGGGCTGCAAGCGCACACTGCAGGCACATGTTTATTTTTTCATCGACCAACACCCCCAAGTCCCTCTCTGCAGGGCTGCTCTGAATCTCTTCTCTGCCCAACCTGTATGTGTGCCTGAGATTGCTCCCACCCAGGTGTAGGACCTTGCACCTGGCATGGTTAAACTTCATCAGGTTGGCATCAGCCCACCTCACAAGCGTGTCAAGGTCCCTCTGGATGGCATCCCTTCCCTCCAGCATACCAACTGAACCACGATCATATGTAGCAAGATTAGTGTGCCTTGGAGTCATGGACCATTACGCAAACAGGGTGACTCAGTAAAGTGCCATCTCTATCAACATACATGGGGCAATCCAGGGGCTGATGAAGGTAATCTTTGATTCGGAGATGTTCTGGAAATAAGATAGCTCATGAGTTTTCTTCAGTAAGTCCCAAATATCTACATTTCCATCATCTCTGCCAATGAAGAAAACTCCTGGTCTTGTTAAGGACCATTGTCCCGCAGTGTATCTTCCTGAAGAGCAGCTTGACTGGAGGATCGCTCCATACTTGAATTTTTTAAACAAATAAAAGATAAACCCAACAGTAAAACAGTACTATCCATTCACTACTTTAACTCTCCTATTGTTTAAAAACATTCACAATTTAAATGATCCTATTACAAAAAATTTTATCAATGGTAAAATCGGTATCACCTTCTGCAGATAAAGAGAATCGTGGGGAAGTAAAAAACCTCATATCTCACTTGCAGTCTATTAAGGTAGTCTGTTTATAGTCTGTCTGTCTACTCTTAAAATCTATGATCTTGAGGTTTTGCCACATGTAGTACATGAGGAGAACTGTAAAAACTTCCATGTTGCTTTGTCATAGTTAAAAGACTGTGTCTTAAATGAGTTCTTCAAACTCATTTAGCACTCATTGCCTTTATTCTTCTCTTTCCCTAGGAGCAGAAATAATTTGTTGAGAAGCTACAGTTTTTACAAGGTTGGAATGAAAGAAGGTCACTTCATTTGTTTTCTGTAAAAGGCAAGCTTACAATGCTATTTCTAAAGTAGTTTTCTGATGTAAAGAAAAAAGCATTTCTTATACCCAATTTAATTCTAACTGTGAAGCTTTGTCACATACAAACATTTCTGAAAATACAGTTTCTAAAGCTATTATGGTTCTGTCATGTAATTATGTTTCAGCTGTTTTAAAGGAAACTTACTGTCACCTCTTCTTTCCAAATGGCAAACTTCCGTCCTCCAATGCTTAGAACGATGTCTTTAAAAAACGGAGATCTCTGGAGAGTGTTGATAGTTTCAGTGTGGACAGTGTATTTCTGAGTGTGCTTCTTATCTAATGGAATGAAAAAGGCAGTTGCTTGTAACTAGCACCTCAGTGAACATCTTCACAATGGGAGTTACATGGTGGGAAGCAAGAGTGTGGGATCCAGCACACGTTTCAAAGATCCTAGCCTCATTTTTTTGCTGACAAGGTATAGGAAATGTAATTGCTGCAAATCTAGTTACTTGAATGATTTGTGCCAATGGGTACATAGCGATGTACCTATGCTACTGGAGAGGGCTTTTGCTATTTTGTCATGACAGCTAAACTGCTCACACTTTTGAGGTGTACTGCTAAATCCTGGTGTCATCAGTGAGACAGACTATTATAGCAGATGAGCAAGAACATTAAAATGACAGAGTATAGGTGCAAACATTTTAAAGTTGGCAGTATATTAAGGGTTAAACACAGAGAAACTTGAACTTACTAACTGGTATTGGCAGGTCATTCTCGATCTCAATTTTCCAGTCAGAATAAACAATTTCTCCATCCTGTGATGCCAGAAAAATCAAGTAAATGCTAACATTGGAGCTTGGTGGCTTATATCAAAGTGACTTGTTTTTAAACTGTGACAATACTTAATTATAACCATCATTAAATATGTTCTGAGCAAATAAAACTTAGACTTGCAGAGAGTGAATGAAAAAGCACTAAAATTTTGGACACCAATATTCAGTTACCTGTTGCCAAACCAGCCTTAATTACCATGATGTATGTAGGCAGTTCTTGCTGCAGAATTAGCAGCTTGGTTCATGCATTGCTGCAGTATTTGGGTAAAAGGTGATCAGAAGCCAAACGGTAGCTACAAGCCAAATTTTCAATTCCATATGAACTCAAAAGTGAGAAAGAATTTGGAATTTTAGGTACGTTGGGTAGATAGAGGGCTCTGAATAGCTGAGACTTCCCAAGGTAGAAGTAAGTTGTGGGGAAAACTGTAGTACAAACATTTGCATCTGGCATCTGGAGAAACACTTAAAAAAAAATATCACTGCTCTTACAGGTTCTGAAATACTGTTTGGTTTCTGATAGCAGGTAGTTAAGCTTGATATGTCTTACAGAATCATAGAATAGTTAGGGTTGGAAAGGACCTTAATTTCATCTAGTTCCAACCCCCCTGCCAGGGGCAGGGACACCTCCCACTAAACCATGCCACCCAAGGCTCTATCCAACCCAGCCTTGAACACCATCAGCGGTGGAGCATTCACAGCTTCCCTGGGCAGCCCATTCCAGTGCCTCACCACCCTTACAGTAAAGAATTTCTTTCTCATATCCAATCTAAACTCCCCCTGTTTAAGTTTGAACCTGTTACCTCTTATCCTACCACTACAGTCCCTAACGAAGAGTACCCCCTCAGCATCCTTATAGACCCCCTTCAGATACTGGAAGGCTGCTATGAGGTCTCCACGCAGCCTTCTCTTCTCCAGGCTGAACAGCCCCAACTTTCTCAGCCTGTCTTCATACAGGAGGTGCTCCAGTCCCCTGATCATCCTTGTGGCCCTTCTTTGGACTTGTTCCAACTTCCATGTCCTTTTTGTGTTGAGGACACCTGAACTGCACACAGTACTCCAAGTGAAGTCTCACGAGAGCAGAGTAAAGGGGCAGGATCCCCTCCCTCGACCTGCTGGTCACGCTCCTTTTGATGCAGCCCAGGATACGGTTGGCTTTCTGGGCTGCAAGCGCACACTGCAGGCTCATGTTCATTTTCTCATCAACCAACACCCCCAAGTCCCTCTCTGCAGGGCTGCTCTGAATCTCTTCTCTGCCCAACCTGTATGTGTGCCTGGGATTGCTCCCACCCAGGTGTAGGACCTTGGACCTGGCATGGTTAAACTTCATCAGGTTGGCATCAGCCCACCTCACAAGTGTGTCAAGGTCCCTCTGGATAGCAATTCCTTCCTTCCAGCCTATCAACCGAACCACACAGCTTGGTGTCATCTTCAAACTTGCTGAGGGCGCACTCAATCCCACTGTCCATGTCACCAGCAAAGATGTTGAACAAGACCGGTCCCAACACCGATCCCTGAGGGACACCACTCATTACTGGTCTCCAGCTGGACACGGAGCCATTGACCACAACTCTTTCCATGCGGCCATCCAGCCAGTTCTTTATCCACTGAGTGGTCCACCTATCAAATTGATGTCTCTCCAACTTAAGGATGTCTTGTGGGACAGTGTCAAACGCTTTGCACAAGTCCAGGTAGATGACATCAACTGCTCTACCCCTGCCCATCAGTTCCGTAGCCCCATCATAGAAGGCCACCAGATTGGTCAGGCAGGATTTCCCCTTAGTGAAGCCATGCTGGCTGTCACCAAGCACCTTGTTGTTTTTCATGTGCCTTAGCATGCCTTCCAGGAGAATCTGCTCCAAGATTTTGCCAGGCACAGAGGTGAGGCTGACTGGTCTGTAGTTCCCTGGGTCATCCATAATTCCCTGGGTCATCCATGATTCCATGGGTCTTGGATATGTCTTCCAGTTCTGTCCCTGAAGTAAGAGTTCACAGTCGACCAAATATAGGGGTTATTATTATTTTTTGAGCATGTAGCTAAATGCATGAAAATGGAAGTAAAATGTGGCATGCCTAGAAAGATCTTTTTAGTGAACACCTGAAGGAAACATGCAAGTCCATTTGTAAAAGCTCTGTTACTTAATTGTTCAGTCATTTGTGTATCTTGGATTAGCATTTTCATTAGTAACGTATTATTTTCACTTACCTCAGTTCCAACAAAAAAATCAGTGGAGATATCCTTTATCCCTTTCAGACTTCTGCGCCTCTCTCTGGCAGACACCCTCTCTGGGAAACGGGACGTACACATCTATTTATTATACACTGAAATTTGTTAGACCAAGAAAATCCTTTGTCTTATAAAGGTAGTTCATTGCTAAGGGGAATTTCAAGAAGAGAAATGAAGAAAGACTGCCAAGTAAATCACCAATTCTGTAGGTTAATTGTTTCCTGGTGGCATCTACCCATTGCTGCAACTGCTCTGAAGTTAGTGCTTCCCATACACAAACAACTACTTAGGGTAGCACCATTCTGTTCTTCATTAGCTTTACACAGCATCAGTGTCTGTCTCCATGGTAACTGCCCTTATGCATCCCCCTTAGCTGCTGCAGCCAGGAGCTAATGTTTCTGATCCAGGGAATGGCACAGCCTGCCTCCAGCACTCTGTGGAGGGACAGTGTGCAGCTACAGCAACACAGCTGCCAGAAAGGCATTTTCTGGCATGGTTTGCAATCACTCTCTCAGGTAGTTTGATTCTTGGGCTACCTGTATGTCAGCTTGCCAACTCTGCAGAGGGATTAGCAACGTGTCTCTACCACAAAGTACCATAATAAGAACTGATTTACTATAGAACATGAAGTTCTGAAGAGTGATACCTCTGTCCAAAGCACTGCAGAAATACCTACAATATATACTGTTACTCCAGGATTATTTTTCTAAAAATAGTATTCTACAAGGGCTGAAAAGGACATAGTGTCTCAGGGATAAAGAGACTGGGTAGGGGACTTGCATCAGCAAGTGAAACCTGGATAAGCTACCTTGGATACAGAACTTTTTTCTCGTATTCAATACAAGGATATATCATTGTAGTTAATACATGTATGCTGCAATTTGAATACCATTGTATTTCAGAAGCCTTTTTCCCCAGATGCCTTTAGCTATACAACATTGTGTTGCTCAGCTTTCATTATGTGTGTACTGAAATATAAGCTTATTAAAAACATTTTTTCCAGTAAGGTGTAACCAAAATATTACCTGAGCTTTTGAAATTGCAGTGCAGTACCCTTAAAATAATCCTGGTGGAACCGTACTCTTGGCTGATGCCACTTTTGCACAGGTTTATCTGTTCAGAAAAAATGCATTTGCTAGCTCACTTTGTCAGATCTTTGAGGTACAAGACTAAATGTCTTGCTGCTGGAATTGACTTTCTCAGTTTGCCATGTGTTTGTAATATTCCACAAACAGTATTTGCTGCCTCACATGCAGCACAAAGAAAACACAAACCTGTGGTTTCTCTTGTGTTATCCTTCCCTCCAAGTGTTTTGCTATGTTTCTAGCAATAAAACCCCAACAAACCAGCTCCAGTGGTTATGCTTATTCAACAACTGTACCACCTACAACTATTCTGAGCAGCACAGATCAGCAGGTCCAATATATATATTTTTATATAATATGTATATATATTTAACCTAACAGATTATTTTCAGCCTCACTTTTTTCACAAACTATTATGACCATTTTCATCAGACTGACTGTTGGCTTGCAAGTAATTATGGTTCTGTTGACAGTGACCATGTTTCACAGTTTGGGACACACTTGAGACCCACTGAGATAGCACAGCTGTTGAAAAGGCTGACAGGAGCTTACACTGTTAATACAACTACTTCTGCACCTGCAGCAGTTTTGAAGAGGCAGCCATGCTCTTTCTTGCAAGTTAGCTTTTCAAAATGCATTTTATTGACATTTCAGAGGAATGTTAAAGTCTTTCATTTCATGATTAGAAGGAAATTCACAAGGAAGTCACAATTTGCTGGAAAAATTAGAGTTGGGAAGAAAAAAATACACTGCTATGGAGCTCTGGCCATATCTACAGTCTGGCTTACTCCTTCTGTTCTATATTTATGTACTGTACCTTTATGAGAGGTTTCCAGGAGAGATCTAGATGCTTAGAAGTATCTGGACCACCACGGGGTTTATAAAACATGTTCATCTCTGTTACTTTCTTAGATAAAGGTTGTTCAGAAAGTTTGGTGTCTGGAATATCCCAAAATAATATTGAGCTGCAAAATGATTGTGTAATGTTATTTCCTGGTTTTGTTTCAAAGTCAGATGCAGTTTTCTATACATTTTAAAGTTGCTTTTTTTTTTAGCCTTTCATGTTCAAACTTTGCATAGAAATAGAGATTCTGAAAAGCAGACAAATGATACCTAGTTGCTTCTTTTGTTAATGATGGCATGTTTTCATTCATACACCATTTCATCAGTTGTTAACTATACTAAAGCAGCTAGACAGCATTCATACAGTTTGCTATGGAAAGTTACTGGGTGAAGTTACTGGAGGCTGAGAGAACTGGACGGAGCTCTGCAGTAGGTAACCTAGTAATCCAAATTGAACCTCATTCCCAGTTCTTGCAAGTAAAAATTTATTTGCTGACATTCAAGGCAAATGGTCCCACTCACTTGAATCTGTCATCTCATTGGAGTTTTCAGCCCTCTGATTGTTCCTGTTGCTCTACTCTGGACATTAATTCACAGATAATTTTCCTCATTGCTGACATCTCTTTACCTTTCCTAACAGGAGTTGCTCATGGACCCGTGCTCTTTAAGGTTCATTCTTGCAAGTACAGTGATTTCCCTGCTCTCACTTTAGCCAAATATTCTTATTTTGGAGCCTTGGTGTATGAGTAGTTTAAATTATTTCTTCCATATCCATTACTTGCATGATACTGCAGACTTGTTAACAACTGTATTTACAGTCATTCTTCTAAGTTAATTCTTTGAAGTCTTCCTTTATTTGATTAGAGAAAATAACTTTGTATCATTACCAAATTTTGCTCTCTCTGACCCTCCTTTTGTAACTAGCAAATACATGATTGAGCCCAGCTATGCAGCCTTGAAGTCTTAAGCTTTGTGCCATCATGAAAGCTAAAGATTTATTTCCATATTTTGCATTCTTCCCCTTTTCTGGTCTTTCACACAGGATAACATTTGGTTGTAATCATCATGACTATTAATATTACATAAGAGGAGATTCCTACAAAGTAGTTTTGCCCACTAATTCTTCAAGTCTAAACATAGTTTACAGTGTTTCTGTGGCCTCAAAATCTTTAACAGCTCTTTGTCCAAGTCACATAATCAATGTATGTCTGGAGGTGGGGCTCTCCAGGCCAAGGCATGTGTGATCAGCACTCTTCCTAAGCTATACACAGAATATTAATGTATACTTCTGAGTTTTTCAGTTAATGAACCCTTAATGCCATGACTGTAAAGGGCTTAACTGGCCAAGAACTTCATGTGCTTGTCCTCTGCATACAGAATTTCAGTATTCAGGATAGGCTGATAGGAATCCAGAAGTGTGCTAGTTAAATCATGGAGTATGCTCCATAAAGCTTTCCAAAAGAAACTGGAAGACATCCTGTAGAGTATGTATTATATATACCAATCAGGGGAGCAGGTTGCAAACTTCATGGGCATTTCAGCTTTGTTTTCAGAATCGGCACCCGTTTGGTTGTCCTAAAAATAACAGTAATAATAATTACAGGTTGAGAAGATAATTAGAGACAAAAATCATATTCTGCTAAGTACTTCCATACATAAAATGTGGCTTCTAGAAATTAAGTCACTGTTTCTGCTTGGGCAAGGTTTGAAAATCAGGAGTTATTAAATTGTAGTTAGAAAGTCAAGCTATTTTACAAAAGTACTTACAGTGAACTGAGAGCAGCTTTGCCTGCAGAACACCTAAACTTCTAAATTAAGTCAGCAGGATAAATACGTGCTGGCACCACTGCAAGTCAGGCCCTCCTTAGGTTGCCATGTTTGTAATGTTTTTTCATCCATCTTAACCAAAGAGCAAATAATTGAGAAATTAATCTCAAACAGTGAAATGTACTTGGAGTGATATCTCTTTGCCAAGTTTACACCATGGGTCATCTCAAATTGTCACTCAGCTAGACCATGCTGCGAGATAGAAATGGTGCCTTCAAATGTTAATTATTAATAGCTTAGTTTGTGTATGTGGGATTCTGCAGGTTTTATAGTACTTATCATTTACCAAGTAGTTATTGGTTTATACCAAACTTAATTTATTCAGAAAAATAAAGGAAAGGTGTTGGACACACACACACACACAAATTATAGGCTGTGCCATTATCAAATATAATTTCCTGTATATAAAAAACATATTTTGGCTAAAACTGTATTTATCAACCATGTGGCAAAGTTTCAGCTACACTTTTTCCCTTCAGAAGTTGCCCACTGGAGTCAAAATGGTAGTCTCACAATCATGCAAAGCTGAATTAGGTTCTAGATACAACTTTAAATACTTTTTCATTGATACCTAATAATAAACTGCAATTTCTGGGAACTGTGCCATAAAAACTGCAATGCTGTGCAAAGGCTGACACACATTCCATGTTTATATAACAAAATATTACAGTACACGTTGCTTAATATTGACAGAGTGATTCCTTTGTGTAGCGGTTTAAGCTTCTCAGCCATGCAATTTTCTCGCTCACTCACTCCCCCCTCTTTCTTCCCCCCGCTCCCGGAGGGATGGGAAGGAGAATCAAAAGAATGCAACTCCCACAGGTTGAGATAAGAACAGTTTCGTAACTAAGGTATAACACAACTCACTACTGCTACCACCAATAATAATAATGACAAGAGAAATACAAGGAAAGAGAATACAACTGCTCACCACCTGATACCAAGCCCGACCCCGCAGTGCACCCCTACCCTTGCGGGTCTCTGCCCCTAGTTTTTACATCCTGGACATGACGTGCTGTGGCATGGAATACCTCTTTGGTCAGTTTGGGTCAGGTGTCCTGTCTCTGCTTCCTCCCGGCTTCCCCTCCTCCCTGACAGAGCATGAGACTCAGAAAGTCCTTGGTCAAACCAAAACATTATCAAGCAGTAACTAAAAACATCGGTGTTATCAGTGCTGTTCCCAGGCCAAAAGTCAAAAACACAGCGCTGCAGCAGCTACCAAGAAGGAGAAAAAGTAACTGCTGCTGCTGAACCCATGACACTTTGTCAGTATTATTTATCAAGCAGGGGTTTCCTGCATCTTTTATTCCAGATGAACATGAAAACAGCTTTCTGACTCTAAACCTAGGAAGAAAAAAACAACCCACCCAAGCAACAAAAACCACATGGCATTCTGCTATCCCATCCCTTTCTTCATGTTTTACATCTGGTACTGATTCATATCCATGGATACTACTGTAGCATAATTTAATAATGAACAATTGTATCAGCTTTCTTTTTATGATACATGTGTACCCTTTCCCTCACTATTCTAGTAATGTTGCTAAGGACTGCAATATCTATGAAGTCTTAACATTTGTTTAAAAAAAAATATTGATATGTTTCTTTCCATAAACCTTTTAAAGATCTCAGTTTTCTTCCTCTTGGCTAGCTTTTCCACTGCCATTATTTTGCATTTGCCTACATTTGTATTTGGAATTAATTTGGAGCAGTCATTTGCAGTACTTGGTAAATGGGCATCCTGTAATAGCACTAGACCCTTTAACTACATATACTCTAAATACTGTGGGTATTAAAACCGTCATGGAAAACGCAAGTTTTGAGTACACAGGCAGAACCTAGAACAATTCAGGTAACTACAGTAACACCATTCTTGGGTGCTTAGATATTTAGGTAATTGAAATAATTTCTCTGAATTCTTCATGGCAGACTAGATTGCTCGCAGTAGAAATTCAGCATAATTTAGATATGGAATGCTTATTATAACTTTGAATTACAATTTTCAGTAAAGCTACAGAGATTTTTCCAGTATGAGAAGATTCATATCAGGTTGAGAACACAGCACAGTTGTAAAGCACAATGAACAGGACAAGTGGCAACAGGTTATTAAATATTTAGAAAATGCAGTGAGAAATAAAAAAGCCTGTAACAAATAATTGAATCTTTAATATTTTATCTTGAGTTTACACTATGATTTCCGAGGTAGTATACTAGGAAAACATGAGAAGTAAATTTTTAAGCTCACCTCAAAATAATTTAGCAGCCAAATTATATCTGTTACTGGTTTTTTATGAGCATGCTCTATGGGAGAGTCCGCACAGTGTTTCACTAGAGGTGTCTCTGTCCTACTCTGCGGATCTTTCATAGCTGGTGGCTAGAAATATTTTAAAAAGAAGTATCTTAGTATTTTTCCAAAATACAATAGTAGACCAGTCAAAGACAAAAGGTTACTTTACTGTTAATGCTGCTTCACAGATTTCAGATCAGTTTAGAGAATTTGCTAGGGGTCTAATACCTTCCTACATATTCCCTTTGGGCAAAAGAAAATGGAAAGCAGCAAAACAGGCCTTTGAATAGGAAGCTCAAAAAAGAATTCCAGTGTGTCTCCACAGGCACATGCACATCCACTTAGGTTATTAGTTTCTCCTGTGCTTTTAGGTCTCTCTTCTGCTTATTCCCTTTATAGTCTTCTTCCACTGAAATCCTCTTCTCATTTTCTGAGCTACCTTTTTCCTGTCCATAAACTTCCAGAATAATATTCAGTATTACATTCAGCAACAGATGCTGTACGTCTTTGATAGGCTTCATAAGGCAACAGTTGAGAACATGTTGGTGCTCATTAAAGAACAGTCTGAAGTTTAAGTATGCAGAAAATGCAGTAAAGCTGTTAAGATGGGCCAATGAGGTAGAAATTATAGTGTGATAATGGGTTTATTTAATGAACTCATCAGGTTTCTCATCCTTTCTAGTACCTCACTGCAAAGATTATCTACTGGTTTGAGTCAGGGTACTGTCACCCATTTTCCCCCACAGACATACAGATGTACTACAATCTAGAATGGAAGCATTTATCATACTAACAGCTGTTACCTTATTTCCATCAGCATCAGTTTTTGTATTTTGCAGCTTGTCTTCATGTTCAGAAATATCCCACAGTATAACCTGCAATGAGAAATGAGTATATTAAGAATTATTCAATCCCTTATATTAAATGTATTTTTCACATACAGTTCATGGAGGCTTGGTAAAAATAAGAAATTCACTTTCTACACTAGAATTTACGAAGTCTTTAACGTATCAAGCTCCTCTTACAGTATTGCCTCTTCAGTCTGATGCTATCAGTAAAAGGCTACGCTTGTCACAACAGCTACAAAAAAGGGAGTCTCTGCAGCTTGACCTATATTCCAGTACTACAAAGAATGACCGTACAGTAATGGCTCAACTATGGTATCCAGACATAACTTCAGTACAGGATCAGAGAATTTCTGAGACTGCGTCACCAAGGGTTACTAGGGATGCTGAGTACAGCTCTTCACCCCTATTTTGATACTGTAAGAAAATACAGGAATATCCAATTTTATTCATAAGCAGAGAACGAGCACCTGTCCATTGATGCAGCCCCCAGCAATGATATTTGGGTCGCTTGGACTGAACTGAAAGCAGTAGATGTCTTCGGGACACTCCAACAGTAGCTAGAAGGAAAACCAAAATAGTTGAGAACTACCCATCACTCAGATTGCTTGCTCTCTTGTTGCTTAAACACCTGACATATTGAAAAGTGCTGATGAAATACCTGAGGCTGGATAGGGTCAGAAACACTCCAAAAAAGTATTGCTGGTTGCTGCAGCAATGACTTGTCAGAAAGGTTAATGTGCTCTTCATAAGAAACCCTTTGTCTTGCTGACACTGCTATGACCCCTGAGTGAGAAAACAAATTTTCTCAGACGAGACAATTCAAGTTTCAACACGCTGTTAATTATTGTGAGTGACGTGTGCCTTCTGAATACAGTGAAAAACAAACCCCAAAACAACCCCCAAAACCAGCCATGTATCTATCGATATTGTTCTTTTTACAGATCAACTCTGAGGAAAGTGGTTTTGTTGCTTTAAGTTATTCAACAATGAGCCATAGAACCTAAGCTTCATGATAAAAGTCAGGGGTTTTGCTACTACTCCTCAATGGGGTAATACTGCACCTGAAATGATGTGACAGGCTTCCAGTGCTGGCACCCATCATGAAATGAAATCTTCTGTAGACGAATTAATTTTCTACACAGGCTGCAATTTTGGCTATTAGTATGCTGTGCAGCTAAGACATTTATATATAACTTAATTGTGTGTTTAAGCTTGGTTGTGTCGAGCAATAATCCGTGGCAGGGAGGAGACATTTAGTATGCCTCATTACGCTCCCTGGCACTCAGCAGAGTCATGTCCCATTATGGCTGTAACATTCCTAGCAAGTATTAGGCATGCATACAAGATCCAGCCATGGGGAAAAAGACAGTAGTTTGCAGAGCCACAAGAAGGACCTGGCACAGCTGCAGCCCCACTTAATTGAGCGTCATATGCGAAAAATTTCCCTTTCATATGATCTTCGCTTACACTTTAGTGTGAGGGACTTTGCATGGCCTGTCTGAATGCTACAAATTCGTTCATCTCATTTTCCACTTTGTCTCAAATCAGCAATTGAGACGGATATAATGAATCAGTTTTGGTTTTAAATTTCAAAGTTGATAATTTTATGAAAAATGCATATTTTATAGTTCTCACAATACATGTCATTCAAGTCTCAATTCAGTATTTTAACTGCATTACCATCAATGTTTGGATGCCAGCAAACACAGCTAATAGTTCTGTCCTTGGGATAGCGCAGATCTGTAAATGACTGGTATGCTTGAAGATAAACCTCTGGCTTGCCACCAGAACTGCTTTCATCTTCTGCTAGGGCCTTCCAGTCATCAAAAAAAGGATTCATAATTTCATTTTGCTGCAGTGCAATTTCCATTCTGTTTTGTGGAAAGAACAGTTAACACTTTAAATAATCCAGATGTGACTGCTCAGTAGTAGAATCACGAATATTTCCGTAAAGAGGCAGCTTTTGTTTTACACAAAATGATGACCACAGTGATAAAAAAAGAGAAAGTATTTATTCCTCAGTGATACATCACTGTAAGGAAACCCTTCTCCATTTAAATATAAATAACTAATTGTGACAAGAATTTAACTGTAGTTCTATGTGGATCAAATACAATGCCGTTGTTAAATTCTTGCTCAAAAAGTGCTGATAAGTGGTATTTGTCCCATGACTAACGGCTTTAGGACAGTACCCTTGCTCTTCTGCATACGCCTCTGCTTCAGTGAGCAGTGTCTGAAAGGCATAGACTTCATGTTAATTTTCTTAGAAACAAATATTAATTTAGTATCTGTTAATGTTAAAAAATAAGCAAGAGGAAAAAACAAAACAAACAAAAATCCCCCCACCAAAGCCAAACCAGAAAAGTATATAGAAACAATTAGTATTTGACCAGACCAATGGTACATTCCAACAACAGTTCTTGCTTGTAATTTTACCTTAAATGTACTGACGTAAGAAATTCTTTCAGCTTCTCAGATGACAGATAGTCTTCTTTCTCTCCATCTGACAACTCTCTAGGAAAATACTGTGTGGCTGCATTTTTTGGATAGGTCCTAACCAGTTGGAATAATTTCAATGTGAATAAGTATAGAAACAATTTCAAAGACAGAAACCCATGTAATGTGCAAAATTAAAAGCTAAATCTATTAATTTTTTTCTAGAAACTCTTTGGAAAAGTGAAAGAGGAAAGATACAAACAGACCATCCAGTTCTTTCTCTTAATCAGTATGAGAAACTCCAGGAGAGCTGATTTAATTTACATAACTTTAATTGAGATCAGAAACAGTGTGTAGCTTAATAAATAAGCTGATAAATATTTTCTCACACTTACCATTTTGTCTGAGTACTACTTTCTCTTACTTTTGGAACCATTTGTATGCCCACATCTTTTTCAAGCATTTTAATACTGAAAGTTTTGTCTTGATAGGATGTGCATTCAACATAACTGTCTTTTACATCTGAAGCATTGTTATCAGTAAATGTAATTGGCGCACCGAACTTCCTGCGTACTCGTGAAATCATATACTTAATCTGGAAAAGAGGTATTTCAGTAAGTTAGCAGAGGAGAAAGTTTTTGGAAAGTGTGTTTTGTAAAATGGCAGCATTTATATAAATGAGGAGTTAGTTCTGTTGATGATTTCTGTGCTGAGTTTACTTAACATTTCTACATTTTGAAACTGAAATGCTCATATATATAACCTATTATATGTAGTAAAAGACTGGTTTGTACTTCTAAAACAAGAAGTTGCCTTTATGTAATATTTTGGCTAGTAGGATAAGTGAATTATATTTTCTAGTTCATGTAATATCAAAACTGCTCCTTTAATTAAAGGATTGATTTGCCGTTCTATGTAATACTGCACTGGACTTCCAAGACCTGGCTTTTCAGCTCTGTCCTCTTAGTGCAGTTCTCAACATTGGGTGAGGTATTTCACCTTCCCTTGCAGAGCCTAGGGAGAGAAAAGTACAATGAAGAGGATCCACAAAAATTTGAGTGAGGAGTTCCCTTATAGCGAGAAATAAGAAGGAAGGGATTTGGCTTGACTTCTACCCACAGAGAGAGGTAGGCATTTGATTTCAGGCAATAGGAAGTTATTGCTTTGTCTTGGATTCATAGCCAGGTACTTTCTCCCAGTACCTCCCACAGAACTTGAAAGGAATGTAGGCTGAAAATACTTCTGAACGGACCTTGCCAGCAGGGTACAAGAATACTTGGACTGTGAATGTGGGTTGAATTTCATGACTATGTATTAGCTGTAGAACAGTCAGACATCTTTTTTAAGTAATGGCAACATTTCCAGTTGCTGAGAACTATCAAAACTTGGCCAGGGATTTAGGTATTGAGTAAAAATCACAGATGGACAGTTAAATGCTTGGGGATGCCCCACACATCACAAGTTAGGTGGCAGCTGTTGAGTGGATCTACTTTTTGGGCATAATTTTCTCAGTATAACATGTAGGTGAAGTTAATGAAGTATTAGGAACAATTTCTTCCCCAAAGGGTGCTCAGGCATTGGAACAGGCTGCCCAGGGCAGTGATGGAGTCACCATCCCTGGAAGTGTTCATACACCATGTAGACGAGGCCCTCAGTGCCATAGGTTAGTGGTGACCTTGGCAGTGCTGGGGAACAGTTGGGCTTGATGATCTTAAAGGTCTTTTCCACCCTCGTCGATTCTATGATTCTATGTCCTTCTGTAATGTCAGCCTGTAACACCTGTAGTCAATAACTTTTATTCTGAGGTAGAGCCCTGGAAAGTATTGCGTGCCTCTTAAATGCCATCCATCTCATGAAGCAAGAGTTCACTGGGCTCCATGGAAATAGAACTAGGTCTTTAGAATATAATTGAAGTGTCTCGACTTGTAATCTGGCCAGATAGTCATTTGAGCAAAAAGTGGCAGAGATGTTACTGAGCAGAGATGAATTTGCAGCTTAAAAAGTAGATATGTCCAATGCAGTCTCACATGCTTTGTTTGCAGGATTTAAATAGAAGAAAATTCAGAGGAAAAAAAAAATAAAATCTGCAACTGCAGCACTTTCATTTTTTGTTAAAAGTTGAGATATTTCTCTTTCTCTTCTTGAAAGACCCCAAGCAAACGTAGGATTGCACCTTCCCTTCCCCGACTTGTTTTTAAGGAACATAAAATATTTTTTTAAATATTTATTTGATTGACTAACATCCGTTGATTCTGACCTTTGTAACAGTGTCTTTAACAGATTCTTCTTCAACTTCTTTTTCGCTGCCAAGAGAAATCCAAGGTTTTTGGACAGGAGGCCTGTAAGGTTGGATTTCTAGAGTCTCCACTGTATTTTCTACTTCTTCTTTGATTTCTTCCTGTTTTTCTTCTGCAGTTTCTGGAGGCTGTGACATCAAACAGTGAGAAATAGTACTTCTTCAAAACTGTTACTGAAATGTAACTATGAACTAGAAAAACAGTTTTCAGTCTTTATCCACACATTCTTTATCTTAATGCAGCAAGTCTGGCTATTCTGTGCCACTGGGTATGATTGGGTTAGCTCCCATTCATTCATTTGTGCATTAAAATTTTCCAATATGTGTTACATATTTGATATTTAACTACTAAAGAGAAACCATTGTCTTGAAAGCAAATTAATGTTATAGAAAAAGAATTTGTGGTGATTTCCTACATTAGGCCCTCCTGCCTGGAACTGCAATTTGCTTTTCTATCAGTCGTTTCTTCTCCTGATGCTGAGTTACAAACTCAAGTTGAAAAATTTTATAATCTACCTACCCATAAACCTTCTCCTATAATGCATTGCACAAGGGGAAATCTATGTATCTGGAATTATTTAGAACTCAAGAACATGCTGACGTATGATTTAAAGAATGCATACATACATATTGTGAAGAATAAGTATAATTCTTTGAAGATGTCAAATATAATCTTTTCTTTTTATGTCTTGCTAAGAAAGCTGGGTCTTGGCAGACAAAATTAATGTTTATGACAAAATGCAGCAGTGGGGGTTAGAGTGGCTCACTGAAGTAAAATACAAAAATTTAATTCAGTCTTTCTCAATATAAAAGACTTTTTTACAGTGATACACATATTTTTCTTTGATCAGATTAACCTTTAGAGAAACATTCTGGCATGCTAACCACATCAGATGCTTACAAATACAATACCAGTATATGTTTTAGACAAGATTCTGAAATACTCATAGAAAGAATGATGCTGAGGTATACTTGTATTTTCTTACCTTCAGAAGGTTTTTCTTGGCTTCCTCAGAAGCAACGAGGTAAAAGTTCTGTCCGTACTGGAAATTTGCATCTAAAACTACCAAAAGTTCTTCCCCTGGATATTCCTAGTTTAATTAAGTCAATTAGTGGAACATCGAAGGCAAATAACATATAAAACAGACATGAGCCTGTGACTGGCAAAGCTACCACTAGTGTAAATTCAGTATCTTTGATTAATCTTTTAAGTCTTAACAGAGGATTACATGTGCCGATTGAAAAGAATAGATAGATTTTATTTTCTAATAAAAATTATTTTGGGACCAAACTAATCTTTTCATACCAAGAATTGAAAAGGAACTGTTTTAATGATTCTCAATAAATAGGCAATGAATAAGGTGAGGCCAGAATATATGAAGCTCTGCCAGTTCATAGAATCAAAACTAATAATATTTATGTTACTTTTAGCATATATCAAATCTACAATTAGTTAAAAAAACCCAAACAAACAAAACTGTGCATGGTGAGCCGTGAGAAACTTTGAGTTGTCAGTGGTCCAAGACCTATAGCCTTTGGATACTACACCATTAGTGTTTTTACACAGAGTCAAACAAGGTCAAACCTTGTCATATACTCTGAGAGCATGAAGTCTTAAAGTGTGAATGAAATAAGCTACATACCAGGATAACATTTTTGATAGGGTAAAAATCAGAAATTTTAGCTCTTCTTTTCAGGTCCTGAATAATGTCCTCTTTTTTAATGATTTTGAAACAATTTTCTTCTGTGACATCTTCATCAACTCGACAATTGAAAATTGCTTGTGTCTGTGTAGTGAGAACTAAAGGAAAGATTTCTGGGTGGCCTGTAAAAGAAAGCAAAATTCCTTGATAAACAAATTCAGTGTTGTTTAAACATAAACATGTACTTTAGTAATTCTTCCTTTACTGTTTCCTAGCAGAATGCCTTTGAATCTCTCAGCTTAGTTTTTGGTATTTTGGAAGGCATAGGGTAAAAATTGTATTACATTTTGTTAATCTTGGAAAAGACTCTACCTAACACTTCCTACTTATTGAATATGTTGTTCCTAATATAAGGGGTTTTTTTTTCTTTTGATTAACAGGTCTTTAAGAACTTCAGTGAAGAGTAATTAAATAGAGTGTTTTTAATACATTAAGGACACAACTTCCTTAAAGAGAGCCCATGAACAAATACACTCTAATCCTTTGCTGTAGAATGTTGTGATGTTAAGCCAATGTTTGATGTAGGTGAGGCTTCAATGCCCTCCCAAATAAAGATGTTTTTCTGATTTTGGACTTCCATCTTCTCACTGAGTTATGAGTGCAGCTGTGACATTTTTGCACTATGCAAGTGAGAGTAAAGCAAGGTCACTAAGATTCAAGTCAGATACTTATTTTCACCTTTGCTGGAGAATATATAGCTATTGTTTTCTACACACATGACCTCCATTAGGTGCATTTGTACTAATTCAGAACAAGCTATTTCTTATCCTACCTCTGGCAGTGTTATCTTCATTGGTTCTAGTGAGGCTGGATGCAGTTAGGTTACCTGTCTGCTGCGCTTTCCAAACACTCAGTCTGAAGATAATACCCAGTGCCTCTTATTAAGTCAGCTGTACGTATGTAGCACTGATTCTTCCCATATTACATGTTTTGCCCTCCAGCTTGTATAACAGCGGTGTTTAATATCACTATAGGTCCAGCTAGTTTAATCCTGCTGCCTAAGAGACTCTTGTCTTCCTTTGCAATACTGCCATGCTAGCAGTCATGCTCTGTCTTAGCTGCCATAGTAAGAGCATCCTTTATGAAGGCCACAATATTTTGTCTGAGAAGGCTATCAGATGTTCATCTTTTTGATAAGCTGGGAAGTGTAAAAGATTTAGGGACATGAGTACCTGGGATTTTTATGTCCTGAAATGGGCTGGATTTTATAATAATAGCTGATACTTTCTATAATCTTTGTTTCATGATCTTTTCCCAGTTTGAGTTATTTAATATTTTATCTTAATTCCCAGCACCTGTGGTATTTTTATCTTTGTGTATGCCTTAAATTGGAGTTGATATATCTAAGATGATGATATTGACCAGCTGGCTCAGCATGTTTTGAAAAGCCATTTCCAACCCAAGCCAATAAGGACTGATAAAACAGTAAATTCTCCTTAATCTCTATCATTCAGGAAGCTAAATCTCTGCATAAGGCTATCACATAATACATAATGTTTGATGACTGACGTCTATCCTTTAAAATTTTTCAGTACTGTTTCTCTACTGCATCTGTTTTGCTATAGTCATCCACTAAAATTAATGACATGCTTGATGCTTCTGGTACACGCTGCACTATACCAAGTATTATTTACTTAGCGTTCACTAGTAATTTTGTAGTGTACACAATCCATTTGTAGCATGCACAGTCCATTAGTTCACTTTCTTCACAAGTTGTGGTCACTATTGCATGACTTTTGATATTTTGGTGCTTTTCAAGATTTCTGTGTGGATGCTTCCAAAAAATACAGAATCAGAGGGATGGTGATTGGGAAAAACCTCTGAAAGTCATTTGGTTCAAGCTCACTGTTGATAAGACCAGACCAAGTCAGCCCTTGTTTATCTTCAGGAGTCCCTGTGCTTGCCTTTTTGACTTCTACTCTCTGTAGGTAATAAGCCCAAGACCCAGATTCTTTTGCTTATTAATTTGGCTGTGAGACCAGGCTCAGAAAAAGTGTTTATTCCAGGGTGACTTGAAACATTTGATGCCTTTAAGGGACTGCAAAAGTTGATCTGCAGGATTCCCAGGTTACCCTAGCCAATGGCATGAGGCCTTATTAGGATGTTATTAGGAAGCAGACTCAAACCTTATCATAAGCTGCAACACTGCAGATACACTGCACATGTCAGTATATTGGAGAAAAAAATCAGACTTCCTTTTGCAAGTTGAATTTCATAGGATGGACAGAGGACAGAAACCGAGGGCTGTGCACCAAAAGAGAATGTCATTTGCATCCTCTCTGTACACAGCTGGCTCACAGGGCACAATGGCCAGGAGAGCAAAGGAACAAGATATTTGCACATATCACAGTGCTCAGAGTTGATGTGGCTACTGAGTGTAGCTAGAAGCTACAGAAAGTTTATAAACATAATTAGCTGATTCTTAGGTGATTTTTTTTCAGAAAATTATTCCTAATAGTCTCAAATAAAATAAACGCAAGCAATTAGATATTTGTTTAATTCATAAACAATCCTAATGAGGAGTTTATTCAAGAAGCTTGTATGATGTTATTTTTTAAAATGATGAATTATGCATACAGCCTTTCCTTAAATGCTAATGCTAAAAAACCCTGTCTGACAATATGAGCATGCTTTAAAGTTAAGCAGAAATACAATAGACATGACTACAAGAGGGAGCAGAGTAGGACAGAAAGTCTATTTTCTTCAATGCTCTATTGCTGGAAGTCCAGGCTAAAAACAGATTGATGATCCAAATTCAAATACGTACATCTTTTAGTCTAACACAAGGGACTGATAGTGGAATTCTTACTATTATCAACATTTTTAGTGAATGCTCTTTTCCCATAAAAATTGTGTAGCAGCTAACCAAAGGCTTCGCATTGTTTTTCTGATGGTACATTGTATCATATCTTTTGTAACAGTCAGCAGCTCTTAGTGCTATGAGAACTTCACAAAGGACCAAGAAGCTCTCAGAGAAGTAAAGAACACTTGCAGGTCTTATGCTAAGGAGATACCATGCACAGACAGTGACTGCATATAGTAGCATTATTTTCCTGCTTTTAGCAATAGGATTTTAGCAATAGTTCCGCTATTACGGCTACAACCTTACTTGCCACTAGGTGGAGGTAAAATTCTCTCTTACTGACAAAAAGAAGTCTCTCCAGGCACACGGAAAATACAAATTTTAATTTATTTTAAAAGTAACGCATTTGCATCTGAGGGATCATTTTTTGTCCATTTTCATTAACTGCAGCTTAGCCATTTCGGCGACACTAATCAAAGTGCAGTTTTCATATCCACACGTGTGTGTACGTCTTCTACCCATGCAGGAAGGCAAGTGCAAAAGAAATGCTTGATATCTCTGCGACTTCTAAATGGCAGATTTTTTCCACTACAAAGCAAAATATGTTACTCAATGTCTATTGACATCTATGATTAAAATCCACAAGTGATATGCCAAAATAATCTTCTCACCAAATTCAGTAATGATTTGATAAAGATGAAAGATTTTGAAATTATAAAAATATTTCAAGTTTTTCTTTCAATTGCTTGACTATTACTAAATGCAAATATTTTGCACCCTATAATTCTGTTGTGATGCTTTTTTATTTCCCGTGGTCCCAGATCCTCTCAAACCAAGATAAAAACATATTCTACAAACCCATACTTGTTTCTGCATCCCTTGCTGCACTGCCTGCTACTCAGAAAGTGGTACTGTAATCACTACTGTAATAGCTGCGATTCTTCTTCGTTTTGAAATGTTATCATTCATAAAAAATTCTTTCGATTTCATTCCCTGGCTTTAGTAACACTGAAGCTTCAAAATGCTTGAAGTGTTTCAAAACTATTGCTTGAAAGCCCAATCATCATAGCACTTACCTATACTAGCCATAGAAAGGTCAACTTCATCTTTTTCATCTGAAATATAAGACATGACATTACCAGTAAGATTTCTTCCTAACAAAGTTAACTATAAATATACAGTCCTTTTCTTCTTAGGCCATATTTAAAATCTCTATGTATGTTTAAAAGTAAACTGAGAAGAGGAAACACAGTAATTTCTATTCAGTTTGCATTTAACACAAGAAATGACTGAAGCCTTTCAAAATCGGTCTGTATCTTAAGGAGATGTTGGCATATTCTGAAACTATGGAGATTTAAAACTCATTTTTATTTTGAGCAGGTGGTCTGCCTAAGACAGAAACCTTAAGAAATCTGTCATCTTGTGGTGCACGCTGCAGTTTCCATGGTTGAAAACCACACTGACCGCTGCCTGATAGTACCTGCTTTGGGCAGCTACTATGTGAAGGGGAGATAAATGGGCAAGGCTCGCTAACATCAGACATTAGCAGAACTGACAGGTGTGCAGGCAGGAGTGGACATGAGTCCCCTCTGACAGCGGTGAAGTGGGCAGGCTTTCTCTGGGTAACAGGGTGCTGCTGGAGCAAGGCTTTCTTCAGCTCCTGAGAAAGGGTCTGCAAACCTCATAGCAAGGTAGGACTGGAAGAAATAAGCAGTGATGTGCAGAATATTCTCCGCAGCACAGCAGCTATTAATCAGCTGGGAGGGGAAAACTGATTAAAAGGGAAAAGCAACTTCAGGAAGGTGGCTGTCACAGCAAAAAAAAAAAAAAAAAAAAAAAAAATTGATGAAACAAACCAAATAAAACCCAAGCAAGAGAACATTCCCACCTGTTCTGAGAATGTGCATGCCACTGGAAAAAAATACAGCAAAGGCGCATTAGCCTTACGCTTCATTGATATATATACTTTATAAGTGGCACAAGTGAGATAGCACCTCAGCACATCCCAGAAAAAACCCACAATAAAATGCACTGTGAAATTAAATTGTGAGACTTCAGTATTTTTTCAAGCTCTGTTATTGTACCTGTAGAGTATGATCCTGAGCACCTGAACTCCTGCTTCTGGGGACGCCTCCCTCTGCGTGATGCTCTCTCTGGGTTGTTAGCTTTTGTGAATTTCCCCATTTAACATGTATTAAGCCTCCCAATTTCCCATTCAATACTGTTATTATGACACCACAAATTATTAAACCTAAACTACCAAGACAAAGTGTAAATCTTGCAATGTAGTTTTGTTATGTTCCATATACTGGTTACAAACCCATAATCATTAACTGTAGATCTCTCATTTATATAAAATAACATATTCTAATTTATCTTATGTTTACTTAAATGCAATGGCCCAAAATAATCAAGGCAGCTCTTTTGTGAGACCCTATTACTGCTTGCTTCATTGCTTCTGTACCTTACATACCAGGCACTTTTCCCTTCGGGGACTTCTTAGCTTTGTTTTCACCTTTCTGTTTCTTTGCCTTTGCTTGTGACATCTTTCAGATTTCTCTAGAGAAAGATACATATCATCAACAAACTGTAAATAGACAATAGAATGCACCATGCATGAGCGAAAATTGTGCCCACGTTTTATGTAATTTATTATAGTAATAAGTTCATATGCAGCCAAAGGTATATTCCATAACTGTAAACCATAAATTGTATTTTGATATATGTAACAGATGGAAATACTGCTCCTTTCCAGGGTGATTAAGTATGGACACTGATTATCCAAAACTTTTCTATTCCAAGTTAATTTTTCAGCGTGGCTCTGTGGAGGTCAAACTTGGAAAGAAGCTGTATGCATTATTGTAGCATGTAGTAACCACACAGCTGGAAATGGTGCTCTATACTCTTATTTCATTTACTCTCCTTCTTCCCAATAACTAGAATAAGGATGAGAACAGCAATGTAAAAAGGCTCACACCCATCGCAAAGAAGGAAATGCAATACAGGCTGCTCACAGTAGAGACAGGACAGCACACCACCACAAAATACACTGCCAGCACCATCATGTGGAAGGTACACGCAGAGCAGCCGATAGAACAACTAAATCGAGGTAGTCCAAATTCTGTTAGAAGTATTAATTGTTTGATGTTGTTACTGAACAGCTGGAGGCTGGGATTCAGCTGGGATAAGGACAATGGGACTTTCAGTTTGTTTATGTCCTATGTCTTCCATTTTCCCACTGTTTTTTAAGACTGTAAATGGAGAGGAACTATTTTTTAAATGTCTAAAAAGCATTCACAGTATTTGGATGCGATTCTAAATTTAACACTTACAAGAGGAAAGCAGATGCACTTATAAGGCAGAAAAAGTCTGCACCATCAAGAACTTTCGCATGACATAACTATTTCTGATGAGCTCTTGCAGGAGCTATGGCCTGTCTGCCTGCACATGTGAACAGCACATTTACTGTCAGGTTGCTTTAAGATGCAATGGTGAGTTTATAAAATAAGTGTTCTATCTTAAGACCTTCCCGATGAAAGGCCTAAAGCAGTGTAAGAATTAAAACAAACATGCCATGGCCTGTGAATTTGCAATTTCAGTGGTCATTCTGGCTTTAGGATCGTCATTCCCAAACTGAGAAACAGCTTTTTCTGTTTTGTAACATAGTTCTCTAGTACTCCAGAGACAATCAATATAATTTTAGCTTCCAATCTGAATTTTAGTTTGGAGATGACCATTGGTGGCAGATAAAGGTCATGGATTATAGCCTGGGTTTGGGATCTGTGTTAACTTCCCAAGAATTCAAGGTAAATTTTGCTGTTAACTTTAATGGGAGCAGTCTGCCAATCTTATTACAGTAATGCATTTTTCTTTTTCAATCCAATCAAAATAGAAAAATATACTTATAAAGCCCCAGGCTCTTTTCTCTATCGTTCTGGATCATGCAGACCACAGGTGACAAGCTGCACCCATGGAATGTTATCGCATTTCTCTGTTGTTTAGTCATTATTGCAAATACAGCCCCTTTATTAATCCATCTGAAAAACTAGCAATTTAATCTTACACTTTTTCCAAACGGTATTGATAATACCAATGCAAAACAGATTAATGTTTCAGAATTATGAAACTCTTGCCTTGTAAGACATGATGTTTTTGGAAGATCAAAAAGCCCTCTCAAGTTATGTATAGTGAATGTAAAGAAGAAAGTTAGGAGTTTTTTCTGCCCTCATTCTCCCAGTCTTTTTGTCATGTACAACACTACAAACATTGGCAATATATTTATGTTTAACATTCAATACATCTTCCCAGTTGCAATCTTTCAAAGAAGCCTCTACACTGAAAAATATGCATAGTTTATAGTATTGAAACACTTACAGGTACTTAGAGTGCATGTCAATTCAGATGGTTAAAAGAGGCTAGTTTTCCCTTATTTAACAATAAAAGTGCAAAGCTATTTCTTACCCGTCTCCTTGTACATGTTATGCAAAAAATATAGTGACTCATAAATGGATTCTGTGACTAATTTGAAATCAACCTTCACACCTCTGGATAAAAGAGACAGTCTTCCAGGATAGGAGGTGAGGCCAGCTGCTTTACGAATCAGTTGAAGAACAATATGAACCATCTCATATATGCTACAGTCACATTGGTTTATTTCACCATTTCCTAATTATACACTGAAACAAAGCCAATTTGGAAATGTTGAGTTTTTCTTCTGAGTAACCTAAACTGTAAGTCACATGAATAGAGGAAACACAGAGGGCTGAGATAAGTCACATGCCTATGTTTAGTACAATAATTTGCAAGTAAAAACATCCCTTTTCCTTCAACTGACCTTAATATCTTATACTTATAAAAACAGTTAAAACATTTGAAAATTGTCTCCTGGTAATGCAATTGTTCCTCCTTTACTGAAAGAATCAGGTGTAGAGGCACACACAGCACTATACAGCTAAGGGCAGTACTGGTGACTCTATGCATACGTTAATACAAAAAGTATTGATGTTTTAGAATTGCAAACGAAGAGAGCAACGAGTAGGACTGTTCATGGTTCCCTCTGTGATATACAGAACCTCACCAACTGGAAACCAGATAGAAAAGTACAAGGTAATTATCTCCTTTTACAATACCCCTAACACCATATCGCCTCCGTCCATTTCTCATTCTGTGGGCATATGATTGTCAGTGGTTAGGAAACATGTAAGGCCTTCAAAGAAAACAAAGGCAGAACTTCCAAAGACTTCTCTGGAAGCATTACCAAGTCCATAGCTGTTCACAAAGTATGTATGCAAAGCTGGTGTTTTATACAGGATTAAATAACCTACTAACCCCCAGGTGCTCACTGCAGGAAACCAGCAAGCTCTGTGAACTTTAAATAGCTACTGAAGAGCAATCTTTTGCACCTCTTCTCTTCAAAACAGAAATAATGGAACAAAAATCCTAATGGTTCTTAATGTGTAAGATAAAAGCTGATATTTTCAGAAGTTACCGCTTGCTTCGGGGATTTGGTATTTTTTCACTCCCTAAGTTTTTACACAAAGTACCAAATCCTATCAAGAAAACCATGAAAAAAATGGTGTCTGTATTGGAGGACTGTCTGAAGATATGACAAAAAGATAATTTCTTTAATCTGTGGTTAGTTCCTATCCTCTTACGGATATTTCTGTATCGTTTATTTAGAAAGGACTCTAATACGCATATTTGTCCAGAATCATACAATTGTATTATGCTTTTCCATCAATGCTTTTGTAAATTCATAATTCTATGATTGAGAACAGAGGTTAGAAATTACATTTAAATTAACATAATTTGAAAAATTTATTAGTACAAAACCTACCAAAAAAAAAAAACCCAAACAAAAACCAGCTCTTGAAAATCAATTGTCATAGAGATTGCCATAAATGTTGGTTTTTAAAAGTCAAGGCCAGGGCTTCGAGCAACCTGGTTTAGTGGAAGGTGTCCCTGCCTAGGGCAGAAGAGTTGGAACTGGATGAGCTCTAAGTTTGGGCTTTCAACCCTAACCATTCTGTGATTCTGTGAATACTAAAATATATTCAGTCTAATTTTTCAGTCAGTTTTCAGTGGAACACAGTGTTACATCCTTTAATTGTTAAAGCTCAAGTAAATATTTGACAACTTTGACATTTTGTAGCCTAGTTTATTTATAGATGCCTGTAATATTTTGAACGTTAGTCTCAAGAGAAAAAATAAGCTCAGAGTGTTCTCCTAATCATTTAGCGTCCTGAAACATTTGCAGTTATAAACCAAAGTCGTGAAGTTGCTAGGTACTGCACCAGGGGAAAGTGAATTAGCAATCAGTGCCACAAAAGGTGCTGTCTGAAGTGAGGACACAGAATGATTCATTAGTTGCCTAATTGAATGGTTGAAGGTGAAGCCTGTGTCCATTGCTAATTTAGCACTGCAATTTACTACAATTTGCAATGACAGAAGAATTGAGAGCCCTTCCATTTAGCAAAAGCACTAGAAGGAGATTATTGAACCTATGTGCTACTTGCTTTTTGTTGTGCCACTGTCAAGCTAAAAACCACATTTCTGTCTGTAAACATTTAGGAACTTGTCTTGAGAATGATGTAGTCTCTCCAGAAGTTCATATACAGTGCTCCTTTTAATTACATTTATTCTACTTTGCTCTACACAAAGACCAAATAATACAAATACCTAGAGTTTGTGTTATTAATAATGCTTATGCATATTTGGACACAACTTCATTGTATAAGATTTAGAGAGTAAAGCTGAAGTTTTGGCAACTGCCAAATCATTTCAGCATATGAATGGTTCTATTCGCATGTACCTGATTTTGCACGTACAACTTCTCATTAAATTAGGCCTACTTGAACCAGGTGTAGATTTTGTTATTTGATAGAAACCAGTAGAGGTAGTTACAGGCTCCCAGATGATAAGTACAACAAATGTTAAATTAGGTCACAAATTAATAAGGGAGGCATAGACAGCAAAATTGAGAACTTCCATTAAAACATTAGATAATACTGTGTTATGTTTCTCTCTTTCATGAAATGAGAAATGGAATTGGAAAGGGTATAACATGGAATATTGAAGATATGTTTTATACTAGGAATAAACTAGGATTTTTTTTAGCCTGGACTGAAGAGATGATAGACTATGATAGAAATCAATAAAATCATGAGAGGCATGGAGAAAGTGAGCAAGGGGTGATTATTCACCGTATTTCATAATACAAGATCCAGCTGGCATCACATGAGCTTACCAAGGGACAGACTGAAAACAAACAAAAGGAGTACAGAAGTGCTTCATTGCACAATAGATAGTTGAATTATGGAGCATACTGCCCACGGACAGGATAGCAGCCAAAAGCACATGATTTCAAACAGGGTAAATTGACAGATGAAAAACAATGATGATACCTCTGGCTATTGAAATGAAGCCATAAATACAAGAAAAAAAAAAAAGGTGTGAAAATGGAAGTATGGGTTTATAAAGAAGAAATTCTTTACTGTTAAGGGTGGTGAGGCACTGGAATGGGCTGCCCAGGGAAGTTGTGAATGCTTCATCGCTGGCAGTGTTCAAGGCTGGGTTGGACATAGCCTTGGGTGGCATGGTTTAGTGGGAGGTGTCCCTGCCCCTGGCAGGGGGGTTGGAACTAGATGATCTTAAGGGCCTTTCCAACCCTAACTGTTCTATGATTCTATGCTTATGATCTTGCCCAGGCCGTCACTGGCCCGGACAGAACCTCTGGTATGAGGCAGCAGGTTGCTGGAGGACAAGCACATCCTGGGGACTGGATGGGTGTGTGTGAATCTGACCGTCATGTGCAGCAGCACAGCGGTCGGGGCTGTTTGCAGCCGCCCGGCTCTCCTCACCAGCACCCTCCAGCCTGCGGCACAGCCGCCCCGAGGGCCGGCCGGAACCCCTTCCCCTCCCGCAGGCCGGGGGACGGAGGAAGGCGCGGGGCCCGTCGGGGGCGTGCGCGCTGAACGCGGGCGGCTGAGGCAGCCTCGGTCGCACGGAGCAGGCGGCGAGCTCCGCGCGGCAGCCTCGGCCGGGCCCAGCGGTGACTCCCTGCCGGCAGCTGCCGCTTCCTCAGGCCCCTCACGTCCCACCCGCTGCCACCAGCGCCGCGGGGCCGCCTCCTACCTGCCCCGGCCACACAGCGTCCCCGCGCCCGCGCCGCTGTCAGGGCAACGGGGCGCTTCCAACAGCCAATCAGCGCTGCGCTTTCCAAACCCGCCCCGCCAGGGGAGCGGCCATAGGGGCTCCTGGGGGCGGCCGATACGGATCACAACTACACGTCCCAGCATGCCGTGCGCGGGGACGCGCCGCCGCCGGGCTGCGTGGGGCGCGGAGCACCATGGGTGCTGTAGGCGGCAGCTCCCTCCGCCGTCCCCTCGCCGCTAGCTGCCGGGGGCCCTCCCCAGCCGGGCCGGGGGGCCAGGGGGTCCCATGCGATTCGGTTATATGCAGATTTGTCTTCCACATCTTTCGTATTTTGACGCATAAAAGTAATTTAGTTTGCTTTGCTGCGGTGTGAAACGCAGGAGCGCCCAAGTTTATCTCTGTCTGCGGAGTATCCAGTGCCCTGGTGGCAGGCAGGGACCATCCGCCCTCCTTACGGCAGACAGAAGGGATCCTTGCTGCCTGCCATGCCTCTCTCTACAGCTCTCTTAAAATGCCCACTCTTTTTGCTTTAGCCTTGTCCTTATTTCCCCTCTTCCTCTTAACGCCAGCGCTCTCACGGCTTCCTGCAGCACTAACTGGGCAGCTGGTGACCGGTCTCAGCTACCGTAAGCGAGGCTTTACCTCGGGCACTGCCCCCGCCAGGCAGCGACACCGAGGGGACCGTGTCCACGGTGCGGTGAAAGCGGCCGAGACCCAGGACAGGAGACCGTTTCCTTGAAGTCCAGCTAATAACTTTAATCGCTTAATTGCATGTAAGTGGAATGACTCAAGCATGTCAGTCATTCCACTTAGCTCGCTGTGCCGCTGGCTGCCCTTTGTAACTACAGTTCTGTGACCCGAAAACGGATTTTTATTACAGATGGGGCACAGCTAACGCTAACATAAGCGCTGCCTCTTTTCCTCCTTATGCAGAAGCCCAGGTTAATAAATCTGGAAGCGGCATTACAGCGGCATACTTCAGAGAGCGTATGTCCCGTGGGGAGCCCTCACTCACGGAGGTGTGAAGCAGAAGGTGACAGACGCCCTGTGCGCCCAGCCCTGCCCCCGGGGCTGGGACGGGCTAGCGGAGGCCGCTGGAGCCCCCAGCCCTGCCCGCCGTGGAGCCGCGCCGTCCGGGAGGGAGGGGGTCCGGGACAGGGAGCGGTAGCGGCGGGGTGTGTGTGACAGCCGGGCCGCCCCGCGGCGCCAGCAGCCCCGGTCCCGCTGCCTGCGCGGCAGGAGGGCAGGGAGCGGCGGGACCTCGTCGGCAGCGACACGCCCCAGCGGCAGGTATGCGGTATGCCCTGTGCTGTACGCCCTGCGCTGTGCGCCGCAGCCTCTCCTTTAAAAGAGCGAAGCATTGCCCTCGGCCTCCAGCTCTTGGCTTTGGGATGCCACGGTAGATCAGCACCCGCCGGGCCAGAGTGGCCGGGGCTGCGGGCGAAGCCGGCGGCGGCTGCTCACGGGGAGTCTCCGGTGCCGGGCGGCGGCGCGACCTGACAGGCTGAGCGAGTCCCGGCTGGCTCCAAGTGCGTTGCTTAGCCGTCCGTGGCGGCTCGGAGGAACGGCGGGCGGCACGGCACCGGCTGCGCTGCGTGGACGGGGCGGGGGGGGACGGGACGGGGCCGCCGGGTTCGGGCGCTGCCGCTGCGGTACCGGCGCTGCGGGGCCCGGGCTACCTCCGCCTAACGCTGTGCGTTGTGTTTGCCTGGGACATCAACTCAAGCCGGTGCCGTGAGGTCAAGAAGTATTATTTATGTATTTGTTTATGTATTTGTTTATAAATCAAGCACATACATTGTCAGGAAAATTGCAGTATCAGAGTAGGGCTTCACCTGGAAATGATTGATCAGCGGTAAGAAAGACGAGTGGGGATGGTGGCATGCTGTATCCTGCAGGACAATGGCGACCTGGCAAAACAGGGGCTGATTTTTTTTGTCTTAAGCTTGCTTTTATGGGCCTGTTCTTAGTGTGGAACTGCTGATTCAAAACTTTTCTTGCCCTCTCTGACATCTGGGGAAGTTCAAGGTCTTGAATTGTATCTGAAAACAGTCTCATGTTCTGGTGTGTGCAATGGCTGCTGGAGGAGAGGGGATGTGATCTGTGTGTTTGGAAAAACTCATCTTGGTGATGATTTGTTGTTTGAATTCTATGAGAAACTTCCCTTATGAGAGCTGAAAATGATTTGTCCAATATGGCACATGTTTAAATTCATTCACAACATAGGCTGTCTCCTCTGTTCTTAATGTCAAGAATCTTTTATCTGAAATAAACATTCCTGGCTACCTCTTAAGTACTTTATAAAGTATTTATAAAATGTGAGTCAGTGAAGTTAATAACAGATTAACCTTTAAACATGTTGAATACTATGGAAAGTAACATCTCAAACTGTGTTTGTAGATTTGCTTCCAATCTTCCTCCTCAAACTCCTCTAAACTATGAGCCTCTTCAGCTAATCATGATGCTTGGATACAATTACTTTTTGGTCTTTTTGTCTGCTTCATGATCACCTCTGCTTTGCACTCAGTCTTTTATGGCTGAAGAAATAGATATGATCTTGCTAAATGACAAGTTAATGCGCTCAGTTAATTTATCTGAATTGCAATTTGGCATGCTGGGTCCCCATTTCCAAAGAGTGCTAATACTAATATTGAAGAAAACTGCTGCCTGTCTTGGAACTTCCATTTCTTTCGAGGACTGGACAGCAGGCTTGGAGACGGGGAAAATACTAGCTACAGAAGTAAGTTTTCCAGCAGACTGAATGCTCATGAGAGGCTTTTGGTACTCTTCTGGACACAGAAGGAAATGAGTCAGGATGTCTTGCATATATGATGGTGTTGGCAAGTAAGAGAGGAAGCAAGTTTTTAGCAAGTGACTCCATAATTCCAAAGGGACAGAAATTCCACTATTAAATAAACATCCTGACAGTCTACCTGCAAATTTAAGAGCTTGCCCAAACTTTTTTTAGGGATCTGCAGAACATGTGCAGTATTATGAGGAAGGTCTTAAATTCAGGGTGATGTTCAAGTGCCTTTCACAGAAGAAACACATCTTTGGATCCAACTGTCAGTGCAGACTGATCTGATGCTGCTGTATCCATGCTTGCCTGTTTTCTGACTGCCATGAGCTTCTCTTCATTTCAGAAATGGAAAATCCTGAAGTGGCTGTGGGCAGCTGCAGTGCTGATGATGATGAAAATCTTTGCAGCTACAGACGACACCTGTCGATATCACAGGAGGGGCTTTTGGAAGACCAGCTTAGAAGGAAGTTAAAATTCTTCTTCATGAACCCATGTGAGAAATTCTGGGCCCGGGGCAGGAAACCTTGGAAACTTGGGATTCAGCTACTCAAAATAGCAATGGTGACTGTTCAGGTGAGTAACTACGGGAGCAGGGACTCTTCTTAGCCCATGGGAAGTCAAATGAGTGCAGGTGACAAACGCTCTTCATGGCATGGTGCAGAGAAAGGGAGAGGATAAACTGCAAAACTGCCTTAGTTGCATATATGTAGCTTAGATCTAATGTAAGGCATCCCTGCCCATGGCACGGGGGTTGGAACTAGATGATCTTAAGGTCCTTTCCAACCCTAACTATTCTTTGATTCTATGATTCAATGATTCTATGTCATAATTTTCTCCTAAAACTACTGACTTCAAAAATAGCTTTCCTGAGAGTAGAGATGAAAGGAACCATGTTTAAGGGCTCAACTTGACTTCTTACTTTACTTTTTTTTCTCCCCCCAAAGGATGGTGTCTCTTCCCCAATAACTTCTTCCCTGTGAATGTTTGAGGGAAGGAACAGTTGTTCATATTTCAGTGTCACGGTGATAAGAACTGAAACTGGTGGCTTTTTCGCCATGTTTGCTTGTATCTTGTGTATGGTATACAAACTCTTGTATTGAAAAAAACCCAGAAATTCTGCTCCACTCTTCTATCGCTCAGCCTTGCACCATAGATTTCAAATTCATCTGCTGCACAAAAGGCAATTGTTTGTCTCAAAGTTTTGTGGTTAAGGAGGAAGAAGATCTTTCACAAAACCTTTCTAGTGCCTGAGATGATATTCCTTTGGAGTTTCCCACATGTGATTTACCTTTATGGTGGTATCAGTGCCATGACAATACAAGTATAGTGAAGAATGTTTTCCATGGTTGCATGACTGATGGGACAAACTGCAGAAATAATAGTTCTGCTATGCATCTGGCATTGTGTTTGTATCTCTTCCTTTCTGCTTCAGTTTTAAATGTATCATCATCCTCTCCTTGTCATCTGTCCCATTTTGCAACTAGAAATAAAATTTGATGATGAAGAACCTAAATAAGAAAGAAACTAATGCTGATTTAGCCTTTTCTGAAAAAGAAACTGCCTGTAGGTAATTCAGTCTTAGCACTGTTGATTTGCTGGTGTATTCCTTGTGCCCAGCACATGGAGCTTGCCCACAGAGCATTTTAGTTTCTCTGTAACTGAGTTATCCTTATCAAAATCTACATATCCAGGTTGCATCATGGCCATAAAACTAATCTGTAGACTACTGATTTGGACTTATCTCTGATGAGTTTCTTCACAATGCACTTGGCACTAGATTTGAAACAATAGTCACTGAAGAGAATTGTGAGCTCCCACAAACAATATATCACATTCTTCTAGAAAACTTTTCCAGCCTGGATAGTAGCAAGCAGGGATTTATACTATTTCCTGTTGCAATATATTTGTTATATTAGTTTGTCAGAGGTTATGCTGTTACAAGCACAGTTTTGATCGGTTAATCTCAAAGCACCTTTCGCTGAAACCTGAGGAAGAAATGCTTGGTTCTCTATCCTCAATTTGCCTTTTGCGTGCTGGAGTAAGGACTTGAAAGCAGGGTCTGGCTAAGTTCTGTCCTGCCTTTTTGGCTGAGGAACACTCGTATTCCCCAAGGCAAATCCTACTAATGTCAGGCTGAACTAACAAAGCACATGTAACAGTATATAGGTAGCTTGAATTTGAGATGGTATCCTTTTCTTTCTAAAAAGGCAAGTCCTTGCCGAGATGCTGGTAAATGTGTTAAAGGGACATTCTTGGAACCCATTGTGTCCTTTTGACCAGCTGTGAAATGGAGTAGTCTGCGTGTAACTGCTGTGTCTACCAGTGTGACAGAAGAGTGGCTGTTTGCAGGACAGGATTCATATGCTAATCCAGAAGCCAACTTTGTCTTTGAACAGGAAATATAAATGTCTTTTTCAGCTGGTGGTTTTTGGACTGAGCAATCAAATGGTGGTTGCCTTCAAAGAAGAGAACACTGTTGCATTCAAACATCTCTTCTTGAAAGGATACATGGACAGAATGGATGATACCTATGCTGTATACACACAAACAGATGTCTATGACCAGATATTCTTTGCAATAGACCAGGTAAGGACTGTTGCTGCAATATACACAATATATAAGCTCTTTACCTGGGTACCTTTTCTTCTTCCACCTTCCCTGATGGTGCCTGAAACAACTTCTGTGCCTGTTGCTTAAGACTAGAGCGTTGACTCATTTAGGTTTTCTGTCATTGCCAGAGTATTATACTGTGGCAACATTCTTAAAGCTCATCAGCATACTACTTCTGCACTAAATGTGCAGTCCTTGGATTTGAGCCAGAGTTCTTTGCAAGTATCAAATTAGACTTTCTAGTAAGGATTGCAAAGAGAAAAAAATAATAAGCAAAAAGGTATTTAGATCAAAATTGTTAACTTATTGTTTTTGTTATGCCTTAAAGTATTTGAGAACTCAGCTGTAGTGTGGTGTAGGTTTCCAAGTTCTTTAGATGACCTTTTAAATGAAAAAGATGGGTTATGGCACAGATCCAAACACTTCTGGGTTGTTTTCTGATTGGTCGGGTTTTTTTCTGAGACCAACAGTTTTGGTGCCATCTGAGTTGGTTTGTCTGTTTGTTCTGAACTTTAGTACTTACAGCTGCCCAACATCTCTATTGGAAACCATGCTTATGAGAAGAAGGGAGCAGAAGAGACAGCTCTGGCCCTCTGTCAGCAGTTCTACAAACGAGGAATCATCTCTCCTGGAAATGACACCTTTGATATAGACCCAGAGATTGTGACTGGTGATGAACCTCATCTATTCTATCAGTTCTTTGGGAGGGGGAACCCTACATTTATGACAAATTCTTAAAAACCCCTCACAGTACTGTATAGTCCTATCACATGATCTGTATTGAACTTATTACCAGCCAAAACCAGTAAGAAAACTACTGTGTAACTAACCTCTAACCCTCACCTTCAAAGTATCGGTCTTTTAGTCTACTGGCACAGAACAAGTGATGAGCTGTTGGCACTGATGGCCATCTAACACAAGTATTTTGGACTAATTTCAGGAGCCCTCCCTGTGAATTTGTGATTAATAACTTGGCTAGTGTTCAGGGAGGGCAACGTATTTGTCAACCGGCTTCCTAAATGACCCCTCACTTAAGCGTGCTATCTTGTCTGCTATAGTCATCAGCTCTGTACAGCCTCAGGAGTGGGAATGGCAGATTACAGTTAAAAGAACATGATAACCCATGAGATGTTGTTGTGAGTCCTTATCCATTGCAGACTGCTTGTACATTGAGCCAATGATACCGATAGAGAACACAACAGTGGGAAAGAACAATTTGAATTTCACTCTGGATTTCCATAGGTGAGGGGGAAACAGCACCTCCTGTATTGGGGTATTCGTGCATTTTCCCTGTGAAAAGCTAATACGAAGCTCTATTGCAGACTGGTGATGGTGCAGCTCAAGTTCAATCTGAAGGCAATCAACCTCCAGACTGTTCGTCACCACGAGCTCCCTGACTGTTACGATTTCACTCTGAGGGTAGGTGGAAGCCTGCCATGTCTTTCTATTCAAAATGAGAAATCATTCCTGCTGATTTGCCATACACAGTCAGTGTAGGTACTTTCTGAAGAGTTGGGCACCACTGACTGATCCACACTGATGTCTGAATTACTCTGTTGTGGGTTAGCGTACCCTGTAAATACTGCTGGTTGTCACTGTGCAAAGTTAAGCTTTGAGTGGTCATGACGTGGTCCTGAAGTACTTGTTTGGCTTACAGCCTTTTATGTTCTAATCCGTCTGAAGTATAATGAAAGCACAAACCTCTTCTCTTTAGAGAGATGCTTCTAGGAAAGGTTGTTTTCAGATTGTAGACGAATGAGGCTATAGTTTAAAAGAATGTCATGTAGTATCTAGTTGATCAAGCAATTTATGGCAAATATATTGTTCACCAGGTTTGTTTTTCACTTTGACAGCATTTATTTGAATAAACTCGAATTGCGTTAGGCTTGAATACATTTTGTAACTTCTCTCCTAGGAGATTGATTCTGAATCATTATGCAGGCTTAGCTTACAGTGTGCTACATACATAATGGTTTAACTTTAAAAAGACACGCACTTTTTTGTTTGTTTGTTTTGTTAATACAGATAGTGTTTGATAACAAAGCACACAGTGGAAGAATTAAAATAAGTCTAGACAATGACATAGAGATCAGGGAATGTAAAGACTGGCACGTTTCTGGATCAAGTAAGTGACATAAATACATTCAAATTTTCATGTTAAATTTTTGCCACACCAGCACAATGTTTGTTACACTCCTTCCCTGTTAAAAGATGAGGCACTATTGACAGCCATTCTCTAGTGGCTTGGCTCTAAATTCTGATTTTCTAAGATATTGTTCTTCAACCTCTGATCTGAAACCCTGGGAACCAGCCACACCATTACTTTCCTTAGCAGTTCTCCAACCTTGCGCCTTTGATAGTGTCAAACCAACAATTTCCCGCTCCTCACTGTGCATCCTTCTAGCTTTGGTTACTGAACTTCTGCTCTCCATTGCTTAAGGCAGGCTGTGAACCATTCTAGCACTAAGCAACAGAAGGACACATGATAGTGTTGGAAAGTAGAAACCGATTCACTCTTATTTCAGGAGGTAGCACCAGGAAAGATAAGGAAGCGCTGTTGATAAGGCTTGCTAGAGTGGAATGGCTAGAAACACTTCTGCTGGTGCTTAAAAGTTTGGCTTGTATTTTGGTGTACGGAAGTGCACAGTATGGTTAAATCATATTAAATAGTTACTCACAAGAGCATCCCTTGTTGGCAGCTATTGGGTCTGGTCAAACCATTGCCAGAGCTCTTTTTTGATTCGAGAAAATAATCTCTTTGAAAGTCAGAAGCTTTCCAAGACTTTAAATTCCAGTTATTTTTTATTTTTTGCTGAATTAAGCAATAGGATGAATCAGGTCCATTTTTCTATTTGGCCACTTTCCCTTTTGCTGTGCCTACATCAGGAAATTAAGAGCTGGTAGTGAAAAAAGAGAAGTTTGGGGGTTTTATTTTAAAGATCCAGATTGGAATAAATTTGGAGGAATGTAATGAAATGCATTACAGAGTACAAAACACACCACTTAGGCAAATGCATGTTTCACTACACACTGTTTATGAAGTAACTTCGCTAGCTGCCATGTTACAAATGCACACCAGATGGCATGCTACCTCTAACAGATTGCTGGTGCAGCAGCACAAGGAGGTTTTGATACCAGGCTTCTGTAATAATCCGCATTTGATATCTGTGTATATAACTCTATAACAGTTTTCAAAATCATCTCCTGGAATACCATGTATTATTTTCTGAAAGCCAAGGAAGAATACAAAGGTAAAGATTACAATGGGACAATAACAAGTTGTTGCTATTCTGGACTACACTGCAAACTCAGTTTAAATGGCAACGGGGCATGTGTCAGTGACCCTGGTACAAGCAAGAAGAAGGCATGTTTTTTCTGAGTAGTGCAGTTTGTGAAGTCAACTAGAACTTCAGTACAGCATTTTGGAGAACTGCTTGTCTTGAAAATTCAGCATGAATTTATTTCAATTGTTTTTCTCAATCACTCTTTAGCATTAGAAATTACATTGTCTCATTGAGCTTCAGGTGTATGATAGGTATAAAAAAAGGGTGTCTACTTGTCAAATTTTGCACCAACTCTACCTTAGTTGATCAAGACTGTGAATTTTAGTATCATAAGAACTGAAGTCTAGCTCAATGCTGGTCTTGGCTAGCTGAGCAGCAGTGCAAATTATCTGCGCTGCTCTAGGACAGAAAACCCACCTGATAGTCAAGTACTGGTCCAGAAGAGAAGATACAAAGTTCCTGGGATTTTTTTTTGGCAAGTTCTGTCACTCCAGAGGCCATTCCAGTGCTTGCAAAATGGACAGCTCCCACCCCAAATTCTGCGGGACTGTAAGAAGTGTTCTCTCTCTGGTATATGTTTGATGTGGTATCAACCTTCGTAAATTAACTAAAGTGGTGGTACCCATGGTGCAGATGCACTTGTGTCTCATGAAAATATGTCAGATAGATAAACTTTGGGGGAAAAATGTTCACATTTTTCTTAAGTTGTACAAATAAAGTCAACATTGAAACTTGATTCTTATTTCAATATTCAAGATAATCAACAAGATGAAATGCATCTGACTGTTCTTGTCACTTGTGACTATGTTCTATGTACATTTTTGTTCTTGCAGTACAGAAGAACACTCATTACATGATGATCTTTGACGCTTTTGTTATATTGACTTGTCTGGCTTCACTGATCCTTTGCACACGATCAGTGGTTAAAGGAATTCAGCTCCAAAGGGTGTGTATAACTCTTTCCTTGAAAAGCCTTCATGTCTTGTGTAAGTCTGATTAACTTTTTTCTTTCCTCTTTTCCCCCAGGAATTTGTAAGCTTTTTCCTATATTATTATAAGAAAGAAGTGTCTTTCAGTGATCAAATGGAATTTGTCAATGGGTGGTACATCATGATTATGGTTAGTGATGTCTTAACTATTGTTGGATCAACTCTGAAGATGGAGATACAAGCCAAGGTAAGTTTATTACACTGTCAGGTAGAACCAAAACTGGTTGTTGCTCTCTCAGTTAGATTTAAATCTGTCAGAGGACTTTAGGCTGGCTAAGCTTCATTCTGTAGTGGCATAAAGTTTTAAAATCCCGTCTTCTCCTCTGGAATTGTAACTGAGTTGTGTTGTTTCCAGTTGAGAGATTAAAAAATCTCAGATTATCTCTAGATATTTTAGTTTTAATTACCTTTGCTTCTTTGTGGCACCAAGGAATAAAATTAACTTCATCTCTGGAAGTCTGAGACTGTTGACTTTCCTCTCCATTTAGGACCACTTATATTTGCTTATTTGATGATTTATTTATTTATTTTAATTTAGCATTTAAGTTTCTGTTCCCTGTTTAACAAGTGTTTAACCAGCACAGAGACTCTCCCCTTAAACATCACTTTGCTGCTTTCCCAGCTTCTGGTTTCCAGCATGTACGTAACAGTCAGCCAGAGCCAGGAGCTAGGCCTAAAGTATTCCAAGATAAACTTGATAATGAAAAGAAAAAGGTCAACTTTTAAAAACATATTATGTGAACCAGAATTAGGGAAGAAAAATTATTACAATATGCAATCCTGAAGCACTCCAGTATTTAGATAATATTGCTGTTCACCAAATCTGTAGCAGGCTTTGAAGTGTGACATTGCAACACAGCAGACTTTGGACAGTAGTGATGAAAGGGTGGGCCTGAAATCCATCTGGTGACAGTCTGACTATCCTAAATGCCCTGTACAAACTGCCCTATCTTACCTTAGGAACTATAAACTCAGTTGTTAGGAGGAGGAAGAAGCTGTGAGGAAGTTGGCTAAGAGATAGCTTCATCCTGCTTCAGGAGAAGCAAAGACAAGAACATGATTGGAGTAAGATCTTACATTTGGGATTCCAGTATCTTATAAATACATCTACTTCTATATGTTTCTATTCTAAGAGAGTATTTTACTAAAACTCTTCTCTATCGGTACATTTCACTTCATTTTGCAAGCCTTGCAGACCATAATAAAAAGATCTTGTTCCATGTTACTTAGTGGCTGAATAATAAGTTCACATTAAAGTAGCCTAAATTTATGTTTTGTCAAGCTGTAAATGAATTATGGTAATATAAAAAATTATAAAACTCTTAGAGGAATAAAACCAGGAAATAGAGAAAAATTCTTATTCAGTAAGTTGTCATGAACCATCTCAGAGTAGAGCTGCAATTCAGGGAACAGGATATATGCTAACTTGGACAAAAACAGGCCAGTATGTCTAGGTGGAAAAAAGTAATGAAGTGCCAATAAAATATAAATGAAGTCCTGGTTAGAATTAACTAGAAGCTGATTAGTCTTCTCCTTGAAACCTTCTATGCCTCACAGATCCTGGCTACCTCACAAGGTCCTGCTTAGTACTTACCTGAGCTCTGGTGACAAATCATGCTATTTCTTACAAACCGCTTTGCCTGTGTACTGGAAGAACCTTCTATGCTCTGCTGTTCTAAAGTCACATCTACACTGTCCATTGGGATACAGTGGAGAGATTCCCAAGCTGCTCTGGGGAATCTGCCAATGCAGATTCCAGAAGCAGTTACTGCAGGCCTGGAAGCAGCATAAAAATATTTACAGTGCCACTCTGCAGGTCTGAGAGAGCCATGTACAGAGGGGGTGCCTCTGCACCCACCATGCTGCTGCGCTGTTGGCCTTGCAAGTGAAGCTTGCCTTGTCAGGATCTGTTTTACCAACAGCCATATGTAAAGGCATGTGAAATGAGTTACACTTGAAAGTGCCCTTCCTCTCTGGTGGGACTTCAGCTCTCTAATGCATATTGCCCCAAACTAAATTTTAATGGGAGAGGTTGCTAAGATAAACTATCTTTCTTAACAGATCTTTGTAGTAACAAGAGTTGGAATTTAGAACCTGTTGTTCTAGGTTTAGTTGTTATAATACTTGATATATATATTTTATTTATTTATGTTCCTTTTTTTTTTTTTGTTTTAGAGTCTGACAAGTTACGATGTGTGTAGCATACTCCTCGGAACATCCACTATGCTTGTGTGGCTTGGAGTCATTCGCTACCTAGGTTTCTTTCAGAAGTATAATGTAAGGATCTTCTGGGATCTTCGTGCTGTTGGTATTTATTCTGTTTGTTGCTATAAGAGGGCTGGAAGAAATGCCTGGTTGAATTCTAACTGTTTGTATTGCCTTGTGCAGCTTCTTATCCTAACACTGCGAGCAGCATTACCCAATGTAATGAGGTTCTGCTGTTGTGCTGCTATGATCTACCTGGGCTACTGTTTCTGTGGATGGATTGTGCTGGGACCGTACCATGTGAAGGTAATATACTTACCATGAAAAAAGTCAACTCAAATAACAGAATGGATTCCAAACAAACGGGAGTTTACTGCTGTTGTTTTCTAAGTTTCCATGTCAAGGCTTCCCTTAATATAAAAATAGTGCATCCTCAACATGATGCTGCTCTGTTTGAGGAGTCTGACTTCCATGACTCAGTCAGACTTTCCTTGAGTTATGAAAGCTCTGAGTCAGAAGTGGAAGCTGCTGTGACTCCCAATCACATGCTGGTATTTTGAGAAATAATTTTCATGTTGCAGAACATCAGTGTCAGACTTAAGCTTTGGAGACTTTGTCCTTATCCCTTTTAAAAGTGAAATCGGCTTATCTGAATTGAATGTGTATGTGTGCAGGAGGTGCCAAATATTGCTCGCTCATCAAATGTTTTACTGTTTGCACCTTGTCATACTCTTGAGTGTACAAAGAGATCCAAGGCAGCAGGTCATCAGCTGTGCATTTTCTTCACGCTACGTACAGCCTTTGGATCCAAATAAAGCAGCGATGGATGTGCTTGTCTTCTTCCTTCCTCTCTAGTTTCGCTCTCTGAACATGGTTTCTGAATGCCTTTTTTCACTGATCAATGGAGATGACATGTTTGCTACCTTTGCAAAAATGCAGCAGAAAAGTTACTTGGTTTGGTTATTCAGTAGGATCTACCTGTACTCCTTCATCAGTCTGTTCATCTATATGGTGCTGAGTCTCTTCATCGCACTCATCACAGATACATATGAAACTGTCAAGGTAAGCATGGACTCTTTGGAATAAAAATGCAAGATTGGTACTGTCAAGACTCTCATCCCCCTCAATATTGTGACCTGCAGTGCATGCCAATATAAAAGATAAATATACTGGCTACTTTAGAGGGTGTAGAGTGATGATGAGAGGCTTGAAATCCCTTCCTCCTTCAGTTTTCTTACAAGTCTATCTGATTTCCAGCTCCAGTGGAAGCTAAATACCTACTAAAAAGCAGTAATTTCATATTCAGTTCTGTTAATCTTCTAATTTCAGACTTGAACAATGTCTGAAAAGCGGTCTGGGGACAATTTGGGTTATTTTATGTTTTAGCCTTGTCAAAGGTTTAACTAAATATCAATTTCTAGCACTACCAGCAAGATGGCTTTCCAGAGACAGAACTTCAGAGATTTATATCACAGTGCAAAGACTTACCAAACTCTGGCAGGTACAGGTTAGAGGAGGAGAGCTCTGCATCTCTCTTCTGTTGTTGTAACGGTATGTATCTTTATTAAAATTATACATGAAGGTATATGCAAAAGCAGCATGCCACAACATGTCCCTGTTATAATGTTTATGAAGAGCACTTCATTTTTTCGGGGGGTGGAGGGGAAACCCTCCATCACCCCAACATAAAAATCCCAAACTAGTTCTAAAACTTTAGAATGGAGCACTTTAGCAAAAGGTCAAAAAACTCCTTAGGAGAGGTGAGGAAACTTGCAAATTAAGAATCGCTTCACATGAAAAGCAGTACAGAAAGTTAGACAGTATATACAGTAGCTTGGGAACCCTGTATGTGTAATGTGCAAGCATTAACATTGCCTATACTCACTGCAATAGACAGGACTCCATCAGTGTCTTTTTACCCCCTTTTTAATGATGCCTTGTGCAGTAAGGTGTTCTAACTTAAATGGTAGTGGGCCTGAAACTTAGGGAGAAAAGCTTGCCAAGATTTTAGGACAGCATGCAGTTTAAGATCGTATCACAGCACCTGGAAAAGCATTGCCTAACTTCCACTATGGAGAGCTTAATGCTTCAGTTATTTGAAGCTTTGTTTCTTCAGGAATACTGATTGCAGGATGCATGGTTTATATTTAACCTGGCTGGCAGCAACTCTGAGTTTTGCTTGTTGAATGGTCCTTTGGTGGGGGAGCCTTAAAATACTTGCAGCTAGGTTAAAAAGATCAGAGACATTTGCAGCTTCTTGGTATTGGGCTTTTCTGGTGTGCTCTGTTGCTATATGCCAGACAGATTATATTTATGAAGGGGAGAAGATGGGGATATATTTCAGGACAGGGAGAAAACAGAGCCTTACTGGAGATGAAAGTGTGGGATGAAGCAGAGCAGGGCATCTTGCTCCTGGGTAAAGGGCACAGGCATGTTAATATTTCCTTTTTTGCACACACCTCAGTTTAACCAGGCAAGAAACCCAATATGAGGCAGGACTGGGTGGGGATGTACTTTTCCCACTGGCTGTAAGACAGGGAATGGACCTCCAGAGGAGCATTCAAAAAGGAAAACTTGGGTACTCTCAGCAACTTGTTCTTCAGTATTGGGCATCCAGCAGCTGCAGACTGTGGACTCAAACAGAGCTGTAGGCATTTAAGTGCCACATTTCAGAGCCTTGTTTCCTACATGGGTTACCTACTCTTCAATTGTTTTGTCCCGGTGCCAAATGTCTTGATCCACATGCATGCTTCATATCATGCACGTTAATGTTACGGACTGTTTTTTTGTCTGGAAATAGTGTGTTTCTTTGTTTAGAAGCTAGATCAGGGGCTGACTTTGCAGTTGCCTGCAAATACTGGACATTGCTCCATTATCTCTATTATTGTGGCCATCTGGTTTGACTTTAAAACAAATGATCTGTAGGAAGAAGTATGTATCTTGATGTTGCATTATGGCTTCTGCTCCTTAATTAGTCATAGGGTCCTACAGGACATACAAGGCTCAATTCTTTCACATATTCAAAATGTTTTATGATAATTCATAGCAATTTCTTAACAGGGTATGTCAAATTAGTAATTAAATAGTTCAGTTATTTTTAAGGCTCCTTGTACAATGAAACTGTTACTTTGATGCGTGTACCTGACAACTTTTCCCCCTCTCCTGTGCAGGTTGTAGTGAACATATGTAGTGGATTGTGGGAATGTATCATGGAGGCTTTAAAGGAGCACATACTGCAAGAACTGTAAAGTGGAGCTTGTGGAAAACCTTATACCTAAAGCCTGAATTTGCTCTTCTCAAAAAACAGTGTAAGCCTGTGGCAGAAGCTTATGGTAAACTTTCTGCTTAGGCACCCTCATTACTAGTTCAGGGGCTTGGGGGGGTTGTTCTTTATTAGCTTTGTCCTATTTGTTTCCTCAGTTAAATTGCGCAGAGGGCATTAAAAAGCTGTCTTGTGTTCAGCGACTTGGATAGATTATGTGAGTAGACTAGAAATGTAGTAGCTTTCAACAATAAGTAAAAATAGTGCTGGACAACTGCAACTTTGAACATCGACCTAACCCTCAGTACTGCAGGCTTTATCTGGCTGTGGCTGACCCGTCACTGAATGAATGAAAGCTACTCTAGAGCTCTCAGCATCTTTTGTTTATCTGCACTCATAGTACAAATAAACTAAAGCTATAAAGTTTGCTATAATTTGGTTCTGGACACATTAGAGCAAATGGATGCACAACCCATTCAAATACATCTGAGAGCATAAACCAGGTATTCTTATAAGCATAAGTACCACTTGATGTAAGTAGCAGCCTCTTCTCAGAGGGGCCAGGGATATGCCAGGCCAGAACTGAAGCTGGAGGGGTGAGTTGTGGGGAGGAAATGTAGATGTTCTCCTATATCCAGAGCTGGGTAGGATCAGTTACAGTCTTCAGCTTCACAGTGTGCTGACCTCACATTTTTAAAGGAAAAGTCAGACAAAGGCACTTTCAAAATATCTATTTTTTTGTTTGAAATCTTCCTCTGGTACACAAGTCTGTAAACCTGAAGTTTAAACTAAAACTAATTTAAATACACAGAAGATTCGTCTCTGAGAGTCATATCTCTCCACGCTTTAGAAACTGGATGTTTCCTACCTAACCTGGTACTGTCGGTTGCTGTCTTAAACATTAGATTTGATAAATGTTCAGTTTTCACAACTTAGTTTATAGACCTTGTTGATTGTGATACCATTTAATGGATGCCTTATTTTCTGTAGTCTGTTTACTCTGGGAGCAGAACAGAAAACCAAAGGGAAGCATATTTTAGATAACTTACGTTTGTGAGCAGCATTCGTGTAGCTGTGTGTGATAATGTATAATGCTGTGCACATGAGTGGAGGACACTAAACATGTTCTTTCTGAATGTTTAAACATTGTAAATGTGCTACAATAAACAGTTCCAGCTGCAGTAAGAACTGGGTGTGCCAATATTAATTTTAAGAGTAAATATGTTGTGAGGTTAATATGGGAGCTTTTTTTTTACAGCAGTACGCAATAATTGGCGTGAAACAGCATGTGCAGTGTGTGAGCTTGCATTTCGTGTAGTTAAGATAGTTCCTGTGTACCTTGGTGAGGACCCGCTCCCATGTGATCCTGTTCAACAGCATTTCAGACTTTGTCATAGAAACAAATAAGCAAGTGTTAAACCTTACATTATGCGTACATTATGTGAAATTCAGCAAAAGCAAAACAAATGTAACATGTAGGCAGAACAGATGATTCACAGTATCTGAGAGTTTCCTGTACTGAAGTCCTTGTCTTCCAACAATCCCCTAAGATTGAAGAGTTTTGAAGCTTTTCAAGAAGATTCAAGGCAATCTGGCCTTGAAAAGCAAATATTAAGTGACTGTGTTTTCTGTTGACACATTAAACTCCTTATGGATCTTTGACACCACACAACATATGTATAACATGAACATCACTATTGTATAAAATAGTTTGTGCAAGGAATTCTGACAAGAGTGGCAAGCACTTTAAGATCACTCAGATGCAAGCAGCTGACTTATTAGTAAAGCTTTTTCATACAGAGTTAAGAAAAAGCGAAGATTAATACTTTGCTCAAAATGCAAGTGCATTTTGTAAACAGCTGTGGACTTCTTTGTAAATACAGTTACAAGGCAAGTAGTCGTCTGATTTCACTCAGAAATGGGGCAAAGCATGCGTTTTGTCACTGTTAACTTATGAAATTGGCAACAAATTTCAACACTTGACAGAGCTCTAAAATATCAAATTCCGATACCGCTTTATAGAAGCAGGGAGAAGGCATGTTTCCCAAAGCAGGAAAAGATACTGTATAGAGATTCACTCAACTCCTAATAGGAGGAATCTTCCACTGAAGACTGGTTTCTGTCACCTGAAGGACAAACTTCTTTGTGAAGCTTGCTTTGCTGTCAAATCCCTGTTAAGAGTCTTTAAGTAATGACCTGTGCTTGTGCTACAGCTAAAAAGTCAATCAACTGAGACACAGAAATCCAATGGAAAACCACGCTCTACTACTCCTGCTGGAGCACACAGCTTCTAATTTAGCATTGCTGGCAGTTGTGTGGGTTTGGGAAGGAAAGAGTTGATGAATGGTGACTTGCCTTCAAATAGTAATGGCAGGGTCACAGTATGAAGCCAGAGGGGAGGGCTAACTAAAAGGAGTAGAAGGATGTGTAAAGCAAAGGATCCGTTGGGGTGGGAGGAAAAGAAGGCACAACTGCTTATGAAGATAGCACAGCGACAATTGCAGGCTGTTACATGACAGAAAGAACAGTTCCCTGGAAGGTCACTGGCTTACACCTCCTCAAAATGTCCAGTCATGACTGCAAAAATAAATACTGCTTGTCTCACATATCTGGTATCTATCTGGGTTTTGTTTAAGAAAACCAGATACTCAAGCATGTATTGTTCACCTTGTAGTGCTGCTGGTAGTTTAAGTGCTTGCTGTCCATGTTTCTGGCCTTGATCCTTGGTGTTCAGGATCTTTATCTGCCAAAGTATTCCACCCACCTGAGAAGAAGCCAGTCACTATTGTTTTTCTAGCCTACTTGCTGCATTTGAGATGCGGTGCAGCTCTGCCAGGAGATCTGCGGCTGCTGCTGTCCTCTGTGTGGTGGGGCTTTTAAATCTTCATGTCAATGTATGATGTGCTTGTAATGGCCCTGCAGAGACAAGATCTTACGCTAAAAAAACCCCTTGTGCCTTCAACAGTATCAGTAATCTCAATATTAGTAAAGCTAGTAATACATGTAAAACTGCATCCTGGAGACATTGGTATCTTTATGCTGATACAATCAAGCAGGCATAGATAGAACTGTAAAATGCAGATGGGGAAAGCAAAGAAGCAGATAAAGCTTCAGATAAAATTCATTATGCTTAAAAATGCAATTCTAAGGAAAACGAGGCTCTTGGTGTTGTCCGAGAAGTTTTGGAGGGGTAAGAGTTCCTTTGTTTTAGCTCTCACTGCCTGTGGAAAGAGTTGCCCAAACAATACTGACCGCGCGTACTTCCTCATGAAAATAAGTTGCAGGGCGCTAAACCTGGGTAGAAGCTGCTTCCCACCAAGGCTCATTTCAATGCCATTTCGTGCTGCAGCAGTGAGAACTTGTTTTCAGCAGAGCTCAGAGATGGTAACAGAATGAAGTTACACTGGGGGGGGAGGGGGGGCGTACTTGTTTCTAAGTGCCAGTTTCCATGATGGGTCAAAGCATATTCTCAAGGGAAGGTAACAGTATGCATGCAAAAGAGGAAGAAACCAAATCCATATATGCTCATATCTTACCAATTTAAAAGAAAATGTGTAAAGGCATAATTTATCTCTGGCAGATGGGGGAAAAACACATGCTACAGTAAAAGACCAAACCTGTGACTGCGTATGTCGAGACCATCATCTTGCCTGAAGATTCCACTTCTGCTCCTGCTTCTCCCTTACACAGTGTGATTGTAACCAAACACAGCATCATCTGAGAGTATTACTTAAGAGATGCATGCTGCCCATCCCCACCGCGTGGGCAGGCAGAACTCACAGTTGCTGTGATGAAGCCTCTTGTGAGTCTGTGTTCTGTTTTCACACAGAAATCATAGAGTTGTTAGGGCAGGAAGGGACCTCTGGAGATCATCCAGTCCAACCCCTCTGCCAAGGCATGCCCACCTAGAGCAGGTTACAGAGAAACACATCCAGGTGGGTTTCGAATGTCTCCAGAGAGGGAGACTGCACAGTGTCCCTGGGCAGCCTGTTCCAGTGCTCTGCCACCCTCAAGATAAAGTTCTTCCTCAAGTTGAGGTGAAACTTCTTGTGTTTCAGTTTACGGCCATTGTCCCTCATCCTGTCGCTGGGCACCACTGAAAAGAATCCCAGAACACCCTAGGGGGTTTTTTTAAACACCCCGGTTTGCAGTAACCACTTTAAACCACATCCTCTGCGGAACAAAGCACCTGTTCAGCTGCAGAACGGCTTGCTCTGCAGTGGCTAACCTACCCTGACCCAACAATCTGCCCCCCGTGTTGCATCCCATAGCACGCGTCTCAGCACCGGTCCCTCAGCCCAGAGCAGACCCGCGGCAGCTCCACCTGCTGCAGCGGGGCGGGCGCGCACGTGTGCAGCGGGCGCCCTCCTCCGCCCGGGCCCCATAAAGCCGGCGCTGTCGGCGGGGCAGGGTGTGGGGCTCGTTGGCGGCATCGGGCCGTTCGGCCCAGTCCGCTTCGGTCGTGGCGCCGGCTCTACCCGGTCCGCTGCGGGTTGCTGGGAGCCCCGCCGAGCCCCCGCGGCCCCAATGGAGATCTCCCTCAAGTACCTGCCCGGCGGGCGGGCCGCAGCCAGCGGGTGAGCGGGACGGGGCTGCAGGCGCTGCTGGACGCTCGGGTCGTCTCGCACGGCGCGGCAGTGAGTGGGGCTCAGGGCGTTCCTTCGGCTGCGGGAGGGGCAGAGCGCCCCAGGGCACAGCGGCCGTGTGGGGCCGCGATAACGGGCGCGTCCCGCTGCCCCGGGGCAGGGAGGCGTGGGGTGCCCGCTGGTACCGCGCCCCGCAACGTTCAGGCCCCTGGCGAGCAGCGCGGGCGGAGGGGTTACTCTGAAGCCGTGTGTTCAGCTGGCAGCACAGGGTAGGTCCGACCCGCCTGGTCGCTTGGGGTCCGCGCTGCCCGGCCACTCGGCAGCCGCAGAGCTTCCCGCGTATAGCGAGGCGGGTCCCGCGGTCGCGGTGGGGAGCTGCGGAGTGTTCGGCGTGTGCCCCTTGCTCTAGCTGCTGCCTTTGGTAGTGGAGGCTGTTGGTGCTGCTCCTCCGGCAGCTCAGTGGCTGGTAACGCTGTCAGCCTTGGAAAAGGAGTAGGTTTTCGCCCAGTTTCTTAGAGTTCACCTTCCTGAGGAGTGCGAGGCCATGCCCTCCTCTGGGCGAGCTGTGAACTTGGTGAAAGAGCATGAAGGTGAGGCTGGAGTTGCTCAGTCTGATCTGTAGAACTCTGGCTTGTTCTCTGTTTTTTCTCTTCCCACCCTACCAATTTTGTCACTACCTCTCGTAGAGCGCAGGTAGACTTTTTTCAAGGGCATGTACGAATAGGGCAAGGGGGAATGGCTTTAAACTGACGGAGGGGAGATTTAGATTAGATATTGGGAAGAAATTCTTCCCTGTGAGGGTGCTGAGGCCCTGGCACAGGCTGCCCAGAGAAGCTGTGGCTGCACCATCCCTGGCAGTGTTCAGGGCCAGGTTGGACGGGGCTTGGAGCAACCTGGTCTAGTGGAAAGTGTCCCTGCTAGTGGTAGGAATTTGGAACTGGATGAGCTTCAAGGTCCCTTCCAACCCAAACCATTCTAGGAGTCTATAAATGTTCTGGACCTGGAGCTCTGATGGACGCTGTTGGTGTTTCTCCTGTAGTGAATTACTTGTTACAAAGTTCAGATCCACTTTTTAAAAACATTTTAGGCACTTGATTGAATGGTGCTTTTTCTGCTAGGTGAAGAGCTGTGTATTGAAAGTGTATTTCATAAGTAGGTAACTATACACTGTAGTCACTACTGTTAAAACCTCTTTCTTGAATGGAATGCTGAGCTTTAAATGCCTCACTACAAAACCTTATCCAAATAACACATTGACCTGCCAGATACAGCATTGCAGCGGTGGCTATAGTAATGCAACTTTTAGAATTGAATCGGTAACCATTATTATTTGTGACACATGATACTTAATGGCAGTTAGATATACATGTAAACATGCTTAATAGAGTTAGTAGTCATTCACAAAACTTGCTTGTGTCAGTGCTTTACAAAACATACTGTGGAAACCTACTAAAAGGTGTTAGTTACTGTGTCTGAATGGAGTTGATCCATTACTCAGACTTGAGCTGGGTGTTTTGTGTGGATTATTTGGCTGATAAACATTTGGTAAGAACTAGATGGTTTGTTTTAAATGCGGTAAGTCATTGTTAATCAGAGCTTTTTAATGCTTCGGCTGAAGGTTCTAGTTCTGCAGAATTAATGCAGTTTATTTGGATGTTACTTTGAATCTGTCCTAGTAACAAATACATTCTACAACAATTGCCATATTTCATCTATTGACAAATTAATTATTTCTTAAATACTACACCAGAGAATGTCTGTTCTATACTGGCAGGCAAAGCCCAACAGCAATACAGGCTTGAATCTCATGGCTTCCTCTTACACTGAAAAAGTATGTTGCTTTCCTTGGCTGAATTTCCTACTCACAGTTTCCGCAGTTAACTAATAAAGGAAGCTAAAGGCATCAGTGGAAATAATCCCTAGCCAGTGGAGTTAAGCGAGAGTTGTGTAAATGTGAAAGTATTGTTGTTAGTAAACATCATACTTTTTAGAACAGTAAGGGCTTGAAAGACAGCTTTGGAAAAACCACCATGTCTTCTGTGGCATGTATTTGATTATCAAAGGAAATGGTGTTTGTTATGAAGTTTGCTGTTTGATTTTTAAGATCTCTCACTACTGATACTCTTACTGAAAGCGTCAGGGAGGATTTTGCTGAGGTCGTGGAGTGGTTCTTATGTCACACCTTTGTGCTTTAAGTCTTGACCAGATCCAGCTTAAACCTGCTCTGTTTCCCCTTTCTTCCTCACCTACTGCTATGAGTTTTACTCTGGATTAGATCTTGTTTGCTATGTACTCACACGAATGCTTGTGCCTGTTCAAGAGCAGCTGTTACAGGAGTAGCAATGTCTATGAGTGTCAGTGCAGGATTGAAGAACATATGTACCTGTTTCCCTAGAGAATACTTGTCCATAATTATCATATCCTTTTCTGTCAGATGTGTTTAAATTTAATTTTCTTAAACATTATTAGAACAACTCTAGTATGTTTTTATTATAAATCTAAATAGGAGTGTACCATGGTTTCTTTTTCTTGCAAACTTTGCTGTGTTTTTCTTGTCTCAAAACCAGAATCAGCTTGCCTCCCATAATCTTCATGAATGAGTGATTTAAGGCTGTGCAATAGAGAGAACCTTTGAGCTTCTAATGTTAAAATAGATTTTTGGGGTTATTTCACTTCCTCTTATGAGGAAACATCACAGTATTTTAACTCATTTCTCTTCCTGGGAGACAGCTGGCTCTAGCAAATCAAATGTCCTTTGTGGTCTACAGTTTGGGCTTAAATATCTGTACGCTTTAGACATGGGAGCACAAAAGAAGTAAGAATGCATCTGAAAACTTGGAAACCATGCTTTTGGTTTTGACCTCGAGAGAAAATGTTATCCTTTATAAAATTCAGAATGTGGGGGGTAATTTTCTGTGTGGTAACTGGAACTGATAATTGGTTTCTGATACCGGCTTCAGGTATGATACATTACTAACTGGTAATTGGCTTCAGATACGATTGCTCAGTCTTAACACATGGAGGAGAAAAATTACAAGCTTGGTTCTGATCTTTGTGTGAAGTAGGAAAGTTCTGACAATTACAGTACTGGAAAACAGGGTTAAAAAGACCAGGAAAAGGGGGAAGTTTTCAAAGTCCCGTTCAGTGGAGGGGGAGAAACTCGGAGTGATTTAAGACTCCCACAACAGCAGAGCTCTGTGCTTGGTCCTCTGATTTCTTTTTTTCTTTTTTTTTTTTTACATGCCCGGATATTTAAACAAATAAATGCCTATGAATTTAGCCCTTAAAGCTGCCTGTTCGTAACAGAAGCATGCTATGAAGCCTGCTCTGGTTGTTTAGTCTTCAAGAAACCTTTTTCTGGTGGTAGAATGTGGGTTATTCAGAGAAATGTGTTAACAGTGACCTCCGTTTCAAACACTTAGTTTTGAGAAAGAGCTAAATGTGTACTTGCTATACTATTACAGAGCCTCATATTTAATACCGGTTTCCTGAGAAATAGTTGTGTGGATGTTGTGTTTTGATCATATGTGATTGAATGCTTCTTTTTTTTTAATGATGCGATATAGGGAAATAGTTCTTGCATTTTGTTGCAAAGCAGAAAACTGTTACAGACCTTTTATGTCATGCGGTGATTTGAGGTGAAACTGCAGTATGAGGAAATTGCTAAAACATTCTCTTGGTTTCTAATTGACATATTATTTGTGGCAGAAATATGATGGCTCAGTCAGATTTAGATCTGAAAGAGGCCGCTTTGAAAGAGGATCTGAAGTTCTACTTCATGAACCCATGTGAAAAATACAGAGCAAGACGACAAATACCATGGAAACTGGCTTTGCAGATTTTGAAGATACTTATGGTTACTACACAGGTAATCCTTCTCTGCTTTTACTCTTGGAAAGCATAGCAATGATATGCAGGAGAAAGGTCTGTGGTTCTGGGCATTTGCCATCCCTGGATATTTATTACTGACTTGAGCTTCCTGCTTCAGTCCAGATAGAAAAAAGTAGTAGGAAAGGTGTGTTGAAGGGGCAGAATAACACAAACTAAATTAGGAAAGCTTCCTGGAGGTTTTGTGGCAGTATTTGACCAGATATTTTGCTGGTTTTAAGATAATACTTTAAAGCAAGTGATGCAAATTATTTAGTGGTAACCACTAAATCCAACATCATTCAGGCTTGCTGTCACAGTATGTTCTGCTTCCTGTTACGGTCATAGATTAGAGTTTCATTGGACTTTCAAAAGTGGTATTTCTTGAAGTCTAGTCAGTAACTTGAAATGTACATGTCCAATGTACATGCTATGGTTGAATGAAAATGCTATGGTCTCCAGTGATGATGGGAATGACTTGGTCACAAGAATCAGATGTTCCCCTTGCTTCTGTCCTCAAATGATGCATTTCAAGCAGTCAGGTACCTGGCTGGTAGAGGCGAAGAAGAGGGAATGTTTAAACTGCACCGGTATCACAGTGTGGCTGGTTATTTTACAGTTCGCTAAGAAATGGTGGCTGGGGGTTGAGGGAAGCAAAATGGGATGCATGTATAAGTAGAAATTACTTTTCTGGACCTTTGAAATGCAAGACTCTGACATTTGAGTGTTTGCAAGAACAGCAAGTATACAACTCCTAAAAGCATGCTGACTTGCAGGGTTACAGGTTTGTGTTTGACTTGACCGCTAGAAGGAAGCATCCCTCCATCTTGGGCGTGCCTGTGTTTTATTGCCCGCTCCTGCTTTTCTTCTCCCTGCTGGAAGTGTGACAGGCTCTTGGGCCCCACTTGTCAGACAGTCTGTGTGCCAGAGTCCTGACAGGGTTCTGCCTGCAGGCAGGACTGGAATGCAATGGTAGGTCTCTCTAGGCAGGGCGAGCTAAAATAAGTTATGTACACTAGTGCTGGCACAGTTGCGACCTGTAGGGGCTGAGCTGCTGAGACCAGGGAGCATGTTTAGGTGCATGGAGGGGGGAGAAGAGAGTGGGCAGTGTGAGTACAGTGTAGGCTAAGAGGAAAGGGTGTCCCATGTTTACTGGCAGCTATACCTTGGATTGTGTATTCAAAGACAGGGCAGTAACCATTGTGTGTCAATGAGGAGACAAAGTACAGCTTCACATGGCTCTGAAAAGGATCAGAACTTTCAGTCTATCCTGACTGAAATTCTTGGGGGAATTGCTGAACCTATGCTTTTTTCTGTCTGCTCTCCCAGTCTCCCACTATGCCTTGTGAGCAGAAGCGGTGCAATGCTCTGTGCTGCTTGGCTTCTGAAAGCCACAAGATTTTTCTAGGTTACCACTTAACATTCTTCTTGTCAGACCTGGGTCTTGCTCAGATGCCAGGCAGGTAATAGACAAGAGAAGGGAAATAGTGTCTGAAGGAAGAGGTGTTGCTGCTATAGGGACATCTCAAATGTGAGCTAATAGCAAAAGGTCCGGTTCAGTGAGCATCTCTCTACTTCAAGAGTCTTGCCCTCAATCTGAAAGACAAGCTAGCAGCTGGGATATCTGCTTGCCTGGAAAGCAGAAGAGGCTCCTGTCCCAGTGTGGGCAGTAAATCTTATTCCAGTCCTCTGCTGAAATCCCCCAGGGAAACCCTGCTGTGTATGGTTTATTTCCCTGTGTTGCAGCTGGAAGAACCCTGATTTTATTTAGTGAATTTTTAGAGATAATAGCTAGAGTGCTGCGGCTCTGCTTGTACCATTCGGTTGGTGATTATTTTTTTCTGTAGTCAGCTGAAAATACAAATAGTTGATTTAAAACATGGCTAAAAGCATGAAGATTCAGTTTTTAGCCTGAAGACTGCATATGCACAGCAGAGTTGACATCCCCTTTGCCATTTCCTGGCTGTGTACTTTGCTGTACAACCAGCCTTGCACCAAATGGTCCTGCTGTGTGTGTTCTTTTAGCCTGCCCCAGGTCTAAGCAATTACTTTCTGGGTTGAAAGATGATGTATTCCACTGAAGGTGTAAAAATACTAGGTGTGCTTTCCAGTTGATGTTTCAAATGAAGGAATTTGGAAGTTAGTGGAGCCTGTGCTGTGGGGGATTTCTAAGTTCACAGTTCTCTTGCTTGTGGTTTCTAACTCTTGCTTCTTCCCTTCTGCCAGTTTCTTTTGGAGCTTGGAAACTCCATGCACTAATGGAAGTTTCACATTTGCTATTAGTAAGCAGTTTAAACCTAGGATGAATGGTTAGCTATTTGTGGCTTGGGATATCCTCATGCTACTATGCCTGTGAATAAACTGTTGTTGCTTGGTTATTTTTCAGCTCCTGGGGTCCGTTTATGTTTTCCTTGGTGGTGGTGGGAATGGGAGCATCCATATGGTAGGGCAACCCAAATCCTGAGTAGTAATTCTGCTGTCTGTTTCTGCTTCTCATTATAGCCTCCTTAACCAGCACCTGGGTCAGGCAGGTGATGCTTTTTGTTGCTGTGGGGTCCCACATAGGTTTGCTCTAATTCTGTGCCATGCCAGAGGTAGGAAGAATGTGCAGGAATCTGTCCCATAGCAAAGGAGGGCATTCCTGGGGTAGCAGGTTGTGCTGTTAACTCTTCTGGCATTTGCATCCTTGACAAAAGTTTTGGCAAATTCCAGTGAGAGTGGTTGGTCCAGGATGCATGAAAAGTGGCAGTGATCTATCTGCCTGGTTAGTTCCTGCCCTGTAAGTTTTGGAATCGCTGGGAGACTTGGTTTTATGTTTCTCATAACCCTTCTTGTGGTAACCTTTAGTATTCTTATGGCATTAGTTAACAGATTCTTTGCTCCTGCTGTAGCAGGGGTTACAGGCACCTTTCTATCTTGTGTTTATTATAATTCAGAGCTGTTTGCTAAATGTTGGTTCTTGACCAATGTTCAGAATTCAAATTTATTTTCTTTTTTCTTGTCAGCTTGTTTTTTTTGGTTTGAGTAACCAGCTGGTGGTCTCATTCAAAGAAGAAAACACTGTTGCTTTTAAACACCTCTTCCTGAAAGGCTATTCTGGAGTTGATGAAGATGACTACAGCTGCAGTATATATACACAACAGGATGCTTATGATAGCATTTTTTATGTTATTAACCAGGTAAGTGTGTGTTTATAATGTCTTTATAAAGCCAAAGCTATAGCTATAAATTCCTGCTAAGGTGTCATGGTTTAAGGTTCTGGTTTTCTGTCTCCATTCTTGGATTTCAGTTTTGGTGTTTCAATGGATCAGTGGGGAGTCCTGAAGTTCATGTGTAACATCTGCATTTTCATCTCTTGGAGATGAAGCTAAACCAGAATCTTACTTAGGTAGTACTGAAATCCAGAAAGTCAGAAAATTGCTCACCTTGCATGAACTGGAACCTTTCTTTAGGTCTTATTTTGAAGACCTATAGGGCCGAATATACCTATGCATGGTATTAAAAAAATTCATGCTTACAGCTATACTGAATTGCAGCTTTGTAGTGAGTGCCAGAGGCCTCAAATGGGGGGTATGGTACTTCCGGGAATGTAGGGGCACTCACCCTGCTTTAGGGATGGTATTTTAAAGAGCAGTCCCTTTACAATCATGGGAGGAAAGGGGAGGAGGAAACCTAGGATGAAAATTCAGTAAGAACTTTTGTATTTTACTGACCATTAATAGGTTCAGAAGTCACAACCTGAAGGGGTAAGGGGAGGGGTGTGTGTGTGTAAAATGAAATGTCTCTTGTGCTTGGGTATGATGATAAGCCCAGAAACAATTCACACTGGATAAATGGAGAATGGCTTTAAACCATCTTTCATTTTCCCTGACCTCAGGACATCAGCTCTGACATTAGATTTAAAGCAGTTTTGCTGCTTCAGTTATGCCCAGCAGGCATCCTGGAGCCACAGAATCCTTAGAGCCAAGAAGGCTATACCTACTTCTTAAACATGGCACTCACATGGGGGCTTGCTGCTCCTCTGCCATCTGCTCTAGGCAGAGCCATCAGCAGATCAAATCTGCTGTCTCTGCCGTCCTGGACAAGGCCAGGACTCTTACTCCTGGTACCTTAGAGTGTTGAAGTAGTTTTCTCGGTCTTCCTTTGAACTCTCAGTATTGCCACTATTTCTGCTATAAACTGTGCTTGTTTTTCTTCTTTGCTTGCTTTGTCTCCCTTTCCTTCTTTTGTAGGCACTAAGGCTGAGGTGAAGTGCATATAGAAGACAGTAGAGAAATAATAGCTTTATATCCTCAAGAATGAGTCGATGTGTGATACAGGCATCAGAAAAAGGTCTCTTCATAAAATGTCTGTGTATAAATGTAGACATATGCTTTAAGGAGGTTAAACTTGTGTATTCTGTGCTTTAGTGTTGTATGGAGTTCCTAAAGCTTTTTGTTGCATGTAAGGCTTCATAGAGTCTGCCTCCAGGTGAACATTATGACTGCTGTTGCTGTTTGGGGGTTTGTTCTGTTTTGTTTCTAAAGGATGCCTGCTGGGAAGAGCCAACCCTGGTGATTCCTAATGTAAAAGCAAGGCTTTTTTCGAGAATGGACAGGTAGAAGACATAGGCTTTGGTGTTTTAATTTGAACTGCATGGTTGGTGGAGGGCTTGCAGGAATGGGGCAAGCAGAGGGATATAATATCACAGAAGATGGTAATAGTGCGCAGCGAAACTTGAGTTGTAAAAACTGAATTTTAGGTTTTGTGTAATGTACCCCTGGGGTATTTTCACACTTTGGGGGCACACACCTCCCCTTCCTCCCCCTACAAGACGCCAACAACCAAAGACCCCAAACATACTTTTCCACTTCGAAGAGTGCGCAGCTTTTCCTTGCTCCTCTCCTGCATCCAATTTGGAAGTTTCTATTGCGAAGAAGCAGTGTGGAGTTGTTACACTAGTACCTGCCCCGTGGCAGAGTCTGTGGGGCCTGGATGTTCTCCTGTCTGCCCTGTCTGGGGCTGCTTAGAAATGTATCAATGGGAATTTTGCTCTTACTCTTTTGTAGTGTTCTTTGGAAGTGGCATGCGAGTAACCCAGAGCCATGTGTTCCACTGTCAGGAGGGCAGGGGCTGAAAACACATGTGGACAGAGCAATGGCTGTTAGATGCAGTGATGTAGAGATTTCTTCAGAGGGATGTGGAGCTATGATGAACGGCTGTTTCCATTCACTTGACCTGCCTTAGGCTTGGCTTCCTTAATTTACTCTTAGTTAAGCTAATGTTCTTCACCTAGTTCTTAACAGGGTTTGGGGGCTGTACTTTTCCCCCAGGCTGTCTAAACTTGTTGCAAACTCAGCTGTGAGGACTTGAACCGTGCGGCACCAAGGCAACCCTTTGGATGGAAGCATGGGAGCTCCTGCTGCAGTTCTTTTTGGATGTGGAGTGTGTGGTGGTTAATGACTGCTGGGATTTACTTTTTACCCCACAACGTGGGCCAGTGGCCTTAATACCCATAGAAAGGAGGAAATGGGATGACACTGAATGATTCATGATAACAAAATCCATGTTTAAGGGAGAAAAAACAGCTAACAATTTAGTTTCTTTAGGAATGGGGAAGCCTTGTTTGGCTTCCCATGTTTATTTACTTCAGGCATTCTGGGAAACTGAATGCTTCCTTCAGAGCAGACCGGTGCTGTGTGTTGCCTTGAGCTCTTTTGCTAGGTGAGGTAATGGTAAAACCCCTAATGAATTACTAGAGGTTTATGCGTTATTTCTCAAAGGGCTATGGTCTGTTTGGCTTCTCTTGAACAACATTAACTGGTGCTATGCTGAGCTGGCAGGCAGCTGCCTTGCCTTCATGGTGGGTGATTGATCTCTTCAGGTGCTCAGGAGCCAAGAGCTATGGGCAGAGCTGTGCCCCAGGGGTTTGACTCACTTATGCAGAACTGGAAGGTGTGACCCCTGGGATCAGAGGATATATCTTGCTTCCCTCAGACACTGCGGATCTGGAAGGCAACTTGTGAGAGGGCTGGACTTGAATGGAGTTCTTTAGTGGTGCCCAGGGCTGATCCATGAGTGGCTAATGCTTGGCTTGGTGTAACTTTATTCACTTCCATTTCTAGCCCGTGTCTTTAGGTGTATCTTGTGTATGAAAAAGGTGACTTGTGCTGTATTTAGAGTGAGTGGAAAAAGAAAGTACATTCCTCATAGGCATGTTTTTGTGTCATGGCTTAACCCCAGCTGGCAACCGAGTACCATGCAGATTCTAGCTCACTCCCCCTGCCCTGGTGGGATGGAAAGAACTAGGAAAAGGTAAAACCTGTGAGTTAAGAGCAGTTTAATAATTGAAATAAAATTAAATGTAATAGTAATGAAAAGGGAGACAGCAAAAAGAGGAATAAAACCCAGGAAACACAACTGGTGTGCAATACAATTGCTCACCACCTGCTGACCGATACCCAGCACAACCTGAGCAGTGATTGACTCCTTCCAGGTAACTCCCCCCAGTTTATATACTGGGCATGATGTGCTGTGGTATGGAATACCCCTTTGGTTATTTGGGTCAGATGTCCTGTCTCTGATTCCTCCTGGTTTCTTGTGCCCCTCCTCACTGGCAGAGCATGAGAGACTGAAAAGTCCTTGGTCAGGGTAAGTGCTACTGGCCAACAACTAAAACATTGGCATGCTGTCAGCATTATTCTCAGACTAAAGCCAAAACGCAGCCCTGCACCAGGTACTGGAGAAAAAAGTTAGCTCTGTCCCACATGAAACCAGGACCCTTCTGTGCTTGTGTAGAGCAGGCAGGTTAAATTACTCTTGGAGGCTGACCAAGCTCTGTGTGTGTTCCTTGGTTGCTGGTTATATGGTGCACATGTGGCTTCCCTTCTCTATCACTGGACAGGGAGCAGGTTTGGTTTTGCTGTGGGGGTGGATTTGATAAGAACTGTGGCTTGGATTGTACATAAAGCAGTAGAGTTTCAAGTGGTGTGAAAGCTGAACACCTTCTTGAGATGAATACATAAGATATCCCTGGAGTGTGTATGGTTAGTAGCAATACTACAATGAAGTTGCTGCTGGGCATCTCATTAAAAGCTGTGTGCTGGTTTGCTGTCTGGCATGTGGGTAAGCACAAGCATTTGCTGTCAGTGCAGTAGGTACTGGGCTCCCTGTCACTGTCACCAGCATGCCAATTGCTACTAATTAGTGGCCAGCAGCCCTCTTAGCTTCCCATGTGAGATCCACTCTCAATTTACAGGCTTTATGTGAAAGTAAAGCTTTTTTTATTTTATCTTTATGTAAAAGCTGTATTGATACATATAACTTTGAGATTACAAGTTACTATCTAATGTAAAAAAGATGACTATCTCTAACTTAATGCTTCTGTTTTGTTTTTAAACCAGTACAGGCAATTAAAGAATGTATCCCTGGGGACCCTCGGTTATGAACATGAAGGATCAGGTTTAAAAATCTGTAAACAACAGTACAAGAAAGGCACAATGCTCCCTTCCAATGATTCACTGAACATAGATGTTTCTACTGAAACAGGTATGGTACTGTTGTACTAAAAAATGTCTTGCTGTGGAGCACTTGTATTCTAATGCTAAATCAGTGGAGTTTAAAATCAGTAGCTTTTTGCATGGCAATCGCATGAGCATTGCCACTCCTCTTCCCCATTTCCCCATTGATTTTTAGTACCTGTGTAGAAATGACAGCTGTGTAGACTATAGAAAGTTCTTTTCAACTGCTGTCATTGGTGGGTTGTAGAGGTCTGTGGTTGTCTCCTCCTCTCCAAGAAGCAGGTTCAAGTACAGAATTCTACATGCTGGTCACTCTGAACATTCAGTGGTTGGGTGTCCTTCCTGCCTCTTGGAGCTGAGTCCTGGCTACTAACTGCTCACAAGCTAGTACATAAACCTGCTTCTGAGCCCACTAGCTGGGCCTCTGTATGGATAGCTTGGCTTAAAACTAACACTCTGCATGATTAGGACTTGCCCTTCAGTCTGATTAGCTCAGTTTTATTCTGTTTTCTATGCAAAGATTTTAAGGTTACAGCTTTTTCTCTTTACTTTCCAGAATGTATGTTTTTAAAGCCGCAGGAGCTAGCTGGTAAGAAGGCTGAACTGAAGCTGAACTCCTCTTTCTTCAGTCTTGAGTTTTACAGGTAAAGTGGCGGTGGAGATTTTCTGTATTTCAGCTTGTCCTTTCACATGGATATGGTGGATTCTACTTGTGCAATTTGCATATATGTATTTGTTTTGTATTTAATATATATATACGTTTTAAAACATCCAGGCTTATACAGGTTGAAATCACCTTCAAGCTGAAAGGCATTGCCCTACAGACCATCCATGCCCGTGAATTGCCTGACTGCTATGCATTTCAAAATACTGTAAGTGAATATGAGGTATTGCACTTCTGACACTGGATATGGAAGAGCTAAAGCTAAGGGGTAGGCATCATCCTCCTAGCTAGACTGCAAGGAAGAAGCAATTGAGTATGTCCTGGCCCCCAGCCCTACTTCCCAGAGTCTGCTGAAATAGTGTTTCCATAGGACAGGATTGTTGTGTAACATATTCCAGCTGGTAACTTCATAACCTGGGAAGCACGTAAATAACTGTTGCTCTTCTAAAGGTTAAACTTGAAGTTTGGCTTCTGAAAGTACTAGTTTTTATGCAATACATGATGTGTTCTCAGATTATGTCTACACACAACTTATGCTGACAGCTTTCTCAAAGCTTACCTGACCAACAAGTATTAATACATACTACGTCAAAGCACATAGCAGGATTTGTTTTCTGGAAGGAAATTTAACTAGTCTTGTTTCTGATACACTTCTGTGCTTCCAGATAACTTTCAATAACAGAGCCCACAGTGGAAAAATCAAAATCTATTTTGATAGTGACACTGATATTCAAGAGTGCAAAGACTGGCACATAGTTAGCCCTGGTAAGTATGGTACGTGTGTGTTCGCATGGTAGCAGTGTTATGCATCTCCTGTGACTTTCCCTGCTCTGTAACTGTCTGTCCAGCGAGATATTCCCCATCCTGTTCATCCACCTCCAGCTCCTAAAACAAGACAATACAGCTTGTCTTATGCAAGTCATTATCTCTTTGTAATTAAGAGCTGGAAAATGATTCCATTTTGTGAGGGTATCGAGGTGAGATGACACGAGTATCTCTGTTATACTGGTGTGTGTTAGCAGCAAGTTGTAACTGGAACGAGGATGAGTTTGTATTCTATAGTTTCTAATTGTTCTGCTGCTGAGATTACTCAGATAATTTAATGCATTAACAATGGTAAATTCCAAGCTCAAACCTTCTACAGCTTTCCTTTTTTTCCCTGTAATTGAGATGTTCTTTTTCTGAAAATAAGGATTTTATTTTTGTGCCACTGCTGTTAGGTTTAATGATGTGCATGAGCATAGGGTGGTATCTGCCTGGTATTTGTAATGTTAGGGCTTGGTCTGGCAGCTAAAAAATGTGCTTTGAAGGCCCCTTCAGAAGAATAGAAGCTGTGACTGAACACTGTGCAACTGCTTCTCCCATGCATTGACTTGCTGTAAAGGACTGTGGTGGAGTATTAGTTTTTTATATATATATGTAAAACTATCAATGTGCTATATAGTATCTTGATTAACAAGTATGTCAGATGGTCTGCCTTTTGCCTGGGCAAAGCTAGCTTTTATCTGATGATACCATGTTGTACTGATATTAAAGTGGTATGTTATAGTACATTCTGAATAACTGCAAAGTATTTTGCCTTGCATCTGTATACAGTAACTTCTTAGGGCTGTCTTTCAGCCAGCTGTTCTTTAGTTTGTTTTACATGTAATTAGCAGAGGGAGCATAAATAATTCTGTAATAAAGGTGATAAACTGAAGTGCAATTGCAACAATTAAGTGTTTCCCTTTATTTTTCTATAGTTAAAATCTATGTCATGAAAAAGGTAGGGACAATTGGTACGAGTAAGCAAAGGAAAACACCTGACTTGAGTTCACATGAGGGCTTCTAAAGCTGTGGATGAAAAGAATACAGTGCAGAAAGTCAAACAAGTTTGTGATTGCAGGTCAAGGAATGAGAAATAAGGCAGGATTTTACTAATTTATTTAATTTTTAATTTAATGATGTTGATACAGGCCAAAATCTGCATTTCTTTTACCCTGTGTAGTTGTAACCCTGTTGGAGCACAAATGGACAGGTGAACTTAATGGAAAAAGAGGACACCTGCATTGATATACCCATTTATTGGTTTTATTTTGAAGAACTTGAACATACTTTTCATTCTTGTAGCCCAGTCTCTGTAGCCGTTTGCATGTAATTCTCTGATCAGTTGCGCTTATAATATGCTTGCAGGAAGAATATTTCTTATAACCTATTTATGGGGTGAGAGTGTTTAAATGTGAAATATGGGACATCTCATAGCAATTTGTGCTTGGATGTGAGGAGGCTAACTGTACTTCCTTTCCTTGACTATACAGTTCTCCAGAAGAACACTCAATATATTCTAGCCTTTGATGGATTTGTCATTTTAAGTTGCTTTGCTTCTCTCATCCTCTGCACACGATCTATTGTTCTTGCCATGAAACTACAAAAGGTAAATTCAGTGCTTATAATCTCCATGCTTGCTTTGTCTGTGGTGTTTGCTGCTGGTCTTGTGAAGTAATACATTTTGAAACATAAAGTAGTAAGGATGTTGCTCTCTTACTGTTATCCCTATCTCTAGAGATGATGTATAGATGTCTGTGGTGAACAGTTGCTAGCTGTTTGTGTAGTGCTGTAATATCGAGTATTTTGTTATATCTCCCAAGGCCAAAAAAAGGAGACTTGTTTTTTGGTGTAAGGTGTTTTGTTTTGTTCTGCTTTTTCTTTTTTTGCTTGTTGTTGTCCAGGATTTTACACAAGACTTCCAAGTCTTTGTGCTCTGAGCAACCAATGTATCCTGCACCTTCAAAACATGAATTCTTCCTTCCCTGGCTTCAGAGCAGAATTTCCATAGAGGTTTTGTCATAATTGATGCTTTAATGAACATCCCTCCAAGCCAGCTGTAGCTGGAGAAAATGTAAAGCGTAGCACATAGTCTAACTCTGGCTGGGTTTTTATTTTTCTGGGGCTGTAACCACCCTTTTTCAGTTCTTCTTTTTCTTCTTCCCCAACAATCCCTGATCAGTCTGCTGTCACCTTCTTCCCCACTCACCCTCCTTTGCAGGCTGAGGCTAGCCCTGTCCAACTTGATCTCAAGCTGCTTGCAGGGCTGTTTATCAGCAGACTTGGCTCTTCTGGTCCAGATGCTAATGCAAAAACACAGGCTGGTCCCTGAGATGTGCTGGCTTATAACTGCTAATTGACACTAACTTTGCAAGCATGTGGCTTGTGAGAGTTGGAAAAAGATTTCAGGATAGGTAGGATATGAAAGCACAAATACTTGTCTCATTTAAAAGCTATGAAGAAGATACATTGAACAAGATAAGTGAAGAGAATGCAGTTCAGTAAAGGCATTGTCAAACTGTTGTCAGGTGTAGGGCCATTAGCATTTACTCATGAGCAAAAAGAGCAAGTGAAAGCAGATGGGCAGCGTTGGGTGTGGGAAGTAATATTGCTGGCTGTATTGGAAGTGAGAGCTCTTGCTTTATAGCTCTCTTTGAGTTATTAATTCTCTTTTCCACGTGTTTGTTGAGTGCTTTTTCTCTGTTGGAGGTGGACAGAAACTTTTGCAAAGAGGGCTGAAGAGGGGATAACAAGCCATGGTTAGGCTAGTGGGGATTTGTTATGAAGTCAGCTGTTCTGTGAAACTGGTTGTCACTGGCCTAAACAGTTCTTTTTTTTTTTTCTCTTCTTTTGCTATTGAGAATGACTTCAAAGCTATTATTCCAGCAAACACTGTAGGAAAAGGGGGTATCTCAAAGTTGAGCACTGCTACACTACTGGGCATCTGTATGTGTTTTTCATCTAAGATGACCTGTAACTAACACCTAAATGCTTGTCCATAGAGATTTGTGAACTTCTTCTTGGAGAAATATAAGCGTCATGTCTGTCACGCTGATCGCCTGGAGTTCATAAATGGATGGTATGTCCTGGTAATTATCAGTGATGTGATGACAATCATCGGGTCAATCCTAAAAATGGAAATAAAAGCCAAGGTGAGAGTTTAATACTTCAGATAAAATATTAGGCTGGTTGCAAACGTGTAATGTTGGGGACAGTTTGGGGACAAGTGAAAGTGAGCTATCAGTCACTAGTCATCTTGCTTGGTTTTGCTAGTTATTCCTTAGTGTTAGTTGGACTAATAACTGGTTTCAGTCACTCTTCCCAGAATCTTTCAGTATGAGCATGTTAGCTATTTGAACATGTTATTTCCACAGTGCTCACCCTGGTATAGGGCCAGTGGGTGAACAGTTCCTAATGAACCAACTGAAAAAACCTAAACCAACTTGGGTTGTTTTTTCTGAGAGAAGTAGCAGTACTTATTGCACAGGGAAATAAGAATCATCCCCTGGGATAAAACAGAGCTCTGACAGTTTGTTAGAAGCATGACTGTTACAGCTTGCTTTCCTGCCCTGTCCAAACTACAGGCACAGACAGTGTCAGCTGCTAGTCCTTGACCTCCTAGTCTGGGCTTACTGAAATCAGTGTTCTGTCCAGCTGGCAGCTCCGCAAGGGAATTTTGGGTTGGGATTTTTGTTTACTTGCCTTTTTTCCTCCAGTAGAGCTGTATGTCAATAATTCACATGTTCACAAAACCTTGTATTCTGGGAAAGGGTAGGTAGTGTGCTGCTCCTGCGTAGTGTATACTAAGGCTCAAAGGGCAGATGCCCAGAGTGCCCCTAACAGGAAGCACTTGACAATCTCCAGCTATATGGCAAGGTGGGGGATGGGGGTAGGAAATCTCAATCTGGATGGATATCTTGTGCTTATTGTAACCAGCTCTAGCCTTGTAAAGTAAAATGCAAATAGAATTGGTTATAAACTTCACTGGTAGTAAAAATGATGTTCAGGCTCTGAGCAGCTGGTAACCTGCTCAGAGGTGTAAATGGGTGTAGCATGGAAAGGGCTGTAGTCCTGAGGCTCACTTTTCATTTGAATGATGGCTTGTGGTTTTCTAAATTGGCACACAAGCTCTCGGTCACTAACAGTAGCATATATTAACTTTTTATAAGCAAAAACTGGGAGGTATTCAGTCTAAGTTGAAGTCTGTGTTATAACCAAAGCAAGGGCTGTAATTCTTCTGGACTTTGCATGATCAAACTTGAAGAATATCAGTGCAGATGTGCTTTCATTTGCAGCACTGTTACCTTTGAGTGGTCTCAGTAAGTAACTGCAGTTCACTTTGATCTGATTTTTGTGATGTAGCAACATCCTTTCAATATTGGACTGCCCTGCTTTGTTTGAACTGGTGGAACTCAAATAGATGTCAAGCTGACATACCTACTGCTTTGTAACTTGACCACCTGCTCTGTTTGGATCCCTCAGAACCTCACAAGTTATGATGTCTGCAGCATTTTACTTGGAACATCAACTTTGTTTGTCTGGGTTGGAGTCATCAGATACCTGGGATATTTTCAAACCTACAATGTAAGGCAGAAATCAAATATTTAACAATCAAAGTGTATTTATATTTGCCCCTTTCTCAGGTCTCTAACTTGTGGATTTCTTCCCTTTTCCTTTCCTTCACCCTGACTTGTAGGTGCTTATTTTAACTATGCAGGCATCATTGCCCAAAGTGCTAAGGTTTTGTTGTTGTGCTGGGATGATTTATCTTGGCTATACTTTCTGTGGTTGGATTGTCTTGGGACCTTATCATGAAAAGGTATGTCAGCAGTGTTATTCCTTTTCTGGTCTGATGTGTAAGTATTTGTATGTCTGTAGCTCCTAGTTGTGACAACAGAAATGGGTCTTAATGTTTCTGTTTAAAAGCTGTAATGTGAAGAACATCGGAGTGTTTCTCCTTCCACGTGTACCTGCCTCCCTTTTAACAAAAGGACTGTATTCTTGCTTTCACTGTGTACTTGAACTCGGTGTAATCGCCAGTACAAGGCTGTGCTTGGGATGAACGGGTGGTCTAAGCAGTGTCTGGCTGGAGGCTAGAGGCCATGGGTCTGTATCTCTTTCTCCCTCTTCTGGCAACCCCGGTTGGGTTGGGTTGAAGAGACGCTGACTATGTCACTGTTAAAGTTTCTGAGAATCTCCTTGGCTCTGACTTTGTTTTTCCAAAGCTTTCCTGTGCCGTGTAACTCCAGCTCTTAAATCTTGACTCGTACAGGGGTGGATGAATGCTCGTCTTGTTTAATCTGCTTCCTGTGTGTGGGTGTGTTGTGGGTTTTTTGTTTGGCTGCTTTGGGTTTGTTGTTGTGCTGTGATTTGTTTGCTGGTTTGTTTGTGGGGTTTTCTTAAGGTTGATATTGGACTGTGTGCCTGGTATGTTGCCCTGTCTGAAAAGTACAGGAGTAAGGATTTGTATATTCCAAAACACCAGCAAAACAGCAGTAAAGCTTGTTTTGGTTTGTGTTTTCTTGGTGGATGCAGTATGTGACAGCTCAAAAAAGGCAGATGCCTGTTGTGATAAATTCTAGATGTCCACTAATAAGTTACAAATGTATAACTTCTCATTCTTGATCTCCAGTGGTACACTGTATATACTGTAACAGGGACACATACTGCAGTGTCTGCCTCAGCTTCTCATGCCCCCAGAGCTGGGATTCGTCTAATGTAATGTAATTCTGTCCTCTGATAAATGTAGGTATTCTGCCTGCATGTGTTTTGAATTGATGACAGCGCATTCTTCTGTGGGATGCTGGCTGCAGCGGGATCCTCTGTCATACTAGAGGCTCAATTGATTAAAATGGGCACAGCATAAATACTGTTGTAGCATCCCTGCAGCAAGTACATTAATTATCTGAGCAAAAGCAAGTGTGGTCAATAATACGCTTTTCTATGAAAATCGTACCTCTCGCTGAGTACCGCAGATCAATGCGAAGGAAAGCGGCTGTAGTTGAGGGGCTCTCGTTTCTGTCAGTTCCCCGAAACCCCACTGGGAGGCAGTGTGGCTCCGCGCACAGCCGGACGAGACCGGGTCGCTTCCGTTATCCGGGATGAGAAATGGAAGGAGCCTTCCCTGATGAGCAGGTGCCCAGGAGAATGATCCTTGTGATCAAAAACATGGGAATACCAACGTTGCTCTTCCTTCCTCTACTACAGCAGGAGAGAAGGGAGTAGGAATCCCGCATTTTGTGTTATGTCAGTGCAGGGGCTTGTAGGTGAGCAGTCCTTAGCAGGGCGCTTGCTGTGCCAGTGCGTCAAAACCTGTGGGTTGCTCAGAAGTTACCTGTCCAATGCCTCCCTTTCACCAGATAATGTACTGCAGGGTTTCATAATGGCCTCAAAATTATTAATTATAAGCCATAGGTAGAAGCAGACCTGCTGTTGCTGTGCAACCGTGTATTCTCCTTACAAGCATGCCTCTTGACATCTTGTTTCAGGGTTAGAACCCCAATGTAAGTGGGTGTATTCATGTTTCTTCATTGCTAATAGCCACATTAAAACATTGTGCATTAATTCATATTGTCCAATAAAGTTAACAAATCCAGTATTTTGGGGGTTGGGGAGGGACAGAGCAAGAGGGGAAAGCCTGCTTAGCTGGTGGCTGAATGGAATTTAGCCTCAGGATATATTCCAGCTTGGGGAAGTGGAGTTAGGAATTTAAGATAATATCTTTGAACTGAAACCATGATTTTGTTCAGGATGTGCTTCAGTAGCTTCACAGTACAGCTCTAGCTTGTACCTACGGCTCAGAGAGGACTTTCTGAATGATAGATAGATGATGTTGTCCTGAGATAAATTTAATTTAGACCACTTGAACTCTGAAGGCTATATGCTATTTCTAACTCCTTAATACTTAATTACCTATACTGCAGTAATGCTGCAGAGCTGGGAAACCAGAGGATGTGGGTTCTGTTCCAACATACCACTGATTTACTGTATAGATTCTGTGAAATCACTTTATCTGCAAATGGAATGATATCTTCCCGTGGGTCTAAAATGGATTACAATTCAGTAACTTAAATTTTGCATGGTGGTCAGTTATTGACCTTTTTGCCATTGAGCATCAGAAGTTTATTTCTTGATAATAATCTTATTTCTGCTGTTGATATATAATGCTTAGCCTTTGATTATTTATCTACATGTTTCTATTACTGACATGTATGTTTTGGCCTGAATGTACAGGAAAGAGTGTGGTAGCATTTGACTGACTGGATTGGGTGCTTTCTATATGTGAAATTCTGTTATAAAGAAGATTGATTTTGTGTGTTGCTTGGGTTGGTTTTTTTATTCCACTTTCCCTTTAATCCAGCTGATTGCTCTTCATATTCTAGTAATAATTTTTACTTGCTTTCCAGTTTGAAGATCTGAACACTGTGGCTGAGTGTCTGTTTTCTTTGGTCAACGGTGATGATATGTTTGCCACATTTGCTCAAATCCAGCAGAAGAGCATGCTGGTGTGGATGTTCAGTCGGTTGTATCTGTACTCCTTCATCAGTCTGTTTATATACATGATCCTCAGCCTCTTCATTGCACTCATTACTGACTCCTATGATACCATAAAGGTAAAACAGTTGTTTTCTGTTATACTTCTAACTAGTTTGGTACTCATTAATCACTCAACACCATAATACCTAGCATTAGGCGTGATGACTGGTAAGACTATTAACGTCTTTTAGCCTAATGGTGAAACTGGGAGGATGGCTGAGTAGTCATCCAAATGGTTAAGTAATGATTGGTTTAGAAAATAATCCTCAGTGTGTGTCCCTGTTTATGTTTTCTGCTGCTTCACCTCGTTTCAAAAGGGTAACAGCTAATGGAAGCATGAGTGGAAAGAGTCAACTTTCATGGGTAGTTATACAGAGCTGGATAAAGCTTGTTTGGAGTGAATGTTTCTTCTCATAGCCTCAGAAGCTGAGGTCAAGAAGAGTTTGCTGTTCTCTCAGAGAAATACCCCCTTGACAGGAGTGCGGCAAGGGCCAAGCAGATAACTCTAAACTCATTTAGGTGTCCACGCTTGCTTAACGTGCTGCTTGGAAATGTGTGTCTAAAAGGAAATATCTTCTAAAAGACCCAATACTTCTCACTCAAGTTAAAATTGTGCCATCCAGTTCCAGTATAAATGGGCTGAAAGGAAAATGAGGCTTCCAATAGTTACCTCTTCTTCTTGTGCTGTCTCCCCTGTGTGTTCCTGGTAGCTGCTGTAACCAGTGGGAAGGCAATGTGGCTCATGCTCTTTAGTTCTCATCCCTTTCTTCTCTTTGTGTCAGATAAGTAGGCTGGCAGAATAAGGCTGGTCTGACATGAACCACACCTTCCAGACCAAGCAAGATCTCCACTAAGCATCTCAAAATACAACTGGCCTGTCTATGCTTCTGAGTTTATTGGATGGTCAGACCCGCAAAATGGTGTTTTACTGTTACTCTTTGCCTCTGAGCACTTTATGTAGATCAGTGGGGAGCTGTTTCAGTGTGCTGAACTGGTGTTATGCAGAGCATTTCTTAAGCATGGCAATCCTGAATATCCACATTAGGGCTCTTCAAATCCAACATTGAGGATCCTAGGGGAAAAATGAGCCCAGGGCACTTGCAGTGAGTACAGCAGCTGATGTGAACAAGGGAGAATCATTGCCGGGATGACCTGAGATCAGTTGCTTGGTCTTTTATAAACAGCAAAAAAAAGGTGAAGGAATCTGTGAGCAACGTCAGTTTTATGTCACTTAGATAGCTTTGTTCCACCAACTACATATGTGGTGTTTCTAGGATGGGATTTTAGTTTCTTTTGTCATACAGCTCTACTGAACAAATGAACCTAATAGACTGATTTTTGACTGTCACAGTCTAGAGGAAACTTTAGAACACCTCATGCACAGTAACTTCTTGTGTTGTAAATAAAATGCCTTCTCTTCCAGAAATACCAGCAAAATGGGTTTCCAGTAACAGACCTCCATGAATTTCTGAAAGACCACGGCAGCGTTGGTTACGGAAAAGAAAGGACTTCCATGCCGCTTGTTTGCTGCTGTGGGAGGTCAGTAGGGTGTTTTCAGTGTGTTTTTGAGAAGTACGTAAGGTAGCGTCTCAGTGCAAAGTGCTGTATCATAAATGTTGGAGCAACCAGAATTCAGCCTATGGAGTATGTGGACACTGTTTCTCTCTTGGGTTTTGCCTGTTGTCAGATCTTTAGTCTGCTGATGGTGCAGGGGTGGCAATTCTGAGCTTAAATGTGTGTTTCAAGTGTTCTGTTGATATGAAAACTGTCATGTACAAACTGGTGGAACTTGATGGGACTGCTGCGGAGTAAAGCATGGAATTGTCAAGGAGTCAGGAGCAAACTAAGTCTCTCCTGCTTAGGCTTATGCAAGTCTTCTTTTTCTAAAAAGCTTTTCAACTAGGCTGGGGTTAGTAGCAGAAAGCAAGAGTATGTGTTTCAGCCAGGGAGTAGTACTTAATCCCAAAACTAGGCTGTGTCTGTAAGACATACTGGTTCAATGCCATCTGTCAGTATTGGAAACACACTTATATATGTCTGATCGCCACCGAACTCAAGCCCTTAGAGATATTACTAGTGCTTTTTAAGGTGGTGTTGGTGAGAGATGAACTTCTCACCTTATGCTTGCTGGTCTGGAAGTAGATTCCTTGACTTCTGTTTCTGAGGAAACCTAACGCACCTCTGAATGCCTGATTGAGAGGGGAGAGATCTTGTTGTTGTCCCTAGGCAGTTCAGGAGAATTCATGCTTGAGCACAGAACGGTTGTGGGTGCTTTGTAAGGAAACCAGGCTATGGGAGAAAGAACAGAGCTAAATGTGAACACTTACTTGATCAAAACTGGTGTAACAAATCCTATTTTAGCAGTGGGATACTGCTACTTACATACTGAGGCTTTGTGAAGTGCAACTTTGTACTTTTGATGTATTCTGACAGAAGGAAGCCTCATAGCTGAAAAGGAGCATGTGAAATGATGGTTGGCAGGTATCCCAGCAGTTGCTGTGGACACTTGAAAGTCAGTTAACTACAAGAACTCCAGCCGGGTACAGCTTCAGGTTTCACATCCAAGTCATTGTGCAGGATAAGAGACTTTTGTCTGCTCGAGCATAATAAATATGTTTTACTGTAATACATTGTAGAGAATTAAGAACACAAGCCTGGTAGCTGAAGTGAAGATGAGCTCTTGCTACTATCGCAGTTTCTGCTTGGTTGTCCTAATGCAAGTGCTGTAGTTGCTTGCTAAAATGAGAGCATGCAGAATAGAAGGATCAAAACTTTACTTGGTTTTCTATGGGTAAATGTATTTCTTGCTGAGTTAGAACTTAAAATTTTTCTTTTGCAGACAACAGAGTGATGACAACTTGATACTTATTAATTGACTACAAATTGAAATTCCCCACTGATACACAAAGAAAGAATAGCTGTATGGAGAAGAATAATTCCACAAATTGCAGTAAAACCCACTATCTGGACCTTCCTCACTGTGGGCAGACTAATCTTACCTAATGAAGGTGCTGGGGGAAGAAAAGCTGCTGGTGTGACCTCAGGTGGCTGACCAGGAGGAGAGCCCAGAACCTGTGCCTGGAGGAGAGCTGTGAAGAACTCTATATTCTTACCCTACATTCTGTCATGTGGGAGAAGACTGATCCTTGAGCGTTGTCTGTGGGAGCCCTGTTTTCTAATTGCCGCTAGGAGGAAGGGAAGTGGCCCTGAATGAACTGATGTTAATAAGAATTGTATGAAAATAATTTTAAAGAAATAATTCCTTGTTTAAAAAATACTAAAAGGTAGTCAAGAAGAGAGAAGTTTTCCACTTAAAATCATGCATTCGGCCTGTAATGTCTACTTGGCACAATTAATTTCCTTGAAATAAATCTGTGTAAAACTGCAGAGCTGCACAAAAGTGCAAAATAATTGCTGTTCTCCCTCTTCTGTATTGTTTTAACACGAACCATCTATAGATTAGTCTTTTCTTTAACAGCTTTACTAAAAACAAAAGCCGTTTGTTATCCTCTCTTTTTGTCTGCGAGTCTTTTCTGTTACACCCGCAATATTTGCGTACTGTGTCCAAGTTACTACTTCAGCTATAGGTAAGTTTTTTGCATGGTTGGAAACTTCCTTGGCAAGCATTGTATGAAAGATGATGAAAAGACTGTTGCTTTTTTTAAATTTACTTTTGATTTATTACTGTTACTGTTGTGTTGCTAGAACCTGGTGGACAAATGTAGGCAGAAACAGTGCCGTGGAGTTGACTTGCCTGATTACTTCTGTTTCAAGCACATGTTCAGTGGAAGAAAATATGTAACAACTGAGCAGTTGGTTTGATCAGGTGTCTTTGGGATAATCATCTGTGAAGTACTGTATTTCCCCTTTAGATCTTAATAAACTTTCAATGAGAACAGAGCACTTCCTGTAGCTTAAAGCACTTCCAGTATAGTGCTGCATGGTGTTAACCAGATGCTCTGGAAAACTTTCAGTGGTACTGACTGCCCCAGGGCTGGATGGACTATTACATTAGATGTTCCACTTTGTCTGAATGGGGCTTTCTGCACCCTAAAAATGCTTCCTGTAGCAGATGATCGCTTCAGTCAGACTGTGTTGGCTAGAGCTTGGCCTCAATATGTGTTCTTAGCTGCTAGGGGTTGACTTGGGAAGTTCTGTCTTCTTAGTGTTTCAGATAGCAAAGGCAATTTGGAATGCTGTCCTGGTGTGAGTAAGGTGAGTGGCAGCTTCTTAATTTCTTTCTTTCTTCCTTTATAAGAAACTGGAGAGTGGGGGAAAAAAAGTTCTGGATTCACCTTTTCTGGTAGGTTGAAAATAATTTTTTCAACAGGCCTGTCTTCATCTTCTGCCTCTACTCTGGGATGTGTAAAGGAGAGGTTTGCAGCTTCTCCAGGAGTGTTTCTGGCCATTGGTAGGAGCGGTGGTGACTGAGCTCTGGAAAGATGTGTTACTCAAATTTTTCCTGCCTAGCGTTTGCCTTCTTGATAATGAGTACTTTTGTTGGAAATTAATGCCCTTTTGTCTTGCTTAGGCTGCTGCTAGATGTCTTGCAGAGATGGTTTTTGTCAGTGTTGCCACGTCCCCAGGCTTTGCAAATGTTGATGCTTCTCTTCATGAAATGTCTTTGACAGAGAATCTTCTCCCTATTCCCAGTCTGAGCAATGCCTTGCTGTGGCCTGAGCTGTAACTACAGCTTGTGGGTGAAAATTGCATTGCTACCAATAACCAAGACTTTACACTGTCAGGCCAAGGTTTTCTTAACTGTTCATCAAACAGATGCTCATTGTGTGATCTAGAACAGAGGATTACTGCTTTCCACTCAGGATATGTCAGTTTTACTCTCAGTGTTCACAAGTACAATTTGTTGGGGTCAGTGTTAGTTTTTTAGTGCGTGCTCTGTGGTCTTGGGTAAATGAAGTGCTCTTTAAGCAGACAGCAGAAGACATTAACTGGTTCATGGCAGTTTCTTGTCCCATGCCGTGTACAGTCTTGATTTGTTATGTGTAAGATGCTGTTGTTTTCTGCTTTATGAACAGTGTAACAGGCTCATTGCCTTCTGAGGTCTAGTGTTCCCTCCTCCCTAAAGCAAGTGAGGTATGTCCTGGACACTTGGTACTGTGGGCCATGGTGAATGAGCCTTGAGGCTCTGACTCAAGCTGTTTCTTTCCGATTTAGTAGGAGACTGAGTGTGACCTGCCAAAGCCATTGCTCAGATAAATACTTCGTGAGAGAATCCTTGGGGAATGAGTGAAAGTATTATCAACCAAAGGAATATAGAAAATACTTATGCTTCTTACTGATTTTAAGAGTTAATTTCTATAATGGCATTGTAAAGCTTTCTTGACTATTATTGATTTTTAAATGACCTTTTATCATACGAGCTGCTTGCTAGCTGGATTCCTGCTTCAGCCGTACCATATTAGAGCAGGTCACTAATATATTGTGGAAACCAATTTGTGTCTTCACCATCTGTCTATGGTAAGTTTTTTTTCTCTTGCAAAAAAAGATAAGAGCTAGTTGCTGGAGCTCCTGATTGGCTCTCTATTCCATAGAGGCTAAAGCTAACAGGAAATCTGACATATGTTGACTCTTAATTCTGTGCATTAATACAGACTTTAATACAATAGGTGGTCCCACTCCAGCTGCTAAGGAAGTGATGCACAGTAGTGGAAGCAGAACTGGAGCATAAGGTTTTGCAAAGTGTTCTGAAAGATAAGCTGGTTGTCTTGTTCCCTGGGAATAACAAGCTTTTGCTAATTGCTCATAGAAGTTAAAAAAGGAGGACAGAAGTGAATGGAAAGGCAGTGACAAGGTTGCATTAGGAAGAAACGGGCAGGAAGGAGAAGAAAGCTTCCTGAGCCATCTTTAAGGTGAGCATTCAAGTGGGGGGGACAGGGTGGATAAGAGTATGGGCTCCTTTCTGGGGGACATCCATTTACAGATAAACCAGCGAAAAGCTGCTGTCATGGAGGCCGTTTAGCATTTCATGTATAATGTTTATGTGCAAGGCTCCACCTAGGCTTTAACAGCATGTCTGTTTCATGCTGTAATCGTTACCAGGGTTTCTGAGAAGTGGAGGAGAGATTTGTCTGCTGAGATTTTCTTTTGCCAGATCTCCAGCTCTTGGCAGACCTGTGGGTAGCTCTGTACTCCTTGGATGTATGCCTGGTCTCAGTAAATGGTTCTGGTAGGTAGCAGTGGGTCAGATGCATCTAATCACTACCTGTAGCTAAATTTGATTGTGTACCATCTCCTACAGATGAGTTCTGCTTGCCTTTCACAGCAGAGCTGTGTGTGCTTGGTCCTGCCCTTCGGCAATGACACAAGCCTCAGTGTTTCTGTATCAGCACTGGGTGTGAGGTGGTTCTTAGTGAAAAAAAACAAATCTGTTTGAAAGAACAGCTACATGTGGTGCTGGAAGGAAGCGGCACACATACCTGTCTCTGCTGTCCTGATCTACTCATGGAAGTTATTGCTGGTTTATTTGGGTTTTGTACCAAAGCGTGAATCATGGACCTTCTAACAGGCTTTTTAGGCAATACAACGCTTCAGACTCGCACAGCTCTGGGCGCTCCACGGTCCGGTGTGCTGTGCCTTGTCTCTGCCCGCATCGGAAGCGCCAAACCTTGGTACCTCCAGGAAACAAACGCACCCACTCAACTTCTCCCGCTGGCCTCGGCGCAGGTGCCGGGGCCGGGCAGAGCCGGGCGGGTTAACGCGGCGCGGGGCGGGGAGCGGCGGGCGGGCGGGCCCGAGCAGCAGCGGCGGCGCTCCGGAGCCTGCCGGTGAGTGGGGCCTCGGGGGACGGGGGACAACGGGGACGGAGCAGAGTCCCCCGGCACCGTGAGCCGCGTGCGGCGGTCGCATCCCGGGCCGGCGGTGGGAGCGCTTCTGCTGCGGGCGCGGTGAACTCGGTGGCTGAGTTACTGTGCTCCCGGGTGCCGGGCAGAGCGAAACTTCCTGCAGTTCTGGTGAACTCCTGCCGCTCTCGCTAGGGTCCCCCCCGGGAGCAGCTGCTCATTGACGGTGAGCAGGAAGGGGCGTCGGGCTGGGGCTGGCCCCCGGTCCCGGCCACGCGATGCCGCAGCCCCGGGCAGTGCAGGTGCTGCAGCTCCGCACACTGTGCGAGTCTCCGTGAGCTTAAATACATGCAAGGTATGGATATTGCCTATACGTACGCGTGTGAGCGTCTGTACGCTTCAAGCTAAGTTTGCACACCTCTGGATTTGCGTATCGTGTCCTGCCGAGGCGCCGGCAGCGAGTTTACACCGCGTGGTGCGTGACATAGATTCTTCGTGGAGTTTCCTCTAAGGCCTCGTCTTAATCTATGCAATACACGGACAAGTATAACGCCATCATTTTGCATTATATCTTTTGGTTAGGTTTTTTTTTTCTTAAGGAAAAAAAAAGGGGGGGGGGGAAGGGTAATGCATGTTTGTACCTTTGTGTTTCCAGAGGCTGTGTAGGTAGGTCTGTTCTCCCTTCTGTAATGTAAATCCAGAAAGACATTTCTTGTTACAGGTTGGTAAGTTGCTTTGCTGCAGTTTTGTTCTTTATGCTGTGCAGAGTATGTTTTTGTGCATGGTCTTTTATGCTTATGGTCTTCTAAGAGGTGTACTGGAAAGCACAACTCAAATCCAGACATGTGGTGAAAATCTCATTTTTTCAAATTTATCTGGGTACTGAAAATGATGTGAAATTAAAAATAAATATGCACAAACGGTAAAGCAGCCGCTTTTATTGGCATATAAAGTTGAAAGATGCATTTGACTTTTTGCAGCATACTAGACTGTAGTTTCAGACAAGCTGGGTTGACTGTGTCCTTATCCTCATGTGTTATTATGAGCTTTAACAAATGTCCTTCAGCATAGTCTTTATGCTATCAGATAATAAAATCTCTGATGTGTAGGTCTTGACCTCATAGAGAGTGTTTTCCTCTTGGGTGTTAGTCCTAAAGATTTGTGTATCTAGAGTCTACTTTTAATCCATTAGTTTCACTTCCATGTCTCTCGTATTTCTTGGAGGCCATAATTTCTACCAGTTCCACTGAAATGTTTGCTTGCAAACCAGGGCTCTGAGTCTGTTAACAGATCAGATACAGTCAGGTGGCTTGTTTTAATCAACAGTGGTGTGATTCAGGTCCTCATGAGATATGTGCTGAAAAAACAATAGCAGTTCACTTCGGTTGTGACTGTGCTGAAATAGCCTGTGTTCGTGTTCTATAGGTCTTGTGAAAGAAATCTGTTTTGTTGAATTGAAAAATGGAGCTGATAGTGATCAATGAATGGACCTGGAAGTTCTGCAGAGATGGAAAAGTTAGTTTAGAAGCAGAGCAGGTACTTTCTTCTAGGCATATTTCACAATGTACAGGCTATTTGAATGGCTTTTAAATACTTTAAATGCTGCGTCTGTTTCCGCATTATAGGATGACCTGCCAGCTCCTTCCAGAACCACACTTAAGGAGACTAAATGAAAGCTTTGCAGTAAAGCTTTTAGTTTGAACTCCATATATAGATTTAGTAAGCCATAATTTCAGAAAGTCTTAAATTACCGAAGTCTGAAGTCTAAACTTGTGGTAACTAGCGAGTTACTTTAATATCTTTCTCTAGCAGCTTTCTGCAATGGATCAGAACTTTAAAAAGCAATTTAGTGCAGTAAAGCAGCTTTGAACTGAAGGGATTTCAGGAGCTGGTGCCTGAACTTTGTAATACCTTGGTGTAGGTGCCCCTGTATCTCTGTGCTTCATGGTTCCACTGCCTGTGCCAGCTGCAGCGGCTCGCACAGTAGCAGCCCTGTCACATACATGCACAGGGTGACGCTTTTGTGCTCCACAGTGACTTTTTTTTCTTTTCAAGCATCTTATCAGTCTGTGTGTGCAGAGTGCTGTGGTCCATGGCTGGCGGTGCCGCTTCCTCTCTGTGCAACTTAAATATTTAGTCTTGAGGTTCTATGTTTTTGGTAGGTTTAATACTTTTCTTAAGAATCTTTGCACCATGTAGCCTTGGTGTTTTGCACAGGATATATTGATAAACAATAAAACCTTTAATGTTTCCACCACCAGTATGTACATGCTGCCAAAGAATCATCTTGATTCCCTTCATTCCACTCCCTTCCCTTTTCAGTCCAAAAGATGATGCCATTAAAATGGACTATTACACTTGGAGTGGAAATAACTGTGATGCGCTGCTCCTCTTAATCTAAAAGGTATTGAGGACCAAGATAATGGGGTAATGCTACTTGTGCATGCTTAATTTGGGTTTAGCCAATTATGTGAAATTGGGAATATTGAAGAAACAAAATATAGCCAAACACAACCAGAAGTAGATTCTCTTGTTAATAATCCAGTTCTCTGGACTAAAAACTTGCTCATTGAGCCTTAGATTTCTTTTTTAAATATCTTTTTTTTCCAGTTGTAAAGCTGAACGTAAAAAATCGCTTTTAAAAAGTATATTCTCAGTTCCTTAAAGACGACTATGTAGCATGTGGTTCCAAGCACAGGCAGTGCCCACAGAATTTCCTTTAACAGAATGTAAATCAGTTGCTTCTGAGATAATCTGTCTCTGTAAAACCTGCCAAGTGACTGTCAGCTTTCCTTGCATCCTCTGACAGTACCAGATAAAAAAAGCCCTGAGATATCTGGGCATAACTTGGTTCTTTGTGTGCCACCTTTCAGTTTGTTTCTCTAAATTGATGGTATTGGTTATAATATCAATTAACTATTAAAGGCAATTAAAAGCAAACCAGAGTAGCTACCTCACAAAACTCCTTCTTACAGTTACATATTAACGTTTTTGGCCTCTGCTGTGTTACACACCCTTTTCTGCGCTGGTATTTTCTTTCTAAGCTGAGGTAACCTGAATGGGTTTCTTGGGTTACTGTGCAATCATTTAGCTGTGTTCTCCTCTGCAGCCGTACATGTATTCAGGGTGTGGAGGGGGGACAAGGGACTGATTGCCTTTCTGAACTGGTATTACTTGTATGTATGGCTTGGCTGCCTGATGTCCCAGCTTCCTGCTGCTGCCTCCACCTTCCTTGTGGGAATGAGGTGAGGGAGAGGTTTTCAGTAAGAAGAAAAAGAAAAGCAGCACCATAGTTTATCCAGAAGAATAGGAAGGGACAGAGGGTGTTCATGGTCTGCCTGTGGCACAGGCTTCAGGAGCAGGAGTGCTGCGGTGGGGAGCCCTTACCAGGGGGTGTGTAGCCTGCAAGGCTCAAGATGCTCCTTTTGTGGTACGGCACCAGGGCTTTTACTGCTGCTTGTAGAAGTTCGAAACGTCTAAACAATTGCAGGAAGGCAACTGATGTGGCTTGATATTTCTCTGCAGTAATGGTTTGAATGCAAGGAGAGTCTTTCTTCTGCTTGCCTCTTTGCTCTGACACCAATACCTGTGATCAGTCAGTACCATAAACTCTGCTTTCTGAAGAGTAACTTTTGTAATAAGTTCCAAAATATCTTGGAGATCTGTATTTGATACCTTGCCTCTGGTTATGGGCAAGGGGAGGCATGGAGGTGAGTTATGGCAGCCTGCCCACTTTATAGGCTGTGCCTGGGTACAGCTTGCTCCTCTGTGCCATCCCATGGACCTGCCTGGACTGTACTGGCTTTGCTGTTTGTCCTCCTATTCTAGAGTGTATCATCTTGGATGCGGAACCATGCCAAATTCTGCACAGAAATCCCTGTGCCAGCTCAGGGGGACCAGCACTAACCTACACTGGGATTCTGCCTGGCAAACTTTCCCATACCAACCTTCAGTCCTGCTATAGAACTTCCCTGCTATGGTCCTGGACTTCCAAGTCCAGCTGCAAACACACCTTGAATCTTCTCAAGGTAGCTGACTGTGCCAGCCCAGGCTTGTTGCATTTTTACATGATCAAGGCAGAAGCCATTGAAGTCCCCTAAATTGATGGCAACCCTTCAATAAGCTTGTGGCCAATGTATTGAAACAGCTTAGGTTTTAATGGACAGGAAAGAGGCAGAAAACCGGTGTGGCGTGATATGAATCACGTAATGGTTTGCAGGTTAAACTTTGTAATGACCTTCTCATTAAAACTCTTGTTGAATTCTCCTTCAGAAATGTCTGCATTAATAAGTGACTCATCTTCTGCTGATTTACAGGCTGAATTTTATTTTGAATCAAAGTGACTTAAGTGATTTTAATTACTGTTTGAATTGTGCAAAATCAATGATTTAAATAAAATACTAAAAATCTGTATATTGAAATCTAATAACTTGAGGCAAACTAACTTCCAATTGAATAACTATTAAAGTATATTAGTTTGTAACATCCAAAACATTATCTGGGTGAAGTTTTATTTCGCTAACTCTTTATTTTTAGGTAGCTGGTGTAATATGTTCATGTCTATCCATACAAATTCTTGGCTTTTATTTCAAGAGTGGTTTAAAATGTATTCTGACTTGACACAAGTTGCACTTACAAATAGGAATTTAAAATTGACTCAAATATGCAAGCTGTCTTCAAGACAAACAGAGCTCAAGATGTGCTGGATTGGAAAGGATTCTTAATGTATGCTTTTGCATTTGAAAGCAGTTTAACTGAACTGAATCCACAGAGTTCTTTTGAACAGATGTTTCATGTTTACTCAGAGTTGTAGAGGAAAACACACTTTGCGGACCGTCAGTTTCTGATCTTTGTAGCCACTATTGGCTGAACTGAAGTAATTATTATATTGAAATAAAACCTTTTTGACAAGGGTGTGGTTTTGGCAGTTGTAAAGCTTTGACGTTTTTACTTGCAAGTGACTTGTGGCAAGCTAATACCTCAGCCCATCTATACGATATGTAATACATGGTTACTGCTGTCAAGCTTTTGGTAGTCTATATGAAGGGTTGTAAAATACTGAGTGGCATAGAAGAGGTGAATGGCTGTTGTTTGCTCTCCTTTCCCATAAGAAACAAGAAGTCTGAAGCTCATGAGTGCCACTTTCAAAGCAGAAGAAGGCAATTCTTCATGAAGTGAGTAGCAGAACTTGGGAGCTCTCTGGTGCAGACTCCAGATGACTGTTTATAAGTTTGGGCTGACCTGTTTTCTACTATTTGTTTCTATTTTTTAAATTTTGAACAATATTTTGCCTGAATATTCAAATTTGTGTGTACTTTAAATCTGAAATATGTAACACTGGAGGGTGTGTTTTTTTTTTTTTCTTTTTAAGTTTAAACTTACCCTGATTAAGAAAAACATCTCTGATTTGGATGCAGAGGAGAAGACCTGGATACTGAAGTCTGCAATGTGTTGAACTGTGACATGCTAGGAAATATGGGACATCCTATCATACATCTCTTGTGCCTGATGCGGACTGGGGCAGAACCACTGAGGACACAGCTGCACAGTGCTATCACAGCTGCACAACTCCCCTGAGGCCAGGCTGGTTCTGCTGGGAGGACTTGAAATAAAATGAAGGTGTGAAATAAACCACTGTCTGGAAGGACCCTGGTGTGACAAGTGTACATAAGCTGGTACAGACAGCCAAGTGCTACATCTCTGCTCTGAAGGACTGGGATGCAAACTAGCTCTATTTCAGCAACCACTTTGGTGCAGCTTCCATTTGGACATCTCCAGAGTCTGCCCTTTGACCCTGAGACCTTAGCTGGATGCTTTTCTACTCCCTTGCATCTTACCTCAACACCTCAAGACATCACTTTCAAAATCAGTTATTTGAGCTCTGCTGTGTGACAGTGAGTGTTTGATTTTGGTGGAGCATTAAGATGTGTGATTTATTTTGACGACCCCTCCTTTTTCTGGGTACTGCTGAAAATGAGGGTGGGATCAAGAAGATGAAGTATTTAGATTAGGTTCATAGTTGATATTTTGGATTTTTTTTAAGCTTGCTCTCCAGATGAGATGCAAAACATATCTGCAGATTTCTTTCTTCCCCTGTCACTGCAAATAAGAGAGATTCATCTGTTGAGATGAGCACACAGTAACATGCAATATGTTCAGAAGACTTTTCCTATAATTTTCACATATTCTACACTCCCCTCCCCTGCCATTCTTGCCCAAAATGCTGCTTCTATTTGCAGGCATTTGGGCTCTTCTGTAAAAGCTTCGTGTCAAGCTCAGCAAGTCCTTTACTGCCTTGGGGGGTGGGAGCAGAGCCATCTTGGTTGGCAGGGTTCCCAGCACTCTGCTGTTTGAGGAGCTGTTTTCTGCAGCTCCTCATGGAACTCTGGTCACTTACAAACTCGAGTACTTCCTAGGTAAGGATGGTGAATGTACCAGCTGTCCAACTCTACTGTGCTGCCACTAACAGGAAGCAGTAGGCATTGAATTCAGATTGACTCCTTATGGTGAATCTGAGCTGCTAAGGCTTTTTTATTTGTAGTTGAAGGACTGATTTACTTGTTTCCTTCCTCTCGTTTAGTAATTGTCCTTAGTTTTATGTATTTGAATTTGATTTTTTTAATAATACATACTTTTATAAAAGTGGCTGCCTAGGTTCTTGATGGTAATAAAATGGACCACAATGCCAAGTGCTCTGATTTCACATTGCCTATAGATGTAGGGAGGGAACTGGGAACCAAGGCGATATAGCTCAGAAAATCAAAATATGAAAAACAAAACAAAAAACCAGCCAAAACCCCCAACCCAAGACTGCTGAAGGAATTAATCATGGAATAGTGCTGGTTGATTTCACATTAGGTAATAAAAATATTGCATGAGAGAAATGGTGCAAGTATCATAACTTAAATGGCAGAAGATGAACCTTTTAACCTTAAAACTCAGAAGGAACCTTTAGTATAAATGTGTCTTGTTAGCCAGCCTGCTGGGGATTGCTTAATTTGCTTCCCAGTCCCTGGGGAGATGAGATATAGCTGTTAGGCAACCACAGGGTAATAACAGATGAAGTGAACCTAATCTTTATCTGTGATCGATTTTAGCTGTAGAGATGGGAAGCTTATTCTTTTTTGTATCTTTCTGCCTGTAACCGCTTCCAGGTGTGGGGTTTTATTTTCTTGTGTTTTCTTTTCAGCCCAGTCTACCACTGGCACTCATGACAGCCTGAGGCTCACAAGGAGCTTTACAAAGGTTATTAACCTTGCTGCCTCTCCTGCAGCTTTGTATCCTGATACTTCATCCTCTCTGTCCTTAGTCAGGTACTGGTTTGCCACTCTGTATAATACCTAATGTGATTAGGATCTTGTGCTATGGTTGAGTTCCTAAATTTTGCTAAATCTATTAATGAATATATCATATCTATTAATAAAGTCGTTGTTAAACCCCTTAATCAGATACTGATAGCAAATGTGAGTTCCAGTGATAATCAGACACAAACTCCTCCTAGAAGGCAGTGAGACCCTGCATGGGGTCTGGTCACCATGAGTAATTGCTGTCAGACCTGCCTGTGTAAGTTAATTCAAGTTCAGTTTGATTCATAATAAAGGCAGTGAAATTGCCAAGGCAGCTGCCATTGACCTCACCGGAGTAGCTGAAGTGTGATGTAATCCGGAACATAGACTCCCATTCTGTCATGGTTAATAGCCCTGTATGCAGAATAGTGCTGAGCGGGTATAAGAAAAAACCTGGTACTACTGCTGTTGCTGGGGCTTGCTTTATCCTGTGGTCAGGTAGGGAACAGTGTTTTGGTTTTGAAGATAATTGGGCTCTGTGGTGCTCATAGGGCTTTGGGTTGAAAGCCCAATAAAAGAATCCCTGGCTTTAAAATAGTCAACTATGTAGGCTTTTTTCTTTTTCCCTTTTCATCACACTTAAGTTCTGTAGTAGCAAGCAGCAGGCATGTGCTCAGAACATGTATGCCTGTGGCATCTTATATACCTGCATTTTTACATTATTAGTTTATAATTAAATACAAAAAAGAAAGTTGGTTTTTTTTTTCCCAGTAATAAGCCTTTTATTGCTTAGTCAATAAAATGGAAGAGTTATGTTTTATGCTTCCTTGTCCTGACTGGATACATTGAGAAATGGAAATAATGATGGGGCTGTGGCTCAGACATAAGATTTCACGGCAAGAATGGCTTGGCTTTTGCTCGGATTTTCTTTGTGACCTTCAGACAGTCAATTTTAACCCTTTAACTTCCACTTTGCCTATACACTATGGCTACTAGTGCAAAGGGCCTGTGTTGGGGTTTTGTAAGCAGGTAAGTCTCATAAAAGTTCCTCATTGTCAAGCATCATGCGCTGCAGTCCTCCAGGGGACAGAATATAGTCTTCTGCATTAACTGTGTAAAATATGAATGCTTACCTAAGGCCTCCAAATACATTCCCTCTCATGTCCATGTTCTATCTCCTTCCCCCTCAAAAAAAACGCCAACCCTGTTAGGTATGGTGACTGAAGCAATAGCTGGGGTTTTCTTAATCCTGCTTTCTTTTTTCCCTTCCACCCTTCCCAGGATGCAGGGGCTTTAATCCAGGATGAATGAATGCTACTATGATAAGCGCATGGACTTTTTCTATAACAAGACAAACACAGACACAGTAGATGAGTGGACGGGGCTGCAGCTTATTGTTGTTCTGTGTTTTGGGACGTTTTTCTGCCTCTTCATTTTCATTTCAAATTCATTGGTCATAGCAGCTGTGGTCAAGAACAAGAGGTTTCATTTTCCCTTTTACTATCTTCTGGCCAACTTAGCTGCTGCAGACTTTTTTGCTGGAATTGCCTATGTCTTCTTGATGTTCAACACTGGCCCAGTGTCTAAGACATTAACTGTTAACCGCTGGTTTTTGCGTCAGGGTCTTCTGGACACCAGCCTGACAGCTTCCCTGGTGAATCTGCTCGTCATAGCTGTTGAGCGGCACATGTCGATAATGCGGATGAAGATCCACAGCAACCTTACAAAGAAGAGAGTCACCTTTTTAATTATATCTATTTGGGCCATTGCTATTTTCATGGGTGCTGTTCCTACCCTGGGTTGGAACTGCCTCTGTGACATTACTGCCTGCTCATCCCTGGCACCTATTTATAGCAGAAGTTACTTGGTGTTCTGGAGTGTCTTAAACCTAGTTGTCTTCTTCATTATGGTGGTGGTTTACATAAGAATCTACATGTACGTCCAGAGGAAAACCAATGTCTTGTCATCGCACACTAGTGGATCCATTAGCCGTAGGAGAACCCCTGTGAAGCTTATGAAGACTGTCATGACTCTCTTAGGTAAGAGACTACAAAACATGGTGTGCAAGGCTGGCAGTGCCAATGAATGGGTTTGTGGGATTTATTTGTTTTGTTGGTTGGTTTGTTGAGGTTTCTTTAAGCATATCATACCCCTCAAACAAAACCAAAAAAGCCCTCATCAAACTTCTAAGTGCTGGAGGCATTTAGACTTCTGTCTGCTTTAGAGAGTGAAACAACTGTTACACCACACAGGATTAGTCAATATGCAGAAGAAATGCGTCTCTGTTTCAGCTTGTTAAAACCACAAATTATCTACAGGTATGCTTGGAGAAGGGGGAAATGCAAAAATCATTTTGGAGGAAGGCTTGTGAACATTCACAGCTATCTAGAAGAATGTTTTCAAAATAATGTTCTTTAATATCTGCCCAAGGTCACGAATCCTATGGCTGGATGTAGATAGTTTCCTTTGCACTTCTTCCTCTTGACTGTGTCCTAAATGTACTAACTTCCCTCCGAAATGCATCCTCCCTGGGGAAAGGAGTTGATGCCTGGTGGGTCTGTGACTTTGACATAGAGTTGCTTTGCGAGGGGAAAATTCACCTTTATTCTGTGAAGATTGCATGGCACAAAATACTTTAAGGGGATTATACATTATGGACTTAGATCTCTAGATCATAACACAAAATTTGGCTTGGGTTCCGCACTAGAGACACTGTTGATGTTTGGGCAGCTCAGATCACTGCATCAGCCAGTTGTGATGTATCTGCTAGTTAAATTAGAGATGCATTAGAGAGGATGATTGATCATTGGAACAAAGTACTAGCTGTAGAAGTCAATTTTCCCCAGGGAGACTTGAATCTGCATGAAGTGTTTTCTGGAAGCCAGGTTGGTGCAGCTCACCGTGGATGGAAGTGGGGGGACTCTGGAGCACTTGTGAAGCTGGGCTCAGGTGGTAGGGAGCTCTAAACCCACCACTTTGACAACTGTTCAGCATGGTAGTACTAGAGAGGTCTGAGAGAAACGTGTCACTTTTCATGGAGGCAGGAGTTCCAAGGGTAGGAAGTTGGCTAAGGACACTTCCTTCCCCTTGCGGTCTATGGGTGTTGTGCAGTCTGGTATCTGGTTCTCTTTCTTCTTCTCCCCCTGCCCCCCCCCCCCCCCCCCCCCCAAAAAAAAAATAAGTGCTGTAGTACACAACACCTTTGTCAACCAAAGTGATGTTTTAAGATGCTTTAGAAGCTGAGATCAGTTAAATTTCACAGTGTCTGACCTTGGAAAAGAACTTTACATGGTTCAAGTAAATACAAGGTTCTCTCTTATGCTCCTGTGTCTTCTGAAGTTGGCTTGTCCACTGCCAGAGCCTTTCCCTTCTAAAGAACTCCCCAGTGCTCCTTCCTCTTCCACCCCTTGATTTTATAGCACCTATAGAGAGACAAGGTGGTGATTGTTCTTATCCCCCCCCCTTGACTTGCAGAGGCAAGATCTGAACTTCTGCTCTGCCTGAAGCTTTCATGTGATGAAACTTAAACCATGACCTGGAAGGAGAAAATTTCTGTAGAAAAGATCTGAATTGCTCCATATATGACCATGCCTTAATGCGTAAGCATTGGGTAGACTGTAGTTAACTGCTGCATTGGAAATAGATAAAAAGTGCTTGAAAAAGCCGGTCTCTGAGCATTTCTAATTAAGGCAGAACTGCAGGCTGTTTTCTGGGAAGTCACATGGAAATAAACCATCATGCATAGAGTTGTCTGATTTACATGTATATTTATGTAGTTTGGTTTTGAATAAGGCAAAGATGGAGGGGGCTAAGGGAATGCTGAAATAACACTGTTAGCTCTTGGTGCTGCCTGTGCATGTTTGCAGATCAGAGCAGAGGTGTTCTGTGTGCTGGAGGACACCCAACTGCCTAGTTGGGGGCGTTGGAAGGATAGTGGTGGCTGCTGTTTGCTAATCCCTCGTGGTCCTTTAGCCTGTGGCAGATCTTCAGTGCTCACCATGGCCATGCTGCTGTGTGGAAATAAACCCCACTTTAAACTTCATTTTCGACTTACTCTTTCTTTTATTAGGGAGAGGAGCCTTAGAACTATGGGTTGATTTAAAGATCAGCATTAGCTTTCTCTTACTCGCAGAATATGGCTTTTCGGCTACCAGATTAAACTATAATTTGGGCAAGGCATTTAGTGATTTAGTATGCTGGGCCAGACAAATTTAATTTAGAAAGCCTGAGTCCTACTTTAAAGATCATAATTTTGTATGTTTATTTTGTCAGCCCGAAACAACACCAATTTGCTTCCAAAGAAGTAGACTCAGTGCCTGTGTTGCTGGTGCAAGATCTACCCCTGACTCCTGTGTCAGAGGAAGCATATCTTGGCATGTTCCTTCATATCAGTTCTCCCAGTTTTGACTCTGAGAGGCTTTTTATAAAATTTATTTCTAGGGATGAGAATTTCTTTTATGAAACAGTTTGAAATGTGCATTCATAGCCAAGTCATTCAAGCACACTTTGCAAAATGTATTAGAAACCGAATAGCACATTTTCTGGACTTCCCTATTTCCAAAGAAGTTACCAAGTGACCAAATTGATTCTCCCAAAATTTTGCTTACATCCACTGATGCTACAACCTCCAGCTATATGCAATATGTAGATTTTGCTCAAGGCAGTTATTTCTAATGGCTTGTTCCAAAACATCTGAAAATGCTTTGGAATACATGCCTGATATGGTTGCAACTAAAAGAAACTGCAAGATAATCCGTTGCTGGATGAAGCATGATGAGAACCGGAGCTCTTGTTAATGTGCTCTGTTGGTTTCATGGGAGGTTCAGGACAAAATCCTTCTGGCACACTGCTCCTCCTGCCGGCCTTCACCTCCCTTCGTGGGGAGCCTGGGCCTGTGGCGAGATGCCCCTCCAGGAAAGCATGGCTGTACTCTCTGAGTGTTCTCCTCCCGTGGCCCTAAACCTCAGAGTTGAGGGAACCTGGGTTTCAGTGTGACTTCATGGATTGATGGTGGCTTTTTGGCCTTGGATTGACACCTTCCAGAGACTGGGACTCGGGTCTCTGTCATCTGCTTTTTTCTACCATAATCCATCACAGGGTGGTCTGTCACAGGATAGGAGCAAGGCTTTCCCTTTGGTGTGCTAAATATTATCTGATTGAAACTGGAAGATGGAAACGTAGCAAAGGGTGCTAAAATCCTCTTAGGCTGACCTTGTGGCGTAGTCCTAGTTGAGCCTGTGTCTATGGCTTTGAAGAAGGGTGGCTGCAGGTGTGCGGGTATGTGATTTTTTTCAGATGGTCTGTATATGGTAGCTCGTCTGAACTTGGCAGTGAGATTCCTGCTGAAATAGCTGCTTTGGGGCAGATGATTTTCAGTTTCAGTGAATTTATAGTTTAATTGGTAACTTACTGTTTTAACTTGGGTGCGCATGTGGCAAAGGCAACTGGGAACTACTGCACTCCTCTCAGCGTTGGCATGCTCAGGGACAGCTTTGATGTGTGGAGCTTTATGACATGGTGCTGCCAAAGCATCAGTAATGCTTCCAGGTACACAGGAATTCGCTTTCAAGCAGAGGTAATGTAGCCTGCAAGAAAATACTATTTTAAATCTAGTGGAAAATCAGACTAACCTTGAGTCATTGTGACACTTGATCTCCTTTAATCTGGTGCGAGGGCTAGGAGCTGTTCTTCTGATCCGTGTTGTAGCCAGGCTATGTTTCATGTCACTTCTGTGAATTTTAGAGAGCCCCAGAAATTAAACTCTTTTTGGAGCATTACGTTTTGCCAGGGAGAGGAATTCCTGTTGGATAAAACGTCTGCAAGCAAGAAAATCGCCAAAGGGCCAAGACAAAAGTATGCCTTTAGACTTAACCATGGTTCCCTCTGGAAGATCTGTCGTAAAAATAGCAAAATCCAAGCAAGGCTGTGAGTCTGAGCCATGCCTCGCTTTCATCTCTGTGGTGCTAAGAGCAGGGTGTGAATTGCTTGTGCTGTCTCCATACACAGTAAAATGTACTTTTGATGATGGAGTCAAAGCAACACCCAATGGAAGCATTAGCCTGTAACTTTGACACTGTCACTGCATTACCTCTTGTCCTTGTCTTCAGTCATAGGGTGGGGGAAATGTGCAGAGATTTGTCTGCAGATGTCTTAACTTCCCTTACTTTTGTCACTGAAACCTTTTAGGGTTTTGCCTGTTTAGATAGACAGGGATATATCCCAGGCGTTTGCAGATTAATCCCCCTGGAATCCTGGGGGTTTGTTTGAAGGAAAGATTTCTGTGTCTTTTGTTACGCGTGGCTTTGGGATCTATTTCCTGCTGACTTCCATGAAAGCAGGGTTGGACCTTGCATGCTTTGTGGAATAAGTGGTTAAAATGCTTTCAGGGCTTGCCCTAAGGAGGGTTTGTTGCCATCTTAATTTCTGCATGGAGCTGGTGTGTTGGTGATGTTGCCAGTGACCTTTGGTGGCCAGCAAAAGCACCCTGTCCAGCCCTTACTGAGACACTCAACTATTGCTGTCTGGGTGGTCTGGTTCCAGGGCTTTGCTGGTGAATCCCAGGGTAATAAGTTAGTATAGTGTTCTCTGCATTGTAGACTGTGAGAGAGAGTTGGTAGTACAACTGCTTACTCAGCATACTGGAGCCAAACCAGTATGTAATATAGAGACTGAGTAGAGAAAACAAGTGTTGTGGTAGCAGCTTGCAGCTCCTGATGCCAGTGGGCAATGGAGGAATGTTACTGATGTTAACCAGTATCTCAAAATGAACACCATGAAAGTAGTACTTTGTATCACAAAAATCTTGGTACAGCAGAGTAGAAAATGCATTTTCTGAAGGAGGTAGTCTCTTGCCTTTCTGTTCTGTAAAATATTGCCTGGAAAATAGTAAATAAGTAGGTTGAATTTTGTTTGGTCCCCAGGAGCACAGATTTGCAGCAAGATCTGTGGTACCTTGTCCTGGATACATTTTTCAGCAATTCTAATGCTTATTAAATCACATGAATTCACTTTATATACCATTGAGGCTTGCCTGTCAGAATGGCAGTCTCCATTAAAACCCTCGGTGGGGAGAAGCGTCCAGTGCTGCTGAACCCAGCCCACGTGCACAGCACAGCTGATGAGATGCCTGAGGTGCTGCAGAGTCCTGTCTCTGGTGCTGCCTGGGTCCCACTGCTTGCTTGTACAGTTTAGCTATGGGAAAACCAGCAGCTTTAAAAAGAGTGAACTGGACTTGATTTCCCTACAAACATTGTTGAGCAGATACCAACACTCCCAGGACAGCTTTTTAGCGTGTAGCTGCCATCATCCTTATTTGTTTATTTTTTCTAAGCCCCAAAAAGGGGAAACTCTGCTGTTATAAATGATTGGAATTTCCTCAGTACGTTGTTCAAACTGTGACTGTTGTGCAGAGTTGTAATTTTCTATTTCTGTATGTCAGACAGCAATTGTGGCTTGTGCTAAATTAGTATTATCATGCACATGGCTACTCCTTCCTTGGGCTCAAGGCGAGGGCTGACAGGCTGTGGTGATGAGAGGACAGATGGGGCAGGTCAGGGTCCCCCCAAGCTCGTGGCCAAGGGCTGTGCTTGGTTGCCATGTTCCCCCTCCCCACCCGTGCTGCCCACACCCCTGCCTTCCTGGTGGGGATGTGCAGTGATGTGGAAAGATGCAAATACAATATTGAACTTTGTCCTAAGCCAAGGTTTTTATGCTTTCTTCGTGTTGTCTTCACTCTAAGATCTCTCTCCCTTATTTCCTCTTTCTGGTGGGAGAGGAGTGTGTTGTCCTACTTTGTGTGCTTCAGCTTTTATTATCACTGTGTGTCTCACTTCTTCCTCGCAGGTGCTGTTATCATTCCTGACCAGCGTTGAAACACAAGGAGAACTCTGTTGCTCCTGGGCTTGTCCTGCAGTTTCTTGCTACACTACAGAGTTTTCTTATTCCCCCATCACTACCCTCTTACTTCCCCATCCTTTTCTGTCTTTTTTCTTTTTTTATTCTGTTCTTTGCTTCATTTGTTTGCCCTCACCTGTTACATCCTTTGATTCCTCTTTGCTAACTCATCTGTTTTCTTTTTCTCTTCATTTACAACCGGACTTGTTTCCTGGATCTGAGTTGTTTTGTCTCAAGTCCCCCACACGCACAAGCTGGGAGGGAGTGGAGGAGAGAGGTGGGCTGGTGGTCTGACAGACGCTGGCAGTGCTTATGTGTCACAGGCAATGGCATGCATCCTGTGGAGTTTCCACCCGGAATGTGTTTAAGTTATGATTCCTATTTTATGAATTGGGCATTGTGCCTGTAGCTCTTGGAGTCAGCTGTAGCGTGACAGAAGATGTGTCCCTTCTTTGGGTCATATTGTGGTAGTGGTGGAAGTGAGCCACCTGGTATCTACACCTCCAGTATACAAGAGAGATGAAGAGAGGAAGTCTGAGTTCAGAGTGCTAGTTCTCTGCTTATTAATGCTCCAGATATCTTGTTTATTTATCAGTGTGGACAAATCACTGTTGTGATGACCTTTCCCTGCTTGTGTTTGAGTTGATGCTGTCAGTAGTTGAATTCTTGCTCCCTGCAGCCTTCTGAGAGAGCTGCTCTGCCTTGTAATCAGGGCTTGATGGAGAAGTTGTATTAGATATAATTTTGATACTGTCATTAGAATTTTGTCATCTCCTGCTTTTATAATTTTTGTGTGGCATTTTGATGATCCAATAATCTTGTAAGAGGCAAAACCCCCAAACTCCTGCCAGTTTAAAGTATTTTTTCTCCTTTATTTCTAGGTGCCTTTGTTGTCTGCTGGACCCCTGGCCTGGTTGTCTTACTGCTGGATGGTCTGAACTGCACCTACTGTGGGATTCAGAATGTTAAGAGATGGTTTCTTCTCCTGGCCCTCTTGAACTCTGTTATGAACCCAATAATTTATTCATATAAAGATGATGAAATGTGGGGTACCATGAAAAAGATGATTTGCTGCTCCTCTGAGGATAAAAGCCAGGACAGACGCTCTTCACGGATCCCCTCGGCAGTTCTCTGCAGGAGCATGGATACCTCGGGGCACTATATTGAAGATGGCATTATTCAAGGGACAATTTGTGGAAAAGGAGATCTTGGTGACAATGGAAACTCCTGAGCTATTTGAGAGACTGACTTGGCTGGAAAAGGAGAGGGGGAAGGGAGACGTTTGTAAGAGATTGACTGGCAAAGCTAGTAAACAATATATCCACTTTGTTCCAGAGCCTAAACTCCAGTGTTAACAAAAGTTCTTACAAATAATTGCCTGATGGAAAAACACTTTGTAATGAAGAAAACTTTCTGTGCTGCCGTCTTTCTCCTTTTCTTCTTCTAAGTACATGAAATTGCTTTTTCATATGGATGGAATAAATACACCTCAGAGGCTTCCTTTGCATGGAAACAAAATGTAAGCCACATAGTGAGACCCTTCTTAAGCTCCTACAGAGGGAATAAACCTGCCTCACTGTGCAGGTTTGGCGTTCATTATTTATGCTTTAAATAGTTTCTGTGCTTCTTGAGGAGGATTGCAGGCTTGGTTGGTCAGAACTGACTGTGTGACCTGTTTTCTCGGTTGACAAAGTTCATGAAATAGATCGTACTTACCTTCTGTCTTCCTCCTCCTTATCTTGCTTTCAGAATAGGTAGTTTGGTGGTTTATTAAAGCTATGCCAGAAACCTGGCTGTGATGAGAAGCCCAGACCAGTGTGCATGAGTAAGTCTGACTGTGGATTGTCATGATCAGTACAAGAAGCACAAAAACCGTTGTTGCCTCCATAGTGGAGCGAATGCTGCAAGGAGATATATTGCACTCTGTGCTGCTATTGTATAGGCAGACATTGAGGGTAGATTAACAAAAGAACAGTATGCCTGTGTTCATTATGCTAATTTCTTTTTTCCCCTGATAACATCAAATGGGTGTGCTCACTCCTCTTTAACTGCTATGCCACTGAAAGAACTGAAGTCCCAAACTCTGTCTTAAGGGTGTGAACTTTTAAGGGAAGTTTAAATATACATATATACAGGTTCAATCAAGCCATTTAAAATAGAAAGTAATTTACAAGAAAAAAACTGAAACCACCTTAAATTGCTCCAAAAGTACAGTATGCATTGATTGTCTGATCTTGTCTGGACTATATTTAACGTCTGATTTGCAAACAGGGTACTGGAGGAAGAGGCCATGAAACAGAAGGGTTTTCAGCATTATGACTAATCAAGTCTAGTGTTGATGCAGCCACAGCCCAGACCGTTAAAGTTTTGGCTAACAGACTATGCTCTAATGGAGGATCCAGCAATTTAGAGCTCAAGTCAAGTTTTTTAATTTAACTTTGAAATAAAAAAGTCAAATGTAGATTTCTCAGTCTGGTAATAACCTGGCTCCTGCTGGCTTGTTTCAATAGCAGGAACTCCCTGCTACCCATCCTAAGTGTCCTTGGAATTATCTGTGCTGTGTCCTAGGGAAAGTCTGATCCCGGGTATTCAAGCAAGTGACTGCAACTGGAGGTTATGTTGAGAAGTTTTGGAAGTTTTGACCACTTGCAGTTGTCAGAGAGCACCGCCAAGAGCATATTCTATGATGCTGAAAGATAAAGATTGGCTGTGACACAGGGAAATTCCTCAATTGGTGCGACTTCCATGTTGGATTGCATTGGTCAGAGCAGAACCAGCACTTGGCTCAAAGGCCAAGTTGCAGTTTTGTAGAATGCACCATGGGATTTCACAGCAGGCCTTAGCTTACAAACGCATGAATCAGCTCTTCAGGGAGCTCTCCTGTAGCACAAGTTACCTGGTAGGGATATGGCATAAAATTCAAGGTGGCTGCTGTATTTGACTAGTGCTGAAAAGGTTTGTACATGGTTTTTTGCTATTATAATGCAATGTTCTTGTGCAAATACTACTTCATTTGGTGTTTTGAAAAGTATATAAAGTGGTACTTTCTAGAGCTGGTGCTGTGGTGGGTTGACCCTGGCTGGATACCAGGTGCCCACTAAAGCTGCTCTGTCACTCCCTCAGTCAGCTGGACAGGAGCAAGAAAATAAAATGTAAGGCTTGTAGGTGAAGATAAGGACGGGGTGAGATCACTCACTACCACCATCACAGGCAAACCAGACCCAACTTGGGGAAAAATGAATTTAATTTATGACCACTTAGAGTAGGAAAAATGCCTTCCCTTCTTCTTGGTCTTAACTTTATTCCTGACTGTCTCTATTTCCTCCCCCAGTGTGGAGCAGGGGCATGGAGAAAGGGGGGTTGCTGTCAGTTCATCCCATTGTCTCTGCCACTTCCTCCTCCTCAGGGAGTACTTCTCATGTTCTTTCCCTGCTCCAGTGTGGGTTCTCTCCTACAGGAGGTAGTTCCCCATGAACTTCTCCAATGCGAGTCCTTCCCATGAGCTGCTCCAGTGTGGGTCTCTTCTGTGGTCCTGCCAGGAGGTTGCTCCAGGGTGTGCTTCCCATGGGATCACAACCCCCTTTCAGCATCCACCTGCTCTGGTGTGGGGTCCTCTATGGGCTGCAGGTGGGGATATCTGCTCCACCATGGACCTCCATGGCTGCATGACGTCAGCCTGTCCCACCATGGTCTTCGCCACATATGCCCACTGTGGTACCTGGAGAGCTGTTTCTCTCACATATCCTCACTACACTGTCTGGCTGCATGTTGTGCGGGTTTTTTTTCCTCCTCTTAAACACATTATCCCAGAGGCAGTACTACTGTGACTGATGAGCTCGGCTTTGGCCAGCAGTGGGTCTGTCTTGGGACCATCTGGCATTGGCTCTATTGGACATAAGGGATGCTTCTAGCAGCTTCTCACAGAAGTCACCCTTTGTAGCCCGCCCACTACCAAAACCTTGCCATGCAAACGCAGTAGAGGTGGCATTGCAAAGGCACAGTATTCAAGCATTCCTGTCCTTAGAGCTACCTGTAGTGCACAGTTTAAGTTAACTAGGCTGAAGCTCTGTATACAAAGCTAATGGAAAATAAAATGCTACTTCAAATTAAAATACTTGTTTTGTTTCCTGTTTGGATGGTAATTGGGCAGTACCTGGCTCTCCAGTCAGCAGTAAATGGATGCTGTTACTCTACTCCATCCGAGTTAAAGCTGATCAAACTGCAGATAAAAATGAAGATGGGGAAGTGTTGTTTCATGTTACCATGGAGTGTGTGTGTGGGGAGGGATGTTTAAGTAAAACTTTAATGTTTACTAGCAGTATGGGGTAGTGTAATAATTGGTTGAATCAGGCCCTGAGCTGGCATGATTCAGAGAGAGCTTGGATGAAGATCTGGAACATCTGTGGCAGTGGAGAAAATACTAGGTCTCTCCTGCAGAGTTTGGGATTTGGGCTGCAAAATAATTACATGTGGATGATTTTTCCAGGTAAGCAGGAAAAGGTGACTCCTGTAAAGGTCAAGGATTGTGTGCTTTGTAGAGCACCTCATACAGTGGATTTCTGGTCTGTATTAAGATCTGAGAAGCGCTATCCATCATTCTGCTTACAAGTAAGTGGGAAGATTTGAGGTCTGCACTCTTCTTTCTGTTTTCTCATAAAAAAATCCAACAAAACCAACCACCAACCCCCAAAAGGCTGCAAACTGGTGTTCTGTGAATGGTATCATTTGCAATGACATGCCCTCTATTTTGGCATGACGCTTCCTCAGAGCTGCTACCTTATTGTCTATTACTATAAGCTCCAATGTGGCATCACTGGAACAGGAAACTGATCTTGCATCAAACTTTCCTACAGACTACTACAGCAGAGACTGTATAATGTTTCCTATACCAAACTGTCCAAAGGTCCAGCTACTCACAGTGGGGAATTTCTCTTTAACTCCATAAACATTTACCAGGATAGTTTGTCTCAAGAAAAACATTAAAGCCCTATTTGTATTTGAGTAAAGAAAAAAAGCTAAAGGGCAGATAGTGCAGGCAAGTTCCATGGGGTTTCCCTGTTTCTGTTTCCACTAATATCCCAGAATAGAAGATATCAGTATCTGTTGACTTTGCATGTGCCTGCTCCTATTTATGTGTGCTCAGATTGGGATGTGCGAGGTGAAATTCATTCTTTTGGGGAAGGCCTTAGGGTGAACACTCACAGAAACCCGAGGTCGTTAATTCCTAGAAGGCAGAGGCAGGCAAGGGTAGAGTTAGCATTAAGTTGGATAGTTAACAAGGTTTTGCGTGTTCCTGGTGATGCTGGAGGCCTTTCTATCTCTGAGAGTGCCTTGAGAGCTGCTGTATTGCAGTAAGTAGCAAGCAGATGCTTCTAATACGATATCTTCACAGCAATTATGGTTTGAAAACCTTTGTGATACTCTCCTCGTTTCCACCTTTCCAGCTGTTTGTCTCCCAAACCAAAGTTGCTCTTCCAGTTGATCAATGTGTCCAGGAAGAAACGCTCCACAGCTTTTCCCAGGGCAAAGATGTATGGTCTGTCCTCTGCGGTTAGTTCTCTCGTAAAGCCTGTGTGCTCATAATCATTAGAGATGCTTTTGAAAGAATTACTATTAAAAGCCAGGAACAATGGGGTTTTACTTTACGTGATAGATCTTTTGAATCTTTCTGGATAAGCAGCTGGACTGATCATTGTTTAATAACTGTGTGCATGGGAGAGAAGTTTCTCTAGTACCTGTGCTGTTAGTTTGACCTAGGCAGAGTGGGTGATGAGTCTCTGGGAGAGAAGCCAAATAGCTACAGCTTCAGTGGCTCTGAGGCATGGCTTGCTCCACAGCTTTGGGGCTGCTTTACCATGGCTGCTGTTCCCTAAGTATGGGGTTCTTTGGCCGTTTTGTTGGGGCTTTTTAGCAGTTACTGCAGACTGGTGGAATACATCTGTATAAGTGCATATGACAGCTTATGTGTGTGTTTGTGACCTACAATAATTACTACAGCTATGTGACACAATGGTGCCTTTCTCTGACCAGATCTATATTTTTTATATATTTACCATTTATTTATTTATTTTTTTAACTTAAAGCTCTCTTCCAAGTAGCAGTTAACTATAGGAGCAGTATTTCTACTATAATACTTTCATGGGTTTAGTGAACTCTTCATGGACATTTCTGAACTATTGGTTATTGGAAGCTGATGGAGCAAAAGTCTTTTTAAACTTGTCATATTTCTTGTGCTCTTTCCCTATAGCTCTGGCTCTTGGCCACTATCCTAGCAGATGCAGTGCATGGGCAGCCTTTGGTCTGGTCCAAAGCAACTGCCGCTTGCAAGAACAGAGCCAAAAAGTGAAAATATATGGAAATGTTGAAAAAAAGGAGGCAGGGAAATGCTGTTATTTATCCTAGTCTTTAAAACCTGAAGGTTTTAAATCACTTGGAAGAAGTGATCCCACTTTCCCCATTGCACCCACTCCCTCATGCTGGTGTAGCCATTTGTGAGACCATATGGTGAACTATAGAGGGTCTGAAAAATAACCCTAGATGATATACATTGCTAGTAACTAGAGAAGATTTTCCACTTGCTATGAATCAGCAGCTGTGTTATTTCCTTGATTTGTTATTTAGAGTCCCACAGATTATTTGTTTTCTAGAAATCTCTATAAAATACTGTCCTCCTTGAATGCTACACTTTGCAGTGACTAGGCATGCTTCTGTCAGAGGAAAAGGAAGAAAAATCCATGTGGAAACAAGGAATTAGGTCATGATAGTCTTCCCCCCCTGCCAAGGTCTTTTGGAAGATACAGAATTTAGACATTTCTATGCTTTGAGCCATTCTTCAACCATCTTGCTTATCTTTCAAATAGGAATTGGTCCCTGGGCTTCTTTTATGTATCTTTTTTTTAATATTGAGGGTGTTTTTGCACTGTATCAGGCAGAAGCATCTGTTTTCTTCCAGCCTACTTAGAAGTGCTATTTTGCAGCCCATCGGTATGCTATTTTGAATAGTCTTGTAAATATGTCTATAAAATTAATTTTCAAACTAGCCTCTGCTATATTTACCACAGACAAATGTGCTAGAGACAGTTTTTTTTCTGAACTAATCTTTACTTGTATCCCAGTGGTGCACTTAGGACTCTGATGTACAGCCCTATATGAAAATCAACACGCAGAATAAGAAAAGCACAAATCATTTACTAATCTCTTCTCACCAATAGCTTTATCTTAAATGTTAACTTCATTGAAACCATTTCTCTGAAAAACAGCAAAAAAACACCAACCCCCAAAAAAATTCTGTGTATCTGTAGGCAAGGAGTAAGTACGCATGCTTATCTTCCCTAACCTCTAGTTTACCTGACTTGCTTTGATATACATAAAAGTAAGGGAATCATAGGCATCACAGAAACATGGCGGGATGGCTCCTATGACTGGTGTGTTGGAATGGAAGGTTACAGGCTCTTTAGGAAAGACAGGCTGGTAGGAGGGGAGGGGGAGTTGCTATTTATGTTAGGGATAGGCAGGAGAGTATGGAACTGTGTCTGGGGGCAGGTGAGCAGTCGACAGAGAGTTTGTGGGTCAGGGCTAAAGGGAGAACAGTGATGGGAGACATTATTGTGGAGATCTGTTACACACTGCCTGATCAAGAGGACTCTGTGGATGAAGCGCTCTATAGACAGATAGGAACAGCCTCATGCTCACAGGCCCTTGTTCTCATGGGGGACTTCAACCACCCTGATATCTGTTGGAGGGATGGTATGGCCAGGCACAAGCAATCCAGGAAGTTCCTCGATTGTCTGGAAGACAGCTTCCTTCTGCAAGTAATAGAGGAGCCGACAAGGAGAGGTGCCATGCTTGACCTCATGCTCACCAACAGGGAAGGGCTGGTTGGAAATGTGATGCTCCAGGGCAGCCTTGATTGCAGCGATCACGAGATGGTCGAATTTGAGATCCTCAGGGCAGTGAGAAGAGCATGCAGCAAGCTCACTGCCCTGGACTTCAAGAGAGCAGACTTTGGCCTCTTCAGAAACCTGCTCAGTGAGGTTCCATGGGATATAGCCCTAGAGGGCAGGGGGTCCCAAGGCTGTTGGTTGATATTCAAGGATCACCTGCTGCAAGCTCAGGAGCGATACATCCCAACTAGAAGGAAGTGCAGCAGGAGGGCCAGGAGACCTCCTTGGATGGATAAGGAGTTGCTGAGGAAAATTTGAAGGAAAAAAGAGGCTTATAAAAGGTGGAAGCACGGACAGGCAGCTTGGGAAGAATACTGGGATATTATGCGGAAAACTAGGGACCAGGTTAGGAAAGCTAAGTCCCAGTTAGAATTAAACTTGGCTAGGGATGTTAAGGATAACAGGAAGAGATTCTATAGGTACATTGCAAATAAAAGGCAGACTAGGGACAACGTGGGCCCTCTCCAGAAGCTATCGGGAGAACTGGCTACCCTGCATTTGGAGAAGGCTGAGGTTCTTAATGACTTCTTTGCCTCAGTCTTCATCGGAAAATGCTCTGACCACACCACCCAAGTCTTGGAAGGCAGACGCAGGGACTGTGAGAATGAAGACCCTGGGCCCACTGCAGGAGAGGATCTGGTTCAAGACCATCTTAGGAGCCTGAATGTATACAAGTCCATGGCACCTGATGAAATCCATCCGCGGGTCCTGAAGGAGTTGGCAAATGAAGTTGCTAAGCCACTGTCCATCATATTTGAAAAGTCATGGTAGTCAGTTGAAGTTCCCGACGACTGGAAAAAGGGGAATATAACCCTCATTTTCAAGAAGGGGAAAATGGATGAGCCAGGGAACTACAGAGCAGCCAGCCTCACCTCTGTGCCTGGCAAAATCTTGGAGCAGATTCTCCTGGAAGGCATGCTAAGGCACATGAAAAACAACAAGGTGCTTGGTGACAGCCAGCATGGCTTCACTAAGGGGAAATCCTGCCTGACCAATCAGGTGGCCTTCTATGATGGGGCTATGGAACTGATGAACAGGAGTAGAGCAGTTGATGTCATCTACCTGGACTTGTGCAAAGCGTTTAACACTGTCTCACACGACATCCTTGTCTCTAAGTTGGAGAGACATCAATTTGATAGGTGGACCACTCGGTGGATAAAGAACTATCTGGATGGCTGCCTGCAAAGAGTTGTGCTCAATGGGTCAATGTCCAGCTGGAGACCAGTAACGAGTGGTGTCCCTCAGGGATCGGTGCTGTGACCGGCCTTGCTCAACATCTTTGTCGGTGACATGGACAGTGGGACTGAGTGTGCCTTCAGCAAGTTTGCCGATGACACCAAGCTGTGTGGTTCGGTTGATACATTGGAGGGAAGGAATGGCATTCAGAGGGACCTTGACACGCTTGTGAGGTGGGCTGATGCCAACCTGATGAAGTTTAACCATGCCAAGTGCAAGGTCTTCCACCTGGGTGGGAGCAATCCCAGGCACAGCTCCAGGCTGGGCAGAGAAGAGATTCAGAGCAGCTCTGTGGAGAAAGACTTGGGGGTGCTGGTCAATGAGAAAATGAACATGAGCCGGCAGTGTGTGCTTGCAGCCCAGAAAGCCAACCGTATCCTGGGCTGCATCAAAAGGAGTGTGACCAGCAGGTTGAGGGAGGTGATCCTGCCCCTCTACTCTGCTCTTGTGAGACCTCACTTGGAGTATTGTGTGCAGTTCTGGTGTCCTCAACATAAAAAGGACATGGAACTGTTGGAACAATTTGAAAGGAGGGCCACGAGGATGATCAGGGGACTGGAGCACCTCCCGTATGAAGACAGGGTGAGAAAGTTGGAGCTGTTGAGGCTGGAGAAGAGAAGGCTCATGAGAGAGACCTCATAGCAGCCTTCCAGTATCTGAAGGGGCCTATAGGGATGCTGGGGAGGGACTCTTCATTAGGGACTGTAGTGAGAGGACAAGGGGTAATGGGTTCAAACTTAAACAGGGGAAGTTTCGATTGGATATGAGGAAGAAATTCTTTACTGTAAGGGTGGTGAGGCACTGGAATGGGTTGCCCAGGGAAGCTGTGAATGCTGCATTGCTGGCGGTGTTCAAGGCTGGATTGGACATAGCCTTCGGTGGCGTGGTTTAGTGTGAGGTGTCCCTGTCCCTGGCAGGGGGGTTGGAACTAGATGATCTTAAGGTCCTTTCCAACCCTAACTATTCTATTATTCTATGATTCTATGTTTCTGAGCACAAGTAATTGTTTGGGGTTTCAGTAGGTGATCTCCTGGGGATGTGCTTCTTTTCTAGAGAGGTTCTTTAGCTTTCCTCTAAAGTTGCTGTGGAAGGAGATGGAATACTGGCTTAGAACCATCATTGTTGATCTCGCCCATTATTGCATTCCATATGCATAATAGTTAGGAATATATATGTAATGTTTTGACCCTGATTGTTAAGATTCTCCTGCATATGCTAGACTCTTACAGTATTGCAGGGTTAATTTTATCTCCAGCTTCCATTTGGATTTATGCAAACAAATATTTGGTGTATTGGTAATAATTGTGTTTCTATTAGGAATATGTTCAGTTACTAATGGATGTCAAAATGCACAGGAGTGAAAAGGTTTGCCTTCCAGAGATGGAAATGTTATTAATGCTTAAATGATTCTATTCAAATCCGGGTTAACGCATCAGTTGTTAGGAATGTCAGTGTATTTGTTAGTGCAGCGCACTCTGTGATACTGGCCTGGGATTTTCCCACAGGTATGAACGTGTTAATTTAATTAGAAGCATAAGGTTTTGTGCCATAGGAATAAAGGGCCCGCAGACTCTGAACTCGCAATTGCTGACCCCACATGCTTAGCTTTAACTTTCTGCACAGCTGCACTGCTTTCAGTAGACCCCCTTCTGTGAAAGGAGTCCTGCGTATGTTGGCACTTTGAGATGAAGACACTTAATGTCACATTTTAGGCTGTAAGTTTCGGCTATATGGGAAGCTGTCCCTTTACCAAGAGGTGCAGCTGCAGCAGGCTGGTTTCCGTCACACACCAGTCCCTCACAGACACAATTGTTGATTTTAAAGAGGAACTATTCGGGCCCATAAGCACATATTTACAATGTTGGATTATGTCCCAAATTTGACCCACGTTGTTTTGTCCTATTTTCTCCTTTATAATCTTTTTGCGCAGTCCATGTAATTTTTTGTGTGTTCTGCTTTATTCTTCAAAGCGCAGATTAAAGCATACTTCTCTCTAAACAGATAAATTCCAGCAGTATTGGGTCCTAGAGCAACCCTCCAATTTCACAGACCAGAGAGCCACAAAAAGAAATAAATATGGTTGAGCAGAGATTTTAGTCTTGGGTTTTTGCAAGGTCAGAATACCAACAATAACAACAAAAAAGTTATGTTTGCCTGAATTAGTTAAAACATTGGAGAAGAATACTTTGGCAAAAGAAAAGCAACCCTAACCTTGTGACTGATTTTTGCAACTCAAATGGGAGTCCTAGCCTGTAACTGGTGAGTTTTCTGAACAGCAGAAATGAAGAAATCTGACTTCTCTTCTGAACTGGAGCAAAGCAGCATGAGGGCATCCAGGCAGAGAAGTGACCTTCTGAACCTCTTCGCCCCAGCAAAGCTCCAGCCCACGTTTCTGTCTCCATGGGCACCAGGAGCTTTACCAGTTCATGGAAACAAAACCAAGCCCAAGGATGGAGGAACTGCTGAACACAGCATCAGCTCTGGCTGGAGACATTCTGGCAAGTGCATGTATCCCCTTTCCCCACAGTAGCTAAGGATGCACCACGATCCCTCTTTCCTTGGAGGCAGAAGCAGGTTCTCCTCAACTCAACTACCTATTTTCCCAAAACCTATTGATGAGGCCATACCTTTAGATCTCTTCCTCTCAGCCAGGTTTTATTGAAAGTGACCGATATCAGAAATGACGAGGGACTAGTCAGGTGAAAAGCAATACAGCTGCACATGTCTTATTCCATTCAGAAATAGGGATAAAACTGTTTTCTGGTTTAAGCTGTGTAAGTCGTGGATGCAATTTTATGCTTGCCTCTGCATAGGTGAGAGCTCCCTGGGAGAGGATGAAGGCAATCCCCAAAGGTGCTTCACAGCAAATGCCCAGCACCATGATATCCCACCACTTCTGTACCTCTACTCATCTTCTCACCCAGTCAGTGCCAGGAAAATACCAGAATATGCCATCTTTACATCATTTTATAGTCAGTTAAATCGTGAAGGACTTATTGAGGTGAAATATGAGATGGTCAGTGCAGAGGGCTACTCTTATTAACTAAACCTGATGCTATTGCCTCTTCATTGGGCTGTTCAACTAACAAAAGGGTTGTAAGCCTTTTTTGTCTAAATGGAAATGGGCCATCCCAGTGATGCTGTGTTCACAGCCTCAGCTGCCATGTTCAGGGGCAGCAGGACCAGGCACTGGCATTCAGCACCCAGACACAAGGGTAGGAAGCTTATAGGAATAAGAGGTGACACCTCAATATCCCTAGGGATTAAAGCCAACTGACTTGCAGAGGGTTGCCAGGCAGGAGTCTCTGATGGATGCCAATTCGTTTCTCTCTGTCCCTTCTCCTCTTGCCCACTGTCCATTCTCACCCTTTGCAGCAGCAGCAGAAGCTTGCAAAGTTGAAATGCAAAGAGCTTTCAGCAAGTAAAGCCAAACGTTGATTAGAAGAGGTGCCAGGGATGAGATAACATTTGGATTTGGTAGGAGCAGTTCGTCCTTCCTTGAGGCAGTCACACTGAATATTTTGACTTGCTACAGTAATTTTCTGTGCACTGGTATGCACTGGTTTGATACAAATGGCAGCAACAAGCTCCATCAGGAGCTGCCCTGAAGGGTTGTTGATTCATTTTGTCCCACAAGGAGCACTGAGCGAGCTATTATTTCAAAAGGCAAGCTGGATCCAGCATGTATTTGTATCAACACGCCAAAGATGACACAACCAGTGCCTCACCCAGCCCAGCAAAGTGGGGTTTTGCTAATGCTTTATTTGGTCTCCATGTTTGGCTGGGAGACAGGCAATGCTCTTGTCATGTGTTACTTTTATGAACAGCAAACTAGAAACATTCTGCGAGGGGGTGACACTGCTGTGTTCTGCTCACCTGGTTTCTGTGTGCTCTCTTCTGCGTAGGTTATAGTGGGAGATGCAGCTGTGAGGATGAGGACCTCAGGCTTCTGGAGATGCCGCAGTGACTGGGATGCCTGCCCATCGAGTGCAGCTGGGAGCTCCACACAATTCCTGCCGCATTTTGGAAGTGACAAGGAGATCTGGGGTGTGACATTGCTGATGGGGTACTGATGGTCCTGGTCAGCCAGCTTTCAGTGTCTGGTTCCCACCCACATGTGGGGTCTTCACAGTTTCCACACCACCGCTCTCCTGGATAGCCCACAGGCACGAACACATCTTTCCAATTAGGGTTTTTTTTTGTGCCTCTCATTTTTAAGGAACATTTCTGACATTGTCAAAGTTGAGGCAACTGGAACTTTCTTTGATCCAGGGGCGAAGTTGACTCAGCTCTGCTTTGCCCAGTTTTATTTAAAGACCATGACTACCACTTCTGAAATGTTACTTGCGAATGCTATGTTATTACATTATCTGCTTTTCCATCTGTTAAATGCCATGGTTCCAGCAGCAAAAATACCACTGTCTGACAGCAGCAGCTGTCAAAGGTCTTATTTAGTAGTCTTCAAAAAGTAGTAAAACCTGATACCACCAAAGATAAGCCAAGTTTTGTTACAATAAAACTTTATTTGGATGTGATGTTAGGAATGTTACTATTTATAGTAACCCTGGCTTTTTACTGTTGAATAGGAAGGAGGTTGTACACATCTATAATTTTAAGTACAATTATTTGCTTATTCCTGGTTTAAACAATGTCACATTATGGTTTATAACCTGTGTGCAAATATATAGCCCTCTGCGTAAATCTGGCCTTGGCATTCTGCATGGTTGTTCCCTAAATCTGAGTGATGGCACCTATGACCAGGCTGCTGCACACAGGATAAAGAAATGTTGCTTGGGTCAAACCTATTTTCCACCATCTGTGTAACTCAAATGACTTCATGACAGTGCAAAACTCACATCATAAGCAGAGCTCATGAAGCGGGAGATACCCTAAACTAAATCTTATGTATCACTTGGAAGTGAAAATTACAGTTCTGTAGTGAATAGTGCACTTAAATATGAGTGACAATTGGGACAACAAATTAAATGAAGCATTGTTTATATTAATTGAGTAGTTCTCAAGACTTCTTGAAGTCAGGAGTCCCATTAATAAGCATCATCTAATGGACTGTATTTCCCTGGGGAGTCTCCCAGCCTCAGTCTGGCACAAGGAAACAACCAAAGAGGTTCTGCAACGTTGCAGCTCCACAATGCTGCACACAGACAAGCTGCATGTCTGCAGGAGGCTTGGGCACCCCCTCCGTGGTTGTGGCTGCTCTTGCACCCCTGTCCCCAAGGGATCGGCCCCTGCTGGTCCTTCAAGCTGCCTCGAAAACTACTGAAGAGCATGGTTCTGAGCACAGCCCAGCAGGGGCAGGCGTGATGCTGTGGTGCCCACCAGCTGCCCTTGGTGCGCTCCACATGGAGGCACAGAGGTGAGCGGTGCTTACAGCAGCTGGATGACACATTGTCAACATCAGCAGCTCTCCTGGCACTGCATGGGCATCTCCCTGCTCAAAATTGGGGATGTATAAACACTGTGGAGAAGAAATACATGTTGTAGGGCTAAACCGTAAAACATGGAAGGAAGTTGTGCTGGGGTGTGGGCTCTTCCTGGTGGCAACAACTGCAACCCGCTGCCAGGTAAGGCACTTCTGTGGTGTGGGGTTTGTTTCTTCTTTCCTTTTCCCCAGTAGCACTAACACCGTTGCTGCCATGGAGCGGGCAGCAGGAGCCACGCTGGGGGGTGGCACGGCATGTTCCCTGCATGGCACACAGCGCTCCCAGGACACCCCTCACCCAGGTCCTGCTGGGATGGCACAGTGCCTAGCAGCGTGATGGTTTGGTGCCCACTGGCCCTGTGCCATCCCGAGGGCTCCATCTCTACCCTGGGGGTTTCCCCATGCAGTGCTGATCCTGCCCAGTGCCTCAAACCCCTCACTGGATGATGGGCAGGGGGGTGATGGGGTGGTTGAGTGGGAGGGTAGGCAGAGCAGTGGGAAGATGGGGGCTGTTGATAAAGCTTCAACCACCAAACTGGTCTGGAACCATGTGATTTGGCACGGCACAGGGAGCTGTAGCTAAAAACACAAAAGATGAATAACTGCAGGTCATGGCATTCACCCTCCCTATTTAAACATGATTAAGCTCTGGGTGAGGGCAGGCAGCTGCAGGTTTGGGCTGCCTTCTTCCCCCTGGCAATGGCTAATGCAGCACTGACGTCTCCTCCAGCAGCCCCCTTCACCCAGAGCTGAGCCACTCCAGGGTGGCCTCACTGTGCCTTGTCCTGATGGTGGGTTTTGGAGGGGATAGGCGCACAACATGAATACCAAGGGTCCTCCTTCTCCTGCTGCTCATTTCTCCACCTGAATTTGCAGAGGGGATGTAAAGCTGCAATCTGGGGTAAGTCACAACCACTTGTGCCTGCCTCAAGGAGATGGTAACCAAAGAGGCAGGAAGGGAGAACGTCAAACCTTGGCTTAAGACAGGCATGCCCAGGCTGGCTTTCTGCTGTGCTGCTGCCTTGAGTCACTTCCCAGGCCTTGGGGCCAGAGCTTTAGAGGGGTTTGTGGGCTAATGGACCTGCCTTTAGTTCTGTACTTGAAAGTAACAGATATGTTTAACTAAAATGAAACAGCTAAATGCTGGGAGCAGGGAGTTTTTACAGTGCTAGTGAAGGGGAAAGTAAAAATAAAAGGGCTGGCTTCCAATTAGAAAACTGTAACCTATATAAAACTGTATCTTATCAGGATTGTCTTATCTAATTTTACGTTCTCCTGCAGTACTTGCGAGGCGCCAGGTGTTCCTACAAATGAATGTGTCCTTGAAAATGAAACAGTAGCTGCTGCAAGTTATTGCAGAGGGCTTGGACTGAATGGGAAGTCGCAGGGATATTGCTTGTAAGTGTAGAAAAGTTGACTTCTGGACTGCCTCTGCGTGTTTTGAGCTAAGGGTGTGTGTGAGTCTTGCTGTCACTCTGCAGGGACAATGCTTTGGTACAATTGATGTGGCACCTCAAAGCCTGAATCCTGTAAGAAGGAGGCTGAAGCTAAAACCGAAAGGAATGAAATCACCAGTGTTTGCTAGATGCTCCTTTCCTCTGAACTACTGAAGGTCTTTTGATCCCTTCCCTGTTGGAGTCTAAATACCTACCGGATCTTCTCAGAGCCACAGCATTGTTGGCCAGGAAAATTAATTACTTTCTTTTGTCTTCCAATTTTTTTTTCGTTTCACTGAGCAATGCTTTGCAAACCCCCCACTGCCTGTGTGCACGCTTTTAATGTGCCTTTGCTGCAAAGCTTGCAGAGGTGCCTCCCCAGCTAATCTTTTACAGCAACAAGTGGTGTTGCGTAGACCTTCAGCACTGGTAAGCTTGGGGAAGAGGTGAAGTCTGGGATGGTGAGCAAGGCATAAGGTTGCTAAAGCATGGGGGGACAAAATGCTGCCCAATGGAGCAGCAGTTGCAAGTCAAGGAGTGCATTACAGCAGACCTGGGAAAGGCTGATGTCTTTGTCACTTCGTTTGTCTGCAGTAGGTGGAGAGGTGAGGGATGCAGCAACCAACAGCTCAAAGCGAGTCCACCCAGAACATAGCATCCTCAAAGGCTGCATAAACTACCCAAGCAGGCAAATTGCCTCTTATGAAGAGCAACTCCAGGTTAGTCGGGAAGCCCAACTAGTGCATGGAGGGGCTGTCCAGAGCCAAAGAACAAGGCTGATGGTAAAGCTCATTTCCAGGCCATTTGCTGTCCACTCTTTGCAAGATTAAAAGATTGCATACTGAGCTAAGATTCACAGCTTTGTCATGTAGGTTTGAAAAGTGTCCAATACATCTTACGGTTAGGACTCATTCTACTACCCAGGGCAGGTATGGGATATAAACATTCATTTGGTTTGGAGTTGATTGATGACAACTTAAAATTAGACAAAGTTCTTGTCCTGTAAGACTTCATGTTTCCCTTTTTGTCTGCATTGTTCTTTCAAAGATCCCTGTGTAATATTTCTACATTATCTTCAGTATCATTCTCTGTACCTTTCTTTTATTAATTTCCTTCTCTTCTTTCCTTTCCTATGACAAGTTTTTAATTTCTTCTATAAGTTTATAGGCTTTCTTTTCCTCTTTCTAATTTCTTTCCATCAGACTCTGATTTTTCTGTTCCCATCACCGTATTTTCATGCAGCCTTTTCTTTCCCCGACACACATCTCTTTGCCTGCCTGAGATTCCTACCTGTGAATCCCCAGTGGCTTTGGGCATCTGGTCCAGGTGCGGAGAGTGAAAAGATGAGGGAAGCCTTGAATTTCAAAGAAAAATCAAGCAAAAATAGAAAGAGCTATCACAAAGCAAAAAACACCCCAAAAAACCAAAACCAGCCCAAACAAAAAATCAAGCCGTGAAAAATGGGTCACAAACTGAATATAAACCACTGATGTTGGACTGTTGCAAGGAGAGAAAAGAAATTACATTAATGGGACAATTGCACCCGTAGCATGGGGTATCTTGTTTTGCTTGACAGTGGGAGGCCACATCCAGGACACTGGGTTGAACTTTCTGGGTAAACTGGGAGGTGCCCAGAGGACAGCAACACACCTGGCAGCTGTAAAAAATAGGACCAATGAGGAAAGGCTGAAGGACTTGAGCTGGGCACTTGACCTCTCTCCCCTCAAGGAAGGATAAACACCATTACCGAGTGTTTTTAAAAGAGAAGAGATGAGTGTGTACGTGGAGCCTCCAGGTACGGTTAGGTATATTGATCTAGACAGAATAATCTTAGTTTTTGTCCAGTGCTGTGTTCTGAGGCTTTCCTGTGTTATTGCAGATACCCAGTTGAGGCTGTAAAACATTCATCCTTCTTGTTTTGCAGGATGAGGTGGGAGGAAGTTGAGCTGGCAGCCACAGCACAAGCCCTCACAACCACTGTTCCCAAGCTCCACTTCTGGTTCCACTGCCAGTCCTGAGCAGTGGTATGTGCGGGTAATAAGGTTACATTTCCTGTCCTTCTTGAAGGGTTAACAGCTGTCTTTCTTGAAGTGGGCTAAAGTCACTGTGTGAGTGGGACGAAAGATCTCCAAGTAATGTTCCGTTGCTGTTAAGAAGGCATGAGGAATAAACTATTCTGGCTCACATATAAATATTTGCTGTTACAAACAGGAACAAGAGTAACTGGAGAAAATGTGAAAGACTCGTGATTTTATGTTGTCTTTTAAAGTTTGCTGTCCTGGGATTAAATACCTTTTCAATATTTCTATGGCAGCCACAGCACTACAAACCCCACATCTGCTTCCTCTCAGTTACTTTGACAAGCTCTGAAATGCTGGTTAGTCATTGGGTCTCAATGGCTGCCCGTGTTTTAGCCAAAGCACACATCTGCATGAGCAGGTTCTGCTTCTTTCTTTGACCAAGTTAAAAAAACGAACACACCAAAATGAAAAAGATACAGAAATGAATGCCAGGCAGTTATAGCAGGGGAGATACAGAAATAATCTGATTTGTTATTAAAAGATAGCTCTGAGCATCCAATGAGTGCTAGGCCATTCATCAATTAAAATCACCTCAGGACCATGAACCAAGCTGTGCACTATACACTCCCATTTCAGGCAGAACATTTATATAAAGCATCTTAAAACAGATACTAAAAATAGCAGGTTAATAACCATCAGGCTTGGTACATTAGGAAATTAGAGATTTTCCTGTTTGTTTGCAGTTTTTTGACATGAAGAAATGACATAGCTCACAAACCCCTCTGGGGCTGAGAGCACTGCCAGTGCAAAGCTGTGCTGGGAAATCTGCAGAGATTCATGACTGCCAGTAGCAAATCCTGTAGAAACAGCTAAGGCAAGACTTTTAAAGAGTCATCTCAGAACCAGGCCTGGGAATGGCAAGACCTGGAATGCCCTGATCTTTCACCAGTACCTTATAGCTGGGGTGAAATGGGATAAAGCTATGAGGAGCATCCTGGAAGAAGAGGGTGCTAGCACAGGAAACCCTTCCTGCAACCTGGGAGAGCATGGGCTCTGTGGCTTTTGTGGTGCAGAGCTGTCTCCTACTGCTTTCTGCAGTCTCAGGCGAGGTGTGTCTGGGTTTTCCCACCAAGGCGGATGCAAGCTCTTTTGAAGGGTAAAGTGAGCAGAAGGTGACCAGGACCTATGGACCACCGCCACCTCTGAGGCAGAGCCATTCCCAAAACTATATTCCCAAGCACTTAGTTTGGTTTAATTTTAAATGACTCTCACTGTGGCTTTCCCTGTTTCTCCCAGACGCCTTGGTTCATTAGGTCCATTAGTGCAATTAGGGATTCAACACAGCAGGCCACTTAAAAAATATCAGTCCAAAGTGTGTTTCACTGGCAGCTGATGTGACTTTGTGACTTTGCTCTTATTGCATGGGAAAAGCTGCGTGCACAGGTCTGAATGCCACAGTGTGGCAGTATGGCATTTCATTCTCCCATGAGGAAACATGATCCTTGATGTGGCACTGCTGTCTGACGGCAAAGCAGAGCTTGCAAGGCTCTGCATTACAGCTAGACTCTGTGGCAGACCATCCTGAGTGTCTCTCTGCCACCTCAGGCTCAGCCCTCACACCCTGGGAAGATCATCCACCCCAGAGGAGCAAACATGGTTCCTTATCTGGAGGCAGAGCATGAATAATGGAAGAACAGAGGTACTGCCAATTGGTGGTCAGCATGACCCCACATCCCCAGACTGTGCTTGTGGGTTAGTAGCATAACACACAGCTGTCAGCTGGAGGTGGTGGATGCGTACCATGAACCAAATCCTGCTGTGGCTGCTCTTGGAGAGCAGGGTACCTGGGGGAGATGTGGGAGGCAAGTTTCAGCCTTACTTAAACATCAGTTTTCTTCTCTCTCACCTGGAGGGGAACTGGTCAGGTCGTGGGGCAGTGCTGGCATTGTTTGGACCAAGCTGCAAGTCAGGATTGAGTTATTTCTTGCTGCATGCATTTGGAAGAGGCACAATCTCCATGTTGTCCCACTAATAAACTTCTGCTGAATCAAACAGTGCAATGAGAGGAAAATCACTTTTCTGGGAAAGATTGATAGCATATGCTACAGTTGTTATGGGAATGTTGCCTTTCTTTGGACAACTAGTTTTTGTTTGATGATGTGGGAGATGATCATGATCCACTTTTAGATTTCAGTATGGAATAATATAAGACAGCATCTTTTGATATCAATGGGAAATGAGCCTATTTATGCTAGACAGAATTTGGGCATGGCAAACCAGAACATCCATATGCTGCACAGTATCATGCCACCCTCCCTAAGTACTTTTCTAGTTAGTTTCTTACAATTCAATATGCTCAAAGTAGAGGCAGGCTGTGATGTGTTTCTGGCACTTGTGCAAGCAGAAAATCCTGTTAGGAGCATAAAGCTGCCTAACCCATGGACTGCTTGTTACATGCTCAGCATCATCCATCACTGCCATGCCACAGCAGCTGGGGAAGGTGCAAGTGTGCCAGAAGGGTTTTGGCAAGAAGCAATGCCATCAGGGCTCATGGCCACAGTTTGGAGGAGGGGGTTTACTGCAGTGGTGAAATCACAGCCCTGGGGCAGCTGCCTTGCCCACACCATGGATGAATGTCCTTGTGGGAGATGTGGCTGAAGGGGAGGTGCACCTCACCCTGGCCACCACATTTTACAGCCTAGTGTGTTAACCTAGACCTTGCAGGGTTTCTGCTTGGGTTAATATGCAGAACCATGATCTATGGCAGCTGTTTGGCTGTTGGGAAAGGGACAGGACATACCTCTGCAGCAGCTAGGACTCCAAGGGCCACAGCTACATCCAACTGCTGTTCTGTCTGTAACCAGTGTGTGCAGAGTATGCACCTTCACAGGGCTGTACTGACCCTTCAATTAGTTGAAAACCTACAAATATTTCAGAGTTTTGAATATTTTTCTCATACAAACTTTATTAAATGGAGCAAATTCTTCCTTAGACCATCTCACCCATCACATCCTCAGTCTATCCAAATTACTGTCAGTCACCACATCCCAGTGCATAAACTTGGCCGAACAACTTCACCTTGCACTGTGTATGCGCAGTGTTACATGGGCTGTTGCCCTCCTGCCAAAGGCTGGGAGCAAATCAGAGCTGAGGAGAAAGGGATAAAGCACTTAATTAGAAAAAATTAAAATCTGGTGAAGTTTCTGATTGCAAAGGCTTGTGCTATAATTAAAATGCAGGTATTGGAATTTCCTAGTCAATAAACGTTCCCTAAAAAGACTTATTTTATATATCTTTCAAAAGAGAAATCATGCAACAAAAAATGGCCTACGGTCCATTAATAGGATATTTATTTTTCTGTTTCATTTAGCTAAAAGCACTGCGGTGGAGACTAGTTCCTGAAAAAGTGTGGGCTGCTGCTGATGGATTGCCATCAGCCTTGCTCGGCACAGGAACTGAACGTCACAGCCTTCTGACAACTTTGCAAATGGGTGCATCCTCTGTTGCCATGGAAATGGACCTGAGCTCACTGAAAGCTGGGTAATGGGCTCTAGAGTCACCACTGCTTATACTGAAAAAATTTTGGGGTGGTATCAGTTAGTAGTAGTAATAATGATAATAATAACATCTCAGCTTGTGGAATTATAGTCTTTGCTGGGTTTATTTTACAGTAGTGTTATGTTCATGTTTGTATTTTAATTATCTGGTGAAATATAACCCTCCCGTTTGTTTTGTACTTACTGACCACAGTGTTGCAGCTGTTAGATACCACCCAGACCCAGCAACAGGGAGAGCATCACTAAGAAAATGGATTTGAGGAGGAGGATTGTTTGCTTTAACTAACCATGCGTAGGGACACAACTGACCATTTCTTTTATCATTAGTGTCCTGTTGCATAACCATTTTCCATTAGTCCAGAAGTGTTTGCTTGATCCATTGCCATTACAATATATGTTAAAGTTCAATTAAATTATGTCCCACATTAACGTCCTTTCATTTTGCTGTGTTCAGCAATCTCCAGCTTTGCCCTAGTTTCACGGAGTTTTTAGCTGTACTTAAAATGTTCTCCTCTAGCTTCATAGTAACATCTTGCTAATCAAACAATACTGGCAAAGAAAATAAAGCTATGCAGATAAACTTGACCATGAGAAATTACATTGTAAAAAAATTAAAGATTTGAGGGAATAACTGTGGCTGTAGTCACAGCGTGAATGCAGGGCTGCAAACAAAGAAAATAAGAGACAGAAGTCATCTTCTCAGCCTATGGTTTTGTGGAAAAACCTACGCTTACCAAGAATCCTGCAAAAACAATGAGCCAGTCTTCACCTTGAGATATTTTAATAGGTTGCTTTTTAATTATTTACCTTTATCAAATTAGCAGGAGAGTAATTTTTTTTCTCTAATATCAGCCCTTGAGAAGCAGTATTGTACACCAGAAACTATTGTGATTTCTTATTACTGCAGCATATTAAAATATGAAATAAGAAAATGAGATATATGCTTTTAATTCCTTGGAAAATCTGTCCCTCTTAGAGGATATGCAAACATCTTAGGCTGAAATAATGCTGAAATGAACAGTGTGTTCATTCAAACTCTCCACCTTCATTTGTATACTTATGGTGTGCTTATTTTTATTTACTGATCAGCTGTTTTGTGGGTAGATAAATGCATTTTGAGGCTATTTGCTTTCAAAATGTCCTTTGTCAACCCTATGTCAAGTTAAAGAAAAAATTTGGTAACCATTTTAATCCATTTCCCAAAATCTGACTTGTCTCCTTATGGTGTCTAGCAGCACCCCTCAATTATTTCCAAGCCTATGCAGAGGGTCCTGCTATATTAGTTTTAAAAGATGCCTAAACTTTGTCCATTAGAAGGAGCTTGGTGGAAGAGATTGGATTTGCACACTCAGAAAAGATGCTGGTAATGAAGGAAGCTAGTGCTTCTGTAGTAAAAGTCATTAAGCATGCAGCCAAATTCAGATCCTAGTGTCTTCCTTCAGGCCATGCTTGTGAGACTCAGGGTTATTTTAATTGTATTGTTTCTTTCCAGTAGATTTGAAAGGAAGAGGATTGCACTGTTTTCTCTCAGTGACAACACTTTTCAGTCTCAGAGCCTAAGTAAAGGATATGATGGTTAGCTCATTTCTGAAGAATCTTCTCACACCCACTTTTGTATGGAGATTATATTTTACAGTCAGGATTGCAGTTTAGAGAGCTGAGCTGGTGCAGACTGCCACTTGCAGAGTAGGGTTAGGGTCCTCCAAGCCACCGCCAAATCAGCACAGTCACTTTGGGTACTGCTTACAGGCACTACCAAACTAACATGTGGTCTTTAGATGCTCAGGAGGCATTCAGGAACGCAGTGGAAAGAGGGATCTCCAGAAAAGAGAGTCAGTACAGAGCTCTGGGAAGAGTCTTCCACAGGGCTTGTATCTTTTTGAGAATTATCTGAAACCTGCATCCTTTTCCTCACATTATCTCCCAGTTTCAGTTTGAATGAAGTCAATGGAAGATCCCCCACTGACTTCGAAGCAGCAAAGTTTTGGTATTTAGAAGAAAATCACTATGAAGTATAACAATGCAATATAAACACTTCTGTTATAAATGCAAATGTAAATAACACTTTTATAGCATTTATTTAAATCCCTGGGCACTGGTGGAAAATAGGTCTCCAAATAACCTAAATAGTTTGGCACATTAAATTCTCAGCCTTTGCAAATATTGGTAGTGTTTCAAAGAATGAATTTTTAAGTGAGCAGTAAAAAGCAATTAGGCATGTAATTGTTGTTTTAGTGATTTAAGCCAATTCCCACTGCAGCCAGTGGGAGTCTTTACATTTACATCAATGGGGACTGAGTTGGGACCTTACACATTTGAAGAAAGGGAAGGAAAAAGAAGGGAGGGGCGAAACCATACAAAATCAGAATTGGGAAATTCGTAAGTCTACATAAAATGCACAACCCATTTTATATGGCAGACATCTTTTGTTAGGTAGAAAGCATCTACTAACCACAACTATTAGAATAGGCAGATGGAAAGCTTTGATATATATTTTATGATGTTACTTTGATTGAAAGTAAAAGCTGTATTTATTTTTTTTTAGGTGGAATTTGGAAAGAGAACATTTCCCATTACTTATGAGAATCATGGAAGGTGAATCGATCTACACTGCAGAGATCTGAATTCAGGATTATAAGTATTTAGTTTTTGCCTTGGTTGATGTGCAAATGTATAAAGACTGTGAAGATGTACAATTCAAAAGCAAGTGCCCTGGATGAATCTTTAAAGTTTTAAGTTGTCAAGAGTATATTATGTCTGAGGGGGAAAACTACTATTCTTGTTAAAAGATTATAGTGTAATTTTACTGCATTATTTTTTCCCCTGAGGTATTGCAGCATCTCATTTACAGTATTTTGTTTCCTGCAGAAATGAGATTGCAGCAGATACTTTCGTCATGATTAAGTCAGGGTTAGGTTCATTGCTTTAGCTAAAATCTAAATGGAATAGCAGATTATGGATGCAAACGAACTACTCAGAGGTCTGGTGGAGTAAACACCCTCTTTCTTTTCAGTGCAGGAGGAGAGGCAGTGGGCATTAAGATGACCAGCCTGGTGTGAATATGTGAATGGAAGCTCTCCATCTACAATATAAAGGTGAGATTCTAAACTGAAATATTTCAAATCATATTCTCTCAAAATGCAATGATATTTTCAAAATATAAATAATGGCTAGTAAGGAGATGTGATGCAACTCACTTCAGTGACACAGGTAAAATAAGCTTCCAAGGATTTATAGCAGCCAAAATATTACTTCTGGTGATATATAAAGCCACACACAGATCTTCCTCTAGACAATCAGAGAAACCAAGCAGAACATAGCTGAAAGGATGCATTATAAAACAAAACAGCATAGCTGCAATGATGTACTACAGTTTGTTTGACCTCTTTCTTCACAAGAACAGGGCCTTTAGATCAAACGTGTTTGCACCAAGGCCAACTATGCCCTCCATAGAATTACTTGCCAATTGCAGTAGGGCCTCAGAGAATTAACTTTTTAATTATGGGAGATTAGAAAATATATTTTACTGTCTCCACTGAAGTGAAAATACACCACATTTTCAAAAAGTATTATTTCCCACCACCCCGCCACAAAAAGGCAGTCAAGTACAGAGCATGAGGTGCCCGAGCAGACCCCGCTATCCCCCTCAAACCTTGGGGAAGCAATGCTTTGAATTTTGCTGACTGACCACTGGATGCCACTATTGTTCCACTGAAATTAAGCGTAGCGTTACCATCTTCCGATTCGTTTACTACCCCTGAAGGCAGGAGCTTAAACAGCACCAGTGTACGCAATTTTCTGCAGAAAATAAGCAGTTAGATTTGAAATGATTAATGGCTTTTACTGTGTTTAGACATTTGACTTTCCTCCTTGCTCAGAGCCCCTTCTCAGCAGGAATCACAGCACCAGTCTCTCCCTTCAAAGGCTTTGGCCGGCTACCCCCCATCTTTTGTCTCAAGAGAAGCAATTTCAAATCGACATTCTGGTCAAACAGAATATTTAGGCATTATTTAGGAAAAGAGAAGACATTAATAACATAACACTGGCTCCCAACAAATCGAGACAAGATATGGGGAGCTGATAAGGCAAACTGCTAGTGTATGGCTCATCCTCTGCCCCATGGTACAGTGCTGTAGGGAAGCTCAGAGCCTCTTTCAGTAGTAATCTTGGAGTTGAAGGTCAGGATGACCTTCAAACTGGAAGAAAGCAATTTGAAAAAGCAAAATTTAATACAAATAAGTGGTTTTATCTTGTTTTTAAAAGGTTTTACTGTTTTTAACATGGTCTGGTCTGAAACCAGACCAATTTTGCCTCTGCGGGATCATGGGACACGGGTTGCAGTGTTTCTCACCATCTCCAGGTCTGCCTGTGCAGCTTCTCAAGATCTCTGATTTATTGAAGCCCACAGGAAAACTCTGTGGTGCTCAGTACATGGTGCAGTGCTAAGGTGTTCCCAGGATTGTACCGTGGCTTTGCAGCCTTCTCTCCTGTAAGGAAAGGGCTTTCCATTCACCTTTGTGCAGCACTGTCCCAGTGCCTCCACACACATCCTGTGACACTGGATCTGGTATTATTTCATGGTGGTGCTTTCCGTGATTAAATTCCCACTTGGCACGGGCACTGAGCCCTGCTCTAGTTAATAGAAAGCATGATCAACAATGATGCTTATGAGTACCTCTCACCTTTTCTTCAGGCATTCTCCTGTGTAAGCTCTGTAAGCTCTCTACACACCAACACTATTCATCCCTCATTGTCTGTGCCATGTAGCCACACAGTGGTTTTTTCCTTTCCAGGAGACAACTCTGTCAGGAAGGAATAGATGGTCCCCTCTTAGCTGTACTAGTTGATATTCCAGAGGCAGTCACCTCCAGCAAGAGGTGAAGGCAAAAACTATCGGCAGTAATGTCTTAAATCCTCTGCTCTAAAACTTCACAATAAATCATATGATTATGTTACATACTGGCACCTAACTGTAGCACTAAAAAGTTTTCCCTTTTCTATAGACTGTATCAATGGGAAATATAGGCACGTTTTTCCTATGAAACACACATATTCCACCTTCTATTGGCAATTTCACACACACACACAAAATACTGGATGTTACCAATTAAAATCAAGATTGCTTTATTCTAGCTGAGGGATCCCTAACCCATTTTGTAACTGCATTTCAAAATCACAAGGGAAAGGTGATTGTCATCTATGTGGATATGGAAACAAAAATTACAGTGTAATTTATGACCGAACTTAAATCAACTTTTCTCCATGGCTCATATTTTTTCTGTTGCAATTTTCAGCAGTTGAAGTGATTTTATATTTTTACTATGGGTTCCTTCATGCTCCACCCCAGCTTCTAAAAAGATTTGTTTGGCTTCATTTCAAAAGGGCACTCTAAGATCTTGTATATCCAAGTGTACAATGCAGAATACCAGTTTTCATTTAAAAGCGACCTGTCCTAGGAGCACAAGTCAAGGCCTATACAGTGACTGGAGACATGCACACATTAGGTGTTGTTTCTACAGACATTCAAAAAAATAACCTAAGCTAACAGAATGGGACGTTCAGGTGTTTGCTGGAATGCAACCCCTGCTAATGCTATTAAAAAAATTATTTCACATAAGGATATTTTTAATGATCCATTTGTTGCCGTCAATCTGTTTTTAAAGCAGCTCACTTTATTTCTTCAAGTAACAGAAAACCTTTCTTAAACTATTACCCAAGAGACCAGTAAGAACAAGTTACTCATCGTGGTCTTTCCCGTTCTGGACAGAGAGCTATTATGCTAGCTACATTTCTCATGTTTAAACTGTGTGTGCAAGTGAATGAGAAGTTTCTTTGTGCAGGTTTCAGATTAAGAACTAAGGAGAAAGCAGCTCATGTTACCAAGATGTTATTATCTTTAAACATGTAGGTTTAAAAATATGTTCTTCCTTTTTTTTGGTTTTGTCTTTGCCTTTATGTTGGAGGCATAGTGTGGAGGAGGCATGCCAGCTATCTGCAGAGACAGCATGTCTTGGCAGAGCTGAGATACTGCTCACTTCCATATTGTTGCCCTTAAAATTTATTTTAAACAGGGGTTTTATTTTTAAGATACTAACATGAATATTGAATTTTTGCAAAATTATTTCCTTTCAGCTGGTACTCTGTCTTGACACTTTTTCTATCAGGTTATGGTACTTGTGCACGTGAAGTTTAAATTGTAAGTTGGCAGTCGTGCATCATGAGCATTTTCCATAATGGGGAGTGATGTAGAATCACATGTACAATTGTTTCCTTATGATTTTGCTGAGCTAATCCTTAACCAACAAAAGAAAAGATGTCAATGTAAGTGTCTTTAAGCAGTAAACTCACCCTGGCTCAGACTATACTCAAGTGGGGTGACATGAAACACCTCTCCTGGGAGAGGCATTGTTTGAAACTTGTTACAGCCGGGGATGCTTAAAACCCAGAGTATCAGCTGTGTTCACCATGGACAACTGTTATCTTAATTGCTCTGCAAGCTAGTTACAGACAAGCTAAAGAGAGGATCAAAATCATTACGTTCTGTTCCTTTTCTGACATTTAGTGTTACTTCGCGAGTCTCAGACTGAAAGGACTGTGCTGTGGTAAGCTATTCTAGAAATTTTATTTTCCTAAATATTTTACTGTGTGGTTGAGAATGGCACTACATGAAAGCTTTCATTCTTTTCTTCTGATGTTTATAATTCATTTTACAGTCAATAAACGATGCTGCAGTAGATTTTCTCATGGAAGACGACCGTACTTGCACACAGCATCACTGTTAGTAACTCCAAGGCCTGTGCTGGTCCACAGGAGTGCAAAATGTATGGCAAACTCCTGTGAGAGTGTCAGGGGCATATTTCTATTGAAATTCAATGTCCTAATGATCTGAAATTGGAGCTAAAAAATAAATTACAGTCCTTGTTTCTGGAATGGGCTTTCCTGAAAACATACTTAACACTTCGATGCCTCAGTTCCCATGTTTAAAATTATAACACCACTCCTGCCCCTTTTTATGTCATAACCCTTCAGAGTTTGGGACTTTCTGTGTTATTTTGAGGTGTTGAACAATGGAACAGATGTGTTTATTTGCTGACAATGAAAAAAGGTCTTATTTTCATAACTGGGGAGAGGTCAGGTAAACCACAGACTGTTTCTGCGGACACCATACTAACATTCACCACTTACACCTGAAATGCTATTTTGCTGCTTTTCACAAGCTGTGGGACCTTTCTTCAATTCCCTGATGCTACTTTTTGCTCTTCCCTCCTTTAAAAACACACTATAATAATTTCAGACCCTTTTGAGTGCCTTAGTGTTTGGTAACGACACTTACCCAACTCTCTCAGCAGCTGTCCGAACGAAGAACAATTAAATGCAAGAGATTCAGTGACATTTAGCCCTGCCTGTCATGATATTTCATGCATGTGAGATGTTGAACAGATTTTTGTGAAGTTTTTTCAGATGGAGGCTGAAGCAGACATGCAAAATATTGCACATATTCTCTGAAGATGGTGAATGTGTAGCACAGGACAGGGTGGGAAGAAGAACAACTGTTTCATGGCACAAGTTACTATAGCTACTAAGATAAAAATTTTTCATGAAGTATCTGTATAACTGAAACCCTTCAACACAGTTGAATTAAATGGCATTGTTTACGCTGCTTCATGAAAGTTTTCCCTTGAACTAGTAACAGCGTGAAAACGGTTCAGCAGTGAACCTGAATTGCTGCGGGCATTGTAGCCATCTGACATTCTACTCCAAAGGTCTTTAGATAAATCCAATAAAAGCTTACCTGGTGCCTGCCTCCCAGAATGGAAAGGAAAATTTGGATGCTATATTGTGTGGAGATAGTTAAATGACTTATCTGCTCCCATCTTTAACCAGAAATAAAAGTTGCAGAGACACAAATGTGAGGGTGTAGCTCCATGAAAGGGATAAGTGGTCTAACACTTAGTTCACCGAAACTAAAACTGGGAAGTCCCATTCCTCCTCCCATTCTTTCTTTTCCCTCTCTCCTACCCTGGATTGTCTTGAACTGGCTCTAGAATATGTTGGACTTAATCACTTTTTCAGATCATAAGGACTTTTACTCACACCATTCACTTGCTAAGCTGTTGAAACACAAGCCCAACAAAAAAATGAAAGAAATAGTGAGCTGAACTGACTCAGATGAGGGCAATAAAAACCAGTGCTTGTGCAAAAGCATGTAGACATGTATGGGGAGGAGCAGTGAAACAGTGAAAGCCCGTGGTTTAGTTGGCATCTTGTCACTCACCCTGAGGCACTCTTGTTCGAAAGTTCTGTCTATAGTTTCTTTGCTGCAGAGTCAGCATCCTTTTTGTGTTACATTGTCTTGGATCCCTGATGCTTTGTTTGCTTTCTGTGGCACTGGTCTGGCACAAAGCCTTGGGTGGGGGGTGCTCTGACCAGACAGCAAAACCATCTCATCCCAGGGATGTTTCTGTGACTGTTGATGTGCTTGGTCAAACCCCTGGGGAAAGATAGCCATCTTTTCTCTACATTTTTGTAATTTAACAGGAATTAACCTGAAATCTCACAGTCCAAGTGTAAAAGCAGAGGGAACTTTCAGACAAAAGTTGAATGTCTTTTTACATACTGATCCAAGTGACTCACATGTAGTAATGCAGAAGGGGAAAGGAGAGACTTGACCACAGAAGTGGGCTCAAATATGTAAAGTCTAACAAAATTCTGCTTTAGGATCCTGCATCTTTGGAGTCTCCAATGGGCTCTGGAGGTATCTGTTAAGATCACCACACAACTGGAGCTTCTAATGTGTGAGCTGGAACTGAGAACAGACCTTAAAGAACAGACCTTAAAGAACAGACCTTACCAGTGCTTGGCACAACCCACAGACTGGCTTATGAGGTTATTTTTATGCATCTCCACAAAGAGATGTGAAAGCCCTATGAGCTGGGCTTTGCTAAGAGGCAATAAAGGAGTCACTGGCTGCCACTGGCCTACTGCATAACAGGATCAGACATTTTAATGAGCTTCTGCTAGTCCATGGTTCATCAGCCCTGCTGATTTGTAATGAAGCAGGACACTGCTATAGAAACCATGCCAACAAAAGCATTTTTGAATGTACTTAAGAAGATGAGTTTGAATTGAAATGCAAACAAATTGTGGATCAGTCCATCTCTTCCTGAATTAAAGGAGCCTGTTTGTCCTCCTGTCCATGTTACAGTTTAATCCAGCCTGAATGTAAGTTTTAAGAAGTATTTTATATATTTCATTTCCCAAAGCATCGCATTAGCTCTGGTTCTTTAATATTTTTCCCATTATAATACTTAATCCCACTTTTTAGCAAAGAATTACAAAAAAGAGATTATAAACACATCTTCAAAAATTCTGTAATAATTTATTCTATACTTTATAAAGGAAATGGGGCTAAAATTAATTTTAAATTTTAAGGATAATGGTCTATATCACATAGAGGAAAGGCTATGAAATAACACCCCCCCCCCCCTTTGTTTTTTTCTCCTATACTGCTGAATCCTAAAGCAAAATAAAGTGAGTCTCATGATAGTTCCATCAATTAGATGTAAGCAAACCCAGGTAAAGAAGGAAAACACTGTTTGAAGAGTTGAACTTTTAAGGCTGGATTAGTGTCAAAGACCTGATATCCATTACAGGATGTTTATGCCATTACTCAAGAGAGCACAAGATGTTATGCTCTACTGTATCCCTTAGGAATCAAAACTTCCAATGACACTACCCTTTCCCAGCATCAAAAATCCTACCTATATGTCACCTTGTTATGAACCACTTCAGAAAAGTGTGTTTTAATTCTCACTGCGCTTTGTGGAAGACTGTTACACTAAATTTGTGCATTATCAATAAATGCCTTGGACTACAGTTTTTTCATAAGGTAAAATTTCCTCTGTCATTTGCTTGAATGTATCCCACAAAGACTTCTCCTTTCCTGGCCAGCCCTTTAAAAAAAACCCATAAACAAAACCCAACCCATGATGCACAGCAAAGTGCTTGGGGAGTTTGAATAGCATCAACTTCAGGAACAGCTGCTAAGATCAAATGGACAAAGGGAATTCAGCATCACCCACTCTATGTATTATCTTTTAAAGCCCCAGGACCTTAATCCTTCCGGTGAGCAAAGTCTGTTGTCCCACTTGCCATTACCACTAACATATATTCTGTGTGAGTCTGCTTCCTCTTGCAGAGTGCACCTGCAGCAAAGCTTGAGTATAAAGGTCCAAAGCCTCTGCAATTAACCTGAGTCATAAAATGAAACATTCTGTGCTACAAGGACTTATTTCTTATGACCTAAACAACTCCAAAAAGAAAGTAGTTATCAAAAATATTTATTCCTGATCTTGCAAAGGTACTAAAAGTCCAAACAATAATCACTATTTCTGCAAGCTGCTGGAGTCTGCTTCCTGCACAGCAAGTGCCAGACAGTTTACTAACCATATATGTGTCTTTTTGGGACATGTCTGCCCATAAACAAGAGAAATAGCTTTACTTCCAGTCTTGATGTCAACAGTATATTTCATTCCCGGGAGTTAAATTTTGTGAGAATTTTGAAAGGCTGTTTTGACCTTGTTCAGTGTTTTTCTATTCTCAGGCTGACCTTTGAAAGCCAGGAATGATGAATGAAAAAGAATCCAGAAGCAGAGGAAGCAGCATATAAGAGATGTAAGAGGTTTATCACAGCTACGTTAGTGGCAGGAAAACCTACAAGACTCATTTTCTTTCGCTATTCCATCCCTTCTTGCACGACACAGAGCATCACTGTCCACTTGGTGACGGTAACGGTGAAAATGCTAACATACAGCCTGTATCCTGTGTTACTATCTTCGTACACTGAAAATACAGAAAAATAATCAAAATTTGCTGACTTGGGTGAATAACTGAATTTATGAAAGGGTATATAAATATATAATCTATGAAAAATAGATACGTAATATTCCAGTTGCTGCTGTTTCTCTGTGATGGTTGCTTTCAAGTCATAACAGCCAACCTGTCTACTGCATTTTCAGCCTTTTTTCTGACAGTAATTCTTCTGTTATTTCTTGACCTGTAACATCCTAGCTTTTGACATATTGATGAAAATAATCCTCAATCTCTTCACTTCACTTGTGGTTAGATGTTTGCTATTATTTGCACTGGGTCCTCCAAAAGGATACTCTCCTCAAAGCTAGATGTAAGGAGAATACTGGACTAATAAAGGTAAGTTATTAGAGAAAATATAAATAAATATAAAAAATATAAAAAGAATGGAGCTGAATATTCTTTAAAGACTCATTAGTCACTAGGAATTAAAATGTACTAAAAATGTTATTTTAATCAGCAGAACCTGTTCTGGCGACCTCATCTTAAAAAAAAAAAAAAAAAAAAACCAAACCAACAAACCAAATCAGAATAAGGTTGATTTTGTTGAAAATTATTATTAACCTGGAAAGAAATTAGGATTAAAATTTCAGATTAGGAAAGGCAATTTAAAAACTGACCTCTTCTGCACCAAAATACAATGATAGAGACATGTGAGATGTTGACAAACTTACTGCAACACAGAGGACTGAGAATTACATCTTGCGGGTACGCATACATTACATATGATTGCAGGGTTTGGTGTACATGGCTATGAAGGTGGTAGGTGTCAACAAAACCCAATGAGGATGTCACTGACTCAGTGAAGGCTGCAGTCTTGCAAACCCTAGTAGCGAAAGTAGCCAAATCCTATGGGTCACAATTAGTCAGTTGATTTTACTGAGTTCTATTGGGTAATTTTATTAGGAGCCTCACATATTAAATGATGTAACGCTAGACAACTGAACAGCTGTTACCAGGGCAATAAGGCATGTGCCAGACAGGGTGCCTTGGTGCTCCTCCACCACCACTGCACACCGCAGAGGGCTGTCAGACACAGGCGGGCCCCCACCCCGAGCCATTTTTATGATGTCTGGGCACAGCTTGCTCTGGGTGAGTGCCAGGGATTCCTGGTGTGAGCTAATTGCTCAAATCAGCAATACCTTTGTTTCAGACAGCACTGAACAACCCTCGACATCAGCTATGAAGGTGTCTTCTTTAAAGTGTTGTACAGAAATGCTGTTTTCGAATAACAACATGACACAGAGAAGGACTTCTTAAGCGTTTATCTGCAGGCACTGAAACTCCCTGCGGGGAGAAAAAAAATGCAGCAAGGAATAGTCAAACGTAGGGGCTAATCTTTAACGACAGATTCTTTCAGAACCAGCTACCACTCTGCCCCCTGTGACAGGCGATGGCACTGTGGGCAGAGCATTAGGTAAGTAGACGCCGCCCCATGTACTCGCAGCGCAGCGGAGGGCCCAGGCCCCACGGGGTCCCCCCGCCGCCCTCTCCTCCCCTCACAGCGGGCCGATGGCGGGGCAGGTGCGGCCATAGCGGCGCCGCAGCCCGCGGGGCGGGGCAGGCCCTTGTTGATGGTCTCCTAGCAACTGCTCGGCCAATGGGAGCAGAGCTGGGGCGGGGCCGCGCTGGGGCAGGGGTTTAACCCCGCGGGGCCCGCCGAAGGGCCGTAATGGTGGTCGTGGCGGCTGTGGGGCGCGGGGCAGAGCCGAGCCCGCTCGGAGCCGCTTCCGTGCTCCTCCCCCGTTGCGTCGGCAGCAGCCGCAGCAGGTGGTGCTACGCGGATGGGTGCGCGGAACTCCTCCTCACCGGCGGCTCGGGAGGAGGGTTTCGCGGGGTTGCGTCCCGCCCGTGAGGAGGGGCGGGTAACGGGCGCTCTGCGGCGAGGCACAAGCGGCGGGAGCGGGAGGTACCGGCGCCGCGCTGGGCTCTACCCGCCCGCCCGTGTGGGAGCCCGGAGAGGGCCGGCCGAGGGGACCGCCGGTTCCGCGGTCTGCTCTCGCCCGGGCCGGGGGAGGGCTGCGTGCGGCTGGGGAGCCTTTCTGGCCGCTGCGAGGCCACCGATCTTGACATGTGCTCCTTCTTACCAGGCTCCGTCTGATCGCAGGGACGAGGGAAAGGTAGGTTAGCGGCTTGGGTTTGCCGGCTGTCCCCCCGCTGGAAGGCCTAGCGATTTGTTGATCTCTGTGAAGCTGCAAGCGGCAGATGCTCTAAGAGGTGAGAGCTGTAATGCTTTCTACTGAGTCAGTGAATTTATGATTGCTCTTGTTGAGCTGGTAGTTTCACGTGATGTAAGAGTTGAGGTTCTGTAAAGAATTTTGTGTCTCTGTTTAAAAATATTTTTCTTAATTACATCAAAACCTATTTCAATTTGACAAGTCACAGTACAAGACCTGTTTGTAGTATTAATGCACTCCCTATTTATGTAGAGCACTGCTGTTTTCTGTGCTGTCAATAAAATAGTTACATGGGGCTCCATATGCTACAGAGGCACGATAAGAATTTTAGGGCAATGATTTCAAATAGGCATGCAAAGTAAAATGTGAATGTATTAGGTAAATTTTGATAATGAAGGTAGGAAACCTGGAGGCATGAATTAATAACATTGATGAAGATTTGAGAGTGTAAGTATTTGGGGTGGAAGATGGTTCATGTGTTTTTGCGGGGAGAAGGCAGTGGTACTGACACAGAATCATGAAGTGATTATCATTTGGACTTGAGAGAGCATAGGAGAGAATAATAGGCTTACTGGGGTCAATATCTTATCTGGAAGTGCATGGCAGCAGATGTAAAGAAAAACATTGTAAGGACAGGTTTGTTGTACAGTGATGCTTTTATCCATATATCCTTTTAGTAAGCTGCAGTTTGGAGCTGAAGGATTTCTGAGCAGAGGTTACATCTCTTTAAATTCAATAGCTGCTGATAGGTGTTTTTCAATGAGTTGGAGCCGATTTATATTTAGCATTCACAGCACCTCATGGTGATGTAAGTCCACAGTTTAACTGTTTTATATGGAAAAAAGGTCCTGTTTTCCAGTTGTTGCGCTGAATGCTTCATTTTATTCTGCTTAACAGTTGTGTTAAAAGGAGCAATGGATAATTATTTTTTGTATGTATGGCCTATTTCTCTAGCTATTTTCTCTTCTAGCTGAGAAGTTGTAGCTTATTAGTTGCTTGCATGAAAGCTTTGGTTGACCTTCTTGCACCATTTTCGGGTCTGTTCTATCTTTTATACAGGGAAGGGTATATCAGCGTGTGGTATTTCAGCTGGGGAAGCTTAATATTCTTAGTGACATCATGGTGATCTCTTTCTGCTCTCTGCTCCAATGTTCTGTTAGCTGTTATTTCCAGAGGACTAATCATAGTGACCCTGGGATCTCTTCCTGCATGATAATACCTAACTGGGGCTGTTGGTTTAAGTATCTAGCAGAGTTGTCTTTTTCATTGTGTTTGTGCTTATGAACATGGAATTTCAGCTGCTGATTTTATAATCTATTTGCTTAGTATGAGGACAACCTTCTGCAGTTCTTGTCACTCAGTCTGGTTTTTATTTTTCTGAATAACTCTGTACAGTAAATGAGCTTGCTCTTACCTACTCATCACCTTTTTAAATTTACTGAACAACAGAGATGTTTGCACAGGCCCCTCTGTCTCTTTGGAACTTGCAGATAGTATGCTTTCATACCCTTTTCTTGCCTTTCTTTAACTTATTCTTACACTTTGTCCTTCCCCATCCATAACTGGTTATTAATAAATCCCCTGACATCTTAGTTTAAGAGTTTTTGGTAGGAAACACTGAAAAGCTTTTTGGAAATTTCATTATGCTGTTTTGCCCAGGTGTGTCAGCTCATTTTTTTTCTTCCAGAACACTGTGGTGGATGTGCTAGTAGTGTGTGTTCCTTCCAGAGAGGGAGGGTATGCTGACCACCAGTCCTATTTGCTTGCAGTTACCAAGTCTGTTCTGTGACACTTCTGTTTTGCTCAATAGAAACCTAGAATTTACATGAAAGCCTTTCCTTAGGTTCCCTGGCAATCTTTAGAGAAATTAATTACAGCTACTGTTTTCCATTCTATGCCTGATTTAATCTACAGGTTATATGCTACTGAAACATAAGTTTCACAATTTCTCAGATCTGGAATACTAGTCTGGGGCTCTGCCCAGTAACTATTACAAACTTAAAGAACTAAAGGTTGTGATTTGGTTTGGTTTGTTGGTTATTGTTTGTGGGGCTCTTTTGCTTGTTTTGGGTTTTTTCCCCTTTCAAAAACTCATCTGCTTGCAGAGATGTCCAAGCTTTAAAGTTTGTCTAAAGTTAATCTCGGTGCAGGGAGAAGGAAGAGGAACCACAGAAGACAGTTCCTGAGGTTTTTCTGTTGGGTAGCAAAATGTTCTGGTCCAGCTACATGTAGTATGTGGTTTGTGAATGCAAACAGAGGAATGCAGTTCTGAATATTAACAAAAATAGTGCTATTGTTTAGTAATAAGGAAATGCCGAGTGTTAGTTCAAAATGGGTTAGGAATTTGGGAGTGGTATGAAGCATTTTCATGTGTTTCAACTTTTTCAGTGATGGCATTAACAGGATTTCAGTCATCTGTGTTTGTAAAAGGTAGAGTTGAATGTTGAGGTAGTAGATCTGATTATGTGCCTTGTAACCTGAGTATTTGAGGCAATGACAGGACAGTCATTGAACATTGGCTTTTATCAGATGTGCGAGTATATTCTTGTGTGGTTATATATGTTGAGACAATCAAATAAAACTTTATTTTCTTAACTTTATATTTTATTATTTTTTTTAATTTTGACTTGTAAATAAATGGAAATATAGTTGGTATTTTCTGAGTATGATATGCTCAGAATGCAGCAGAGACTTAATACCCACAGGCTGGGAGGTTGACTTGCCTTTTCACATCACTTCTGGCAGCATGAGAAGTTTAGCTGGAAATTTGAGATTACTGAAAGTTCCCATTGAATGTGGGTAAGTGGAGGGATTTTCCCCACCCTCATTTTGCTGTTAATAGAATAACAATGAAGTTACCACAATGTTGTAAATGTGGGAGGAAAGATCCAGGGTCTTGCTTAGTTTCCAGCAGCCATCATTAAAATTACAATGTTAAATAAAGGTCACTTAAAGTGTAATAAACTTTTAGAGGAAGGTGTTCTTTCAACTATAGTTATCACTGGATATAAGCCCATTTGAGTGCAAAATGTAAACCTTGTTATTAAAACAGCTGTAGAGAGAGTGAATGTCAAAACCCTAGGGAGGAAATGCATGGTGATCACATGAATTAAAACAAGTATATGTCTTATGATTTTGTCAGGAATATATCTGTAAACCTTACAAGGTCATGACTGGAGTGTACCCTAAATTTACACAGACTGATGTGCCTTTGCGTCTACCCAGATAAAAGCTGTCTGTAAAAGGCATCTGGATTGCTAGACAAATGTAAAAGCTTTAAGCAGATTCATAGCTCCTTTTGTGATATAATTTTTAGTAGAAGGCATCATATCGCCTTTTAAGTAAATGCTAACTATGCCACCTCCCGCCCCTGAATTTTCCAAGTTGAGACGTGTACGTGTATCAGCTTGTAGTAGTATTTGAAATATGCAGAGAAGGAATGTTTGACAATTTCTGATTGGTACTGACTTTTTACATTTTTTTCCAAGACATTGGAATATTAGGGGCAGGTAGAAACCACTTCTCTGAAAATTATCTTTCGCTATCTTCTCTGCTTTGGAGGGTGAAAAGTTTTCTGGGTTACCAGATACTGCATTTCCCGTTTGTGTCACACCCTGTGTAGGTTCCAGATGACCAGATTGTGTAACATGATCACAGCACAGTGCTGTGACAAGGGATTCTCTTCTGATTGTGTGAATGAGTTTTTTACAAACCCAGTTACAACTACTCCTTTTCAAGTTCAAGCGTGATATCAAGAAACTCTTAAGTATGCTGCGTTGTGTAAAGTGTATAATGCTACCTCTTACTGCTAGTGATACTTGAGTTGTGATGTGGTGTAAACTCAGGCTTACTTAATCATATTTCTGTCTGGAATCTTGGTACATTCATTGTTAACCCCTCCCCTGTCCCCCAAACCACAAACCAGTAATTGTAAGAACAGCTCCTTTCAGCTCTCTGCATTTGTGAAATGTACTATTTTTGAAGTTTATTTACACTTGTTCTCTAAAAGAAAGATGTATCTGTTAGTGAATCATGTAGGAGTTTGGAATAATTCCTGTAGGCTTGGGTCAAAAAAATTCCCAGGTGTCTTTCTAAGAATCAAGTTCTAGTATGCTATTACCATGAGAGTTTTGTGTGGTTTGTGTTTTTTGTTGTTTTGGCCTTTTTTTTATACTTCACTTGTTCCAACAAGTGTTTGAATGCCTTGGTTTGATTACTGCTTCGTTGGTGTGAATCAAGCTCTCTGTTTTTACTGGGAGTACTTTGGGGAGGCCTGTGTTCACTGCTTTTTGTTTCCTTCGGGTTTTAGATTTCTGTTAGATTTTTTGACATGAGTAAGAGATGCTGGGAAAGTGCTTCCTGCTGCATGTTTTCCCAACCAGGATTTGAGGAGGGGAAAAAAGAAATGAAACAACACAAAACCCCTCAAACAAAACCACCCCACAAAACCCCCACAAAGCTTTACTGGTTTTGTTTGATTGAAATTTTTCTGTGTTAACTCAGATAACCTCGGAGATCCCTAAAGTACTTCTCAATTTTATGCATTTTATTATTATTCTATAATTTCACAAAATACTGCTTCAGGGCAACACATTTTCCTCTTCTACATCAATACGTTCCCTGATACGTTTTGGTGGTTAAAGAGAGTGCTGTAGTGTACCAAAGGTTCAGCATCCCTTCTGAATACAGTGTATCTAAATTAATTTTGCATCCACACTGTCTTAGTCAGGAATGCTTGTCTTCAGCTCTTGCATACTTCAGTGAGGCTATATTGAGCTGTGTTGCTACAGAGGAACTGCCTAAGCTGGGAAGGAAATGTAGCTAGTCGATCTTAATCACTAGATAGCTTTAGAGGTCATTGCTAAGGTCCTGAACTGGCAGTAGAAGCCATGTGGAACTGATGAGATGATCTTGACATGGGACTAAATGCTTGTAGCGTTCGCTTTTGCGTCTGACATGGGATTATCTTGTTCTGTACATTTGAGTTTAATTTTAAATACAGTATATAAAGATGATTCAAGTACAGAATGCTGACTGCTCTCTGAAATGATTACTGCTTCAAAGCTACTGTGCTTGACACAGAACAACTTGAGATGTTTGAGGCAGTGGTTTAACAGTTGAAGGAGGTTTGAGTTTGGCACTTCCAAATCAAAAAAAAGAGACTGTTGAGGGTGATTTTTAACCTGATGTATTTTAAAACACTGTGCAGTGTACTGCAGGTGGCCTTTTCAAGACAAAAGGCTCTAGAACTTTCAAGACTGATTAATGTGAGAAGAATATAGTTGCATTATCTGGATTTTATTGTGCTACCTATGTGTTCTTGCTTACTCTTTCTTCACTAGAAACGTTTCTGAACCTGCGTTTGTGTGTTAATTTTCTTCGTTCTCTTGTTGGTGTACCTACAAGCAGCATGTCACTTGAGAGGAATCTTGATAAAGCATCTGAATGAATCTGCATGTGGCTTGTAGGGTTCAAATTTAGTCCAGGTGTAGGAACACAATAATCCTTTAGTTCTGTTTCTACTTCTAGTCAAACATTGTTTGGTGTGATAGATCCTGTGTCAGAATAGTATTGTCAATGTAGAGAGGCCTGTGGGTTGGTAATACCATATGTTGAGGAAATCTGGGTGATAAGATCTCATAATAGGCATGCAGTCCATTAAAGAATAATAGCCAGTTGGTTTGAAAGTTACAGCATATCTGAAATGTGAGTAGTATTTTTGTGGACTTTCCAGCAGTCCTTAATGGAATTTGTATCTTGCGTTTCTCCACAGTCTTTTGAAATACTTTATTAGAATGCAGGATTGTGATGTCAGTAATAAGAATATACTTGTAGTTTAATTAGCCGCCTTTTTCCCTTACATTTGCAGGTTTCTTTAATGGATCCAACAGAAATGAAACTAACATGTAAGATGTGTGTTCTCTTCATTCATAGTTTGACTTTGAATTCCATTTTCAAAAGCACAGTTGTTTTGGATGGGTGTAAAAAACCAAGCATCATCAGCCTACTGCTACCCCATCCTGCCTTGCTTCCCTCCCCTCAGGCCAAACCAACCTGAACAGCACCACCACCACAAACAACAAAACAAATGAACTTTGGGCACCTTGGTTTTACAGGGGGAAAAGATTGAGAAATGTGCATAAATGAATATGGGCAGAGAGAAAGCAGGAAAATCCATTTCTAAAGAACAGCCATTAGATTGTCACATTGACTATGTTTTCTTGGTGCTTTAGCCTGTACTTTCCGAGATGTAATTTAGCAGTTCCTGCAAGCTTTCAACTCATCTAAGGAACAGATGCTTACCTTTTTTCCAAGTAAACTTACGAACCTGGAAGAATATCCAGCTGCTTATTTTATTTTCTAGTGCTGAGCATTCTGTACACCGGTATGATGTCTTAGAAACTTGGTGTTACTTTGGGCACTGTGTTCTGCACTTTAAAATACTGATAAGGATTCTCACTGTCTCTGTTTTCAAGAGGTCTTATGGATAGCAGCACACTTTTTTCCCTCTTCCTTTCCATTCCACAGGTAATAGCTTTTTCCACAGTGATAAAAATACAAAGTTTGGATGTCAGAAACTTAGAAGTTGCCTACCCAGAGTGTATTTATTGGAACATTAGTGGGAGGGCAGGGGAAAAGAACCCTGCGCTCTAGAAGTCTGCAGAGTCCATCTAAAACTGATGTGAGAATTTGTTCCAAAGGTCTAATTGAAAAAAGAGGTCCTTTTTTCCTGTGAGGTGAAAAGTTCCGTTTCCCTTAAGTATCATTGTTCATGTAACAGATGATGGGTTGTGCTGTCTGAATCTTAAATATCCAAGCTGGATTTTAAGTTTCCAGCAGTGCGGTAACTCTAATGCTATTACATGCCACTGTACTGTGCAGTGGAGCTGGGTGAGGGGGCAATCTGTTCTTTCTTACGACTGTGTGGCTTTCCTTTAGGGTAAGGCATCTCTTATTTGTGTTCTTTAACAGTTTTGGAGGTTCTGAAAAAAGAAAGCCAGGGAAAAGCAATATGGAATCCTAGAATAAACCAAATGTATAAGCCAAGTTAATTTTAAATGGTTAAATACCTATTAAAAGTTCATTTGTGCTCTCTCTGTCAATATATCTTCTCTTTATTATCCTTCTGTTTAAGTAATAATCCCACTCACACAGATTTATGTTAAAACTTCACATAAATTTACCTTAATAAAATTGCTTCTTAGCCATATGGCAGGAAAATATTTAATATTTGGCTTGCTGTGTTTCCTCTGGTGTACATCAATAGAAGTAACTGAGTTATGTATAGTGTGAGTCTTTATTTTCATGTGTGCATGGCATACTAGCTTTTTTAATGGCTTACAAGACTTAGTTAAGTTTAAGGCTAAATATAGCTATATGCATCAGTTTTATGGCGTAATATTTGCTGTACTTACTGTGTTCCAAGTGTTGTGTGAAGAAGTAGAAAAATTTCATGTGGCTCAAGTTCAGTAATCACTCCTTATGCCTACTTTAATCTTCTAGCTGTTTTAGCTGCTGTCGTTAATCTGAAATGCTCTTGCTATTTCAGGAGATGCCTACGTAATACACGTTGCCAGCAATTGTACTAAATACTTCACTGCTGAACCAGTTGCTCAGGTACCCTGTCTGTCTTTGTTGCTATGGGAGACTGGAAGACTATTACTGTGCCAGTGCTGTCATCAGGTAAACTGGTAATATTTTGAATTTATTGGTTTTGGTATCTTTACTGGTGAAGTTATAGCACTTGAGAGAGATTGGAGTTTCATGCATGACATTTGACTAGTTAAGCAGACTATTTAAATAATATGTAGTACTTGCAGTGTTTTTTTTTGTTTTGGATTGTGTCTGTACGGATATGCTGCTGTAAAATACTGTCCTGAACATATGGCCACACCTTTCAGGATATGTTGTATTTTCAGAGGTTTCTTTATTTCTTCTATATTCTTTTGCCTCATAATTTGGTTACAGAAGTATCAAAGAGTAAATAGTTTCATTTGCTCCTATATAGTGGAATAGTAAAATTTGTGGATCTTGGCAGATGGGCAAAATTTGAAAGGATGTAATACCTTAAGATGATACTAAGTCTTTCAGTCTTTGGTGGAAGCTTATCCTTTTTATTTTTTATTTTTTTAATTGTGAATTGTTCAGTATGTAGTTCCAAGTAACATTCTAAGCTCTAGAATTGTAAATTTCTGTAAATAATACTTTGGCTGGCAAGGGATTTGACTCTTTTTGTGTGTCCTAAACTGTTAGTCCTGACTTGTTTCTTAATGTTTTTAACTTTTAGATAGCAAAAATATTTTTCAATGTACCTCAGATAGAAGTATTTCTTCCCCAAGTATGAACTCACAAGTGCTACATTTGTCACTGCCTTCATCCAAAAGCATGCGTGGCTTTTTCAGTGCCTTCTGCACAGAAGAGAATATTGAACAGAGTGTATCCTATCTTGATCGGGTGAGTTCTTGCTGTTTATTGGTGATTGTGTGAAGGTGACATTACATCAGTTGTGGTAGTATAGATTTACTGAATTAAGAAGGCTTTTTTCTCAATGCTCAGAAGCTGAAGTTGGTGAGAAGTAGGTTTTTCTGGGTAGATGGTGTGGGAATATAGGAAAAGATTAATATAGAATTGCACATGATACTGTTTCTCTTTTTTTTTTTTTTTTGAAGAATTGTGGGAGATTGTTAGTTATTTATTCTCAACCCCCTTGTCTTTTACACCAGGAATTGACAACACTGGGCTTTCCCTCTATTTATGCTGAGTCCAAAGGAAAGGAATTAAACTTAATATCTATCATAAATTGCATGAATGAATTGCTTGTACTGCAGCACAAGAACCTTCGAGCTCAGGAAGAAGTAGAAATGCAGCATCTAAAACTGGGTAGTGATATGGATCACTTACAGAACTGCTATGCTAAACTAAAGGTAAAAACAAGATAGTTCCACAATTGTTATGCAGCACTTCTGTTTAACAGACTGGAACATTCTTAACAGTGAATGCTTTTTTTGTTTTTTTTCTCCCCAGTACTAATGGGAAGTTGTATTTTAATGTGCAATTTGGGTTGGCTTTGGGAAGTATATTTCCATTTGAAAAATCCTGAAGTTAATAAGTTTTCAATTCTAATTCATATTTAGAATTATGGCCTCTTTAATCAAGGAAGAGGAGAGACTGTTCAGATTGGAAGTGCTAATGTATACTGTGAGTGAAAATGTTAAATAGTACAGGTCACGATTCAGTACCACCTAAAACTTGATGTCCTGATATAATTGCAATCAGTAAAACTGTAGTTAGCATTTCTGTTCTGTGTCACAGGGTTATTATCAGTCTTTCCCCATATCTGTAGCTTTCTGTGTGTGTGTGTGTGTGTGTGTGTGTGTGTGTGTGTGTGTGTGTGTGTCTGTGAGGTGGTATTGTTTCTATTGTATTCCTTGGATAGCCAACTACAAGTTCTCTTCATAGGAATTGCTCAGAAGCTCTTGTGAAGCCTGAAGTTGCTAAGCTTCATTTTATCACAAAATAAACACATGCACAAGGCAAATGACTGTGGAGTAGCTGACAAATTGGAAGTTCAGATACTATTTCATGGGCGCTTGTATGTGTGGTCATGTTAGTGTTGTCTTTCCCTTGGTTCTGTCAGGAAAATAAAAACCATCAGCGTATGGTTTGGAGCTTTTCAAGGTAGTTTTTCACTGGAGCTGGCCGGCACTATCTCCTTCACAAAAATACTGCTGTAGATTCTCAGTCATATTAGGTCATCCACATGGAAGCATTTCTATAGGATGTTAAAAAATTGTGTGACTGCACTCAATTTTTATACCAGTGCTATATAATGTTAGCTTCCGGGTAACCACTCCAGTTACTTTCCCTAGACAAATGGCATTAAGATGATGGTGTTGGGATGGGTACCTTGTTAGTACTACTTCAATCCCAGGGCATTTAATTTAGCTGTCAGCTTGCAAAGTTTCTTGTGTAAATTCTTTCAGATACCATGCAGCAAACATCTTGACTTATACTATTTTGTTACCTGTTTTCCAGTGTGGTTTGCTTAGAAATTCTTGTTGCTTAAATATCTCTGCACATTCGTAGCTCAATACGATACGTACAAAGAAAAAAAGCTTGTATGTAGTGTTTGGCTCTGTCAATTAAGCTGGCATTTTTGGGTTTGAGTTCTGTATTTGTGGAAAAAATGTCTAAAATTCTAGTTTTACATGATGTGTTATAATGAGATCGCCTCTCTAGCCTTACTCTGTATATGTGAAATAGCTTGTTTGTTTTGCTGTGGTCACAGGCTGCGTATCTGTATTAATTGTTCTCATGATTATTTAACAGAAATACTCAAATGAGACTAGTCCCAGGTTCATACAGGTAGTTCAATATCTGCCTCACTCTGCCAGTATAGAAATGCTTATAGAATCCCAACTTAATGAAAAGTTTTCATTAAGTAATTATAAGATTATTCACTATAAGATAATTCCTGTTGAATACCGAGCCAAATTTTTGTTACTTGTGAGCAGGAGTGTTACTTGTACTGGGGAATTGTACTTCTTGCTCCAGAAAATAGAACTAAGTTGTCATCGAGAATGCAAGATCATCCCCAAAACATCAGAGAAATATATAGGAAAACTTACTTTGAGTGAGGTGCTTTTGGCAGTCTGGTTTGTATGTTCTGTTGTTTGGTTTGTGGGGCTTTTGGGGTTTTGGTTTTTTGGGTGTTTTTTTTTTGTTTGGTTTGGTTTTTGGGCCCTTTTTTTTTTTTTGGTTACTCCTTTGCTGTTAATTGTTACTTATACTGAGCTATCAACACTCTTTCCTAGGAACAGTTGGAATTATCTAAAAGGGAGATAATTGGACTTCAGGAAAGAGACAGACAACTGCAAAACAAGAACAGAAATTTGCACCAGTTACTTAAAAATGAAAAGGATGAAGTGAGTTGTCATGTACATTAAGACAAGTCATTACCTAGATATTCAATAATATGTTTTTATTTGAGTGAGTCTTGTAGTTGTTCACATAGAATTCTTATTTTGTTGGTAAATATTGCCTTTCACCAAAGTGAAATTGGCATGTTGCATATGGATACATAAGTTCTGTTAGGATAGGTCCAAGTTATAATAGCAGAGAGTAGTGCAGAAATGCATATGTGCCATTTTCTGAGGCTTTCTGTGCTTCTGAGCATAGCTTTATCTTAGAAGTTTTAAAAGAAGAACCTAGATCAGAAGACATTTTGCAATCCAAGGTGCTGTTTAGTTTAGGGTTTGTTTCCAGTGTGCTTCCTTTCCTCCCATCCCCTCTCCTGTACCACCTCCTGCACCCCTCTTCTTTACATGTCTCCTAAGTTTCTGTGAATGTTCTCTGCGATCATAAACTTATTCATACAGTTAGTGATCACAGCACTATCTGTATATAGTGAACATTCTAAAGTTGCAGCTTAAAATATTCAATGTGCCCTATGTTTGGAAGCTTAAAACTGACAATTGAGGGGAGGGGAGAAAAAAATACCAACACAAGAAACAAAACAAAACCAAAACCCAAGCCCAGGTATTGATAGTACTGGCCAAGAATTTGCTTTATGACGTATTTTAATGTCCTTTTAGACCAAATGGAATAGTCTGTCTTCCAGCATCCTGCTGCCCAGAAGATTAGTACTTTATTGTTTTTAGGGTATACCTAACAAGTATTATAATATGTTGCTTGTGATGTTGGTTTCTACAGAAAAGACACCAAATCCCCTGAGATATCTGAGGTCAGAATCCGTGGGCTGGGAGAGTTCTTCTGATTCCTATTGTCACTTCCTTTCACCAGAAAGACAGTTTTAATTAGAAGTATCATTTCGGTTTTCTGAAGAAATCTATTGTAGTTATGCTTTAGTTGAAGAAAACACAGTTTTTGTGGGGTTGATTTTAGGTACAGAAGTTGCAGAACATAATCTCAAGCAGAGCTACACAGTACAATCACGATATGAAGAGGAAAGAAAGAGAATATAACAAATTAAAGGAACGCTTACATCAATTAGTCATGAACAAAAAGGACAAAAAGATAGGTAAGTAGCTCTGAATTTTACTACAGCAAATCAGCGTATTCAATATGTTAAAAATGTTTAAGTGTTCTGGGTGTCTTTAAAGTCAATATGGCCCTCTTGTAGGTCTTTAGATGTTAGAACCTTATGTAAAAGATGTAACATTTCATGTCAGCTGACTCTGTAAGGATAACTTGCTTTGTTCTATATGGGTTTTTGCCAAGCACAAACCAAATGGAGGTCTTTACAAAATGAGAGGGTTTTGTATGAGGGCGAATTATCTGAAATCAATTCCTAAGATAGAGCTGTCTCTCCTCTACTTTAGAGTTACTGCTGCCATCGCAAGACCTTAGTGTCATAAATACTGCATTATGCTCGCCAGTTGCAATCAGAAAGGAACACTGCATGACCTTTTTTCCCCTCCTTAAGATATTACAGCCTACTTGTGTTAGGGACCAAGCCTTGAGAAATTTTGGAGAGGAAGCTACATGAAATATATAGCACCTAGTGTTTTGTGAAATGAGGAGAAATTTCCTTTATCGTATGAGCACTCATATGTCATGCTGCCTAAAAATTGTGTTCAAGGCATCAGTGCTATTTAACATGAGCATGGTTTTTGTGGTGTTGCTGAAAATGCGTATCAGTATTATGTCTTAAGAAAAATATCTGCACTTTTTGGTTCATATTTGTATCATTTACCTCCAGTAGCAGTCCTGCTCCTCTTGTCTTATCCTTCCAGCCAGCCCAAAAACACTTAGCTGTTTGCCAGCTGTAGTGCATGTTGTGTCTCAGTAAGCTGGTTTAATTCACTAAGCCAGAAGAAAACTATTCATGTTGTTACCAAGCTGTTTTTCTGCTGGTTTAGTCTTCTGAAAGTGCTTGAGGGTAAGCTAAACCAGATTAGGACACTAGCAGGAACACCTATTCTGGCTTCAGAAAATCTTCAGGCATCAGCTCAGTAATTTTTGGAAGCCTCACCCTGTGGTCAGCAAACTTTACCTGTGACATGTTCTTGGCTGCAGTTGGCTAGTACTAGCTCAAGTATCAGTGAAGTCAAAATAACAGGGGTTTAAATCTAGTTACTCTTTGCTTGATAGCAAACTAGAATTGTGCTTGGACCATTTATCTGTAGTGCTGGATGTGGGGTGTTGTTTTTCATGTGTTTTTTGGGTTGTTACATTTTGTGTGTATTTGTTTTGGGGTTTTTTCTTTAAATGTGGAAAGAAAGGCTTCTTTGTTTTAAGGAACATCTTATGGCACATTAGGAAGTTGCTTACTCTAAACTGCAGGTATAACTGGCATTAATGGCAGAAGAGAGGTTAGAGTTGATGAACCAATGATGAAGGTTGAAATAGGGGTGAAAGTGTCATTAAGAAATGCATAAGAAGGTATAAAACAGGATGAGAATGCATCCCTCCATGAATTTCCAAACACAAAAATTCATTTTCTTTCCTTGGCTATCTTGTTCAGTTACTTTAGGCAGGGTAGTGTGGTTTCATATGGGTTGGAAGACTGAGGGGAATATTTGAGTAATGTGGTCTCTTGACAATAACTACCTGTAAATGCAATGTTGTGTGAATGTTTATATATTTGCATGTTGTTCACGCTTTAAATATCCTTTTCATTTGTAGCTATGGAAGTTCTAAATTATGTTGGTAGAGCTGATGGGAAGAGAGGTGCATGGAGGACTGATAAGACAGAAGCCAGGTAGTTGTCATAGAACAACATTAATTGAAGTGTATGTTATGGCTGTTATGTTGTTACTGTAAGATTTCTTCCTCCAGAAATGAAGAAGAAATGTACAAAGTTCTGTTAAGCGATTATGAACAACGCCAAAAACAACTTTTAGTGGAAAACGCTGAGCTGAAGAAAGTTCTTCAGCAAATGAAGAAAGAGATTATTTCACTTCTCCCACCACAGAAACAGAAACTCAAAGAAAGGTCTGAAGATGGGCCAGTAAGTATTCTTCAGTTAAGATTAAATCTGTGTGGTGGTTTAGTGCTGGAGTAATTTTACATTTATAAAAAGATAAAGTAAAAGTAAATTTTCATGTTTATTGTGGCTTGTACATCAGTTTAAACAAGTCATCACTTAAGTAATGTACTATCTGTTAACAATACCCAGTGTATTCTTCCCAGTCAGTCAATGGAAAGCTTGAAAGTACACTCTGAGCGAATTGCAAATGCAGTAGCTACCTGTATGTAGTTCTATATAATGATGCATTTGGGATTTTGTTTGCTTTCCATACAAAGATGTTGACGCTAGCTTTCAAGGGGCTTATGCAAAGAAACCAGGCTTCCCATAGGATCCATGGGGGTGAAGGAAATATAATTAGGGTGTACTCCTATATGGATTAGAGTAGTTGTTGGTTCCTTTTACAGAGCTGCTGGTAATTTCAAGGAAGATGTTCTGTGGGGTTTTTTGTTTGTTTTCAGGCTTTAAGTACTTCTTTGGTTACAGAGTGTGTATATATATTTTTTTATGGAACAGTATAGGGCACATTCATTGTTAATCACTCATTTTGCAGATTCCCTGCCAGAAGTTGCAGTTATGTTTTGATGTCAGAGTGAAGTGGGGAATAATCTGGAAAGTTAACTGAGCTTTTGCTTAAGCTAAGTCCCTGAGCATGAAAAAAAGAGTTGAAATAGCAACTGTGCATAAAAGCTAGATTCTAAGAATCACTCAAGATTGATGTACTGGTAATAGGGTGTTAAAAGAATATGGATACTATACAGAACAAAGTATGAAGCATTTTATATTACAAATAGTACATGCTCATAAGTTAAGAATACGTGTAGATAGAGCCTGTCAGAGTGTGCTCTTTTTGTGGTATCTAGTGCTTGCCATTTGGGAAGGCTCACTGTCCTGCTCAAGTTGCTGTACTGTTCCTTTATTTCTGACCTATCTCAGATGCATTTGTCCAGCCTCAGAATGTACTGTGTAGAAAAAGCACTAGAGACTCTGGCCATACCTTTGTAAGGTGTGAATAAACTCTCTTTAGCTTCACTGGGTGACTTGCCCTGTATACCACACAGAATGACTCCCATGTGTATTTAGTACATTAGTGAGTAATGTGCAATGTGTTAACCTTTACCTTAGAAGCTGATTATGTAGATCTAATTGTTACTATAACTCAGCAATGAGAAGTTGATCTCCTGTAATGGGTATTTGGTATAATTTGTAGTATAAAGCATAATTGCGTACCAATTCTGTAAATGGTCCCGCTTTTAGGATTCTAGCGAAGCCAAGAGGGTTTGGAACAATCTTGAGTACACTGGTGAAAATCTGGCTGTGGGAATGGGGTCCTTATGAACTTGTGCATTGAAACAAACTTGAGGGAAAAACAGACTTAGTGCTCCGAAATTAACCACTGATTAGACAAGCATCTGTTAACTGTTGTAGCATTAATGGGATACTATGGTTTTGTACTTCCCATCCAATATTTCTTACCTACTTGTAGATAAAGGAGATTGTATAGAGTGTTTTAGATGCTTAAGAGTGGAATATTCATGCCAATTATTCAAATGACTGTAGATTTTCAACTTAAACCTACTGAACTGTCCTGGGGTATTTTTCTCTTTGCTGTTTAGACTTCTATACACTAGCTCTTCACTATAACATTCATGTTTGATGTTTGAACTGTAGCAAAAAATGGAGGTGGGAGAGAAAGATGCTAGCTCCACTACTGTCAGTGTGGTGGTTTGTTTGGTTGGTTGGGGCTTTATCATTATGGAGAAAAATAAGGCAGGAACAAATTACTTAATTCTCAACAGGAGAAAAATCTTTGTCTTTAAATCCTGTTCGTGCCACATAGTGAGTTTATGGGCAGCTACTGCTTAAATTTGACTACGTGACTCGGCAGTCTGAACTCCTAGCTTGAATACGTGTGAGAGTAAGTCTTGCTAGCTGATACACTCACTCTGTGGTGGGATTCTGGGGACTACCAGGTCATTTCTGTCTCTTCAACATCATGCTGTCAAGGAACTAAACTCCCTAAGAGTCACGTTTCCCTGGTTGGAAATATCATTCGTATATAGAATGGTTTTCCAACCTTCAGTAAATTAAATCCATATACATATTTAAATTAATGAATGCATGTATTTGAAATAGTGGATTGGTTTACACCTTCTTGTTTCTGTTTCTACAGGTGCTGTCAGACTTGGAAGAAGATATTGGAGAGTTAAATAAAGAGAATATGTGGGAGCTGTCTTGTGAAACTGTGCGAGAACAGCTTACCAACAGCATTAGAAAACAATGGAGAATGTTGAAAAATCATGTTGAAAAGCTAGATAACCAAGGTGATGTTTATTTGTATTACATTTCCATGTAAAATACTACTAATAATTCCTTTTGGTATCATGCTCTGAGGACTTAGTGTCTAAGCTAAAATGGAAGAAGCAACCTGGTAGCCTTTCTTGAAAGGGCTTGTGATTTTATAAGTTTTCTGTGTGAATTTCAATTGTGGGGAAGTGATTGCATACCAAGCCTGTTGTTATGAGAAAGGACATGATTATATTTTGACGTAGTAAACAACAACTTTATGAAGACATAATTGTTTTTTTTTTTTTTTGAATGTATGTGCCCTGTAGTACAATTTGGTTGCCTTTCCCCAGCTTTTTGGGATGTTCAAGTAATGCAGATGTAATTTGAAGTAATTGGAGGCAAAATTCATAAATCCATCTGGGGAGTGTAGGCTTGCCATAACCATACCTCTGAGGCTTCTTCTGGCATTCTAAAGTGAACTGGCTGCTGGTATGGTGACAGACCCTCCTTGTTTCCAGCTGTTAAACAGCATTAAAAGACAGCTAAAAATATATAAAATTCTTTCCTAGTATTATTTTCCCATGCAAGCAAATGCTGCTGCTGTCACAGGGATATCTGCAGTCAAGAATAAGACTGAGAAGGTCATGCATGCGATTGCAAATAAGAGCAGATGGTCTATGTGAGAATACATTTATGCCATAGGCAGGATTTTAAGGACACTTGTTTTAAGTAATATTTGATTTCGTGTAGCTAACTGAAAATACATTTGTAAGCAGCAGCAAAAATGTTTTGAGCATTTGCTGTTTTCTTGGAGTCAACTTTTGGGTTTTTTTTTTTTTTTTTAACTTATAGAAATGACCATAGTGTAGTCCACCAGGATTCAATTCCAACACTGACATCGGGGGATTGAAAATTGGTGTATTACAATCACTGTGATAGCTATCTATGCATGAAATTAAAGCAGTATGTTATTATACAAAATATATCTTATTCTTCCTTAATTCATTCCCTTACTGGGATGAAAATGTGCTTGTGATGTTTGTTAGCTCCTTTTCTCTTCACAGAACTTGAGGGAAAAGGCTATCTTTTTATATCTGTGATAAATATAGTTGCTGTCATATTTTTATAAACACACAAGCCCTTTAAAAGTGGGCTTGGAAAAACAGGCTAACAGCATGTTGCTGAAAAGACATCTTCACTTGTTTTCTTCTAAATAGCTGCTGAAACAAGTGGGGGGGTTTTGCATGACGCTTATTGTAGTGCAGATGCTTGGTTTTCCTTTAGGGGTGTGAAATGGCCGTTTTCATTGCTATTTTTTCTCTGAACTGGATTTTGTGCATAGCTATTGTGTGTAGCACCAGTTCTGGATCTCATATCCAGTAGTGCTTTTGAACACACTGTGTATATATCTTTCAGGATGAAACAAATAGTCTAAAATCTTTTGGTATTGCTTTAAGTCCCTGATATGTGGGATTTTTGTTGATTTGGTTTTGTGTTTTTTCTTTAAGTAGCTTTCTTCTCTTTCCCATAGTATCACGTGTACATTCAGGAGCTTTGAATGAGAAAGATGTCATTTCAAGAGAAGACCATGAGATGGAAACGGAAAAGCTAGAGTTGGAGATACAGCAATGCAAAGAAATGATCAAAACTCAGCAACAGCTTTTACAGGTAGTAGACTTTAATTTTTCTTATTTTTTCTCAGCTAAATCTAAGCTGCTTTTTTAACTTGTCACTTTTCTCACCTCTGAGCCTTTCTCTGTTGTTTTTTTAATAATGCTCTTAAAGTAAAACATCTTAATGGCTGGTCTGAGTATAGGTGTGCTAGTGGGTTGGTTAGTAGTTTAAAGAACTTGTAATCCTGGTAGGAATAATTTGGGGGGGTAAAGGTGAAGAAGGCTGATGAGGTCAGCTGACCGAACGGGGACATTCTGCTTGCTATCTGGAACTCTGCCCCCACCAGCCACCAACTTGATACTTACCACATTGCTTCCATTTTAAACTTCAGTCATTTTTCTTCATAAAACTGAAAATCCATGGAAATTCTGCTCCTCTTAACAGTCACTCCCAAATCAATGTTTGTATCTCTTTGCTTTTTATCTGCAGCAGCAGCTCATGTGTCCATGTGATGATGACACCACTGTGTTACTACAGGACTGCTATTTACTTGAAGAAAGAGAGCGTCTTCAGGAAGAATGGAGGCTATTTCGAGAACAAAGAAAGAATTTTGAGAAAGAACGAAGGAGTTTTACAGAAGCTGCTATTAGATTAGGACTTGAGGTATTAAAAAAGTGGGAAGGTGTTAGAAAAGGAAACTGCTATGGAAGATGAGTTGTGATTAAGTAATTTTACTGCTATACACACACTAGTGCAGCCATCCAACAATATCTGTTTGCTAACATCTATAGAGAAAGATCATTCCCATACTGTATGAAACATATCTTTGGTCATTGTAGGAGATCATCCTGTTGGCATAAAAAACCAAACAAACAAACTCCAAAAAAACCCCCAAAAAAACCCACCAAAACAAAACTTAAACAAAAAAAAACCCAAAACTGAAAAAGTAGGATTTTTTTGTGTAATACAAAGTATAGTTGCTGCAATTGGAATGATTAATTTTTTTGTTTTGTTTCAGCAGCATTTAAGTACTTCCAAAAAAATCAGTCCACTTAATCACAAAATCCTTTAGTAGATAATACTTAAGCTTGGTTTCCTATGAAAGCAAATTTTGGTCAGATTTGGCTGCGTTCTGAGTTCTCAAAGGTACTAGATTCCTAAACTTTTGACTAAACCAGTGACTATTTCAGAAATGCAAAGTAATTGCCGCCTTTTCCTTAAGGTTATCTGTTCTGTTCTTGTAGTTAAGATGGCCAGTAAGCACACATACTGGAACATGGTTGGGGTAGATGTGTTTCTAAATGAGCTCTAGCATTTGTGTTCTTTGGTCCAGCCAGCAGTTAGGGCTGAGTGCATGAGGGGGCTTGCAAGTTTAGCGGGGAAAGGAGGCCGTGATGATGTGTGTGGTCATGAAACTATGATTGTACAGTTATGGCAGGAAAATATTGAAGGAAAAGAGACATGGACCTTAGATTTACTACTTGGAGAACTGCTTGCTTTGACATGCAGAGCAAAAAGTTGGAGTGGGATGTGATTAAAATTTATAGAACTGTGGATTCAGTTAGTCAGATGAAAGGCAGTACTGTTCACCTAATCTCTCAAGGTTAGGACTAGAATGAGCTCATAGAACCTGTTTTACTGACACTTTTTTTGAGATGAAATAGCTTGTTGCTTGATTCCAGAGCCATTGGATCTTTTTGGAGTTTGTCTTTTGCCATTATTTTCCTTAGTTTTTTGTGCTTGATGACTGGGGCATAAAACAACCCCTTTCTGCCCTAGTTTCAGAAGGAAGGTAATCAGTGCTATTTTCAATATCACTTTTATCAAGGAAAAGGCTCAGGGTTGAGGTTTAAGCAGTAATCCTTACTGGCAGCTGTGCAGAAATGAGGGCTACCTCCAAGAGGTAATGCTACACTGAAGTGGAGGGGGAGCATAGGAGGCAGTGATAGATGGTGTCACTGGAGTGGAGAACAGTAAAATGAAAGGGTTAGTTAGACCTCTGTGAACCAAGCCATGGGAGTTGGCTTGAAAATAAATACCTTTTCAGCTAATCCTTGTTGGCTTCAAAAGCTTGTTCATGTGATTGTAATTCTGTGTTAAATGGCTGTCTCTCCTTAATTACATGGACATGTTACAACTTTTCTGTAGCTGGAATAGCATGAATGTGGAGTAAGCTTGTTCTTGTGGTTGTAAATGTAAACTGGCCTTTCTTTTCTTAGAGAAAGGCATTTGAAGAAGACAGAGGAGCATGGCTGAAGCAACAGTTCTTAAGTATTTCTACTGATTACAAGCACTCTGAAAATGTGACAACTCCAAGTGCCTTCTTAGGAAGCAAGTATTTGATTCAAACTATGTTCTTGTAATGTGCTTTTTCTCTCCCTTCCTCCTCCCTTCCCCCCCTTTCTTTCCATTAGAAGATGAAAACATAAGCAAAACTATTAAAAAAACCAAACAAAAAACCCCAACAAAAAACCAACCTAACACTTCCCAAGACAAATTTTACCAGGTATCTATGCGTCTGCCTGTCAGGGGAAATGGTGGTTCAAAATCCCCTTTTATAAAGGGAATCGTGATAACTCCTTCCCTGATAATTATTTATGTGACGATTTTGTATTTGTGAGGCGATCTGGTGAATGTCAGGTACCTGACAGTACAACTGTTAAGAACAGGGAGCTTCTAGAGTTATGAACCTAAATTAAATGTAAGCATATTAATTGCTAAGGGAGTTGAAGAAATCATGACCTATAACAATCTATATGGATAAGCAACAAGTTCTGGGAGCAAGAACATCATAATGTGGAGGTCGCAGCATTAATTGTTTGAGATGAAGTAATATTAAACATGCATACATTCATATTCAGTAACAAAAGAATCCTTTGGAAAAAGAAATAGTGAAAAGAGTGTAATGATAATAAATATGAGCAACAAACAGTTTTCAGATTTGTATCTCCATAAAGGAGTAATTTCAGGAAAAAAAAAAAAGAAAAAGTGGCTCGGTGATGTAGTTTGGAATACTTACTGAAAGTATTTGTTCCTTTTCTTTCAAATTGGTAAGCTCATTTTGCATGCCCTCATTCCTGAATATGCACATGCATATTGGTCTTCTCTGAGTCTTTGATACTTTCTAAGGGCTGTGTGGTGGGATTGAGACAAAAAATAAAGGAACGGGGGAGGAAAAAGTAACAACAATCTGTTAAAAAGGTTCTTGTTATGGCAGCCAACAATTAAAGGTAAATGTGTGAAACATCTATCAAGTAAAGATGGCTTGAATTTGTTTTCTTGTTAGATAAACTAGCCTGCCTCAGCTTCTGGGTTTTCCTTGTTTCTTCTCTGTGCAATTCTAAATAATCTTCCACAGTAGGAGAACTTTTATTTTCAGGAATAGAGCTAAAATTCTTTGGCTGTTGCTCACAAAGAATGACTTCATTTAGTGATCTGTGAGCAACTTGAGATCTGTTTAACGTTCATTGTATGCTAAAACTTTTGATTTGTAATTGCCTTTTTCCAAATCCTGTTGTTTCTGGATGTATTTAATGTCATTTTCTCTTCTAAATGACATTCTGTGTTTTTATATATCCTAATGTTTAGCTATTGGTTAATAGTCATAAAAACAAAAATGTCTGCCACGCAGAGTCAAGACTCCTTTTGGATGTTATTCCACAGTTTATTAGAGTCATTTTCATGACTAATTTGTTTTTCACAACACTTGTCCAAAAGCTCTTAATTCTGTGATGCTGCAGAATACAGAACCACTCTATTTTTCAACTTCATATGAAAGCTTTGGAATTTAAGTGTGAGGAAGAGTTAGCAGGGATTGATCTGGCCCTGCCAAGTTTGGCCATGTCTTTCCATCAACTTTAGTGGTAGTTAAGTTCATATAAGCTCTAAGGCATTTAAGTTGGTGCTTTTACTTTTTCCCTGTACTCTGACAAGTTTGCATTTTTTCATGTTGGTGTTGATAACTGTATCCATATGCTGGAAGAAACTTTTACTGAGTGGCTTTAAACTTGACTTCAACATGACTATGTGCAGTGATGGTTGTGTATGTAAATGCTTCACTTTCAAGTGTGGAATCCTAATCTGAACATAACTTCATTCAGTAGCATTACATGTGCTTAGGAAATTTTATAGAGATCTGTAACAATAAGATTTATTATTATAGACATCCTGCAAGATATTTGGTGTGGTGAAGTAGAACATATAAAGAAGTAAGTCCTTCAAATGTTTTTGATTGCGCTGTAGTTTAACTGTTGATGTGTATCTCTCTTAGGTTCTGACCAAGACAATCGATTACTGAAATCTACATCTCAGCAAAGAAAACCTCACTGTATGTTGGGTGGCCCTGTTTCAGCAGAACCTTGCCAGATATCTCAGTATATTGCACATAACAGGTATCTGAAATTAGGTTGATTTTATAATGCTAAACTCTATGTAGAGACTGAGTTGTGATAACTTACGGAAAGCCTAATGTGAAGCTTATGATTGATACATAGCAAAACATATTAAATATCATAAAACCATCTATCCTAAGCATAATTTGTTTGCATTATAACATTCTATTTTTTTTCGGTTTTTTCCTCCCCAGTTCCAGTGCTGCATTAAGGAAACCTGCTGGAGACAGCAAACCAAATCAGTGGGTGGAAAGTGACAAAGAAACGGAGTAATGCACAAAGTCATGGGAAGACTCTGGAGTTGGCACTCTGCTATGTAGAAACTTGCACACAGAACAACTGCCTTAGACTTCCTAGGGTTGCTAGCTGGGTTTTTTGTTGGAGATTGGTTCATAAACTTATCATTCTAAAGTGAAACAATGCTGTGAGTTTGATCGTTCTTCTAGGGGATTATGTGGTGATCTGAATTGTGGTGTGTGTGTATGTGTGCGCACATGGCTTTTATTTTTTAGACCATTTTTGCTTCATTTTCTTGCAACTCTGAAAGAGGAAAATTTAAAATATATAAAAGCTTTGATTTTTTTTTTTTTTTTTTTGTAACAAAGCTCGGATTCTGTGAATGAAGCAATAGTCTGACACTTTGACTGTAACAAAATATTGGATCCTTGTGTTCCTTTTCATCACAGGCAGAGATAGCACTTTTAGGAGTTGTTTAATTATTGGAAACCTTCAGTTATGTCTCAAGTGTAACTGGCATTGAAATTTCTTTTGCCTCAACTTGAATGTACAGTATACTGTAGATTTTTAACAAAACAGGTTCTATATTTATTGTGTGATTTGAAAATACCTCTTTGATATTTCAGATGACTTAAAGTGCAGAATCTTTATATATTTGTAAATAGACAAAGTGGTTATGCTGAGAAACCATGAAATGAAACACACGCATACGTAGTATTTTACATGGCATTTTAAATTTGTTTTATAGTGATACTGAGTTTACAGATGCATTAGAACTTTCAGTGGTTCGGTGAGGAACCAGATTATTTCAAATGTGAACAATAAACGTGTAATTTTATTCTAAGAAACCCTGGTTCTGTCTTTTGTATGTGCTAAGCTATCGCGGATGTCAGGCTGTCTACTGACAACAAATCTGATGCTGCTTTGGGATTTTGTTAGGTTTTCCTATTAATCAATTCCAGATATTTTTTTTTAGGCTTTTTGTTTGTTTGATTATTTTTTTGTTGTCTGTAGCCTTTGGGAAATTTGTTTTGTTTATAATGTAATAAAAATAGCCAAGTGGAGGTAAGATGCTTCAGTCTCCTTCACCTGACTCCATGCATGCAGTTTTTCCTTGCCCGTTACAAATCAATCTTGTCTTTGCTGGGTTTTCATGCACCTGTGAATGCATGTGTATAGTTCTGATGCTTTTGGAAGATTTAAGAAACTTGTGCTTTTCTAATGTTCATAGGAAGGAAATTAACTCTGAAGCTTAGAATCCTGTGCTGAAAATACAATGCTGCTCTGCTGATTATCTTCATAATTGCATGTCATGGAGTGATTGGGCCACCTGGAGAAATAGCAATTGAGTAACATAGAAAAGCGAAAAAGAGGAGTTCTCCAGGAAGTTAAGACAGACAACTGCAGTTTCTGCTGATTAGCTCTGCATATTGAGTGAGATGAAGTAGTGGCTAGTGCAATCTGCACAGGATACTTGTGTGGTTCTTGCAGAGCTTCCTTAAGGAAGCGGAGATGTATATAATGTTCTTGGTCAGCTTTCTGCTGCAGATGTAGTCAGGTTGGAAAGACAATACAAATACCATATTTCTTATTTTTTTAGTCCTTCTCCAGCTCCTAGTCAATGAATGGGTGATCATAGCAATGTCATCTGCTGAAAGCATTAGTAGTTTATAGTTACTGTTAGGCTTACACCTTCACCATCATGTGCTGGACAGCTCTTGCCTGAATTTTAGTCGTGGAAGAATAAATATACATATTCAAAAGGTGTATTCGAAGATGCAATGTGGAAAACTTAATATATTGACAGTATTTCACATGTAGAATTCTTACTTTCAAGTTGGTATGTTGTTCCAGTATTGTAAATCCATAGTTGAGGCAGTATCAGCATGCCACTAGGGGCTGCTCCTGCTCTTGAAGTATTACTGTGTGGTTGTTGGTGCTGTGTTGCGACACTTCAGAGGCATTCAGTTTAGTTGGACTCTTACTAGACAGTTTTTCTTCACGACAGTAAGTTTTACGATAAAAATGCATTTGAAGAACTAAATAATTTACCTATTTAATCTTTTGTGCCTCTTGAATTATTAGTACAAAATGTTTGTTAATTGCTATTTTTTAAATGTAAGATGTCTGATAGAAGTGGAAAATCATTTAAATGCCTCCATGGAAGAATCAACGGTGCTAGGTCTGTGCATGCAGTTGAGCCCTGAGCTGCCTCCTCAGACCTGGTCTGGAAGCTTGAGGTATAGATTCTGTTCATAGCCCCGTCTCTGTAAAGAAAGAAAATATGCCCTGAGTTTTTGGATTGTTCTCCATGCAGTGATGAGGAAGCTTTTTAAATCTGAAGCTAGTGCTCATAATGGTAAGAACACTATGGATGGTCTGGTTGGTAGTGTGGTGACACTGCAACGCTTCACGGTGGTAGAAATGACTTTGGCATTTTTCTTGTAGAAGGTGGAAGAGCAAAGGGAATTCACTGCTTGCAAGAATGTAGTACAGGTGTTACTACACACAGGTGCATATGGCCTACTTCAGAAGGAACAAGAAGTGTACTGACTACCAGTGACTGACAGGCATGCAGCTATTGTTAGGTACCTATGCATGACATCGGAAAGATGAGTGGTTCTCTTAAACCACCATATTTCATGTCACAAAATCTTTAAATGTCATATGCATTGCTGCTTTTTCAGTCTATATGATGAGAGAATGCTTTTACGATAAATACCATACTTAAAGCTTTCTTCCTCCAAAGCAGCCTTCCTCCTGATTTGAAGAACTGCTTCCACCAGCTTCTGCAGATCTGCACGAGGATAAAAATTGCAGTTGGAGCAGGACAAAAATATGTATGGAAAAAACACCAGCTGTATCCTAGCTTTTTCTTAGGGTTTGTTCTATGTACACTTTATCCAGGCCATGGTAGCTAATACATCCACAAGAAATATCAATTGAAGCAGGTAATTATTAAAAGGAAAATAAAAGTATATGCAGAGTAACAGCAATGCTGTGTATGTTGAATTAGCTTAGCTGCTCCTTGTGCAGCTGCTTTCTTTTTATAATTTGCAGTTACTACGAAGTTTTTGTGTGTGAAGGCATGGCAGACATCGTCTACTTTCATCCCTTCCACTACCCTCCATGTAACAGAGAGAAGCAGACGGCAAAACATGAAAGGCTGATCTAGTTACATCCAAAACCTGATCCCCAAAGAAAAGTTCAGCCCATCAGATGATTTATTTTTTACATTCAGGCACTATCTCTGACCTCTGATGTTCACAGTTGCACTATAATTAAAATAATGAAAATCCCACAGTCTGTGTTTTGTTATAGTTTTAGGACTGATCCACTACCTGTGTTCCTTTTTTTGTTTAAGTTTTGACTTGTACAAGACATGCAACTAACTGCAATGGGTAATAGGTGAGTTTGTTTTAACAAAGCATTCAATGAAAAAAGTTATAGTTGTATGAAAGAGCTTGACACCATCATAAACTTTGTCACCTGAGATACATAATAAATTGATAATCATGAAAAAGAAGGTATTTCTTGATAGTGTCCCCCCAAAAATGTGGTTTTCTGCAGTAAGCTGGATGGCAATTCCCAAAAGAAAGATTCCACAGCCCTGCATGGGCTTACAGCCGAGCCGAAATCTATTTGAAAAGGAAAAGCAGTTGCTAGTGTGAGACTGTAGAAACTGCTGGAATAGAAAATAAATGTTCAGTTGTGGTCATAAAAAAAGTGTTTGCCCTGGGTCACGCTGCAGTAGCTAATCTTATGAGCACAGGTATTATGGAAGCAGAAATAAAATGACTGAATAAATGGTATGTTGTAGATGTCAAATTGGAATTTGATTCGTGTTTTTTGTGTGTGACTTGAAGCCTGTGGGCTATTGCATGGCTTGAAGTCACCCCTCCAGAAATACCCACCAACTCAGAAGCCTCTGTGTGTTTCAGTTGCCTCCCCTACCCCCCCCCCCCCCCCTTCATGCAGTTGCTGCCCAGCCCACTTTGGAAGACTATATGACTTTTTTTCTGGGGGGGGGGAACACACCAGAACAAACTTCTCCACTTTTTTGCATTATCAGTGAATTACTGTACTCAAAAAGGGCAAATGTGTTTTGTGCATCTCCACTTGCCTCCATGCACTTGGCGTGTCTAAAAGAGAACACTTCTGTGAACGTGTTCCTGGCCTGCCACTGTAAATCAGCGATGCCTGCCTGCCTGCCTGTGTCAGGCGCTTGGCTACAATTTGGCTGCTTAGCAAATGTAAAAGATCTAGCTGACCTGCACTCCTGTTCCCCCGCTTCCCTGCTGCTGCTCTGCAGCTTTTCATTGTTCGTGTTTGGCTGTCATTTACCTTGGAAGATAAAATATTTACAGATTGCTTAGGAAATCTTTGTTCATTTAGAAAATATTCCTGGTCAGTGCGACCGAAGCTGAAAGGACACACTGATCCCTGGGTTTGTTATTTTTAATAAATATATGTATTTTCCATATATACAGGTTTTCAGTAGAATGTTAAATCTGCTTTGGTGCTACTTATAATATGTAAGACTAGCTAAGGTTTAGCTGTCCTTGTCTCCTGCCTACAGTGGTGACTGTAAACCAATGCTGAGTGAAGAGTAAGGGCATTCTTAATGCATGTGACACTGATGCTGCTTTGTTAATTGGGCCACTATCAGTGAGATTACAGTTTGGGTCAGATGCCAGGTCAGCATAACCTGGGCAAAATCAACCTGATCTGTGACTGGACCGAATACCAGCAGCCAGCTGGTGACACAAGCTAGGAAATTAAGTAACGGGTTTATTATAAATTTATTGTAAGCAACCCAGTAAAATTGTTCTACCGGGATAAGCAGCAACTTTCAAACAATCTAGCAAAGGGCTTATATGAGAAAATCAGTGAGGCGCCAAGGTATGACTTGTGTTCCATTATTCCATCTGAAGAGAAAGTATGATTGCAAGAAGTGTTTACATAAACTGATAAAAAAACTGAGAATTCAGCAGAACCCAGCCACGTGCTCCTGAGCTTTCTTCCATAAAAGTCTCACCATGACAAGCAGAGCCCCATTCACCTTCACTATGAAGGGAATCATACTTGCACTAGCGCTCACCTTTGCAGGTAAGCCTATGTATCCCTTCATCTCTTTTTCCCAAAATTTCCTGAAGTTCGATGGCAACAATTTGGTCAAGACTGAATGTTACTCACCTGTTTTCTGTCGCTTTTTGCAGGTAGCCAGAAGGTTGACATTGGTAAGTAAATTTCCTTTTACGGCCCTCTTTTGGTGACTCTGTTGTAATTTCTACTTACTGGAACATGCTTGCAAGTATTGTGAAAAATTGTTCTTGTTTCCCCACAGACCCTGGATTCAGTAGCAGAAAGAGCCACTGGTACAGCTATGAAGGCTGGGTGTTGAATGGGCTTCAAGAAAAAGGTTTAGCCAAAGTTGGCGTGCGCTTGAGCAGCAAACTAGAGATCAGTGGGCTGTCAGAGAGCACGTATCTCCTCAAGGTACTACTTCCAAATTACTATGCAACAGTAGACTATAAATCACAGTTCTAACTGCATTTGGCTAATCTGTGGTTTAGGAAAGTTATTGGAAATACAACTAGAGCCTTAGTGTTGTAGATGTCAGAGAATGATCTCAAGCTAAAGTCTCAGAAGTGACAAGTGATTTAGCATCCAGCTACCAGTGTTTGTTGTGGAAATTGTTTGTAGCAGATGTTCCTGAAGACTTTGTGAGGGAAATAGAGGTGCCAAAATCAGGGGTTCTGCTAGAAAATCACTGTTTCTAACTCAAATCACTCAAGCCTGCTCTGTCTTTAAGATTTGATTCTAGTCTCAATGCACATTTCCAATCTCTGTGGGAAGCCAGACATGGGTATGCAGAGTTATTGTCATATAGGAAATTGCTAAATGTAGACTTAAAAAGTGATGCAAGCTAAAAATAAAAAGTGATACGTGATGAAAGATTTAAAAATGAAAGGCATCAAAAAGGAGCATGTAATAACATATAGTGTTTGGATAATACAGTGAGAGATCTGTATGTATGCTATCATGCCTCTGCCAGCATCAATAGAGATAAGACCTGACCCATCTGAAATAAATGTGTTTCAGAAAAAATACCTTTATTTGTCTGTTTAATTTAGTTACAAATCAGAGTTTCTTTTCTGAGCACTGAGTTCAGTGACAGAGCTCTCGCTGGCTGTAGTAGAGGGGTAGATCTTTCACTGATGAGGGCAAGGTTTCAAAATGATGGGCTAGGCATTGCAGCCAGTTTAGTAAAAAAAAAACCAAAACCTTAGAAAATGAAACTTTCAAAAACTTTTTGGTTTTACATTTAGAATGCCATGGATTTTTTAAATACTAAATTTCACCTAAAGCAAAATATTTATTTCAAGGCTGAATTGAAATTTTTAAATTACTTTTTGAATCAGCCTTTCTCTCTATAGAGTTAATGCAAGTAAAATGTTTAAAAGGCCCCTATGAGATAATAGCAATATGTCAACTGCATCTGTAAGATGAAATACCACTGCTGATCCCTCAGGGTTTGTACTGGTTTTATAATAGTGTAAGGAAGAGACAAAAGAATAAACTGCTGTATGACTTCCTAAGCCTACATCTGGAAGGAAAGAGTGTCTAACTGGTGATTATGTTAATTTCTTCCAATCCATTTGCTTGTATAATACCAAAGTAATTTTATTCACTCACACAACATTTCTTTATTTCGTCGCAGATCCGCTCTCCACAATTCGAGGAATACAATGGCGTCTGGCCCAGGGACCCGTTTACTCGATCTTCCAAAATCACCCAGATGGTTTCTTCATGTTTTAGCCGGCCCTTCAAGTTTGAATACGATAGTGGACGGATTGGAAACATTTATGGCCCAGAAGACTGCCCCAATATGTGTATTAATATAGTGAGAGGAATACTGAACATGATACAGATAACCATTAAAAAGTCACAGAATGTGTATGAATTGCAAGAGGTTTGTTTTTCCCTTCTAAAACTACTTTACTGCATGTATTTGTTCTCTTTAGGTGCTCTTCCTAGAAGTTTCTGTTTGTTTGCATCTACTTTCAAACGTCCATCATCAAAAAAAGGAGAATTTTCATTCACACTGAAGAAAATGTGTGCGTATGTGTTGAACAAAGTATCGGGGCTGGATTCTTTTTAAGACTTAACATACAGTTCTTTCAAGAAAAAGGAATGATTAGCTATTAAAATATCTGTCATATGGCTTCCCTGAGTCAGCTACTTGATCCGTTTTACTTGCTCATTGTTGATATTAGTTAATTGATTACTTTTGCATTTTAAACTCCATCCCCTGACTATTTTTCATATGTTTATTGTTTAGTTCGATATGATTAAATGTGTGTAATGGTTAAAGGTTTCAAAATGTAATTAAGACAATTCAGTAGGTCCTTACCCTCATGCTGCTCCTTCGGAATCTTTGTTCAGTCAAACTTCTCACACAGTGAAATACTGGCATAATTGGGAAGTTTCATTATCTGTATTGATCTGCTAGGCTGGAATTGGAGGTGTTTGCCATACAAGGTACATCATCCAGGAAGACAGGAAGAACGGCCGAGTCTCTGTTACCAAAACTGTGGACCAAAATAATTGCCAGGAAAAAGTGACCAAGAGTGTTGGAATGGCTTACATCTATCCTTGTCCTGTTGATATGATGGTATGTGAGACATGAAAAGATCTTCTTAATTACAAGCCTGACCATTCTGCTCCTGTTCACTCTTTGGATTGTTCTGTCCTCCTCCTCCAGAAAGCAAGGCTCATAAAGGGGACTGCAGCTTTCTCCTACAAACTGAAGCAGTCAGGTAGCGGTACCCTGATCACAGAAGTGGTGTCGCAGCAGGTCTATCAGATCTCACCATTCAGTGAACCTACTGGGGTTGCTGTCATGGAAGCAAGGTAGGCAGGGCATGGGCTTGTTTCAGAGTGAGAATTCTGGCAGTCCCTTTCACCCCCAGTGGAAGTGAAATGAGAATTGAGTTCCACAGCAGTTGAGTAAAGCTGCGAGTACTCATACTTGGGGTTTCCACACTCCTAAAAATTCAGTGAACCATTCTTTATTTGTACCCTGGTGAACTTGACACTACAAGTACATGGAAGAGAAGTAGAAAAACTCTTTTGCTTGCTTATACCGTAAGAATGCAACTTTACAACTCTGTCCTGAAACGGCCTATTTATAGTGTCAGGAGGAAGATGGTGCATGTAGAAATAAGATCATTGATTACAGAACTATTTTGTTCCAATTGAGAGGCTTTATCCATTTGCAAACTAATATTTTACTGTGATAAGAAGAGTTATTAAAGAGTAAAACTGATACCATCACAGTATTGCTGAACCAACAAACAGCCAAGGCAGATGGAGGAAGAGAGCTAATTCATTCCTCCGGTGACACTTGTCTCTTGACAGACAGCAACTCACCTTGCTTGAAGTGAGAAGTGAACGGGGGAGCGCCCCAGACATTTCCATGCAGAGCTATGGAGGCCTTCGTTATGACTTCTCCTCAGCACTTCCACAGATGCCACTGCAGCTCATCAAGATGAAGAGCCCTGAGCAACGGGTATAGTATTTTTAGGTCTTCAAATTGCTTTGCTAATTGAAAAAAACAATAGAAGAGTAATGATCATATATTCTAAAGGGTTTAATTACATATGCCCTCTCTCTTTCGTGTTTTGTAACAGATAGTAGAAACATTGCAACACATAGTCCAGAATAACCAACAAGATTTCCACGATGATGTTCCATACAGATTCTTGGAGCTTGTCCAGCTCTGCCGGATAGCAAGCACTGATATTCTTGAATCCATCTGGAAGCAATTTTCAGATAAACCCCGCTACAAGTATTTAATTGTATTAACTTACAAGAAACTTTTCCATTTTTGGAGAATCAAGAGCTAACATTAAGGTGTTTTTTTTTAACTTGCTTGCAGGCGATGGCTGCTGAGTTCAGTTTCTGCAACAGGCACCGCAGAAGCACTCAAATTCATTAAGACCAGAATTCGTAACGATGACCTTAACTACATTCAGACTCTTCTAAGTGTTTCTTTTGCTCTTCATTTAATGAAAGCTGATGAAAACACCGTTCCAATAGCAGCAGTGAGTAAATCTGTGTGAATCTTTACTATTTGATCATGAAAGGAATGATAACTGATGACAGCCTTTGATTATTCAGTACAGCAGAGACTGGATACTCCTCTCATGTACACTAATTTTATGCAAATGTTGAGCCATGGATTTCTTTTGGCATTACATATGAGAGGGGAGTTCAGTTTTGTGTCTTCACTTTGCTGCATGGATGCACAAGTCTTTTTCCCATAACAGCGTCAGAGAATAGCTCCCATTTTAGTTTGCTGGGATCACATCATGCATTCTACAGACTGCACTTTGTCCACTTCAATCACTTATTTCTGAAACAAATGGTGATTTGCATGTAATGTCATTTTAAAAGAATAGCTCTTTTAATTGCAAATTTTTCCTGTGAACTAGAAAGTGCTGCAAGTGAAAGTAGTAGTGCAAACATCAACTATTTTGATACAGTTATGAATCATGTATTCTGAACGGGATTTTGCCACCTCTAGTCAGTATTATTCTTCTTAAATAGGAAAAAATGATATGATGTGAGAATGCATCATTAATGTAATCTATCCGTCTCCATTATAATCTCTATTAATATAATGAAATTGCACATTGTTCTAAGGATGTTCCATTTACACACTGATGTTCACCCATAATCTTTGTATTTTCAGTGATAGGCTCAGCTGAGGAAAATCAAGGTGGCACTTTGCAAACCTATATGTACATTGAGAATAGTGGAGAATTAAGCTCCTAAGTGAAGCTGGCAAATATGATGTTTACACACTGATTTAATTTGTCTGGATATGAGCAATAGATAGATAAGCTTTGACGATTTTCCTGCTCTGAAAGCTATATGAAGCACCATATTAAATAGCATATTTCTTTTTCTCTCTTTTTTCCCCCCACAGGATTTAATAACCAGTTCTCGAATCCAGAAAAGTCCCATGCTTCAGCAAGTTGCCTGCTTGGGATACAGTTCTGTGGTCAATAAATACTGCTCTCAGGCTTCATCTTGTCCTAAAGAAGTTCTTCAGGTATGTGGCTTTTTGTCAAGTTGTTCTTAATAGCTCAGTAATGTTCATGACGTTAGCCCAAATCTTTTAAGATAGAGTATAAAAATAGCAGTTTGGCTTACAAATACACATTTCATAGGTCTCCTTCAGAACAAAGGGAATTAATTAATTAATTTGCTTCATCACTGAAAACACAGTTTTCACATCGTAAGGTAGATCCTGAGAAAGGCCGTCACTGAGTGATGTTATTAAATCCAGTTGCTTTATTGTGATAGGCTTTTCAGTGGGGAAGGGGAACATTGTGGATAATCTGTATATTAGGAAGACTGAACTGTGCTGTGTCTGTAGCCCATCCATGACCTGGCAGATGAAGCAATCAGCAGGGGCCGCGAAGACAAAATGAAATTAGCTCTGAAATGCATTGGCAACATAGGAGAACCAGCCAGCATCAAGCGCATCCAGAAGTTCCTTCCCGTATCTGTATCCAGTGCTTTTGACATCCCCATCCACATTCAGATTGATGCCATAATGGCTTTGAGAAAAATAGCTTGGAAAGACCCCAAAACAGTAAGTAAGATCTGCCAGGGATTTCTTTACTAAGTGAATTAGGGAATATATACTGTCAGGGTAATGAGTTTAATGGTATCATGTGCATGAATTCAGCATGGTAAAAAAAAACAACCCAAAATATTATTTTTAAGACCAACACAGTACAGTTTTATTTATAAGCTGATGTTTTCTGCTAAGCTGTAATAATTATTAGTCAGTAGGAAGCTTCTAGTAAGATATCAGCAGTATTTGTTTAGTCATCTATCATAACCAACTAAGGCCTATGCTATGGTGGAAATTTAGCCACCTAAAAGTCAGACATTAAATTTAGACTGCCTTGATAGTCAGGAGGACAGAGAGACACTTTCTATTGAACTCCTAGGCAAAATATTGACAAGGCTCTGCCTCTTTTAGACCTTTCCCACTAACCTCCTGTGGAGATTGCTCATGTGTAGAGCATGAGCAAGACTTCTGCCTTTCAGATGGTTTAGATATAGGAGATGCATGAGATAGCAGATAGCATCCACTCAGACAGTCTTTGGTGAGCTGCTGAAGCTTCCCTTTTAAATGTGGTCTAAAAGATAGTGAAGCATACTCACCAAATCAGTGGAGCTACTCCAAAAAGGGAGTCTGCCTTACCATCTACAGTTGTTTCTTCCAAAGATATTCACTGCTCTTTGAATGACAGTAATACAAAATACTATGCTGATGTTTTTTTGGTTGTGGTGAGTTGACCTAACACATTCATGCATGGATGTGTATTTCAGATTCAGCGCCAGCTCTTCTCCATGGGGCTGTTCCTCCGTGGCCCCTTCTTAATAAAATGATGTGGAACCATGCAGTAAAAAAGATCAGGAAACCTTTCTGCAGGGATAATGCCCCCATTTCCTGTATTTCTTGTGGGTTATGTGTGGATCCAGTCTGCAAAAAGAGTCTCAATTATTGGTAATTCCAGTCACTGTTTTCTCTCTGAAGGTGCAGGGACATCTCATCCAGATCCTTGCAGACCAGTCACTTCCTCCTGAAGTGCGAATGATGGCTTGTGCTATTATCTTTGAGACAAGGCCTGCTCTTCCTTTAATAACAACAATAGCTAATGTGGCAATGAAAGAGAGCAATTTGCAAGTGGCCAGTTTTGTGTACTCCCACATGAAGGCTTTGTCGAAGAGCATACTGCCATACTTGTACAACGTGTAAGTAGAGACAGGAGCGAGGTGAACAATCTGCAAATAATAAGTTCTGTTATGTTCTTGTTGGTGAGCACTGCATGTGCTGACAAACTGAATTCAGTTCATATTCTGATGGGTGTGCGTCTTATTTTTGGATATTATTATCTTTCCCATTTTGTTTAGATCTGCAGCTTGCAATATTGCCCTTAAGCTGCTGGCCCCCAAACTGGACAGGCTGAGCTATCGGTATAGCAAGGTCGTGCGTATTGATGGTTACTTTGGTGAGTAAAAGCATTTCATTGACCAGGAAATTTACATTTCAGAAACCCATTCTTAACGGACATTAAGTCCTTGGAAAAATATGTCATCCTGCATTTCAATAAGACACTGAATTAAATGTGACAGTCATATATTTGAAAGCACATGAGTAGCCATTTATTAATTTGTGCCTAAAAAATTAAGATTTGTGTAATGATATGTCAGAGTTGGCAACGGAAAAAGCTGCAGAAATATGACCATGAGTGATAAACAGAATGGTTAGAAAGAAAAGATGTCTTTTCTTTACTTCTGCCATAGATAACTATAAAGTTGGTGCTGCTGGAGATGTCTTTGTCATGAACAGCCCAGGAACGATGTTCCCATCAGCAATAATTTCCAAGCTGATGGCATATTCTGCAGGGTCAGTGGCTGATTTGGTGGAGGTAAATATTTGCCTAAATTATTAATCAGGCAAGAAATTAAAACTGACCACAGAGTTTCATCTCTGCAAGTATATTTTCAGACTGCTCTTTCTTGTGTTGTTTTGGTAGGCTGGTGTCCGTGTGGAAGGCCTCACAGATGTCATCACAAAACGGAATATCCCTTTTGCTGAATATCCCGCATACAAAAAGATAAAGGAGATTGGAAAAGCTGTAGGTATTTTTAGTAATGCAATGTGTGCCTTATATGAAGGGGTATTTAGTGAGGTTTCTCATATTAGTTAAGCCCTGTCTCAGAAGGTAAATACCTGCCTAGCAGGCAGCTCAAGTATTTCTGTGTAAGGGAGATCTGCAGTGGAACTGCTGGGGACATTGCTCCTGCAATGTTTGCAATAGCTTCTGCAAATTCACGCTCTGGCCCAGCCTTTGCCCAACTGCATGTATGGCTGCACAAGGAGCATTGGGAGAAGACAGGGGAGGCAGGCACCACGTGTGTTTCACGGCTGGCAGGCTTCCCCCTCCTTCCTTTCATCTGCCTCACTTAGTTTACAAGAATATACCTTTGTCTTCCAGTGAAAAGGTGATTTGTTGCTGTGCTTTCAAACTGGGTTTGGTGGTACTAGCGGCCCAGGCCTTCTGTGGAAATGTAAAAAAAATGCTAAATACATGAGGCTATTCATGGGCACCTTGATGGGAGGGGGAAGTCTAAATTAGTGACACTGTGCTACCTACGAAACAGCAAAGAAACACCAACAGTAATGGAAGATTGCAACTTGGTCAGTGATGGCTTTGATCACCTTGCTGAATTACCATTTGTAAAGTGTTGCATTGAGGAAATTTGCTTATTTCTTTATCTGCTCCCTAGCTGCTGGGATGGAAAGAGCTGCCGACAGAAACCCCCTTGATATCAGCCTACTTGAAACTATTTGGCCAAGAGCTGGCCTATGTCAACATCAATAAGGAAGTCCTGCATCAGATTCTGAAGGTACCAGGGACCCCTACTTCTCTTTGCAAGATTTGACACCATTGTACTTTTATATCCTAGCCTCTTGGATCTCTGTTTTCCTTCAGGCTGTGCTAGAACCAGCTGACAGGAACGCAGCGATAAAGAAAATCGCCACCCAAATCCGCAGTGGCATTGCAGGACAATGGACACAGCCAGTGTGGCTTGGAGAGCTGCGCTACATCGTTCCTACCTGCACTGGCCTGCCGCTGGAGTACGGGTCATACACGACTGCTCTGGCACGAGCAGCAGCCAGTGGTGAGTTGGGAAGTACAAGATCAGCCGTGTGAGCTCTGAGCAGGGGCTGAGAGGGACAGGCCAAGGTGGGCTGGAGAAAGAAGTGGAAAACCAGGAAGTTAGAAAAGGAGATTGTTTTTGTAGTGGAGAGGAAGTAGTGAAGATGCTTGAAGAGAGGCTGGACACAGCTGAGTTCTGTCTCATCTTTGGATGGATTGGCAACAGAGAAGTTGAGGTGGAAATCTAGGAAACCAGAGAGAAAGATCACAGCGTTCAAGGGCAGAAAAAACAAGGGCTGTCTGAAGATCTGAGATAAACATGGGCAGAAGGGGGTGGCTCCCAAGAGATGCACACACAGGCTAAGCAGAATTCAGTGGTGATTTAAACAGAGGAAAAAATAGAAGACAATCAAAAGGGAACTACCAGTAATGTTAGGGAAGGCATGAAGAGAAGACGGCTTACAAAAAGAGACAGAGAGCTCTGTTTTAAAACAATAAATACGCAAGTACAAGTACTTATCAAGAAATTAATTCAGTGATCATACTGTTTGTTGTGCATCAGGCTTTTAGTTTAGGCAAAACTGACCCTTGCTTCTGCTGACACCACATGAGAAGTCTCTTTATACAGGAGTCTTGTGTATGCCCACTTGTCGCTGCTCTTGGTGTTTGGTTTGTTAGTTTCTTTTAATAACAGCTTTGAATACCTGCCTCTTGTTTTGTGGATATTTTTATTTATCTATTTTTGTTTAAATAACATCCTTGTAGCCAAGTTGGGAAGATATGGATTGAATGGATGGGTTACAAAGTGAGTGAAGGCTGTCTGGATTGCTGATCCTCCAAGAGTAGCCAACAGATGAAAGTCTGTTCGGTGGCTCGTTGTGAGTTACTCATGACAAGCTTCTTAGCATTTGTTCATTGTCTCTTTTAACAATCTGAACTTTGGAAAAGTAGGCTCCCTCAGCAAATCTATGTCAATGATGATGCTGAATTGGTGGAGCAGTCACTGCACTGGGGAGTCAGGCTGTCGCCCCAAGGGTCCCTGACAGGTTGGAGGGGATGGCCTGACAAATGTGTGATGAAATTCAGCAAAGGCAATGCAAAGTACTTCACCTGGGATGAAGTAACCCGTGCAAGTGTATAGGCTGGGCATCACCCAGACAAAGCAGCTTTGCAGAAAAGGGCTGGGGAGGCCTGGAGGACAAGCTAGTGTAATGAATCAGCAGTGTGCTCTTGTGGTGATGAAGGCCAACTGCACTATTGGCTGCAACAGCAAGAGCAAAGCTAGCATGAAAATTATTCTTCCTCTCTATTAGCACATCTGAGGCTGCATCTGGATTTCAATATCCAGTTTTGTGTCTGCAGTACAAGAAAGATATTCACACTTGATATGAGTACAGATTGGAGAGCAGGGTTTGTTTAGCCTGGTTGCTCACCATTCACTCTGTCTTCTGCCTCCTTGCATTTCTGGAATTTTAATGTTGTACTGATTAACAAACTTTCAATTTGGGTCGGCTCTTTTTTTCTTCCTGTATTTTTATTTCCACTTTCAATGTGTTGCATCATAACCTTTTACCATGTTCAAATGTTGTCCTGTCATTTACAGTTGATGGAAAGATAACCCCCCCTTTAACTGGAGATTTTAGACCTTCCCAGTTGCTTGAATCCACTGTGCAGATTCGAGCAGACATAAGCCCAAGGTATGGCAGGTTTTTAAGGCTTTACGCTTGATGGAGTCCTGTGAAAAGGCAGAACCACATGTTGAAAAGGAACACCTTTCTTACACCTGACTGCTTCTCTCTGTTTCAGCTTATATGTACATACAGTTGCAACGATGGGTGTCAACACGGAATACTTTCAACATGCTGTTGAAATTCAAGGCAAGGTCCTGGCAAGAGTGCCAATCAAGTTTGATGCCAAGATAGATGTGAAACAGAAAAACATCAAGATTGAAACAAATCCATGCCATGAGGAAACTGAGGTAGTGGCTGGAAGGTATGGTAGTCTTATTTCAGAATACTCCCTGTTGCTGAAACCTTACCAAGTTTACAATTTGCTGATGTCCTACAGAGGTTTCTAGGTAGGCAGAGTGACTTTTCAGGGTGTAGCAGAACTTTTGGGATAAAGAGCAAGGAAGAGAAATAGAGGAGTTGAAAGTCAAAATATACCTAAATTATTTAGAAATTTAATTTTTATTTTAATTTGCCTGTTATTGTGTGGGGTTATTTTTTTATTATTTTATTGACTTTTAGGGGGGTTCATTTTTGGTTTTAAAGGAATGCCTTTCATGTTTTGGAAATTTGTTTAAATTCATCCTGATTTTGAAAATTTCCTGTGATACCAGAAACTGATATTTGTCATGAATTCTTATTTGGTTTTAGTATTTATGTTTATAGTTGCATATAAAATCTCCATGTTCGAACATCATATCTCTGTGCTGTCACATGATACTGACAGGGATGTATTTCATGTAATCTAGAGACAAGGGGTCAGAATAATTCACCATTTTTTGCACACATCTCAACAGACATAAAGCTTTTGCTGTATCGAGAAACATAGGAGAACTAGGTGTTGAAAAGAGGACCTCAATTCTTCCAGAAGATGCTTCATCAGATATTGTGGAAGAGCCTTTCAAACCAGCAGAGAGAGCTTCCAGAGAAGGTTTCACAATGGTAACCTATTCTTTCTTGCTTATATATTAATACTTACCCTCTCCATGATGCACATATCTGCAGTTTTACTCTTGCCTGTGGTATGCTCCCAGTGGTATTCACATACTCATCTCCAATGCAGCAAGAAGCTGACAGCATGCCAAGGAAATATGCCTATAGCTCTCAAGAGGATCTTCGCCATGGCATAGGAAGAAAAACTCATAAACAAGATATTTGCATCAAACTGTATCGGCTTGGTTGTCAGCTCTGTTTTTCCAGAAGGTCACGAGATGCCAGCTTCCTAAAAAACACATATTTGCACAGGTTAATTGGAGAACACGAAGCTAAAATAGCCTTGCTGCCAGGTACAATATTGAACACAAGCCTTGTCATCTTAGGTTTGTCGGTGCTGTTTGAAGCAGTATAACCTTCTAATGTGTGCAATTGGTGTGTAGTTCGGACAGATGCTGATATTGACAAAATTCAGCTGGAGATACAGGCAGGATCCAGAGCAGCTTCCAAAATAATTCATGAGGTAAACTCGGATTCTGAGGAAGAGGATGAGCCATCTCCATATGAGGACATTAAAGCTAAGCTGAAGAAGATTCTAGGCATTGAAAAGGTATTCAAGGTAAGAGGCTTTGAGCATGGGAGAGGGGAATATTTTCCTGTAGATGAAGCCAAGAATTTGAAGTTCAATGTGGAAAGCTGATGTGTGAAAGCAAGGATGGGGTTAGTTTGAAAGGTGCCAGTGCCAGGCCTGTAAGCCCAAGCCACATCTGGAGGGATTGATGCTACAGAGGACATCAAGCTTGGGCTGGTCCTCTGTGCTGAGCTAGATTTCAGCTAGGCAGGGTGGATATAAGGGAGTTCTGCAGCTTCTGCAGTGAGTGAAGCAGGGAAGTTGTTCCTAGAAAGGCTGATGTGAGCAGCTTGTCTGATGCCCAGAGAAGTTCTACTTTGTAAAAACAGAACCAGATGTATCACATCTCTTGCACTTCTCTGAACTGTTTTTGCAGGTTGCAAATAAAACACGACATCAGAAGAAGCAACCTTCTAAGAAAGGAAACACTATGCTAACAGAGCTTGAGACAGACCCCAAGGCAAAAAATCCCTCCAGTTCATCTTCTGCCTCCTCAACTGTCTCCTCTTCCTCATCATCTGCTGCTGCTCCTGATCGTAAAAAGGCTGTGGATGAAGATGAGAATGATGAAGTAAAGCAAGCAAGAAACAGAGATGCAAGCAGTAAGAGCAGTAGTAGCAAGAGCAGCAGTGGCAAAAGTAGCAGCAAGAGCAGTAGCAGCAGCAGCAAGAGCAGTAACAGGAAGAGCAGCAGCAGCAGCAGCAGTAGAAAGAGCAGTAGCAGCAGTAGCAGCAGCAGCAAGAGCAGTAACAGGAAGAGCAGTAGCAGCAGCAGCAGCAGCAGAAAGAGCAGTAGCAGCAGCAGCAGCAGCAGAAAGAGCAGTAGCAGCAGCAGCAGCAGCAGCAAGAGCAGTAGCAGCAGCAGCAGGAGTAGTAGTAGCAAGAACAGGAGCAGCAGCAGTAGTAGTAGGAGCAGCAGCAGTAGTAGTAGGAGCAGTGGCAGCAGCAGCAAGTCATCGAGTCACCATAGCCATGGGCATCACTCAAGGTATCTGAATGGCAGCAGCAGTAGTAGCAGCAGTAGTAGCAGCAGCAGTAGCAGCAGCAGCAAGTCATCGAGTCGCCATAGCCATAGGCATCATTCAGGACATCTGGAAGGTGGCAGAAGCAGCAGATATTCCAAAATATGGGTAACTTTGCCAGTAAATTGACTGATGCTGCTAATGTTTGTGAATCACACTCCTGATGGCAGCTGGCTTTGCATAAATCATGAAATTATGAATTGACACAGTAAATTTTAGCATCATAAAATTTCAATATTTATTCTGCAAGCACACCTGCAATCATTTGCTCAGATGTATAGTTCAGAACACCTCAAATTTGTGAAACTTCTGCTATAGGCATGGAACCATTTTTTGCTGATTTATTACTTTCTCAGAGTACATATTCCATGTTTCTGTCTTAATTTTGCAGTAGGAACATGTTTCATAGAAACTACTTCAAGTCTTGCATTATGTGCTTCTGACTAAGCATACAGAACTACATATGAATGATAATTAGTAAAATCCTTACTTAATTCCCAGTGCTCAGATTTCAATATAATTACAGCATTTCTTTTCTTCTGAGACTTTTCATCTTGTGAGTTTTTTTGTTTTCTTTTTATTTTCAAAGGAAGATGATGAGATTTATCTGTATCGCTTTAAATCAGCGCATAGACAAGAGGTGAGATTTTCTTTCCTCAGTAAATTCAGTATGGAATTTGCTGTGAGTCAAATGGAAACCTTAAAGGCAACTTGTTGTCTTTCTTGACGAAAATTACAGTACCGATAACATTTAGAACACCAAATCAACCGTGGTGGTTCTTCTAAGCTGCATAAAGGCAAAGAGCTGTGTTCTCCTTTTATGTTCTCCACATGATCCCATTTATGGCTCTGCAAACTAGATGCAAAGTTCTATCAAAGCAGTACAAGGGACTCGGGATGCACACTTTGGAGGAACAAAGATTCTACCATCAGAGCTTGGGTCATTCAACTGGCTTTGATCACTTTGTTTCTTGGGCTGGAATCACTGTCGATTCACACAGGGATAGTGGTGTTGACAAACATGGGAGATACCATATTTTAGGGTACTTTAGTATAGCAGAAGTTTCTTCCTAGGGTGTGGGCCAGCCAGGAGCAGTATGCTTGATATTAGTGTTTCTCAAAAAGTAGTTTCTCAGCTCTGTGTCCATTCAGTTGGTCCATTCAGTGTGTCTTCCAGTTGATCAGGCCCTTCCATAAGCAAAATGAATCAATTCTAGTCTTTCATGTTGAATCCAGCAGTTGGTTCAATTTGACTCCCTCTGGTCATCATTTTTTGACTCGGGGAATTCTCATCTAGACACTTTCCTTCTACGTGTCTTCTGAAGGGTGAGATATATTTGGTTAAAGAAGATTTTTCAGAGTTAGCTCACACGTACTAAGCAGGACAAAGCATATTGCAAGTCATTGAGCTGTTCAGGGTTGGTACACAAGTTTACCAACACCAAGTGCCAGGACAGAGAGTATTCTGCAGCACTGCCTTGTGCAATTTGTACAAGCATGCTTTTAAGTTACCCTCATCAGCATAATGTGTTTTCTTCTTGCAGTTCCCAAAAACGAAACTCACAGCTGAACGTCTTAGCAGCACGTATGCCTCTACCAGATCCACTCATGCCTCATCTCAAGCTGCTTCCTGGGTTAGTTGCATCATTTTTAGGGGATTTTGTCAGGTTGGAAGAATGGCAGAGTGGCCTTGTGCTTGCAGTAATTGTACACCTAGGGTAATGGGAAAAGAGACATAATAACCTCTCGAGTCTCACCTATCAGTTAAGAGTGAGACACACATCTTAGTTCCCATATGCACTTTCCTCAGCAGTGAGGTGAGGATCCTTACTTGCACCAGTCTTTCCCTCATGGTACTCCTAGCCAACAGAAGCTGCAGAAACTGATCCTGTGACTTCTGCAACAAGAAGGGAAGTTGAGGTGCTGCAGTGCCAGTGCAAGGATGGTGGTGGAGGCCAAGGCTAAGAAGAGCCTCAGTGGAAGTCATGCTCCAGAAGCGACATGTAGCACCAGCACCACTCAGGCTGATGGATGCAGGCTTCCTCACTGGGCAAAGTGATGAAGTCTAACAATGGAGTGAACAAATTGCATGTCACAGCATGCTTAAGGCCCTGCTCTCAAGGGGGGAGGTTCTTGATGTTGAAGACAATATCCTGGAGGATTATATTTTGTGCTAGGGTGCTGCACAAACACAATATCTGCCAGCCCCAGGGAACTCACAGATGAAGTGGGAGGTGAAAGACAACAGACCAGGCGGACAGGCAAAAAGCTGAGGGATGTTATTGTTGTGAGAATGAGTGATGAGTACAACTGACAGCTGACATTGTTAGTCAAATTGAACCACTTTCTTTCTTTCACAGGTGAATATATGAAGCCCAAATCATATAGTCATTACTGTAATATAATGATATGAATATTTCCACAGCATCAACTGTAGCTCAGGAAATGGCAGAAATTTATCTCATATAGAATGAGCCATGCACATTAAAGGCATACATGATATAGGCATGTATTTGTGTGTGGTACATATGCTAGTGCATATTTGCAATTCAGTTGCTTTTTTTTCATTTATCCATCTGGATCTTGCATTTAAAATGTTAGCTCTTTTATAATTCTATTCTTTGCATACTTTTTCTCCCTTCTTCTTAGCCTAAGTTTTTGGGAGACGTTAAAACACCAATATTAGCTGTTTTTCTTCATGGCATTCGTAACGATGAAAAGATAGGAGGCCTCCAGCTTGTGGTTTATGCTGATATTGACTCCGTCAGGCCCCGGATGCAGGTATTTGTGTCAAACCTCACAGATTCAAGCAAGTGGAAACTCTGTGCTGATGCTTCAGTCCTCAATGCTCACAAGGCAGTGGTAAGCCTCAAAAATAGTTATATACAGCTGTATGCATCATAGGAAAGCCATGTTCCATGCATTTTAAAAATGGACCATTTCTCTCTCCATTATAGGCTTATCTGAAATGGGGCTGGAATTGCCAGGACTACAAGATTTCAACTGAGCTGGTAACTGGGCGGTTCGCTGCCCACCCTGCTGCACAAGTGAAAGTGGAGTGGCCAAAAGTTCCTTCGAGTCTCAGATCCATAGCAGAATGGTGAGGTTTTAGTCTTTAATGACACTCATCTATTGTATCAGTCAGCTGGGAAAAATCAGCATCCACTCACGAGGACTAAAGTGCGTGGTTAAAGTACTGGCTATTATTTTTTTCTTTGATCTGTCTGAATACTGCATTTGGACATAAAAGCTGAGTGGGAGGTCATAGCCATGCTACTGTAATGTACACTAATCTTCATCCTGGGCATAATTGCTGAAAACTGAGGAACAGATCCTTCCTTTCACTGAAGACTTGATAAGTAAAGCACAGAGTGGTCATGGGGACCTCTTCAGTTACCCTGAAGACTCCCTATGCTCCTTACTCACAGATGTGAAGCAATCTGGTTGGGATGTGTGCTGGTTTTTGCTTCTCTATTTCACCACATCTTTCTGATTTGAATTTTTGAAGGTTTTACAAGTTTGTTCCTGGGGCTGCATTTATGTTGGGCTTCTCTGAAAAAGCAGACAAGAATCCTTCTCGACAAGCCAGGGTGATCGTGGCTCTAACTTCTCCAAGGACGTGTGATGTTGTTGTCAAGCTTCCTGATGTAATTTCATAATATTATTATCACTTTTGTATTCTTTCCTATTAGAAAAGTGAGACTGTTGCATTTTTATTACAGTGGGTCAATTCTAAGAAAGAAAAATTAAGTAAGCATCAGGTTGGGTGCAAATGATTCAAACAACTTTTGGTTATTTTCAACCTTTTTATATTACATCCAAGAATATTTATAGAATGATTTTGTTCATGGAAAGAGAGAGTGCTGTGGGTACTTATAATGACACATTTCCATCTGCAGTAGCTCCGTAAGTGTTCACCTAACCAGCTCTGAAGGGGAGTAATTAATTCTCTCCCTAATAATATCTGACTGACAGCCTGCACCATGAGAGAAAACTGTGAGCAGAAGCATAAAAACTCATGGTCAGATGAGTTGTGTTCACCTAAACTCTTTGTCAACCAAAGTAGAAGAAATTGAAATGAAATTCCAAATAGGAGGGAAAGCTGATCTCAGCTGTTTGCTGAATATGAATTGTGAATACCTGACACAATTTTGAGTGTGGTTTTGAATTCTTTTTCAGATGATCCTCTACGAAAAAGCCATGAGGCTTCCCCTGTCACTCCCTGTAGGTCCGAGGATACCAGCTTCAGAGCTGCAGCCTCCCATATGGGATGTCTTTGCTGAAGCCCCCTCTGCAGTGCTCGAGAATTTGAAAGGTGAGGGTCTAATCTGTTTCGGAAGCATGGCATCCACTGTCTCCTGAATTGCTTGAGCATCTTCTGAATTTTTCTGGGATTATTTGTCTCCAGTTAATTAGGACATGTGATATAATAATGCAAGGATGGTTCAACTGGGAGAGAGTATTATGCATATAGTACAGAAATCATAAACATTTCAGGGATCAAGGTGCAATAAACTTTCTGGTATTGTTTTCTGACAGAGAAGTATATTTTCCGTATGTGTTTTAGAATTTATGGGTGTTTACTAGCAAAAGCCCCTGTAATCCATGCAAAAATATCACATAGTGGAAAAAATATAAAGCTAAAATAATGTTGCACTAAAAATAAAATATTCCATTTAATGACTTTCTTTTTATGGAAAAGCAAATACTCACTGACATTTTATTTAACCAGCTCGCTGCTCAGTTTCCCACAACAAGATAACAACCTTTAACGAAGTTCAGTTCAACTACACAATGCCGGCAAACTGCTACCACATCTTGGCTCAGGATTGCAGCGCTGACCTTAAGTTCCTGGTGATGATGAGGAATGTTGAAGAAGCTGTGGACTTGAAAGCAATCAACATCAAGCTTGGTAGTCAGTAAGTAACTCCTGCCAGATGCTGGGAGCATGAGGGACTACGTTGTCCACATTTAACATCAGAGGAGCTTAGATCTGAGCTTCACTGTTATGGTTAGCAGCATGGGATTTCAGCATTTCCCTTATTTACTTTCCATGTGATGCCGATAATGTTATCCTACATCTTATGTGACAGGAATACCCCTGATGTGATTTAAGTAGTTGAAATGAGGTTATACTATGACCAGTGATACTCAGTGGGCAGGAAAACGTCACTGTATGCATGTGAATGTGATACAAACAGGGTATGAACCCTCTTCTTGTTAACAGTGAAATTGATATGCGCCCTGTGAGAGGACAAGTGAAACTGCTGGTAGATGGGGTTGAAAGCCCCACGACAAATGTTTCATATGCATCTGCTGGTAAGTGAAGCAGCACCTGTTGTTTAATTTTCACATGTTTTAGGAAAAAGAGAAAAAGGTACAGGAGGGCCTTGTTTCATTTTATGCTATGCAGTCAGTGACTATGTATAATGCAGGTATTTCCTGTAGAACTGTAGTATTTGAACTTGGCTAAATCTTACTGAAATTGTGCTAGCAACTGCCAGTGCTGAGCTCTGTCCTATTTCTTATGTACTAGGGAAGTTATAATTGTGTTAGAAATGGCCCCAGTGACAGTCATGGTGTTCTTCATATTCCCTTACTCCTATATAATATCCTCAGGGCCCTGTACATCTGCACAACTGTACAGATAACATAGGCAGCTCTAATAATTTCTAGAAATAGATATGAATATGTTACTCATCCAAAGAAAAATTAAGAAACCCCATATCATTAAAATTGTTTTCCACTATTTACGAACGCGTAATCTCTATAGGTGTTTTTTACACTTTTCTACATTGTTTTGCTGTATGTTTTGTTTCTTGAATAGAAAAATTGAGGAATTTCTAGGAAAATAACATTTTAGAAACATGACAGTGGCTTTCTTTTTTTCTTAAAGCAGCTAAGTTGGGTCTGTTTTGGATTTGGGTTTGCTTTGTTTAATATTGTTTTCTTCTAGGTGCTCCTCTGTGGATCTACAGTGAAAATCAATGGCTTGTACTTGTTGCCCCAGCCTATGGCATTGACAAATTGTACTTTGATGGATACACATTCAGGGTATCTTTCTACTTATTCACAAGCTTGTGCGTTAAGAAATTTCCATAGATTCCCTTGAATCTGTATGTATGAGTGCAGGAGTATACAGTGGCAAAACCAAATACGTGCAGGGCCCCAAAAAAGACCCGAAGGGAAGACGACACTACAGGTCTGCATAGTCCTGCTCTTTATTTCTGAGCAAAAGTGAGAATCTTTCACCAACAGAAATACCTTATTCTTGCAGTACAGGTGTGTGCTGGGAAATGGGCATGTGTGCACACACACTGAGTCAGCATTGCATTTGCAATAAAGATGAGTTTCAGCTCCTGCCCACTGTTCTTACAGCTGTTTAGATCTTCAAATCAGCAAAAATGAAACCCTTCTTTAAGATGAATGAATGTTCTAAAGGCTGCACTAAAAATAATGTGAAAATGGAATGTAAGAAATCAGTAAACCATACAATATCTATCGCCTGCACTATGAAAGCATCCATCAAGCAAAAGCTTCAGCCTATTAATAGTCTAGACTATTAATAACTTACCATGCTAGACTGGCACAGTAGGTTTTAAAGGCTGGAGCAGTTAAAGATGCTGCAGCACCACAGGGCTTTGACATCTGACTGTCAGATCTTTTGAATTCTTACCAAAGAGATTTTAAATGTTCGTGTATTCGCTTATAGTGGAAGAGACCTGATAGCAAAAATCTGCTCCATAGGTGATACTTTTTTTTAACTTGAAATGCTTCTCACTCTTCTCACAGATTCAAGTTGCTTTATGGATGGCAGGGAAAATGTGTGGGATATGTGGAAAATATGATGCAGAATGCGAAGAAGAATATCGGATGCCCAATGGATATCTAGCGAAAGATGCAGTGAGCTTTGGACATTCTTGGATTTTGGAAGAAAAGCCATGTACAGGAGGTATGCAAGCGCTAATAAATTTAATATAATATTATTGCAGTTGTTTAGAAAATGTAGAATCTGTTTATAAAATATTAAATCCATAAACATTTTGGAAAGAAAGAACTTTTTATAAGAATTCATTATTAACTAATATATAAAGTATTAAAATTAGTTGCCAGTTTAGAAAGAAATAAGAAATCTCAAGTTAAACAAGCAAGCCAAAATACATCAGTCAGTTGATATCTTTGTTTCGGTTTTGCAGTATTTTAAAAGATCAGAAAAAGAAATATGAGTGGATAAACTTACATGGAAGGCTTTGATTTAGGCATAACAGCATTTTCCAGACATCAGTTTCCAGCATTTGACCCATCAAAAAATCAGGTGGAGATTAGTAATGATTACCATGTCTGACCACCTGATTTTTGGACTAGTGCAACCTGTCAAGCAAAGCATTCAAGTGCATGAACAGTTCCAGGAAGTTAATTACATTGCTGAAATAAAAAAGCTGTCTTTTAAGCATTTCAGTAGATTAGGATCTTATGGTGTGCTGATGCTGTCAGATGAGGTTCTGATGCAACAGCATTCCATAGTGCTGCAAGGAGAACCAGCACGTTGCCTTTGTGAAGAAGACTTGTCCTGGTTGGAAGGACTTCCTCGATTCCTGGAGATGGTTTCTATATGTTTAGCTGTGCATTAACTGTTATCCTTCTATGTCTTTGCACTTATACTGGGCATCAAACTTCCTATAGATGGCTATGGAGTCCACTTGCAAGTACATGATAATAATCCCATGGTTGGTAGCGACCACATATTGTGTTCCTTTTAACATATGGTGGAAATGGATGGAATTTTAGAGACTAAAGCTCATAACTAGGAATAAATTGTGGTCCATTTAGTTTCTCACACACATGTAACTGCTTGTCCTGGGAATCCAAAATGAGCTCAATATTACTGGCTGGGAGCAATGACTTTTGGTCTCTTTCAGAAGCAATTCTGTGTCTGAATGACAGTGGTAAAAGTGTAATTCTTTAATGATTATTTTTATTTGGTCAGAAATCCCCCCCTTTATTTCCACTGCTGAGTATTCAACATTTCAAATTCTTTTGCAGCGATTCAGTAAGCCAGTTTACTTTGAAAAATGTTTATTATAAAGTATATTAGACTTTGTTTCTACATGCTAATCTAGAAATTAAACAGTTGCATTTGAAATTAACTTTACGTAGCTTTTTAAATCAGCTAATTCAATAGGGAGCTACAAAAAGTTAATTTCAAGTGCAAGGGGTTTCTTTCTAGATTAGCATGTAGGAACAAAGTTCCATGTATTTTACAGTAAACATTTTCCAAAGTCAGCTATGCTGCTTCACTTATGATCAAAATACAATTTTCATAGAGGAAAGTTGTTTGCAAATCGCCAGTGTTGGTAGATGGGTCCTCCTGGGAGGATTTTGAATGTAAGCACATAAACTATCACCAATGATTGTGTTACAGTCTGCAAACTGCGGCGCTCATTTGTGAAGCTTGAGAAGACCGTTCAGCTTGCGGGTGTAGAGTCCAAGTGCTATTCTACAGAGCCTGTGCTGCGCTGTTTGAAAGGATGCTCTGCCACCAAGACTACTTCTGTCACTGTTGGTTTCCACTGTCTCCCAGCAGGTAAATTAACAGAAATCCTACTGAATAGGAGCGGCACAAAATACATAATAGACTGTGCCTTGACTCAGTTATCCACTGTAAATGTATGAGTAATCTAATACATTCACAGCTAGAGAGAGACTTACTGCAATATTCACTGAAGACCTTTTCCTATTTTCATTAATATGTAAAACTTCCTTTAGTGAAGGAGATGGTTTATTTGTTGTAATTTTGCTGTGTTTTTCATTATACCAAAATTTAAAATCCAAACTGAACTCCCCTTCAGTGCTTTGAGCTAACAAGGTAAGGTCAGGGTAATGGCTCAGCTATGTGTTACAGGTTGTGGGGATTTGGCCACATCTGTTCATGTGCAGCACTCTGAAACAGGGATCCTCGCCTTGTATGTTTTTATGTGTCACACTTTGGGTGTGATCCTATTTCACTGAAATGATTTAAGCAATAGAAGGGCAAGTGTGGACAAGATTCCTGCATACAGGTGCCGCGGTACAGGAAGATGTCCTTTTTATAGGTATGTGGTAGATTAGAAGAGATTAGAGAAGGTAGATACAGGTTATATAGATGATAGGTTTGTGTCTGTGTCCCAGGTTTCCTTGAAGATCATAATATCCTTTCCTAAATGTATTATTAATAAAATTCTACGTGGAAGTAGTAGTTTTAAAAGTGGAACTGGCTTATTAATTAAGTGGGTTTCCTGGAACATCTCTGTATGACTTCTTAGACAAATATAAATATGTAAGCCAGTGAGGAGAAGCCAAGCCTGCTGTAATTAATGACTAGTGTATGGTAAATACTGTACCTTGCAAAATGACTTCTGAGGTAGACTGTTTATTTGCATTTCTTGTTGCCCATCAGATTCTGCTACCAGTCTGACAGACAAACAGGCGAAGTTCGACCAGAAGTCAGAGGATATTCAGGACACTATTGATGCACACATAGCATGTTCTTGTGAGAATGAAGACTGCAGTGCGTGAAGCTGTACATTGCAAAACAGGAAAAAACAGAAACATTTTAGTATTTTTATTGTGTGGTGTAAGAAAACTCATCCTAAGGAATAATAGAGATACTAAATTAAGTGTTAAGGGTATGTGGAATCTTCCCAAGTAATTTAAAGTATTAAACTTTATTATTATAGAAACTGTTATGATTTCCTTTAAGTACCTGATTTGGTAATAAATCCATGCACGGAAAAATGATGAAGGCTTCCTTATTTCGCTGGTTATGGAAGCAGAGGTCTGTGTTGCTTCTCTTCATCCCCAATTTCATAGACTTCTTGAGTCTGTGACTGTTTTCCGTGCCCCAGGCATGCGCCCGTGTCAGGCCCCATCGCAGATATGGGTTGGGTAGCTGTCATAGCAGGTTGCTGCTTGTGTCTCCTAGTGCTTGCCTCCCTGGTGCTGGGATCCTGTGCATTCAGAGCAGGAACTGCTCACTTTGTGTGGTGCAGCAGCCATGCAGCTGTGATGCTATGCAATAACTACATGTGGGCCAGCACTGCCGGTGGGAACAAGAAGATCAGGGACTAAGCCTGAATGTCGTGCCACTGAAGAAAGCTGCTCTGAGAATCAAGAACATATTATGCTTCTGATGCGCCACATGCAGAAGCTGGTGCAAACTAGGGGACTTTGGACAGGACATGGTGGAGCTACCCAAATACACCACCTGCCAAAGGGTCCGAAGCAGAGCCAGACCTTTGCACTTTGGGCGAGATGCCCCAGCCCCTGTGCCCAGCATAAGCCATCACTGCGGCCACCATCAGCCTCCTACGTATCCACTGCAGGGCTCTCTGGGTACTGGTGAGGGACGTGCTCACCTGCTGTGAGCACTGGAGCCCAAAGGACTTCAGTGGATCTGGAAGGTGTTTTCTGCCTGCTTAAGGCACCATTTTTGCACAATTTTCAATAGAAATGGTATTGTACTTTCTTAAGTTTATCTGCCTTAATTCATCCTCATTCTTCCAATTAATACACGCACATCCAGTCCAGCCATTTTAGTTACTGACTGGACACACATTCATTTTTTATATTGAAGTCTGTTAATGCAAAGCAGAATGTGATCCTACTGAATAGTTAAAAATGTAGCTCTTCAGTATATTACTGGCAAAAAGAAAAGAAAGAAGAAATTGAAGCAAGTTATTTGATTTTTAAAACCAGTAGAAAGCAATGAAGAAATGTGGCACTTACCTTTGACTATGTGGGGTGAAGAGATAATCACTTGCTAGTTCTTGAAAACACTTGGGAGAAATCTGTAAAAATTGTGTCATTCTGCTTTCCCCAGCACCTTTTGTACCCTCAGTGGATGTGAGTTTCATTGTTTGGATGTGAGTTTTATAGTTTGGAAGTTAATGTCCTTTGTACAAAAAGAAGTATGTCTGAGAGACAGGTATAAATATACATTGACATACAGTTTAAATCATAGAATCATAGAATAGTTAGGGTTGGAAAGGACCTGAAGATCATCTAGTTCCAACCCCCTGCCAGGGGCAGGGACACCTCCCACTAAAGCATGCCACCCAATGCTGGCATGGTGCCTTGCGCTGCAAAGTGATGGGGAGCTAATGGCAGGCAGTGTTTGAACACTACATGGAAGCAGTATAGCAATGAGTTGGTGGGTTTGCTGGTTGCCTGGAAGTCACATGGAGCAGTGATGGGAAGTACAGTACAGTGATGGGAAGTCACATTGGTGCACAGACATTCCAGACAACCCCTGAGGCTTAATCCAGCAGAAGCCAGGTCTTTGCATGATCCCCATGGGATGGGTACTGGGGTCTCTGGCATGAGCTCCCAGCTCCAGTGGGGCCAGCCCACACAGCTCCCCTCCTCCCAGCCTGCAGAGGCTGGAGCACGGTTTTGGGTGCCTTCCTCCCCCTGTGCTCGGGTGTGAGGGGTGCAACGAGCTTGGCAGGAGGCCTGCGGGTGAACATGGCCCAGCCACCACGGCAGCCAGAGCACCCATGTGGCTGTGGGGGAATGCAGACTGTGGGTGTCCACCTTGTGAAGGGCTGTGGGGATGCCCCAGCCAGCCTCTGCCCCTCTCCTCCACTGCCATTGCAGAAAGAGCTGAGTACAGCTTGAAGGAAACGCTGTCCGGGGCAGCTCCCAGGCACAGCAAAGTGGTTCATCACCCTCACAATTTTCCTAGGATTTCTTTTTTTTCTCTTTCTTTTTTTAATTGAGGCTATATCATTTGGAGAAAAGTGAAGCGTGAAAGGGCTGTGAGTGTATGGGGAGAGAGGCTGGGTGCTGAAGTTGTTGTTGAGGTTGAAAATGTTCTTATAGAACCTGACCTTCAGTTCTATGAAGAAACCCCTGAAGGTGAAACCCTCACCAACAGTTTTAGCCTACACCTGGAGCAGAAGCATAGATAATGCCATGCCATGGCAGCAGCACGGCCAGGGATGCAATGTTTGCTGCGCAGAGCATGGGATGAGGTGGGATGAGGGCAAGACTCCACAAGCTCCAGGCTGGGGGATGTGGGGATTCTGGGAAGAGCCTGCCCTTGCAGCCAGGCACAGCTGTACAGTCCCAAGGGAGGACCCTTATTTTGTGCACAGTTCGCGGTGTCACTGTTGTAGTGTGGTGTTTCACTGCTATAGTGTTATGATTTTGAGACACTGAATACAAGCATTGTTGCATTGAATCTGCCATCACAGCAGCGCTCTGCTGCTTGTGCTGCCCCTGACCTTGAGTCCTCGCTGCTTGCAAGGTGGGTTTTGCTTATAATAAAACATGCAGCTGCTCATAGTTACACCATAATATATTAGCTTTGAGCCTTAATTACCAGTCACCACTAGCTGTATGCTCAAATCCTTTAGCTACATTTACCATATACCAAATCTTCAAAGACATGACACAACTCATTAATGAATGGCTTAGCTTTTCTATCATGGACCATCAGTTCTACATGAGAGGGGGCTAAACCAAGCGGAACCAGATTATAGTGCTGGTAAAAACACGGTGAAGTATTTGTCATGCTGGAAAATTACTTCTTTTACCCTATAGATATAATCTTTGTTCTAGGAACCAAACCCACAGTTTGTCAGACATAAATTATACCCCAACTGCCAGTTATAACCCCCCCCCATCAGCTAAAGAGCATTATGAAAACTAAGTTGTCTTGGATAGCAGCCGCTGATCTGCTGATTAGAGCCTGCATCCAGTCCCTTCCCACAGCGAGCTGGGCAGCAGCTTCTGTTCCCCACCCACAGAGGAAGAGGTTGGTGAGCTACGTGAACCCCTCAGTCCTGAAGCTGCCAGAACCCTCCTCCTGCAGGTTCCTGATGGGAACGGTCCAGGAGGCTCTGGCTGCTGCAGCTGAGCCCAGCTCCATGCCCCTGCGGCAGGGGATCCAGGGACCAGGCCAAACCCCAGAGCCAGGAGCAGCCTGAGGGACCTGTGGGTCTGCTCCAAAGGGACAGGGGAAACAGCTACCAATGGGGAAGGGAGCTCCACCATGGGGTGAAGATGCTGCCCCTTGCTGTGTGATGTGAAATGAGTTTGGGTGAGCTGCGCTTTGTGCACCTTTGTAAACCAAGAGGCTTGTGTCTGTAAGGCCCTTTCAGCCTCACCTGTTCCACCTTGCATGCCTAATCCCAACAGTGAAAGGGGCTGATGCCTTAGCCCTGTAAGAGAAGGCAGGTGAAGGAAGCACGAGCTTCAGTGGTGTTTAGCCATGGTGCTGTGATAATGATGGGAGGTTTGTGTTACAGGGTGAGGCCACTGTCCCCCGAGAGCAGCACTGTGGTGACAGCCTGCCCTGCTCGCAGCAGTGGGTATGGCCCGGTGCCACAGGAGGGCTGCCTGGACATTTTGCACAATCCTGATGGGGCACTATCAGTTAGATAAGCTGTGTGCCTTATGGTCAGGTCAGGGTAACCTGGGCAAAGTCAGCACAGACTGCAATAGCACTGCCTGCTTCCGGTGAATAAGGATAATCAGTAGTTTTTCTTGCATGATAAATATTTTGGATTTAACCATACCTTAATACTTTCAAGCACTTGTTTCTAAAGGTGCTTTCAGTGCGTTCAGTTGGTGAAGTAAGAACAGAAGTGCTTGTGATGGTTTTGGCTCAGTAAAAACAGCTGGCACCTTGTCCCCGACCCCTTCTCCCTCAAAGGGCTTGAGTGGTTGATAAAAAGTTGATAACTCAACAAAATTTACTGTGCCTGTTAATAATTCTTCTATAAAAGCCACACATTTTCTTCCGCAGTCTTCAGTTGCTTTTAGCATGAAGGGACTCATCCTGGCCCTGGTGCTCACCCTCGTGGGTAAGTTGAAACTTTCCCAGCACTGACGATGGCCACTGCAATCCTGAGCAAACTGCATCTCCTCCAGGTCTTTTAGAGACATTTACAGCTAAATTTGCTGAAGCCCTTTTATGACTTTGCTGCAACCTATTAGATTTCTGTGCCTAAGCTTAACAGTGGGGAAAAGCCAAGCAAGGGGCAGCTAGTGAGAGAGGCTGGCATGGGCTTTGTGTCCCAGGGGTGTGGAGTGCACCTCGGGAGGCAGTTACTGATTGTTTGCCAACCATTAGCATATGCAGTAAATGAACCATAAATTAAAGGATCCACAGAGATGGGTTTTTTTCTCATGCATCCTTCTCTTTCCTCCCACACAGGGGCCCAGAAGCAGGACCTTGGTAAGTGCACTCTCACCGCCAGTGAGAAGCTCCCACTCTGCCCTCCCCTGTGGCCATGCCTTGCCCACTGCTCTCATCTATTTTTTGGCAGTAGCAGCCTCACCCTTCTTTGCTGGGATGCTTCTTGCAACTTATATCACAACAGCCATAGCGAAGGAGATGATTCTGTTATATCTTTTGTTTTTGAACAGAGCCCATTTTTCATACTGGCAAGACCTACCTATATAGCTATGAGAGCTTCATCCTGCACGGACTGCCCAACAGAGGCATGGCAATGGCTGGAGTGAAGATGACCTGCAAGGTGGAGATCAGCCATGTGTCTCACAGTGACCACCTTCTCCAGGTAAACCACCATGGACATGGGAACTCACCCACCTGCCTGCATCAGGTGGTGGTTCATACCTCCAGGCTGGTAAAATAAACAACAAAGGATACAGAGCTCACATGAAAGCTTAGGGCCCTGCCTGGTGCCAAGATGACCCCATAAGCCGAATGTCAGACCAAGCAGCTTTGCCCAGGCAGTGATGATATCCCCAGCACAAGGAGTGTTGTGGGCATGGGCACTGAGCTTTGTACCCATACCCCCGAGTTATGCTCGAGGAGAGCCGAGGGCATCACTGGAGTGTCTATGGGTGCAGCTAAACTGCTTTTGGTTACTGGCAGTGACCTACAGACAGTACCAAAGGCTTCCTTGCAGCCCCCACTTCTGGGGTTGGGAGGGAGCCAGAGCTGCTCCAGCTCTGCCGCCATCAGTACTTTTCCTTGATAAAAGCTGCCTTAGGTTCATCTCTGTGCAGAACTACAGCAGGCAGCTGCTTTGAAGAAATGTCCTTAATATATAATATACATATTAATATTGTTTCATTAAGGCAAAATGAAGCCTGAGTATGAAAATGAGAATTCATGCTTGAAATATCCATATTTTTCAACCTGATCTATAGCCTGAGAAAAGGTTGGTGCTGGAATTCAGATATCACATGAGGAAGTCCCATCTGTCTCCATTATCTTCCTTTTGATATTCTTCACATAGGCATTAATTCAAATGTGAAGGATTGTAATGGTAATGCTTGTGTCTGGCATAATGATATCAGATCTGGAAGCACTGTTACTCATCAAAAAGATTAAACCAAATAGTTTAAAATACTGGCACAGAATGAAAAGCAACAGAAAAAAGGATCCAGAAGACACCACATGGGAAGAAAACTGTAAGAGGTGCCCTTAGCGTACATGCTTGGAGTTTACTCAATCTGTACTCCTTGCATATATTACTGAAACAGCTTGAAGGAATACGTATTATCAGACTTTACACACTGCTGCAATTGCAGGCTCTATGTACCTTGCTAGAGTTCCTATAACTTCAGCAATTGCAGACAATAGTCTAGAGTAGGATTTAATTTGAGAAGGGCATCAAGAGGAAAGCCACCCTTGCAGCACTGACTTTGAATGCCTAGAATAAATCAGAGCCCTAAACCTACACCATTTCTCTCTATGCAGGAATATGTACTTTTATGTACAAGAGTGGATGGTGTGTGTGTGTGTATGTGACAAGATGTGTATGTGACAAGATATGTATGTGACTAGATATGTATGTGCATGCAGGCATGTGTTTCCCACTAGGTAGCAGTCAAGGGCTTGTGTGCAAGCTTTTACAGCTTGGTAAGCTTAAAATGATGACAGCTGCATTCAAAGAAAGTGACTCAGCTCCCCCTGGCCCGTCTCCCGTGCGAGATCTGTGGTCAGCTCTACTTCCTCATCCACTGTGCCACAGCTCTGGAGCTCTGGGACGTGCTAGACCTAAAGCAGCAACCAAAATAGTCCCCAGGTGTTTAATTAAGCAGCTTGAGCAATGGTTTGGCTGCCCTGCAGACTGAAGGGAGATCTCACTGGACATGTGGGGAAAATGGGTGAGTATCCTTTCCATACAGACTGCTGGCAGCCGGTGGTTCACTCACCCAGCAAGCTTCACCAGACTTGCTGAAGTGCGGAATGCTGTTTGCATAATCCTATTTTTCTGGCAGAGATCCTTCATGGAAATTGTGTTTTCAAGGAAACTTCCTAGGCCCAGCACAGGAGTCTGAGGAGGAAAACATTTCCTGTGGTACTGGACAAGTGGCTTGTGTCTGGCTATGGACTGGAAATGTCCAGCTTCCCTGTTATTGCACTGTTTCAAACTGATGGTGAACAGGATAAATGTTTTGCTAATTTTGTTTACAGATTCAGTTACCAAAGCTGGAGGAATACAATGGCTTCTGGCCCACAGACTCCTTCACTCCATCTTCAAGGCTCTCAGAGACCCTTGCTGCATGCTTCAGCCAAGCCTTTAAGTTTGAATACACTGAAGGAAGGGTTGGAAGTATTTTTGCTCCTGAGGACTGTCCCATCCTGTGCACTAACCTAGTGAGAGGGATTCTGAACATGGTGCAGATAACCATCAAAAAGTCACAAAATGTGTATGAACTACAGGAGGTTTGTTTTTTCCCGTTCTAATTTTACTTTAACTCTCATTTTACTGATAAATAGTAACTTGCCTGTACATACACCTCCCAGGCAATTTTCTTTGACCTATTTACTGCTGTTTCAAGTGGAAAGTTCATTGTGTTTAATCAATACTCACAGGCTGGGATTGAAGGCATCTGCCAAACCAGATACATTATCCAGGATGACAGCAAGAATAACCGTGCCATCATCTACAAAAGCAAGGACCTGACAGACTGCCAGGAGAAAGCGGTGAAGAACATAGGAATGTCATACATCCGCCCCTGCCCCACCTGCCCCCTGGTACGAGCAGTACACAGCTCTGCTGCCATGCTTGGTCATAAGCCACTGCTAAACACTCATGCATCATGGTGCATGCTAGTAGGGAGTTTGACTCACCTGTGATGTGTGAGTATTTAACTCAGTGATAGTTAACTACTGCCTGTTTGTATTTCTGAGTGGGTTTCTTTGCACTTCTAGAAAATCAGAAACATGAAGGGCACGGTGATGCTCACTTACAAGATGAAGTATGATGACAGCGGGACATCATTGACGTCTGCTACATCTCAGCAGGTGTACCAGATCTCTCCTTTCAATGAACGCAATGGGGCAACAGCTATGCAGGCAAGGTAAGCACTGTGCGTGTCTTTATGTTAGCTGTGATTATCAGAACCAGGAGATGCATAAAACATATATACTGTTGATCTGAGATAACAAGAAGCATCTGGCCTGTAGGCTGCAAAAAGCCAAGGCACCATATGTTCCTTGGAATGCTGAGCCAGGTCCCATGCCCTACTGTTTGGGGTGTTTGCTGGGCCACTTGAAATGTTTACCCAACCTCCCAAAGACCCTGACAAACTCCAGCAAAAGCTCTCACCAGTCTTATGACTTATAATCCTGAGCAATGCATAAACAGAGAAGTCCACAATCCATTTGCAGTCAATACAATGGTCCTGCTGTGTGCCCCTCAGTCTGCTACAACTGCTGTACATGTCTTCCATGCACACAATGTGGTTAAAGGCTACTGATGAATTTCCTTCTTTCCCTTGAAGACAAGAACTGTCTTTGGTCAGCATTAAACGGACTCCTCTCAGTGCACCAAAAATTCAGCTGCAAAACCAGGGGAGTCTTCGTTATCATTTCTCAGGAGAGCTACTCCAGATGCCAATTCCTCTAATAAGGATTAAAAATCCAGATTTACAGGTATTAGAGGCTTACTTTTCATACTCTTTCATTATTTATAAGGCTAACAGCTCAGCACATAATTCTTTCAGACATGGAACCTTCCAACTGTCTGTTTTTCCCACAGTTAACAGAAACACTGAGACAATTAGTTCAGAATAATGAGGAAGGAGCCACTAAAGAAGCTTCAGCCAAATTCTTACAAATGATCCAGCTTTTTCGTATAGTGACGTTTGATCAAATTGAGTCTTTGTGGATGCTGTTTGGCAGCAACCCTCCCTACAGGTAACTGTATTGTCTTCAGCAAGGATTTCCAATCATAGGCACACTGGGTAATGGAGATAATGAATCCTTCTCTCTGTGGCAGGCACTGGTTCCTGAGTGCCATCTGTGCTGCTGGAGCTACTGACACATTCAGATTCCTGAAGCAAAAAGTTCATGATGAGAAGCTGAACATCTGGGAAGTAGCTGTTACACTCCCTCTTGCCTTCCATTTTGTTTCAACCAACAAACAAACCCTAGAAATTGCCTCAGTGAGTACACATCATTCTTCCTATTTCCCTCTTACTCCTTTTTAAAGGTGAATTCACAGGATTATAAGTGAAAGATGCAACATATTTCCTTCTCAATTTGTAAAATGCAAGGTAGTAACAAAAACAGGGAATGCTGTAGAAAATGTTTCTAAACACTTGTTGCCAAAATTTTTAATGGCTTTGATATTTGACATTAAAACCCCAAAATCCTAAAAAAGTTGCTATTGAGAAATAAATGTATATATATTTAATAGACGAACTCATAGAATCAGAGAATGGTTAAGGTTTGAAAAGACCTTAGGATCATCCAGCTCCAACCCCCTCCCATGGGCAGGGATGCCTCACACTAGACCATTTCGCCCAAGGCCCTGTCCAGCCTGGCCTTGAACACTGCCAGAGATGGAGCATTTACCAGTTCTTTGGGCAACCTGTGCCAGTGCCTCACCACCCTCACAGTCAAGAAAATATCATGTAACCAAAATCTGAATACATACAGTATAACTGGAGTGAGTCCATTTACTTTTATTGTACCTAAATGACTAAAGTTAGATTTAACTTCTGAAAATGTTTAGGAAAAATCCAAAGAAATTCTATGTATTCTCCAGTCATTTTGATGGTGTGGTTCTGAGTCACCAGCTGGGCTTAAACCACAACAATTTCTCAAATGCAATTTTCACTAAATACCACTCTAATTACTAGAGACATTAAAGACTACTACTTCTTTCTCCTGCAGTCTTTTCTGACCTGTCCCAAAATCCAGAAATTACCAATGCATCGAGTAGTTGTTTACCTGGGATATGGTAGCATGGTAAATAAATACTGTGCTCAAACATTAGTTTGTCCAGATGAACTTCTTCAGGTAGGTGACTCTCATTTCTTATTCATAAGGGGTGAAGAAATTGTTAAAATGACTCTAATTTAGCTCTTGCTCTGCTGGCAATTAGGAAACTCGCTGTTTACAGTGAGGTAACTCGCCTCACTCTTAGCTGTGATGGCCTGCAAAATTGTAAAGACAGAATGAAACACTGAGCTGGAGCCTTTGAAGAGATCTGGGCTTAACAGTTCAGAATTTCAAATGTAAGTGCTAGAAGCCTGTGGAGATAATGGATATTATAGACTACCTGAAACTGAGTTTAGGTAGGATAAATTTAGGAGTTAAGCAAAATAATTATGATTCTTCCCTCTACTTTCACATTAGGCGGAGTGTACTTAAAAAATCCACTAAAAAGGCAGTGTGAATATAAGCAAAGCTCTAGCTCTGTCATACATTAGGGCTTCCAAAGAGGCCCTGCTACATAATTGCATATCACTGTCAGAAATATTCAGGACATTGTCCTCGGACTACGGTGCTCTGGCTCTCTACTCAAAAAGACCACAGCACTGAGATGGAATGTTGGTGTTTGATGTGTTGAAATCTCCCAAAAGAGAGTGAAACAAAGCCAAGCCAAGCCACCAGAAGGGTAATTCATCAGCTCAGAACAGCAAAGCTGTTTAAGTAAACTTGTTATCGCTACGGGAAGTGAAAAATACACAAGTGTAATCCTGCAGCAGTGCAGACCCTGGGGGCTGCAGTCTTGCAGGGCCCATGCAGGTGTCCCAGGGAACCACTGAACCCAGCAGCAGCAGCTCGGGGCTGCTCTTGAGCTGGGAACAGACTCTTTGGTGCAGGAATCTACCTAGGATTATCTCCCATGCTCAGGCTCAGGCAAAACTTAAAGTCAATTACAACACTGTGTAAGGAGGAAACCAGGTTTGCTTGTATGTTTTACGTTTGGCATCCTGACAATGACAATAATGAGATTTTTACTGGGAGAAAAACTTATTTTGGCTTTGCATCAGTTGTAGTAGTTTCAATTGCTATGGCAATGCATATATTGCCATATTACAATAATATTAACACAGTCTGCTCTGTTTTCAGCCACTCCACGACCTTGCTACAGAAGCCACCAGCAAAGGTGATGCTAAAGACATGGCGTTGGCCTTGAAAGCCATTGGCAATGCAGGAGAGCCAGCCAGTATCAAACGCATCCTGAAGTTTTTGCCAACATTTTCCCAGGCTGCAGTTTCATTACCAAGCAGAATTCAAGCTGATGCCATACTGGCCTTGAGGAAAATTGCCAGAAAAGCTCCTGCAAAAGTAACTGAAATTATCACTTAAGCGAATATCTTATCGGGTATGATTTGCATTGACTTAGTGATTTGGGAATAACAAAGCCATCGGGTTATGTTAGCAACTCTGGACAGATTTCTCAGCTGCCCACACTGCAGTTTCCTGGCATCCTTGCTGATATTCTGGGAAAGAGGTTGCCTTAGTCACTGTAAGACCAGGCCCACTACTAATTGTTGTTTCTTCCAGCCCTGTTTACTGTGCACCCAGCAATATCTTCATTTTCAGTGATATATCCCATGCTCTAACCTCTAGGATTTAGTTCTCCACTCACTGCAGGTCACACATGGGCAGTTCAGGAACCGCTCATCAATGAGAGGTTATAATGTACTCACAAGTTGTATTTTCCTCCTCTAGGTGAGAGAGATCACCCTCCAGGTCTTTATGGACAACACACTTGCTCCTAATATCCGAATGGTGGCTTGTATTGTCCTCTTCGAAACTAAGCCTGCTCTTCCAACTGTAACAGCAATGGCCAGCTTGCTGCTGACAGAGCCCAGTTTACAAGTAGCCAGTTTCACATATTCACACATGAAGGCTTTGGCAGTAGGCAGGATCCCCCAGCTCTATAATCTGTAAGTAGAGAAAGAAATGCATTTTTTAGTAGCAAATGGTGATTCCTTCAGTTTTCTAAGAATTTGGTCCCAGTTGACTAACTTCATATGATTTTAACTCTTTATTACTCAGATCTGCTTCTTGCAACATTGCCATCAAACTACTGAGCCCCAGACTTGACAGGCTGAGCTATCGTTACAGCAAGGTCTTTCATGTTGGTGATTATTCCTGTGAGTACCAGGTGCCCTGTTCACTGCTTCAGCTAACACGGCTAAATGCCTCTTACTGTGTTCTGTGATTTTTATCTAAAATCTAATCACAGGCTGTGAGCTTAGTGTACTCTTGGGATAGAAAAAGCACAAGAGCCTCCTAACGTGAAAAATCCCCTGAGGGTGTTTTACTACTCTCTGGGTGTCTTCTGGGGAAAGGGGTGCCTGCACATGGATTTAGGCCTCCTTCTTCAGTCACTGTGGTTGAGTTGACTCTGCCCTAGAACAAAGCTCTCCTTTTGAGGTTGCAAACTAGAGGACCTGTGGGACTGAATTCTTGAAGGACTCTTTGTGATCTACTACAGTATGTACCTGAGGTGGCATATGTGCACCAGATACCTCAGAAACCCTAACCAAAATCTCTGCTGCTTTTTGTTCCTGTCATAGCTAAATATCAGGCTGGTGCTATTTGGAGGGTCTATCTCATGAACAGTCCCAACAGCATGTTTCCATCTGATATAATCACAAAAGTAAGAGGATATTATGCGAATACTGCAACAGATATTATTGAGGTAAGTGTTACATTAAAACAGCCAGCTAGATGCAAGCCAGCCACAGAGAGTATTACTTGTTAAGCCATTTGGACTGTGATGTAGTGTTTAATTCCATCTCTGGCTGTGAGGGCGGATGTGAAAGAAAATTTAGATAATGATTATGATTTTACTTAAGTTTCTTTTATTTGGGCTTCTTGACACATACATTCATCAATGAACACATTCAGTATAGGCATGAAAATCTAGGAGAGCAGAGGAGAGCTTACGCAGCAGAACACTCATCTGCCAACCTACAGTCACATGGCATCTGGGGTATTTGGCATAAGTACAGGGAAATAGCATCTGAAATTAAATTTCAGCCAGAACTGCAGCCAGGGAGGCACAAAGCTCCATTTGACAGCATGTAGGTATTTACACAGCTTCTTGAGCAAGCTTTGCAGCCTTGAGCTCTTGTGCTGCCCTAAAATTATCCCTGCTGACTAACTCAAAGCTGTTTCAGCACATCCTCAGCACCTGCAGGCATAGCCTGCAGTCACCTGCCAGGTAGACACAGCCTTGTAAGTGCAATGGCTTCATGAAGTATGTATTTAGAGCAGCCACAGTGAGTGTAATATTAGAATCATAGAATCATAGAATAGTTAGGGTTGGAAAGGACCTTAAGATCATCTAGTTCCAACCCCCCTGCCAGGGGCAGGGACACCTCCCACTAAACCATGCCACCCAAGGCTCTGTCCAACCTGGCCTTGAACACCGCCAGCAATAGAGCATTCACAACTTCCCTGGGCAACCCATTCCAGTGCCTCACCACCCTTACGGTAAAGAACTTCTTCCTCATATCCAATCTAAACTTCCTCTGTTTAAGTTTGAACCCGTTGCCCCTTGTCCTGTCACTACAGTCCCTAATGAAGAGTCCCTCCCCAGCATCCCTATAGGCCCCCTTCAGATACAGGAAGGCTGCTATGAGGTCTCCAGGCAGCCTTCTCTTCTCCAGGCTAAACAGCTCCAACTTTCTCAGCCTATCTTCTACTAGGTACAAAGGTTTTCCTGGGCTCTCTTGTACTTGGTCTGTGACGCCTGACTCTGTTTCCTACAGGTGGCTCTTCGGTCACAAGGCCTAACCAAGCTTATCAGCAATCAGAATATTCCCTTTGCTGAGTATGATACGCACAAAACCCTGAAGGAACTTGGTAAAACAGTATGTCTCTAATGCTCCTTTCTGACCTGTTTACAACATAGAACTCCTGCCAGCACCAGAGTTGCATCACACCCCACACACCAAGCCGTCCCTTTGATGTTCAGTGAGAAAGGAGTCTCATTCTGTCTGGTCTTGGAAAGATACACTTACACTGTACTTATGCTGTCAAGAGATGCCATCTTTTCACTCAACATGTGTCAGCCCTTAATGCACAGTACAAAAGATGATGACAGTGCTGGTAGCCAAAATTCATCTGTTTTAAAACATATGTAAAAACCCAGTTAGTACTTGCTCTTCTTCTTTAAAATTACTGTTGAACAAGATTTTTGTTCTTGAATTATTGGGTGTCACCCACTATTTACAGCAGCAGAAATTATCAAGTGCTTACCTCATCCTTACACAGGGAGACTCCCACTGCTGTCAGTTCTGCAACGTGAGAAAGGCCACATTGGGTCAGACCTGTAGTTGTCTAATAATTTTTTGGCAAAGGAACCATGGTTAGCATCCTTCAGATGGGATTTGCTCTTCACTAATACATTACTGTATTTTAAATGACATCTGCTTCTTCCCTTTCTCCCCATTTCTCCTTAACACCACAGCTTCTGGGATGGAAGGAACTGCCTCCTGAGAACCCCCTGGTGTCTGCTTACATCAAAATACTGGGCCAAGAGATCGCGTTCATTGACATTGATAAAAATGCCATTGAGCAGACCATGACGGTACTGACAAGGCTGTTGTCTTTTCTGTCGACGATGCTCAATATTTTCCCTTCCCTGTCTCTTACTTTCTAACCCAACCCACTTCTCTGTTTTCAGAGTCTAACTGGATCATCAAACTGGCAGGTGGTGGTGAAAAAAGTGGTGGAAGAGGTCCAGCGAGGCATTTCAGCCCGATGGATCCTGCCGGTGATGGTAGGCGAGCTGCGGCACATTGTCCCCACAGTGATTGGCGTCCCACTGGAGCTCAGTCTGTGTGGTGCCGCGCTGGCCCAGGCTGTGGCTGATGGTGAGCTTGGGACACCCAACTGAGCAGTCTCCCCACAATAATTGTGGGTCCAATCCCTCTGCTGAAATTAAATCCCTCTATGATCTTGAAAAATACTCTTGTAATGTGGAAACATTAGTGTCTGGCTACCTCCAAAGGGTTTGACAAGTAATTAGCATATTTCACCTGGGACATATTTGTATAACTCCGGTTTGGAGTAACAATCTTTAAACAATAATGTAAAGTATTTCAAAATGTAAAAGCACTGCTCATGTGTTAACTACTATGCTTATTTAAAACATTGCATCTCCAGCATTTACTCTTTCTCTGTTCATATAACTCATGTCTGTCTTTTGCAGTGGATATACGCATATTGCCACAATTATCTGATGACTTCAGACCTTCACAGTTGTGGGAAACCAACATGGATATTCATGCTGACATCAAGCCGAAGTAAAAATGGCATATATTTTCACATATACACACAGGCATTAATATTAATGTTTATGTTGCTATTTCTATTTATATTTACATTTATATTCAAAATAGATACGTGATCTATATATGTTGTCACATATGGGTCCTACTTGTCCCAGATTTGGAATGGCTGTGCTAGTTCAGAGCAGTGAAGTTGTAAGAAAGCAGCACAATCACCTGATGCTTCATGACCCTGCAAACACAGCAATATGCACTGTACCCCACAGGATGCTGTGCTGTTTTGCCATTGCTAAAAATGCTCACATCCGTACCTGTCCCGTGACTGAAGATACTAAGCTGTGAAGATACATTTGCTTATGTAGGAACAGATTTTTACAAGTTCAACATAGAATCGCATCACTATCTGGCACAAGATGGGGGGGAACTCTGGAGGAAAAGGGAAGTACTTCTTCATGTCCAAAAGCTAAAACAACAGTGGTAATAATGATAATAATAACAGTTATAATAATAGTAAAATAGGCACAATCTGAAGCTAGAAGATTCTGGCATTAACTTGTCCACAGGCAATGTATCAGTGACAAAACAGTAACAGGGTCTGCTAGCTTTGTTCATCAGATAAATCCCTTCACTTCTTCCAGTGGCACTTCAGCTTTTTTTTATCCTGTTATGATACATCTCTTCATCCATCAGTGGTGGCTCTTACAATAAAGAGAACAGCATGAAAATGCAATTTTGCATTTCAAAGTTAAATATGTACATATTAATCTGTAATTCTGTATGTTTTTATTTCCACTCCTTCAGGGCATATTTTCATATGATTGCAATGACGGGGATTAATACACAATACTTTCAGAGTGGTCTTGAATTTCACGCAGAGTTCAGTGCCAACACTACGATGAAATTTGATGCCAGGATCAATATGAAAGAGAATAATCTGAAGATTGAAACCCTCCCCTGCCGTCAGAATGTTGAGCTCGCAGCTGTGAGGTACACAGCATGTGGCATTTTGCTTGTTATGTGTTACTGATTGTGAGTTATAAAACCATGAAGATACAACTCCTTGTTAGGGTCTGCCCACACCTTGGCAGCCACAGAAAGCTCAGTATTGTCTTTTTTGCACCAGCAAAGACAGGTAAACAAAATCAGATGATATTACTTGTATGCCATTTATCATCTCCACAGGAGTGAAGTTTATGCTATTTCAAGGAACACAGAAGAAGGTTCTGAAAAGAAATCCCAGATTCTTCCTGAAGGAGAACTACCAAGTATCTCCAACCAGCCATTTCAGCCACCAGAAAAGTCTCCAAGACCTAGCAGCTGGAAGGTAAGGAGGCCTCTCACCATCTGTATTGCAGACAGGTAGAGAACAGACGGCTCCTCAGAGGGATTGGGCACCCCAACATAGCAGCTGGCTAACCAGATCACAAACACAGAGATTCAACAGGTGCCTGGCATACCCCATACCAAGCCTAACATAAATCCCAGTGGGTTCAAGACACGATCATTCACATTCTGCTCACTGTCATCATGTCACGCAGGTAAGGTTGCTTTGACAATATGTCTTCATATTTCTTTACAGTCGTGGGGAGGGTAAGTGAAATTCATAACCTTTGTACAATATCCCTTTTTCTCTGAGCCAGAGCAATGTGGAAAAGATGGCTCTTGGGCAGAATATACATTTTTCTTCTCAAATCCAGAGGTAATCCCTGCAGTGGGTTGCAGAAACCTGTTCTCTTACGTGTTCTTCAGCTTCTGAGGCTGGCGTGGGAAGCCTAGGCTGACTTGCAACAGGAGGGCTAGTAGCCCAAAACTGATGCAGAGAGGTAGCCCCTCCAAAGAGCCCTCAGAATCTCATGGGGATGTGTGTATGTGAAACACTGCCTGGGAAAGGCTGGGCAGGAGAGCTGCCCTCTTCCACAGAGCACTTTGGAGGAACCCCACTGATTCCAGTGCTTGGATCTCCAATTTCAAGCAGTGCTTCCCTACTTAAGCAGGATTGTCATCATTCTCTTCATTAATAGGAGGACATATTTTAGGAATGTGACTTCTTTTTATTTTTTTTTTTGTGAAAAATATCTTTATTTGCTGTATTTTGTTTAATGCAGCAAAGCAATATTCCTAATGTGATACCCAAAGGATACCAGCGAGGCTCAGAAGAGGCACATCACCACAGTGTAGGAGGAAGATTTTACACACGCACCCTCTGTAGAAAATTTGAGAGTTTGGGATGCTCTGCTTGTCTCAGCCTAAAGTCACAACATTCTGCTTTCTTAAGAACTAGCCATCTGCACAAATTGCTTGGAGAATTTGAAGCCAAAATTATTTTGAAGCCAGGTACAGCCACCACCACAAGCTTTTCTGTCAGTCACTGTGAATGCTGCTCAAGCAGCACAACCCTGAGATGTATCTTTATTTTATTTAGCTCACACAGATGCTGATATTGACAAAATTCAGCTAGAGATTCAGGCAGGATCCAAAGCAGCTTCCAAAATAATTGATGTAGCAAGCTCAGGGTCTAAGGAAGAGGATGAGACAACTCCGTACAAGGACATTCAGGCTAAACTAAAGAAGATTCTAGGCATTGAAAATGTGTTCAAGGTAAGAGATTCTGAGTATGGGAGGGGGAAATATTTTCCTATAAATGAAGCCAAGTGTTTCCAGTGTGGAGAAATGGCCTGGTAAACCAAGGATTTTAGCTCGGAGGAAGGGGGTTAGCTGAGTTCTGGTGCACCTTCTGCAGTGTGCAGGGCCAGGAAGCTGTATTTCTTTGAAAGCCTGTGGTGAGCAGCTTGTCTGACACCCAGAGAAATGCTACAGAACAAGCTATAAATTCATAATGCTTTGAACTGTTTTTGGAGGTCTCAAATAAAACACGGCGCCATAGGAAACGGGTTCACAGAACTGAAGAGGCTGCAAACAGAAACCTCTGGGTAGACCCTAGTGCACTGCCCCTCTCCAGTTCACCCTCTTCTTCCGCTGCTTCCTCTGCTGATGGTAAAGAGCCTGGAAATGAACATAAGAAAGATGAAACAAGGCAATCTGGGAAGAAGTATGGCAACAGCAGCAAGAGCAGCAGCAGCAGCAGCAGCAGTGGCAGGTCTGCTAGCAGTAAAAGCTGTAGCAGCAGCAGAGAAGGCAGCTCTGGAGACAGGCACTGCAGTGGGGACAGTAAATATTCCAACCAACAGGTAATTCACCCAGGCTGGACCTTTTTATATTTCTTGTGGTGAATGTTTTATACATCAGGAGATTGTGCCCATAGACATGGACCAAAGAAAGAAAACCAGACCAGACTATTGAGGGTGGCTGCTTGCTGCAGGATGGATGCGGTAACCACGTACCAGAGCTTTTCCCTCTTTTTAACCTGTCTGGTTCTCTGCAGCATTTCAATTCACACATTTCACATTTCAGAAGGTTTCAGCTTAAAATGTTAAAAAATGAATTTTGTTCTGCTTTTTTTTTTCTCCTATGCTCCATACTGAACTTTTTAATAACATTTGTCAAAAGTTAGCTCTTTGTCTTCTTCTACATAGTTCTTACATTCTATCTATTTTCACAGGCAAAACTACCTATTTACCAGCTTTGGTTCAAACCAGCAGAAGACCAGGTACATTCACTGTTCATACTGTGAGCAGGGCCTACAACTGCTCTCACTAGTTTTGCTGCTATTAGAACTTACTTCTCTGAGAATAAAAGTACAAGAAATTAATTCTGCAACAACTTCTAAAGGTAAGCAACTTGCTTCAAGGTGATTCTCTGTTTTTGCAGGAGCCAGGAAAGGAAGCCCTGAACAACAGCATGGGCTCCTCTTCTTCTTCGGCTAGTGATGAAAGCATCTTTAGAGCTCAGGTGAGTGTCTTAACCTACAACAACAACAACAAAAATGTTTATTTTGGATTTCCAGTTATTCTATGTTTATAACAGAATAGGAAATATATGGTGATTTAGCATATTAGAGAATATATAGAAATTAAATTGTTTCCTGTTCTGTAAAGATGAGCACACTGGATAGCCATTGAGTGTTTTTTAATATTCACTCAATACAGGCTACACTTTCTAATAAAACTGGAAAATATTGCATTTATGTTGAAATCTGTGTTAGTCAGCGATTCTCTATAACCATGAGAATGCATCTCTCTGTAAAGGAGAATTCTGTTCAGGAATTGGCTTTGCCACTCTTTTAGGTTTTCACTGCCAAGCACTTCTGTGCATGTTACTAGGACCACATAAGGCTTTTGAAAAGACCCTGATTTTGCAGTAAGGCTTCAACTTGAGAGCAATCCAGGTGTTTTTTTCAGGAATGACTGCATGGCACATAGTTAATGGTACCTAGTCCTTCTTTAAAAACTATTGTAAGAACAGATGGAATCTGCAGCAGATTTCATCAAACAAAATTTTCACACATTTCAGACAAGGACCTACATGTCTACAAAATAGTCAACATTACTTTGCAGAGGCACCCCTTCTGCACCAGAAGCTCACAGCTGTTAGTGCAAATCGTTTGCATAAAGAAAGTAACCATATCTACCTTTTCCCCCTTTGTCTCCCTGTCCCATTTCCGTGTAACTTGCATTCACCACTCTTGTCCACCTTTTCACCACATTACTATTTCCCTGAACTCTTCCCAACACTACTGCTTTACTTACACAGGTCATGACAGCTCTCCCTTGAAGGACTGTGACAAAACTAAATATGAATTGAATAGATCAAGTGGTGATCTATGATGCTGTCCCATACTTCGCGTAAAATGACTTTCTGAATGAAACTTTTCCCTTATAAATCCTTTTTTGCCTGTGGTTTTAATATAGTAATTTTAATGCTTTGTTTATGTCTTTGGTCTCTACTTTCTGTCTATTGACTTAAGCCTAAATTCTTGGGAGACAGTAAGCCACCAATACTGGCTGCAGTCCTTCGTGCCATCCACAGAAACAAGCAGCCAACGGGATTACAGCTTGTACTGTACACTGACACACAACGCAGGAGATGGAGGGTACAGATGTTCGTTTCAAGCATCACAGGATCAAGCAGATGGAAAGTCTGTGCTGATGTTTCAGTAATAAATGCCCATAAAGTATTGGTAAGTTTAAAATAACGATCAGCTCAAATGTAAATGAAATAGAATGACCTTCCTATCTTTTATACTAGTATATATATATTCCCCTCTACTAGGGTTTTCTTAAATGGGGTAAAGATTGCCAGGACTACCGGCTTGCTACTCATATTGCAACAGGACAATTTGCTACTTATCCAGCTATGCAGATGAAGCTGCAGTGGCCGAAAGTACCTTCAACAGTCCAAACAACAGCAAGATGGTGAGATTTTACTTCAGTTTTTGAAAAATTCACCTGTGTCAATGCTCCGGATAATTACAGATTCAGTTCTGGAAAAATTCCCCTTAATCAGTATGATATTATAAAATAAGTCTGTTCTTTCTGTGTATTCATTCTCTCAAAGCATAATGCATTTCTGTTTGCAGAAAAGCACACAAAACAAAGGGGATGATGGGATTCACCTAATCTATTGTAGACTCTTAAATTAGGCCTGAATTAGGACATTGGTCTCCTGATGCTTCCTAATTAATGGAGGCTCAAAGCAGAAGCTTAACCTTGGTTCTCTGAAGGAGTCCATCTCTTACTGACTGTACCGGAAAAGTAATTTCCTAATGTAGGCACCTCAACTCAGCTTCTGAAGAAGGTGATACAAATACTTCCCATAAGGTTTACTGCACACTAAATAGCAAATACTGTGTGATACATAGTGTAAGGAAGCTGTAACTGCTGGATTCAGTTCTATCTATCCATATACATGCATTTATTGTATTCATTCATTCATTGTATTCATACATGAGTTTGCCTACAATAATATATAGATCCATATCAAAGCCTGGTCTTTTTTCATACTGCTGCCAAAATACGGACAGATGCAACAACTCAGTTATCTAAATATGTATGCAAGACAAGCTTTCCCGTTAAAAATATACAGGTGATTTTGTTAACAAATGTCTACCGAAGAGGACAATTTTTTATATAAGATTGAATTATCTGAAGTGCTATTATCTGCCCTTATTAGCATGGATTAAACCCATCCAACTGACTATTCTGGAGCAAAGCCACAGAACTCAGCTGTTTTTCAGCTCTGAAACTATGCCTTTTCTTAAAGGAATATTTTCTATATTTCTCTATTTGAGTCCATGCACATAAGGGAACCCAGTTATAGAGATCCCTCTGCCAACTCATTGACAATCTTAGTAGGCAAAGGATCCTTGCTAAAGTTACCAGCGCTTTACAGGGGTATTTTAGTCTGAACAAATAATAGCAGTATTTTTCAAAGACAGATCATTTTAATCACTTTATTTTCTCTTCCAGGTTCTACTCATTTCTTCCAGGAGCTGCGTATGTGCTTGGGTACTCCCAAAGGCAACAGTATAGTCCCTCACACCAGGCAACCTTGGTCATGGCTCTGACATCTCCCAGAACCTGCAGTGTGATCCTCAAGCTACCTGAGGTAACTATTTCTGCTGTCTTCTTTCCTGGGGCATTCAGTTCCTATGAAATCAAAGGTTAACAGGTTTTTTAACTCACTGTTTGTTTGGGGTTTTTTTAATTTATTACGCAATAAAGATGTGCCATCACAAGGACCTTACATTCACACAGTTGGTTCAATTGTGAAAATATCTTACAACATATTCCCCTTTCTCTTGTAGCATGCAAACACATGAAATAAGAAACAGGTTACAAAACAACCATCACAATTGATAGCATGTTAACAATAACTTATTAAAAAGACCACTCCTTCCCAAATCTTCAGGAAGATGATAGGTTTTCCTGTGACCTGGAAAAGATATTAAGACCAGGCTGTAGAGAAGCATGATGGCCAAATAGCAGCCCTCAATATATAGGCAAGGAGAGGGGGTGCCTCTCAGGTAAGGAAACTGCTCAGACTGTGAGCAAATGTGATGTAAAACTCCACACAAAGCAGCAAAATAGTGAATATCAAACATAATGTATAGCACTGCTATTCTATAGATTGCAGATATGTCAAACTGCTGTTTCATGCTGTACACAGAGGATCTGATTTAGCTTTAGCTCTCACCTAAATCTAGATTCTAATTTAGATCTCAGTCAGTACAGTCCTCTTTGACCATTACAGGAAAATGCTATCTTATCTCTATACCATATTTTGCATTTACATTGATGTTTGTTTTCTAACTGATTTTCAGCTCACAATCTATGACAGAGACATCAGGCTTCCCCTGTCATTCCCTTCAAGTCCAGATACACCGACTGCAGCACTATCATTCCCTGACCAGAATGTCTTTATCCAAGCGACACTTTTGATCACTGAAAACCTTAAAGGTCAGCAATTAACTATCTGCACAAGCATTGATTGACTATGCAGATTTTGTAAACATGATTTACATTTTGACATAACTTGAAATTATTTTACATTCACTTGAAAAATGAGTTGGACTTCAGATAGAAATAAACAAATCTGTATGAAAATGTGTGGGGCTGAAAAGATGTAAAGGGAAGGAAAAGTGTATTAGTGAGCTTAAATATTCAGTTGCATGCCAAATAGTGATTTCAATGCATCCATTCCCAAATGCATCCATTTCATCTTCACTGCAGAGATTGCTTGTGAGGAATAAACATAACAAAATTTGTGAGAGAGACATCTAAGTGACCTCAGATTTGGGATGCTCTGCTTGATTAGTGCTGATAGTGCAGATGCTTCAATAGTATACACATTAATTTCACCTCCTGCACTTGATTTTGAAGGGATTATTGTTTCATTAATGCTGTATTAAGAGCTAATCACATTATACTTTAGGGAAAATCTTTATGTAATTCTTGGATAAGGAGTCACATTTTGCTTGAAGTCAGTGGGCCAATGTCACACCTATGCATATTTCTTTGATAAACACCAAAACGATTAATTAAACTCATATTAATCAAAATTGATGTAAAATAATTTCCAATCAGAGATGGTAGGATTTCCAGCAAAATACCATTACAGTGAAAAAAGGAGAAGTTTACTCTAGTGTGGCTTTTTTTTCCTCCCCATCTTCTAACTACTTCTAATCCTTACTAAGACTCAATAAAGGTAGCAGCATTTTAGTAAATTTCCTCTGGTGTTAATCATGGAATCACAGAATGGTTTAGGTTGGAAAGGACCTTAAAGCTCATCCAGTTCCCACCTCCCTGCCACAGGCAGGGACACCTTCCTCTAGACCAGGTTGCTCCAAGCCCCATCCAACCTGGCCTTAAACACTTCCAGGAATGGGGCAGCCACAGCTTCCCCGGGCAACCTGTGCCAGGGCCTCACCACCCTCACCCTCTCAGTGAAGAATGATATGTGAATTGTTAACATTTGAGAAATTCTTCTGACTACAACAAAGTTACAAAAGCCAAAAGCCCACAGAGAGTTGCAGCCGGAGTGTGTTGCCTGGCTGTCTGGGGCTAGCAAAGTTCTACTTTTGTATTACTGCAAATACAGTATTTCTTCTGAAAGATCGAATTGCTTTTATGTAGGAATAGGTAAAACCAGAAAATGGGTCTTTTTAATTATTATTATTTAAATTACAACTCTAAAATAGAGTAACTGTCGTATATGAAGTACAAAAGGCTTGCTTTTTGACTGGTTGGGGTTTTTTTTTCAGCTCGTTGTTCAGTTTTCCAGAATGTGATTACAACCTTCAATGGTGTTAAATTCAACTATTCAATGCCTGCAAATTGCTACCATGTCTTGGCACAGGACTGCAGTCCAGAACTGAAATTCCTGGTGATGATGAAAAGACTTGAAGAGTCTGCTGATCTTACAGCAATAAATGTCAGGCTTGCCAGCCAGTAAGTAACTGCGAACTTAATGACAAATAGATGCCAAGCTGAATATGCTACAAATGTGGAGACCAGATTGTTAGAGCAGATTGGTGCTAGTGTAAGACTCATGGAAAAATTACTGATGTCAATGGAATGATTTCTAGGAGTGCCACTGGGATTTGGGACTTTGTCTTTCAAAAGTGCTTCTAAAAGGTATCTGAGGTTCACCAGTAACCTGAAGTCTTTGCTGCCCAAAATTCTTCATTAATTTGCTAGCATTTAACCATCTCGTTTCAGTTCTTTGTAATTATGTAGACATATAAACTATAAATCCAAAAGGGACTATTGTAATCATTTAGTCTGTTCTCCTACACTAAGCTAATAATTAGAACTAATTAGCACCCACAATCATGTCAGCAGAGATGTTTAGAAGTGGACATGGCTAAAATGGAAATTACTTATTCCAGATTAGAAGCACTCTCTTAGGTCATCCCTTAGCTGGTGCATAATGTTCTAATCTATTTGAAATTAATTTAAAACACACTTTTTTTCATCTTGGAGCCATCACCTCTACCATCATAGGTTCTTTAAAAGTATAATCTGATACTCTAAATTGCATGGGATTATGCATACCAAAATCACTGTAGTGAGTGTTCTTCAAAGCACATAAATAGGCTTTGATCTGTAAGGTTTCATTACAAGAAATTATTTATTTCTGTAAATTGTGTGCCTAACTGTGCCATAATGTTGGAGAAACAGACAGAAATTAGTATTCTCTGTACCTGTTTAGTGGAAGAAGGAAGGATGCTTGTTTCATAGACTATCTTTCATGATAAAGACATTCCTTGTCACTTTATCATTCCCAATTGTTTCATACAGCCCTATGGATGTGCTTTTGATATGCTTGAGCTTCATATTTCTTCATTAGATCAAACACTGCTCTGAAAAAAATACTATGATGCACAGACTATTCAGGCTGTAAGAGAACTGCCATAGGGAATCCAATCTTCCTTTGAAATGTAAAGCACCTTCAATTTATGCGAATGTAATAGCAATTACACTGTTCCACAGCAAGGGTCCCTGTAGCCTGCCTGAACCATGGCCACAAGCAGACACTCAGATATGAGTAAAGGTGTATTGTGAGCATTCTTGGCATGTTTTCCTGGTCTTTCTCCATCTTCCTCCCAATAGTTGGCAGGTGATTCATGCCAGAAGAATATGAGCATACTTCAGTGTTGGTTCTATCAGGACTAGAAATTGTGAGCTGAGTAGGGCAAAGGAGAAGCATTTGTTTATATTCATTTCCTTTACTTAAAGCGAGATTGACATGTATGTTTCCAATGGACTCATCCAGCTGAAGATTAATGGTGTTCAAGCCCCAACAGATGTTCCATATACATCTAATTCTGGTAAGAGACTCATCTTTGTATTTCATCTTTTCTGAGCTTCTGAAGGAGAGGACATGATTTTGTAAACACCCCTCAAGTAAAGATTGCCTTAATTTGAGAAACAATGAGGTGATTTTAATATACCTTCATGCTAGCTTTCATAAAGTGTGGCAAGAAAGTTGAGCAAAGAAGAAGATGCTGATCTTGTGTATCTTTGCACAAGCCAAACCATGCAGGGCCATACACAGTACCTTGTGCTGATCACAAACCCCACAGAACAAGTATCTAGACGTCCCCCGGTCGTGGCCACCCTTGTCACAGGGCTTCAGGGAAGGGGCAGTATGGTCTTTCTCATTTCCCCCATCTCTTTCACGATACATTTGACATACAAGTTCCCAGGAATATAACAAGTGGTTCAGGTTGGACCCTAAACCAGAAACTTCTTTTTAAAAGAAATCCCTTTTTGTTTTTTTGTTGCAGATGCACACATGCTGATTAGCAGTGAAAAGGAAGGCCTGTCACTAACAGCCCCAGATTATGGCATAGATAAAATATATTATGATGGCCATAGACTTGAGGTATTTTTTATATTATTATTTTCAGTAGGCTTTTTTTTAGAAGAAAAACAATTAAATGCAGTTTTTCTTTATTTCCACAAAGATTCAGGTTGCTTTCTGGATGGCTGGAAAAACATGTGGTATCTGCGGAAAATATGATGCTGAGAAGGAAAGGGAATATCAAATGCCCAGTGGATATTTAGCTAAAGATGCAGTGAGTTTTGGTCAGTCCTGGATCATCTCAGAAGACCCCTGTGCTGGAGGTACTAACATATATTAACGTCATTGCCTTTGACTAATTAATTAGTCACAGGAATAGATGATTTATATTAATTGTAGCACAATCATTTTATTTTTTACTATTTTTGTAATTAGTGGCCGTAGACCAAAAAAGAAAAATCTGCTCTTCCCAAGTTTGGTAGTCCACTGCAAGTTCTGCTTTTGTTACATTTTCATATCGACTTCTTATGCACTATGCAGTTACCTGAAGTTTGTGAGTTCAGATAAAATTCTAAACTTAGAACTCCCTAAGATGATAAGTTACTATGATAAGCAGATAGTTTGACAGGACAAAAGACGCTTTATGACATCCTTAATAGTTGCAAACTTTATTTCCATTCTGCTATTTTCAGACTTTTAGTTTCTCAGAAAAATCAAAAATACAAAAATCTGGCCCTGGCTATCAAACTAGAGGGTGTTTGAGGTGGGAAATACCTGATTTACATCCTTAGTCTGAAGATGAACTTAATCTGAAACCTTCAGCCCACAAATGATTGTTCTTACCATCCAGCTCCTATATAAAACCAACATGAACATTTTGATGACATCAGGGTCACAGCATTTTATGCGAACCCAACCCTCTGGGTACATGGTGCCCTTTTTGGAATATATTCTATATTCTTAGATCAAGCTCCTTGGGGAACTGGTTCAGGAAAGCCTGGATCACAGAAGCTTGAGGACTAAGCTACTCAGCCATGACAAAGCAGGTGTGATGCTAGGCCCAGTGCAGAAGTGGATATACAGATGTCTAGGAGCCACTACTGCCCCAAAATGAAGTGCTGTCATAGTTTGGGTAAACTTGAGTGTCAGTTAGCCAAAGTTTTCACATGTATCTTGTTGGATTAGGACACCTGTGTCCTAGCTAAATCCTATCTGGCAAGCCTCTGTCCATGGGACTGTGCCCCATACGCCTGGTTTTCTCACAGCTTAAGCCACTGAGAGAAAATTGACTCGCTTCAATCGTACTACTTTCAAGTTGGTTCATCCCTTGGTCCCAGCTGTTGATAATTCTACAGATTAAGTCTAGAAAAGTAATTTAAATAAATTTATACAAATTGTGTAGGTGCTTTAAGAGAATTCATGTTTTATAGCTTGTAAGCTGCAGCGCACATTTGTCAAAATTGACAAGCCCGTTGCATTTGAGAAGGCGGCAGCAAAATGCTTCTCCATGGAGCCCGTTCTACACTGCGTAAAAGGCTGCTCAGCAACCAGGACTGTTCCCGTCTCCGTGGGCTTCCACTGTGTGCCAGCTGGTGAGTGCAGAACGGGTACTTGCGCACAGCACAGCCACCGTGACCAACTGGAAGAAGCCTGAATGTTGACGGTACCAACACACAAGTACCTCAATGGAAAACCCCGTCATACGACTTCTTTTTCCTCTTTTCTCGTTTACAGACTCCGCTCTCAGCCTGGAAGGGCAGAAGAGGCTAGACCAGAAATCCGAGGAAGCCGTGAGCACGGTTTCTGCTCATACAGCGTGCTCCTGCCAGCAGCAGTCCTGCCCGGCGTGACGCCCCGCCCCACAGGCTCCTCTCGCTTCTGGGTGCCGGTGTCAGCCCGGACCGCGCGTGGCCCTGCGCCACGGCTGGTTTGGGCAGCGAGGACAAGGCCCCGTCCTCTTCAGGAGACCGTTCTTCTCCAGTTCTTCTAGAGATCGTGACAGTAATCCTGGACACCCTTCGCCGGGTTTGATCCTTTAATAAAACGTTGCCCTGACAAATGGGTCAGTCGACATGTCTCCTCTCTGTACAAGCGATTCCCCCAAGCTGGGCCGCCCAGGGCTCTGCCGGGGGACGCTGAAGCACCCATTCCTCACCCTGCGAGGTCTCCCGCCCGCCCCTCACTCCGGGAGCCGCCGGGGGTTTTCCCCGCCCCTCGGCGGGGATCCCCGGGGCACCCCCCCGCGGGGCGGAGCTCCGAGGCCGGGCGGTACCCAGCGCCATGGCGCGGCCGTGGGGCCTCTGGCTGCTGGCTGTGGGCTTCCTGCCGCTGCTGGGCCGCCGCGCCGCCGGTGCGTGCCCCTGCCAGGACCCGCGGCTCTGCCGTCCCGTCACGGGCACCGGCGGCTTCGAGGTGCGCGTCCCCGGCAGCTCTGTGCCCGCCGCGGCCCGGGAGAGGCGCGGTTAGCGGCGTGTTGAACGCCCCGCGCGGCGCCGCCTCGTCTTGGTCGTCTGCCTTAGAGTGGAAGAGGTTTTAAAATAGGTGCATGTGGTTCGCAGGGAAGTGTCAGCGTTTGGGTTTGCAGGGTTAAATGTTGCACCCAGCTGCTGCAAATCTCGACCGTTCCTGGCCCGGCTGCTAGGCCGCTGCTCCCTGCCCTGGGAAGCTGTTCCAGCAAGCTGGTTTCCAGAAACACAAGTCATGTACCTTTTTAGTAGGCATTTAATCTTCCTGCTGAGAAGTGTTTGGAGCTGACAAAGGTGCCTTCTACCCTTTTCCAGGTCTTCGTGTTCGATGTGGGAAAGGAAACCTGGAAATCCTACGACTGGTCAAAAATTACAACTGTGGCAGCTTTTGGGAAGTATGATCCTGAGCTTATGTGCTATGCTCACTCTAAAGGCTCCAGGATTGTGCTGAAAGGTTGGTTACACTGTGAAAATGTGGATATTTATGTGATGCATGAATAAGAACATGATGTACAAAGGGCTATAATAACTTGACATTTCACATTCACTTGTATGCAGAGTCTTAAAAATCAGTAGGAGGATTGATTAATAAGGGGATAACATGCACAGGACTGTAATACCTTGACGTTTTGCATGTGCTGGTATGCAGGGTATTAAAAAGAAAACCAGCCTGTGGCTTCTGCCACAGTGATAACGAACCATTGCAGTGACAACAAACCATTGCAGTGACATTCCAGTTATCTAACATCAATCACAGCTATGGAGGAACAGGGAGGAAGGGAGAAAGTAAAAGCCTGCATAAGATACTTATTTAGGTCTGTATTCTGGATATTAGCCACAGTGCCCAAGTGACAGGGTAAGGGAAGGGAGTTTAAGTAATTCTTAGTGTTTTTCACTTTAATCAATCACTCTGTATTAGGAAACAGATGAGTTTTAAAACATGAATACGAGGAAATCTGTGCAGCTACAAATGCTGGTTAGAAAGACAAAGTCCAGTGCAGCCTATATGATGTAATCCAAGTTTTGGCTCTGTTGAGGCAAAAACTGAATCCAAGACCACAATGTGGAAAGCAACAAGGGTTAAACATGAAAGTGTGTTTATCTAAACAGTAAAACATAGTCCCTCTGATTCTGTGGAAATACTGAAAGTACATTGATTTCAAGAAAGGGAGCTGACAGTAGCTGACAGAATGTTAAGCAGAAGTAAGGCAATTAAAATTATAGAAAATAAAAATCCCAAAGGAACTTAAACACCCCTCTGTCATCAAAGAAGCTCGGTAATCCCTTCTGGGGTCCACTGTCAAAATTATGCTTCGGAAAAGAAGTCCTTTGCCTTTTGCCAGTATGGGTGTGGGGATTTTTGAATTGTAGTTGTATTTGTTGGTTTAGTAAAGACAAAGCTTTCCTTCGTACTGTTACTGTGTGCAAATATGTTAACTCTTGAAGGCCTCTTGTCTAGGTGATGTACCTCTTCAGGAAATTGTCGATCCTGCTAAAAGAGCAGCTTGGATATCCCAACAGGTGGACCTTGCAAAAAAACAGTTTATGGATGGGATTAACATAGATATAGAGCAAGAAGTTAACAAAACCTCTCCTGAGTATTATGCATTAGCAGATCTTGTTAAAGAAACTACAGATGCTTTTCACAGAGAAATACCAGGATCACAGGTAATAATAATGTATTTTACACAAACATTAACTTCATGAAATGTGAGGAGTTTTCAGAGTGCTGTTTAGTATATGAATATGAAAAATTTTGTGGAGATCTAAAGTGTGATATTCTCAAGAATGGTCAGTTAGAAGGTTAGCTATGATACTCTGTCAGAAGAATCGCTCTTTTTGACCTGTATGAATTTAAATGGAGTAAGGATTTCACTGAGATTTGTAAATAAGAATGTTATTGCCCTGTGGAGCTGGCAGTTATTAGTGTGGCTTAATGAATCTTTGAAAGTAGGGCACATGCAGCCTTCTGGTCCAAAAGCTTGACAGTGTTTTGGTAAACCCATCACTGAAGTTTTAAGGATTTGCATCATGCTTCAGATTTTTGATCAGATGGTTTTCATGTTATCATTTCTTTGGTGTTGTGAATCACTGATGGGGCACTCACTGTTTATTATCTATTTTTTTTATCACCTGCGCAGCTGCTTCTGTAGTTCGTTAGTATCGGGCTGTGTTAAACACTTAGCAACATTGCAGAAACACTGTCTTTAAAAGTTACAGAGTTTTTTAAAGAGAAAACAAGAGCACCCAAGTGTCATGCATGATACTGACTTGTGCATTTTTCCTGCAGGTAACATTTGATGTGGCTTGGTCTCCTGCATGCATAGATAGAAGGTGCTACAACTATACTGCGATTGCAGATGCCTGTGACTTTTTATTTGTGATGTCATATGATGAACAGAGCCAGATCTGGACAGACTGTATTGCAAAAGCCAATGCTCCTTACCTGCAGACTTTGATTGGTGAGGACAAAACACTTCCCTGGGAGTCAGGACATTTCCATTTGATCACATGAATAAATGGCAAAGATTGCCTTTTTTTTTTGGTTTTGTAAGGCTTTCAAGTGTGCTCGAATATGTATTATTCTAATGTGAAATAGTATCTCAGACCCTTATGACACTACAGATAGACCTTTAGTAGTTGTGTGTTGTTACTTGTAATTGTCTAGGTCTTAATTCTTAGGAACACATTTAGAATGACAAACGGCATCCCAAGCAATGGTGTCTGCCTGGGCTTGCAAAGAACTGGAACCATATCTCTCATCCTTTTTCCTATCTTTCATAAAGATATTTCTCATCTCTTTTTCAGCCTGGAGAAGAGAAGGCTGCCTGGAGACCTCATAGCAGCCTTCCAGTATCTGAAGGGGGGCTATAGGGATGCTGGCGCGGGACTCTTCATTAGGGACTGTAGTGATAGGACAAGGGGTAATGGGTTCAAACTTAAACAGGGGAAGTTTAGACTGGATATGAGGAAGAAATTCTTTACTGTAAGGGTGGTGAGGCACTGGAATGGGTTGCCCAGGGAAGCTGTGAATGCTCCATCCCTGGCAGTGTTCAAGGCCAGGTTGGACAGAGCCTTGGATGGCATGGTTTCATGGGAGGTGTCCCTGTCCCTGGCAGGGGGTTTGGAACTAGATGATCTTAAGGTCCTTTCCAACCCTAACTATTCTATGATCCTTGTAAACTGCTACTATGGGCAGCTGGTTTTAAGTGTGAGCAACTAAAGCAGTAGCTAGAATCTGAATAGAACAGGTCTAGGAATATGCAGGTGGGAGGTACAGCAGAGCTTGCACCTTAGCCTTTGTCTGGGATCATCCAAGTCCTGTCTTGACTCTGGCTTTGGATTAGTTTTAGGAATAAAAAACACATGGAAATGCAATAGTGTATCTTAATTTGTATTTTCTTCAAAACTAGGATATGAAGAATACATCACTATGGGCATTGATCCTAAGAAGCTTGTGATGGGTGTCCCCTGGTATGGCTATGACTATGTCTGCCAAAACCTATCTAAGGTAAGATGAAGATTATTCATTTGCAATCATACTGTTATTTTTTTTTGGAAAGAGATACCTAGAATTTGATGATATGGCTTTTGGATTAAGAAATAACTGTGGTCTGATGGATACGAGTATAAAGCTGGGGCTCAGGACAGAGATTTTTGATGGGCTGATAACTGATCAGCAGTGTGGTACCAAACAAGGCATTTTATCTTTCCGTAGGCAACGTGAACCCCATGGTACCCAAGCGCTGTGTTTGACTAAGGAGCTATAGACTTTATCTGTAGAAGAGATGATGTCCAAAGGCACCACAATGCTTGTATCTGTCTGCCTTCTCAACAGAGTCACTAAGCTCACTGCTTAAAGACTAGGTGCAACAAACCATAGAGTGCTAAAACCGTATGACAGTTAAAAGTATAGCAGTTTATGGATAAATCACGCAGTCTGAAACATCATGTGTGGGACAAACGTAACAGAGAATTAAAGGCGAAAAGATAAGACAACTGTGTAAGCTGAATGATATCCATCCAATCTTTTATTACTACACAGTAAACAAAATCTAACTTTTAATTAAATCTGTCCATCCATAACAGGTTTTTGGAAGATTTTGGATTTTTTAGACCTGTTTGTGATTTTGTTTTTGGCTGTACTACTATTTTGGAGTTCAGTAAATCTATGTAAGGTGAAACTCATACCTTCTGCTTTTTTTTCAGGATCATGTTTGTTCCCTTTCCAAAGTACCTTTCCGTGGGGCTCCTTGCAGTGATGCTGCAGGGAGTCAGGTCCCCTACAGAGCAATCATGAAGCAAGTGAACAGTTCCCTTTCAGGGATGCTATGGGATGAGGTACAGAAGTCTCCATTTTATGAATACAAGGTAAGAGTCTTTTTATAAGACACCATGTTGTGGAGTAAACGTTCATGAACCATAGTTCTTTGATTATGAAGTGTTCAGGGTTAGATTCTCCTGTTCGTTTTCCACATTTTTTGTGGGTAGTAAAGGATATCTGGATTTCCATCTCTTAAATTTCTTGTCTGAAAGAGGGGTGCAGTGACTGAAGACTACAGGAGTAATAAAAATCTTTATTACTGTGCAGTTTTCTCAAGAGATTCTGTCATGTCAAGAAAGACATTTTAGCACAAAGAAATCCTATAGCTCCGTCCTTCACTGCTACAGTTACTTTTATTAAGTTGATAACTTTAACACAGATTCTGAGACGCTCTTAGGTTTTACCAAGCCAGTGGCTTGCATGCATGTTCTCTTCTGCACTTGGGTTCTACATAGACATAGTGAGAGTCCACGAATGATTGTGCTTACATAAACTACACAATGTATGCATTTCATCTTGTTTCTTTAGACATAATTTGAAGTTTCACATGTAGATGATTAAAGGGTGGTGTAAGCAATGACCACGTCAAAGCAACATTACTTTTACAAAATTCTATAACCTCCTCTAAAACTGTTTATTGCTGGAAAAAAAGCACTGAATCTCTGACTAAATTGACCTGTTAGGTTATATGGTGTGTCTGGGATTTTAGCAGATTTCAAAATCATATTAAAATACAAATTGGCTCAGTCTTTTCATTTAACGTAAGTAAAATGTGAAACTATTTTATAAGTTAGATTTTACAAGTAAAAAATAGCCATGTATTTGACTTAAATTTGAGCTGTCCTGTGTAAAAAATAATTTGTAAATCAGGAAAGCATCATGGAAATCTACACAGCTTGTGTATCTCAGTTTTTAGTTGTACTTTTCACTGCATTCAATAGAAAATGCAGTTAAAACTCAATGAACTTTAATTTATCATGTTTATATAGATAAGTAGATACTGACACGAGTGTTTAAATGTTTTCCTAGGATTCATTTGGTCACTTCCACCAAGTATGGTATGATGACCCTCGCAGCATCTCTCTAAAAGCAGCATATGCAAAGAATCGAGGTTTAAGAGGCATTGGCATGTGGAATGGAAATAGCCTTGACTATTCCAGGGAAGCTGTAGCAGAACAACAAACTGAAGCAATGTGGCAGGCCCTGACACCGTAAGAACTATTTGAACCCTTGATTTAAAATGGTGAAAATTGGTAATTTTTTATTATGGCTTATACTGTCATAATTTTTACTTTATATAAATATACTGTGATTAAAAAAAAATTGAGAAGTAGCCCAGTTCATCTTGTTATTTTGTATGCAAAGCCATATTTCCATGCTTTGAAAAGTTCCAGTGTTGCTTTAGCAGTGTGGTTTTGTTAAAGACTGCTCATCTTTTTCATTTTTCACAACTACTGTAAGTTGGTTGAAGCTTGAACCCAGTGTGTACCTGGTAAAAAGTAAATCCAAGCGGTGGATTTATAGGGGCAATCATAGAATCATAGAACAGTTAGGGTTGGAAAGGACCTTAAAATCATCAAGTTCCAACCCCCTTGCCAGGGGCAGGGACACCTCCCACTAAACCATGTCACCCAAGGCTCTGTCCAGCCTGGCCTTGAACACTGTCAGAGATGGAATATTCACAACTTCCCTGGGCAACCCATTCCAGTGCCTCACCACCCTTACAGTAAAGAATTTCTTCCTCATATCCAGTCTAAACTTCCCCTGTTTAAGTTTGAACCCATTACCCCTTGTCCTATCACTACAGTCCCTAATGAAGAGTCCCTCGCCAGCATCCCTATAGGCCTCCTTCCTCCTAATGATCCTTTGCTGAGGCTGCCTGGTGCAGCAGGTATTCATTCTGGGATCGCATGGTGCAGCTTTCTGACTTCCCACCCCAACCTATATTTTACATAAGTAAGTCACTCTCAAATCAGATTAAACTCAGAATACTGGAGACACAGACTGTTGCTTTTTTGCAGCTTGGTGAAACTTGTGCTTGTACTTGGTTACTTTTCTAGAGATTAAAATATTTTATGGGCTGAAGAAATTATGTAACATGAAGTAGTTGCCATTAAGGTTTCTATCAGGCTTGTTGCTAGAAAAGAATGCTCAGTAAACCCCAGTTTCACCATGTTTATGTATCACTAAATTCCTTAGTTTCAAAAGCAAAAATCTTGGACCTTATCTTGAAGAAGAGCATTAATTGGGAGAGGACTTTGATGATGTCTTCTTCCATTTCAAACTTCTTTGCTTTCTGAAAACTAGAACTCAGAAGCTTATTTAATGAGCTGCTAATTTCCACACACTTTAAACTTCCTTCGGTAGCCTGTTGTTACTTGTTTTTGTGTGGTATTGCATCTGAGATGAGATGTTGTATTTTCCTTCTAGTTCATATTTTTCTTAAAATAATTAACCTAGAGAAATTGGGTAACTTTTTAAAATATATGTAGTGGTAGAAAGATTGGTGTTTACAGGATTTTTTTTGCTAAATAAAATGCTTTCTTCACTAAGGTTGATAAACAGTGTTGGCTGTTTATGCCTTACTTGTTCCAGAGCTTACAGCCCACACTGCTCTGCTTCTCAGGACTCTTTCACAACCAGATTGAAGTGCCCTGCTGAAGTTGACTCCATTAATTAAACGTTCTATTTAATTAGATAATGTCATCAGTTGTGGGTTGGTTTGGGGTTTTTTTTGATTGGTTGGGTTCGGTTTTTTCCCCTTGCTAAATATTTACACCATAGAGTAGCAGCATTACCATAACGGCTACTGAGGAGAAGATTAGAAGACTTCATAAGAGTGTCTGACTGGTTGATATTACTGATAATGGAAAGCAGACTGTGAAGCGTACTGCTCTCATGTAAGGAAAAGCAATCCCTTGGAAAATCAGAGGGTTCTCCACTAGAACTAGTTAGGAGAAACTGTTAAGTTTACTTGGCATATAGACACTTCAGAATTTGTATTACTATTTACATTCATATGTTAACATACTGAGAGACACTTTTGAAACTGAGAGGTCTTCTGGAGTGGATCATCTGACCTACAAATTCCTAACTGAAAGCCAAATGGTTTTAGAGATTTAATACTTTCCCACTAAAATATTTGGTAAATCCTATCGTGAAGAAAATAAATTGGATAAAGGGTGGTTTGACCAAGACATTTGAAATTAGTCCTTTTGAGAGTTGCATTATTTTATTGGTTTATTACTGATTTCCCATTAGTGTTTCACTTCCACTAATAAATACAGCCTTGTCAGCCTTTTATTTGACATTAATTCCTAGCATGTTATTTGTTCTGGTTAAGATAATAACATCAGGTACTACAAAGAGGCAAAGACGAGAGCTAGAAAAAGTCACTATCAAGTCTCTTTCAGAAATTGTTATCTAAGCACATGCATGAGCTTGAGTTTAAAGACAGGCAGAATATACAGTACTGTAAATTAGACCAGGATCATCATCATAGCTTGTACAAGACATAGCTTGCTGCCTCCATTAACTACATAAGATGATTAATGTCCGTGTAGCTTTCTTAATTAGAAAGGGAACAAAAATGGTTAGATAAGAAATAAAGTGAGATCATCTGAGATTTTGTTCATACTTAATATGGCAATTTATAGATAGGCATACTTATAGTGACAAAAATGTACTTCAGTAAATAGCTAAATAAAGGATTCCTGATGCTGTAGTTCTACAGAAGATTTATTTTAATCATTTTCCAAAAATTTAATGTGCATGCCTGAAAATAAGAACAGGAGGTTATAGATTATTTTCTTAGTAGGTATTTTGTTAAGGAAAGAACATCAGCATACAAATGTGATGTTGCGCAATTCACTAATTGGCACTTTTAAAATCACTTTGTTTTAGACATGTTACTAGGTTAAACTGTATATTTAAGTAGCTGACTAATGTTATATTAAAAGTAAGATGTAAAAAGTGAGCCACAGTACCTCAGTACCCGGTATACAAATTCCACAACATTTATACAGTTGGTGTCTTTTTACAAGATAATTTCAAGAACATGCAGGCAAGTGTTCTGTAATTCTGAGCTTCTATAAACATTACAGAGCTTCTGGAGACTTTATGGCTGTTAAAGTCATGTCATCCTCTTAAATTTTTCATTTTCTGGACCGGAGAATTAAAGCTGAATGAATCTTCTTCTGTGTCAGTTCCGCTCTCAGCACTTGTAAATCAGATGCTGCCTGCTTTCTCATCTGCAGAGGAACCAGTAGTTTAAGAAATTGCAATTTAAGGAAATTTTTGGAGTTGACATGCATATAGGTTTATATAACTAAGATGATTGAATTTTATACAGGATGGCTGAATACAGGATACATCTTTCATCCTTAAAATTTTACATGTCTAATTAGGTAGCCTAGTTCTAGCAATACTTTCTTCTGTAGTGTTTGGTGTTTTTAAGAGACAACTGTGCAATTCATTGTTCTTTCCACTCCTTGTTATACAATGGAGGAGGCATAATGAGTACATCCGCCCTACATTACACAGTAAACAGGTGCATGGGCAGTTCCTGTGATGTAGAGGCCTCTTATTTTAAGCACTCAAAGCTGAAAAGCTGTCCAGTATGAAGGTCTATACCATCATCTTCCTTCGAAAGGGAGCCATAGGCAGCCCTGGTATAGAGTAAAGCAGATGAAGAGGACTGCCATCTGCTTTGAGAGATATTCTCTTTTTTAATTATAATTTATTTATACCACTTTTTTATTCTTAGCCACAGTCTACTACTGACCAGTGCCTCATCAATATGTTCCTTCAGTTACCTGTTAAGTGAAATAGAATTTTATGAAAGACTGTGAAGCTTAGTCTACCTAGTAACTCAAAAATCTAAGTTGCTTGAATGCTATACATTCAAAGTCATTTCATAACCTGGTGTTCTGGAGTAATTTGGTTCAAGTGATAAAGTTACAATGGCAACTAATACCATAAAGCTAGCACATAAAAACTCTTTAGGAAATCATTTAATGTTTAGGAAGGTCTAAGGGTTTTTTTATACATAGTAACATTTTGACTGTTTTAATCAAAAGGCAGAGTACCTTAGTTTCGATAACAAGTTTCTTTTTTGTATCATCCAGCTTCCTCCTCAGTAGATCAAGTTCATGCTGCACTGTAGTAATCTGGATGATTGTGTAATTCTATATTGAAAAGAACAGAAATAACAAAAGGTAAAAGTACAGCATTAGTGCATTTCACCACTCAGAAACAATCCTCTAAACTCATTCCAGTGCTCCTGCTTTCTTCCAGTCCTCAAAGTGTACTGGGCTGTCTCTGGTCTCTAAGTAGTCAGCTCTCCAAGAGAGGGCAGCTCCCTCCTGCTGTCAGCCCTTCACCTGGGTGCAGAGGTTTTTCCACTCTCTTTTGCTTTGGGAAGTTAAGATCCAGATCAGTTCTCCTGAGTAACAGCACACTGTTTTGCAATTATCTTTTATGGCTACTCCCCATTTCTAATAAAAAGGCATACTTCAAATAATTTCTTTCACAGGCTTAGCATCACTCTCACAGTACATTTATTGATGAGATTACTACACTCATGTACTGTTTAGTGCAGATGATTTCCAGGTTATACAGCACATAATTTCAGCAGTAGGTGTGGGTGGGCCTATCACTGAATTAACCTTTAAAACTGAAATTCATGTTTTCAAATGTAGGTTCTGATACTCAGCTTGTGTAAATCAGCCATGGTCCCTTGATGTCAGTAACACTGAGTGGTGGGTGTGGGTGTGCATGTGGTAATCTCTTGATGTTCCAAGCCATTAAAAATTCTATTAAAGTGCCAGCTGAAGCAAATGATGCGATCAAGTTGCATACAAGGAGTCATTAAGTGGTATCTGGAGCCTCTCATCTCTGAGATCCTGCTGTAAGCTTCTTCCCACCCAGGGGTGTAGCTGCCTGCGTGCAAGGGTCCAAGTCCCAACTCTGACACCGCACAGCTGTGTAACCCTCACCCATACCACTGAGAAAGCATGAAAGTACAGTCATGCTGGAGGAAACCAGGCAGGGCTGTCAGACTAGTTGGGGGCTACTGAGGAATCACCGCGGTGTTGGGTTGAGTCACCAGTGAGGACAAAGCTGGTGGAAGAGGGGAAACCAGCCACAGTGGGATCTATTCCCTGGAGCCCAACTCTTCCCACCTGACTGATGCCTGCCTGACCAGCACGTAGCTTACAAGGGGTGGAGAGCATACTTGTGCTTAGCCTAATAGCTAATTAAATCCTGGCTATCTCTCTTCTGTGTGCTGGCCAATAAATAACCTCTGTAGGCATGTTAACTTGTGCATGTCCTCCACACAAGGATTCTCTGTGCCTAGCCAGAAAGATCTAAAAAACCCCTGATATCTCCCCCCAAAAGCAGCAATTAAATATCTGAACATAGCTGATTCTATAATGTAATACCAACCCTAATAATATTTTTATATTGTAGATATTTATATTAACATAGGTCAAATGATACACATTTGTATATAATATATACTCTTAGATTGTATATATACTCTCCCACCTTTCAGATACAAGGAAGAGACATTGATTTTTCCTAGTCTAGCTTCAGATTTGCCAACAGACTTGTTTCCATTAACACACTTAGAAAATTTACAGATACAACTGTTGTGAAATGTGCTTCCCCCTGTTATCTTTTTTTAATTCCTCTGAACATCCTGTGATTTGGCACCAACAAGATAATGTGAGACTCAGTTGCACAATAGTTCAGGTGCAACCACCCTAAAAGCCTCAGACACATCTCATCCTCCCAAACAGAATTCACTACTTCTGTAAGTGAAATTTGGGATTAAAACAATATAGAACTGAACAATTTATTAATCATACTGAATGAAAGGGCATTTAGTTACAAGAAGGTATTGTGGAAGCACAAAGCATAAAGAATCAAATGCCCAGACTCAAGATCTTACTCAGTCTTTTTAAGAAGTGTGGGCTGAAGGAATTTTGTATTTTCTATATTTGGCTATTAAAACTAGTTTACAACTCATTGTTTGGTGATTAATTTGTTACTTTATAGAAAAAAAAACAGGCTTTGTAAAAAGAGAGATTAAAATAACACAAGCAAATACCTTGGTGTTTGTCGTATTACTTGGTCGTTTTCGGCTATCTCTGGCTTCCAATTGCAAGAGTAATTTCTGGTGGTAAAGCTCTAAATCCTGCTGCAGTTTGTTTAAAGCGTCCTCCAGGGGAACTGTAGCTCTCTTGGTTTCAAAGTACTGCTTTTTCCATTCCTCACAAACTACACAAGAAAACAGCAATACTGTTTGGTCTTGTTCATCTTATCATAAGGTTTGCTGAAGACAGTAATGAAGACAGTAATGACCAACTGATCTAAAGAGATGCAGTTGGCCAATGCACACATTAAAAGATGACACTAGGTTTCTTTCAAAAAGAAACATTAGTGAAAAATCTTCATTGAAATGACATTCACTGTAAATGCAGCTGACTTTTCACACAGTCACCTACAACAAAAGGCTCTCTTTGTCCACCAAGATACAACACAAGGTCCAACCCCAAAATTTCATTCAGCTTGAGTGTTCTTCAGGTTTCAGCTGCACAGTAGGTGATCCTGACCTGTGAGGACCTGATGCCCACCACAGCCTGAAGTTCATGTTTTTACTGTAGCAGGATATTTAGCACTGTAGATTTAGGCAAAATTTGAGCTCTGCAGGGCCAGAGGGTTTGAACAGTTTAGTTTTATACAAAAGCCCCAAGATTATGGGAAACAGTTATTTACCTGTACACTTAACTACGATTCCTCTTATGTTGATAATGTGCTGTCTACAGCTAGCACACAATTTCCCCTGTATTTAGTGTGGCAGTCTTACAGCCACATATATCTACTAGTCTGCAGTGTCTTAAATGATTCCTTCTTTCAAGACATAGTTTAGGATATCAGGACAGCTGCTGCTCAGAAACATACCTAAAAGAACCCGGCTCCTGGAGGACTATAAGTATGTAAATGAGTATGGCAGCATGGCAGCCTTAGAAGGGTATTAAATATAGACAAGACAGCTGTTCCTACAGAACATGCCCTTCCCTTCATACCTTGTGAAGGAGCATGTTTGCAAATGCACTTACTTATGAAACTCTACAGGTCTGATAAAAATACTTCAGAGGTAGAGACACTTCTTAAAGAACCTGTAGAAGCTGTTTAAATGCATGTGAAATAACCTTTATTTTACCTGTGTAACATAATTTAAGGCAACACAGGAGCAATTTAGGGCTTATCTCAACGGGGTAAATTAGCTTGCCTTGCAGCTCCATGCTACAGATTCACTGCTTCAAGTACTCAAGTTTTGTTGCTTTTTCCAACCTCACCATGCTGGAGAGTGCAGTGTAAAACCATGCCCTTAGAGAATAACTGGAAGAATTGTCTTGTCCTCTCCTTTCAACAAAGCTCCAAATAATAGTTGAGACTCCTAGTGATTTAGCTGTACTTAAATACAAAGAGAATGCTCTCAAACATCCAAGTGATTAAACCTCATCTCTGATTAACTGGAATGTGAATTAGGGAGGATAGCTTAAGTATAAACATGAAAATAATTTTACAAAGAAAATTTGGGTGGGTTTTAAATGAGATTTTAGCTTATAAAAAAACCCAAGGTTTGTCAAGCTTGTCACAACAGGCTTATAACTTCCATGCCATAAGCTGAATACTATGAGATAGGAGGAACAAAAATTACTATGCTGGTGATTTAACTAGAAGCTCTATCAGCACAGTAAAAACCTCTGTAAGCACCAGCTACAGGCAGGTTTAGAATGTCAGCCCCCCTGGGCCTCAGAGAGTGAAGCAGCCTGCAGTAGCTTTCTGGGCACTGTACGACCTGGGATAAAAAGCAGGATATTTTTAGGTTTATAAGACTATCACAAAAGTGGAGGGAAACATTGCAAACTTCAGTCTCTAATCATAGAATAGTTAGGGTTGGAAAGGACCTTAAGATCATCTAGTCCCAGCCCTCCTGCCACAGGCAGGGACACCTCACACTAAACCATGCCACCAAAGGCTCTGTCCAATCCAGCCTTGGACACCACCAGCGATGGAGCATTCACAACTTCCCTGGGCAACCCATTCCAGTGCCTCACCACCCTTACAGTAAAGAATTTCTTCCTCATATCCAATCTAAACTTCCCCTGTTTAAGTTTGAACCCGTTACCCCTTGTCCTATCACTACAGTTCCTCATGAATAGTCCCTCCCCGGCACCCCTATAGGCCCCCTTCAGATACTGGAAGGCTGCTATGAGGTCTCCAGGCAGCCTTCTCTTCTCCAGGCTGAACAGCCCCAACTTTCTCAGCCTATCTTCATACATGAGGTGCTCCAGTCCCCTGATCACCCTCATGGCCCACCTCTGGACTTGCTCCAACAGTTCCATGTCCTTTTTATGTTGAGGACACCAGAACTGCACACAATACTCCAAGTGAGGTCTCACGAGAGCAGAGTAGAGGGGCAGGATCACCTCCCTCGACCTGCTGGTCACGCTCCTTTTGATGCAGCCCAGGATACTGTTACACAAATGAGCCTTGTTGGAGCTATTGTTTAGCAAACTGCCCTCTCTGCAGCTGAGCTCACTGATAAGGAGACAAATATTTTCACATTGGTTTCAGTGTCATTTCTCTATCACTCCACATTACAAAATAAATTAAAAGTGTACCGTGGTATCTTTCCAGCCGATGCTGTTCCAGTAGGCCTTTAACTTTTCTGATCAGATCCTCTCTATTTTTTTCCATGTGCATTCTGTCTTTCTTCATTTGTTGTAGTTGTCCTACCATCTTGTTTTCTAAAGATATTATATTTAGTAAGCACCAGAATACTATAGGTAGGATCGATCAAGATTTTTGTAATGCACCAATCATAAATCATGTCAAAAACAGGCAACAGAAATTCTTTCTTTTTCTTTAATAAGCTATCCCTAACTTCTTAAAGTGGCCGGTGCCTTAGAACAAAGTGAGAAATCCAGCATGCATCTATGCATTCATCCACTCTTGCAAATAAGTAAACACGCTCTTACTACATGCCTAGACAATGTATCACTAAAACTATATAATCAGGATATATATGCACTGCATACATGAAAACTATTGCCATATGAAGCCAAAAAAGCCTCCAAAAGACTATTACCTGCTCAAAATACATTGCAATATAAACTGTAGTGAAATCTTGCCTTAAACTCCAGGGGGTCATAAGCAGAACAGACTTTCACTAGTCACAACAGATCAGTAACTTACCTTTTCACTATCCTCCTACTTCACCACCACAGCAGAAGATCCTCAGCAATACTGCTATTGGTTTTCTTTGCTACATTCTCACTTAAGTGAGCAGTATTTCATTTGATCTCCCAACTTTTCTCCTTTCATCCCCAAGTCCACAAACTGGGTTTTCTAGTGCTGGGAACCTGCCATCCTTTATGAACAGCCCAAAATGGCTGGAACTTTCCCACCACAAACTAAAATTTGTAACAATACTGTGAATGAACGAACAAATGCATGAATGAATGTACAAATTCTTTCATAAAGCAGGTATTTCTGTCTTCATTAACTACTCAGTCTTGATTGTTATCACAGAATCATGGAACAGCTTGGGTTGGAAGGGTCCTCAAAGCTCATCTGGTTCCAACCCACTGCCATGGGCAGGGACACCTTCCACTAGACCAGGTTGCTTAAAGCCCTGTCCAACCTGGCCTTGAACACTGCCAGGGGTGGAGCAGCCACAGCTTCTCTGGGCAACCCTCACAGGGAAGAATTTCTTCCTAATAGCTAATATAAATCTACCTTATATCAATTTAAAGCCATTCCCCCTTGTCCTACTACTATCTGCCCTTGTTAAAAGTCTCTCTTCAGCTTTCTTGTCAGCCCCTTTAGGTGCTGAAAGGCTGCTATAAGGATTTCCCTGGGGCCTTCTCTTCTTTAGGCAGAACAACCCCAGTTCTCTCAGCCTGTCTTCACTCCATGCAATTTCTTGGAAACACATACTCACTTTCTGTCTGAATTGCAGCAACTTGATCTGGATTTACAGAAAAAGGCAGGAAAGGTAGATTAGGAGGTGAAATATATTCTTTTGGACAACTAAGAGGATTTTGCTTGTTTTCATCAGCCTAGAGTCAAAAGACACAGCTGTAAGTACATAACCCACAATCCTGAACAGCTCTGTTAGACATATGCCCTGAAAGTGGTCTGACTGAAGAGGAGGGATGAATTTGAATTCTGCATGTAAGCTTTTTTATTCTGTTACCAGTACAAATGATTACTAAAATACAAACAGATGGACCTCTGCAAATAAAACCAGAACACTGAACACTTGTATCACAGAGAACATGCAGACAAAAACGTAGACTATGGCTAATTGTTCCTGTCCATGTCCGCAACCCCACAAGTCATTGACACTCCCATGCAAGACCAGGAATAACAGGCTAACATTAGTAAGACTGAGATAGTTATTGTATATGTAGTTGCTGTTAAATTATGACTAGAGGTATAACTTCTATTGATTTCATTGTTGAGAAATATAGTTATTTTTCTTTACCAAAAAGCAGCAGTGCATGAATTGACTTTTCTCATTACTCTCAGATCTACATTTGAGAATTTAATATTTCTAGTGAGTTAGCTCTCTTATAAAATATGTCTAGGTGGAGGACTATGTTTATTGCTCAATATTACTAAGAATATGTTACCTTGAAAAACATACCTGATTATCCAGTTTTTCACCAGGATCAACTATAGACTTGTTAGTTCTGTACTGCAACAAGCTAAAATTAAATCAAAGCAGCAAGTGAAAATTTGTGTAATTAATTCCCCCCTCCCCATTTTCTTTCATTTATCTTAAGTCTGGTTATGAATTAATATTATGCAGTGTTTTAGCAGAATCATTATTTACTAACCTTTGTTTTTGGCATGCATATTCTGTGGCTTGGTCTTCCACTATTTTAAGAATTCTAGCATCCTGTGTTCTGCCTTTTCTTAGTTTGATATCTTTTAAGTCATCATTATTATCCATGTTTGTTAGTTCTGTGACAGGATAATGATGATCAAAATATATAGATTACACTCATAAAATTCAAGATGTTTTGACTGTCAATGCCTGGGCTTTCCAACCTGTGTTAGAAATTCAGTGAATTGATCCAATAAATAATGTTATCTCTGGGGTTTGGAAATGGGTGAATAGCAGAAGAAAGAAATAAAGGGGAGAAAAAAATAAAAATTAAAAAAAAAAGGTGGTTTTGTTTGGAGAATTTCCATCTAATTAGTTGTGGTAACCAGTACAGGAAACATTAAGACAGATAAGGAAACCACTCAGTTATTTCACCTTCCCTAAACTAATTCCTTATCTAATGCTTTCTGCCTTCTAGAGACTGAAGATCCCCTACAGGCTGGAGCCAGCATAGAAAGGGAGAGCAAAATGTTTTGGATTTAAATGTTAATGAATGTTTTTTGCTTTAAAATATATACAATAAATATTTCAAAATAAAATTGCTGACAGACTTTACCTTTACTACTACAAAATCCTATATCCTTCGTTATTCAAAATAAAGTTATGGAAAACTTTACAGTTATACCTTTACATACATAGATTTGTGTATTAAGCGGTCTTATACATAATATCAGTTAATGTGATGATGGAGGGATAGAGCTATTTTTAACTGGTTATGATTGGAAACTGAAATTACTGATAATTCATCCATTAAAACCTTTTCTAATAAACTCTCCACACACATCTCAAAGCATGTAAGTCATTTAATTAATATTAGACAAATGCATCAACTATAGTAAAGTGTTTCCCTATATCAATACACAGTGACAAAGGACTTATCCAATTTAAAACTATAGCTCTTCAAAAAATGTTATGATTATTTTAAAAATCAGAACATTGTTCTGATAGCAGTATTGCAACCCATGCTTTAATTATAGATTTCTTAAAACTAAGCTTTGCTCTGCCAGTTTTCTAAACACATGCTTTAGCAAAAGGATGACAATAAACAGTTTTACCCTTTTGGTATTTGATGTGACTTTGGGGTGTTTGATTATTCTGGTCTTGTTCATTGCTGTGGTTTACATGAAGAATATGAGTGGTTCCTTTGGCTTCGTCATTCCACATAGGAGTGTTATGCTCTTTTTGATCTTGGCTGAGATGATTTTGCTGAGAGGTCCGTAATACCATATCACTCTTTCCAGACTCCAAATCATCTGCAGGATTTGACTGATTTGGTGTGAAGAGAGATCCATTGGATCCATTTTTATCTGCATAATAATTGATATTAGAAAACAGAAATGTTATTTTATTGTAAATATTAACCATAATATTTATTCTTCTCCTTCATTGTCCTCCTTCACTACATTGGTTAAACTTACCTTCTCTAAGCTGTATATGATTTTCTTGAATCCTGTTGTTATGGTCTTGCTTATTATTTGTGTACAAAACTGGAACAGGTTCTTTCTCACCCCATTTCACAGGACCGTGCACTTCTTTATTTTCTAGCTGATGACTGCTTTGTATGCTTTCTAAAACTTGTTTGCTTGTTTCAGGTTTTTGTTGGGGAAGACTGGATAATCCTGATTTATGATCAAGCCGATTAGCTTCTGCATTAAAGTGATGTCTTTGTTGAGTTGATGGTGATAACGGATAAACACCTTCAAAGAATTCCACTTCAGGTAATAAATATAATTCAGGATAAAGTGCCTAAAATATGCAGTATATTCATCAGACATGAGACTAAATGTACAATGTAAAAAGTTTCTGAAAATGATACCTTAAAAGTCATTCAATACATACGTAAGGTGAAGCAAAGGACTTCAGTTCCAGTTCTGTTTCTTGTTCTGCTTTCACCTTGGAAGGTAAAGTATGGAAGTGTAACCAATAAAATACTTTTTTATCAACAATGTTGCATATCAATGAATTTCTTTATTTTATCATCCTCTTTACATACTACATTTTTTCAGAACCAGCACTATCTATCTTCTGTAATGGCCTCATGGGGAGGAAGGAACACAGACTACTGTTTTCTGACATAGCACTGAAACTTTATTTTGTCTTTTTCAAAATCTCAAACCCACAAGAGTGCATGGATGTACTGAATATATTTTGCACTTCCTCTTATGGTTCAAGGAACCTGATCCAACAGTCACAGCAGAAGAAAGTCTTTGACTTTCTTTACCAGTAGTTGCTTCAAGATGAATCTGACTAGAAATGCTGACTCACATAATTTTCTCTATTCACCTAATACAATACTGCAAAATATTTAATGTATGTAGAAAACAATATCTGTACTATCTACTTATACTCCTCATATGATAGAAACACACTTTCAGATTTCAACAGTGTCCTAAAAACAAAGTCTAAGATAATCAATGTAAATTTATAAGATGCGCTGCAAAAAAAACCCCCAAAAAACAAAAACAAAACAAAACAAAACAAAACAAAAAAAAAAAAAGAAAAGAAAATAAATAAAATAAAATCTGTGTTTACATTTAAATAATGAAGTTGAACTAAACATGGTGCCTACTTTTATTCTCAGTAATGGCCAGGCAATGCCACTGTTAGAGACATGGGCTATATACAAGAAAAATGAGAGCAAATGAACGTAATGTTGGTTTACATTTCTTTTTCACTTAAAGACCCTTACTTGCAAGTTGGGTACAGCTCTTACTATTGCTTACATTGTTACTGTTGCGAAACAGAAGACTGGGGGGCAAGAAATCAGTCAACAAATATTTGGTCATGGAGATATGATTCAATGAGGTTACCATGACCCGAAAGAACAAATAAATCAGTTACCTGGTTTATTGCTTTCCACTCTGTTATAATGTTCAACATCAAGCAACAGTAAACACACCAACTTAAAATTATATGTCTAATTCATCACTAAAAATCTTCACTTGTATCTACCAATATCTTTAATTCTCTATTAAAGTAAAATATTTTATTAATTTGCTGACATTCTAAAAGAAGCTGGAAAATCTCTCCATTTATCTCAGAACTATCAGTGGGAAAGAAAATATACCATCTTCCCTATGGTCATCCAGTTTAAAAGACCTGAATTCTTTGAAGACATATGCACATTTTCAGATTCAGATTGTGTCCCAGTCTTTAAGTTTTTCCTTATGTTTTCCACCTATTTTTTGCATATTACTTAATATCTGTTCTAGTCTTCTGTGTAATTTTAGTGATAACTAAAAGAATGACACCAAATTTCCAGCTTGTAATTAATTTACAGGTCCATGAGAGACAGGTAAAATGAGAGGAGAAAGAAGTATTCTATACTTCCACACACAGACCTAAGTCTTTCTGTGTTACAAGAACAAACTTTCAGTTGAACTGATTTTCAAGGGTATTTAATCTTTAGCTATAGTTTGTAAGGTATAAATATACAGAGAATAATGTGAGGAATAGCTATGATTCAGAAATTTAGGGGGTTGATTACATGAATCTCAGGCTGTATTACTGGACTAATTAGTGGAACACATGTACATTCAGAGACTCATCTTTTAAAGGCTTTTGGGCAGGTCACAGCAGGAACCATTAGAGGAACTCTGACTTACTCAGCTTCCCTTGTAAATTCTTCAACTACCATCTTCCCAAACATGTACTGGTAATAATGACCTTAAGGGGAATTTTTTTAATGCAACAAGATTTGTCATATTTAATCCACTGACTTGTCAAAACTAACATGTTTTCACTGGATGGCAACTAATTACATATAATGGTTTAAAGAGTGTTTCTAATATACCTGTCCAGCTGCGCCTTTGTATTTGGAGAAGTAGATGTGTTCTTACAAGAACTCATGCTCTGGCATGTTTAAAAAAAAGAAATGCTAACAGTGCTGCTGAGGTTATCTCCTTTCTATGTATTTTGTTTGTCTAATCTGCAGGAATGAAACCTGTGGTTGACATTGTAAAACAAAAGAGCATTAAGGATAAAAAAAGTATTGACTTACCACTGCTAGTCTTTTCCCAATGCATTTTAAAAATTTGAATTTATCTGTAACTGCAGCTCCACCCAGGTACTCTCCAAGCTTCTCCCGTAGCACTCTTAATGTGATGTGAGGAGATACCCTAGAATGTTGTTATTGATTAATACATCTGTAAGATCAAATAATGATGGCTAGTTAGTAAGAGGGGGAAGATAATGCTATATATATACTGGCTTGCATGGACAGAATGACCAAAAATGGGAACTATGTCCTGGAACTGACTACTGTCCAACTACATATAGGCCAGAGAGTCTTGGTATGCTAGAGTCAGAACATCATATCAGGTTATGGTAGACCGTATTACAAAGGCTGTCATGACATTAACTAGCAATATTCTTATTTTAGGAACCCCATAAAAAGGGATAATATGGAAGTAGCTGAAATTTGAAAACTACTCCTTCAGAATGCTCTTGCTCATCCGCAGATGAGAACAGAAACATTAGAAACTACAATCATGCATTTCCATATAGGTGATGATGTTTCATGGGGCCAGTCTAGGACTGTAGAACATACCCCTTCAAGCACTAAGGGCTAGAGAAGACTACATTACCACTTTAAGTAGCAGGCACAGTTCTTTAATTTTGTCTTCTCCAACACAAATTTGTAGTTGGGTGTGTGCATGTGTACATGCAAATGCATTTTAAATCAAAACCAAACACTGCAGTGTGAACATTTCCACCATAGTTTGAGGATGAAAGAGCTGATGCAAATATGAATTGCATCATTTAATGTACTACTGGAAACCATGCAAATATTAAAGTAATGAGCTCAGTATAAAAATGACTGTAGAATAAAAAGCTCCACAGGATAAAACCAAATGTGCAAGAGTCACACAAAAGCTCTCTAGGATATCAGAAGCAATTCTAATTGCTCCTGACATAAACTAGGGAACAAATTCAGGCCTGAGACTGTCAATCACCCATGCTGATTGTTAGTATAATACCTAGGCATGGTTTTGGCTCAGACAACTGTCACTCTTCAAGCAATGCACAGATGTAGCTTGGGGGAGAGCACATGCCATTCTCACTAAACTGTATGGACAAGAACATGCCATCCCTTCAACTTAGGTCTTCAACTTTAACCTGTTAGGGTTTGTTTCCACTTTCAAACAAACCTCTTTGCTTTCATTTCACACCCTATGTATGTAAAACCACCACCAGTTTCATATCATAAACATTTTCGTATCATAACATGAACATTCATACTTGAATGGGCTACAATGCTTCCCTTGCATGATTTAAAACACCTTGGACTTAGAGCATCCCCCCAAGTTGATAAATCTGCCTTGTAGCACAGGCATGCAGCAGAGGAGACCAAAGTTTGCAGAGAGGACACATTGAGGCCACACTGCTCAGTGCCTCCCTCTACATTTAGCTCCTGTTTATTTCTTCTCCAGCCATTTTTTGTCCACACTTGCTGCAGATATTAGCCCTTATGTCATTTATTTCAAACGTATAAAGAAATAGGTGATAGATACATAATTCAATACCCCCACTTCCAGGCTCTTATGTGAGACTACATAAGATCTGTAATTCAAGTATCTCTCATGCACTATCCTTTCTTCAAGCTGCTGTCTCAGAGAAGACATACTCCTTCAATGGTCTTCCAAAACCCAATAAGTGCAAGCTCTTTCAGAGGCAATTCTATCACTGCACATCCTTCATTGATAATGTCTGTCCAAAACAGCAAGGAAATCTTTATCTAAGTTTTTATGAAGTGCAGGGAAAACATCTAAGTAATTACAGTTACCCTGTGAGAAGACTATCTAGGTACATAGAACCTCAGATATAGGACAGCAATTTATCTGCAAATTATTTGCCTGTGCAACCACTAGGAGCGTATTATGATATATTTCTTATTCTCTGCCACTGGCTAGCAGAAGACTAGTCACATCCAAGTCCTTTGCTTCAGGGTGTTCCTTTAAAGATAATGCAAACTAGAGTTCATTGCAGCCATCTCATCTAGAAACAGCAAACGTATGGCTTCTGTGGTGAGGAATGAGGAATAAATAAAAGATCACAGAGGCTGTTCATGGGAACAAGAGCTCAGGGCCATAGACAATTACACACTTAATACTTCCCTCTAATTTCATAGTTAATGGAAGTAGCCTGTACTTAGACCTAGGAATCCTTTGTTAAGCTGACTCAGACAGTACTAGGATTGTCAAGCTGACTGGACGCTGCTATCAACAATGTCCAAACAGCATATGTACCATCAAGCCTGCTCCCTCCCCCTTTCCATAGTAAGTTTTTTTAAATAATTTTGGTTTTAAAGACAGTGATACACTGGCCAGGTGCTCGTTATTGCTAACGCAATGTACTGCAGCATTGCACAGTATCCATAGAATAATTAATTAGCAATTATTTAAAACTCATTAGAAAGCAACAAATACCCCATCAGATATAAACCCACTGAAATCAATAAGAATCCTAATTTAAGTTGACGCCTCAGAATTGAGCCTCAGGGAAATAAATTTACACTAGAGAACAGAGGGCAGTGACAGATGTGCAATCATATGAAATGATTGGAAGTTACCACTCCAGCTGTAGGCATTTTGCACCTCTGCTGGAGACTAGAACAGCAAGCAAAACGGATATATACACTTATTTCCTCTGGTTTTGAGCAGCCTTTCAACAAAAGAAGCTGTGAGAATTAATACATTCTGCCCTACATGCTCATACCTGAGTGCTGTCAATCTTTTCAGCTACACAGTATATTAAGTGGACAATACAACTCTAATTTAAAGTAGTTAAAACCCATATTCCCTGCAGTTTAAGCTAAATTGTCAGGTTTTGCTCAAAAGCAGACAAGGTGCATGTAAAAGCTCCACTTCAATACTCATCTTTACATTATTTGATTTTCCTACAACATCTTACCACACTAAATACACACTAAATTTGTGAGTAAAGTGTTTAGGGGTATAAAACAAACTTTCAAAGCTGTGAAAAATTACAACTGCAGCTCTTTGTGCCAAGTTTGGGCCTAGGACCTGGGGTATTCTTTCACTAATTCCTCTAAACAGCTACTTGAAAGCACACATGGCACATGGTGTTGTGCACAATCTTTCAGAAATATTATTGAAGAAGAAAGAAGATGTGCTGGTAGATGTGCTGGTAGTTGCATGGGATGTGATGCTTCCTCTTGAGAAACATCGTTCAAGCTTTTTATCTGGACTGAGAGAGCTCAGATCATCATATCCCTGTTCCTGGAAATTGATGGGATATCCTATCTTCATCAAGCCACTCTGTCTTCAGGCTGGTCCATACCCCAAAAGAACTCAAGACTTTGATAAGCAGGCTCAAGTAGCCAGAAAGAATGTAAGAGCGTGATTTAACAGCATAAATTATTCTGCAGAAATACTAGCACTGCTCTGGAAGTACGTTTCAATGGTTTACACCAAGGGCTGCAATGGAGCTAAGCCTGAAGCAAATCCAAATAAACCTAACACTAGTCATGGGCATCATTTGCCCTCCAGAAATTATTAAAGAACAAGTCTCTTCTGACAGATGTAATAGTGCTTCACAGAGCAACAGCTCAAGTAAATTATTAAAGGACAATGTAAAGGACCTACCATGTACATGAAGCCTAAGACTATACTCACCTTATAAACCCGGCTGAGATGAATTTGCTAGTAAGAGCTACAGGAACTGTATTCAGCTTGAAGTTCCACACTTCTTCTGGGACATAAAAAACATGGAAGTCCACCAACTAAATAAAGAACATATAATCATAACTGTAGATGTATTATAACCCTCTTATTTTGCCTTGTTTTGCTTAGGTGGACTTTCAATCTCTGGAAGCAGGAATGGTGTCTTTGATGGACTAGAAGAGTGAGCATCCATTTGACAGCGATGACTAAATAGTGAGAACAGCAATGAGTAGAGCAGTTTGTGACTGAATGATAGCTGACAACATCAAAATAAGTCACATTAGAAATGCTCAACCCTGGAAATCAGAGAAAAGAGAGCCTGTGCTACTGCTGTATGTCACTATGACAGCAATGGACAGAGCTTACCAAAACCACTTGATACTCTGGAGTGTGTCCTGGTTACATAAATACTTCCGCTGAAATCCTGCCTTTGTTCTTCTCATAAATAATGCAAAGTCCTGAAAGCTGGATCCAAATAGCACCACAACTTGACCTTGCCAGAAGAAAAAGAATTCAAAATATTTCTGGCAGGTCTTAATAATATTAGTTACCTTGGAAGCACAGCAATGCCCCTGGTAATGGCTGCAAAAAGAGAAACTAAGCACGCCCTGAGCAAGGCTCATTTAGACTGCGTTCAAACCTGTGGCAGTCGTGGGACTGTTAATGTCCAGATCTTGATATTTTTACTGAAAATTAGATGGCACTGATAAGGATGAAACATTTCCTATAACTAGAAGCCATGCAAATAAGCTGCATTATATATTCCAGCTATCGTTATTAAACTTAACTAGAAAATTAGAAAATGTTACTAAATGTACTAGAAAATAATAATTTCTATATATGCTATATTAAGAGCACTTTTTTTTCCCCCTCTCAGGTCTCCTAGAAATGGAGCAGTGTCACTGCTTGGAATATTTTATATTTTTAAATGTGAAATCAAAAAACACTTCATGGAAAAGTACAGAAACTCTCACCTGTGATGTTTGAGGTCTCCTTTGACTGAACGACATGTTGCTCCCTGCACTTGATCACAGCAAATGACAGGTGGGCTTTATAATTTTGATTTAAACATTCCTTAAGAATGAGTTTCATGATTAAGTATGTTACAAGAGCAGTTACTCCATTAATATCCTTTATTTTCCCTTACTGTTCTTCTTCCCATTTATGAAAATGAGAAAGTAGTTTCTGTGCTGAAACAGAAAGTTCCAGCTAACTGCAGACAAACAAGACTCAACCACACCTTCTACACAATGAGCATCACCTAAGTAACCAGAGGAATTGCTAATCACAGCCCTGCAGCTCCCAGAGATCTGCGCTGGAGTGTTTTCTCTTACCATTTTCTCCCGTTTCATAAAGACTCTTTGATTGCATATAGTTTTCTACACATTGTACTGCTTTCCTAAAGACACAGCCCTAAATCCCCACAAAATGGGATTCTTGCAGGATCTGGATTTATCTCTGATAAAGGGACAATTACTGTGAACTGCAGCCAAGCCACATGCACAGCATATTGTGCTGGCCAAACACAGTATTCCAAGCAAACCTGACTGTTCTGGGTGACCATGCTAGAAAAATCCTTTCATAAACTATAAACCATGGTTCTGCCTTAACCTTGTTATGAGTTTCCTCACTTTGGAGGCTCTTCCAGCACCTCAGAGGTTACAAACAGCCTGATTTTCAGCCTGCTGAATGCCTCACTGTTCTCCTGATCAGCTTGCAGCTCTCCCAAATACTCCTGCTATTTCCAATTCACCTTTCCTTGGGCGCATGTGACCAGACCTTCCAGACAACCTTCCAAGTCTCACCCTGGCTCCATGAGGTGGAAATAAGATTTCCTCGTGTCAGCAGAAAGCACCTGCTTACAAAGGCCTTTACTCGCCCCTTCACAAGTACACCACACAAGCTCTCACCAACACCCTCGCTGTAACATCCCATCTCTTCCCCAGTTATTCCCAACCAAGACACAGCAGGTTACAGCACAAGTTCCTCCCATTAGTCCCTATATACACGCACATTGCTGCACTTTGCATGACAACATGTTTTGCCCCCTGCCATTAGCCCAGGCTTCACCGTCACTCCTGGGCAGATTCTGTGGTGAACACCCTTCACCTCTAGACTGCTGTCAAGACCCGAACATGCTGACAGGAGCAAAGTTGGGCACTTCATTGCATCGCACAATCAGCTCCAAGCTAGTAACTCACTGGGTATTATCACCAAGATTTTCCACCTTGGTCTGAACAGTCCTATTGTAAATCCACTTTACAGATACGTGGGGAAGGAGATGTTCCACTTCCGTGTTTCCAGGCGGTGCCCCTCCCGGGCACACGGAGCCCGCCCCGAGCAGCCGCTGCCCACAGGGCGTCACACCCGCTCGCCAGCGGTCCCGCAGCGCCCCCCGCGGCCGCGGTTCCGCCCGCCCTGGGCGCGGCGGCGGTTGCGCAGGCGCCGCGGGGCCGGAGAGTTTGGGACGCGCCGGGAAGTTGTGCTGGGAGTGCGGGCGCTGCCGCTCCACCATGTCGGGCTCCTCCAACGTGGCGGCCATGAAGAAGGTGGTGCAGCAGCTGCGCCTGGAGGCCAGCGTGACTCGCGTTAAGGTGAGAAGCGGAGCTGGGACGGGGCGGACGTGCCGCCATTACACCGCCGCTGGGACGCGCCCTACGGCGGTCCTCGGAGGCGGCCGGGCTGCCCGGCGGGGCAGGGGCTGGGCAGGGTCGGGACCGCCTGCCCCCACCTACCTCACCCCATCAGAGGCTATAACCTGCGGCTCGGTCGGGCCGAGCAGAGGCCCGGGGCGGCTGCGTAGCCGCCTCTCCTACTGCTGCCACCGCCCCGGAGCTCGGCCCGTGCGGGGCCCGCCTCGCCCTCTCGCTTCCTGCAGGCTCTCGGGTACCCGGAGGCCGGTGTCCGGCCGAAGCGCTCCTCGGGATGGCGGCTGTGCCCTTCCCTTGAATTTCCTTTTTCTGAGAAGCGTCTTCTTCCATCATCCTCCGGTGGAAAGGGCCGCTAGAGTGGGGTTCACAACAGGTTGCCCGGCTAGCCTGGCACCGTAAAATGGAGACTTCGCTGCAAAACGTACTGAGTACATCTAACTCGTGCGGTTTGGGGTTGAGACGGGACCCTACCAAATTAAGAGAAGCTCTGGGCAAACTGCAAGTACAAGATACCAGTGAAGACGCTACTTTCTGAAACTTTGATCCGTATTTTTTACAAGTTCAGAGTCACAGTAAAGAATGACAGAGTTCTTCACTGCCTTGTCTTTAGATACCACCTTCCAAAACCACTATCTCATCATTAGGATGGCTTTCCAGTGGAAGATAAACTAGCAGTTCAGTCAAGTAGAGCATCTTAAACTGTAGGCTGTATTTTTACAGGATTTATGTTAGTACAAGGATCTTCATATATTTAACAAAGCCATCCCCAAGATGTTGCTCATCTTTCATTCTTCAGGCTTAAAAGTTTAATGTGAAGATTTTCCAAGTTCTTACTCTATTACTGTGCAAATTCTTAAACCAAAAAAATTATGATGGAAGCATTGTATAAAATCTAAACAAGCTGTACTGCAAAATGATTTATCAGTATTCTTTACTTCATGATATAGTTACATCCTCAGTAACAAGTGGTCACTGAATTCTAATGCCAACTTTCATTATGACTAGGTTTCCCAGGCTGCAGCAGACTTGAAGCAGTTCTGCCTCCAAAATGCACAACATGATCCCCTACTGACAGGAGTATCATCGAGTACAAACCCATTCAGACCCCAGAAAGTTTGCTCATTTTTGTAATTACATGAACTACTTTGGTATCTTTCAGTGGTAAGTTCTTGAATTACTATTCATAAACGGTTCTGTCTTTAAAAACAGCTGGCTTTAATTGAATGAGACTGCCTGTATTAAAAGTATTCAGAAGAGACATCTGACTTCTGCTGCTGGTATTGGTCTAGATCCCCATTTTGTGCCCCTCCTCCCCTATTCTGATCGTAGTTCTGTACTGGACTGGACACATGTTGTTCGTAAGTATTATGAGCAGCATTTATGTTGCAGGGCTTCTACCTGTCTCTGTTGCTGCAGCATAGTAGTGGGGCCAGCTACTACTGTTAGGACTAACCTGGTTGTACAGCAATTCTGCTGTATTTTCCTTCTGTGTAAGGGTGTTACTTCCCTTTTTGCACGTAGGATTACTCACCTGACAGCATACATGGTGAATCCTGATTGTGACAGATAAAGCAGACTTTCGTTCTTAAAACTTTTAAAGAGCCCTATCAAAGATGAGTGGTAGCCTCAAAGAGCACTGTCCCCTTACAGGACATGCCCTCTAAGCCACAAGAAAAAAAGGATTTGGTCAAGGCCCATACTCCACTCATACAAGGTACTACATGGCTAGCAAGTTTAAGTAAGTGGAAACAGTTGAATACTCATTCGGATTTTCATTCCATAACTTTTGTAACTTCAGTAGCAATACTGCTATCACTATGAAGACTACTCATCTGGCATTCCTTGGAAATCCTGATTAGATTTTAGACTAACCTTTAGAAAGGTGAGTTGTAGATTGACAGTAGTCTCACTGAAACTCAAAATAATTTTCTATTTTGCCCTCAGCAAATGCATGATAATTTGACCATGTCCCCTCCTCCCCACTGCGGCTTGATTTGGATCTGTTGGTGGTGAGGGCATATATGTTATTTCAAAGCATCCAATATGCAGTGAACCGTAGTGCACAATCCTTACACATCTTGTAGTGAGTCTTAACCTTAAAGAATTCTGGTTTTGTAGCTGACTTACATCACCAAAATAATTGTAATTTGCTAGATTTGTATTGTGTTATTTAGGCAGCTTTATGAACAGTGACCACACTCAGACTGGGTTGTTGGAATTGTTCTTTAAAACTGTTTTCCCCTCAAGCAGACTGTAGAAAACTTCCAAAAAGTTTGTGTATAAACAAGGTGGTTTGTGCTAATAATAACAGTATAGAGATTGATGCTTAACTATATAGCAAACAAAACAACCTCCCCCATTGTTTTGAGCAATGAATTACAGCAGTGTAACTGAAGTGCGATTTAAGAGTTCTTGCAGCTTTTAAAGTTATTTTTATTGTGAATTTTATCAACTATTCTTATTTAAAAGATTTTATTCTTGGGCACTGACTTGTGTTCACACTACTGTAGCTTCAACCCCAAGCAGTAATTCAAGGAAGAAATCAGATCATGTGTAAGCATTATAAACTGCTAACCTATAAAAAGACAAACTTTACTTTTACCAGTGACACATACTTGCCCACTGAGGTTTGCCAAGGTCTAGTAATTCCTGGGTGTGGATGTCAGGAAATAACATTTCCTCTATCTTGCACACACAGGGCATAAAAGGCTTAATATTTTCAACTACAGGCTGTATCTTCCGTCTTTCTGAATTTGGAGTGGAACACTTCAGCTGAAGTTACAGGCAAAAGTCGTAACAGCAGCTTAAGTTACACTACCTATATGGAAAATGTCTTTCACTTTATCTCTTGCAAGCATATCCTCAAAATAGGCAATTTCTTAGTTGTAATCCTGGTGTTTTCACAATGAACCCATGGAGTTCATGTTTACAGTTAGTACCACCTCTGTGGAGTGAAAAGTGTTAATTTGTTAGTTACAGACTTCGCTTGCTTTTCAAAGGCAAAGTAGATGCCTGGCATTTCCATAGGTGTCAAGTGATGTGGAACAACTTTTTCTGTCCTCCCACTTTTCAGTTCTTTTCCAACAGCTTTGATTATTGTTTTGTGCCCTTGGGCTTCATGGTTTTAAAAGTTTATTTTATAAACCAATAGTAGTTTCATAAGACAGCTGTGGAAAAAAAGAGGATTTTGGTTTTCCTAAATAGCAGTACATGGCATACTGTGAAGATGCATGTTCTTAGAGTTACTTTATTTAGAACTGATACTTTTCTAACTACATTTTGTTTTTTATTTTCAGATCTTTTAGCATCTTCTCCTAGCTGCTGATGTGTGTATGAGCAGAGTGCCTCAAGGAGTAGCCTGGTTTGAAGTCTGTACAAAAAGCTTAGCTTTCATGTGCCAAATCTAACTGTAAAGTTGCTACTGTCGTCAAACTTCTTACCATCTACCTCTCCAAATGAACTGTATGCTAGTAAAATACTTCTGTTTCGTAAGGGAATCAGTTTTATATGCCAAGCAAAAAATAAAAGTGTCTTGACTTAGTCTGATCTTGAAATTACTGTAAAAAGTTAACACCTGGCTATGTTGACACCTCACCAGGTACTGCATCACTACAGCAGCTAGGGAGTATACGGAGTCTGTCTTTACATATTCCATGCTACTGCAAGTTTTACTGGGGTCTACAGAACAATGAGTATTCATCAGTACTATACTCAGAAGCATAATAGAAAAATAAAAAGAATGGCTGTTTATAATTCAACTATACAGCCTGTCCTATATCATAGACAAGACAGAGTAACTTTATCTTGAACAGCAGTTCTACCCTAATAGATGACTTACTTACTCTATGAGCCATCTGATTCTTTAGATATGAAAAAGCTCTTACTATAGCTGCATACAAAAAGGCAATTCAAACAAAACATCTTTTTAGCTGCCAGTGAACGTGTAAAACCTAAGGCAGAACAATATTCTGCCGATAATACCAACTCGAGTATAGCTGTGAGGCTGAAGAACCATATTTAAGGTTTTAGTGGGAAAAATCCTGCTGAGAGACCTGACTGTTCAACTGAGCAGCATTTTTAGATGAGACTGCTTTATGGCCTTATGAATTCTTTCCCAGTGTTACTTCTTTTCAACTGCTTTGGGTATACACCTCTTCTAAATAGGACATGTACAGAAGAGATACCTTTAAGAGTCAAATGTATTTTTGTAAGTTTAGCAACATAGCTGTCTTACGCAAGATGTTCATGAAATAAAATACCACAGACTTCCTCGGTCAGTGCTGGATTGCATACAACCTCCTCTGTTCTCTAGATAGGAGACTATTTTTGGAAAACTATCACCATACTGTAAGTCAGAAAGAGGTTTAAAATATTTCTGTCTTACCTCATTAATGAAAGACATCAGGGTTTAGCTGCTGAAGAGAAAAAATAAAAAGCTGTGTAACAAATATTTTATTTTGAGAATATCTTTAAACAAAATATTTACTGTCTTTGATGTTACAAAGTGTAATCTATCTCTACAGCACAGCAGCAGTCATGGCACGTCTTCAGTGATAGTTAAATTACAGGCTGCTTTGACACTGCCATAGTTTTCCCTTCTAAACTGGAAAAGAGTCACTGTCCTCGTCATGTTGGATTAGCTACAAACATAGGAAGAAAGATGCATCCTACTTGATGTGCTCCTGTAGAGTTTTAATGTTTGCATCCGCAGACAGATACTGTTCAATATCATTATCATTCATTAGAGTCTCGGATAATCCGTAGTTCGAAGCAGTTGTTGTATTTCTGGCCACCAGTAATTGGCAGATAGCTGTCCCTTATAAGTGAAATTTTCTTCTACTTGTGTCCATTTCTCGTCGCTGAAATTCAAAAGAAAAGTTACCAACCAGCAAATTGATGCAACAGGATACAAACAAGGATGACCACTCCAGTTTATGATGGGGTAGGCAGTGAAATCTGTCACAGTTACACTATAGTTGATCGAATCTTTATAGTCACCTTTTCAAGATTAACGAGGGAGAAGAATTAGGAGATTAATGGATTAGAACTAACAAACATGCAGCAGTTCTCTGTCCATTACAGTAGACAAAGTGTCTTTAAAACAAACAAGCTTATCCATTTCAGGGACTACACCAGGAGTATTAGCTTCTGATATAGCTTGGACACTCACTTCTAAGTTTTGCCCATCAACTGTTAATTCCATGGTAGAAATTACTGGCAAAGTAATTTATCATTGCCTAGAGTAATACTTCCATTTCTTGAAGATGTACAGATGTCAGTGTTAATTTCCACTCACTATGAAGAAGTGACACTTAGTAAGTAGCTTAATCATTTTTACATTATGATTCCTATACTCACCTTGCACAAAACCAGCTCTAGTTAAGTTTACCAGGCTTCCAGTAATAGCTTATACCAGGGAGCATTTGCTTATATGGTGTATGTTAAAAAAATTGCACTCTGCAAATAAGTAGTCATGGTACATTGATAGTCATCATCTTTGCTATTTTTATCTTTGACTTGCAGTATAGCAGAATGCTTCTACTTTGCATATTTCTCAAAAATACCTCTAAATATTTCAGCTAAACACATACTGAGAACTGTATTTATACTGCTTTTTTAGGCTAAGATTTGTGGTTACATTTCATGTCAGATTTAGCCTCCCTCCTCAAGCAGGACTATTTCACTACTTAGACATACCTTATGAATCCATTCATATTCACCAAATTTGGAATCAAAGGTTCCTTTTTGAAGAGACCTCAGCTTTAATGTAAAACGCGGCCCAAGTTCTTGAATTCCTACTTTCTTCTCACTCTTGAAGATATATCTTGGGGAAGAAAATAAAATAAAATTAAGAAGCAAGTTATGAGAACATTTGCACAGAGAAGCTGTGGCTGCCCCATCCCTGGCAGTGTTCAAGGCCCAGTTGGACAGGGCTTGGAGCAACCTGGTCCAGTGGAAGATGTCCCTGCCTGTGGCAGGATGTTGGAACTAGATAAGCTTTAAGGTCCATTCCAACCCAAACCATTCTGTGAATCGATATCTATGAGCATTCTCATTTGTGAGTTTTGTGGAAAGCATCACCTGTGGAATCTGAAAAAGATGTAGTCTCTCTGGTTGTGAAATGTAGCTACTTGTCTTCCAATGAACTGAGGATCATGGGGGAAGAGAGAGGCAAACATGCGACCAATAGAATGGCCAAGTCGTGTTGTAAAATTATTCAGGATTACTTCAGGTACGTGTTCTGTGGGCTCTTTCCCTTTTCGCTGAAATGAAAGTAACAGGTAAGAATGCAAAGAACAGGTCAAATACAAAAGGACTGTAATATATTATCAAAAAGGAATTTGAAATAAAAGGGGAAAGACAACCACAGCCAGCCCACCCTCTCACAACAGGGCTAATGTTATTAAGGCATGTTATTACATGCCTCAAACACAACTGAATTTCATATACAAGTAAAGGTACAACTAATAACATAAGGATCTTTGGTTCAACAATGTAAATTGAATGAAAAAGCACAAACAAATAATCTTACATTTCCTCTCTCCTGCACCTATTTCCACTCATGGCAGCACCCATTACAGCAAATAATGCTCTCTACCTACCACAGGACTCTTCTCTGTACTAAAGCCAACTAAGAGTATATACGATTTTTATTAAAGAAGAACAGATGAAGTTTAAAAATTACTTATTTCAAAAGAGAAAAAACATTTTACTGTGAATTATTTAGGGCTAAGTAAGCAATACTTACTACAGAAGAGGTAACAAGGCTGTAAGAGTAAGAAAAACTACGTTTTCTTCATGGTTAGGAACTACATCTATTAAAATCTTTTATCCTTTTGTATACTTTTTATACACATCCCCTATTTGTGTATATAGTATACATTGGGTATTCCCTATTGATGCAAGGTTATCAGCTGCTATTTATTTGCACGACTGTAGGAATACTTGGCCACCAGTTAAGGAAATTCAGCAAATAACTATGCAAATGGAAGATATTTTGCTTATGGAAGTAGACTATAGTAGTCCTTGGCCTCCTGTCAGTTTATGAAAAAACACCTTTACAAGATCAGCTAAATGGTACAACAGTGCAGGTTTGACAGTTCAAATAGACTGAAGCCATTTATTATTAAACAACAAACTACCCTTTTTTTTTTTTTTTTTTTAAGTTTTGTTGGAGTCTCACCTTTATTTCTTTACGCAACCGGACACTACTCATTCTAAAATGAGCGGTTGGGCCATCAGGCAGATGACTTAAAACAAGACCGTCTGTTCACTCAGTTAAAAAAAAGAAGGCTGGTAAAATTCAACATGTAATTTATAGAAAAGCATTATCTGCAAAATGCAGTATTAAAGTACATCCATAATTTATGCCTGATTTACAAGGTTTCATTGTATTTTTGAACATAGTTCCATAAACTAGCTAGCTCTTGTTCTGAAGGATGTCTATTACATTTTGTTTCAGTAGCTAACCAGTTACCTTTTATCGCTTCTTCACTTATCAATTACTAATGTTTTATCTAGTCAGCAAAACTAAAGGGAATTTCCTGGTCAGAAAAACTTGTTAATGAAACTGTTAAATTTATCCATGCATTACAAACTAAACTAAGAAAGCCAATACAATTTAATAATTTCACATTCCATTAGCCGTCAGATACTCAAGTTGGCACAGTGATTTATAACTGTAGTTACACTGTAAGCTGCACAGTGAAGAGAAAAAAAACAGAATAAAGTAGACCTTTGATACACACCACAGAATTATTTTCCTTCCCTAACAGGCCCAGGGCTAATATATCTATTTTAATAAATACACAAAGGATACTCGGTATTTTGCGATCTTCATTAATGACGATTAAATCTGTGAAGTCCCTTGCAATACACTGTGGAATAATTCTTTTCAAAGCCAGTCCTCTTCGATAGTAGACATGGGAGTTAGGTATAACAGAAGAAAGTTGTTCACAGAATCTCACTGTTCTCTGCAAAACAGATGAGTTAAATTACAATGTGGTAATTAGAGCAGCAAATACAAGTATTAGGAGAATGTAGGGTTGCTTGTTCCAACTGCCCTGCTGATGGTATGTTACCAGTTTCTCTATAAATACATGAGGACAAGCTATTAAGTTACTTCATTCAGTCAGTGGAAAAGAAAATTACTTGTAATTAGGACTGCAGCACACCAAGGATGTTTCTGCGTTTTTTTTAAGGATTTTTTTTTCCTTCCTTCATCACAGTAAAGCAGGAAAATCCCAAAAGCAAAAAGTCACAACATTTCAAAATACAATATATTTATTACATCAGGTAGTAATGTCTGACTTTCCAGATAAACTATTGGAGGTGTCCTTTTCCTATTTTTAAAACCACTTCTTTTATGGTTCTCACTAAAGTCAGTAATGTTCCCAATTAGTTACTGCAGGTAATTTGCATACAAAAACATATGCATGAGGCTTCGATTTTGTTATGATGGAACAAGCAGTTCTAGAGAAACTAATAGATTACATACATATACAACGTTATTGATAGTCACTACATAAACAGCAGAAAAGAGTCCATGTAAAAGCTAATATTTTAAAACTCTCATTTGCCAATCATAGGATGAAAACCTTGACATCTTATAACCAACTAATTGCTGGGAATGATCCAGGTAAAAGTTACATACCCCACGAGGTCTGTCTGATGTTGTAATAAGAATTTTTGGAACTGTCTGTCTGTTGAAGTATGGTGCAAATTCATCAGTTGCTTCATCAAAAGCAACCTGGAAGAACCAAAGTCTTGTTAATAGACCATATGTGAAATAATTGAAGAGCAATTTTTCAATATGATCTAAATTCTGATGAAACTGAATTTAGTTAAGAAAAAATTCAATTCTTGAAATCTACCCTATAATTAATCATCACAAGGCATGTGGGTTTTGCATTTCTAAGAACCTAATGTGATAAACACTGGCAGGTTATACTATCAATAACAGTAATGCAAAAGGCAATTATCTCATACAGATAATGAAAGAATGACATCACCTCTTAAGTGAACCTAGCACATGTAAAAAGTAATCTATCAACACCTTAATGGGACAGTGGTGAACCTTAAGTTTCATCAATCCATTTTATGACCCTTCTTGGAAAGCAAACAAAACAACCACCCCAAACAACGCTTAACTTAACAGCCCATGCAGAAATTAAGCAGTTACCTCTTCATCATTGGGATCTACAGTTGTTTCATCATACACTCTCTGATTTTCAATAGTCTTTGGTATGGCTTTTGGAGGGGCCTAAAATAAGCAAGTTCATTAACACATTCATGTGATTTTTAAGTGTACTGCAAAAAATGCATACTGCCATGATACAGTGTACATTTCTACACAGAACTAACTATTATTTATTATATGTCAGCTTTTAAAAAACAAGTTGCAATATCACCTCGGTTAAAAATAGGCACAAGTATTGGGACACCAGAGAGCATCACACGGAGGAGTATTGCTACCACAGTAACACTGCTTGATTTCAGTCAAATTAAGAAACAGGCTTCCAACACAAAAAAGGTGAACTTCTTATCCACTTCTCTTCTGTGGAAGAAAAAAGCCCTGCTTTTCAACAGCAATGCATTTTAGCCTTGGCATCTACAACTGAACAACTAAAGGCTATAATGTTTACCCCATTTACTTGCACTGCTCTTAGGAAATTATGATAATACAGGAACTCACAGCTAACTGTCAACTGTCAAAACACTTTTGAAGTAGTTCAGTAAAAGAAGCAAACACCTTTTTTGTGGGTAGGCTTGGAAACAACTCGACAACTGGTCTGGGGAGGGTTTGGCCAGATCTGATTGCTTTAATTTATATAAAAATTACTTACTAGAATATAATTCTTAACAACACCAACACAGTACCATAGCAATTACATTGGCCAGAAATTACCTTTCAGGAAAGGCCTGCTTTTGTGCCCTTATTAGTCTGAAACTCACCCTGCCCGCCCACATTATCATTATGCACAGTACCAACGACATTCCCAAGCTCAGCTGTTTGATACCTCCACTACACAGCACAGTGCCGCTGAAGGCTACCGCAGCCAGCAGGCACTGAGACCACTTCTCCATTGGAGCCTGTGGAGGCACCGTCTGACTCTGGAAACTGAAGAGCCCCAGCACAAGGCTGAGATGAAGAATTAACACAGAGGCGAGCTGCCCCCCACCTGCGCGGAGCACCACGCCGCTGCGGCGGGGCGGCCTCACCACGACGCGGGACCCGGAGCCCTTACTTTGTCTCCGAGGGCTTCTCGCTCTTTCCTCCGCTTCCTCTTGGCGGCGAGTTTCTCCTAATGAGAGAGGGAGGGCGGTCCGTTAGCCAGACCCGGCCGGGCACCCCCCGCCCAGCCGCCACGGCCGCCCCTCCTCCCCCCACCTTCCTCTGCTGCTGCTTCCATCGAAGGAACATGAAGTGCCGCCGCTGCTTGTTCTTGATTTCGGACACGCTGAAAGTTGGCGGGAAGAGAACCCGCGCCGGGCCCGATGACCCGCCATCCCCGGACACCGCGCCGCCGCCATCACCCGCCATGCCACCCCTCACCTCCGTCCCGCCCGCCAGGAGAGCCCGTCTGCGCCTGCGCGGGCGCCGCTGGCCGGAAGGCTGCTTCTGCGCATGCGCGGAAGGGGCGGCCCGGCTGGCGGCGGGCGCGGGTGGGGAGACCCTCTGCGTGCCTCGGGGCGGCCGCCGCTAGCCCTGAGGGGACTGCGCTCTCTTTTACCGCACTGCGTCGTGTTTCGGGCTCCGTGCGCGCAGGAGGTGCGGCTAGGCCTCGCTGGCGGTCGTAGAGGAGTCCCAGAGGGGCCCAGCCCCGTCTCTCGCTGGCGGCGGCGCGGGGCGGCGGCTCTCTCCGCCCTCCGCGGCGGGCTGAGGTGCTTGCCCAGCCTGTTGCTTCGCCGCGGCTACCCTCGAAATGGCTGAGCTGGTTGCTCAGCAGGGAGCAAACCTGGAGATAAGACTGGGGGGTTGAAAAGAAATCATTACTGAAGTGTAACTTATAATCAGGGGTAACAATATGAAGCTTTGAACAAACATGACACACCGGCAGATTTACATAAACGATAGTAAAAGCATGATGACCCAGTAGTGTTTTCCCATGAGCGCAATTTTCACATCTAGACGTTTATTTGCTCACAGTGGGTTAAGCTGTGCGAAGCATCTGTTTGAAAGGAGCCGCGGGGGGTTTTGATGGTGATGCTCCTGAAAATCGTTTTAATTCCATTAAAGCCTGTTAAAATTTAGGTGAAAATGAAAGAACCCCTACAACTAATGAAAGTGATTTAATTCAAGTAAAGCTAGAAATTAGTTTTTCTGTTCCTGATCTGATGTTCCAGCTTAGAGGTGTGCAGGTGTTGCTCACAGTGAGGACTACTCTGGTGTATAGAAATTGAGTACTCAAGGATTGGGAGAGTGATGGAAGCTGAGCTGTTAGAGGCATTTTCAATCCCAGACTGTAAAATTCGGAGCCTGAGTGAGACTGACTAGTTCCATGTGTCCCAAGGATTGTCTTAAAGCTTGGAAAACATCTAATTGTATATGTAAATACTATTTTGTATTACTAAGTTTCCCTTACTACAAAAGTGAAAAAGAACTCTGTTAACAAACTCATGAAGATAGTGGAAAAAGATCTAGAACTTGAGACATTGTCTTGAGCTAGACAATGTCTTAAACCCACTTCTGTCCTATGAACAAATTTAACTGTAGGTTGCTTCACTACCTGCAGGTTATTTCTACTTAACATAGATGTAAATGAAAGATCAAAAGCCTCCTTATGCACAATCCCACGTTTTTCTGGCTTCACTCCCACTTTTGTCAAGAGAAGATATTTCAGCTCTCCTTGGTGCCTTAAGGATAAGTAGTTTCCATGGTAATTATGGCTTGGGTATTTAGTTGAGAATATGTTAACCCAGGACTTTCTGTAACTTTATCTCCCTGGCTAATGCAAATATCTGAGGTTGCAAGGGCACCTCCAAAAGTCATTAGCAGAGATGCTCATTGCTGTACTTAGCAGAGCTATTAGAGAGTTCTTTGTAGTTCCAGTTGGCAATGGTGTTTTGTCGGGATGGCTGCAAACTGATGTGCAGCATAATCGAGTGAAGCTCATTGAGAGCTTGCCTGTGGAAAAAAACACATTATCTTCCTCCCTCCCAGCAAGAGGGAAGGCAACCTCTTAACGTGATTCAAAGACTTTTCTTCTAAGGTCTCACAGGAACAAAATAATGATAGGCAATAATACACAATCTTCCTAGGGCAGAGGAGGGGCAATAAAAAGACGCCAGAAGCATATTGTGGACTTCGTAAAAAGGTCACTAACAAAGTACAATTATAACTTCAATAGAAGGCCCAACTAATAATGACATGCACTGCATTAGTTTCATCACAGTGAAGGTTCCAGGGACTTTTGCTTATTTTACCTACAAACTCTGGCTAAAGTTCTGCAAGTTCTGCACAAAGCTGTATTTTTAAAAAAAATGTAGAACCATAGAATAGTTAGGGTTGGAAAGGACCTTAAGATCATCTAGTTCCAACTCCCCTGCCAGGGGCAGGGACACCTCCCACTAAACCATGCCACCCAAGGCTCTGTCCAACCCAGCCTTGAACACCGCCAGCGATGGAGCATTCACAACTTCCCTGGGCAACCCATTCCAGTGCCTCACCACCCTTACAGTAAAGAATTTCTTCCTCATATCCAATCTAAACTTCCCCTGTTTAAGTTTGAACCCATTACCCCTTGTCCTCTCACTACAGTCCCTCATGAAGAGTCCCTCCCCAGCATCCCTATAGGCCCCCTTCAGCTGCTGGAAGGCTCCTATGAGGTCTCCACGCAGCCTTCTCTTCTCCAGGCTGAACAGCCCCAATTTTGTCAGCCTATCTTCATACGGGAGGTGCTCCAGCCCCCTGATCATCCTTGTGGCCCTCCTTTGGACTTGTTCCAACAGTTCCATGTCCTTTTTTTGTTGAGGACACCAGAACTGCACACAATACTCCAAGTGAGGTCTCAGAAGAGCAGAGTAGAGGGGCAGGATCTCCTCCCTCTACCTGCTGGTCACGCTCCTTTTGAAAGGGGCAGAGCTGTTGACATCATCTACCTAGACTTGTGCAAAGCATTCAACACTGTCCCACAAGACATCCTTGTCTTTAAATTGGAGAGACATCAATTTGATAGGTGGACCACTCAGTGGATAAAGAATTGGCTGCATGCAAAGAGTTGTGGTCAGTGGCTCAATGTCCAGCTGGAGACCAGTAATGAGTGGTGTCCCTCAGGGATTGGTGCTGGGACTGGTCTTGCTCAACATCTTTGTTGGTGACATGGACAGTGGGATTGAGTGCGCCCTCAGCAAGTTTGCTGATCACACCAAGATGTGTGATTCAGTTGATACGCTGGAAGGAAGAAATGCCATCCAGAGGGACCTTGTCATGGATCTGAAACTGGTGAGGAGAGGGGAAATGCAAGGAATGTGAGGTCACAAGAAAACATGAGTAAGAAGTGAGATGGCTCAAGATTCCCTCAAGGGTTAGCTTTGTTGAGGTCCACATTTATGGCCCTCAAAACCTTTTGCAGCATCCCTAGGCCCTCTGGATTCTGTTGGTGGTGAAGAATATACCTGAACTGTTGAAGTTAGTGCTACATACTGGTAACTGAGTGAAGACAGAGAGGCTCATGCATTTAAACAGGCAGCAAAAGGGAGCATGGAATGGAAATGCGAGTTGGGGCCTTGCAGTATGGCTGCTTGCTGTTGCAGCAGGCACCCTTTGTTCAGCTGCCCAGGAGGCCTAACTGGCAGGAGCCAGGACTGAAATGTATTCTTCTTATTCTTGCATTCACAGCTAGTTCTATCACTTCATGGTGCTGTGTAGATAGTGAAGTTCTACCCCAAAGGTCTGGCTTTTGCTCTGCCTGTAAGCACCTCAGCCTTGAGACTGCAGAGCTGTTAGTACAGCTTTGATTGTGTCAGTCTTACCAGGCCCTCAAAACAGATGTTCTTTGCACTCTTACTTGCAGCCTGTCTTTGTAAGCATCCCTGGGGACTGTCTAACTGCACTGACTGTGTAGCGATTAAAAATTAGTGATAGCAGCTTTCCTTAACTGGTATTCAAAAGTTAAAGTATTCACATTTAATACAGAAGACAGGACTTTCTAGCCTCTAGAGACTGACACTTAAAGTCTTTCCTTTCAGTACAATCAAACTACAAGCCTGCAGGTTTTTCAGAGGTGAGAACTGTCCTCATTCTTCCAACTGAAGCTATTGCAGCATACAGAGTAAGATGCTGAAAACACTAGACCAAATATCCAGTGGCTGGGTCAGTCTCTTAGAGGAAGGACTATTGGATTCCTAGCTAGGTCTCAATCCTCTCCCTGTAGTTTACTTTAAAAGTTATGCAGCAAAGCAGAAACAAGCTGTAGAGAATGGATTGTAACCAGGTTCAGTCTCCAGGCAGGTGCCCTCATCACTGGGCTGAAGAGTCTGGTTCCTTTTACATCCCTGTCCCGCTGCTGTCTTGCTTTTTGCCCAGTGAAGAATCTTGCTTTTTGCCCAGTGAAGAAAAGGTAATGTGGTCTCACCTCCCTGGTGGTGGGAGACGCTCCATGTGGCAAGGGAATCTGTTTGAGCCCACATCTGTTTAACTGGGCTAAGAGTTGAACATGGGGCCACCAAGTATGCTGCCATATGAAAGACGGGCACCTCTACCATCACTGAGAGAAAGCCTGCGTTATATGTTTTGCAGGGAGTCTGGGCCTGTGATGCTTGTTATGTGTTACTGTGCCAAGCCATCGAGGATCTCTGCTGTAAAAAAGTCTCTTGTTTATCCAGCTAAAAACATAAGCATGAAGTAAATGCAAAACTGCTTAGCTCTGTCCAGACTGTTCCCACACTGGGGCATAGCCAAAGCTGTTTCTCCAGGAGAGCATTATGTAGGGGAGCAAAACAAAATTACAAGGTGCCTATGCAGGAACTGCATGGGTAGTTTCCAAGATCATCTGTTTGGGACTTATGGGCTTGCATTCCTCAGTGGATCTTGTTTACAGCTTTTAATTTCAATATTTTCAGTCACCTAAGGCAATCTCTCCAGTGGAAAAAATTGGGATCATCCTCAATAAGGTTGGGGATTATTTAACATTTCATGATGAACACTAGACCTTACTATGTGCTCCCAGTGCCTGTCCTTATCCTGTAACACAAAAATCAGTTATTTCATATGCTTTTCTAGGTTACTCTTCTTTTAATATCTGAGCTGTGTACAGACATTAAGGTGCTTATTGGAAAGAGCGTATTATTTCAATTATGCAGATGGAAAAATTAAATTTAAGCAAGTTTGTCAAAACAAAATTTATCAAAGATATCTATGAATTGAGAATGCCCAGTGTAAGACTTGCAAAGCTGGATATTGCGAGAATACTTAAAACCATACGTTCAAACCACAACTATATTCAATTAGGTTAACAATTAACTTTACCATCTTCAGGATCAGTCTAGATATCAGATTCCAGATATCTCAAGTTCAGCACCCAGCAAATGAAGAATGCAGACTTACCATGCATCTCTAAAATAATTATTGTTAAACTACAGGTGAGTAAGGAGAACAAATGAAATTTTGTGAGTCAGTTTTCATTCTGTAGTGCCCTCAGTCTTCAGAATTTATTCATCATCTTTGTGCTTTTTACAGTTCTTGGCTATAAAGTCCAAGGTTTAAGAAAGCAAACAATGGTAAAAAAAAGCGCAGGCCCCTCTGAATAGCAGCTTTACCTTACAGAGTATTGACACTCCCTCCCCTAGTAGGTATCACACCAGGACTGAGGGTATACTCTGTTATCTCATCTAGGTCCTTAGTGAGGATATGAAGAATTGTGGCCCCTGAGGAACACCAGTATTAACCAGCCACCTTTTTGTTGGACTTTGTACTGCTGATCAACACCCGTTGTACTCCACAGAGCAGCCGATTATCCATCCACCTTGTGGTATATTTTTCTACTCCATATTTCACCAGTTTGACTGTAAGGGTACTGTGGGACACCATGTTGAAGTCAAGGTAAACAGCACACACTGCTCTTCCTCCTTTGCTGAGTCAGACTTCCCATCAAAGAGTGGCCCTTGGTAAAACCACCTTACACCAGCTGTTCTCAGTCACCTTTGTGTCCCTCAGGTGCCTGAAAATGTCTTCCAGGAGTATTTGCACCACAACCATACCTGGGGATGGAAATGAGGCTGACAGTCCCTGACTTCTCCATCCTGCCCTCCTTGAAGTTGTGAGCTTAGTGCAACCCTTGTGCTATACCATGCAAAGGGCAGTGATTACTGATGCATTCAAGTGGTCTGTGTCCAAATCTCAGAATGTGTGTGTATGTGCATGTAAGAAAGAAAAAGAAGCAAAGCTTTAAGAAGCCTGAGAGAGAAAAACTTAAAAAATCAAAAAATGAAGCAAAGGAGAACATGTCAAAAAGAAGTATTTTATGTGGTATTCTTAAAAAAAAGTAAATCTTGCAAATGTATTCTTTAAGAAGTATGGAAATTCCAGTGGCTGCTGCATAGAAATGTCCAGTTTTAAAACTCATTAAAGTTTAAAAAATTACTTTGCAGCTGCTCTATGGATGTCAACACAATCTTAACTGTGTACTTATAACCAACATTACAATAATTTATTCCCACAGGACCTATCAAGGTGACATAGGTGGCCATTATCCTAATCTGGGCAGATCAGCTTGATGAATACTGGATGCTTAATTTACTACAAGTCTGTCAGCACTTCTGGTTAGTTAGTAGATTAAAACTCCTAGATAATGCAATCATTGTCTGTAAGCCAAAAAAAAAAAAAAAAAAAAAAAGAAAAGAAAAGAAAGGAAAAGAAAAAAGAAAAGAAAAGAAAAGAAAAGAAAAGAAAAGAAAAGAAAAGAAAAGAAAAGAAAAGATAGCTCGCTGGAGCTTCAGGTGCCTTGTGCAGAAAGCTGAAATATTTCCCCACATAGAAACTCTATAAACAAGAAAATTGCAATTTGGTTCATTTAGACTTTCTGAGCAGTTCATTCAATAGCTACCTATGGCAAAATACTGGAGAAGCATCTAGTGTTTCCAACACGGTATTTTGCTGAATTGATTTTGCTGCTTTTGGAGATCACTATCCTTTCCTAAAGAGTTGTCCTGTAAACGGGAAAGCAGTCAATGGCAACATTTCATCAGCTTTGTGGGTATGTAGAAAAACTTGAGTTTCTTGAGAGGTGTGGTCCTCTTTGTAGGAAGTAATGCTGGTATCTTTCTGCTGGTGGGAATTACACATCGCTTGGGCTGCCTTAATAAAACATTCCTTCATGTATTGAAGGAGAAAGGGTTTATCCAACATTAGAATATGACTCATTTCTACCCAGATATTTTTCAGAATACACCACGTTGTGTTTTTATTTATTGACTTGCTGTTATTTTATATTAAGTCATACTTGTGCTGTAGTGGAATATTTTCACTGTAATAAATGGCACTTGGTACAGCAAATAATTTTGCTTCTTTTTCTGCTTGCCCATGGATATCTAAGAATTTTCCCCCTGTTCAAAATCCTTGCAATGTAATTTGTAGGTGTTACTATAGAAACAAGGTAACTAATTTGTTACAGAGTAAAATACCTCAAGTGAAACTGTTGTTCCTCTTGCCTATCACTTTTAACTCTATGGTATCAACACACATTATCAACAATTAAGGAAAGTATATTGCTGAAATAGACTTCTATTTTAATTCATTTCAGCGTCTGGCTATATTAATCTTTAGCTCTTAGTAGATACTTTACACATTAAATTGGAGAAAAATAAGATCATTTTCTACTTGGCATTATTAAGAAGTCAGAAGTATTTATAAATGGCTAATATTAGTTTGCAAATTTGTAAGATAATATTTGCATTAGAAACAGAAGTTGTGAAGTGATGCATGATAAGGATTTTTGTGGGAGATCAGTGGACAGCACACAGACCAATGTGATCAAAGTGCTGACAACTTTATTAGCTCTCACAAGCAGCTTTTATAGAGCATTAAGACAATAGAGCGTTTAAGGCAAGATATAATTGAACAGTGTTTTGTAGCTGAGCATTAGTAACAACTTAACGATTGATTAACTGTAATAGCATACATTCCAAGGTTGCAGTTATCAATTCCTCCCTGAACATCCTGACTTCGTAGTCTCTTTTGCCAACTCCCTCAAACTCTCGCACGTACGCGTCTTCTAGTAACCTTCAGGCAAGGCCTCAAAGCCTTTGGTTCACTACTTCACTAATGTCAAGTAACTGTCTGGATTGCTCACATGGCCATTCTCAGCCAAATAACTCTCCACAGATTTGTTTCACTTTGTTGCCAGAATCTTTGGTAAGGTGAGCTAATTTGAATGATGTGCATTTAAATATAGATAATTGCAGGCTAATATTTCTAGGAAAGAAAAATGTAGACCAGTTATCTGATGGAGGACTGTATGAAGAGTAGTGATACAGAAAAGCAATTAAGAGCACATGGAAATGCAATCCTTGTGGATAAATGTGGGGAGCACACTGTAGCAACAGGGAATTTGTTGGTGGAGCAGTATGTCTTAGCCTGATACCGAGACAAAAATTGCAAAACTAATTAAGCAGAACTATACGGTTGATTTGGGATCTTGAAACCCTTCTTATAGAAGAGACTTAAAAAGCTTAATGTCTTTAGTCCATCAATTAATCACATAAGAGCTAACTCACCTGCAATTATATAAATAAAGAGAATAACTGTAGTCACAGAAATCTTCAGTCTAACAGACAAAGCTTTAAAAGATGTAGCACTTGAAACTGAGTCAAGAGAAATTTTACTACTTATGAACAAAACTAAACCAAACAAAAACCCCACTTAGACGAACTTAGCTGGGGCAAGGAATAAAAAAAAAAAAAAGGCCTGTGAAGTATTCCTTGTTACCTGAAATCTTCAAATCAAGAAGGTGGATTTTTCCAAAGGAAGTGTTCTGGCTCTTCCAGAAATTATATAGACGTCACTTGATCTAGTTGCCACCTGTACTATGCAAAAAGTCAGGCTGGAGAATCAGGGGGCATTCTTCTCACCTGGAAACCTGTGATGCTATGAAACATCAAAATGGAGAAAAACCCCAAACTTTTAAAATGTTTTATAAGAATTTCAGAATATCTGCCATAATACTCAAATAGTATGTGGTTAGACACTGAAATGAATGGATTTTTAAAATAATTCAATTTAACAGACATTTTTAGCTCCATTACAGGGTGTTTTTTTCATGTTTGTGTTCCTAATTTTGATAAATAATCACTGGAAAATCTTTTCTATTTAAGGCTACACAGAACCTTTTCCCTCATGAGATTCTGTTTCCTTTCCTCACTGGATTATCAGAATTTTTAGGACTGATATTTCCATGCTGGGTGTTCACCTCAGGATGACTTTCTGGAAAGCATATTTCTGTATTTGGTAGTGTTCATAACCAACGTCAAAAGCAAAATCACTAAAGCTAATAAAAACACATACTAATTCAAGAAGCAGTTCCAAAATATTGGACAGTTCAGTGGCATAATTTTGAGATTTACCAGGAGATTTCCATCTCTTTTATATAGAAACTCTAAGCGGCAGAACTTTTTTTCTTATGTGTTGATAAAATATGAACAAGCTTTCAGATGTTTGTAAGTGCTAATCACAAAATAACAAAGGTAATGAGCACTGTAGGACACTTAGCTGACAACATATAATAATCCCGGTGTCAGGTAAACTCTTTTTTCCAGTATGCATATGTAGCTCTTACTAACAAAACTCAAGCAACACCTAATTACTAGTAACAGAAAATCACTGGCGTTTACCTCCCACGTATAGAGTCACACCTTGCCCTCCAGGAAATCCAGAGAGCTTCCCAAGAACTATTCCTAGCTCTGGCCTAGATTTCAGCATTTTACAGTAGAAATTCATCAGAGCAATCATGTCTGGTGCACATGGCTGAACTGATTGAAGAAATTAAACTCATCATGAAATCTGGTTTTCAGTGAGTTAGACTTTTTAGACCTTTTAGTACAGTAACTCTTCTGTTTGGTCTACAGGGTTCAGCAAGTTTGGTGCTCTACCCAATGCAGACTGATGACAGAAGATATCTCTGTTCCTGCAGTAGAAGAGAGAGGACAGAATCAAAAGCACCAATTCAGTAAAAGTTACTGTACAAAATGACAAGGAAGAATTAGCTAAGATAATATTTTCTTTTGTCTGTATTTTCAATTTGATCATATTTTCCTCCTGCTTGGGAAAATACTTTGTTTCCTAAGTTTGTGAGGGATTACCTATGAAAGGGAAGGTACAAATGATTACCTTTGGCTGGAGAGAGTTAGGCTAAATGGCTCAAGCCCTATTTTTTTGTTTCACCAGTAGAGTTTCAAATCTGGAAAGAAATTATACATTCAGTCTGATACTGGGATTGTATCCATCAGCTGACAATGCATCCAGTTTGCCTCTGCAATCCCACTTCAGATGTAAATGTGCAGTACTAGTGCCAGTAAAGGACTCAGGAGACCTGTCCTGTTCTCAGATTCCTTCCTCACAAATACTTCATGATAACCTCCCTTAAGTCCCTTTGTGCCTTATTCTTCTACAGAATTAATGTGAAAGCATTTTTGCCTTTTATGGATATATAAACATAACTTATATTCTAGAAAGAAGAACAATGGCCCAGCAAATCTCACAGGGAGTCCTATCCTGGGGCTGGAGTTGGAGCTGGAGACCATGGTCGCTACTTCTCTGACATGGTGACTAGAATAGGGAATTTAGCTCTTGGTTGCCCGAGCCAGTAGATATTGAGAAAGAACAGAGAGGTTCATACTTCTGTATCTGGCAGTAATGCAAGGCAAAGTGGGATGCTGTAGATGGGGTTCATATCCTAAATTCAAAAAGAGTGATGAAAAATTAGGGGGATTTCATAGAACAGACATAAGACATGATGAAAGGATTAGGATACTCTCCTTCTAATGTAGGGCTCAAGGAGTTCCACCTATTTACCTTATCAAAGAGAAAGTTAATGGGGGCCTTTTAGATACCCTTCTGTATACTAAATATCCATTTCAAAACACATGGCTTACCTTTGGCAGACAGAGATCCAAGACACACAACCTTAATTTATAGTTACCCAGAAGTCACCATTGAGAGGGTTACCAAGAATTATGGTAATTTTGCTAATGATACTTATATCAAGATGTGATGTTTCCCCCTTAAAATGATACAATCTAGTTCAAACAGGAACTGGTTCAGGGAAATCTGCTCTCCATTGCACAGGAAGTCAGACTAGCAGATCACACAGGTCACTTTAGTATTTCTAGTTTGTTAATTAGATAATTTATATAAATTCAGTTCAATGGCTTCTGTGATTGTTACTAAACAGCATTTTTAATGTTTTATGTTTGACTGCAACCTTGCCTGATCTTAATTATTTCTTACTGTATCTGGGTGGTGGGACTTTGTCATCCTACCAGCACCACCACCTTCATCCCTAAGGGTTGCATCATTATCTTGTTACACCACTTGCAGGGTTGATATTGTTGATACAATGCTAACCACAGAATCATTGAGAGATGGGGCAATGGCATTGCTGGGGATCCCAGCAAAACTGCACGCAAGGTATTTATCAAGACCAAGTTCTGCTGTACTTTTAAAAACTTAACTAGAATATACTGCTCAGATGATTGTAGTCTCTTTGCAGGTCTCTGCTGAGGAGTTTTAGCATGTCATTCTAGATTTTTTACAACTAAATGTATAATTCTCTAGGCTTTTATAAAGGCTGAGGCTGATATTTAAAATTTTGTTCTCACTTGTTCATTCAGCTGTATTTTCCTTGGTAGTCCTGGGAACAGGCTGTCACCCTGACAAGGATGAACCACGTCCGCTGGCCATGCTGTTGTTTCTCTGGGAACTCTGCCAGCTTTGCATGGAAAGCAGCCTGTCCTTAATACCACCGCATGAGGAAGCAGTCCATACTTTGGGGGACACAACAATTTGCTTTCCTTTGGGCTCAAGATCTTTCATTTCATTTTCCCTGTTGGCAGATATTAAATAAGGCAATTTTGTTGCTTCAACAAGATGTCATTCTGGTACTCTCATATACTGGCTGTGTTTCTAGATATTATCTTACTTTAGGAAGAGTCAGGCACTCCACAACTTTCTGCAGTTCAAAACTCTTTCAAAAGTGATTTCCACTCTTGTTTGCATTCATAAATTGTTTCATTTTTTTCTTATTTAAAAAAGCAAGCGGCAGAAGATAGCCCTCTTCTTTCTTTTTGTTGTTCCACATTTTGTTGCCAGTTAATCTCCTGTTAGCTTCCTGAACCATCTGGCCTTTAAATACTTCTTACATTTCCAAGAATTTTTAACAGTCACTGCCTAAAACTTCAATGATACTGGATGTTCCAGTGTGTTCTAAAACTGAGCTACCGTGATTTGGAAAAGACGTTTACCTATGTATAGTACTAGGGGAGCACTGTGTGGCAGAAACCAAACTATGTACTTTGGATGAAAACATTTCAACAGGTTTTAAGAAAAGCTTTGTTACTATGTAAAGGCTTAGCATGAAGCCAGGATAATCTTCTGACTAATAATATATTAAAGTCATAAAAAATTGTTGAGGAGCAGAACTTGCTATGGTATATCAGAGGGGAACCCACAGAAGGAAGGAAATGAACTGTTTGAGTCTGTTACTAGTAAATACTATTTATTCCTCCACCCATAGGCATACATCGTACTTATACCAGTACTACACATCCTAGACCAACCATGAGAACCATAATGCTTCAGGGAGCTAAACATATAAAACTCCCATGACAGAATTAGCTCCTGGGACAGAGCTGGATAATGAGCAATAAATAATACCAGAAGACTTACACTTAATAAAAAAGATTAAACCGCAGCAAAACCCCTACCCATTATCTGTAGAATTTGTACACAACAGGGAAGATGGTTCAGTTTGTAAAGGATAGCCAAATCAAAGCTGCATAGGCAAATGTAGCTCTGTACTTCCTCACTTTGAAATGCTTTATTTTACAGTATTGGATCTCTTCAGTTATAAGTTTCTCTTCAAATATAGTATGCTCATACATCCATATACAAGACTTACTTGGAATCTTTTTCAGTATTAAGCCATCTGGGACACAGTGCTCTGGGAATTTGGAATAAAGGAATCCAAATATCTGTTCTGGTAAAAGTGCTTTCTGTTCAGGCCAAGAGTTGTTTTTAATAAGCCTAAAGAAGAAACAAACAAACAAACCACAAAATGTAGATGTAGTCATGGTGAAGTAAGCTGGGGCATGTAATCCCTGTGATGGAGGGTGATGGCTGAGCTGCACAGAAAGCCAGTCATTTGGCAGACTCTGGGGCATCTGCATTGACAGCCTCCTTCTGGGAGTATTCAAACCACAAAATCCGAAGCAGCAACAGATACAAAACTGTATCAGCAATGAAAAAAATAGATTTTTTTTTCCTTTAAGAGCAAAACCATGAGTTATAATAGGGAATATTGGCCAAAAGTGCCTATGTGTGAAATATCGTAAAGGCTTAAGCCTTTGGAAGTATTAGGTCCAATTTGCAGGGCTGTCGAGACTTTGCCAATTGCATAATTTCCAGTTGTAATTATGAGATATTGCTGCCAGTAAAGCTGACTTTCCTTTTGAAAGCCCGGCACAGGGAAGGTACTGGAAAACCAAGGCTCACCTTCAGTTTTTCTGACCATCCTTTAACAGTTTCTTCTGATGGGGTAACACTGGTTACATAATTGCTTTGCTAGAGAGCTTTTGAAAACTGGTCTCTCAAGCTTAGAAAATCTGCATGAAGAAAGTAATAGTTATCATTCAGACTTGACGCCAGGCTCTAATTACTACTTCAAACACAAGAACACAGCATCAACAGGATTTGTTTTAATCTCTTTGGTGCGCTGCAGTAGCCACACCTACATCCTCTTAGAAGAAACGTATTTCTCTCTTCCTGAGTACTTTGCACAAACACGTATTACCGCGCGCAGTGCATTCTTAACTTTGTCCAGAGTTCAGCTTTTCTAGTTTTTTACTCAGCTGATCGCATTGCCATGCTTCATACAATATTGCATTTAAATCACACTAAGCTTACTCCAGATTCTGTTACCCTTCAAGATTTCCCTTGCTTAGGAAAGATACCGTGCTGATGGTATACGTGGTAAGGGCCATGAAGCTACTCAGTTTCACTGTGCCCTTGCCACATTGGCTTAAGTCATCTAATCAACTTGGTTGTGCTCAGTAGCATTATGTTGAAGAGTGTCACTTGATCCCACAGTGCACTGAGCTCATATACCCACACAAAATGGGGGCCATGAAATGAAGATTAGTTTCTTATCTGCAATACTGGGTTTCACCTTTATTGCACTATCTGTCTAAGCCGTCAGCCATTTTAGCTAAGCCCACAAGTGGCATTATTATATGATTTTCAAAGCAGCCAAACCACATGCCTCATTCCTCATTTCTTAGACTGATTGTGTACATGCTGATTGTTAAAAATGAGGGTGCTAGACACCAAAGGAGTTCAGCATTAAAGAAACACTGTGTTTCACTGAAAACAGTATTGAAACTCTAAGTTCTGTATTCCTGCAGGTTCCTGAGCAGTGCTCACTCTCTCAAAAACAAAACCAACCAAGCCCCCAGTTTTATATTTTGACATAAAATACAGGTCTGATTTGCAAAAAGAGCAGGTTTTGAAATTCTTCTATAGTTTTCCAGTAGAGGCACAGGCTTCCTTAAGTTTAATGTAGAGAAAATATGTGTGAGCTTGTATTTTGTGGCTTTCTTGAAGGTTGCCCATAGAGCTCTCCACGCCCAGGGATTGAAAATCACTGCTATGTAGTACACAGACATGTCAGCATGCTAAACATATTTCTTTTAAAGGGGCTTTTCTGAAAATGTTTGTGATTTTTTTCTTGACGTGACCTGCAGCGCACCAGCGGTGCGGATCCCATATGGAATATAATGTGAAATTAACGAGGAAGCCTCAGTTGGGGCACTCACTCCCACAGAACGTTTTCCTGAAACACCTACCATTGGTTGTGATTTGGTTTATTTGAAAGAGTCTGTGTTGTCAGGCTGATTTTGGTGATCAATAATGAAGAACAGAGGGGGACTTTTCTTTAAGGAGCTAAAATAGGACTCTGAGGAGCTGGGTGTTTGTGAGGCAGATGGACTTACCCATAAAGACTGTAACAACCTCTCCATGTTGTACCTTATGTACATTGTCATACAGTGACTTGATAGTGTGTTTTAATATGCAATCTGAGGATTGTAAGAAGCATAAGGAGTCATTCAAAGGGAAGAGAGGGGAAACTACTAATGCTGTTAGCAGAATTTCTACTTTCCAGTACCAAAACAAGACCTGCAGAGATGCTTGGGAATGAGTTCCCTCATGTTCGCTTTCCCACTTTCGTTTTTCACAGCATCTAGCAGGCAGAGTGCACCCAGGACATGTTCTTAGTCTTCGAGAAAGATCTTGAATCTCCCTGGAGAAGAAAAGATTCTTTCTATCCCCATTGCTCAGCTTCTTCAGTACTAATAACTCAAGACAGGACCAGGGAGATACAGCATTCAGTCTTCATTCTGCCAGAGACAGGCTTCAAAACAGGATCTTAAATGACTGAGATGTAAAATAACACCTATAAAAGGGATATAACTTCTTCCTGATTTGGGCGCTGAAAATAAAGCCATGAATAGCAAAAGAGACAGTGCTCACCAAGAGGAGGTTCCTCTCTACCCAGCTCCTGCATGGTCCTGCTTCAGAGAGGTCCTTCTGCCAAAGAAACTACCCACATATGTAGCTGCTCTGACGTTTGTCCTAACAGCCACCCTGGAGCACAGGGGATGAGGCTGTGGCCAAGCCAAGGAGGTGAAACTTCTGCTGGGGACATTTTGACAGTGTCGGGACTACACTACCATCCTCTAAATACAGTTTGTGTCATAGACCACGAAAGGTTCTGATTTTATCCTTCAGGTTTTATGGGTGATTCCTATGTCTTTGAAGTTCTGTTCCCACTGAAGATGAAGGCAAATTCCCACTGAAGATGAAGGCAAATTCCCACTGATATTAATGGGGTTAGGATGTGCCCTTGTCTCTATTTTTGCTGTTGTTTCCTTTGTTGCAGAAGACCTATTCCTTTATTAAAGCTTTGCCTGGAGGGGGGAACAAAAGCCAGGTTACTAAATAAATTATGAAATATTTACATTTCTGAAGCCAACCCCTTATGCCTAGCTCCTCCTCTGACATTAAGATGACTCTTTTTATAGAGCTACAGCCTCTATACTACCATTACTCCTCTGTGGGATCCAAGACCTGGAGGTGACAAAACAGCAGGCCACCATGAGCCAAGTGACAGTAAGTAGTATTTAGGAACGCTTGCCGATTTTGACTCAGTGCAGTGAGAAAAAACTATGTTAGACGGTGATGGTTTGTTTAGTGCTGGAGAGCAAAGTAGGATCAGAGGCGAAACCAAAAATAATATAAAAACTGGGGAAGTTTCTAAACTAAGCTTGATTTTTACCTGAGAATAAAAAGCCTTATGTTGCAGGTATGTCTGTAGTAATAATCTCAAGAGCAAGTTGTTAAAGGCATCAATTTGCTTAGCACTGTTTGTTTGTTCTTTTGTATCTGTACTTACTTTTTTTGCCTCCAGTTCTCTCAATGCCACAAGAATGAATGAAGCTGGCTTTAGCGTCATCATTTGTAGTGAAATGATCTGCAGTTACACTTGTGAATATTTGCATCTCTTTTTTCCATTGTATTTTTGTGTTGACTTTAAACCTTAATAGTAGTTCTCTTCTTTAAAAGCTAATGTTCAGATATGTGTGGTTCAAACTAGTTGGCTTAGCTTATGAATTTCTCCCACCTACTTTTACATATTAAATACTTTTGACTTTGGTTTGCCTCACCTCCTGCAGGTTTGTACATAAGCATATAGTGACTTTCTCTTCAGGTGCTGGTTTGTTGGGGTTTTTTAATACTTGACTAAGCCACTTCACTTATGCCTTTTGTTTTTATCTCTCTGAGGCATAGCCTATGGAGACTATATCTGTAACATGGATTAATGTTAAATAATTATCATAGTAAATGAAACATCCTATTAACTGTATTTCTGCACAGTTAACTCCTAATGGTTCTCTGTCACAAAACTGCAGGTCTCTTTCCTTCCTGGTGATCCCCATCCTAATGCTCCTTTTGCTCTTCCCTTGCTTTTTTCTTCTCACTCACCTTCAGATGTTTTGTTCCTTCTTCTCCATTTCTCCTGCTCCTGTTCTGTCTTTGCTCCTGTTTCTCTGGTTCTTCAAGTCTTGTGCCAGTAAAGAGGAAGGCAGGTTGGTGGGCAGCTGGGAGCACAACTGCACTAATTGTCCCTATTTGCTATGCAGCATTTCTTCCATGGTCTTCCTTCGCAAAATGTCCTATGCAAAATTGCCTGTCCCTGCATTCTCACCTAGACTTACATGAATAAATATTTGGAGTAGTTAGGAAACAAGAGAGGAAAAGGTGCAGATTCCATTTTGCACAATGCCTAGGATTTACAAGGTCAGTACGTGAAATGAAGCCACTAAGCGCAGGAAAGGAAACTTCCTGAAATGGGCATTTTGAATCCTCAGCATGAAGTGGTGGACAGTGGTGATGGGCGTACTCATACCAGTGCAAAAATACTTGTTTAAACTGCACTACAGCAAGAGAAATACTGATTTTTGGCTGACAGACTCTTAGCCCCAAAAGCAAACCTGAAAAAAGACAGGGACAAAAAAGCCTTGGACCTAAATACTCCCACACTTTACAAAGTCAGAAGTAAGGAACGAAAAGAAAACACTGATAATGGGTTTTAGTGGCTTTTTGGCAGGTTTTGGAATGTAATGGGAAAACCCTTCACTGCTGTAATGTGACATGCTTAATTGCAGACATTAATACATGTGAAGACAGATTTTTGGGTTATTGTATGATGATGCACAACTGTGTGGTTAATTTGCATACAAAATTTCTATGATTAATAAATTAGGCAATGCTAGTACAAGTGTACTACAGTGAACCACTTGTAGCAATTGTCAGCACTCGAGCAGGCAACATCAAATAATATGCTCTGCTCCAGCAGAGCTTTGAATATCTGAACATTAGTTTGCAGTTCCTAAACTGCAAAATGATCAGAGGAGGGGAAGAACGTTCCTTACTTTTACCCCTCTTACAGGAGAATCAGTCAGAGTAATCACCAGAATACCTTGTGTAGAAATGTCAAACAAACTCAACTGATGAAAAATAAAATCAAGGGGATTTGCTAAAAATCACTCCAGTGGAAGCGTAATGCAGCCGTTTGTAAAAAGCAACATACATTTTGTTCAAGTCCTAATGTTTTGTATGTAATAGTTTGAGTAAAATGAACATATCAAATATGCATGGGATAGCATACTCAATACTGGGATAAATCAGTTAAAAATATAAAGATAAGTATACAATGAACACATTATGAGCTAGCTCCTGCTCAAGGCAAAGATCTGAAAGTGCTACAACTGAATTCTGAGTTCATATGCAGCTTCTTTTACTGTATTTGCACCAAATTCATAAGGATTATGAGAAAATTCAGCAAATTAGGCCTTTAATCTGGTATCTCCAATATCAACAGAGATGTGCCAGATATGACTAAAATACTTAGGCTGTCAGGGTATCTGGAAAACACTGATATTGATATCCTAGCTTGACATTTCAGATTAGGCTTTCTGCCTTGTGCTATGAAGAATTTATCCCATGTTAAATGAGGGGTTTTTCCATGCTTTGCCTAGCATATATTTCTATTCATCCTCACTCTCATCGTTAAATCCCTGTCTTTTTAAGAAATCTCTTGTGAAATTAAATTGGCGCATCATATTCTTGCATCACACTCTGAGCACAGTTAGGCTTTGGGTTACAGCGAGCTGTCAGAAGACACTGCCAGCACCACTCTGTGTCCCAAACATTTTACCCAGGGCATAGCAGCTTGTATGTTCTGAAACAATTACTATGCTAAGTACCCAGTGATGTATCTTCCCAGAAACTGAAAATGAAGGTATAAAAGAGATCCACACAATGATTTATGGGCGTTAACATATGGGCGTAAGTTTCTCTGGGGATAATTAGGTGACTATGCTAATAACAGCAAGGATGCTTTGATACATTAAAACAAATTCTCACAGTGATGTTCCTGGGTGTTTCATTACTGTCAGGAGTGTATATATTTAAACAGGAGAGAGAGATGAGAGGCCCATATGTGTTCACAAAAATAACCCTCTCCCCTCATGCTGCAGGCAAACGGAGGAAGACCTGTTTGACACAGGCGCTTGCATTAGGTGTGTTCACCGCAAACTTCCCATTGTGGGAACAGAAAACTACACAGTGTGCTGAGAGGGGAGCGGGGCTGTGGTCGGTAGGGATGGCTGGAAGAATGGGAGTGACTGACATTGAATGAAAACCTCCTGGGCTCTGCAGGACTTGTGTACTTTCACAAGCGCAATCCAGCACACTGCAGAGCAGACTTTGCTGTAGTTCAGACATACACCTGCAGAGCTCCAGGACAACTCTGAGTGCCAGGCTCCGTGCCTTGGAGAAGGAAAGGTTCCCAGCTCAGCCAGAGAAGTTTCTCTCAGAGCTTCCCTGCATGTGCTTGCAGACAGCTGGCACAGAGCCTCATGTGTCCTGGAGAAATTCTCCAGTGCATTGCCCACCGCTTCCCCCATGAGGGCTCTCTAGATTTTCCATCGTTGTAGAGACACCAGAACCAATCCCACCTTAAAGGCTGCCCTTGAAGTGGGCTCAGATTGCAATGCCTGTGCCTGTTTTCCAGTATTGTAACTGCTCTGGAATTAAACTTCCCACAGTTTAAGCTCTTATGCTTTCAAATTTCATTTTTTTTTTAATCTTTTCACCCCGTGAGGCCATGTCTAAACCTCTTGCATTAAGTCTGTGTAAAATTGCACTCTTCCAACACAGCAAACCACTATCCTAATGATCCACAATTCCCAGTGTTACAGAAGCACCCTTGGGGACACAGGGGTTTATAGAACCATCATTGGCGGGGGGTTGAGCAGTGACAGAAGACAGGGTTCTGCCCTTTCTCTGGGATGACAGTGGCTGTGCTGAGGGTAGGAGACGCCCAGTGGGTGAGTGAGTGGCAGGCGTGTATTTCAAGAGGCTGTATTTGCATTTCCTGCCCCTTGCAAGCTTGTCGGGCCTGCTGGGACTGGAAATGATTACAGGGCATTTTATACCAAACAACAATCACTACTGTTGTGTTTGTTGCAAACTTGGCTGCAGTACAGCAGTGTTTAGTAGATTAATAATGTCTGCTTTGGCCTCTCCTACTCCCTCAGCAAACAATTTTCATGTATAATACATGTTCTCATCTAGTCTAACTAGAACACAGCCCAAAGGTCAGAATAGCCATACCTGCACATTGACGAGAGGAAACTCTGGGTTTCCAGATGAGAGACCAGGTTTATCCCCTCTCCATACCAGGGTCCAAGAAGACTTCTGCTTTTGCAGAATCAGCTCTGTTGGCAGGTCCCCCTGAAATCACAGAGCGGGGCAGTGCCAGCTGTCCCCTCCTGCAGAAGAGGGTCTGTCCTGCCAAAAGGGTCACAGTGGGCAGCAAAGGCAGCAGAGTCACTGGGACAGCCAGATACTTCGTGTGCATTTGGCATTCTAAAGAACAGCCATTTTTTAAATTAAAACCTACATATAAATAGAAAATACGCAAGAAAAAAAGTACTTCACACCAACAATTGGTCACAATGCATGCTGTGAGGGGGTAGGAGGTTGAATAAGTGGCTTCTGATCTTGCCTTCGCACAGGAAGCCCAAAAGCTACAAACCATCTGTATGGCTTATCTTGTCAATTATCAGTCTCTTGTGGGAAACAGTGAGTCTGCCCATGTTACACAGTATGCGTAGTAGGAATGCCAGGACATGCAAATATAGAAGTTACACAATGAAAGCAAAATTCAATTAAAGCTGTTTACAGTCAAAAAAGGACAGAACCGACACTGCAGTGTTTTTATTGGTACACCACTGAAATAAGTGTGTACTGCCCATTACACAGCCACAACCTGGCTATTTTGGTGCTTGTAATGTATGGCACAACTGTTTCTCTCCATCTTTCCACTGCTGTTTATGCCTTCTCAGTAACAGCTAAAGTGGAGGCTACCAATCTTCGGTACAACGAAAGGGGAATGCTGTAAGTAGCCTTGTTAAGTTTATGACAGCTCACATTTGATCAAATTATTAAGAATAGCAATCATGTAAAGTCAAGTGATGGACTGTTGACTTCTAGCTTGGGGAGCAGGGCTGTGGCAACACTGTTGTGACAGCCAGTTGATGGAGACTCTTTGCTATTGAGCTCAGTGACCCAAACACTGAGGCAGAGCATCTACCATCAGAAATACCGGTTGTGTCACAGGTGCAGGTGCCCTCAGGTGCACCATGGTGAACCTCAGCAGCACCGTCTCCAGTGGAGGATTTCTTGCCAATCCTGTACACTGAGGTCACGCGTATGCAAAGCTATGGGTAAGATACAAGAGTTCAGACCAGTAGGTCAGGTTAGTGTCTGCCAAGAAAAGGTGGGCACGAGAAAGGAATTCTATCTTGGTATATCTGAGTGATGCCTTACCATTCCAGGGCTCAGTGCTCAGTGTCACTAGCAGTTTTCACTGCCGCAAATGGGTGTGTTGCTTGACCACAGCTGGGAAAAGAATGAAAAGTGTATATACAAAACAATTTGACAAGCATCAGAGAAAAAACATTATCAAGCATATTATTTATCAAATACTGCTTGGGTCATATGCAGGAAAAAGAAAAAGAGCTGGTTTGTGAAGAATGTCTAAGCTACCCGCGTTATTTTCACTGAGCTATGAGAGCTGATTCAGATGACTATGAAATCTGTTCTCCTCATTAAGCACATATATTAAGGCCACATACACTATTTTTATTTCTTCAAGAAGTATGCACAAATGTTTTCTGAAATTGATTTGTTTGCTACTTTGTACACTTCGTGGTTTGGTTGATTTTTCAGGGTGGAAAGGGAAGAAAATGTCCAATGACAGCTTGTGGTTGTGGGGCATTTCTTGTTATCTACTTCCTTCTAAGACACTGTTGTGGAGAATCAGTGGTATGGACTATGAACACAGTAAACCAGAAATACCAGTAGGACAGCCAGCTCTTAAGACTGGTGCTTATGTTAGCAATTCAGGAAGAAAAAATACAAGTGAGATATCACCCCATAAATATATTTAGAGTTATATTAAATACAGATACACCTTTGAAATTTGAACGCAAAAGTGTATCAGGATTTTGCAAATTAGTTTTGTCTTCATAGCAAGTCCGTGTAAACTTCAGCTCCTAAGACTGAGACTGGAGGGGTTGAAAATTAACAGCCATTAACCTTTGCTGTAGTGTGAAAATGTAGATGAAATAACATCTTCCTTCTCATATTTTCTGCTTTTATTTTTATTTTTTCCTAATTATCCTTTTTTTTTTCCTTTGGCAGCCATAAAACTTTGTAACCAACCACAGATAACTATAAAAATGGAAGAGGGAGATTGTAAACAGACCATTTTCACTCTTAATTTATTTTGCTTATTCATATTTTGGACATCTTTATTTGTTTATAAGATTGCTGCACATGAATAAAAGCACTATAAACGCTCCCAAGCTATTGGTTACAAATGATTTAAAGCTCATTTCTCCTCTAAAAATTAATCATGTAAAAGTGAAGCCTTCCTGACCACAGATCTACTCAGCTCCCTGTCTGTATCCAAGTATGTCAGCTCTTTAAGACAGTCAGCTCAAACTGAGCAGAAATGCTGTGACTGATCTCAGCAGCGCCTGGAATATGGGGTGATTCTGAAGCATTTTGGTGTACTTTTCTCTTGTTAACTGCCCAGCCCTGACAACCTAGCAAGTGAGACATGTTCCTGCTGTTCCTCCCATCCCATATCCACCACCACTCACAAATTGCCTGGGGACGCATGTGCATGGTTGCTCACTGCGATGTGCTTTGGTGCATGCTTGTGTGACAGTGTCACAGCCCAGTGTTGATGGCAGGAGGAGCCGGGGACAGCACAGAGTGCGCTGCTGGTGCAGCACCCGGAGAAAAACAGCCATAATTTACCTGCAAACTGCCTGCTTTTACAGCTAACAAGGTGAAGGTCCAACACATCTGGCAACTCAGTTTTTCAGAGGAAGAATATAGTTTAAGGGAGACATTTCCTACACCTTTTACGTAACTAGAGGCTGTGCTGTTTGGGAGGCATGGTTTGTTATATCACTGTGGAAGCACCTGTGCAACTGTCGTAGTGGATTATCAGATGCCTGAAGGCTTTGTAGATGTGCTCATTCTGCATACAGATGAACCCACCGCTTCTCCAAGCTTGTTCAGCAGCCCGGTTTAAGTCTCCAATGCAGGTCCACTGATCTTTGTATTCCCTCGAAACAGCCCATTTAGAATGATCGTCAATGGAATAAAAGGTGTAATTCAGTGGCATTCCTATTAGGTTTATATTGTAGACATGATAGTCGAGAGAGCAATTTGAGGGAAGTTTTTGGCCAGAATGCTGCCAGGATTCAGCCAACAAATCAGTCTTCAGCTCCTGAGCCATCCAGGCCACGTAGATATCTGTGGAATAACACAGGGAAATTTGTCTTTCCTGTTCCTTTGTTTAAGAGGGGACTGAAAAGTATCACCCAAATTGGGATGGTTTGCATAAAGTGAGCTAGAGGGGATTTTGCCCCCTCCCCTTATTTTGACTTTTGTTTCAGAAATTCATTTCTACTTTTCCTCCTTTTCCTGGAAAACGTGTTACAAAAAATCAGCAGCAAAAAGAAGGGAAAAAAAATAATCAGGCCTTCTTCATAACAAAAAGCAGGTGATCAAACCCCTCCGTTGTTACTGTTGGGTAAGAGGAAATACATTTTCTGAAACCCATTGTTGAATACCTTAAGGCATTTGAAGGACCAGAGAGCTTTTTGCTTTGTGGGCCTGAGAGAATATCATGATGGTTCACAACTCCTTGCTCTTTGTTACTTTTATTTCTGAAGCTGAAGGGTTTTTTCACCTTAAAGACAATACTAATTGGCAAAAAATGTATTAATTGCTTATTGCTCAATTAAGAATGCACGATAGGTAGAGCAACAGGTTATCTTACCGTCTATGAACAAATGTGACTTTGCAAAGTGGAGAAAGCTTTCCCCGTGAGCTGACTGGAGCTTGGAGAGGCGGCGCAAGGGGGCAGTGGGCAGCCTGGACCCTGCACAGAGTTTCTGCAGATTTGGGAGATCAGCTTGAAAGATGCTAGGGATGGAGCAGCTGTAGATTCCTGGATTATAACTCAGCATCTGTTGGTCTAAGAAAAACCCAAATAAATAAACACTTGCAGAATTGAATGGGTTAAAGTGAAGCAATCAAGAGACTAAAGTTCTGCCTTGGGAAGGAAAACTAAATTCTTCTTGATCTTCACAGCCTATCTCTGGGAAGAGTTCAAATATCAAAATATCTTAGTTTAGCCACCAAAATCACATTGATTGCTTTCTATTTTGACTGCCTCTGCAGCATGTAGACTGCCTGGGGGAGTACACTCAGGTTTTTCCACTTACACCTCATTATTCTGAGCAGAACTGTTAACTGCGGATCTCTGTCCCCTGCCACCTCCACCCAGGCTCATCTTTGAGCCTCTAAGCAATCACAAAAAGCTCAGACTGGCATGAGTAAATCCAAGCCTGCCCATATTTACAGGAGTAGTTTGCAGTCAGTTTGTTGCCAAGCCACATGCAAACAGAAGAGCTGCCAAGTGGTCTAGTCTGGTTTTAGGGAGAACAGAACTTGACTTCAGCATCTGGATTGAATTCGCAGAAGAAATGTACTTTTCTGTACAGCGCTCAGTTCAACTGTAGAACATCCATGTCATGGATGTCATAAAGAGCAAGGGAACAAATGGGCTCATTAGATGAGTTCATGGAAGACCAGTAAAAACTTTCCAGTCCTTCTGGTTCAAGAAATCCCTGAACCACAGATTGCGAGAAGCTGGGAGGATGGAACAGGAAAAGCACTAGTGTTTGCATCTCATTTTCTTGTCTTCTTTCCATAAACACATGCATAGATGCACTTCCACAGACAGGAACTTGGTTTTGATAGCTCTGAGGTGTGGTCAGCCTGGCAATTTCCACAGTGTATGTGTTTCATTAATACCATTTGAGGTTTGTAACTGAGAAAAGAGTGAAAAACAGTGTGAAAAGCATTAAGGAGCGTGCCAGTATGACCTTTTGTAACACCTTTTGATAGTCCCTTTTTTGGATTTCAGTACCAGAGACCACTATCAGATTGTTCTGAATTTTACAGGTATGGATTTTGGGGTTTCGGTTTGTTGGCTTTTTTTTTTTTTTAATATATTTTGGTTTTAATTATTTATCGTTACTATTGGTATTTTATGTGGCAAAAAGTACCGGAGAAATCTTGGGTGATATTTGTTCCATATTCGTAACTCCTGACAAGTCAAGCCTCCAGCTCAAGCAGTGGTTGCATTACATTTTTAGAACTGCTGACAGTTGCAGCCGAATGAGCTATTACTGTTAAAAGTGATTAATCATCTTACTTTATAATTCCAAAGTATTTTGTGTGCGTGGACTGAATTTACCCTCAATAAGCATTTGTGACTATTATTACCCCAATAGTTTCCATGGGGAGATGGAGTCAGAGTAAAAGAGTGAGTTTCCCACATTCACAGAGGAAATCATTTGATAAACATGACTGAAGCCAAGAACACTGTTTCTAAGGCCCCACTTTGGTTTCCCAATCTGACCATGAACGACAAGAACAAGCAATTTTTGAGGCAAAGCCTCAAGGAAAGCAGTCAGAGAGGTGTGGTGGGACAAAGGCTTTCTCAGGAGGAAGCTTTTCAGACCTATTTCAGTGAACTGGTCATATTTGAAGGTTATACAGATGGCCGTCTGCCCGTAGATCTCCCCAGTAGCTGGATACCCATAACCATCCTCAGGGATGGGAGGGAACAGGGGCACGCTGTGAATCACCCAGAATCCTTGTGATTTGTCCAACAGCAGAAATCCTGTCAAAAAAAAATGTTATTGCAAATGAGTTAAGGAGGAAAAAGCCCTGAGACAATAGAGCTGTCTCCTATTTTGGATTTGCTGCTGCAGACACCGTACCTCAGTGCGTTTATGTCTACAGTAAACTGGCTCTACTTAATGGATTATAGGAAACACTAATGTTGTGTTAAAATTACATTAATTCTCTCTTACATAGCCAAACTCAAACTATCACCATGTTCCTTTTGAAAAAGAAATCCTTTCAAAACCCTTCTCTTTCTCTGCTTGAAATTTTGTCTTCAAAAAGTGTGTTGATTTAGTGGCCGTGACCCTTTCGCCACTGCTCATTTTCCTTCCCTTCATATATTCACTGCATAAGGGGAAAGAGACTCCATCAGTACTGTGTCTTACTTTCTAGACCAAATCATCTCCCACAGGGCAGTAGCAGAGAGATGAGCTCTGCCTCCCCTGCAGCAAGGTGCTCTGGGAAGGAGCACAGGTTCTGAGGCGTCCCTATTGCTGCAACCTGAACATACAGCCCTGCAAAATGTGCTCATTCTGGAGCCAGGCTAGGCAAACCCCATCTGCTTCCTCAAGGGAACAATTAGACCTCTGCTAAAGTTTATGCTTATTTAAAGACTTGTTTTACTTACACTGCATACTTCAGTGCTTCCATGATCTTGGCAGCAGTTTTTTGACCCAGAGAAAGTGTGGAGGGGTGTCCTGGGTTCGGCTTAAACCACAAGGGAGTTATATTTAGGGTGCCTTTCCCTTCACACCTTGTACTGCTGTTGCCATTAGGCTCAGAATGATTTGGTTTGTACTCACTGAGAGGACCTATATGAGTTTCAGCTCTTGAAAACAAAGAGTCCGTAAGCCCTCAATTTTTCAACACCGGACAGGCATAGCAAAACCAGAACAGAAGCTGCAGCATATATAACTATACAACAAACCACACAGCATGCAAATCATTCTCCAGTTTTGCTGTAGGCAGAAATTTTAGATATGCAGATATACAAACAGACAAGTAGATGTTATCCACAGCTTTAGAAAGGAGAAAATAATAGCTTGTGACTCTCCTTGTACCTTTGGTATGTCCTCTTTTCCACCTATCAGAGTCTGGTTGAGGGACCTCATCGTTGTATATCGCATATGCAGTGCCGTTCTTCTGCAGGAAAACACATATTTCTAAAACATGACATCGAGCAAAAGGAAGGCTTTTAATTGAACAGCTGCTGGGAACAGAAGAATGAATTCAGGACTTCTCCGTGTGAGCATCACAAGCCTGATCTTTCTCCCAGTTCAGCTGACACAGTCTCTTCAGCAGTTAGAGTAAAATAAACCTGAAGACTCAGCATTAGTGTCCCAGTTAATGTAAGTTGGAAGTTCTCTCAGTCATTGCAGTACATCTTCCTCAAGAGATTAGATAGGCTCACTAAGACAATTTAAATGGGATTATTTGGCACTCACTTACAAAGAAGTTCCCCCTTCTTTTTTTGTGCCTCTCTGATTTAGCAACCAAGTTTGGTGAAAATGTTTGCCAAGGAAAGACAGACTGACAAGTGTTCTTATGAAGGACAAGCAATTAATGCTTTTTGCAAAAGACTTGCGTACAGCCACACCTTATTCCCCCTGAATAGAGAACTTCAAAGGAGTTGGGACATGCTCTCCCTCCTGATGTACTTTGAGTTTGGGAACAGTTGATTACAACTATAGCAAGGCCTGGAATAGGACAGGTGACTGGTTTGCCAATATTTGCCTGACTTCTGGGAATCTCTTCTGCATATAAACTCATGACATGCTACCACTAACCCACAGCAGAAATGCAGACACACCCAGCTCCTAAGAGTACTATGTAGGTGGTAAAAAAATAGGCAGATACTGTTGTATTTTATAATTACTTCATACAAATATAAATGAGGTGCCTGGCTGTGGGTGTAAAAGAAAGTGAATGCCTAAGCAGCCTATCACTGCTGAAGCATCACCGTGATTTCAGGGGGAAAAGCAAAACCCAGACTTGTGACAGAGCATGAAACACGTACATGGGAGGGCTTAAGACAAGTGTATGTAATAGTCACCACTGGCCCTGGTCTGAGTTCACAGCCAGCTCACAGCTCAGATGTTGCTCAGTGTGAATTGTAGAGAAACAGCCAATGGGACTATGCACTGATGCTCATCTTTTTGATGGGCAACGCTTTGACTAGAAATTATAAATTTGAGACTAATTCCTAATTGCAGCCAAAACTGCAAATAATCTCCCAGTTGTCAAGACGCTTCCCTTGACCTGTTGTAGCAGATCTAGTCTGTCAGGTCTGACCATACCTCTACGTGCTTATTTTGGCTGGTTTAATTTCATTTGTATGTAATATCAAGTGAGCATCCCAACAAAATAGTAATTAAAAGTTACTTGCCTGGGATTCATATGTCTCATACAGCTGCTTCAGTGTTTGCCCCAGAGCACCCTGTGTCATGTTGACGAGGTATTTACCGAGCTGCCACTGTGGAGCCAGGGTGTCCATGTACATGTATTCCAGCCCCAGCATGGGCATCTCTCCTTTGCCATGTTTTGGCAACTTGTAAAGAGCAAACCTGCAACAGTGAAGAGCAATTGCTATTCTACAACCATCCTGTTTGAATGTGTAAATCAACACCTCCTCCCCTCCTGAGGATTTAAGAAAAGGGTGATTCTGGGGGTGCCTATGCTGGAGAGGGACCAGTGCCACCAGCATGCAGCGTGGATGTCTCAGCTCGAGGTGGGGACCAGCAGCAGTTCAACAGCACAGTAACTGCTGCGGACAAATTTGTTCTGCTTCTTAGCAAGCAAAAGAGGCTGATTCAGAACCAAACTGCTGTTGCTGTGGCCAGAACTGCTCTTGGTACCGTGAAAGAATTTGAGGCAGCCCTGGTTTGGAGTCCCATTTAGCCACTGAATCCCTATTACTCCTGGTTCTGGTAGAGAATGTCAGGTCCCAGACTCAGCCTGACATTCTCATGGTCAACCTGGACACCTCCTAAAATTTCTTTTAATATTACATAAATATAACTTTAAGTGAAATAAAATTGTGCATCAGAATTATAAAAATGCCTAACGTTATGTTTATACATATTAAACCCACAAAATAATAATAAAGCCATGTCATTCCAGTCCTGCTTTTCGTAGCAGGCTCTCACTATCCTGAACTGTTGCAGACTATTTGCAAACCATTAGCCAGAAAGACAACTCTTTTCTCCAAGCTTATTATCTGAGTATATAAATATTCTCAAAATATTGAGTACTCAATATTGTCAGCAAATGGCTCAGTTCATATTAACGTCCCTGATGAAGAAAACAAGTTTTCCCAGTGCATAAGTCCATGGGATTAATTGCAATATAAATAATTGAGACCCTTTCTTTGAGCGCTATACTTGAGTAATTTGTTATTTATGTCATTGTAAGAACCAAGTAGCATTATTTTTAATCCTATACTATTTACCAAAAATGCAGCCTGACTGTGCTTAACCTTTCAAGTACAGCAAGAGCAGTAAGCCCTGCCCAGTGTAGTTACAGTCTTGAGTTGGTCCAGAAAGGCAGCTCTGAAAGCAGGCAAGAAGTGGCAGGAAAGCATTTTGCTAGAGGAATATTTAATCAGTGGGAAACATAAACGTACAGGCATGAGAGAAACACACCACTGGTGATCCTGGTAATCCATCTGCATTGCCAGTGACTGAGTGATGTTCCTTAAATATCTCAGGAGAAATTGTTGTTGATGACGGGTCACAGAGAAGAGAATAAAATTATTTGGATAGTAAGGCTGGGGACAACTTTACATGCACAAGGATCCACAACAATCCCTTTATTTGAAATGAAGATTCAGAGAGAAGAGGAACAGCGATAGCTAGAACAGTATGAGCTGATCCAGGAATTAGTATCTGAAGCCTTTCAAACTGCTTTGAAATGTATTGGAAGATTTACGCTTTCAGGTGTTTACAGCCCTGCATCTGGCAAATCCATGTTAGCAGGTATGCTTATGGAAGTGCTAGCAGTTGAGCTATCAGTAAATCACTTGCCAGTTCTCAGTGGATACACATTTTGGACCTTTCCAGAAAGCCAGTATTAGTGTATTAGCAATTAAAGTGGTATAAAAGTCTTCACTGCTATTTGTGCACAGAAGTTTCTCAAGAGCTTAGGCACTGGTAGGACCAGAGTGAAAGTTATTTTCATGAGGACCAAAAAGAAGACAAATCCGCTTATACCCAATTAGCATTGTCACATTGTTTGCTTGTGACTGACCACTAACTTGCTCCAAATAATCACATCTTTACTTCTAATCACATCTTTACTACTTCTCTCCATCCCCTTTCCCCCAAAAAGCCCGAACAGCATGCATCTGTAGCTTTCACCCTTGACTCAGCATTTCTCAGAAAGCAGAGTTTTGGCTTTTATGTGCATGGAAAGCTTCCCACAGAACACAGTGAGTTTGGATGAATAAAGGAACAACTCTGTGCACTCCTTAGAGAGCTGATCTTACAGCCATTTGCTCTGGTAGCTCCTGCGTGAGGTGTGGTGAAGGTGGTGGGATGAGCTCCTGAGGGGAATGAAAACACGGGGGAGACTTTTGCCAGCGCCAGCACTGCATGTGGGTAGGAGCTACAGGCATGGCTGGGGAGCACAGGTGCTATTAGGTCAGATAGGGCAAGCGATTCCTCTGGTTCAGTGGCAAATGGAAGGGTGCATGAATAGTAATATCGCATAATTGTGCAATGCTGCAGGTTGAAACCACCGGAGAATAGGAACTCACATGAAGCTCTTGCTAACTGGATATAAGACCTGCAGTGCCATGTTTCTTTGAAAGAGCATTGACACCTTTTGGTTAACAGAAAGCATTTCTTAGCAGTTTCAGTTCTCCTTCTCCTATCAGCTTCATAGCAAACAAATCCAGAGTCAGGCAAAAGGTGACTATTTCTTGTCAATAAACTAGGATGCCCACTGCAGACAGTAAATCTTTCTCTTTCATTTGTTCATGGCACATTGGAAAGGAAATCTCCCGTCCTTCTTGTTCAATTTGCCAGAAGGAACACGGTTTTGCCTGGGCAGACCCCCAGTTACCATCTGGCATGGGTCCCATGTTGCTGGTGTTTACACAGAGGCACAGTGAGCTACTCCTAGCCACAGTTTTCAAAGAATTTCTCAGAGGATTCGGGTACAAAAAGTGTGTTTAAGAAATGAATGGTAAATAGGGTTGGTTTGTTTGTGTTTTGGTCTGGGCTTGGATTTTTTTAGCTATAGCTCAAGCAGACGCATTCTGCAGGGAGTAACTGCGGTTTGTGGAGAAATGAAATTTCTCATACATTTAAGCTATTAGAATAGCTGCACCAAATGAGAGTTTGATTCCTGAAAACTCACACTATCCAGAAGGGCCTTGGCAAGGGTGACAAGTCAGAGGGATGGACCAGACCCTCATACGTTTGATGGTATCCCAATACAGAGCAAAGTCTGCTTTATGCTTCTGCTTGAGCAGCCTGGCTGTGCCTTCCCTGCAGTTAGCTGTGTGTGCAAGGGGAGGGGCGTGCAAGAATAGCACCTACTTGGTTGACATTTATATCCAAACTCACCATTGTTCCATGAGAGACACTTTTATTTTGACATTTGTTGATATTTATCTTTGGGAGGATTCTGTGCTCTTTTTTTAAGAGCCCTTATTTTATTTTTTAAACCCATGCTGGATATCATGTAATTATATTTTGTGTCCTTCATCTTCAAAGCATATTAATCCAATTAAACATTTAATACCCAAACTCAGGCTTGCTGCTGGCAGTGGTGCCAGCTCCAATGTGCCAGTGGCTCTGGCGCCAGCAAACGACCTCTGCTTCCATCACAGGGCTCAGATGGTGCTTTCCCACACTGCCGGCCCCACCTCACATCCCTCCTGGGGTGGCTCAGAGATGGCAGCAAGGGGACAAACCCTTCCACACTGCTCTTTATGTAGGAGCAACACGGCTAAGGGTGAGATACACGTGCAGGGCTGCTGCCGGTGAGTGCAGCTTTGGCACCTGATCAGAGGTTACACTCCCTTTGCTGATGAGACAAGAACACTGTGTAAAGTAGTGATTACTGTGCAGTTAGTCATAAACCAGTACGGTGGTTGGTTCAGTGAAACAAAATCACATTTCAGTAACTTATCCTAGGTTTTTCAAATGAAAAGTTCAGCTACCACTCACAGGCAAACAGGATTAAATCACTGATTGCTATGCATCACTTCCCAGTGATCTACCTACTCCAAGTGGTTTAATCTCAAGTGTTGTTTACTCACCAAATGTTTCTCCCCTGCGTGGTATTTACTTACCAATCAACTGCGTCCCCATTTTCATTCCTGCAGGAGATCTCAGCTGCCCACAGGGGCGCAGAGGAAAGAAGCAGTAGCAAAGCAGGGGGACACCATGCAGATCTCGCGGGCATTTTGGTTTCTCGGCTGCACAGGGCGAGCACTGGGTAGGCTCTAAAAGGAGAAGTTGTTTTGCATTAACTGTCAGCTGATGCTGTGCAAGGAAACCAGTACACCCTGGGACAGCAGAGCCAGCCTGGACGTCAGGCTTCCAGGTCCCGGCAGTGGGGCCAGGGCTCCTGTGAGACACTGGAAGCTGCTCTTGGGCAACAAAATGGCAGAATAAGGGTTGTCAGGTTATGTTTTTGAGGAAACTTCCCACTGTATTTTAGTCGGTACTATTCTGACTATTTAGAATATTTACGGTATTCTGTTTAAAAAAAAAGAAAAAGCTGCAGATAGGGAAACCTTTTTTGTTTTCTTTTCAGTGCGGCAAGGCTGAAGTATGAATTTTTTACAGCAATCTGAAAAGCACTCTGTGTTCAGACAAGCAAAACAAACCCATCTCACTGCTACTGCACCAGCCCCTGCGGCCAGCACAGCTTTGTCCCCTTCCGCAAAGATGGTTTCGGGTGAAGCGCTGAGCCGTGCCCAGCTCTGGGGGCCTTCACCTGCCAGTGGGGACTGAGCCCGCAGGGACTGGCAGGCAGAGAAATGCTCTGAGCCGCTGCAATTTACTTTCAATTAGTTAACATGTTTTTTTAAATCATCTTCTAGGTGCATTAGCCTGTCTCTTAGGAACACACATCCGTGAATTGAGCAGTTTTACATCGGATAAGCTTTTAGCAACTCACACATAAAAAGCTTCAACTTATATTTTGTTGTGTAAAGTATTCTTTCTCCCTCGTTTTGCTTACATTAAAAGGCGATGATTTACATTAAAAGATGTTGATACCAAGTATGGGGTATTTCAGCCTTAGGGAAAATCTAGGGCAGTAAGTTCTGGATATTTTAGCATAGCAGAAATCCTCACAACCTCTGCAGTATTTTATCTCCTTTCTAGTATAGTCTCTCCAACACTGCAATAGATGTGGAAATGGGTGGTGTTTGACAGCAGCACGGTAAAACTGAATAGGGCTTACCACAAATATAAGCAGCAATCCCAGAAAGCCAGGATTTTGGAGATGTTGATCAAGACCTGAATTTCACTGCTCAGACTCGCTTCTGATCCCTTTTGTAGATCAGAACTGTGTTGTCAGGAAATGCTTTCAACCAGCTGAGCTCAGCCTGTATTTTCTTCTTGCTCTTGGGAATTGCAGCGTGCACAGAGGGGGTAATAAAACACGCAACATTCCAAGCACATGACAGCTGCCTCCATTTTTTGCTTGGGACTTATGCCTGCTCACCTCTCCACAGTACTCACTGCTTCCACTCGGCCTCAGTACATCCAAGATGCAGGATGTATTGCAGCCCTAGGGACATGGAGTGCCTGCTGGGCTCTGCCCGTTAATGGGGGGCTCTGCCATGCAGGACACTGACCAAACTTTGCCAGCTCCTGCATGAAAACAGGGAGGACTGAGCACATGGCACACGCAGAGCCTGACAGCGGCTGGGAGAGCTGGGGGCCAGGGGTGGTGGTAGTTTGTTCTTGGTGCCAGGGAACATCAGGAAATGTATGTAGTGGCGCAGCCTTGGCCTAGCAGACTGTATGTGGGGTCATGGGTGTGAACGCTGCCTGCCCTCTGCACTGCTGCACCTGTGGTGATTGAGTGCACTGGGACATGTGGGGTTCAGAAAGAGATGTCAGAAGAGAGAGTCAGTGAAGGTCTATACAGTCAGGACTAACACAAAGATGATGAACAAAGCCGACTAATTTACTGTTACTCATGGTATATGATCTGTCCCCCATAAAATTTTAAATCTCTATTACAGTCGCTACTAATATAATAATAGCTTTCAAAAGCATTTTTGATACCCATCAGGGCTTTGCAATTTATAATGAAAATATTTCCATTATCATAGGTATCTCAGGAAACCACAGAAATAAAGGCCATAAACACTGTTTGTTTCATTGTCTGAGTATAACTCAGGCTCCCACCAAGTTCCATTACAACTGTGATATATTTTCTTTGCAGATCAAGGATGTAGAAGTCCTCAACTGCGAATATGGCAAGAACACAATTAAGTTCCTTCGCCTTCATACAGAAGGGAAAAAGCACTTTGTTAAAGAAGTGGAAGTGTGCACACATCTCCGGCTGACTTCTTGTCATGAGTACCTGGATGGAAACAACTCTGCTGTGATACCTACAGACACCATAAAGAATATTGTCCTTGTGTTGGCCAAGAAAAACGGGGTATTTTTGATTTTTTTAACTAACCTTGCTGTTTCTTGTGACTTCATTTGGAAGTGTCTGTTATACTAACCTTTTACTTTCAAAATACAACAAAATAATCTCCCTGCCATCAACAGGTCAGATCAGCACTAGTGACCTTCAGTGATTTGAGAGAAAAGTTTTCCTCCTCCAGTCGTCATCCTGTGGACTCCTCCTTAGTGCTCCAAAGCCTTTTATTTTCTCACAGAACTAGCAGTAATTTTTGTAGATTTGTCATAGAGGACCCATCTTTTTAAATTTAATAGCACATAATACTGCATTATTCCCATATAACTTTTTAAACGGAAGGTCTCAATGTATGTGAGACTCTTCTTAATTCTGTTAACTGTGTACTTACCTCCCTCAACTGCATCTACCGTAATGACAATCTGTAGTGTAAATTGTCTGTCTCAGTAATGAAATCTCACCTTTAGCCAGCAAAGCTTAATCAGAATATTGCTATGATTATTTCAGCATTGTATCCTCAAAGCAGAAGGCTTCTCTAGCAGTTTTTCCAAGGACTGCAGCTTGCTATACCACAGAATGGGAGATTTTCGACGTGACTCTAATTGTTATTTGCAGTGTATGCTGCAAGCTGATCAAACAACTACGCACAGTGTGCAACACCAAAAATGAGAGAAATCTGTATTTTTACCAACACCAATGCTTCCCAAATATTTGCAGCAATAAGAACAATCTATTCTCATACATGAGGTAATTACTTCTTTCTAATAATTCTGTTTTTTTGTCTTAGATCACAACTTTAGAACAATTTGCTATAGATATCTGCCAACACTTCATGACAACATTTTGCCAAGTGGCGTACGTCAAAACCTATGTTCAAGAAGTACCATGGCAACGTCTACAGGAGGTATCTAAAATACTAATACATTCCATTTGTTATTCTGAAGCCATTAATCACTCTCTTAGTTCTTGTTTTCAAGTTAAGATAGCATTTACTGCACTTTTATTTAAATGTGAATTACAATGTAAATTCTTATATTGCAGAATGGTGCTCCCCACATCCACTCATTCATATATGTTCCTAATGGGATCCGCTTTTGTGAAGCTGAGCAGTGCCGAAATGGTGAGAAAAGAATTTGCAGCTTCTCCTACTGTAAATATTTCTGCCAATGAGATATGAAGATGTTTTAGAGATAGCTAAAGGTGTTACACGGCTTACAGCACAGTAAACTGCTCCAGAGATCTAAAACAAAGGATACCTTTACAGTCTAATTTGGCAGTCCTTGATCTCTGAGACATGGCTGAAGAGCTAATGTAGCCCATATTTGTGCATATATCCTAAACATATAATGCTCAACAGCACATCCAGCAGAAGTGCTATATGCTGTCACAGGGTTTAATAGCATTCTGAGAACAGTCTGCTTACTTTTTTACATTATACTATATTTTGCAGTCTCACTATTATCATTATCCTGCAGAGAATGCATCATGAAACCCCACCACTGTAGGTCAATTGCCTAGTTTGCAGTTATTTTCCAAACCCTGTCAACAAGCCTTGGTTTTATTTCTAAGCAAGCCGCAGTTTCACTGCTGCAAACCAGGCTGGCTTGAACATGGTGAGCACTCAGGTCTATGTGCAAACAGTTTTTCACATGAAAATACTTCAGAGTGCACTTACTATTTTTGTATGCCATGCATAAACAAAGCACCATTTGGCTTCACTAAGTGTTTTATGATACTTAAAAGACACAGGCTTTCAAGCTCAACTCTCTGTCCATAAATTGGCATTCCAAAGGGAGTGTAAAAATCCTCTCTTTTTGCTACGGCTCAACAAGAAAGTAAATTCAATCTCATTGTGTTGGTGTTTCCTTTAACCCACCTTTCAGACTACTGGAAAATGAGCTGAGACCACTACATCATTTCACACAGTCGGTTTAGAGGATTTAGATGTTAGTTGGGTATCTATCTATTACTGCCCTAATGTGACTCAGAACTATTTCCCATCCTACCCTCTCTCCCTGTTTTCCTAATGTGTCACAGTTAGGACCACTGGTGAGACCAGTTTCTGGCAGACAGGACACAAGTCCTGCGAGGCACATTTGAGCACTATTCCTGTGTTCCTACTGAAAGAAAAGAGAGAGCCCATATGTGTCTCCATTGTCTCTTAGCCTAACGCTAAATACTGCTGTATTTTTGTCAGCCTTAATTGTATTAACATTGTTTTCTGGAAAATGGTAAGAAAGAAACATGAATTAAAAAAATAAAGAAGAGTTTATGCTTTCCTGAAAAGCTGCTGCTCTTAATGTACGGATTGAATTAAATTTTTTATTATCTTGAAAATCCAGCACGGAATTGTTCAATTTCAGGTTTTACACAACAAAAAAAGCCTTTAAGGCTTATGGAAGAAACCACCTTTCCTTCTTAGCCTTCCCTTCATGTAGCCCTCTAGCTGTTTCTCTAGGATTCCCTGCCTAGGTGAGCAATAACCGAAGAGAAGATTTCAAATCTATTTTATTTTTCTCATAACAGAACCTTCTCTATCTTTAGCATCCTCCTATGCACCTATCAGCCAGGCAAAGAAATTTATTTCTCAGTTAATCCTCTTTTAACACTTTTCTCATCATTAAAAGAAACCCAGTGAGACTTAATAGAATTATAGACTTATCTTTTTTTGCCATTATATTGGCTGATAAAAGGCTCAGAGTTTTTTAGAAACTGAAAACATTATAAGTAACTTAACAGAGTCAACATTTGGCAACTGAAGACACAGCACAAAAAATGCTGAAAGCACAGCACAAGCTGTTCACCTTGAAAACTTTGTCTACGCACTGTTCTTCAGCGTGAGTTTCAGGGTGATTGCTACACAGCCAGGCAGCCTTTCAGTAGATCATTCATTGCAAGTAGCTTTTTCTAACAAGGCCATGGATTTGAATATGAGATAAATATGTCTCCAGGTTCACTGATAGAATCTACAATACATTGATACCTTTGTATTACAATCTTATACCCAAGCGATGAATTCATCAAGATCTGGACAAACCCCAGAATATCCTGTCCAAGGGCAGTCTCTTCTTTAGACCTTATTAAAGCTTTAGTAAATAGCAGAGGGGTGTAGCCAAAATTATAGATATACCTCCTTGGACTCATTAAAAAACAAGAGAAAATACACAAAAAAAGCAGTTTTGACAATGTCCAGTGGCAGAGCAGTTTAAAAATAACCCAAACCTCTAAAAAATCATGTCATTTAGAGATATCAATCACAGTGTAATTATTTCCAATATAAAATCCTGCAAAGACACAATTTAAAGACCAAGTCTCTCAGTCCTCCCATTCCAAGGCAGGATTACTGTGCACCACGTGTATTCAAGGATTAATTTTTAACTAGGTAGTGTGAGCACCAAGAGCAGTGCAGTAACAGCAGCCTGGGCTTCTGACACTGACTGTCTGTACAGGCTCTGAATAAACCTGCATGCCTTAAAGTCTCTCATTTCTGAACCTGCACTTTTTGTTTGGCAATTCTGGTCAGTGAAATTTTCAGCTATCAGTTTGATGAGCTCTAAACAACTGATCACTTAAAACTGTTTAGCTGCCATCCAAAAGGTTTGTCAGAAGAAAAAAGTTCAGAACACAACTTTTTAACTGCTTGGTTTTCGGAAGATGATACTCCACCCCTGCAGCAGTGATCCACAACAGCACATTTTATAAATAGTGGCTACAAGAAAAAACACTGTCAGTTTGAACCTGTGGGTGGCATCTGTATAGGTGCCAGCTCCTGCTAATTAGCTGAACAGCAAGATTTGCATTGGCTCCTCGCCCTCTCATTCTTATGGATGCAAAACTCACAACAGAATTTCTGACGGAGGCTCCAAGTCTTTGTAGGAGTTTCTACCCTTGTCTGTGTTGTTACAAAAGGCTCATCACATCTTTTCTGTACCCTGCAACACTAGTAACCTACTTAGTTTCCCTTTAGAGCAATTAGTAGTCCCTGAACTGACATCAGGAAGAGCCAACCCAAAGCATGTCAAGGAAGTGACACAGAGGGTGTCCTCAGCAGTCCTTGACTGCACCTCAGGGATTCTCTGCTTTCTAGATTGAGCTTCAATTGCAGTAGTTTCTGTCTTGCTTCTTACCTCTCTGCTAACATCTGTGTGCAGAAAGTAATTTTTAAAAGTAGTTAGGCTTGCAAGAGGAGCACACGACTGAGTCCTGAAGAGGCAGCTTCATTGCTCTGGAGGTGTCACTACAAGTACGCACACGGAGGTTTCTTTCTCACTGCCTGAAAAGGAGCTCATACTGTCTCCTGTTTTTGGACCACAGGTCCTCTGGTTGTTTTTGCTGGAATTAAAGACCTGAAACTTATGAAGACAACACAGTCCGGATTTGAAGGCTTCTGTAAGAATGAGCACACCACACTTCCTGAAAGAAATGACAGGATTTTATGTGGAGAGCTCTTCTGCAAATGGTCATACGGCGAATGCAAGGATTTTGACTTTGACTGCATATGGTATGCATCGCATCAAATAATATTTATTACCTAATCTATGATCCCAAAGTCCCTCTATACAATACAGCAGGTGTAAGGGCCAGAACTGCACTTGCTGTGCACCAGGCAATGCCGCAGATCTCAGTGGAAGTGTTATCACTTATTACATGGGGTGAGAGACACCCTTTGGGGGTACTCCTCTCTTTGAAGGTGCACCAACAGACAGTATTTAAATGGACAGTGCAGTGTTCAATACAGAGCACTTCAGGAGAACAAACAACCAATTTGTTAAATAATTTTAGCAAAACACCTATTTGTGAACTACAGAGCTGGGGGAGAGGAAGGGGGGGGGATTTGGAGGCGACAGGACAGAGAAATTGTTCTCCATAAAACCCCATGTGCTATGTATTCATCAGAACAGAGAAAATAAATTAAAAACAACCCAACAACAACAACAGCAAACCCACAGTAAAGCATTCTGGACCTAAACAGAGACAGCTGGTACAAGGTTTTGTAAGAACCTGTGTTACCTCTAGGAACAAAATCCGTGAATGTATCCTCGAAGCGTTTGCTGGGCCACCTGACTGTGGGGAATATTCACCCTCTTACCAGAAAACTGTCAACTGCATCCAGATGCACGTCCTTTGCAAAGTACCACAGGTATCTTCATTCCTCTTGCTGATGTTTTACTTTAATGAATGTTAATCAGATCACTGAGAAGACCAAAATGAGCCTAGTATTTCCTCTGGCAGTTCTAGATAAGACTGGAAATTGTTTGGTGGTACAGATAGATGGTCTGAAAAAACTGTTAACACACTGAGAAGTTCCCATGCTGCTCCCTAGCTGTGAAAACAATGGGGGAGAACATATCATTCAGTGCTTGGCAGGACATGAGTAAAAGTGAAAGGGGTGCTACAGCATTGTCTACATATTCCATAGACTATACATGGGGTGGGGAGGGAGTGTTTGCATTGCTTTTCTTTGCAGTGAGTGAAAAGACTGGCAGACTGTTGGCTAAAAAGGTGCCCTAATTCATTGTCTCATCTATTGTCTTGGTTTCAGGTACAAGTCATAGAAGTCGTCTTGAACAACACTTTTTATAATGTTGTAGACATGAAGAATTTAGGCTTGACCAACGACAAAGAAGTAAGTAAATGCTCCAAGCACAACTTGCCTGGACTCTAGAAATCCTCAGCCTTAAAGCATAGCAGCAGTTCTGCATAGAACACCTTTAAAAGGAGCAAATTTTCTCAACCAGCCCAGTAAAAACTCCACCTTACTTCTGAAAGAGATTGACACTCATTACAGAGGAAAGATAACTGCTTTTCTGTGTTGTTGATAAAAGCTAAAGGAGTACAGTGGAATGCCTTGGCTATCAAAGGGATCTGTAACAGAGACTACCATCTGAAAAAACATTCCTGTTTTCACCAGTGCTTTGACTTTTGGTTAGAATGTCAACCTGTGCAGTTTTAACCAAGCAGAATGCACCATGACATCTTTTCACATAGCCAGGTAGTGTGAAAAGACAGCCCACTATGGCTCTTCCTGCCCCACTCCCACCGCTGAGCTGCCAGGGAGCATCCTTGGTGCAGTGGGGCTACAAGCATATTCGCTAGGCCATAGGCTAACTCTGAGTGACTGAAGACCAGCGCTCTATTGAACCAGTGAAGGGACATTTTTGTAGCCATTAGGAGCCAAAGTAGATTGGTCCAACATTGGACAAGGTATAAGCCTGTGATCAGGCAGAGGGTCAGAGATGCGGGGATGAGATACATTTGCTCCTCCTTCCACAGCTGCTCTAGCTGACAGCCAAGCCCAGCAGAAAGTCTGTTATGCTATCCTTGTGTGACAGAGAGAAACTGGGTTATTCCATTTTGCATCAGTGGCCTACAGTATTTATGCTCTAGTCTCCCTCCCTAAGTCTTGTGATTTTGCTGCCACACTATCCTACCCTTGCCCTCTTTCAGGTGGACATTATAGAACCACTTTCACTTGAGATAACAACATCTACCACTGATGTTCGTAAGGGAAGGAAAGGGCCTGGACATGATTTTATGAAACTGGATGCAGTTTCTGCTGTGATGGTGTAGGCACATCCCTGTCTCAGAAATGACCTCTCTGTTTGCGCTCATCCCCCACAGGTTCTGGTTCCAGTGGAAAGTCCTTATGGCTCCTGCGCTTGCACACTTGGCAGGAAGACATTCTTAGAAGCACAAGTCCATATGCTAAGAGATGAAAGACAAAATCTGTTTGGACTGGCAGCTGCCCAGAGGAACTAAAATTCTTGACTACACTCATACCTTTCTGATAAACTTAGTAGTACGGCTTTCCTATCAACATACACTCCTTATTGGCCTCTTCCATTGCTGACTACTTTCCCCTCTATGAACTCCTGAGGTTAAGATTTCTGAAGGACCCTCAGGAATTCAGAAATCAAAGTCTCTCCCTGAATCTCAGTGTGATTTGCAGATTGAAATCCCCTATGCTCTTTGGGAAATCCCAGCTGGAAACATTACAGTAAATTAATTATTAAACCAGCTATTTCCAGACCTCTTAATGAAACAGTTAACTTAATAATGTCGATAACATATTTTTGTCATGTAAAATCAGCAACTCTGTATATTCTATTTATTAATGTTCCTTCAGTAAAATGAATATACAGGCACAAGAGCAGAAGTTTCATTGACATAACCTGTCATGACCCTTTGATGCCACACTGCTCTACAGGGCTGAGTTTCTGACCCTGTAACTGCATAGGGAATCAGTCAGACACTGATTTCTTTGTGAAGGAAATGAAAAAAAAAAAGGAAAAGAAAAGAAAGTCTCTCTTGTATCTCCTTTGAGGTGTGAATAGTAACAGCTGTTGACTAATTTCTCTGCATGTACTCTGACTGCATGGCTGCTGCTGCTACTCATCGGACTACACAGTTACTATATAACTACTTTTATATTAATCCCTGAGGTGTTTGAGGTTTTGGGCTACCTAAGTTTAATTAAATAGTTTTCCTAACTCTAATAATCTCCTCATGACTTCTGAGCAGGCAGGAGTCAACCAACGTAACCCTATTACTTTTGGGAGGGGTAGGGAGAAAGCTAGACAGACAATGTGTATCTATCTTACATTAGTTATGCCAGGTGATAACTTTGAACATAGTGATAAAACTATACAGCCAATAATTCTCATCTTGCAAACTGAGGCTACCACATTTGAAACAGAACTTCTGACCGCTTCAAGCCGCTGTTCTCATTTTCTGAGTGTCATTTTCACAGACTCCATGTGACAGAGTGCAAATCCAACAGGAATTGTCCAATTACTTTTGAAAACCACAATTCAGTTGTTTTTGTGCCTTCTCAGTTCGGCAAACCTGCAGTATTCCTCTGGGTACAACCATTAAATTCACAGGCACTGAAAATGAGGAGCATGTCCTGCACTGTGTGACATTTTGAGGTGCTTTGCAAGATAGGATCTTGCTTTGGTGAGCAAGACGTAAGAGATGAAAAGGGAAGACACTGCTCACAAGCCTGAGATATCTCCTGAAAAGCAACAGGACAAATGACACCACAAAGTGAGGCTCTCCCAGATATGCTGTTCTCTGGTCACAAGCAAATTCCAAAAGTTTTATTTACAACACTTTCAGCTTTTGCCAGGGACATTCTTTCATACCTAGTTAGATTGTGTTGTATTGTACTTGTGGGCTAATGTCTTGCTACTTCTGCCATTTTCAGGTGCTTGTAATTTATTAATGTATCTTTTAAGGGCAAATAAAGAGCAACATCAAAAGAACAAATTAGTATTTGACTATTTACCAAATAAGAAATTAAACCATTTACTACCTCTACATAAATGCAAACACTGCAAGTAAACAAATATCTTTTAGTTCAGCCAGTTTTACCTCAAAAAGTGACCAGTCTTATTCCAAATGACAATTCGCTACCAGCAGATGGAAAAACAGATGAAAAAGGATCTTACTGAATATTTTGGCATTTACTTCTTTCTAAACAAGGCAGATCTTCACAACCCGCTTCCTCTCTACCTTATGAGAAATTTATTGCACTAGGCAGAAAGTTTCCTTTGTTACTATTTGTGCTTTACTTGTGGGCTTGTAAGGTAACAGTGGACTAACCTTCCCGGCAGAACAAGGACACAACGCAGCAAGCAGTTGCATGTTCAGACCTTCCTGTGGCAACAAGCATACACGGACACTCATGCAATGCAGTTTCTGTAAACCTTCACAGACATGCAGATTTTCATCAAGTCTTTAAAGGCATCTCTGCACAGCTCCATGCAGCACTGCAAACTCGAGTCACTTATGTGGGCAGATCACTTCTAAAGAAAGTATTTAAGCAATCGGAAAAAGGCCAGATTTTCCATATGCAATTAGATTCACATAACAATGGCACAAATCATTCTCAAAAATGGGACTTAGCCAGACTTATCTGAGCCTGAAACCTGACCCAGCTTCCACTGGCTTCATTAGATTCAGTCTCCACAATGGACTTGCATTATTTTAATTAAAAGATATTTTTTTGTTTCAATTCCTGTCCTGAGGAGTTGTTCAAGTTGTTTACTGTGTTTTACTCAGAGGCAACTGTGATGCTTTGCTGGTGAAATTACACTTAATGAAAACAAGCAGCAGCTAGCAGATCACAGAATTACCATTTAAAATACATCTTCTTGCTGATAACATGAACCTTGCTGGTCCTGGGCTACATCCCAGTAGTTTCTAGGGCCTGGAGCCTTCTACCAAGAAATATGGTGTTTCTTGTGCACAAACAATCATTTTAGCATCTGATTCTTTCATATCCTGTTTCTGTTCAATTCTGATAGCTGCCCAGGACAGTCGAACAGCAATCCTCCTCAGCTGCTGACCGTGCTTCAAAACCAACCAACATCACATAGATAAAATGCACTAGCTAAACTTATTAGCCAGTATTTAAAACAGATAAATTATCACTGTCAGGGTCAGTACAAGTGATCTGTCTTCGCTGGCTGTATTATTCCATACATATATTCAGGCTACCTGTTTTCCAACACACATTTAAACCTTTGAAGTGACCAAAAAAAAAAATCCTTTCTGGCTAGAAATCCCAATATAAATACTTTTGAAGTTAGAATTCTGCAATTTGTGTGCATACAACAGCCAACCATTTTCTTCCCGAAACTGCACAGCTGTACCTAAAAAGGAAACCTATTAAATGTCTCCAGGTACAGGATCAAAAATGTAAACTCGCATTTCAGCTATAATTAGGATATAAACTGTTTTCTGAGACTGATCTTTACCATTCATAGCAGGCTGGTCCCATATATACATATATATTAGAAGATATACATTTATATTAGAAAAGATATTATAAATTGCACTTACTAGATCTGATGATGTATGACCAATCTATGACAAGCAAATAAGAAACAACACAAGATGGGCTAGTTGTTACATAAATTTATTACACACTTATAAACTCTCCACTGCATTGAGTTGAAGCCTATGTCCTCCTCAAGTTTCATACCAAATTACACCCCAGGACAGCAGTTCACCTCTGCCAGGCTCACAAAAAAAACAAGTGATGGAGAGAACCAGGAAAGGGGCACATACCCTATAGGTGCCTGCCAGAGAGAGCTGGAGGAGTACTTCACGGACTTGTGTGGCAGAAGCAAACATAACCATTTAGTCCTGTTAGCTAACCATAGCAGGTCAGGTATTGCTGCAAGTGCTTGCCTGTGGGGATGAGCATTTGCAGCCCAGGCCTCGATGGATGGACATGCACAGGGGAGCCAGCCTAGAAGTGGGACATAAGGTAACAGATGCGAGAGACACTAGAAGATAAGCACAAAGATGAGGAGGAGGAAAAAAGGGGGGAAAATACATTCATAGTAAAAAACATCAGGCAAATAAAATAAAATAAAATAATAATTTTTAAAAAATTAATAAATCAGTGAGGACATGGGGGGTTGGAACTAGATGATCTTAAGGTCCTTTCCAACCCTAACTATTCTATGATTCTATGATTCTATGTATCTCTCCCATCTGGCTACTTCAGAGCTGGAAACAAAAACCCAAACCAAACAATATTGGAGGGACAAAAAGGTAGAAAAATAAGGGGAGTAGAGAAAACTTTGGTGCAGAGGGAAACGTAACAGCAGAAAAAAGAGTACCCAGGTTCTAAAGGTGGCTTCTGCCACCCCTCAAGAGTGGCATTAGGCATAAATTCCCATATTAATATCTACATCTGACTGGAAAAGAGAAGAGCTCAAGTTTTAATGGCCTTGGACTCCTGCAATGTTTCTAAGTAGAGAAGCCCAGGCAAACAGGCATGTAGTATTTATACAGAAGGGAGGAAGAAGAGGAGTATCCTTGCGAAACAGGATTGCTACATCCAAGCACACACCCACTTCCAGGCTTCTCCCTGTGGTTTGGCCACCAGCTGGGGAACAAAATCAGCTACAAGTTCCTTACTCTTTACTTCCTTTCTCCTCCTGCACTCCACCAGTACAAGATAAAGCAATGTTACTCCTGAATCAGACATCAGTGCAAATGATGAGCCTTCCCTCCCTTTTTTGATTCAATTTAGCTGCTACAAAGTCAGGGCATTCCTCAGTGTAGCAAGCGCTGCAGTGTTCATAGAGGGGCAGCTGGATTACAGCAATCATCTGAAAAGAGGAAGAGAACATCCTTAGATGAGTGCAAGCCTGCCAATGCCAAGACTTGTCGCTGCTTTATCAGCAGATCAGCTGATGATACAGCAGTTACAACTGCTGACTGCTCCTTTAAAGAAGATGCTCCCAAGTGCAGCATATAAATACAACAGTGGTCTCCAGTACTTACCAGCAGCCTTCAGAAGCAGTGGAACTCTCACATGCAAACCAAGGGCCCCTCACAGTCTTCATGGTGCTCCCCTTGGGCTCTCCAGGTGTTCGAGGTTACAGTTCCAGCCCCCAGATTCACAGCATCTATCACCTAATGTTATTCTGGGAGCAAGTTGAATATATATCTGGGATCCAAAGGAGCATCACTAAATCAAACAATTCCTGAATTATAGGGGCTAAGCAAAAAAGAATTTAATGAACTTGTTACATTATCATATTGAAAAGAAGTCAGCCTTCCCAATAGGAATAAAAGCTACGTATTTAATCTGTCTGCCTATTATTCAAATGGAAGACTGCCTTTGCAGGCTGATGACAGCCACTTCCCCTAGGGGAAGCTGCTGTCAAAACTGAGCAACACAGAGGTGAAGGTGTATGGAGGTCTTTGGTGTGGCAGAATGGGACACGGATGGGCTGTCCTGGCTGACATTCCTGAGCACCAATCAAGTCCTCTTGCTCTGTTGGAGGAAGCAGAAGCCAATCCATTGCCAGTGTAAATTGTCCCTGAGGTGAAGGTGAGAGAGCAGAACAGACTTTCTCTGTACTGCTCAATTCATCTCACTGCCTGCTGAGACAGTGATGGTTACATTGTTGACATGCAAATTTGCAGTCAATTTCCTACCTGACTTTTGGACCAAAACCCCTTCCGGGAAAGGAAGAACTGCTGTTCTGACTTGGAAGTAAAGGATCAGAGTGTAGAAAGTGAGATAATGTTTCTTCTGGTCTTGCTCGGACTCAGCCTTCAAATTTTAGATAATATTGCCATTCAAAAATGAAAAATATATTTGCAGCTTCCCCCAGACTCACAGAAAGTAAGACCCTCTGCTTCTCAGTTTACTGTGATTGTAATTGAAGTGTGACAGTGAAAAGAGAAGTGTTGAAGCTAACTGACCAATTAAATGCTCATTTTTAAAAAGAAGAAGTAGTAAAGGAGTTGGTAGAATTTGAATCTGTTGAAAAAAGCAGTGAAAAGATAGAAGAGTTCATTTAGTGAGTAAACACTGATAGTGAGAGCCTAACGTGACATTTTGCCTTGGCCATTTCTAACTAGGAGTGACCCATGGGGGGCCGCTCCCTTTGCTACAGCTGCTGAGTCTCGTCCTAGAATTAGAAGAGCAAAGAATTTTCTACAGGTTGAACAAGTGCAGCACATAAGAGCAAACTGTTTTAAAGAAACACAGAGGGAGGGGCTCTCGTGAGACCTCACTTGGAGTATTGTGTGCAGTTCTGGGGTCCTCAACATAAAAAGGACATGGAACTGTTCGAACAAGTCCAGAGGAGGGCCACGAGGATGATTAGGGGACTGGAGCACCTCCAGTATGAAGATAGGATGAGAAAGTTGGGGCTGTTCAGCCTGGAGAAGAGAAGGCTGCGTGGAGACCTCATAGCAGCCTTCCAATATCTGAAGGGGGTCTATAGGGATGCTGGGGAGGGACTCTACATGAGGGACTGTAGTGGGAGGACAAGGGGTAATGGGTTCAAACTTAAACAGGGGAAGTTTAGATTGGATCTGAGGAAGAAATTCTTTACTGTATGGGTGGTGAGGCACTGGAATGGGTTGCCCAGGGAAGCTGTGAATGCTCCATCCCTGGCAGTGTTCAAGGCCGGGTTGGACAGAGCCTTTGGTGGCATGGTTTAGTGTGAGGTGTCCCTGCCCATGGCAGGGGAGTTGGAACTAGATGATCTTAAGGTCCTTTCCAACCCTAACTATTCTATGATTCTGTACAAGCAAGCAGACAGACCCACTTTCTCTGGCTTGAGAAAGTGACCTTGGTGGATAGACACAGCCACAGCCTCCATACATATGGAGGCTTGTATGTGCTTTACGTGTGGTACCCGGTACTATATTTGGATGCAAAGAGAACACGTTATGCATTGTATATCTACAGCTTGAGAGGAAAGTGAACATCAGAGCTGATGAACAGCACTAATAAATATTTCACAACCATCATACTAAAAAAGGCATTCTGTAATGCCTTCAAATAATTTTTAAAAGTGCTATGAAAGATTCTGATAGATGTGCACTAGTGGTATTACGAAAAAGGTAAGAAGAGGGAAAGGGAATAGAAGGACCTTGGCTGTAGCACGGGTCTCCTTTCTTGTGCTGACAGGCAGTAGGGCAGGGAAGCTGACTGTTGCTCTGCTCCTTTAAAACTGCCTCTAGGAGAAGAAGGCCACTCTAAACTGCTGGTTCAGCGTGACAGCAAGGAGATCTGCAGATCTGAGACCATCCTCACTCTCACACCCACTGTCAACTGAGCAGTTCGACTGCTGGCAGCTTAACCGCCACACAAAGCATAGGGAGGTCTTCTAAGGAGGGGGATCTCTCCTATCTGCAGGCATGTTAAGGGCATGTTATAAACTGTATTCCTGCAAACTCTGTGACAGCAGAACTGCAGTATTGGCAAGGTATCCAGTAATGCCCATCAGTCGCTTCCTCATCTCAACAGCAGCTGTGTTTTCTGCAAGAGAAATGGGAGCTAAAAATAATCTGGCTTTGACTTCCTCTCTCAAACCCGCCAGTCTCTTTTTAAAAGATTTTTTATGCTCCCAGAAAAAAAGCAAGGAGAATGTAACTGACAAAATCAGAACAGTCACCCGCACAAAGTGAGCAGCAGATTTAGAAAGCTCAGAGAACAGTAGGAAACTACAATAAGGATCAGGGACATTTAAAAAAATAACTGTTACAGTTCTGAGCAACCTCCTCCAAATTCCTTTTCACATTTTGCAGCAAGCCTTCCATTAGGTCTCTACTTCTACAAACTGGTTAGTGGAGCTGATCAAAAGGGAAATACAATCTGGATGTCTCTGAATGCAGCTCATTTGCTCATTAAAACACATTAAATGAACAAACAGTGCTCAGTAATCACCAAATGCGCTCTCGCAGCTATAGTAGAGATTTTACTCCCTCATGGAATAAGTACGTTTTAATTTTATGTCATCCATAGATCTATGAGATGTGTTAATCCCACACCTAGCATGTATATGGAGAAAAAGAGAATACTCAGTTCATCCGTCAGTAACATAGCACTATGCATTCTCCTGCAACAATAATCCTACAAAAAAAAGGGCTGGTAGGCATCTCCAGACTGCTACACACAGCTGGTTCACATAATCCTTTTACATAAACATACTGAAATCTCTATTAACATATTTAAGAAGATCCCTACTTCCAGTAGGTACATCTCAACACTGACAAAATACAAATAAAATCATAAGCAGAAATAAGACAATACTTGAAGTGAGCACAATATCAAGGACAGAAAGAGAAATGGTGAATACATTCCCATCTCCTATCATGCGTCTCGAATTCCAAATAAATATATTGTACAAGGTAACAAAGTATACAAGAAAGCATGCTGCTATGTATACTTTATGCATTATACCATATAACATGACCTTTACCTAGGTAAATGTTAATAGGTACAGCATACCTATTAACATGACCACCCCTTCTCAAATCTCAACTCTAGAAACCAAAAGCAACTCTTTTAGCACTGCAGCATCAACAATCACACCCTGCACCTGGCCAAGTCAGAAACCAAGGCAGGGCCCCACCTAGGCAGGAGATTAAAGGAGCTTCTCCTTCCTCTTCCTGAATCCTGCTCCTACTTGGCAGAAAGCACCACTCGCTTTTTACCTTCTTCCTTCTCAGCTGCACTCTCTCACTATTTCCTTCCCACACCATTTCCACTTTCACCACTCTGCTGCTTATTTCCTACTTCCCAGTTCCTTTGCTAAGCCTCACTGATGCAACCTCACATCCCAGCTCCTGGGGTCATCACAATGTTTTCATGGCCCCAGAAGATGGTGAGCCCAGACATAGATAGACCATGGGCAGGCTATCTCTCAGGCGTTTTAGGGCAAATCACCCTGCGGTACCAGGGCCAGCACAGCACCTCTGCACCACTAATAGCTCTAGAAAGTGGTAAGAGAAGCACAGATGTTACTGGTGAACTGTGACCAGGGGGCTTCTTCAGAGGTATATAACACTAGGTAAGAAAAAGCAAAAATAATTATGTTTTTAAATATCTTGGTAGGTGGTATTAAAAGTAATCACAAGAACATAGAATATTAAGTAGGTTTTGGTACCTTTTTAATGTGAAAATGGAGAAAACCAGGAGCTCCAATATACCACAACAAAGAATCAGAGAAAGTAAAAGATCTGTAAAGTAAACTGAATCCAAACATAAGCAATGCTTTATTGGGATATAGCAAGCAGCCTATTAAATAGGGAACTGGTACAGATTGAACAAGACTCTCTTTTAACAGAGATGTATGGTGATGAGACAGCTTCCTTCAGTTTTAAAACAAGTATTCCAACTGTTAAGTAAAGCACTAAAAAAAAAAATCAACCATTACAACACCAATGACAGACAATATTAGAAATGTGCAGAATTTCACTATTTTTACAAATTTCTGCATGATGTTAAAAAACAACTTATTATAAATTAGAAAAAGGAATAAAACAAAGCTTTTTTGTTTTGTTTGGCAAAGCAACACAAACTTTCAAAAACCAACTATACTTTACATAGAACTACTATTAAAACCAGGTGAAAACAAGCTGAAAATTTAAATGACAGCAAAAAATACACAACCCAGTTTCACCTGTTGGCAACACCTTCTGCTATGGAAGGGGTTATGTTAGTTGTATACACAGCTCTAAACATTGCAGCATACCACGAGTAAACCTTAATAAGGTCAAAATAGGACCCTCTGCAAAAAAGGGTGACTTGGCAAGTGTCAGTCCCATCCTAAAATTACAAGTAGCAATATTTTTAGTAGGTCTTTAGTATAAACCAAAACCTATCTTACTTGGTTTCTCTCTCCCAAAGATGCATGTAAACTTTATTTGGGTTTGGGTTTTTTTTTGGTATTTTAATTCATGAAATCAAGAACATGTCTGGCTCAAAAATGAGATTGACATACCTCCCTTTTGTTCTGGATACAGTGATGTAGCTATTTCAACATGCTCATTGACACTTCCTAAAAGAGAAAATCATTATGTACTATGTAAAAAATACACACCACCGCTCTCAGTTCAGACTCAGTATATAGTATATTGCCAACTCTATCCAATAGGATATATATAATAATTTGGTTTAAATTCTTAATAGCTATATTTTCTCTTTACAAAGTTCCATCACATGAAACCAAATTGCTTATTTGTTGTTTGAGGCACAACATGACCCCAATTAGATAATTTGCTATAAAGAGTTGTTCTTTAGATGTTGTGTCTGTAGAGGTTTAACGTGATATTCATAGATTTTCAGCGCAGGCCCCAGTTTTAATGAAAGTCCAGTCAGTACATCATTTCTTGTCATCAAGAGTAATGATTTGCCATCAATTTCCTATAAGAAGAATTAAAGAGTTGATAAAGACAAATGTACAAATCTAACAGATGAGAACAGTCATGCAACAAATGGAAGACTACTAGAGGATCAATGAGAAAAAAAATAGTAGCTTTTATTTTCCTTAAACTGTGTTTATAGCTGCTAAATTCTGCTGTCGGCTTTTCAAGTGCTCACTTGTGCTGACTAAAGCATAAATACTGTGTAATCAAGCACGAAACCCAAACGAGCTTTATTTCAAAATTCCCTCTTTGTAAATCTATTTCAAATTAATAGGTACATATGCAGATTGCCTAATTGTCGCCATTAACAGAAGGACACTCTCAAGAAAGCAGCTTATAAAGTGTATTCCAGGAGAATTACCATTGACAGTGATAGGCAAGCTTGGACTAGTCAGTATCTGCTAATAACTTCAGATGCCTTCTTTAAAAGGCCAACCTTCCCATGCGTCCTGTGGGGAAGTGAAGAGAAGACTCCTGCAATCAGAAATTTTAGAACTACTTTTACTATTTACTATTTAGACTACTGTGGAACTCAACAATGGGAGGGAACTTCTTCGATTGATTTTTTTGTGGGTTTTGTTTGTTTGTTTTTTCCTCAAACCTTGGCTTTCTGACCTATTTAGACTAAAATCCTGTAGGCTTTAGGGTTGGGTTTTTTTTACCTCAAAACCGTGTTGTATATTTGAAAACCACCTGTAAATGATTTCTCAAAGGTTAAAATCAAAAAGAAAGAATCTACACCTTTCAACTCCCATCTCTGTTTTAGACATGAGACCATTCTTTTCTTTACACATCTCTACAGTTCAATCACAGTGCACCACTCAGGAAACAAGATCAACAGCTAATGCATTGACTGGTGACTCACAACACAGCGAGACCTCCTAGGGTTGTCCTAACCCTAAGAAGTATATAGCTTTATTGCATCCTCCTACTATAAGGACTGAACTTGACTCTGCTGTTGCATTCTTTTTTAATTAAAACAAACAAACAAACCCCACAAAATAACCACAACTGTTAAATTTGTTATCAAAAGCCAACAACCAGTTCAAATGCTTGCATACATTGTTGTTGTCCATGACAACATATTGCCAAAATTTTGTATTGTTATAAATATTATAAACATCACACATCAATTTATCCCACTGCAGCATCTTAGGAATACTAACTGTTGTCTTGAAAATGTCAGAGATCCCATCCTTGATTACAACTCAACAAAAAGAAGGAAGACTTACATTAGAGTCATTGGAGCTCAGCATTAATTTGTCCAGACTTCTCTCATGATTTGGAAAAGATTGTAAGTACAAAATACATGGGCAAACCACAACATATTCAAAGGTCAGCTGTAAGTAGAATTTCTTTAAATGATGACTGCTAGTTCCTCAGGGGAGCACAGTGTAAAAGTAGTTCCAAAAGGAAAAAGTTTCCAGTAACTTTTTACCCAGTTATATGAGGTGCCAGTTTCTGCTGAGAATGATAACAGTTAAACCAGTTTCTATCCTCTCTTTTCCTTTCATCACAATTGTTTTCGTGGGAATTTTGACACCAGTGAGTATTTTGCTCATTGCTGTGACCTATCCTGAAGTTGCCATTTCTATTGTTGCTCAATGATGCTATGGAGGAAGAACCGCCTCCAAATGAAATAAATCCGGTACCTGGACTGGAGAAACTCCAAGAACAGGAAAAAAACATTGACTCCTTTCCCTTCTTTTTCCACATGGCTCCCCATGGATTGTAGAAATGAGTGATATCTTTGTGTGTATTGTTAGCTCTTCCACTTCTTTTTAGTTATCCACTTAAACCTGCTTCTGTACATTTGTTAGTCGGTCCAGTTTTTGGTACAACGTAAGCTTTTGTATGCTTTGGTGACTTCTCCAAATTTTTTCTCTGCTATTTCTCTATTTTCTGGATTTTTTTCAGGACGCAACTTCAATGCCAGCTTTTGTTATGCCTTTTTAATGTCATCTGGAGAGGGATCCCTCTGCACAAATAGAGCTAATAGTAATTCTCCATTGTGCCAGCATAACCTCAGCAGCAATAGCATATTATCTTCAGTAAATGACCAGTTTTGCTTCAAGTTCTCCCAGCATTCTTTCTGCTCTTTCTCCAAGTGACTGAGAACTGCAAGGTTTCACAGTACAGATAACATGAAAGCAGAGTAGCCAGCATGTTCATATACTCCTCCATGCCATGGCTCTGCTAGAAAGCAGCAGTGGACACAAGCTAGCATCAAACCCCAGTTCCCCTTCTGGAAATGCATTGCAGTGAGGCCAGCAAACTAACACTGGCTTTCTTGGGCTTATCTGGCTATCACAATACTAATGGCTAAAAGCCACTTGGGCAACAATGAAAGTCAGGCATAGCACTAGCATGTCTCAAGACCTGGCAAACAGCTTCAGGTTTTGAGTGAGCCACAGCCCCATGTGCTCCCAGGGCTTCTAGCTTAGCCATGTACTGAGAGGCAGCAGTTATTTGAAGGTGTTCACAGCCTCATCTCGCATCTGCTCTGCCTCCCTCTTTGGTTATCCTGTGCCTCCAACTTCTTGGCTTCTCTGATTTGCTTTCTGATGTTATGGGGTTTTTTGTTACTGGGCAACATATTTCAGTTGAATCTGTTTTCCTCAGTGAGCTCTTTTGACTTGCTGACATCAGTGAAACTCCAAGAAGGAATAATGTATAATCACCATACAATCATCACTTCTTACCAGCACTTACAACACAGTTGTAAAAAAACATTCTGCAGTCCTTAAAATGATTTCTCCTTTTCTTTAAAACATTGTGAGAAAAAAAAATCCAGTTTTAAAAATTCTTTGAGTCACTTACTTTGTGTGAGTCCAGAAGCATTCAGATTTATCAAAAGAAAGTGTGGACTCAGTTACTGCTGTGCAAAAGCTGAACGTAGTAAGAGATCTCATTATTACGTTCTGAGCTACGGATGTTTTGTAAGGAAACCATTGTGCTACCCCTACTGGAGCAGATCAGTGAAAACCACTTTCCCACTGTTGTAGGTGAAACAGAATACTTTCCTTTACCATTTACAACCTCATTCCCCTTCTAGTACACATTCAGGGCAGTAGCAGATCAAGTTAATTTGGGCTTCTGGGATCCAGGCAAGCTGCAGTGCAAATGGCAAACTAAAATAGAGATGGACAGAGCTTCAGCTGCATGCCTGGTGACTCTACAGACTGAGGATGGCTAAGGGTTCAAAGTGAACCTGATAGCACTGCCATACCTGGAAAGACTGGGGGATTTTGGTAACAAACACCATAAGCACATGAAGTTAGTAACTACTATACAACATAAAAGAAACTAAACATGATCACTGGTAAAAGGTTAGGAACAGGGCTATTCCTGGAACTTTTCCTGGTGCAGACAAGGAATGGGCTGGCAGAGGTGGCATGGAGGACAAGGTACTTGCTGCTCCTCGTGCTGCTAAGGGAATGGAGAGGGAAGGATGTGGCAATAACTTCTGTTGTGAGTGTCTGCCCCACATCTCCTGGTTGCATCCTGATGGCAGCTTTTAGCCTCCCTCTCTAAGGTTTTGCATAAAGTGAAGTTAGTAGTGGAATCACAGCCACATTTCTGCCCATGGCTACCCTAGCAGAGCCCTGGCAACACGTTGCTAAAAAGCAGCTTACTTTAGCTATCCTCCTGAAGCTGCTTGCCCTCACTGCAGAATACTAATAAAACCTTTACACTCTACTTCTATGCTGCTTTCCAGCAGACTTGCAAACTGCTTTGCCAAACCTTGTGAGTTAGTCTCACCTTGCTGCTGTTAGATCAGTAGTAATACTGCAGTATTATTGACAAGCCAGCTGAGGTGCACAGAGGTTATTTGGTGAAAGTCAGAGGTATCTGCCAGTATAAGGAAAAAACTCCCAGAGGTTGCAATTACATTGCCTGTGTGTTTTTTTAACCACATTTCCAGGGTGGCAGGAGACAAGGATGCTGGTATTTAGGAATGGATACACTTAAACAATTTTTTTGCCTATTTACCCATCTTCAAATTCTGAAAAATTAGTAGCAGCTGCAGAAAGAGGCTCTCTCTGCACCCTGCAAAAGAACTCAACACCAGGCTTTTCACCTTCAAGAACAAAGAGGTAAATTTAGATAGTTATAGTCACTAATTCCAATCTCATGGGACTTCACTGTCCAGGTGCTGAAGGTCAGCACGATTAACCTGACAAACAGTAATGGCATTTCATATTAGATTTATAGTTTCCTTACAAAGCTGCCCATAACTTGTACTAGATCAGCGCCTTGGAAGGTCAAGACATCTATTTTGATAGCTACAGACAGGTATTTAACTAATTTCCTGGTAGTTGCACACAAACCTACAGACTTACCAGGGAAGGTGCTGAACCGACAATCTGGAGATGTAAGTTTCTTCTCTATGGGATAGGTGAGCTGTAGGTCAACTAAGCCAACTTCCCTATTCCACACAGTAATACACCTTACCAGCATGCTGACAGGTGAGTTGCAAGGGGCCATATAACTATTAAATTCTTTGCTCATCAAATCTACCAAAAGAAGCCATCCATTAGCATCAGCATTTACAAGGACCAGAAACAAAGACCCAGCCTCTTTCTCAGAAAAACATGCTGCTCCAGTGCCTAAAAAGATTCTTACCCTTTACTACCAACTTGTCCTTTCCTGTTTGCTTGCACTGCTAAGCTCAGTGCAACCCAGCAGCCCCTTTGTTATCCTAGGTTTTCAAAAGCTACTTGCTTCTTAGGAGTCTCAGATTGCATAGTCATAAGTGTATCTGTAGAATACACTAAGAAAGATGGGAATTACCATTCACATTTTAAATATCAAGTGAAACTGAGTAGGTTGTACAAGAAGACTGTGGCCAAGGCAGAAAATTTGTTTAGATTCAACACCTTTCACATGACTCTCTTAGTCAAACTCCAACCCATTATCCACACCTTGTTGAACAATATGATTACTCAGAGATTATAGTCCCATAGATTTTTACCCTCCACTAATGTGGGATTTCCACTCCCCTTTGACAGTATATAACCAAGTCCATGACAAAAATGTGCCATTTGAGAAACTGATGGCAGTCAATAGGTGTTTCCTAACAGATTTACCTGTTCTTGAAAAGCATTGGCTTGTTCTTCAAACCCAGCTGTTCTGAAATAATTCACAACATCGGTAACAGCCCAGTCAGCAGGATCTGGAGGTCTCCCATTCTCTACTGAACTGCAAAATACAAATCCAGACAAGTAATCACTAAATGCATGCAGAGTGTCAGCTACTTCTCTCTGCACACCCCACGTACACTCCCTCCTTCCTTGTTTCTCCAGAAAAAGTAGCCTTTGACACACCTCCCCCTGCCCTGGTACAGAACAGCCACTCCTGTTCCCTTCCATTTCAAAGACCTGATGCTGGGGACAACTGAGGTACCACTCCTTTCAGAAAAGAATAAAGTACGTGAATCTTCACATCAGCCAAAGGTAACCAGTCAGGATCTTCGCAGTTCGAGAACAAAGACAACCACAACTGAGGTACCAAATACCTGTCTTTCAAGACTGCAGCTTGCTTTCAGCTACCAAGTACTTACAAAGAATTGCAGTATGTAGATATTATTCTTTTCCCAGATGAGACTGTACTTCCTTGTAACATGGGCAGAAACTACTGGAAACCACCTTTACTTTGTAAAACAAAACAATACCAGGCAACCAGAGGCACCAACGATTGTTCAACACTGAAAATTTCCCTAAAGTGTTTTTGGACTCATCTTTGGACAAATTTATGGACTTTTTGTAAACACAGTTAAAATGAATTCCTTCTGTGCTTGACCTCAGGCAATTGCTTTCCACAGTAGCAAAACCAACCAATCATTCATATTGCTATCCTTATTCTGCATTTCTTATACTCAAACTGCCACCACCCTATCTCAGATAACCTTTGTGCTTCTGCAAATTCTTGGTAACAAAAACACACAGTCAGTTTGATTGCCTTTTCTATAGCAATTTAGGAGGATGAAGAGCAAGACGTCAAAAGAAAGAACTTCTTTAACACCTTTCTCAACTAGAAGTCACAAAGTCCATGCCAGACGTTTCTGCAGTGTTCTGCATGCTTAACCATAATGCTAATGAAGAAATATTGAAAACTTATAGACCAGGGCAGATGTCAGAATCCTGTCCATTTCAGGTCCTGAAGCTTAGAGGACTTCGATTTTCAACAGCACCAGCTGGAAAAGAAACACAGATTATACTCTGCTGACAGCATTTTTATTCTGTCCTTCGGATTTTTCTTTTCCAGCTGTCACCACCTCTGTCTTGCCTAGATTTGTGTCTTTCAGCAAAATAACTGAGGTAATCAAGAGCCAACCATTTTCCAACCAGCCATGAAAAGAAGTGAACAGAATCACATGCACTACTCCCATCAATATTTCTACAACACCTTGATTTCTACAACTAGCTCAGCCTGGGAAGGAGGACTCATGAACACAGAGATCTTTGTTTCTCTCCTAACTCTTGGAATGTACCTGTCAACATAGCAACAAAATTCTGGTCCCAGGGACTCACACTGCAACCTCAACATCACACCAAATGCTGCACTCTGCTTTCTAAAAGCACTTTCATTTATCACATGGAATATATACAAATCTCAGAGCAATGAGCAAAGGGCCAGAGTTTCTTACTTTTGCTCATCAAGTAATGACTGACTTCATGAATTGCTTCACTGATTGTGATTACAGAAAAAGGCAATACTCTGCAAAATTGAAAATGAGAGTATGCAGCCTTATCAGAACTGCACTTTGTTTTTTCATCAAAGAATGCCTTTCAATTAAGATTTTTGGTGCTGTGCACATTCTGAGGCTTAAGAAGTAAAATGTGAAAAGCACCAGAGAAAACCTATACATATCTGTAAAGGCAGCATTAGAAGTATTATATTTAAATCTTTGCATTTTTCTCTAGACTATCACTTTCAATGAATCATCTTCTGCTTAAAATTTAAAATAAAAGAACAAAACCCCAGCTCCTAGGTATTTAAAAAGTAAAACCAACAACATAATAAATCCTAGAAGATACTGAATTTAATTCTTCCTAAATAGCAAAAAAAATATTCAATCCATAAAAATACCTCCTAATTGTATTTTGCTTGCTTCCTGAAACACTCTAATTTCCAGCTAAATATGGTCTCAAACCCTCCTTCCCACAATTTTGTATTTCAGCCCACACATGTTAGTTCTTCGTGTAGCTCTTCTTTTACCATTATGGAACTACAGCTTGGTCCAGCCCCATTCCAGGCTCAACTGCAATGACTTCAGGGGCTCTACCTCAGTCATTAACTCATCACAGAAAATAATTGCAAGTTCCTGACTCAGAGAATAGCATAATGCTGGACCTCAAGTGGAGACAATTTCCACAGCTACAGCTGCAGAAAACTCAAAGGCATGTGGCAGACTGCTGGAGGCTGAATTTTAACCCATCTACCCATACAGATGCTCATTTGGCTTCTAGACTTTGTCTCCTCCTTGCCCTGCTGTGGCACGTGGCTCTATTCTTTAGACAAGAAAAGGGAATATGTAATAGCCATGGTGTAGCCATACACGGGTTTACGCCAGACATTCTGGATGTTGTATTATCTTAAGAGGACTGGCATTTTAGGTTTTGTAACGAGATACTAGATGCATCGGCAATGAATAAAGATGAGGCTTGTCTGCTTTTCACCACTGTCCCTGTGCCTTTATTGCCATCATGTGGCAGAAGCAGCAAGGCTTGCAAGGGTATAGCTGAGAACAAACAGATTTTAGTCCAGCTATTTATAATCACTTCAAGAAAGCGCCAAATACTTCCTTTGTAGATACATGCACATACATACTATGTTCATTTAGAAAACGCAGCTCCTGATCAGCTTAAATACAAGCCCCATCTAAAAAGCCAACTTTACTAGCACTAGTTGAGCCCTTATCACCTAAGCCTTAGGGGGAAATGATTAAAAGTAAACTGTCCTTGCACTGACGGCCTCCTTTCTTCTCCCACCATAGAGTCCTCATTGTAGAAGCAAGACTGCCAACTGAAGGTGGCTTTTGAGGGACACATGCACAATACAATTTATTCATAATCACTGAATAGGAAAATGCATTTTATATTACTGTGGTGTAAGCAATGTCTCAAGAGAAGCGGGAGCATGACAATTTTAATGGCTGCCATCAGATCTTTTGATGCTGTATCATAATCAAGTGTTTTACCAGCATCTTGAAGTGATGATGATGATGATGATGATGATAATTACTACTACTACTCCTCCTCTAGTGCTTGGAAGCCAACGCTTGTCAAGTTTTCTCTGAAGGCTTGTGGAAAAAGAGATCTGAATGAGAAGAATGAGGTGCAGCTTTGCAGAAGTGCTGCAGTTTGAGAAGACAAAGAACTCACTCCAGTACTTTTCTTTGTGTTTTGGGTTTTTTGGTTTGGTTCTTTTTATTTTGTTTTGGTTTTGCTTGGGCTTTGTTTGTCTGTGGGTTTTTTGTGTTTTGGTTGTTTTGGTTTTGTTTTTTGTTTGGGGCTTTTTTTTTTGTTTGTTTGTGGTTTTTCTTTTAATATATCCATATATGCATATATCTATCTTACCACAGCTTCTATAACTTTAAAGCAGCAAGGCCAAATTTTTCCACACAGAACTCCACTTCTCAGATCATAACATCAGCCAGAACTGAGAACTTCCATCCCTAAGAATTGCTGATCTCTGAGGATACCGAAATGCTTCCAGAACAGGTCCTATCCCTTAGCCTGCAGACTACCACACTAAAGGAAAATTGTAGAGCACTGCATGCCATGTCTCTATGCTTTATTCTCACCCTAGATCTGAAGTAAAAACCCAGTTTAGGCCTTCTCCAGTGAACAGCTTAAAATACATCTTCCAGAAGAGAACTGACACCAAAGACACATGCTGCTGCTACTACTTCTCATCAATGCTGGGCAGTCAGCAGAGAAAGATATATGTCTCTCTGAATGAGACAGAGAGTAGACTTCCATACAGGACACACCTCTCCCTCAGGAACTGCCTCTACAAAAGCCACTAACAGACAGGTGAGCAGATGTAGAATACTGGTTACAGGGCTACCACTTGTTTTAGACTCTGACTGAGAGGAGAAATCAGTGGAGAAAGGTACCCCAACTTATGTTACTAGCTTCTACATCTCTCCATTCCACATATCACATAGATTCAGTTCCTGAGACACTCACATTTTGAAGCTGAAATACAACAAAAGTAATTGAGAACAGGGAAGGTTTGAAGCGAGCAAAGATGAGAGGCGTCCATCATTGCCAGTCACATTAGGTCAAATTACAACTACAATCAAAATCCATGTGTTTAAATAAACTGAACACTATGGATTCACTTACTTTTTGACATCCAGAGAGCCATTTTCCTTGTTTTCCATGTCAACAGTTAGCATGGGGAGGATAGAAGTTTCTTTTACTTCAGCAACTGATCAATAAGGGGAGAAAAAATTGTGTTTAATTATTGGTAGTATGAAAAGAGCAATATAATATAACAGAATCAAGTATTCTACCAGGACACAATCATGTTTCCACTTGAGAGCACAGGTGTTGTCAAAAGACAGCTTTCCTCAGAACCCTGTCAAAGCTGCTAATAGCTAATGAACTAGGAAATGCTGACCTGTGCTTCAAACACAAGAAATATTTCACACCTGAAAAATCAAGGAAGGTAATGTTACATTTGATCCTTCCTGAAACTAGTAAAAATCTTATCAAACTATATATCCGTATGCGTAAAGACTGACGTGCAATATATAGCTAGATATCAAGGGAGCTTATTATGCCTTCAGTCATTCTGCTATACAGAGGACCCAGACAGATGTATGATCTAGTGAGGAAAAGATGTGAGGTTTTGAAATTCATATTCTTGTCCTACAAATGGGGATCCAGGATACAGATCAGCACAAAGTGACTTATCTCCATTTCACACATAAGGTAAGAAAAGTTAATAATTGAGTGCCAGACTCCTAAGCCCTGAAATCTATACCTCATCCGTAAGACCATCCTTCCTTCAGTAGCACAGTGTCTTCTATAGGTACCGTACGCTGGACTCTGAAAAGGAAAGGAGCATACGAAGGACACAGGAGAAAATCCAGTTTGTTTCCCCCCTTGCAGGGTGCTGGAATACTTTCACTACACAGCTTTTTCTACCACTCCACAGAACATGCAGAAATGACCCAAGCCTTTTCTTTCTGTTCTTAAGTAAGCCATTTCTATTTCAGAAAGCACCAAAGAACTGACCAAGGACTCAGGATGATCTTGCTGTAGCATTAATGGATGCCAGTGAAATGTCACAGAGCTCTGGGAAGTACAGAATAGGGAAATCATGCTCTTCAACTAAAACTTTGCAAAACCAGAAAGTAGCAATTAATATTGCTGTGAAAAAAAATAATTAAAAAAGACCCTTTATTATACAGCTAGCTGCACGCAAAGTACCAGCAAAACAGTGACAAACTAATCGAAAAGATGATTCTTCCTGCACCGCTGACCAAATAACACATTCCCTCGAAACACTTTTTGGTTCACCTGAGGTGCCTGCAAAACGACAGCCGCACCAGACACCCCTGCCGCGCAGAACCCGCGGCCACCCCGGGCTCGGGGCACGGCACCTCCCGCGGAGGGAGCCCGCGGCCACCGGGGGGCTCCCGGGGCTCTCCCCTTCCCCCGCGGCGGGAGGAGCCAGCTCCTCCGGGGCTGTGTGGCACGCGTTCACCATTTTACAAGCATCTCCGAGACCGTTCGCCAGGCAGCACTGCACCACATTGTCATTTTTTGGCTGGGGGGGGGGGGGGGGGTGAGGGGTGGGGGGAAGTAAGACAGAAAAACCTACCTACGAGCAACTAAACCAAAGCATTGCTACGGGCTGCTCCGGAGCCCGCGGCTCCCGCCCCCCCCCGCCGGCAGCGGGGCGCTCTGAGGCGGCTCAGTTTGACACCGGGCAGCAGCCCCGCCTGGCGCCCGGCCCGCCTGACGTGCCCGCCACACACGGCCCGCACCAACCGCCGCCCGCGTCATGGCGCCCGTTTTAAAGGCGCAGCGCTGCGCCGCTTCCCCTGCTCCCCCCGCTCAGCCCGGGGCCCGCGGGGTCCCCCCGCCCTCCGCCCCACAACACCTCCCTTCCTCGCAGGCGCCTGCTCCTCGGAGGGCACCCCGGGGAGTCTGTCGGATGGAATGAGAGCAGCGACCGACCCCTCCGGGGAGCGGCTTCCCTCCGGCAGCACTTACCTGCGGGGCAGCCGCGGGCAGGGCGGAGGCGGGCTGCTGGCACGGGCGGCTGCAGGGCCGGAGAAGAGCGCTCAGTGCCAGGTTCATGACCTGAGTTTCTTGGGACCTCCTTGTAAACATTTCTACTCCTCCTACCGAGTGGGGTGTATGAAGTAATGGTACGAGTGGGGGAAAAGGGAAAAAATCCGCAGATGTTCTCTGAAGAATACAGTACTGAGCCGAAGAAATTTACACAAGGTGAGAAATGAGAACAACCAGATCTCGGGAAAAAATGCTAAAGTTACGTAAAATTCGTTTCTAGGACAAGTTCATCAACTTGGAGGTGGCTATCAGATACTTGGCTTTCTCTGGAACTGGAGCGTCAGCAGGGGCCGGGTGACAGGAAAGGGGAGCAACGAAGGGCAGCAGCGCCGGGGGAAAAAGGGAGATGGAGACAGCGATTCCCAGGGACACCTCGTACTCACATCAACGTAGTATCTTATTTCACAAGGAGACCCACAGATACCCACGGGATTTGCTGTGCACTGAGGTACAACTCAAAGTGCACGCAAATAGTCGACTAAGTCTGGTCCACTGGCAATCAGATCTCACCCGCAAAGATTAATACAAATGTTGGTACATTCCTCCAACAATTGCACTTTTTTTGGTTACACTATTTTTTAACTTCTTCTCCCAAACTTCCCTTGATTCAGGCTGTTTTCTAATGGCATGGAAGAGAAGCGTTACATGGATGACAAGCTGTCAGCGCTAGGGAAATTAAGCAAGTAATACCAACCAACCCACCCTTGCCTTCCCCACACACGGGCTTTGCAGACTCCCTCCACACCAGGGCTGCATCCCAGCCACAACTCGGAGGCTGTGACCTGACCATCCTTAACAGCCTGGATTAGTACAAATTTTGGGATGTCTTACTTGCAGAATTTCCCTCTTGAGTCAAAAGACTCAAACTACACCCTTGCAGTTCACCAAGAGGCAACAGGGCATTACAAGCTACCTGGGGATTCATACAGAATGAGCTGGGGTGACTTCAGCCGATTTCTGCCGAGCAAGGTACGGCGCCATGCCACAAGTGCCCCAGCCGGCACCCACAGACAGAGCAGCAGGGCGGGCACAGGGCTGGCACAGGCACCCTGCATCTGTCTCACTCACAGAAGCAGATGAGTGCATCCTGGCTGCATGCATGGGCAGAGATCTGAGGCAAGTAACTGCTAACCAGACACAGTTACAAGCACTAAGATCACAGGAAAAGCTCATTTTAGTGCAAAGGACAATAGATGTGACTTCCACAGCCATTTCATTTTGCCTGACTTACATGCTGCCAAATAAATAACCAAAGTTCGCAAAACTTATGCAAATAATGGGACTCAAGCATTGAGAACAGAGAGCAGGGGGAGTCCTCACTGCTTTTGAATTTAAAGAAATTCAGATGAACAAGTTAAATAGAGTATTAAACATACTGCACCCTAAAGAAAACCCTCTTTACTTCACATCCGAAAGTGTGCTGTAGAATGTAGCATATTTGTGTTGGACAAGTAAGGCAATTCTTTTTCGTCTCTCAAGAAATAAGCATTCTAAATAAGGCCATAATGAGTTTTCTGCATCAGCTGGTTTCTAACTTGGTAATGAACTGACATTTGAGGATACAAATATAAACCAGCTATTTTACTCACGATCTCCCCTTCCTTCCATCATGTTCTTCAATTAATCCTTGGAGTATCTGAAGTGAGGCTCACACAGTGCGCGTGTTCTGGCTAAAAGACCTTGAACAGCAGAGAGAGGAAAACAGGCTGTGGAAAAATTCAATGTGGATATGATCAGTAGTTTGTATTTTCATTCACTGGGGTAAGGTAATTTAATTAAAAGGAGATTACGCCTGAAGGGAGACAAAGCAGGAAAGTGAATTAGACTTTTGTTTGACTATCTGCATCCCGCTTCTAGCAAAAAACCAGTTCCAGGCCATGTAGGGAATGAAGCAAGACCAGGGTTGGTTAAGGGGTCAGCTCCACGTGTTTCTGAGCTTCTGCTGTTACACAAGGAGAAATATGCAGAAATCAGTGTAGGTACTCACACTGATGACCCAGGGGTTGGGTATTGGAAAACACCAGTTTTCTACTGAAAAACTGTTGTATTTTTTGCCCCTGGAAGTGACAGCAATGCATGAAGTCAAAATGCATTGCATGTGTAGGTAAGGAGAGTGTAGTACCCTTTAAACTGTGCAGCAGGTACCCAATTTCAGCTCCCCCAGAGCAAAATAAAGCCCTTTAAACCTTTCTTGTTCCAACAGCCTTGGTAAAATCATGGCTAAACATGTTCACAGATCGAGTGGAGCGTGAAAACAGCGAAGGGCTTGTGCGGTTTCACGTTGAGGGAAGCGAGGAAAGCTCCTCTTTGTAAACTAGGCTTATGCAGAGCAGAACGGATCACATCCGTGTGTAAAACACGTATTTCTCTTGTCAGTGACCGAACGTTCCAACGCCACCCCCCAGGCACAGGGCTGCGGGGGACAGGCCGCGGGCGCGAGGCGGCAGTAACGGCCGGCGGTCCCGCCAGTGCCCGCGCCCCGCCCCGCCAATCGCCGCCAGCCGCGGGGCCTGCCGGGAGCTGAAGTCCCTGAGGGGCCGCCCGGCGGAGCTCTGTGCCCCGGGCACAGCACCCCTGGTGCGGAGCCTGGGACGCGGCTGCCACAGCACCAGCTGCTCCGCTGACTGAGCGATAGCGCTGGAAGGCGATATGCTTTTCCTCGGGGTGCTCAGGGAGACATTTCGGGGCTGGCAGTGATCATTTGTGGTTCCTGACGGCCAGATTGGAAATGCTGCTCGCTGCGAGGAAGAAAGTAAACCAGAGATAGGCAGAATGCTGAGAGATTTCATCCAAACGTGATTAGTGACCAAAAATCATCAACCCCTCTTAATGTAACACTGGGGGCAGGGGAAACAAACGTGGCACAGGCTGGTTTTAAGTTATTCTTGTCACAGATGTGGAAGCGACACAGGTTCAAGATGACTGCTTGCTACTCAAGCTGAATTAATGTATAGCTATTCCCAGTCTAAAAATCCCTTTTGCATCATTTCCTTCCTAGCAATACAGGACTAAAAAGGGACCTTCCAGGCCGCGCAGAGTTTGATCTCCTGCCACCCCACACAAACCCTCACATAACCACGTCTGCATCTAGCGCTGGTTTTGAGCCCATAAGGAACCTCATCCCACTCTGACAAACAGAAAGTCTGTGTCAAGCTCCCCTTTACTGGTGGTTACAAACTTTCAATTTACAACTTGAAAAATACATGAACACTTCAGACCTATTTGTTCCTGTAATAATACTGTTTAGTTTAATAATTTACTTCTCCATTGCTGTGGTATTTACTTGCTTACATAGACTCAGCTGTCTGAATGGCCATAGCCCTTTTAGACCCTCTCTGTAATAAGCTCTGCATGTTCTGAGCTTGTTCCCCTTTCCTCTTTGTGTACATTTGCCTCCTGGGTGCAGACATTTGGGGCTGCACTGTGAGGTGCAGTAGGGTCTCAACAATGACTTCTACCTTCCCTGTCTGCTCTGAATAGCCCCTAGCTCCACGCTAGACTTATGGAGTGTCTTTTCCAGAGTCCCTGGCAATTACTGTACACCCAGAAAGAGGCAAAGTCACTGTTAGTGGTCCAGGTTGCATGTGTCCAACAATTTTCACTCAGAAAACTCTTTCCTTGGTTAAGGTCTCTTCCACTCCAGTCCATATTCTTTCTAGGTTGCCTCTTACCTTGCTCCACAGTATCAACAGCCTAATACCCATTGTCCTGCTCTCCCTTCCCTACTTGGGCACTGCACAGAGGAATGAGGGGACAGTTCCCAGCAAGGTACTCCAGTTTGCTTGCAGAGTCCACCAGTGAAGCACCTCTCTTCAACTCCTGCCTTCGCCAGGAAGGTCATGAAAAAGCTATGCTATGTCTGACCTGTCAGGGTTTTCTGCAAGGCAGAGCATTGCCATGTTGCTCTGAAGTGCTGCATAAAGCCTGGATAAACAGCCAAAGACAGCATTGGTGTAAAGCAAGTCTGGAAAGAGGCAAGGCAGAAAACCCTCTGCAAGAGCACAGCAGAGTGGCTTGTACCAACCCAGCATTCACTTCTGAGGCAATTAAGTTGAAGTGTATGTTTAAATACTAGGTCAGAGCACAAAAGCCATTCAGCCTGGATTTGTACTCCACATAGTAAGCTGGGTACACCCTCACAGGTTAAAATGGAGGTCCACAGATGTGCAGGAAGTTTTGTGAAAGCTGTTTCAGGATCGGCGCACGGGTTAACAGCTCTGCAGGTGCACAGTGCCGCATCAGCAGCCCAGCTCCCTGCACGCCTGACGGGGAGGAGCGCTGCTCTGCCTCGCTGACAAGGCAGTAATTAACAGGATGGCAAAGCCCCTCTGTTCTGTTCTGATCTAATGGGGACTCCATTAAACCTTTGCTGTAGTATGCTGAGGTTCTTTTTACACAACGAGCATTATCCAACCCTTTTTTTTTTCCTGGTAATCTCATGAATTTCCAATAGGATGACTAGAGTTGCGCCCTCTTCACACCAGGCTGAAAATGAATGTGTTCAGCAGCTGACTGCAATGCAAGGCCAGTGGCACCTTCCTGCTTTTACTTCCTCTGTTTTCCAAGACTGAATTGCTTAAATAAATCTTCCTGCATGTGAATTATATCCACTTCACTGAGAATTTCCTGCCCTACTTATTTTGTTGTGCTCCTTCTTATCCTGGTAGTAGCTCATATTTAATAAAGCTACTGTCCAAACTTAAACCCTTGTTATTTTAAGGCTTATACTTTATAAGAAAAAAAACATCGTACAAACCACAACTCATTCTGCTCATACTAGCAGCAGTACCTGTCGCGTATTTGCTTAGCTTGTGATAACGTAGCAAGAAGCTTATGAAAATTATTCACATGAAATACCAACATTGTAAAACAGAATCCAGCCTAATAAAAATGTTTTATATAAATATGGCTCAGACATTTCAGTGAAATAGCTGTTACATCTATGGAAAATCTGAAAGGCAGCGCTTTGATTGTATGATGTGAAGCAAAGGAAAACGCACAACATGCTGATGATGCTTGCTAGGTTTTTCCCACTTTGCTGGGAAGCTTTCTTCCCCCCAGGAAATCACCTACCTCCCCATCAAGAGGTTTTCTTAGAAGCCAAGATTGCGAATATTCAGGTCCATGTATCCACTCAATAAAGAAAAGAGAGGCAGAGGCTTAGACACAAACTCACCTTGGTATCAGGAGTCCACCCAAACCAGTCTGTTCCTTCATGGTTTTCTTCTGAATAAATATTCTGGGCATGCAGAGAGATCTATGCCACACCTGGACGTGGCAAACTCTTGAAGGGTGTCCACCTTTGCTAACCACAGCCATTTGGGGAATGATGGTATTTCAGAGGTGCACAGGCGGATCATTCAGTTTGTTTCTAGGGCTGTGAGGTTTTTCCACCAGATACCCAGTAGGCAGGCAGAGTTGCCCAGCGGCAGGCAGTTTTAGCCTGCTTTGGAAACATCCAGATTCTAAAATCTGTAAAGTAACTCCTAAGATTTGTAAAGCACACATGTTCCGGTAAATACTGTCACCTTCCTTATGTGTTACAGTTCTGGTATAACAGCCAGATAGCAGGTGTGGGAGACCAGAATGTGGCATTTCTTCCATGGAGGCTGCTGCTCCTCAGCCCACTGAAAGCACCACGGGCAAGAGAAGGGTGTTTCCAGCAGCTGTCAGTCACTGTGCCAGTGGGGATCTTAGGAGCTCTCTATCTGCTTGTAGGCACTGAACTATGAGAAATCCAAAAGAAGTCATGGCAACCCTGTGCTTTTTATGTAAATATGAAAGATCAAAGGACACGCATGTTGTTTGGCAAGTGGTTGCCAAAACTGCCAGTGACTGCAAGAAAGGACCCACTGTTGCAGCAGAGGAAGTGTTTCAGACACACATTAGATGGCTGTTTCCCCTCTCTACTCTCTCCTTTGATATAACCAGTTGCTCACACATGAACATTAGCAGGCATGACAGACATCAAAAGTTGTGCATTAAGGTTATAACAGTTAAATTGACCTTTTAAGAATTCAATCAGCTCTAAATTGGTTGATGAGGCTCAAGAGAGATCAGAGGTGCTCTCAAGAACACACTGGCTGTAACTTCACCTTCTCTTGACTGCTGTGGTGGTCACATAATTCAGGAAAAGGCATTTTGCCTGTAAACATTGTAGCTTCAATTAGTAGAGATATATCCAAATCTAAAAGATTTATATTCTCTCTAATGTAAATACTGTGTATTCAATGAACCAGCTTAAAAGCGCTTTTCAATTTCTTTTCTCCTTTTTTCTGTCAGTCTTTGGTTAAAAGCAGTGTATTTCTGAACTTTCAACAGCATGTAATACAGAAATGTGACTGTGTGCTATTAAACAGCCCCACTGATTCTAGCCTCTCATGAAAACAGGATTTATCAGTGAGGGATTTTAGTGAAATTTTCATACAGGTCATGCAACAATATATAATGAAAACAATGATTTTGTTCAATTTAGTGTCAAAGCCTTGTTTTTGCTGATATGAAAATCAGTGGAAAAATACTGCAAGTATTTAAATATTGCAAGGATTAAAGGCAAAATCTACTAACACATCAAGAACAAATACTCATGGTTGGTATTACATGTATTATCTGACAGATTATGTGACTGCTACAGTCAGAATTTCTCATTCCCTACTGCTCTTAAATATTTATTTTCCACCCCTCTTGATTTTACCATGCTCTGGAGCTGACATTTCATTCCTGTTCCACGCCATATAAATGTGCCATCTACTGGCAAAGGAATGCAACGAGAGTTTTTTGTTCTAGGGAAGCTAAGGGAAGGTGGAATCGTGATTCATCTTATTTTATAGGTTTTTATAATAATCTGGACCATTAAAAACAAAAAAGCAAAATCAAGAAAAGTCAGAGTTGAGTTCTGTTAGTCAATAAGTAGCTGCAGAGTTACGACCAGTTTAATAACTTCAGACATAATACTAGGAATGCTCTAAAGCTTTGGGTTGGACAAATCCCAATTAAAAAAAAAAAAAAAAAAAAAATATATATATATATATATATATATATCTTGAGTCTTTAAGAGGCTATTTTCCCCCCAGCATTCACTGCAATACTTCTCTTGGCAGGAAACGTACCTTGCAGCCAACCCAGACCTGCTCTGAAATTCCCTTCCGGAATGAATGCGCTATGGGGGCTTTCGTAACATGAGGTGCCTGCCTGATGTGGACGTCCTCCTGAAGTCAAGTCCCTGCATTATGTCCTAAGCTACAGAGCAGATAACATCTATAGAAGTAGAACCATGCTCCTGACAAACTAACATGCTAACATTATCAAATTCTTATTGCTCCATTGTACACATTATACCATGTAACCCATTCTACCACCAGGATCTTGTTTCTTATACATTATGTTTTTACTAAGGCTTCGTGCTCAGCTCCTCTCTTGGCTTTTCTCACTGGTAAGCAAGCCTGCCAGATGCATAATTCCTCATATATATGGTAAGAGAATAATGTTAATAATTCCTGGGCACACTTTTTTTGGTATAGTTTTATAAACTCTGGGCATTTATGAAATAACTGAATATCAATTGCTTAACCTCAATTAACACACCTGTGAGTGCATTATGTTGTTTTACTCATCCAAGATGTTACCTATCATTAATGGAGTCCTAATGCCTAGATCCCCACTTTGTGCAAACATTAAATAGAAAGATGGAAGAAATTTAAAGGACATCCATTTTGTTGAACTGTTACTTAGATAACTATATACATAAAGTAGCAATGCAGATACACAGTAAAGAACAATACTTCCAGTGGAAGACAGTTGTGACATTGCTCCATAGACTAAAGCATTGATATACCACTAAACATAAATGAATAGGTGCTGGACTGGATTAGGTTGGGGTTTTTTTGTTTCGTTTGTTTGCATTTTGGTTGGTTGGGTTTTTGTTTGTTGGGGTGGTTTTTTGGTTTTTTTTTTTGTTTTTGTTTTTTAATATATTGAATCAAATGATCTTGGTGGTGAAGAATTTTAGGAAGTTAATCAAGCCTTTCCAGCACTCCACTTTTCATTGTCCTAATGACTGCTATTTTTTCCTGGAACCGACTGGACAGACTTGAACATACCGCACTACACGCCAGGCTGCTAAGACCTTGCTCCATTTGCGTCAATATAACTAAAGTGTGTCCCTTCCAATCTTTGACTGCATCTTGGAAGCAGAGGCAGAGGAGTAAGTCTCTAACCTCTACCTCCCAGGAAAGGAAAACATTTTTTACTGTGGTTGTGTATGTGTGGGAACAGATCACTGACCTCTGTCCTCAAACTCCTTCCAACTAGAACTTCTCATCCTAAAGAGCTTCCGTGCTGCAACCATGCCCGCACATTAAGCAAACTATCTCATCCTTGTCAAAGACCTCTCATCCTCAGATAAACTGCTTCTCAACACAGCAGAATTTTCAACTAGATACTAGATTGCTACAGCGTGATCTCTCAAAATCTGAATCTTGTAAACTGAGCACTAATAAGGAACATGCAAGTTTGTCACTGGGTCTTTCTTACACGCTTCACTGCCCATCAGCTAATGCAAATGAACAATACAAATACGTTGCTTTTAAAATTTTACGCCAAGAGCCACATAAACACAATTTTTTGATAGACATTTTTGCAAAGACATTTGTATTTGACCCTCTGAGGGAGGGAACAGGACAACCAGATCAAGGATTCTATAGGAAATTTTACTGGCTTTGAAACAGACCACTGGGAGCTCATGCCAGTTACTTCATGGAAGCCTCGAGCTGCCGTTATCCCACTGAGGTAGGAATCTTTTGCAGTAGTAAATTATAAGAATAAATTACAATTTCAATATATGCAAGTTCCCTAAGGCAGGCACCCCTTTTTTGTAGTACACACCTCCAACCCAACAACAAAATTTTAAAACGGCACTAAACTTCAGATCTAATTCAAACCTTTATTCATCATCAAATTGTAAAGTTAAGAAAGGAAGCTATCTTGAGATGCCCATCTCATCCTTCCAAAAAAATGCACCATTTTACAGAGTTCCTATGTAAGATGACAAATAGTTACTATCTGTATGACATTCAAACATCCCTTGTGGAGCTCTAACCCTTTTACTGCAAGTGATTGTTGCCCAACCTGACCTCACTCATTTCATCCCTCCCTCAGAGCCTCAGATCAGTTGATTCCTCCAGCTCTCAAGTAAAAACATTCTTAAAACGTGTGCAAGATCCACACTTGTAAAACTATGGTGGTCATAAAACTTTTTGTCACACACATCCAGATCAGCTACACACACCCCACCTGGAGAACGGAATTGTCTTTCTACCAGTTTCTTATGGAATGGTTTTCAAATTCTTATCTGGGATAAGTCCTCCTTACATGCGGCAAATGAGAACAGCAACAGATTTGAAGGTGTCCTTCAAATCTGCTGCTCGACATGCCGTATTTGTATGGGAGCTGTAGTAAAAGCAGAAGACAACCTTTTTACAGTTTCTTAGTTCAGCTTTAGAAAAAGTACAAAGGTCTTTAAAATGTAATACAGCATTTGTACCACAAAACCATGAAGAACACAAAACCACAGTCTGTAGGCATACAGCAGGAGAAGCAAAGAGGCCAAAGCTCCGCTCCGAAAGCGGGAAGAGGAGGAGCTGCCTTACAGAGAGCAGGTACCAGAGCCTCTCCGAACACCACTTGCGGAAAAAGCCTCAAGACAGACAATGCCAAGACCATGAACAGTCTTTACTTCTATCAGTTGTTTCACAGCACAATGAGACACAGCACAAAGTTTGTACAGCAGGATCTGCAGACAGTTTAAAAACAGGCAATTATCTTTAATAAAAAGCATCGAGTCTGAAGGTGAAAATATGAAGACAAACAATATTGCTGCTAATGATGACCTTGCTTACTTTTGATTGTCTATGATGTCCAATTCACTGAGATCTCACAGTGCCTTTCATATTCTCCATGCCATCTTCTCCAAATAACCTAGTCAGTGTAAAGCTTAATGTGTCCCAACTAATATGAACGGTATGTTTGATAACCTTTTCCTCCAACTTTCAAATTCTGTTTGCAGTGTGTGGGGAGATGCAACGACTCTCATCATACAACATTCTGATTCACAAAGAAGCAGCACAAGTGTTGTACATAATTTAATTTGCACTTCTGTATATAAATGTTTACTATATTGCACACTATTGCAGCACTTAAAAACATCTAATTATTTGCAAAAATTAGTAAAATACTTTAAAGGATTTAAAAATAAGGGTTTTAATGCAACTGACAAGATAATAAAAAAAGCAATTTACTTAATGAGATACAATCCTTTATGTTGGAAATGAAAGTTACATACAACTAGAATACAATTAAAATATACCATATAGTTCAACACTTAATTCCTCAAATGTGTAAAATTAACAAGCTTCTACTGTCATAGATATACAATTTTTCCATATTGTGAAAAGGATTTTTCAAATTAAATACAGGTAACGTAATATTCTGTAGTTATATTTTATGACTGTGTTTAAATGAGAGGGTTGTATAATACTCACATTGTCAAATGTACTCACTAATGCCTTGGAAATTGCACACTTCCCCTCCTTTTCCAAAATAGAATCTCATTTCCATACTGAAGTCTATTATGCCATATTGGAAAAGTATTTTACTTTCTAACAGGAATTTAATAAAATTAAAAAAGTAGCATAATATCACGGTGTTAAGATGACTTTTCCACTTATGCTCATGTAGAGTTTAATGTGGATATCAGACATGTCAGAACCAATCCTAGACTTTTGTCTTATTGTACACGCATGATGAATGATTACAGTATTTTACAAAACAGAAAAAAATCTCTGATCCTTACTAGAATTATAAAGGTAATGATTGAAAATTAAAATCATAACAGAATCAAATTGTGATCTCCAACATTTATTAAAATCTTTTAAAGTTCATAAACGACAACAAAGTTACTGTAGAATTTATCGCATACAGCTAGCATACAGCAGCATGTCCTTGGTCTAAATGAAATACAAAAGATTTTAACATTTTCATACAAAGGATTTCTTTAAATTTATTAATGTGACGATATATCTTTGTTACATAAAATTTGCTACAGCAAAGTATCTTATACTTTTCTTGCACATATGTAAGTATGGGTGGACAAAGACTGCATTCAGTGTCAGCCTCCTAATGACGTTGTGCAAAAATGCTCAACAACCTAAACATACAGAATGTTGATGGTACGTCTCTCATTCTTTTGTAAAATGTCTACAAAGGCTTTTCTTAAAGGAGTGCCATACAGATTAAAAGGAGGGAATGCCAGTGGTGTATTTGCATTGGCATTCAAACAAATACAATGGCTATGTATCAATATAGCTCATTTTCTTTAAAAACAATTCATCCTTGTATGCATGTAAATTGATCATAAAATATGAGTCTAGTTTAAATTGTTTAGATGTGCTGTTTTAAGACAGGTCACTGAGACAGCCGGAATCAAGTGTACAAATAAAACTACTATGAGTAAGTTTAAAAGCAACCCCCAAAAAAGTGCTGAGCCACTGATTATTAACATTGAATTAAATGTGTGAAAGTGCCCAAAGCTAGCACATGACAGCGGTATCTTTTAAGTCAGTTGGTGAGAGTATACAAAACAATTAAGCCCAAATACTTATATCTGTGTGACCATACATTCTGTTTGACTGAAAGAAAGTAGGTTAGAAATGAAGACACAACGCAACTAAAATAAACCCAGCTGTTGCAGTTTTGAAACTTTATCTCTTTGTGAATGAAATGCTGTAATTAAAAAGAAAACGATTGTAAGCAGTACTCCATCCTCAGTTTACTAATATAGTATACCAGAATAAAAACTTGGCAAGAACCTCTTATTCTTAACAGCTAACAAAAAATAACCGTGTTCATCCAGCGATGTATCTAGATCATTATGTTGCATTTGCGAAACCATTTGTTTTTCATAGCTAATGGCAGAGCGCATTCTGCTTTTTGTGGTGGTGGTGATTTTAATGGGTGCCTTTTTTAATCAAAAAAGGCTCAAAACAAGGAATACTTGGGGAGTCCGAACGCTGGCTTAAAAAAAAAACAACAAAAAAACACAGGCAGAAAATGTGAATCAAAATGAATCATATTCTCTACAATACTGACCAAAACTTCCTTTAAGAGTTTAGGGTTCATGTTCTTGAAAAAGCCACTTCATACCTGCCAACTGAAATGCTGGTAAGTTGACTTGGTTAAATGTGGTCCAAAATCCAGACCAGGTAGAATTACTCCCTCTCACAAGACTGTAAGCTCTCCATGGTACAGTCTGGTTATGGCAATTTACCTACTGCCTAGGTGGGAAATAGAAAGGAAGGAGGCAGTGACGAAAACTGCAGGGATGTAGAAAACCAAGGCACAGGGTCTAGCTACTGTCCCCTACATAAGCCATCCAATTGATTCTACTGAATTTTGGTCAGTCTCCAGGAAGAAACATTTTTAAGTTAATTTAGCAGACATTTATATGGCGATAAATACTACCTTCAAAAATGCTAAAAATGTTGGCTAGGTTTAGTCTGAGCTACTAAAAATTTTTTATAAATTGTAGCATCAGACACAAGACAGACAAGAATTATTGGCTGGCACAGACTAGAAGCAACATTTATCTTTCACTTCAGTCTAAATCACACTAGCCGCAACACCTTCCATTTCACTCACACAAATAATACATTATTCAAAATAAAATGGAGCATTCTTGGGTAAAAAACTACTTCATTTTAAAGGGGAAAAATGAACAATACACAGAAACAAAGAACGACAGAAACCAAAGTTAAGTAGGAAAGTGGTCTATTATTCTGTGTTACTGCACAAACAGTGCTTGCTTAATTGTGCCTAGTTAGAAGGGTTGGTGCAAACTGCACACATGGAAGATGGCAATAAAGACCTCAGTCAGCTTTGTGGAATGAAGTAACTAGGTAACTGTTTTGACATATGATGGTCTCAGCTCCACCTCATCTGTTAACAGAGTGCAAAGATCCCAATGTGAGCCCTGATGTCATCTTGTCCTCTTACTCCTACTAAAAATCAGCAAATTCTTTTGCACATTTTTCTGTTAGAGACGCACGAATATCTTCTTCTTCATAGTCATCAAAGTTGCTGGTATCTCCAGGGCCTCTGCACTTTGGTATGAATGGAGCTTCTACCTGTATTTGGTGAGGAAAAAAAAAAAGAGGCACTTGAAATGTTATTGCCCTAATACTCTTGGATTTAACATTGCGATAATGAGCACAACAATATTCCCATTACTCCTCAAATCCTGCCAAGAAATCAGGTATTACAGCTTGAAGTTGTGGCACAAATAAATCCAGCCTAAGAAGGTGCAGGCCTAGCTGTATGAAAGAAAGCTGAAAGAGACTAGTATCTCACTGACCACCATCAAGTAAAAATTGCTCCAGCTTCAAAACAAACCTTAATTCTCTTCTTGGAGAAGGGACTCTGCTCTCTGCTCGTCATCAGCTGCATGGTGCAGCTCCTAGCACAGCACAGGCTGCACAGCACCAGCACACAGTCACAGCGGAAGCAGAGTAGGTTGATTACCATCAACACTACCCAAAACTCAGTTTGGAATCCCTCTTCTACTTACATTAATCCTACATTTCCAGATAAAAACTAACATCGTACAAGTTTGGATTGAGACCATCTTAAGGACCTGAACATGCGCAAGTCCATGGGACCTGATGAAATCCATCCACGGGTCCCCAAGGAACTGGCAAATGAAGTTGCTAAGCCACTGTCCATCATATTTGAAAAAACATGGCAGTCAGGTAAAGTTCCTGATGACTGGAAAAAGGGAAATATAACCCTCATTTTCAAGAAGGGGAAAATGGATGAGCCGGGGAACTACAGAGCAGTCAGCCTCACCTCTGTGCCTGGCAAAATCTTGGAGCAGATTCTCCTGGAAGGCATGCTAAGGTACACGAAAAACAACAAGGTGGTTGGTGACAGCCAGCATGGCTTCACTAAGGGGAAATCCTGCCTGACCAATCTGGTGGCCTTCTATGATGGGGCTACGGAACTGATGGACAGGGGTAGAGCAGTGGATGTCATCTACCTGGACTTGTGCAAAGCGTTCGACACTGTCCCACACGACATCCCTGTCTCTAAGTTGGAGAGACATCAGTTTGATAGGTGGACCACTCGGCCAATAAAGAACTGGCTGGATGGCTGCATGCAAAGAGTTGTGCTCAATGGCTCAATGTCCAGCTGGAGACCAGTAACGAGTGGTGTCCCTCAGGGATCGGTGCTGGGACCGGTCTTGTTCAACTTCTTTGTCGGTGACATGGAGAGTGGGATTGAGTGCACCCTCAGCAAGTTTGCCGATGACACCAAGCTGTGCGGTTCGGTTGATATGTTGGAGGGAAGGAATGCCATCCAGAGGGACCTTGACACACTTCTGAGGTGGGCTGATGCCAACCTGATGAAGTTTAACCATACCAAGTGCAAGGTCCTACACCTGGGTCGGAGCAATCCCAGGCACAGCTACAGGTTGGGCAGAGAAGAGATTCAGAGCAGCCCTGCAGAGAAGGACTTGGGGGTGTTGGTCGATGACAAAATGAACAAGAGCCAGCAGTGTGCGCTCACAGCCCAGAAAGCCAATCATATCCTGGGCTGCATCAAAAGGAGCGTGACCAGCAGGTCCAGGGAGGTGATCCTCCCCCTCTACTCTGCTATTGTGAGACCCCACTTGGGAGTATTGTGTGCAGTTCTGGGGTCCTCAACATAAAAAGGACATGGAACTGTTGGAACAAGTCCAGAGGAGGGCCACGAGGATGATCAGGGGACTGGAGCACCTCCCGTATGAAGACAAGGCTGAGAAAGTTGGGGCTGTTCAGCCTGGAGAAGAGAAGGCTGCGTGGAGACCTCATTCCAGTATCTGAAAGGGGGCTATAGGGATGACTCTTCATTAGGCACTGTAGTGAGAGGACAAGGGGTAACGGGTTCAAACTTAAACAGGGGAAGTTTAGATTGGCTATACGGAGAAAGTTCTTTTCTGTAAGGGTGGTGAGGCACTGGATTGGGTCGCTCAGGGAAGCTGCGAATGCTCCATTGCTGGTGGTGTTGAAGGCCAGGTTGGACAGAGCCTTGGGTGACACGGTTTAGTGGGAGGTGTCCCTGCCCATGGCGGGGGGGGGTGGAACTAGATGATCTTAAGGTCCTTTCCAACCCTAACTATTCTATGGTTCTATTCTATGATCCTAAGTTTAAAACAATATGTTCTGCATCTCCTATAAAGTTTCTCCTAGGACTTAACTGTGAGAAGTGAAAGCCTTCCTGAAACTAGGCCACGAGTGAGAGACAAGCAGTGATGTGAAGGGGTCGCTAAAGACTGTACAGAAAGCCAGTACAGCTCTAATTAATGATGTAAAAGTCCTTTTGGTAAAGACTACTTGCACATCCTCTCATATCCACATATATACTCGATTGACCTTAAGATTCAGTATGTCTCATGTCAACTGTATGGTAATAAGCCATTCACACTCAGGTCCTGGAACCAGTAGTTTTCCAGGACCCTCTTAACTGCTGTTTCTTAAAACTGAGGGAACCTACAGCTTCCTGTAGTTGACCTTCCAATAAAATCCTTGGGTCTGGATATAACTGAACAGTCTCAATCTGTCCCTACTTTCAGCCTCCACTCATCTTGGAAGTTAAACTGAAATGACAATAAAGGAAGATATGGACCTGCACAGGGACACACCTGCATTTTTACTGGCTGTCCCTACACAGTCAGGGGAAGGGGGAGAAAACTGGAGAGGTGGAGGGAATAAAAACGAACTGTTGCCAACCTGCAGACACTGAAATGCTATTTTAGGGATCAGACTACTAAACTCTACCTTCACTTAGCTAATGTTAATTCAAATATTAATCCTTCTAGTCTATCACATGTCATAAAGTTCAAAATTAAGCTTAATTACTTTTTAAAGTAAGTGAAATTTTAGAATCAGCTGCATGCTGGAAGAAGGAATATGCAGGGATCGGGCTTGATGGGAGGCAGTGATGAAAAATGGATGGTAAGGGAGGGACTGGAGAGAGTAGAAGACCGGGGAGAAGGAGAGGGGCTCCACTCCAACTTGTCTACGACAAACAGAAGTGTGAGGTACGATTATCAGTACTGCATTTCTCTTTTTCATTTGACACGTACTTAATTTATCCACGTTTGCAGTAAGCAAAATTCTAGCAAAATCACTGAGGTGATGCAAATTGAAACCTGGAAATGCAAAGTCATCAGACAAGTATCTCTCTTGGGGACGTCCCAAGGAGTATGTGTGCCAGAGGCAACACGGTGGGGAGACAGATGAGCAGAGCAGGCACAGCTCCAGCTAAGGCAGGGGTTCAGACTTACTGTGCAACTGTAGAACTGCTCATTGCCCTGGGTAGATTACTGATGGGGTGTGTGTGTGTGTGTGTGTGTGTGTGTGTGTAAATCACATTAAAGAGGTACAGCACATACTAATACAAACTAAGGTCTGCTAAATTTGGGTGATAAGATTATACACCCCCAAGAAATAACACTGTTGACATTTATAGACTGTGCTACAATTGACACGTGTGTACACTTTTGTTGCTGAAACAATATTAAGTGTTTAGGCAATTTATATACAGTCTGTGTAGACACCTAGCCTACAAATCCACACAGGTACCATCACCTGAATTCTGTCTCTGTGTCTTCTCAAACTGATTTTCAAAAACTCTCTTACAACAAAGATCAGAACACAAGAAGTATCTTATTTACTGCTGGAATTTTAAAACATGTTCAAATCAGATGCCTCAGACTTTTTCCTATTATCTTCACTAAGGAAATTGTTCAAAGGGCACTTCAGGAGATAACACTCGTTTGTAGCAGAAATACCTGTTTTGCCCTAAGTACAATCATATTATCAGGCAGCATTTTAATAAACAGCTACGCAAACAAAGAAAACGAGACTTGATCTTATCTGAAATATTAAGTAATTAACTGGTTCATTTACGACTGTAGCCTAACAAACTATTCCTGTCACATTAGCTGCCAAAGAGATTCAGGAAAATACATGCTGTGGTAGCAGCTGCTGTGAAAAGGTGGTAAAAACCTCGAATTTATTGCTCTATTTCTATGACTGCTTAAACGATACTACGATCCATGCTGTTGTTTCAGTATTACAGTATTTATTCCTTATAACGAGAAGCTCCCAACTTATTCAGCATCACTTTTCACAAGCCTTTAAAACTAGTAATAGCTCTTCTGACTGTACTGCTTGTTCATGTTTTAAAATGCTTCTTGTTTCTGTGAAAATAACTCTCCACAAGCAGTGCACTAGCAATGCTAAGAATATTCAGCACAGTATTAAAACATCTGACTTAATACTTATTACGGGGCCTTGGTGTCCCCAGACAGCATACTGGCAAATGAAACTCAGCGCACATAAATCTGCCTTGTAAACAGGCATTAAGAAAGCAAAGATAATTACAATTCTACAATGGGGAATCTTTTCTTAAAAACATCTATACTTAATACAAAGAATACAGGATGTGTTAATTGCACCCTGTCTTCTAGTAATTAATACATTAGTGAATAACACAACAACTGTACTGTCAATTTGTGTAGCCAAACAACCAGTTTCTTTTTATAAACTATTGTTAGTTTTTAGGCCTGGCCTTTAAAATATTGCTGTTACAGCAGCAAGTTCGTGCCTCTATAGTCAAGACTGTTAGTGTTTCAAATTCAAACCAATTCTTTCAAATACTATCACTTAACTCTAACCTTTTTGCCAATATCTAGATAATTACATATTGCATATCATATATATATGTTATATATGTTATATATGTTATATATGTATATATAAAAATTACATCTATTATATACATATCTATATAATACCAATATCTACAAAGTTATGCCTCCACGTGAGTTTTCTGGGACACCACCACTGAAGTTATTTTAGTCTTCTACTGGTTGCCCATTGAAAAAAATAAAGATAATTCAGAGGTTGCATTTAAGAGAACAATTAATTTCTTAGGAATCAGTTTCCACGCTAATTTACAGATATTTAAGTTTAATTCTACCCTCAAGGGGAGAAGGAGCTTTGGAGCTACTGAAGACAGACCTAGACTAAATTGCCATCACACTCATCCCTTTCTCCAGCTTCCTCTCCCAGCTCTGCTTCATTCATCCTGGAAGCTACTGATGGGCTCCCCTCTAACTGATACGTCAATGGCTGCTCGTGCTCTGAAAATATTCCCAGTTGTCTCTGTTGCTTTCATTCTTCTGCAGTCCTAAAGTTTATAGTGTGGACTGGGCAGGGGCTTTCTAAAAAACACATGACAAATCATGCTGGTCAGACAGTTCTAGAAAGCCATTCTAAACATGCCAGAAAAAAGCAATCAGCATGGATCCTGCCATTGCTGCAGCTCATGGAACTGCAGTCAATTGAAGTGTAGTGTCAGAAGACAAAAACTCCTCAGTAGATACTGAGGACTGAGCATAGACATTCTCTGCATGATCCAGTCCCAGTCACAGATAAAGCAAGAGCAAGGAGGCGGCATGCTTCTTTAGCAGAAAAAGAAAAGCTCTAACTTTGGCTAGAGCTTCTCCGCACTGAAGCACAGCCTGACTGCTAAGAACTAGCTGGAAAGGAAAACAGATTCCTCTCTGCTGTGGAGGAGTATTTATAGATGCCACTATAGCAGGGGTTAAATAAGAAGTGAGAGAGGCAGGAGATGGCTCATTCTGAGATATTCCAGAAATAGACTAAAGCACAACAAGTGTTTAGAGAACACGAATGTATACAGAGGTCTAGGGTAAAATACCAATGAAAACCAAACGTAATTCAATCAATATATATTCTTCAGAGTCCTAAAGATTAAACTACCGTCACCTTTTCTCACTTTAACTACAAGTAATAGATTTAGGAAAGCAAAAAATAAACAAAGTAATCAGAAATTTAACTCCTTAAAGACCTGTAATAGCTGTGATCTGAAGAGTTCTAAAGGGTCTTACCTTTCTCTGATAAATGGCAATCCAATCTGTAGTTGCAAACCACTTGTGATTCTTTATGTCATTTACACCATTCTTGAGATTTCCGTATCGTTTGGTCAAATCTACCTGGAGTAAATTTCTTAGAAGATCCTTTAGGTCTGAACTGAAGTGTGATGGGAATCTTACCTAAAATTAATTATACATCCACAACATTAAAAAACAATACAGAAGTTTGATTCTTCCCCCTGTGAAGTAAACCAAGATTCACACAAAAGGAAACACTGGGCCATTTCCTATTCTTCCTCTAAAAACAAATCAAGCAGGAATGCATGAAAAGAGCAATTATTACTGTTGTACATGTACTGCGGTTTCACAGAGCCTTTATCAATATCGTTACCTTGTCCATCTATCATTTTCTGAACTAAAAGTTTCTAGATCTGAGGTGGGGAAAAGTATTAATTTAATGTAATAATAATACAAAAGCTAAATTTAACTTGGTGTCTCACCAACACATCATCTCAAAGCATTTTTAACTATCTTCCAGGAATAAACTTTTAGATTATATTGTGTATATATATACACACATAGGAGATACAATATATGATACTATACAAATACAGCATATATATATGCTCTGAAATATCATTCAGCAATCATATATGAAAATTCAATCTGGAACTTTATGCTGTACTGTAATCTGTGTCTGATAACTGAACACACCAACACCAAAGATCTTGGATAAATAATACAGCACTGTTTGAAGTGACTTGCCAATACAATTCATTCAAACCTGGCTAAGAAATATCTGAAGATGATTCATGGAATGTAATTACACAGAGTTTGACTAGCAAAAGATCTGCTGATACCATTTGAGATGGCAGAGAGAAGAAAGGGGAAAAGAACAGGCAGAAAGATGTATTTGTCATGCCTGTAGTCTCAGTGTTTGACAGTCCCTATATCCAGCTGATCAGTTATGACGTAAATGCAGAACACGGAATTATTTAACATAAAAATGTGTTGGGAAATCAAGAGACCTGATAATCAACATCACTGCTTCAGTTTGCCTGTCAATATATTCTCCTCTAGTAGAGGAAAAATCCACAGATTTTAATGAATGTAATACCTAGGCAGCTGAGCAGTAAGGAAATAGTAACTCAATTTTTTAAAGTACAGAACCAGGTGCATGAGGAAGATTAAATAAAAGACTTAAGGTTATAAAGGAAACATACTGCCAGCTGAGAACTGAATTTTAGAGTTTCCAGAGTTCACATCCAGTGCTGTTTCTGCAACCATCCACGGACTCAGTAAAAAAGTAGATGATCAACAGTACAAATGTTGAGCAAATTAGATACAACTGGAAAAAAAAAAAAAAAAAGCCCAAGTTTTCTTACTTTGGAAGATAAAGCTTTTGTTAAAAATGTATCTTAGTAAGTGGATTCCCATTTATTCACAGAGACAGCTGAGGGGTCACAGTATTACAGCAACCACCTTCTTGATTTAAATATGGTCATAGACAGGAATGAGTCTCATTGCAGCATACCACAGGGCCGACTGAGGCTCTTTCCCTTGACTAGAATTACAGCAGTACATAAGATGTGGCACAGCATGTGTTTATGTAGCGACAAGGATGAGAAGAACCATAACAAATCAAGTGAGCACAAAGAAACATGAAGAGATGACACTGGCTGGCAGGAGAAACAACAGAATAATCACATCTCACTAAGAGCTATTCATGGACAAACAAAACGGAAAAGTTGGAAACATTTCTTAAAAATGTCATGTAACAATGAAAGCTGAACAGAACATTTGACATGTCCTGAACTACAGGACTGCAGAAGCAAAGAAACCCACTATGAACTATGGAAACTCTTTAGAGCTGCTTAAAAATATTTCTAGAAAAGGAAAAAGCTAGGCAAATAAAGCATGAAGCTAAATAATTGTTAATAGATCATTTTTATCCAAGCATAAAAGGATGTAATACCATAATGTCTGTAAATTTAATAACTTGCATTTGAAAGCAGGGAACAGATTTTTAGAACTTTGATTTTTAATATTACTGTAATAAGGTCTGTACTTAAGAAGTATATATCACACACTTCTTCCATGTTCTTTCCCAGTTGCTCACTGTCTAGTAGCCAATAAATCCTGCATCTACTCCTCACAAAAAAGAGGTTCTGCTAAGACAAACAAATACATTTGCAAAAATGCACAAAGCCTTCACTCACTTTGCCAGACACAATCTTCTCGTAAATTTGAATGGGCTGATCTGCAAAGAATGGGGGATATCCAGCTGCCATTTCATAGATTAGCACTCCTAATGCCCACCAATCCACTGCCTTGTTGTAACCCTGGATAAAAGGAGAAATACTACTGTTATTACCATTTCTAACACAGTTAAAAGGTTTTCAGTATCTATCTATGGAATACAAAGAAAGCAAATGCATTACTGCTTGCTTAATACACAACTTACAAACTTGTTCAAACCATACTAAAGCTCGTAGATTCCAACAGCAATATACTTAAAATATACTTAAAAAAAAATGCAGTGATGACAGTGAAACAGTGATGGAAGAGAAACATTTTGCACATATTCCGGTGCTGACTTTCAGCGATGTCTTTACACTGATGTGACAAGACTCCCTAAGCAACAGAAATGGCCACAATTAACTTATTTTTTTAAATCAAAATGGTTCTGTTAAAAAATTATTGAAACGTCTCTCAAAGCTTAGGAAAATTTCATTAAATACAACAATGCTTCCTATACTGTATAACTTTTTGCTTGATTACCCACATTTCAGAACATTTGTTTTCATATTTATTCAGCTAGCTACAAGGGGCTTATTATATAGAAATATAATAGAAAACTCCACCAACCCCATGAATTTTATGTATTCTCTGAGATCTTTTACAAAGCTCAGGGCTAGGACTTGGGCTTTCCTCAAAAATCTACTATGGAGCATTTGTAGCTCATATACTGCAATTTATTCTGCTGCTTTAGTTACATAGGGACAAAAAAGCTGCAAATGACGAACATTTTCTCCCTGAATAAAAGCATATTTTGTTTACTTTTAAACCTGCAAAGGGTATTTAAACTGTGTATTAAATGCACAATTTATCATAATGCATTGTATCATATACAGTTTATGGAAATGCTTTTTACCTTTACAAAACATGAAGGGCTACAGTTGAGCACCTATATGATAAACAAGATTTCTTCTAACACTCAGTGCAAGTAAAGAAACAAACTCCTCAACGGTAAGGGTGGACTGCATGTACTTGATGTGCAAAAGCAGTGGTTTGTTATGTTTGACTTCATGTAAAGTGCCTTAAACCTGCAACATTCTGCAACTAATTATTTAATAACTAGTGACTCACCTGATGTGGTTCTTGTTAACTCTGGAGCTCCTGTTCTAGTCTGTTAACACTTCAGAATGTAATCATTCACATCTGCTTTCCAACAAGGATGCTAGTTAAATCACCTCATTAGAGATTCCTTAAATCCCTTTTTACCTCACAAGTTACATGGCAAGCATATGTAGAAAACTGTAGTTACGTGAGAATCTCTACTCTGGAGTACATTTTAGCATACTAAAAAATACTTACAATGCAACAATTGCATTTTGTGTAATTATCATCAAGAGTTGACTAGTCAAGATTTGATTTTTGGAAGTATCAGCAACTGGTTATGCCTCAGAGTTTAATAATTGGGTGGTAAGTTCTAACTGCGTCAAGTACATGGCTAAATAACATGACAAAGTACCTTGCTGAGAATTATTTCAGGCGCCAGGTATTCTGGAGTCCCACATAACGTCCAAGTTCTTCCTTTTACTCTTTTTGCAAAGCCAAAGTCCGTGACCTGTCAGCACAGGAAATAAATTGTCTGTAAGTACATTTCTACAAAGAAATTTAAAATCAAGTACATTTGAAATATTTTGGAAAGCCATTTTATACAGAAGTAGTATTTGTTTCTCTCATCACATAGTATCATATAGTCAGATAGCTAACCCTTCTGATACTTCTAAATCAGACAGATAAAAGGTTTCCCCTTACAAAATGAATAAATAACAAAATATATCTTCCCCCTGACACAAGCTTCTATTTATAGCTTAAAAAATCAGCGGGAACTTCGGTTTACTAATCTCCCACATGTACCGCAATTTCATTAATAATTTTTCAATCAGACTGTTTATACTGCTGGAAGTTTAAAGCACATGAATATGAACAAATATTTATCTTTTCCTTTAGTTAACAAATACATGAATTACAAAAAGGGTCACAGGATCTGCCAGTCTTGTAAATTTAGAGTTTTATTGCATAAGTGTATAAAGGTTATATGTAAAATTAGTGCGAGAAGAAGACAACATGAAAGAGGTCTTTCAGTAATTTCTGATTTTGAGTATCTCTGAAAGCATCACCAGAGACAAGCTTGTTTATTTGAGTACTGCAGCAGGGAAAACGCAACTGTATTCACAAATGGCAAGTTCTTGGCCATTATAAACTCCTCATTCTACTTGTCATGTTTTCTGCAGTAAGCTTCAGAACTTGATATGTGATGATAGCTGTGTGATCTTAGATGGACTGTACTGCAGAGTACACACAGAAGCCAGGGAATTACAGGTGAAACTCTGGGGTCAGTTTCAAGCCATTAAGTTTGGAGATCTGTTTCTTTTGTTTCCTCCTTTGTACCTTTTTCAACCCGCTTCCTGAGAAAACATATTATACCACAACGATAATAACTGCTTATCATACAACATCCTATACTGATGTTTCTGATACACTACTCTCACAATTAAACAATCCAAACTCCAAACTATCAAGGCAGCTTTTTTTGCTTTGTCTTTGATAGAAACAGCAATCACAGCTGGAACTGAACAGAGACGATGACGTACTGACTAGACAGACCTGCTTCAGTCAGCAAAGAATCATTTCTGTGTTTGGGAATGCACAGTCTACATAAGAAAAATACACTGCAGACATGAGACAAACAGTAATGGCTTTAAAATTAAAACAGAAAATTAATGCAGTTTCTAAACAAAATTTAGTTGGAGCTGCAATATCAGTGTATGAACCCACCCTGCACCTCCGTTCAGAAGCACAAGTGAACCAGTTTCACAAGGGAGGAGTGACTGCTGGACCCATCATCATTTGCAGTACGCCCACCATCACAAAACCATATTGTTGCACATACAGAGTCACCAGTTCTGAAGCCATTCATAGCTTTACATTAATGGTGCTCCCCAACCACATTAATAGAACTCGTACTTCTCCCTACAGTGTTATTTTATTCTCCATGCAAGACTATTTTACTGTTATAAACAACATAAGATATGTATCCTTTCTACTTCTCTCGAACATTTTTATTATGGTTTTTTTTCCCTGTTAGATTCTGCTATAGTAAACACTGACACAATGAGGAAAGAACTCATCCTATCATTTAAGGACTGCAAAACACTGCAGAGTGCTTGTTACTGTATACCACCTTTTCGTATACAGCTGTACCCCACTTGCCAGTTATAAAAAACATAAGAGCTAAAAGGAAGGTAAGGGGGTGCCATAAGAGGCTGTTGTAAAACCAATGCCACCATTTGCAGCACTGCAATTCTGATCTGATCTCAGCTCAGCTCTTACTCCAGATGTGCTGCAAAGCTTAGGACTCTCCAAGGGTGGATTCATCTGAATGAAATGAAGTACTATAGTGTTGGTGTTGACATCTAAGCTGGTTATCCTAAGCCATCTATATAGACAATGCAGAGAACGAGACATTTTAGGGTACTGTTTGTCTTGTTCTAGGGCAGACATCTAAAATAGGTCAGATGAACAGAGCCATGTAATCACCTACTTCACACCACAAACCCCAAGGGAAACCTTGACAACTCACTCGACCACAGACAGCAACATTGTGCATACTTAATTTTAGTCAGAGGTAAATTCCAGTGGTTTTAACCGTTACTAAGCAGTAGGGCATTTTAATGCTCCCCAAGTACATGCCAACATGCCAACCAGCTTCAAGACTGTTTATTCTAAACACATTGCTAAAATCACCTAACCCTATGGTAAGACAAGACTCCACTATCTAAATACATGAAAAACATCATACCTGGATGTATCCTTGCTGATCAATTAAAAGATTTTCAGGCTTTAGATCTCTGTAGATGAGGTCTAATGAATGGAGGTACTCAAATGTTAGCACTATCTGAGCTGCATAAAACCGTGCATGTGGTTCACTGTGAAGAATTAAAAGAACAGTAAGTACCCCAATGCTATGCTGAGATACTGAAGCAACCATGCAACTGCCAGAGATGGACAAATTAAGTATCCTGTAACAGATTCCTTTACTGTGTAACAGTAAAAAAAAAAAAAAAAAAAAAAAAAAAAATTAAAAAATAAATCAGCAAACAGCAAACATTTTAGAATTGACACCGTCACTTCCTGTATTTAAGTCTTGCAGCTGAAATGTACTGCAAATCAGCATGAACGTAACCCAAAATACAGAGCTTAGACTTTAAATTTTACTTTCAGAAACTAACATCAATTTCAGTGACAACAGGCACAGGAATTCCAAGATTCTATCATGCATAAATCACAAATGCCTGCATTAACTAACTGAAAAATAACAAATAATTACGAGGTTTTCATTGCCTGACTAGCTTAAGCACTGACAGAGGAGTAACTTAAATCCATTTTACCCTCCAGAATTTTTCCTTCAATACTAACAAATTTTATAAACCATAAGCAACATAAGCCTTTTTAAAGGAATAATGTCATTAATACTCTCACCTGAACCTTCCGATTCTTCTTAGATGTGAAAACATTTCACCACCAGGAACATACTCCATTACCATGTATAAATTAGAATTGTCCTAAGGAAACAAGTAAACACACACAAATACATATTAGGCATGTTACAGTCTCTACAATTCCTCCATACAGTATATTTCATTAAAGAATGTGAACTGAAGATTGTAGCCATCAAATGACCTTAAATACAAAGCAAGACAGGTAGAAATTCTTCAAAAATTGCAGACACACATGACAAAAGGAACATCACGTATGTCAACAAATCAATTTTAAAGTAAATCTGAATAATCAGTGAGTTCCTGACACAGAAAGGTGTAAGTGATGAGAAGGAAGAGAGGATAAGATGCCTACTGCAAGACAAGAGCTTGCACGCTTAGAAGTTCAGAATTGATAGACAGAGGTATTCTTGTCTCCCACAGCCCCTGCCCCAAACTTCAAAACTATAAGGATTGAGGTAGAACATCTTTGCTCATTTTAACTGGTATTAACAAAGAAGAAAGAAGGGGGGGGTGGGAGGAAGGAATTTTAGAGGACACATACAATTCTCTAAATTAGGAAAATACTCTATTTCTTTACAGACAGACTAACACATACTGCCACGAAATTAGAAGCTATTAAATGCTCCATCCGTCATGGTTAAGACTGTCACTAAGACCTGCCTCAGATATAAATCTCAACTAAAAAGCCTGCAGAACAATTACAAATTTACCATTCAATATATTGGTACAGAAATACATCCTTTGTGTTTTCTCAAAGACAGAATGATGACTACAAGCTCTCTGCTGCACAAAAGCCAGTTTCCCCTCAAAAAAAGGCAACCTCTAAGAGTTTAATTTTTATTTATTTGGATATATCCTTTCAGTCATCACCTGATGACCTGGGGTGTGTGCAAGTATACACACAAGTGCAGGAACTGAAGCTCAAGACCTGGCAACAGTGCCATGTGAAGCATCTTCAAAAACTTTCAACTATTGTACTATAAAAGTTAGATGGTTTAACATGTACATTTGAGCACACACATCCCTGAAACCCAAACAACTACTTTCAAAATAATGATTACCTTAAAAGAATACTCCAGTTTTACAAGGAAAGGAAAGTTCACCGCTTGCAATATTCTCTTCTCATTCAGTGTGTGTTCTATTTGCTTCAGTTTGACGACCTAGGAGAGGAAAAACAGTCTTCAGTTTAAGTACGACATTTTACACTTGTTGATAATTTTTTCAGTGTAAAACAATTAGTTGAATGCAAGTTTGTAACTTTGCAGATAATAAAAAAAACTTTATAGATTACTAGTACAACAGAAGTGCTAAGGATTAAAAATTCCAACAACTTTAAAGAGTAATACTGACGCAATATGGTTCACAGATAACTCTTGATATAGTGTTTCTTACTACTTGCTAAGAATAGGAATCAGTAAGGAAAACACCTCTCTGTTTTCTTAAGAATTGCTTGCATTTGTAATGGAGATGCTTCTGCAGCTGGATGACAGTTCAATAAAATCCATTTTGTCCCTGGACCCTTTGCTAAGAAAGGCAGGCAATTCTGTCAGCCACATTTAATTATGAATTTTGTTATCTGTGGACAGGAGTAAACTGATTTATTTGATACAGCTCGCACAGTAGTGAGAAGACTAAGGAGAATACAAATTCAAAACTGCCGTTCTTATAAACAACTGTTACCTCTGCCAGACCTTTCAGTGTGCTTTGCCTTCCTGCTTAGCCAAAGTATTAAAAATCTAAATGCTACCTTCTTGGAACCCATTATAATGCTAAGCGGCTAACAAGGCAGCAAATGGCAAGTTTCTGATCATTGCTTTTTCTCAGTAATTAACAACTGGTTTACTTGTGTTAAACCCCAACATTGCAAAATCAATTTCTTCCCATTTTACTTAATCCCTATTGCACAATACAGATACATCTCATTTTGAGAATGGCATGATTTCCAAGTAAAGTTACTTTTCCTTTCCCCCCACAAGGAAACAAGGAGAAAATATACAAGAGTGAGCAAAACAAGCCTGGTTTTACACGTTTGGAAATCAAATCTAACAGCTACAAAAAACAGATAAGCAAGACATTCCAACCCTGACCAACACTATGTTTAAATTTAAATTTTAGATTCAAAAGGCAGAACCTAAAAAAACCACTACTGTTTTGAAATAAATGTCATACAAAAGAAGTAGGGAGTTAAAAATATTAAATCTCTTTTGAATCACAGATCTTTAGGGACCAAATAAAAAATTTGCTCAAATCAGCTCATTTGTGTGGGAAGCGTCTGCTTCATCCCTAAAAAAGCTATGGTTCTGGAATTACCTTGGTGATGGAAGCAAGCAAGCTAAGGTTTTAATTTGGTGTTGTGAAGCATACAGCTGCAATGCTAGACAAGACTTTTCCACCCTTCCTCCATCTTCTGCTCGTTAGATACTGGAGGGCAACGGCAGCAACACCACAGGCTGAAGCTGCTGCTTAACACTTCGTAATATCAAACTGTAACCTCAGATAACACTGCTTTGCTCACATTTAAGGTCAGGCTCAGGGCATGTCTAATGACAGCTTCCTGTAGATCGAAAGGTATCTCGTAATGGCAGATTCTCCAGCAGCCTGTTTGTGTCTAAGCTTCTGTTAACAAAATTTTCTTTTCGAAAAACAATTATTAATGAAAGTAGCCAAGGAATAGTATGTTACAGCCTTCCTAAATTAAGCCAGACAAATAAAAGACTAACAACCTTATATGTAAGGCTTCTGGCTACACTGACATCTATTACATACCATGAAGAACCAAGCATAAGACTGGATAACAAAGGGACACACAACATGCCTTCTCTTTTTTCAAGTAAAATGTAAATGAAAAATCACAGGCAGCCTGCAAGCTGTCTAATTTTAGACACCTGTATGTTTTCTAGAATACAGAAAGCGACAGAAATAGGTTCTCCCTAAACCACCTTCTATTTTTGTGATTCATTAATAGAAGTTACTGATATAACACTAATATATTTCTAACAGAATACACGGACATAAAATTATGTATGCTGAGTTGAAACAGCGTGTATTTCATAAAGGACTCGTTTATGTCACTGCCATAATTCCATTATCTAAAATTACTGAGGAATGTAATAATGCCTAAGTGTAAGGGTCCATATTGAGATAACACTGACTTCATTTTATCAGTTGCGGATTATTAAGTTCTCTTTGCCAGATTAATATTTTCTTAATATGATTTTTGTTGTACAGTAGCAAAGTTATTTACAGTGCCTTACAATGTAAGAAAAGCTCTTATATTGAAGACCTAAGAATCTACTAATCTAAATAATGTACTTCTGAAAGGCTTGTCAGAACGGTTAAAAACTAACTGTATTAATAAATTCCTTAAAACACATCTCAGCATTCTAGAATTCTGTTTTATTTAAAATTAAACTTTATCAAGTGATGCCACTTACTTAATCTAACAGTAATAAGCTGTTAAATAAGGCTAGACTAACAATACAGATTCAGACTAGAGCATTTAAGTTTTCAACACAGAAAATGTCTACTGACACAGCCGTTCTGAGAGGTTACTGTTCTATCTATGCAGTTACTAGAGGTGCAACGGGATTATTGCATAATTATGCTTACAAAAGTTAATACCTCATGGGATCAAGAACAGAAAAGAAATAATTTTTTAAATTCTGGTTTACAATTGAAAATTTTGTTAATTTCTGACCCAAAGAGTCTTCCAGAATTTTGAGCTACACTGTGAAGGTGTATTTATTTATTTATTTAACTACAGCACTACATTTTGGTATAGGCCACCTTACAAAAAGCTAAGCAAAGAATTTAACTGACAATATTTTACTAATGCCTTGGACAGTACTTCGAGCCTCTTTAGCCTGCCAATAGCGTTACTGGCAGTTGTAAGAATCTGACACAGCCTCAACAGCTGAATCTGCAGGTTAAAAACAGAAAGCCTAGCTTTTCATGTATCACTAGTACCTAAATGTGATAAGCAAGAGCACAGTTGTGCAACACAGTTTAGCCACAGCTACCAGATCTTGATCTACATAAAACTCTTCTGTACCACAAAACCCACTATAAGTTACACCAACCTTCTGTTTGTCCAGTATCTTCATAGCATAATACTGTTCCGTGGCTTTATGCTTCACCATCATTACTCTCCCGAATGATCCTGTTCCAAGGGTTTTTTGCCTCTCAAAATCATCTAGGCCAGCAGTATTCTACATGCACAAGGATATAATGACATTATTTAATACCCAAAGACAATTTTATCTGGATGAACTGAATTATGAAAAATAATGAGTAAAATTACATTTATCAAAGATGACAATAGCCAACTATACTGTTGTTACGATTTCATGCCTGCCAAATTTTAATAAGAGATTTTACATTGCACTCATTAAACCAGAAAAAGACTTAACTGAATTGTAGCAACATTTCTATAATTTGTTCGTACAGATGACACATGCTTAGTAAGAAATGCAGTAAACAGATCACAGATTTAACATGCAGATAAATAACCCCTTCATACTTCACAAACAAGAATATTGGAACATGCAAAATACCCCAAGTTCTAGAGACACTCCTACATTAGGGCTGTCTGGAGAACGTATCGCTGAGTAAGTTTTCAAAGACATTCAGTACCATAGCATTTCAAATGCTGCTTTAAAAACAATGCCACTTTCCCCAAAACTCAAACCAAGTTCAACTTTCCAGAGATGTCTCTCTAACAAGTTCCTTAACCTGCCCTAAGCCCTATGCAGTAGACTTAACACCCTCAATTCCCCTTAATATCATTGAGGAAATTATTAACAAGGTAGGTGACAGATGGGCTAATGCTTATTGTTATAAAAAGCCAGCTAAACCATGCCAGTAGAATTTGAGTCTTGTCATGTTGATGGTGAACATCATTCTCCATAAGAGAAAGCTGTTCAGTATGAGCATGTCATCGACTCAAACCTGGAGAAGGCCCGAGAGTCTTTGCTGATGAACTTCAATGACAAAACTGATATTAAAGTCGGAAACTCCTTTAAAAATTGCATAAGAAATTGTTTCTGTTTTCTGCACCACTCATTACAGGCTGATAATACATCACATTATACAAAAATGCAAGAGAAAATTACTGAATGCTTAAATGACGGATACCTGAGGGGGGCTTTCCCATTTTCTTAAAAAGTCTTCTTTGGCTTTGGCTAGGAACTCTTTCACTGAAAGCAGACATAAAAAGTACAATGTAATTAGTGTAATTCGTCATGAATGCAATGGAGATGCTTTGTTAGCAAAATATGGAAACTTCATTACCAACTTATTTCTTCAGCTCATAATACGCTATTTTCTCCACGTATGAAAGCAAGCACCAATGCCTCTAGAGCTTTTACAGTATCTCCAGGCGGTCTCTAAGCTTTCTGGAGTAACTGCATCATTCTACAGAAATTCTACACTGGCTCTATTATCTCACAATACTGTATACACAAGCAGGCTTTAAGGTGATGCAAGATGTTCTTAAGTTGGCTGGGAAAAAACCACAAACACCTGACATTTACAACAGCCATTCCACAAAGACAGACTTTTAACCAATTTTTGTTAAATAAAAGTTACATTTTCTTTCAGCTGCTTAAGCGTAATGCCAATCTCATTGCTTTTTCCCCTCATCACCTTCATTTAAAGGCTGTTTGCAAGCTCAAGAAACAAATGGACAGCATTACTGCAAGCAAACACAAAGCACAGGACTACACTGACGCTGCACATTAGGCATGCCCACAGTCACAGAATAAGAATTTCTAATATTGATTTTCCACTGAAATTGAAGGAATGTATAACAGTAAAATTCCGGATGGCTATTTAAAATGTGCACCGACATATTTTGTTCAGATCATCTGTCAGCTGTTCTATTTTTTTTTTTAAATCAATTCTCAGCCAGATCACTTAATGCACCATCATAAATAGGAGGTGTTTTAGACATTGATGAGGTTCTGAAAGAGTAACAGAATCAAGAAGAAAATATCCCACTGTTTTTGTGTTCTCTGAATTGTTTCACATAATAGAGCATTAATAACGGTGGATTTTCTGCACTGTAATGTTCTGCTACAAGCAACTTTTAAAATACTGAGCAGTGTGCCAAGATTATTCTGGTTAATATCTAGAAATACATGTTTTAGCAACTGTAATTTCCCTTCCAATGGTCATTAAAAAAATAGGTTTATGGGGTTGTAAACAATCTGATTCTGCTGAATCAGAACTTTTTTGTGCTTTTCAAAGAATACTGGAGTCTACACAGAGACATTTCTTAAAATTCTCTTCTAGTACTGGTAGAGTTACAGCAGCAGTAAAAGCAAGGACAGCCCTGGAGAAGGCTCGTCAGGAATTGTTTTGTGTTCCTTTTTAACTCCCTCTCAAATGTGCTATGGGACTCAACTATTACAAAACACCAAGGGAGGTTTATGGCTCCCACAGTCACTGGCACTGATGGAGGAGCAAATAACTGAGATTTCAGAAAAAAACCCACAAAAGCTCTGCCAGACCTCAAGGTCCAAATAGTGTTTAAAGCATGAGATCCACTCAAAATGAGATCACAAGCAATATCAGAAAGGAAGAACATATTTATTACCCTAAATGTATGGCTAAGCAGAGTAAGAAAAACATAGTTTGTATCAAAAGAATTATTTTAAATTGGGATTAAAAACATAGTTTCTATCAAAGGAACTATTTTAAACTGGTATTAAAACTCACTGAGAATTAAAAATATTTTAGCGGGTAGTCAGTAAAAATGCTTGACATATTTATCCTGTGTGGGGAAAATATTTCCATTGTTTTTAAATTATGGGGGTTACTCATGTAATGACTTCTAATGATCCTAATTTGAGAAAAGGACAGGATTTCCTGTGGCATGAAATAATTTCTCAACACAAAAAAGGGAAGCTAACAGTGTCCAAATTTATGCCTGATGATCCTTCTCCCACTCAGGAGAACAGAGATGACTTAGTAAAATGATGACTAGTGATTAAGTTTTAAAACATCAATTTATATCAAAATAGCATTAACGTTATTTCCTCTTAATGACAAGAAAAAAACCCAAAGATGAGCATTAAGATTACCGGAAAGCCAAGCCTTCAAACTCAAGTGGCTGTAGCTAAGAAATGAATGTTAACTTTTACACTATAAAGTACAGCCAAACCTGTAAAATGAAATAACTGGTCTCTTTTTTTTTCTATTACAGTATATATCTTAAATATTCCTCACACTATCTCCATTATTCATATAAATATTTTAAGTTTCCACATATTTTGCACTGAAATATGACTTATTCTGTATTTATGAAAACAATGACATTCACATATAGTAATCTTTCTGTTGTGCTTCTGGAATAAAGAATGGGGTCTATGAAAAAATGTGATGCAGCTGGAAACATTCGAATTGTGGAAGCATGAGAAAAATCTTTCATTTCTAGAATATCAATAAGCCACAAGCTCTCCTTCAACTGAACTTCTACCTTATTTAACTTTATTTTCACCCTTTTTTCTTGGAAAGCAGCATTGAACACATTTTCAAAACAAAGCTATCTACATGTCACTCATCTACCTTAAAACAGCTCTCTTTTATATTCTGTGGTGTGTTTTATTAGAATTACATTTCCTTCCTAAAGAGGAAATTGGTTGAACTGAGCCTGTTCTCATTTTCAGAGGTCAGCTGGGCTCCTACACCACATCATCATTTGGTATGTGATTTCAAACACAATTTAGGCAACCAAAGCGCATACACTTCAGTCACTTCTGAAAATAAGACCTAGAATTTGGAACGCAATAGGTAGTTTTGAAAAGTCTCTCTCAGTCAGATAACGTTAGTTCTTGCTACAGGAGGACACATTTCATTTCTACTTTTCAAGCACAGAATCAAAATTTACATCAACTGGATAATAGTGGCCATTGGCATTACTGTGATGATTCAAACAAACAGGTTTATTAGATGATGACTTAGAAGATTTCCTCAAGTGCACATTTTTAGCCACCTTATATTGTGACAATGTGACTCGTTTGCTTTGCTAGTCTTTAAACTATTTCTAGCATCTATGACTTTGGGCACTAATGAAGGAATGAGCATACCAAAAGTCTCTATAGGTTCCACAAGGGTTTGCAGGAACATTCACCCACACAGATGAGATGATGAAGAGAGGAAAGAAAGAGAAGGAAAAAAGAAAAAAAAAATTTATGCATTTCCACAATAAACACATAGAAAACACAAATACATTCCACCCGTTCCCCTCCCCACTCAAGAACGGACCCTTTAACAAACCAACCCTTTCCCACACAGACAAAATGACTCATGCTAAATCACAGAATGTTTGAGCAAAGAAAAGAGAAAAAAACCCAAAGGCAGCTAAATTCAGTATGAAAAAAAGATGATGCATCACAGAAATAAGCACAGCTTACAAAACTTCAACAGATCAAGCTGGCATCTTTGATCATTAATCTATTCCAGGACACACATCCAAGGAACTGTTGCTAACAAAAGTGTATCTATCTTCATAGCAGCATGCTGGATCACAATAAAACCTGTAATCGGGTGATCTTCCCACTACTTAGCACTTTGTTCCAGAAGACAGCATGTGTGAATTGCATGGCATGTGGTGCATAGCACAGAAATGGCAAGCAGTCTCCAAAAAAAATTCACAATCAAATTTCAGTCCTTTTACCCAACAGCAGCAAAACACCTCAGAAAGTCTCAACTGCACAGTCCAAGTTGCTGTACGCAAACTGGAATGCACATGGAAATCCTGTATGGTCACCATATGATGAAATGATTTCATTTTGTAAGACTGTCAAAATAAAAAAAGAACTCAGGAAAGAGATGTTGATAGAAAGGTTCCCATAAACACTGAAAATCAAGGATCACTCTTATACAGTTGAGCAAAGTAAAGATGAGGGTGCAAAGAGTGCAACAAAGAGAAGCCAACAGACCCTATTCAGACTGGTTTCACTGGTAGAGCGCAAGCTGGGGCAAAAGAGGCTGAAACTAAAGGAAGAAAAGCTCTTGCTTTACATGAGTAATAGCACTGGCAAGGGCAGCAGCAGCGCTTAAAACAACCAGACATGCGTGAGAGACTGAACTGGAATCAGACTCCACTCTCCATTGTCTCAAAGATAGGTATAAGAAGCTGAGATGGGACTCCAAGGTCCGCTGCCCAAGAGATGGGTGTGAAGAGCTGAAACGGGACTCCACTGTCCACTGTCTGAGAGATGGGTGGAAGTAACTGACATAAGACTCCTCCATCCATTATTTCAATGGTTGGTGCGAGGAATTGCTGCCCATTTTCTCGAGGACTGCTACAGACATGTGCAGTGGAAGAGGTGGCTGCAAGAGCAGTGAAACTGGATGCTCGCGATCCACCAGTAAAGTGCAGTACATGGCATTAAGAACAGAGGTACTCCCCCCAAAATATAATAGAAGGGAAAAAGATAATCACCGTGTTGGACATCCTCCACCGATGATGACTGCTGACCCTGGACAATTCCCACCGCTAAAGATGATGACTACGGACCCTCGGGATGTTGCTGGATGCACAGTGGTGACTATCTCACTGCACTCTTGAAGGCTTGCTTAATTTCTATCTTTTTTTTCCAATCTGTCCTATCGCTTTTTTATAGTAATTAATAAACAAACTGATCGATTACAGTACTTGACCTTGCCTGCATCTTAATTTCACTCTGGGGATTATGAACAAAATATTTCCGACACTGGGGTTTTCTCCAGCTGGACCTTGATGACATGTCAGGAAGCACAGCAGCTGGAACTGGAGAGAATGCACCAGTGGTCCAGAGACTGAGCAAGCACAAACACACAGCACAAACCTAGTTCTTTGTGCCCAGCAAGAACAATTGTTGGTAGAAGCAGCAAGTTCTGTGCAATGCAAACACCTGAAGCATATAGTAGGAATCTGGAGAGATTCAGAAAAAAGTTGTAAGAAACAGAGGAGTCACAAACGAAAAACTTCAAGCAGTTTTGTAACTTCTGCCTGCTTCAGTTCAAACCCTGGTCAGAAGAAATGCTACAGGTGCACACAGAGCTGGACAAGATATAAGCTATCCCCCTCATATAAAAGGTGGCGTGGGACTTCGCCTGCAGAGAGCTGTACTCGGAACCAAGGCAACACAGTGATAAGCAGGAAACCTGCTGTAAGAGATTTCTAAGGGAAGTGGAACTCCATATCCAAAGGTTCCTAGGTAACACCAGCATACAAAGAAGCATTAAAAAAAACCCAAACAAAACAAACCCAAACCAAAGCAAAACTCCTCTGAACGTACACGAACCCCCAAAAGCAGACTGTTATCCAACAGTATATTCACAAAATGCATAGTATTTTTGCTTGGGTTATTGATTAACGTTTGTATGAAAAGTTAGCAAGCTTATAATAATTGTTAACAAAGGGTATGAGTACTATCAAGAGTACTCTGCCTAAAACACGGTTTAAAAGCAAGTGAATCTGAGGAAAACTCTCGAAAAAAAAAATAAAGGGGTTAAGACCTCTCAGTTGCAGGGATGAAATGACAGCAGAGGGGAAGGGGTCACAGATGGAGCAGTCCTGAAGAGTTACCTTTAATGACTGTGCCTTTCTCGCACCTCCCACGTGCACTGTATTTGTTATTCCCAAGCACATATCCCACAAGAGCCAGCAAGCCAGATTTTTTTTTCTTTTTTTTTTTTTTTTTTGGGGGGGGGGGGGGGGGGGGGGGAGATGGGGAGGGGCTGGGGGGAAGTATTTGGATAGGATTCAATAGGATTCATGGCAAGAATGCAAGAACTAAACTGATTAAGACTAAACACTGGGCACCACTATAAACCCCCATCTGCTGTGTTAAATGCCAATCTCTACTTGGTATTTAAAATGCCCTTTATCAAAATACAATTCAATTTCTGTTCCAAAATTGTAATATAATCACTTGAAGTTAGAATTAAATGGGCTATTTAATTAAATCTCCAAATTCCATGTAATGGAAAAATGAATACATAAGAAGAGATCCTGGTAAATATACATGTATATTTAATTTTTAGAAAACCAGTATTTATAGCCTTAAACATTATGGAGATATATACAGATGTCTCAGTGCATCCTGTGGTTATGCTAACATATTTCAGAAGCAAGTCAGAAGAACATGATTCAAGTTAAGTCTCCCTCTTACAGGATTAACCGGTCACCTTAAATTTCTTTAGGTTTCTCTTTATTAGCAGGTGTAATAACACAAGACTTAGAATAAGATTTCTCTACCCTGGCAAGTGTTTGAAAATGAACACAACTAAGTGTTAAATATTATTATACACTCAGAGGAAGTAGTGTGAGCACCACTTAACATTTTAATAGCTGGTGAAGAGAAACACTTCAAAACACAGACTAAAATGGTATCATTAAACAGACTGTCAGCAAGTACAAAAGGCTTTGTTTCTCACTATATAAAAACAATGGGGGAAAAAAGTCCAATGTGATATAAACCTGGTAGAGGGCAAGTCAATCTTGTCTCAGCACATACCAGCCCTCTTGTGAAAAACTGACCAGCTATGATTTTGTCTTGTTTCTTTTCTAAGAGTTGCAAAGTCACTAAGGCTAGATTAATAAACTGCGTCAATTTAATCTCTCATTTATCAAGTTTTTCACTTTGAGAACAGTGTTTTGACCTTATATTTCTTTTAAACACTAACTATGATAAAAAGAGGGGATGCAGAGCAAACTAACTTGCCAGCTTCAATGGCTAAGAACTTTCCTTAAGTTAAAAACAAAACAAAACAAAACCCCAAAACCAAAACCATATGGTGCAGTTCTGGAAGAGCCTATTTGCTAGAATATAAAATACAAATGATCATGTAAGAATTATTAACTGCATCCAAATCACCATCTAAATGGAAGCGCTAATAATCAAACTATATGCTGTAAACGTTTCTATAGAATCCTGGAAAGGACTGGTAAGAAATAGAGATCAGAAGGGCATGGAAAAACCATGGAGAAAGTTGATGGAGCAAAAGGATAAACAGTAAATTAAGACCAATTACAGCTGCAGTGCCCAAAGACTAGAAGAGAGCACTGGAATCTGATTTGGCAGGGTGAGGTTGTGGGGAACATGCAGAAATCAATTTCCAATGAGCAACAATTAGGAAATACAGATTGTTCTTATTCATTACAACTCAAAATTTGGAACACAGGCAAAACCCTTCTTTAACCCTATCCGCATTTTTTAAGTTTTGAGCTAGACTGTATTTTGTCAGTTTTATAAAAACAAATTTACAACAGTTGAGTGCTCTATAAAGAGTCCAGCTTTTCTTCCTTCCCCTCTCCCCTCCCTCCTTAATTTTAGTTTTCAGTGCTACAAGATGGTAATTTTAAGCTGTATGTTAAAGCTGAAGTCTTAATGTTCACCTCTCCTTTTGGCTTGGCTGGCTAGCAAGAGCCTGTAAAAGAGATGTGACAGATTTAAACAAACCAAAACAGGTTTTCACTACCAGAGAATACCTTTGTTTAATTCTGAGCGGTAGATACTCTACTGCACAAATGACGGCAGTCAGACTGACTTTCTTATTCCTTCTTCTGTTTTTAGAGAGAATAAAATAAATTTTGTTTCTAAATCCAATTTTCAGTCTTTTCCCCTTATTTTTTTTCCTTAAATCATAAAGTACGGATCCGAACAGAGGGAGTGAACCTGGCTAATGCTGAAAGTAGAGCATGACAGAGAACACTCTGCAGAAACAGGACCAAACACAAGTAACAGAGTCACTCAGTGTGAATCCCTGAAATCCTGCTTAAACTCCCCCAAACTTATGTAAATCAGTAAATTTATTCAGTCACGAACATATCAAATCTTGTACTAGCTCTGCTCAGCAGAGTTGTACATGTGTGTATGTCCTGATTCAATCATTTTCCCCAATAAAAACATACAGATGAGACAAAACCTCTTTCTTGGTCTAAAGGAGAATCAAGACCCAATTAAAAAAAGTGGTTCCTCCCTCAAAAAACACAGAGATAAATGCCAAAAAATGGAAACAACCAACCAAAGCTTATGAAGTGGTAAATGTTCCACCCTAGCAGTGCTCAAGGCCAGGCTGGACAGAGCTTTTGGGCAACATGGTCTAGGATTAGGCATCTCTGAACATGGCAGGGAGGCTGGAACTAGATGATCTTAAAGTCCTTTCCAACCCAAACCATGCTACGATTCTATGAACCACACTGGGATTTATTATTCAAATGATAAATTATTGATTATATGCAAGACTACCTCAATGCAGACAAGCAGAATAGCTTCATCTAAACATCTAAGCACAGGACATGACCTAAAGTCTCCTGCAGATTCCTGGTGGGAAAGAGGTACTCCATCTCTAAAGGTATTTTGCTCCTTCAGGACTCATTCTTAACCAAGCTTTCTTTTCAAATTAAAGCATAATTAGCAATCTTTTACTGATTGATTAGAGGTGATTTTTTGTTCCAGTTCTCTGAACCAACCAGTTAGAACTGGCATCCAGTTAGTTCCGGAATACGTTAAAACTAAGCTTTGGCCTAAGGAAAGGAATTTCTCTCATTCCTTCTTCTTGCCCTTAAAGCGTTCATTGAAAGGAATTATTCCAGACTGCTGGAGACGACAGATCTGTAAATCTGCTTCCTCTCTTGCAACAATCCACATGCTTAGAGGCTTAAAAGTGCAAGAAATAGTGGTTTGATTTGGTATGCCACAGTTCAGTGGTCAGTACGGGCAGGCATAAATACAAAGTATCCAATCCCATCCTTCCACAGCCACTTGCTCCTGCCACTCTATCATGACCTTCCTTGAAAGAGCAAAAGCATCCTTGCGGCTGACTGCCAACACGGGTCAGGGAATTAGGCCAGATTAAAAAGTAATGGATAGAAGGCAGGCTAGGCCATGGGAAACTAATTTTAATCCAGAGCAACTCCCAGTTCTTTTCATCACATGAAAGCTTATCCTGGGGTGAGGGAAGAGAAATGTAGGGTGAAAATGGGCAAATATGTGGGGCGGGAGAACCGCTCCTTTTCTGAAGAAGTACCAGTTTGTGCTAGTGTATCGTGACCATTAAGCGTGGCAGTGCCTACTGAACAGGCTTCTGATAAATAATTCTAATTTTAAATTATTAATTTTCAATTATTCAACAAGATAATGCTATTAACCTAAAATTTCAAATTAATAAACTGTAAGTTTAATACAATTACTTTCAATGCAGTACTTAACACTCCCTACATACAAAATTAGTTCATACAGAAAAGGTTATGTGAAGAAATCTTAACACAGGGAATTCTCAATTATCAGACGCTGATGTGCTTTGTGAGCAATTAGGAATTAGGCTTCACCTGTGCAGTACCACCTACTGTAATTGTAGCTAAACTTTACCCACCATAATCTAAAATGTTGCAACTACTACAGGACCTATAGAGTAAAAAGACCACCTTTGCTGTGTAAAATGTAACAGGTATTAGTTTACAGAGAAAATAGAAAATTTGGCGAGAATTGTGAAAATTCAAACACCTCATGTTTCTACAGTGCATATATTTCCATGGTTACCATGAGGGGAAAAAAAACCCAATACATTTTAAGAATGAGTTCCAAGAACAAGATTTTCTAAGGTACTACTATAAAATATCTTGTAAACATACCACATTCTTGAGGAAAGGTTCTTAGCAAATTCTAGTAGTTAAATACCAATATACATAATAATCAAATTTTCCTCTTACCATCAAAACTACATTGCGAGCACAATGTTTATGGCATCTCCTGCAGTTTTCCTCCAGGTAAGCCATCCGCCCCCCTCCACACTGTTTAAGATCCCATCTAACTGCCTAAGCATCAACTTTCCTCTCCATATTACTGCTCCACCTTCCCTCTTTGAAAAAGTTCAGGGACTAAAATGGATAACATATTACTGGGCAGCTACCACTGGAAGTGTTTTATAGTTAGATTATTAGAAACTGTAAGCAGATAGTTGATCTGATCTGCGTATTGATTTATAAATCACCTGAAGCAGGCAATGCCTCTCGTAACATTAGATACACACTCATGGACAAATAACCTTTTCTTTAGAAGCAACCCAAGTTTTACTGAACTCTTTTCTTCCTTATACTCCAAACTAAGCAACTGTAGGGGCTGTTGACTGCATGGATGCGTTTTACAACCGACTTGAAAGGGCAACTCTTGTCCTGCTTTTTCTTTTTTCAAATATTTCATACAAGGCATCAAAATACTTGTAGATACTCCAATCTTGGTTCACCTGCGCTCATGTCTAAGTCTCCTTACCACAAAAGCTACCTCGTCCCAGGTATCACAATAACAAAATGACACAGATTTTCATTTACATGCACTGGGATCAGTAAGGCATCTTCACAGCTGTCAGGGTAAATCAGCAAAACAGCTCTTCATCTATTTGCAAGATTTGAGCTTCTGACACATCGCCATACTGACATATCTCCCGCGGAACAGGCTTTCCACATTTACAGGAAAGGGCTGTCTGCAGTGAAGAGCCAAGCAGTTCATTTATAACCTTAAATAGCACAGAGGGTGACTTCCTGAATAAGGAAGCCTTATATAAACAACCACACTTCACAATTCAACACACTGAATGAACAACAAATTTGTTTGCCTCAGGATTAGGACAAGCAAGAAGTAGGTAAGAGTGTTTACTATCCATTCTGCTAAAGAATAGGACTTTAGAGAGAAACTGGTTAAAGTCAGTGCTAATTTGGACAAAAGGCAGGCATGAAACTTGCAGAGAATTGAGCTGCAGATCCTGCAAAACAAAACAAAAAGCCCCACAAAAAAACCCCTAAACCACATGAATTCTTGATGGGCCAGAGTATCTGCCAGCAACTCGAATGAATAAAGGAAAACGCCAAAAATATTATTCAAGTTACAAAACAGCCCATAAGAACCTCAATAATTAAAGCTGAGAAGCTCCTGTTGTGAACTTTGGCCTGCAACAGCAACACCAGCAACTCTTAAAGGAACCAGCAACAAATAATTATCTGAACAATATGAGATGTAAACTAAAAACAAAGGAAAGACGAAAATTATCCTTGTAACAAAATATCTGTAAGAAATGTAACAACTGGGACTAAAGTAATTCACAATTCAAGAAATACAAACCTGAAACATACCAAACACCCTTTCCTTTAAAAGAAACCTTCATTTTATTAAACTAATTGTTTGTTTATACCCCAAACCAAGCATCCTGAGGGACTATTCACTGTATGAATGCAATTTAAGAACTATATCAACACAACTCGTGTTGCCTTTTCTGCTTTCCAAAATTTTGTACAAAAATAAGAACAAAGCATGAACCCAGATCAACACCGAAAACTTTATCCTAGTTCCATTATCAGAGGCTAATATTTAACCCAGAAATTTTTGAGAGGAAGAATCCATCAGTCCCATGAGTCACATGTAGGAAGATATGGCACCTGGAAATTCCATGGCATCCTTCCATTTTCTGCAGTCTTTTCAGCAGTAGGAATAATTAGTTGCTACTTCTTGTCCTTCGCCCTTAAAGGATGTTCCCAAAGCATGTAACTATGTACACTACCTCCCTTCACCCTCAACTCCTGAACCACGCCTGTTCTCCAGTGCACACAAAGCTGGACAATAATTCAAAAGAGACTGCCAGCATTCTTCACCCTCTTTCCTCATACTGCTCCATCTGTCTCCACACACATTTGGTAACTACAGCATTATGCGCGTAAATGTCTACACCAGCAATTACCTCTATCTACAGGATGTGAAAGCGTTAGCCCAACCACGTACTTGATTATCCTTGGGATCATTAGGTCTATTCCTAGTTAAACAGAAGATCTAGCAGAGCAGCACCTTTCAGAACTAGGAGCTGGGGCTATGGAAGTTACAGTTTTATTATCTGTTCAAGAATGTTCTGCTGTTCAAAGCAAAACCCCAAAACCAAAGAAATAGAAAATGAGTTTTTCCTTCTTTCAAGTCTTTTCAGAAAAACAACCATATAAAGTGAAGCTTTCCGGGATGGGGGTGCAAAGAGGGGAGAAGTAAACCAATTGAACCTGCAATTGAACAAAATCTTGGCAGTCTCCCACAAGAGGAGGATCTGATTTTGCACACTGATGGTGCAAAGTGATACTGCTGCAGTGAAGACCACAACAAAAGTGCACTGAAAAGCAGAAGTGGTTTACATGGGGAAACGTTTACAGCAAAGACAACCTAATCCTCACTTGACAGAGCAGGATTTTGCCACCTTCTCCTTGTCAAAATTAGACTTCTCATTTATAGACCTTTCTGACTGGGAGCTGACACTTCGTAGAAGTTGCAGCTATTTATTTCTATTTTTAATGGAACTGGGAGCCTGAATGTCAAGATGAATGAAATCTACAGACGCAAATTGCAGAATAAAGCCCAAGGGAAAAAAAAAATAAAATAAACCCAACCCCACCACCTCCAAGGGAGAAAAAAAAAAAAAAATATACATAAATCAATCAATAAAACACCTTTAACCTCTTTTTCACCTCATTCATAAAGAACTTTATACCCTTAAGATGACTCAATCACACCAGCATACTTCCCCCCCCCCCCAGTACCCCAACACCCAAGCAGCAAAAATCAAAATTCACAGAGCCGATTCCACAAACCTTAATTCCTGAGGAAGCTACAACATAACAGTAAGAGAAACAGAGAAAAGGGTGATGGAAACCCCAGCCTGGTAACTGGCGGAAAGCAGAGACTTTCTGACCCAACGAGAGACCTCTCCATCAACGGACAAAGGCGGCAGTGTGATGTACAGAAGTGCAGCAAGGCTGTAGTTTCAGCCTCACTTCCAGAGAGGCTGTGTAGGAGCAGGTGCTGGTGGGGAGGTCCGGCTGCTGTGTATACCAGCTCCCCACTGGCATCCTGCCTGCCAGCATCCCCACAGGGCTGCAGTGAGCACACAGAGGAGGCCAGGCCACCTCCTTCAGGGACAGACCACATTAAGGTTTACATGAACAGCCACAGTGCTGTAACCTAAATCTCCATAATGTACATACAAAGTTCTGAAACCTTGTCTTATAACTGTACCAGTTCCGATATCTGTCTGTTGTACTTTGTACACCAAGGAAACAACAGCCACACTTTCTAATTGCAGAGAAGATGACCTCAACACATTTGTATGATGTAAATATATGTATAAGCTATATATATATATTAGATAAGGCAGTGGGATGGCTCCTCCCACTCTTTTATCTCATGCCATGTACTAAAGTGAAGCCTTTGTAAAAATGGTCCTTTAAATTCACAGAATAAAGCAAAACCACACAGAAACACACAAACCCGATATACATGATTAACTGTTTATTCTTTTCAAGCAATCTCTAACCATCTCAAGGCATCTTCCAAAGCTCCAGACTATCTGCTTGAAAAAAGAAAAAGCATTTCAGGAACAAATATATCAGAGCTTTTTGCAAACAATTTCAATTGATAGCTCTTTCCAAGGAAATAAATGTGCAGAGTTCAGATATAACTTTCAATAATATTCCAAGAAAGAATATAGCACTTCATAATTCCATTAAAATCAAAGTACCTTGTAATAAGTAGTCACAATGGCTTTGGAAAGCAAATACCTGCCTGTAAGTTTACTAGATCTATTATATTATCTCATTTCAAATGAGAATCCCCTCCCCTACTTCCATGAATGACCTCAACTATTCTGCTATCCCATCATTTAGAAAGAATAAAGACCATAGAAGAATAGGCTGGTTCAAATGAAAATCAACAAATGCCAATTAAGAATTTTTAGGTGACAATTATTATTATTTCAGAAGGCCTCACCGATTTGTATCAATTCCCATAAAATAATTATGAGTGGCACAGAAAATCAAGTGAACCTATATGTATATCATTCAATTATTAAATTTTCCAAATGAGATTGTGCCTTAATGATTTGTAACAGTTATTTCTAAAAGAAATATTTAAAATAAAATTTCAAATACGAAGTGCCAGTTATGCAAAGCAAAATATTTAATAAAAACTGCAATACTTTAAGACTAATCATTTTTAACAGAAACCCACAGTGAACCGATTACAAAAACAAAGAGATCAGTAGTCAATGCAGCTATGCAGACAAGAAAGAGAAACCTAGTAGATTTTTCCTGACTGTGAAGATTGAACAAAAAAATCATGTTAAAGGAAATAGAAAAGACTTACCATTCATGTTGAAAAGCCAGCTTTCAGAAACATATTGCTCCTAATATTAATCCAACGGCTGATGAAGTATTTTAATCTCTACCAAATCAGTGCTCCAATATCTAAACACACTTATACAGTAACTGGAAAGAGAGAGCACACAGAATCCAGAGAGCTGCTCTTCCTTATAAGCTCCTTGCGATGCAAAAAAACTATGAAGCACAAGATACCAGTAGTAAACCAAAATCAATATTCAGGACACAGCGATTTGGTTTTGCTCATTAAAATACTACTGTTCTGACCAGCACTACCTATTCATGTCTAAAGCAACGCAAAATGGCAGGGGGAAAAAAAAGCATGCAAACACCAGGAGGTTTTAAGATGTTCTCAATTATATCAAGCACTGGTTGTTTCCATGGCAACCTTAGACCAGAATTATCTGTTGACTTGTACCCAAGTAGCAGTTATTCTAAAGCTTGAATCAATTCACACAATGTACTCTGTACATTATTTCATCTTTCACGCATATTTTTCTCTACACGCACACACACACACATACAGATAGTAATTATTCATCTAAATCTCTGTAAGTCATTCCATGGTATTGGAAGTATACTGCTATGATTTTGAATCAGTTCGAGACCAAATAATATTCCTTTGACTCTTCGTCACTATTCATCAGTTGCAATTTAGAGACAATGAAGATGACAGAAAGACACAGTAATGGTGACTCTCCTGACCATCTGAGTTATGCTGGTTGATAATGTGTTCTCTTAATACGCAGATTTGCAAAATATCTGTATCAGTTAAAGAGAGTCACACTGATCTTACCGTCTTTACATTCAAAACCAAGCAGCCTCATTCTCCTTTCCTTTCCAATCTCAATCTTTGTGACTGAAAGAGCAACAAGCAACTAAGAAAACAGAACAAAATCAAAATGTAGGTTCTATACAGTTGTAGTTAGTTACAGTCAAGACGTCTAAACTAAGAACGAAATACACCGTTCTGATAACTACCATCACATCCCTTTCACCCTCTGGCTGCGCAGAACAACTGACCTGGTTACCAGTTCAGGCCATGTGCTCAGTCAGCTTTTCAAAACAGATTCCAAGGCCCACAGCGCCCTCACCCACCTCTGTCCCACTGGATTCTGAGGATTTTACACAACACATTAATTTCAAGCATCAATCAAGAATTCAAAGCACATTAGAAAAACTATGTTTTACATATCAAAATAAAGAAGCAAAGACATTCTATTTCAAACCCAATCATTGAAAAACCCTAAGACCATAGACCACATGACAAATTACTCAAACCCACAACAGCAGACAGACAACTCAAACAAAAATTTCACCCAACAAGCAGCAGCTCCTTCCCCTTCACCAAACCCACAGCTTTATCAGTAACTGCTTGTAGAAGGATATACATAAAACTGGACCTGTTACAGTACCTCATTACACCAGAAAGTATAAATACATTAACTTCCTTTTCAAATGGATTCTATCTGAAACCTAAACCACCAAAATTCTGAGAAGTCATTTTCCAAACTTTTTTTCAGGGAGTAAACCCAGCGCTTTTGCCTCAAGTTTAAAGAGTAAATCATGCTGTCTGCTATGCAGCTTCACCCAAGACCTTACACCAGTATTTCCAAGTTGCAGTGATACGAACCTAATAATCGAGAATATTCAAATATCCTTGCAAGTCAAACACCAGTATGTTTAACCACTGCTTTTTCATTGACCTTTCTGTGAAACTAATCTACTACCCAAATTCAGTAATGCTATGCAATTCTATAACACTGAACTAGGTATCAATAAAAAAAACCCCAAACAAGCAAAAAGCCCAAAACTCTGTTTTGCTTTCATTGTTTTGCTTTCATTTCTCACAAATCCTGTATTTTTCTGAAGACATAATTATGAGTCAATTGTAGACAGAAACACTCCCTCCACTCTACTCCTCATCTTCTCTATCACTCCTTCACCTCCAGCGGTAGTGAAATGAGAATCTTGAAACACAGACCTAGTCCATGTGCACCTGCAGTATTTTATCATTTTTAAAAAATAATTACAAATTGAGATTAAAGATTCAGGACAAAGATTATGAATTTCACCCCAAAATTAAAGCTACATAATTAACCACCATTCCGCTATGAGCTCAGTAACTTAGGCTCAGAAAAACTGCATGCAACCACTGTGCTTAATTATGACTTAAAACAGCATTCGCTGAGCAGCCATTTTCACCGTGTTTATCACCAAGAGACATGACAGTCCATTTCCTCATCAAGCATGTCATACGAGGAAGCCTGCCTTAACTAGAGGGAAAAAAAAGTAGTAGAGACTTGTACACAAACAGGTCACAATTTGTAAGTGTCAGTAGGTCAATATCATTTTTTTCTTCATGTTATATAAGCAAAAATGCTTCAAAATTATTTTTTCAAATAGCTATTTACATAAAAAAAAAAGAGCTTCTGCATAAGCACAAGTATGCCTCTATTTTTACCAAGCTAAAATAATTTTGGAGAAGTGGAAGCTCAGAATTTATGCACTTCCATCATTTATCTTCCCAACAAAACTTTCCCCTCTCATTTGGGAGCCCTAGATTTAATCTATTTTAGGCCAATGCATTAACACCTTTTTGTTTCCATGTTTACTGCTTATCCTCTGAGAACAGATTCACTCCCCACTCAAATAATATTTTAAATTGCAAGCAGGGAGATGTATAAAACCAGATTTTCTTCATGGCAATACTGTGATGCTAAGCATTTCCAATAAGGCGTATTTTCCACTGAAATAATTGTGCTATCTCAAATCCATCAATGAATCCAAAATCTGGAACAAAATTATCATCTATTACCATATTGTAACATTTTAAAATGAGTATTTAATCACAGAGACAATAATTGCTTTAGAAAATAAAGCATGGCTTTAAAAGAAAAATATGAAAATCAAATGTCAATTTATTTAGATTGTGATATTTTTTGAAATCTCTCACTTATTACCCAAAATGCAATCATGAAAAGTTTTAATCCATCAAAATAACACTGTAGATTGTGCACTAATCAAGAAATTAAAACTAATGATAGTCAGCACATTAAATTAGTAAATAATAGTTAAAACCAAACACAATTTAATGGTTTAATACTGGATAGAGTATATGTAGAGATGTATATATGCCTTAAAATAAAATGATGAATGATAAGAAGCCCTGTAATTAGAAGTTTAATCTGTGCAGCAATGCCCGCCTATTACAGAGTTTAAACATTGCAATCTTTAATGAGTTTTCTATTTCTGCTGAACTAGCTGATTCAATTTGAGAACGAAGGAAGTAATTTAGAAGTAAATATTGGGGTGGTGGCTTGCCCAAACAAGTCAACTGTGCTTTATGAGAAAAGAAAGGACAAAGGATGAATTATTCTGCCAGTCACCAGTCCACAAGCCAGACCCCCAGCCCCTCCACCAGATGCAATATGCTATTCTTCAAATTAATACCTTTGGTAATGAATCACAAAATTGCCTCTGGAACGTAACACAGATCAGCATTCATATTTGATTACAAACATGCAAGTTCTTCACTTCCTAAGCAAATGAAGAGCAAACATCTACAAACAACCCCCCTACTTACTTGATTTGTCCCATAGAATAGCAAGCTCAGAGCAATGTTGGCTCCCATTTTCCAGAGCTGCTCTCTGCTCATGTGCACCACTCTTTGAATGTCTATGGAAAAGGCGATTAGCAAAACCTTCCAGCCTCTGCAGTGCTGTGGCCGTCCCTGTGCACTGGTTAAAAGGTACCTCCTTCTGAGTCGCCATCTATACACACCAGCAACTTTTACAAAAGCAAAAGAGAAAACATCCAAAGGGAGCTGGACAACCCAGAGCCACTCAGAGCTATGCATGTGTCAAGCTTCCTGTATGCAGTGTTTTCTAACCACTACTCTCTTCTACTTCCTGTTAAGAAAAGCTCTATAATATACTGGTTTATACTGCTCAAAGTCTCTTTTTATGTCAGTCAAAAAGTGGGTTTGTTTTGTTTGTTTTTAAATGTGTAATAATCACTACAGCATGCATTCTCACAGCTTTTTAATACCTCATATTTTATATTTAAATATACGTTATGTTAAAATACTACAAACGACTTGTTCAGAAGATCAAAAGGTAGATCTATTTTTTTTAATTTACCACAACCATGCGTGAACAAAAGTGACTGTTGTGCAGTTCTTCCCGTTATTAAGATGGTGTACTACCATCATCACAGCAGACATAACCAGTTGTAATCTAATCATTAGTAATCTCATGTTTTCAACTAAACAACTTTCTAAGTAACGAGTTTACTTGCACAAACTACTGAATAAGCTATTATTTTATTATGGGAGGAAGGGAAAAGTGTTATTTTTCTCCTTTGGAAAAAAATCACACTGAAGAAGTTGAATTCTAACATTCATATAAACACAACTGCATTATACTTATCCAAATTGGATTCTGTTTACTCTAGGAATGAACCAAATGGTTTTAACTTTTTCAAGAATAAAGCACCAGAAGAACCAGCACAGGCAGATCCTTATCTAGCAGCATGCTCACTCTTCCAGCCTCAAAGTCCGCTGGAAGGAGAGTCACAAAGTCACGGTCACCAGCTCCTCACATTGCTTATATAAAAGCTCTGCATGCTGGTATTGCGTAAGAAAGTTTTTCATTCAAAAGAAATCTGAGTATTTTCAACTGTGCAGTAAGTCTATAAAGCATCATTTTTAAAGGCACAAACCACAGCAAAATAAATTGAAAGCTGTATTTAACATTAAATTATATTAATTTGCAAATTATGTAAATTTTGCATGCTTACAATGTGCAATACTAAATATTCATTTTGTGAAAATGGAAACACATACATTAGGCAGGTTTCCCAGTGTACCCTCTGCACATGTAAAATGCAGCTTCTTAAAAATCTAGGCTACTCTTAAGAAAGATTGAAATAACTTTCCTACAGTCTGTCTCCTGTCTTACAGTTAACACGTGTTAAAGACATACCTCTCAATTTTTACCATCATACTTCTCACTGAATAGTTTTCAAATGTCAGCAGATATCCATCCTTGGACATTATATAACTATTTCATAACAACTCTGTGCTTCAGAAAAAAAAAACATGATGACAAACTGCCAGCGATAACGATAAAACAATAAAAATGCTGTTGGACAGACTTTACAGATTTGGCTACATTCCTCCTAATGGGCACTTCTTAACTTCCTGGTACCAGCCTCTGCCAACACAACAGTTTAAATTTCTAGAGACTACACAAAAAGCACAGGAACACCCTTTGCTTTCAGGCTCCACATACACTTGAAAACATATTTTCCTTCTACAGAACCTGTTCAAAATTTGGAACCAACTGTCCAAACACAATTTACACACCAGTTTGCAAACCTAGATGAGAAACCGTTATCTGTTTGGTGACCAGGCTGCTCTTCCCAGTCAGGGTCAGGTGCTGCAACCTTCCCTGGATGCCAGACAAGTCCTTCTCCATCTTTCACTTTCCAGCTTTTCACCTGTTTTGTCACAAGATCAATGCCGACTTCCATGACATCCCAGCAGTCTTGAACTGCTGGGAGAAACAAGAGCTGGTGAAAACTATGGGGATCCATTGGCTTTCTCAGGGGTTACAAATAACCAGAAGGGATATGTTATGTGCATAAATAACCTAATATTTTATAGCAAAGTAATGCTATGCTGCCTGTCATACAGCAGCATAAGATACACTTTGACAACAAGAAGATACTTATTTCTTTGCCCGGTGAACTTTCTGGCGCTGGAATTGTACAGCCATGCTCCCCTGTAGCTTGCTGCAAGCCCCAGGGCATCCAAGGAATCCTTCCAAGAGACTATGATTTTCTCTGACCTTGGCTGTTTTCTCCAGTAAATAAATGCACCTGGTATGATGGTGTGCTCATCTTTTCTCTCTCCTCTGCTGCGGTTCTGAGCCTTTACACTACTGCCATCTTATCTTTCACACAAGTCTCCAACTAAACCATTTTGTTCCCCTGATGTGAAAGAGGGTAATTTACAAAATTCACATTGCTTCACATTACGTAAGAGTCGGCCAACCCTCTACAGTCAATGCAGAGGTGTGGGAACAATCAGACAGCAACTCTGCCCACCAAAATTCAGAGCTCTGAATGTAGCCAACTAACCTGGATGCTTGAGTTAGGTGCCAAAAATAGGAAGCAGAAACATCCGTCCTCTGAGATCACAAGAGTGAACTGGTTAAAGTGAAAACTGGTTATCAAAAAGGGATTGTTCAAAGATATCCTCAGAAAAAAAACAACAGAATTTTACAAACTATTGGCAGTGAACACTCTATGTGAAAAACATGAGAAGAAAGTATTGGTCATATTTTTACACAGATAGTAATACACCCTTTCCTAATGTAGATTTTTGGCATTGATTGGCATTGCCCAATGATAATACACAATACTACCAAGCTGACTTTCTGTGAAGCCCGCATCTCTTCAAAAGAAGTCCATGGTTTTCAAAAGTGGAACCTTCCGTTTCCTTTTAATTAATCTTTCATCTTATTAACAAGCTTCCAAATCTGTGCAACGTTAATTTATCCACGCTAAGTATCTTATGTTAAATATGAAGCACAGAATCCACGAGGTCTGACATAGTATTTTACTATCTGAAAGCTTATCAAAGGCAAAATTCTGTGTTCTGCTTGTCTTAGGATTTCCACCTGCTAGCCAGTACTGCTTTTCCTTAGAACAGTTTGTAAACCTTTAAATACAATTAAATGCTTATATAGACATGTGCCAGCACTCTTGAGGTCATCCTACTCATGCTCTAAGCTGGAAGAAGAACCTGAGCCAGCTTTGATGTAAAGCTGTGCAGTGCTTGTGGTTAAGCTCTTATTCCCTCCCAAAAGAGCAAAAGCTGGCTGTACTCTAGCCAGACCATGAACATCCATATGTTCTAGCCACCCAATGCTACAAAAGTCAGATCAGGTGTATATCAACCTCTACGCACAGGTATGAGCCATATAATATCAGGCCTGGTCAGGATGCATTTAACTTTCACCCTAATTTTCACTCTACAGTCTCTGTGGCCTAGGAAACCTTTCTGTCACCAAAAAAAAAAAAAAAAAGACTCACTTCAGGTCAGTCATTTAAAAAACAATTGATGTTTGAAGAAATTAAGACTAGTCAGTTGCCATCTACATCTCCTACTACTTTCTACAGCTGAGCTGTGCTGAAAATCCCCCTGGGAAGCTCAGAATGCTGGGGCTTGGCGCCGGCACTGTGATACCCTTTGCCTGCAGAGCTCCACCTCTCCTAACACACTCCCAAACACACTCTGCTCAAACCAGCTAGGCACACAATTTAAGGAAAGAGTTACACAGAACAATGTAAGAGAGAGTTGCTTCAATGTTTCTAGCCAGTTTCTAAAATTCTCCTCCTCAAGAGATAGCAAAGTTCCAAATTCTCCCTGCAGCTAAAGTCAACACTGAAATGTGAAGAATTCCCTCTAGGCAGAAATTTATTTTCACTAAATTCTAGCCACTACATCTTGGCAATACTTTAGAACACCCTAAAAACCCCAGAGCCGTGGGTAAGAGATTCAGCGATGAATGCAAACACTGTATGTGTAAGTTACAGTATTTTTATAAATAATAGTTCAGTAAAAATTTTTTAGGTAATCTTCCCAAAATTCATAAAACCCAGAAAAGGACTAACACTGGGGTCCTCTAACCTGATACAGGCAACAAAACCATTTATACTTTTCCTGACAGCCAACCCATAACCCTGTGCGCATGTCCCAATAGCCCATGCCCTGTGTGTCTCCCAACCATAGGTAACAACATACAGCACTGTAACCCAGACACAGACTCTTTCAGCTTCTTGCTCAGAAAGAATCAGGACAATGTAGCTACATGAACAATTTACTTTAATCTCTGCTAGAACATAATTTCTCAGTTCCTAAGAAACAATTCTTCCCAACCAGTCAAGCCTTAAAAATTAAGGATTAAGAAAGAAAGCACCCTCCTTTTCTCAAAGAATTGAGATGGTTGAGTAACAGCATGATTTGTACACTCATGCTTTAATTAAATACAGAAAAATGCACACATTATCATATTAAAATATTGAAAATGTTTCCCAAGTAAAGTTACAACAGAATTCCTGAATTTTGAAGAAGTACAAAATAGAAAAAATTAAAAAATACAGCACACCCAAATACCTGTGAAATGTATTTACTTTATACCTAGGATCTAATACTGTACATCTCAGTTTCATACACAGAACTGAAATTTCCTCATGCTATATCAAAACTGGGAGTGTCCTCTCTAATGTTTAATGAAGGTTAACCATGAACATCTTGCAATCAAAACCATATAGGAATTTTAAAGACAATCAACTTTACTCTTTGACAGGACCTTGGAAAATGGATCCATGACACAAAACAAATTTCAGACCACCTACAGCTAACAAAAATCTAGGTCTTAATTCCAAACCTTGAAATCCAGTATTTCCTGGTTACCTACGAAGCCAAGTCTCCATCTGCCTGTTTATGCACGTTCTACTTCTCTTTAATGGCTAAATAAAATTTTCTTTTTTTATCTTCTTATTTTAAATATTTTAAATAAATATTTCTCCTTTTCAGCACTGGACTCCATCCACAAGTAGAAAGAAGACACACTGTGACATTTTCTACATATTCATTTTGTTTGTAATCTACAGAAAAAATAACTTACAGAAACCTTATAAATGAATAATAAATTCATTTATTTGTCCTTTATTATTATTTATATTACTTTATTTGTTCTTTGTGACTATGAATAATAAAGAACTTTTTTCTAGAGGTTAAAGAAAATTTATTTGCTTTAAAAATTAATGGCTTGATAAAGCACATCTCTTCCCTTATGCATCAGTTATTTCAAGAATGGAAGTCCAGCTTTAGTATTTATTATTTATTACAAAAGGAGTGAGCAATTATTTGATATAAACTGTTAGTGACAATTCCTCCATTTCTAAGAGCTTGAGGATGTTGCTGAATTTGGCAGGTCTCTGATTGACCAATAAAATATTTCTAAGCTGAAAGATGCAGCCAACACAATTTAAGAAGTATTTTGTCTAATTTTAATTAGAAAATATAAGCATTTATAAACATTCATAACAACACCTAAAGTTTGTTAAATAAGACATATTAATGAACCTAAAGCATTCTGTGCTATAAGCCTGAGGATATACATGTATTTTTCTAGTTATACAAACCTTCAGATATATAGATAGCCTCTTCATAACTAAAAAAAGAGAACATTTTCATCAGAAATTATGTAAACATAATCCATTCAGTCTTGCCAGGCATGCATATTTCAGAAAGTATTATGGGTAGAAATAGAGGCAGAAAAAGGCTTCTTGAAAAAGCAGATGTATTTTGATTTTCACTCTACATCCAGCACTATACCACTAGCTTTTATTTCTTTTTAAACATACGGAAGGAAAAGCAGCATTTGTTAGTATCACACAAATTTAATGGCTTTCCATTTTGAAACAAAAGATTTTTCAAAATGTGTATTAACAAAATAAACACAACCAGTAACTTCACTGTTTAATAAAACACAAGCAAGTAAACTCTTCCAGTCTTGGTGCAGCTCTATGTGAACATTTTTTTCTACAAAGGTTAACCCTTACTAGAGAGCCCCTCTGAGATCAGTGCTAAGGCTGGGACTGCAGCAATTCTATAAATAGGACAACCAAGAGGAAGTTGTTGCTATGGAAATGCTGGTCATGTTTCTATTTTGATTCAGTAGAGCTCTACTGGCATCTACTGTACACAAGCTTAATTGCAGCAGATGTCTAATACTTTCATCTCTCATCAGGAAGCAAAAATGATCACACGGTCCAACAGCACAGTTTATTCTTTATCCATGATGATAGGAAAGGAATTAAAAAGTAACTGAGAACTTGGGGGAGGGGGGTGAGAGGAAGTCAAATTCAGCATCTGATTTTTCATAAGCAAGTAAAATCTCTCACTTTCCATCGGTTTTTCTTGTTAAAATTTGACAAATTCATCCTCCAAGATGATGCGATTTTCCACATACACCACAGCAGCAGATCAAGTTTCCTCATTTCTATCAGCACGTTATTGATTATTTTGAAGTCAAATAGCCTGTAGTCATAGTCCTCCATCTAGCTTCAAGAGGGGGACAGACAACTCTTCTGTTGCAAGCCAAATCTTCCACAAAACTCTCCAACTCCCCAAAGGGAACTGGATTTCTCTCCTTTCTAACACAGCTCCTTCCTCCTTGCTTTTTTAACAGCTTCCTTCAAGACTGTGTGCTCACTGGTGCTTACAGTCTGGACTGACTGACATATTGCAAGATAGAGGTTTGCAAAACGTGAATAAAAATTACACAATCATTCCATAGTAAAACCAAGTTTAGTGAAGAACCATCCTGGAAATAGGTGCTTTCACGTAAGTACAAGAAACTTTCTGAAGGTATTTGTAGAAATCTGCTTGATCCGTGCCCTTCCAGATCATATGCTACTCAAATAACTCTCTAGAACTGCTTCCTAGCACAATTTAAGATAGTTCTACATATGACCAGAAGTTCTGTACAAACCTGTTAGGTTCCAGCAAAAGAGAAAGTACCCCAAGACCTACAAAAGTAGTTTTTGTTATACTTGCATAAGATATTTGTCTGCCAAGACTATGTAAGGCGCTCTTGCTTTTGTAAAAAGTGAGGTCTATTAAAACCAGGTATGTGTATGGACTTACTTAAATTAAAATCCAAGGTTAAATTTGGAAGAAATCTAGCATATGACCTCAGTAACTTTGTCCCTCTGAAAAAAACTAACAGCAGACAAAAGGTTTTGTCCACTTAATGTACATCAAAATAATTTCTACTGTTGATTAATAATAAGCATTAATGGGTTGTCCACCAAAATTAGTAAAATTAAGTTCCTGAACTAGAAGGCTCATATTGCTCAATATCTGTGTTAAAGGAGATGTTACCTGCTTGGATTCTGGCCGATCTCCAATCAGAACAATGATGCTGAAGATCTGGGTCTCACAGAAAGAGTAAAGGCTCCTGCAGGTAAGCAGCTGCTACAAAGGGCATCTTGGCTACAGAAAGCCATGGGTAGAGGAGCTTTTCTTTTTTTAGAATCTGCCAGTTTGGTCTACCCTTCCTTGGTTTAGCCACTTAGCTGTATTAAGGAACTGCCCCATAAAGGGCACGTTTATGTTTGAGAAACCCTGCTCTGGACAAATTGAGCGTTCCATGTCCCAAGTCCAGAGTACCTCACATAACAAATGATGATTAAACCTGAATGATCTGCAGTCACATTTAGAGATAATTCTTGATAAAGGATAATGGGAGGAAGTAAGAGAAAGGACAGTAGTAAAATGCTCACCAAAACTAAAGTCTTGCAGATAAAAATCTTTACTATATTAGTAGCTACACTCTAGTATCAGATTCTGTATTGTACAGATAAAGAACAGAATGATAAATATTAGAGTAACTAGAAACACCTTAGTACCCCTTCTAGGAAGCCTGTTTGCATTTTAAATGACCAGCAAATGCATTTTAAAAGACCAGAGGAATAAAACAAAACAACTGACTCCACTTTGAGCGAAATATTTTAAATTCATACATTTGGTTTTCTCCAATTATATGGCATTTAGGCAATAATTAGGAAAATACCCAAATAAGAAAGCAAACCCAAAGTTAACTCATTGGACAGGACAGCGCTTTTTCATAGAATGAAAGTTTAGAGAGTGCAAATACAGTAATGGCTTTCTAAGTACGATCTAAAGCACAGAAGATCTGTTCATGTAACGTGGAGATAGGCACGTGTCTACCTGTGTTAGGAACAGATCCTGTATTCGTGTGCCCTACTGCCAGACTACAGACTGTCCTGGGCAGTGTCCTGGTCCCTCCACTCCTACCAGCTTGCTCAGTTACAGGTATTCTACAAAACAGTGGAAAGACTGAGAATAGATCTAGTACTACCTCACAGCAGACAGAGTGGAAAATCAGCACTAAATCCTTGAAAAGTAGAGGGGACGCTGCTGGTCCCCAAAACAAGAGACTATAGAACGTGTAAGAGGATATGTCAAAGTTTGTCAAATGCTTGTAATACACATTGTGCTAAGCAAGCAATATCCCGGTTACAGGAACTTGCATGAATACAGAGGCATCAGAAGTACACTCCAGATCACACAACTCCTCTACATACTGAAGCTGATGACATTGGGTTTACAAAATTTATTAGTCTACACTTAAACTGAGTGACAAATGCCATCTACTGGTTTACCACTGAAGTGTGAGGTATGAGAACTGCAATACTGAACAGTAAGTTTTACAAGTACTCAAGTCGTTCATTGGTAAATGTGTTATATAAACACAATTAAAGATCTTAGATATTTTTAGAGGGAAAATAATTCACACTCCAACTTTTTAATTACTGGTTATTTTTCTTAATGAGGTAGCAGTGAAGTGCACAGATCTTACTTTTTTGCTTATCTGTGATGGGGTTTCATTTATAAAGTGTAATTTATATCCAATTTCTTTCATTAAAGTGAATTTATTTACTAGTAGTATGGATACATTCTTAAGTAGAATTTTCATTTGGATATAATACAAACTTACCAGGTTAAAAAAAATACTTAAAATTAAACATTAATCTCCTGCTATTTATGAAATGTCTTTTCCAGCTACTGGTAAGCAAACAGGCACTTTACTTCTCAGCCTAGAGTATCCTTTGGCATTCCCCAGTGTTACTTTATGCTAGAAGCCACAAAAACTGGCTACCTTGTAACTGAGAAAACTTCGGATGGCAAGGTACAATTGCCAGTAGGCATCTCACAAAAATGAGAGAAGTACATGACCACAAATATGTTTTTATTCTAGGATCTGTTTAAAGCACAGGAAAGCACAAAGCACTTTACAGGACAGAAACACTGCAAGATTAAATGCATAACTGGTTCTTTTCTTTTTTTTTCTTAATGTAAACTTGCCAAGATTATATTTATTATTACAAGACAATTTTAAGAATAGTAATTAAGAAACCAGAAACCAAAATTCTAAAAGTTGTTATCTAAATCTATTCAAACAGAACCCTGAGAAAAGCTTTACAAGCAAGTATAGATAAAATACACCATTACTTGTAATTCTGTGATAAACCCCAAAAATCTAATAATTCACATGGCATGTCAGCTCCACATGCAGTATGAAGGACACCAGAGAAAAGATACAATACCTTAATACTGTATCCTCCAGCAGCCACAACCCTGCAAATGCATTTTCACTCTCAAAGCAAAATGATCAAAGACTGTATTTTAAATATCATCAAAAGAAACTAGTGATGCCCTTTGCCAGCTTACACAGAGTAAGTTACAAGCTGTGTTAAACACACAATTTTTTGCTTATTTTTAGTGTAAAATCAGTGCTTAATAACACATTACATCTTTATCCCAAGAAGTTCAACAATTCTGCATTTTGTTTAAAAAGTAAAGATTTTCTTTCTAATAAGCAGGTTCTCATTATGCTGGCTAGCTCTATTATAGTTCACTTTATCAGACAGCATAAAGAATGAACTTTTCCACAGTTCAACAATATTTATTTTTTAAGTGTAATATAAACTAAATCTTGAAATTATTTTTTAATTATAAACAAGAACATCCATCAGTTGTAACTGTATTTACCTTAAATTTGCTTTAAAGAGAAATAGGAGCAAACAAAAATTAAAAATGTATTCTGAAAATCACTGTATTTCATACTATGAAATACCACCAATAGCACAGAAGGTCATCTCAAAGCACTGACAATCAACCCCATATTCTCTTAAACAAGGATACTGCAAGACTTTTCTATATCACTATCATCCAAAGAATTCCCCAAGCTTGTATTCAAGCAAAATCTGATGATGGTAACCAACACTCTCACAGGTAAAGAAATTTTTGCAGCACAAATACAATTCATTTAATACTGAACAATACTACCAAAGTTCATGCTTCAATTTTCTTTCCACTGGTTCCTATTTCTGATATTTACAGAAAAGAACTTCACAATGTACGTCATCTAAACATTTACACACCTGTAGCTCCATTTCCACCTTGGTCACAGAAGCCAAGAGACCTACACCCTATAACAAATGGCTGTCACAGACCCAAGAGCTAACAATTCCCAGCCAGAGCTTTGAGAGTCCTGCTCTGACCTTCCCCAGATTAACTATAAATTGCTGAGGCTTATGATGTGATGACTGTTAAGTATGAAAGGGAGCCAAGAAAAATAAAAAACCCATCTTTGAACAGTTACTTGTTTGTTTTTGAGAGATGCCACTGGTATTACTTTTAATTTCTCCTCATTAGCAGAACTCTCGCAAAGAACCCCCCCCCCAAACCATGCGCAGAAAACCAACACAGGTCAGAATTTGAGAACTGTGACAAGTGACAAACATCCAAATATTTTCATCTTGAAATGAGAATCTATGCCAAAAAGTCTGCAGTTGCAGAAATGTTCATGTCTGAAATACCTGACAGCTTCACCGCATACCTCCACTGCAGATCGTGTGCAGGGAAAACAGAATTTGCCTACAAAGGCTTTACCATTTGAGGGGTTCCCAGTAATAACTGGGAATGTTGTCCTTAGCTGCGGAGTGATATATTCATCCCATCCATGAATACTACTAAAACCAGTCTTGAATATTCCTATTTTGAACAGGTAAATGCTACCTTATGATAGCAACGTGGGCACCATTCCAATTTCTGGAAAGCAGAAATCCCTCTAATTTGGCAGAACTGGAAGACATTTTCTCTAGAATTTATTATTTTAACTAACTTTTTGAGAAAAACGTCTGAATTCCGTAACTAGCCAGAGGCTTCGCTTCTTCCTCCTGGAAGAACAAATATGTTTCACTTAGGGCTGGACTCAGATGCTCTTAACTCTCCCTAACAACCTCAATAGAGTTGTTATTTCTGGGAGTCACATGGCATGTGGGAAGATTCTGGTTTTCTTCCAATTCCTCTCAAGTTAAACTCTGTCCAAGAAAACAGCCAAAATGAGGTCCCAGTTGCAATACACTGGGCTAATCTTTAAATTATTTCCACTGTAAGATCCACCTTCCTCCACTCTTGAGGGGCGGGAGGAAATGCATGGCATCACATTTAAGTGAAGTATCAAAACAATAAACTTTGTAATCGCAATTACTCTCCTCATCCTTCTTATATGATAGGAAAAACCCCAACGCTTAAATGATGCAAATTAAAAGCTAAATGAATACTTATCTGAAGTGACACTGATAGCTCATGTATTATTAGGTAACCTGCTTTGACATTTCCATTCCTTTGCCTCTGTAAAGACAACACATTCAGAAGAAAATAACAACTGATGTATCAGGAAAATAAGGCAAACTATGTATTATTGTAATTTTTGAAAATACTCCTGGCACCTAATTTTTCTGAAAAGTTGCAAAAGGTTAACCACGCTAATACACTGTCTAACGCAACACTGCATGGCTCCCAGAGGGTTTGCTGGGCATTCAGCACGTCAAACATGGCCAAGTTCTAAAGACAAATTACTTTTGAGGCTCCACATTACATGTGGTTATAAGTTCTACTTGGTTTGAAATACACAACTGAATTACCTTTTCATGAATGCCTTGAATCTGCGCAAACCCTACAATATCCACCAAAGTAAAATATTACTTCAGCACACTGAATACAGTTTCTTATAGAACTTTTCAGAGGGTAGAATGAATTATCCTTTCTAGAGACTCACTTGTCACAATTAATGGATTAACAACATCTCTGTACCCTCCTTATTATCTTCAGATATATCTTTATTAAGACATGAACTAATTAAGAACAGATTATATACAGTATTAGTCCGTACTCCATTAACGATGACTGCTGCAGTAACTCTGCATTACATCAACCGGCAACTGGAATAGCCTGTGTACAGCTCCAGGCCCTATGGAGAACGGTATTCCAAACCCGCTAAAAATATACCATATGGATGTCAAGCTCTGAAGATATCTCCTCATTTTGTGTGGGATAACCCAACTCGTGAACCCTAGGAACAGAGCAGCATACTCTATCCTCATAACTGAAAAGCTACATCACTAGTTCAGACTCAAGAACAGCCTTTATTAACAGCACCACATTAATGTTCATCACCACCCTCCACCAAGACTATGGCATTTAAAATTGTATGTAGTTCATCAGTCTCTTATTTCACAGAATTAATAAAGCAGACTTGGCAAATTGTTCAAAAGCAAATAGAGGATACCAAATTTGTTTCCATCTTCTCTTACACGTGCTTCACAAGCATCCACTTGGATGTAAGCTTATTGAGTTTCTTCCAAATACTCTACCCAGTTTACACAGAAAAGACTTATAAATTTTTCATAAAATCAGTTTCTCTTACCCCTTAATTACAACAACTTCAGCTAGAAGATCAAAGCTTTATACTGTGCTGGAAAACTTGCAACCTCTTAGCCACCCATGCTGAAACACAAAGCTTTGCTTCCTTCCTTCCTCTAAAGAAGGAGTATGTATGTATGCACTCTAAGAAAACAAAAAGAAAAGCTGATATCCTAGGTTCCAATTTTGTCCTACTTAAAGCAACCAGATCAAGGAATACAGATAAGAAAAGCATCCTTTCAGCAGCACTCCAAATAAAACTGTAACTTAACAACACTGGCAGCAAAATGCTGGGAGTCACCTAGAATAGGTATGAACATAGCAGGGCAACAAATCTAGCATGAACTCTCCTTGTCTACAAAGACAATTCTTCTCAATGCTATTAAAAAAAACTCCAAAAAACCAAAGCAGGCCATGTTTCTTGGTAAATATTTAAATTCTGAACATCATACATGAGCAGCATTATATGAATACATGTTATGCAGTGTGTTTGAAACCAGACTTTCTCCTTCCCTCATTATTTGGACAGTTTTTACTGAAATTATTGGTTTCACTTCCTTAAAGGAGTGAATCCATATCTATATATACAAGTATTCACACACAACAGGGACACAGCCATTTCGGAGACAAGAGGCCACACATTCACATCCTGCACAGTGTGCAGTGGGGTCAAGCTCAGATGTTCTCTCTGCCTTTCTTCATAGCATCCTTTTGCACCCTTGGTTTTGCAAGCAAATAGCTCCTTCATATAATTTTGTCCCACATATTAAACATTCAAGTATTTTTCAGTTCAGCCTGACTGCTCAATATGCCAAAATTTCTAATCATACATTCCATCTGTTTTCATTAATGTGTGTCTAAAAATAACTGGTAGCATAAAACTTAATATAAAACTAAGGCTTAAATATGGAAGCAATTTAAAATAAAACTGACTGGGTTTTGTTTGAATTAAAAATAACTTAGTGTTTCACATGCTTAAATTGGCATCCTCAAGTTCAAACACTTAAAATTTTTTGTATCAGCCAAGAAAATGGATTAAAATCAGACTTCTGGCAGTAAACAATTTAAGTTGGCTGACATATTATGGATTAAGAGAATAAAATGTATACAGAAACAAATCACCACATTTAATAAGCTCTGATTCTTGTCCTAAATCAAATAAATCGGAAATTAGGGCCTCCTACAAAAACGTGTTGATTCACAAGAATGAAAAAGATCTTTTAAAGATATGATAGCTATATTTGCATCAGCAACTCAGACATTATTGATGCAACAGGCTGAAATATGAAAGATAAAGGACATTATGTTTTCCTTGCTTACAAATAATTAGTGAGCTGTTACTACACAGTTTAAAATTACATTATTTTCCTATTCTCTGCTATTAAGTTTCCACTTCAGGATCAACTATGATACTAACGTAGGGAATATAAGACGTTAGAATTCACCAGAATGACTCTGACACTCACTCAAAAATAAAAGTTTCGCAACTGAACTCTGGAGGAGGCGGGGCGAAAAAAATTACAAACAAAAAAAGCAGAGGAAGGGCTAACACGGCTAACAGGCAAGGAACTGAGTCCTCACACAAGACTGTGCTAGGGAGCTGCCATAAGACAGAGGCAAAACTGAAACAAGGAGCTTAGGGAGGACAGCATGAGCGTGCTGCATCTGCAACAACAATTGTGAGAGGAGGCAAAACCTGAGTTTGAGTGTAAGGTATAGAGCAAATGAGGCATCTTCACCACTATTTTCCCTAACAAGCAAAATAGTTCTATTCCCTCGTGTTAAAAAAAGAGGGAGAAGCGAGGGAGTCGGGTGCCAACTATGGCCTCATTAAAAAAAAATAGAATCGGTCACAAAACGAGAGATGCTGCACAACGCAAGTCCCCAAGAGCGTAGGCAATATTTTTCTAGATGGAGAAAGGCCTGGCCTATCACTGTTAATGGAGAAGAAGAAAAAAGCCTAACCCCTCACTGCGCTGATTTTTCAGACATTTGAAGAACAACATTCCATGTCTATATACAATTCCACCCTTAATTCTGTTTTAGACATTAATTTTAGAAGGTCAAAGGCCAAAACCTGATTCAACATAATCTTATTATATCAACTCTTCATTTCAGTTCTGGAACTGAAACGAAAACTGAATTTAGTTACTGACTGCCAACTGTGCATAATTGAAAGACAAAACACCCACTTCTTTAATATTCTTCAATATTTTAGCAACTTCTGACTTAGCAGTAGCTGACTCAGGATATGAGTAACAAACTACAGATAGACTTTAGGCATGCTGAGAAAAAAAAAAAATGCCTCAAGACACTGGTGTTTGTTAAATCTGTTTTGCCATCTTCCTTAAATTTGTATCTGTTGTTGTTACAGATACTGATTGAGATGTTTAAGCTGTAAAACTTAGTGGCTGCAGCACCACTAACATGCTGATGTCTTTATATGAAAACAAATACATATATAGTCTGACCTTGGGGTTCTCTTTCTTCAGCAAGAGACAAAACTGCAGCATTAAGGGTAACATCAGAAAACCCAAACAGCACTACTGCTATTTGGCTCAGGCTAGCACCGCAAATGTCCACCAACTATCGTGGACTGTTTGCCAACGTTTGTGACCTAAGGGTACTCCCCTGGATTCCAAATTGTGATGCAATTCAAACTGCAAAGATAATTAACGTTCCTTCATAATATTTTGTTAAATACTGGTATCATCTCTGTGGTGCTGCTTCTTGTTGGTATTTTCGTAACTCTGAGACTGAATTACTACAAATGGCAATAACACACACACTCAAAAGCCAAACTACAGTTAGTATACAACACAACTGTACATTCAGATGCAACCATGGATCCAACCAGTTCAGCAACATTTCATCAGCTCTCCTTATATTTATCTGTTCTATTTTACAGATGCCTTCAAACTTGAAAATACTAAAATTCTTCACTGCCGTTTGAGATTCTCTCTCACTTTATTAATTTTCACAACTATGTTAATTTGGTGAGGTGATATCCTGCGAGAAAAGTCCTACCATTTAACTTGGACTCCACGCAGTGGAGATAGAGGAAACCCAACTGACCATTAAAAAAAAAAAAAAAAAAATTAACTCATACATAATTTTTGAACTGGAACTCCATGATTACAGAATAAGAAAGGTGAAGGCTGCTTTCCATTAATCAATATATTTTTAATAAGAGACATCTAATACATTTTGAAAAGCTGGTAGAATACACTCAGGGAAAAATAATTATTTCTTTGGTCCTGAATATAAGTTTACATAGAAAACGCTTACAAAACAAAATAGAATAATACAATTCTAAGGTCACGACCTACGGCAGATATTTCATTTTCTATTGTAAAATCAGAACATTCTCAGGACTGAAATGAAGAAGATGGAGCCTTCCCAGCTTGCTCATTTTGAAAAAAAAAAACATTTACACAGTGCACCTGATTTATTTCAGGTTTTTGATTAACAAATACAAAAGCCTTGAAACATGGCCAGAAAGACCAATGCATAGTACAGGACCCCATTAGTAGGCACTTTACCCAGAAATACATAGGAAACCTGCTCTGCAATAGAGGCCAGAAGTTTGCAAAGTACTTTCCCAGAGTCCATTTAGATTTAAAAATAGATAAGTAGTATTATGATACAGCAGTCACATGTGGTACATTTGATCTATTTTGAGCTAAAATTAATAAGCATGTTGAGAACGTGAAGTAAATTGATATACTAATTGCCATAAAATAAGGTATAGTTTTCTCTCTGTAACAGACTTGCTAATTTAAATGCATGACTGGTGAAAAATGAAGATATACATTATTTTAAGTTACTAGAAGTGTTACTATAAGCCTACAGCAATTATAAGAAGTCACTCCACTGTATTTCTGTATGCCTCAGTCTTCTAAAAAGTTAATTGTCTAATAAATATTTGCAGTTAGTTGCCACTTTTCACATGAAAGCTGCTTAATAATGCCAAATAATTTTAAAAAGCTAATAGTTTTCTTAAAAGCTATACTCTCCCTAACAGAAATTCAGAAATGGTTAAAAGCAATAGGACTGTTAAGCCTGATTGCACTGCCTCTGCCTTGTTTTTCTAGAATGCCACAACTGAGAAATAAGGATTTAGCCAGTCATATGACTCCCAAGTTTAACAGCCCAGATTTTCTGTGCATCAAGGCTAAGTAGGAAGGTCAATAAATACTGTGGTTTGACCTTGGATAAGAGCCAAATCATATCTACAAACAATTTCTATACTGTGACACCATAATCTGACATATTTCTGGTTTTCTTACAAAACACAGCCGGGTGGGCTTTTTATGAGGTTTTTAAGAGGGATTCTGTAAATTTAGTAAAAGACCTTCCTAATAGTTCCAGTAAGCAAAGGCTTCCCACAAGTACCTATTCCCTTCTCAAGATCCCAAGCTTTCTTTGTTAAACTTGAGGTATATCTATCAAATTGATGTCTTCTCAAGAATTTTAGTAAATGCCTCCAACTTGACATAAAAACATACAAGCTACAAACTTTGCCACTGAGCTACTGTATTGTCCTTAGCTTTACTGTAATTTTGATAAATAAGCAGAAATTCAACCAACACGGGATAAAGTGAACTAATTTACTATCTACTTACTGTCTTGCTAATTATGAATGTTTATGAATAAGGATAATAACTGATTAGTAAATGTCACTGTCTTATAAGACATTTACAAATCCAATCATATAAACAAGCACTACTCCATATAACTTCAGAAAACTATGTTTTAAAAACATTTATATTCACATTTTGGTATTCAAAAACATAGAAAAAAGTCAGAATTAGTATCAGTTTAGTAACCTCATCATGGCCCTCTTTTACACATGCTTTGTAACAACAGATACAGTCATGTATTTATTTCTCCACAGACTGACACCTCCTGCAATACAGTGTATTGAACTGCTCTGGCAGTAATTCAGGATTAGGCGGTGAAAGGAACGTATCTGCAGGGATCTTTTACGTAGGGTGGAAAGATCTACAAAACTCTGGGAAGCAGCAGGACACTGATGATGAGGGCTACTAAATGCCATTCTTGAGGAGTGGACAATATCCCTGCTCTGAGACATGTTCCTTAAACCCACCATTTTCATCTTAACATACTGCTGCTTTTTGATCTCCCTTAATGATCAAAATGTATTTGGATGCCTGTTGCACAAAGATGAAGATATAATTGTAACTGCCACAAAAAATTATTTAAACAGCACCTGAATACTTCAGAGGATTTAATGTAATATGCACTTCAAGAAACAAAGTCTTCATCGCATAAGAAAGGGCTCTTTCTGGAGAAAGAGAGAAACATTTTACCTTAATCTCTGCACCTTAGTTTCCTATTCATAAAACAGGAATAAGAAACTTCCTCATTTAGCAGGATGTTATAAAGGTAAATTTGATGTTTACAAAACAATCAAACTAAAATAATTACTTTTGTAAACAACTCCCAAGGAAAAGAATAATTTGCAGTAAATACGGCAGATCAACAAACACTGAAAATAACAATGAAAATATAAATAAAACTTGCTTATTGAGTATTGCTCAACGTCTCAAGCACTGAAAGTATCAAGATTCCTTGAGGGTGGTGAAGCAGGAGGAGCATAAAATACTTTTTGTTCTACAGTGATTAGAACTGTAAGAACATTAGCAGGGAGGAAACTATGGTTTCATTTTATTCTCTATCCACTGTACTGCTAAACTTTGGGAAACACAGCAAATCAATTAACTTACATAAAGAACTTCAACAGAAAATTGTCTGAAGTGATGCATGCATGTTATTGAATAAAGTCCAATCTGAACAAAAACATAATGGAAACATAAAGTTAATCTGGCCAGAACAGACTTATAAAGAAAGCTTGAAAAAAGGTGCAACAACAACAACAGAAAAAGGTATGTAAGGAAACATGCTAATTACAGCTGAAAGAATTTCAAGAAGAATCATAAGAATACATAAGAGAAACAAGTTTGATTCCTTAATAAAAAGCTTTCCCCTCCACCCATGATACTGTTTAAATTTGCCCAATTGTTATCAGAGCTTTATGACTATTAAAGTGAATTTTTTAAGATGACCCTTTACCCATGGACAATAAAGGTCTGACAGAACTGAAAGAGTCACACCAGATTTTATTTTTAAAAGCTTATACATTTATATAAGAATTGCAAACTTTCTTAGCAGCAAATCATCAGCTTTGCAAAATAAACTGACCCACGCTGTGTACCTGGTGGCATGTGATCATATCTCCGAGAAGCTGTTTCTATAGAGAAAGCATATATTGGTATTTAACTGCCTAGGAAAGGAAACTGATGCATCAGTCGACAATTCATGGTTTAGCTTGTTGATGTAAATAATAAACCATGAATCAAAAGCAAAGAAATATGACCAGGTAGTACAGCAAAATAATCTCCAGTACAATACATTATCATTATAGCTGTAAGTCAGTCAACAAAGAAAAAAACCATGGTGCTTGCACAAATGCACATTACTATTTGACCTCAGCTGGTTACCCGTTTCCATCATGCACTCCCCACTCAAACAGAAATGGGTGAGATGCTGCTCTCTGCAGATTAGCTCAATTCAGTCTTCAGTATTTACAAAGAACATATAAAAGCCTACCTCTACAAAACAGAAATGAATCCAAGAGGCCCATAATAAGGCCTATTTAGCCACGCTCTGCCAAAAAATACCTTGCTACATTTTTCCACAGGTCATCTTTCACTGTTTGCTCAAACTGTGCCTGTGGATTTCTTGCTCTGCCTTTTATTTCCATTAGAAGCATACATACACACATCTCTATCAACTGTACCAAATGATATCCAGGTGCACTTCTCAAGTTCTATCGTTCTGCTTCCTGAAATACTTCAGGAGTGTGATGCCTGTTTTTTGGATTGGGTTTTTTGTTTATGTTTTTGTTTGGTTGGGGTTAGTTGATTGTTTTCTGGTTTTGTTTGGTTTTTTTTTAACTGAAAACACTACTTTGATTTGGTTGAATTTTTTTTTGTTTAATTTACCAAGAACAGCAAGGCTGCATTTCCATCACTCACTTTCACTAAAAATTTATCCCACCCATCATACCATAAACGGCAGAGCAGAAAGAAGCAGTAAAAGAAACATACTGTAAAGGGTTTGAATAATCCTGTTCATACCAGATAATGGGAGATACTGAAAACCACACTGAAATAATGTAATCTTTAAGCAAAGCAATTTTAAAATAGTATTATAGTTAAAAAAACTACCATGCACAGTTTTTAATCTGAACTAGACAACAGTGTTTACAATTTAAAATATCCTTGTTATCCTGAATTACAATCTAAAATTAACTGCTTAAAATAAAAAGACTTAAAAAGGACCTATGACACCTTGTTTCAACAAGATGCACGTCTCCTTTTTTTAAAAGTGGAAATGTCTTCCTGATTACCTGAATAGGTGCAGGATTTGAGGGGTAAAGTTCAACAAAAATGACAATTTTTCCAGCCTGTTAATTTCTGGTGGTAATTTCTATGCTAGATTTCAGACAACAAAATAGACAGAGGTAGAAGCATGGTATGTAAACACTTGTGGACAGGAAAAATACACTCCAAAGTATTTCTGTTAGTGTGAATACAAACAGTGCCTGTGATTAAAATCACTTTATGGTAACAACAGAAAATACTCTTCAATAAAGATAATACTTTCATGATGTTGCTACATGAACTATAATAGAAACACTGAATTAAAACAGTCCCAATACTCATAAAACAGTTTGCTCCTAAGCTCGACTTCCTGCTAATAAATCGTCAAGTAATACTGCATCATGCAACTTGAATTAATGAAGATGTTGTACTTATATTGTCTAACAGAACACCAGAACATCTGATTTCATTGTAAAAAAGCTTTTCAGTTTCTTAAAGTGAAAATGACATCTTAAAAATGCTTTTGCTAAGAGGCTAAAAAATTGAGGTAAGAAAAAAATTAGTAGTATGAACACATGCCAATAGAAGAGAAGCAGATCCCTTTCCCATTAATGAATAGTTTTTAAAATTTAACTCTAAATGTAAATGTCCAATTTTTTTCTAATCTTAGACGCCCAAATTACAAAATAGAACTACCTCACCACCACCACCGGACTGTCAATAATTGATGGCCTCTTTACAAGGTTACATAAATATCATTATCTCCTGATCAAAATTACTGCTGTTTGCAACAGTAGCATCATCCGTACATTGAGATTCACAGGAAAAAAAATCAGTAAGAGGATAAACATATCAAATACAATTTCCTTTTATGCAATAAAACAAATACACCTGATAAAAAAACAAACCAAACAATACAACATAATAAAAAACCCTTCCCTTGAAACAGGCTTATCGTTTTGGTTGCTTTGGCAAAACCAATGACTAAGATGGGAAAGGAACGTTAAATGGCCACCATCTCCACTCTTTCGTATATTTACTTAAAAAAAGGCAAAATTACCTCAAATTTCCTGTAGTATCTCACATACCTCCATGGATTATTAATTGATATTACATAATTTTAAATTACTAATACATGAATGCTTCAAGCTGTAACTCTTAATAAATTAGCTACCATTTCTTCCCATTTTTCTAACTACAACTCATGTGTATCACTCATCAACATGGTATTTGTCAAAATACAGTAAGATGTTCATAAACAATGATCTTACCTAGAGCAGAATTACATTTGCTGCAACAGAACTGTTATCCTTCTCACTTTATTTAATGTGAAAAAGTCACAAAATGGTGGCGGTGGAAAATATCCTCTTCCACTTGTTCAGAGATTTTCCTTCAGTTAAGTGAATTCCCTCTACACGCACAGTATATGCATACTTCAGTACAAAGTATGCTATAAATATCAGGCTACTGTTATGACTACATTTTTGCCTTCTTAAATTGTAACAACTTGAAGGACCAGATTTATATCTGCTTGTAGGTCATCTTTCAAAACTGTTCTAATTTTGCTGTCCCTTCTTAAATACCATCACTACTGAAGGAGTACTTGAGAAGAACGATTTTCTGGAAGCCCTTCTTCGCAGCAACAATGCCTAATTCTAAGCACAGTATTTTAGTACTTCACATAGCAGTCCTGTAAGTTCAGTTCTACACTAACCAATGCTGTGACAATTAAGCTGTGTTTAGACCACAAAACCACACCAGTAAGAATAGATAGCTACAAAAATGAAGAATTGTTTTTGTTTGTGGTTCCAAATTGTCTCCTACAAAAGGATACTGAAAAGTTGCTGCTGCTGCAGGAGACAAGTAATTACAATTCAGATAAGCCTCCTCCAGAGAAACAAGAACCTCCCAAACAGTAACAGATGTCAGCAGCATCTGCAATTTAATCTTTCATGAGAGAATATGCTGTGCCATATGAGGAAACACCAGAAAAAATGTAATGGTACCTTTTATTCCACACTTCATCACATAAACACAAATAGGGGGTTTCACTGTTTCATTATATTCTTAGACTGCAAGGAAAGGCCCAATGGCTTCTTGTCAGTGAGGGCGCCAAAGAGAAGTAACATTAAGAGATTTGTGTAACAGAGAATATGATCAGGTTTTTTTCCTAACACATCAAAAAGTTAATATTCCTTATTTCCAATAAGAAAAATCTGGATTTTTACATGTGTCAAGAGTTTTATATACATATACACACACATATATGCATATGTATGTGTATATGTATATGTGTGTGTGTATACTTATTTACACATAACACTAGCATGCTGCTCTGTTCTGGAAGAGGGAGAATATTCCTCATTCTATAATGCTATTGCTGCTCCTTGTATCATTAGTAAATGCTTCAGGGATAATAATAATATTGCTTTATCCTCTCGCATCTTTCTTTTTCAGTATTTACTACTACTTTGACGCTCAGAAAACACAATATCTTGTCTTGTGCCCGTTATATGGAATATATTCTGTCTTTTGCAACTGCAGCATACATTTTCCCCAAGCTCACTAAAAGTCTCCTTTTTTTTCCATGATTAAACGTACATTCAACAGGAAATCACAACAGCTATTCATGTAACTCTTGCCCTCTTCAGGCAATTTGAGAGAAACCCAAATTTTCACCAATGCTCTGTTTCTCATAAATGTACCTGATCTCTATTCTCTCCTTCCCGACATGCAGTCACTTTCTACAAGACCCTCTCAAGAGCTGTACAAGTAACAAACAATCTCAAGCTCAACACACCTGCTTTGCTACTCAGCTTCAGCATTACACATCACAGAATCATAGAAACCAGGTTGGAAGGGACATAAAGGATCACCTGGTTCAGCTTTTCTTGGCAAAAGCACAGTCTAGACAAGATGGCCCAGCACTCTGTCCAGCCAAATCTTAAAAGTCTCCAGTGCTGGGGAATTCACCACTTCCCTGGGGCGATTATTCCAATGGTTGATTGTTCTCATTGTGAGAAATCTCCCTCCCATGTCCAACTCCTAAAGAACTGTGTGCGAAAACCTTGTGTTTTATAGGCTTTCCATACTGAACATCTACTACCCTGTTTTCCCAGCCACTGTGTTTTGGGCTAGTCCTCTTCACAAGAGGACTGGCAGCAGAACAAGTAAGTTTGTATGTATTAGTGGAAATGAATGAGTCAATTTAGTTGGTGGAGAAAATTACAGTGTTCTGAATAGAACCGTGAAAAACCAGCCAACTACTATTTTCTGTTGGGGATTATTTTCACACAAAGAAGGGCAGAACTACCACAAGTAATCTTTTGAAAGAAAGGGCAGTAAGGCTACAAACTTTATGTTCACTTTAAATGAAAAATATATCCTGCAGAAAAATTGGTATCTGCACCATTATGTGGAAAATTCAGTTCAGCTGTAGAAAAGGTAAATGTAAGAGATGCCTTCACTTTTCTTGTTGAAGATCATACTGAATTTGCAGTGCTTATACATCCAGCCTTACTATGTAATTTAGGCTAGCTTTGATATCTGGTTCTTTCACATCTCTCATTGTGCTACTACACAGATCTGCATGTCTTCTTCCCGTTACACTCTACTCACATGCTGCATCTAAAATAAGTATGTACATTTTAGTCATCTTCCAGTTTTATTTGTCCTAACAAAAGCTTGAGTACATTCTGGAGTAATTAAAAATATGAAGACAAAGACTTGCAATCCTTTTGATAACTTTGTCAAAATAAACTTTGCTCTCATGACCATGAGGGCAATCACACTTAAGAACTAAAATGTACAAATACTATTTCAGTCTCACTAGTAAGCATAAATGGGACAACTTTCACCAACAGCATTTAAGAATGGTGTGTTGAAGCACATCACTACAGAGGTCAGCCAAGCAACATCTCTGGTTCACAGGAAGGCTCCAAAGAGCCCCTCCAATTATAAACCATCTCAAGTTAACATACCTAAAAGCTCAGATCAACACTGTGTGACACTAGCATTTTCTCCTTCCCTTTATAGAAATGTTTAATACATTTTCTTCAGTGGCAAAATCCACTTATGACAATGTTTCACCCTTTCTTTCACTTCCCTCCTTTGCATCAGTCCCACACAAAGTTAGGCCATAGTTTAAGAGAGGTCCATGAAATCAACAGGTTAGAAGAGCAGAGCAGGAGGCAAGGGGTTTAACCATTTTGATGACACTTCAGAGCAATCCTCAAACAGCTGTACTGGCACTTGAGGAACTGCAAATTGTAGCCCAGACCTGCAGGGGTAGCCAGGGCAGGATTTTTTTTTAAGTCAGCTTTACTGCCAAAGAAAACTCATCATGAAACTACACTGTAAGCAACAACTTGAAAAAAGTTTCGTAACTATAGCCCAAAACCTGAAGATGGAGACAACACAAACATGGTTTTTTGCTTGGTTTAGTTGGCTGGGTTTTGTTTGCTTGTTTGTTTTGTTTTTCTTTTTTAAAAAAAGAAAACCAACAAACCATCATACAAGCAAAAATCAGGTTCTACTCTGAAAACACAGCTCTTGCCCAGCAGAAACTATAAAACTGCTTCTAGAAAAGGCCCTGAAAAAAGCATCAGCAATACCAACAAGTAATTGTGGCTATAACCGATTTAAAAATTCAAACAAATCATCATATAACACTGTCTTACAGTTGAAAAGCACAAATTATTTGGCCAAATTATGCTCTATATTACTTCTGTTAATAAATTCCCAAGAAATTTTGTTAAAAACAAATAAACAAAAAACCCTCTAAACCCATCACCACCAAGAAAACCCAACTCTCCTGAAGGGAACAACTTTATAATATCACTTCAGCTACTGAAAATAGCAAGCTTCTAAAGAGACACCACCCATTAAAATAATAACAGCAAAATCCCCTAAACAAACAACAGTTTGAAGGTATACAAGTAGCACCTACAATTATCATGATATAAAGAACAAACAAAAAGTACATCTTTGGTACAGGAAACATTTTTTAATGCAACGTAAAACTGTCTCATGCAGACTACACAGGAAAACATAGGTGATGACGGCCAGGAATACAGTTAAGCGCACGAAGAAGACTAGAACTGTACATAAATAAGGGACTTGCTGTAACAGGTATCAAAGGAAAATGCTAAAGGTGCTGAGACTATACAACACGCTAAGTATACTTGGCATCTGTGGCAGAACCATAATAAAGTGGCTTAGAGTATCTGGCAAGAAGCTAGTCACCCCCGCCCTGACCTTCAATGCTACCTCTGCAGCAACAGTATAACACCAGTTACAAGACTGACACACTTCTAAGACCAGCAGAAGATCCTTGTCCCTTTGATAATACATCTGCTTCCCCACATGGTATTTGTAGTCAGCTTCATGACATCCAGTTCATCTTCCCACCTTGCCTTGGCGAACTCCACTATGCACTCATACTTTACTTTCTCACCTTTGGCCTTGCCCAGACAGGAGACAAGATCTCCTGCCATCAGAAGACGCAAGATGCCAGGTGGGCCAGCTTGTACTCCGCGCTACATCCATAGGCCAGCCAGGAAAAATACTTTAAAGAATGGGCACATCCATACTGCTAATGAAGTCCCAAGAGTTTAGCTTTCTGGAGAACGCAGACGTGCCATGGCCTGAGTGGGACAAACAGCAACCCCTCCTCCAGCTTTTCCAAAATCTCTTATTAAGATTCTCTTTGCTCACCTTTATGTTTATGCACTTCCTCTCTAAGGCTCTATGTGACGGAGGATCTCTTTATCAACTCCACTGGCTCTGACCAAGCTGCAACCAGGAGGAAGCTTCACAGTATGACCCTGACACCTCTTGCATTTACTTCCACCTCGTCAGGCAGAACATCTCTGGCCAGCTTTCCTCAGCTCCCTCTTCCAGGACAGAAGAATATGGACAAGACCCACACTATACTCTGCTAAGGGTTCCTTTTATCTCCCTGTTTTTAAATTTCTTGACTCACACTTTTTTTACTAGCTGTTGCCTGGTTTCTCTCCACCCTCTTTTTCTATAGTTCCTCATCTCAAGGCAGGCTCTAGTGTTTTATTACGACTAAACTGGTATCTGTCCCAAAGGAAAAAGCCAACAGAAACAGTGACTCAAAGTGACTGCTTAACAAAAGCAAGAACAGGGCATGTATAGAACACTTCTCATTTCTCATGCCACACAGAGATTGGTAATTTTACAGATCATATCCTCTATCGAGTCTGGATAGAAGAGGTGTCACACAGTAATTCTTAATATGGAAACCATTCAGCACCTTTTGCCATCCTTGCCAAGCTTTTCCTAAGTATTCACTTCAGGTGCAACATGTTTAATATGTTTGCTACCTACAAATGGTAACAAATGTTATCAGCAATGAAAACAGGAGATTAAAAAAACCCCAATGCCTTGGACATACTAATTTAAAGTTCAAGAACATTCTACCTTGGAGTCCAATATAAAAAAGGTAAGTTAATATGTAAATGAAATAATTTCTCCATACTAAATTAGCAGTTGGATTATGTTGTAGGTAGCATCAAAAGAGAAATCTTTTGGCAGAAAGCATGTCATAACAATAGACAAAATTTAAATAGAAATTGAACTGTTATTAGGTATTGGTGTAACCTGTGAGAAAAAATTAAGTTAATTTTCGCTTTGTGTCAGTTTTGCATCTGATCACTAGTCCTCAAGAGACTGAGAGATAAAAAAACATCTGCTAATTTGCAAAAGAACCAGTAGACAACCATAAGAACCATTAAAAAGCACTATACACCCTGAACTTCCCAGTCAATTCCTTAACCTATGAGGCTGTTGTAGATTTAAACTAATCACAAAACTTACTTGTTTTGCAATTTGATATTCATATAAGCTATTAAACTAAATAATCTAGCACCTTATTTCACTCTGAAGTTCAGTTCACATAATCAACTACCACTGCGATGTACATTTTTAAGCTATAGAGAGAAACTAGTTTGACCAAGGGATGCATGTTGCAGCCTACTACTTCAGGATGTCTAACCTGTAACTCCCAAAGCAGAGTACACGCTTGTGAGGTGGGCTGATGCCAACCTGATGAAGTTTAACCATGCCAAGTGCAAGGTCCTCCACCTGGGTCGGAGCAATCCTAGCCACCGCTACAGGCTGGGCAGAGAAGAGATTCAGAGCAGCCCTGCAGAGAAGGACTTGGGGGTGTTGGTCGATGAGAAAATGAACATGAGCCTGCAGTGTGCGCTTGCAGCCCAGAAAGCCAACCGTATCCTGGGCTGCATCAAAAGGAGCATGACCAGCAGGTCCAGGGAGGTGATCCTGCCCCTCTACTCTGCTCTTATGAGACCTCACTTGGAGTATTGTGTGCAGTTCTGGTGTCCTCAACATAAAAAGGACATGGAACTGTTGGAACAAGTCCAAAGGAGGGCTACGAGGATGATCAGGGGACTGGAGCACCTCCCGTATGAAGATAGGCTGAGAAAGTTGGGGCTGTTCAGCCTGGAGAAGAGAAGGCTGCATGGAGACCTCATAGCAGCCTTCCAGTATCTGAAGGTGGCCTCTAGGGATGCTGGGGAGGGACTCTTCATAAGGGACTGTAGTGACAGGACAAGGGGTAATGGGTTCAAACTCAAACAGGGGAAGTTTAGACTGGATCTGAGGAAGAAACTCTCTACTGTGAGGGTGGTGAGGCACTGGAATGGGTTGCCCAGGGAAGCTGTGAATGCTCCATCCCTGGCAGTGTTCAAGGCCGGGTTGGACAGAGCCTTGGGTGGCATGGTTTAGTGTGAGGTGTCCCTGCCCATGGCAAGGGGGTTGGAACTAGATGATCTTAAGGTCCTTTCCAACCCCAACTATTCTATGATTCTATGATTGCAGTGCATGCACAGCCCTCAATTTCAGTGAGACCCCTACTTCTCATTACACAAGTTTTCACAAGGACTAAATGTATGTTGGAAGCACTGATTTTTAAAAACTGCCCGATATAAAATATTCCTCAACAAGTCAACGAAAACTTATCTCCTTTCATCATAATGACACCTGTTAGAAGCCAATACCATGATCTTTCAAATTGGTTTGGCGTGATCTTAGATATGCAATGCTTCTTTTCACTCTCTCTCACCACCTACCCTGCTTTTCAATGAGAAAGCCTGATTAAAACCTCTAGGCTCCACATTAATCTATGGATCAGTTAATAAAATGCTTGAATACAGGTAATTTGCATTAAAAACTTCATCTTAATGATAGACTTTGGTGCAGTTAAGTCACATTTCTGCCTGTGCAGTGTAAGGCTAGATTATCATATGCTTAACAATCAGAATTTAAATAGACAATAAACCTATTACTGTTACCTGCTAGAAGACAAACAAAGAATTTCAAACTGCCTAATATCATAGTAATCAAAACTAACATTAATTACTATTACAATGCACCTGCTGATGTATCTGAGTACATACACCCTTAATTATGTCATTTCATGAGAGGGAAGAGCAACGATTCTGGGCACAGGCAAAATAACAATCTTTTCTATCTTTAAAGTTTCCATCTTTGTGCCAGAAATGCAGTTTCCTTAGTTTTAATTTTGTGAACCACGCTGCAGCTGTGGAAGTCTGTGGGTTTCCAGACAAGTGCTAACAGCAAGTGCAGTAGGTTAACAAGTACATACTTGCTGGAAACAGCCTAACTTGAATGAAAATAAACAAGAAGTTCCTGATGTCCTCTGTTTAAACCTTACTGTATTTTAACAAAAAGTTAACAAGAGGCAGAGGGATAACTAAACTAATGTTTGAATCTACAAATCACCCAGCAGATTAGATATTCGTTCATCTTAATGCGTTGGAGGATGATTTTCTGTGCCTCGTTTTAACATCACATGAAACATTTCAGTGTTAGTCTGTCACACAGATGCTCTATCTCTCAGAAGAGCTAGTGCAAGACAGAACAGTAATTCTCTGCCTTTCCTAAGGACAGAACTTGGCTCAAAGTGCCCATCAGGCTTTCTCTGGTAGAGAACAGCTATATCATGGAAAAGATTTTTTGCCTTCTCAGAGTCTGGAGGCCAGTTTAACAGGAAGAGTGTATTTATAAACCTCTATGATTTTCCAAAAGATTTTCTAAAACATTCAGTACTATGGCTCAAAATTACAGACAGATGATACCCTAATGTAAAGCATCACTGAAAACAAAGTAGTTTAGCCTGAAGTCATAAAATCTGTGGCTTTTTTAAAACAAAACCAAATCACCATAAAACAAAAACAACAAGGTGTTTTCACACCTTTACTACATGGGAAAATGTTAAGCAACCCGCAGAGTTAGGCTAAATCTTACTTACTACATTTGTATCTAAGAATATGTACCAGGCTCATTATATATCACAAGCTAGCAAGCCCTCTATGGCTACAGATTAACTCCTCTGGACAGGGAAAAAGTAGAAAATACTGTAAGGATGAGAAAACGAATGAATAAAAGCTTTTGAACATTTCTTAGTTTGAATATAAAATTGGCAAAAACTGAAACTAAATACAAAGTGACAAAACTAAACAAAAAACTCTTCTAAAATACTATTATCTTCAAGATCTATACGCTAAGTATGGAGATGAAAAGTAATGTTTTGCCATTTTTTCTCTATCTTCATTTAATTCTAAAAGCTTTAAAAAGTCTAACTGCTACATGCTAACATCTCTCACTAGAACCTTCTAACCTTGAAATAATTAATTACATGAACAAAGGCAGACAATGGGGTAGTTTGGAATAATCACTTTTCCAAGTTAGCAGAGTGAGGTCTTAGGAAACTATTGAGTTAATCTAATAGCTCAGTGCTAAGAAAAGAGACTCCTTGCCACCTCACCACTTCATCACCAACAGTGCTTTCAGCACTTCCTTTGAATCTGCCTATTGCCATCTGACACCTCAACGAATTGATCTGGCATGCAAAATAATTGTAGATAACTAAAGAGATAAAACCCACATGGTTTTCTGCCTATGTAAAACAGCTTATCAATGCATCAGAAAAAAACACTTGAACTCTGACTTGTGAAGCATCTAGGAATAAAACCAGATTTTTTAACAGTACAAGCCACCAAAGGGGCTCAGCCGTTTGGTAAAACCTTACCCTTGGTGGACATTGTTCTGCTGCAATGCTGAAGAAACAGCAAGCATGATGGCAAAGAGACAGGCTCAACCAAGCACTGAAGAGACCGTCATTCACTGCTGCTGATCCTGAACATCACAGACATGGCTACCCCAGTATCCTCCTTTCAGCTTCCTGCACAGCAACATCTACAAACATAGCTTCAAATTGCTTTATACTCATTCTCCTGCTACATAGATGAATAGTCTCATCTTGTATTTCCCATCTGTCTGTATTCAACAATAAAAACATGTAGGTTTGGGAGAATAAATTGTCTGCTTGGTGTTTGTACAAACAAAATGGGGTCCTGATTCACGACCAGCCCTACTGAACACCAGGATAACACAAATAAATAAAATTACACAGAGAAATGTGTATAACCTTTTCCCAGCCATAACAGGGGTAGGGAAAGGAGAAAAAAAAAAAAGGAATGAAAAGGAAAGTGATTTTATCTTCTAGTTTCAAAACTCCTAAGACAACATATTTCCCGCTTCACTTACCTCCTTAACAGTTTCACTGCTACTTTGTCCTCTCTCCCATTCTCCAAGAAGCATTTCTGCCTCACAGTGTAGAAACCACTTACGGTAGGAAAAGACCTGCAGTACAGACCGAAAGCACAGCACCACAGCTCTCCTTTTGGCAAGAGCAGTAGGTCAGGCAGCCCCTATTTTGTTCCTGCTATCCAGTGCCACCTCTGTGTTTTACCTGGACTGGTACAACTGCTAGGGCAGCTGCAGTGAACTGGATCAGCAGGCTGATCCAGGTTAGGTAAGTCTCTTCTGCTTTCCCTTTTCTGCAGGGTTATTTTTAACCTAGATCAATCTCAAATTCAGTTCACCTTGTTGTCTCATAAACAGTTGCTCCAGCACACTTGAGGGCACAGAGGCAGGAGAAGTGGAAGGCACACAAAAGCAGAACTGCAGCTGATAGAAGTGCTTATGAAATAGCACCTTGCACCTGTAACAAAGACAAAGCTTGAGAGCAGCACTGCAGGGCAGACTCAGCAAAGTTCTAGCCCTAAGTTTTACAAGTTTATAAGAAAAATCCTCACAAACTCAAGGTTCCTAATGCTGAAAGCCCTTCAAGCTTAAATGAGCAGAAGCACTTATTAAAAAAAATGCACTCTACTTGGATCTGATCCGGAACTAGCCTGCTGTGTAGCAAAGACAATATCCTTTATTAAACTAACTGCTGAAGTTTAAAAAAAAAAAAAAAAAAAAAAAAAGAGTTTCTGGGCAAACAAGCCCTTCATGATGTCTAAAGTAAGGATGCAGGCAAAACACAAAATCTGACAGCCATCCAAAGGCCTTTCCACAGCTCCGTCCAAAGGACAGATGTGTCAGTTACGGAAGAAATTGACTAACTGAGGAAGACTCCCCGACAGCCTGACACACGCTGCAAGGCAGGGCAGCCTACACCATAACTTGCAGTGTTGCAACCTCACAGGTTTTTCACTTACTTCTCTGTCCACATTCTGCTCCCTGTACTAACGAGACAGCTTTTGCAGCACAGTCTTAATTACACTGAGGAACAATGTGACTGCTGCCAAAAATATGAGGAATCTGAGTATTTTTCAAGATATTACTTTTGATTGTGTCATTTCTATGAATGTGGATATATGGGTAAGTGAACAAACACTAAAGAAAGCCAGCAACAAAGGAATGTCAACTAATTTAAATTTTTCCATCTTTAAAGCCGTCTGAGCCTGTAATAAAGGCCTAACTGCAACAGTTAAATACATAAACTAATTTGTCACTTGGAGGTCCTTCTGACCTTTTGTTATGCTACCATGTGGCTATCGTTTATCGTTTACTGAATGATAGCCTCTCTCTTGCTAGTGCAAGCTGTGAATAAGTATTTTGATTTTAATTAAAGCAAAATTTCCAGGTAGTGCATACTGGCAGTCTTACATCAGTTATTAAAGCAAATGAATTCTTATCTCTTTCTTCAGCAGGTAATTATAAGTACTCCTGATTTTCAGACAATGTAGCTCCTTATTGCTGAAACCTAACTGATGAATAGTAAGACAATACAAGCCCAAAAGTATAAGGAAAGAAACTTTTTACTCATCGTTTAGAGATGTTATCCATATAGTCCATTCCAGCATCACTGGAATATATATTGTTAATTACTATTTATACAATACATACTATAGCTGATGTTTCTAGAATGTGTAAGCAAGGCCTCAAAAGCTACCCATTTCAAAATCAGAGAGCATAAACACACAGAGCAAAAGAAAAACAACAACTGTTGAACAAAAACTACACTTAAAAACACTGAAAAAAGGTCTCTGGAAGAGTCACAGGGAATTGGCAAGCTTGGAAAAGTAATGGACAAGGAGCTTTTCATCTCCACTTCACTGATTTTAATCTAATCATGGTCAGTAATAACAGAGCTTTGCCTCATCCAGTCCACAAGAAACAAACTTGTGGTCTCCTTTGGTCCTCAATGAATAAATACAGCAGAATGACCCAGCACTGAATGCACATGAAAAATAAGAAATAAAATAATAATTAAAAAAAAAAATCTTAGTTCCAAGAAATGTCCCCTGAGGAAGTTAAAATCTATTGGCAAAGGAAAATGAAGGAGGCTGCATCTTCCTGTCAAGCACACTTCAAAGCAGCACTACTTACAGAATAATTATAAGAGTTAAAAAGGGAAGAATTAACTATAATAGGAACTCTGTCATACTGAATATATTGTAGTGGGAACACTTTGAGGAGGAGTGAATGAACATAAAACTCACATGCAGAATACACATCACACACACTGTACTTGGCTATTTAAAGACCACAGAAGTTGAAGCTAGTAAAGCCATTCTAGATTAATAAATTCCTCCAGCACTACAAGCTGGAGATATGGCTACCAGGTAAGAAGGTATGTGTACAGAATTATGCTTTGAAAATCACATATAGTTTAATTTTAAGCAAACATATTAATAGCAATTTACTCTCATATATTGCTATAGAAAAAGCAGCAAAGATCATCTGAATTCTGGCTAACATAACCCAGAAGCCAAGCCTATGTGGTTTCAAGATCTGTTGGAAGAAGAGAAAGTATACATATCTGCCAGACACCCAAGAGTGTGTTCTAATCACCTGGTCTCTAATCCAGTTTGGTGATTAAAAAGAAACAGACAAGATCACAGCTAAGTATGATTGAATCTAGGAAAAAACAAACCAAACAAAACACCTGTGAGATTACCAATTAATTTCTAAACAAACTTTTTGCTATCATATATGACATCATCTTGCACATCTAAAGGGCAAATAATTCAGAGACACACATCGTAATTACTTAAAAAAATGTGGATTATCAAGTTACCTGAAGGAAAAAAACTGAAACACCAAAGACCCCAATGTTACAGCTTTCTACAAACTTTACAATTTGCAGGGGTTACATTCATTCCAGCTTATAAACTAGTTCTAGCAAAGTTAAGACATTCCTGTTTCATATAAAATCAATAATGATCTTGGAAGTGACAGATTCACTTACTGGGTTAAAAAAATACAATATAACCTTTTTAAAACTCAAGAGATGTGTTGTAATTACATTTATGTCGTGTGCTACTTCAACAAATGATTCCAAGACAATGAATATTAAAGCAGCTAACATTTTCCTACAGTAACTACAACAAGTTAAGGTAGACAGCCTGTGGCTTTTTTTTTTATATTTATTCTACTGCATGTTGAAATTTTTAACTCATAGGTTGCAAAGAAGTTCTCAACTCCTATATATCAGCAACTGAAAAAAGAACCCCTGCAAACCCAAACAATGAATAATGAAATGAATATTAGGATGAGGGATCGAACTTAGTCAAACTTTTAAGAAAACTAACAACTGTGTCTCTTCAGACTCCAAATGAAAAAGACTTACACTGTTATTCTAAAAGACCCTAAGAATTTGTAGGCTGCTGTACCCTGTGGAAAACCATGAACTCATTTAAAACAGATAGAGAACACTTAAGCCTCTCTTTTGATCACTTCTTATTTTGGTCCTCCAAATCAAAAGCCACTGCATATTAGGAGAATCTGGAACAGAAGGGCATAGAAGGAAAATCTTAATAGACTCTGCTGAAGCTTCCCATCTTCTTGTCTATACAGCCATGTATCTCACCCTGCTATGCAAGCCTGGTTCACTTTTTTGGTGGCTAAGCTTAAGAAAATTAACCAGCATTCAGATTTCATTCACTTGCAACTTCTGCCTAGAAATACTCTGAAACATTTGCTCCATTCTGTTACTGGTGTTCACCTATAACTGGTATTATTCCTCTTTGCAGCCCAAGTGAAGTAACAAGCATTGAAGGTATCTGAATATACATGGAAAGCTAAACTAAACAAGAATAATGTAAGGGCCCCGCGGTGAGGTGAACCGCATTTACTGTGCTGACCACAGATAGTAAGAGGTCTCAAATTACACTTCATGAAGTATAGTTATCAGTGGAAGCTGCGTTACCCTTTATTGTTCTTTCAGGGACCTTAGCATGTCCTTGATTCACACAATACCACAAGCTCCATGCACAGATCAAGGGCATAACATCACCTTTATGAGTCAAAACTGGATAGTTTTCTGTTACCACTTCAAATAACTTCATTTTCAGAGTTCTGAAGTTTAGAATATGTGCTACTAAGGATACTTAACACACAAACCAGGAAAACTGGTCCAATCATGCAAATGTATATCAGAAATAATAAAGCTCCATCACATTTTGTCTTCTCAGTTTTCAGTGTTCATGTATCGTATCAACAGACTACACATTAACTTTCACTACCAGTAAACCAAGTCTTGTTTCTAGTAATTTATTATGTGTATAGTATTCACACACTATTGATTCTTCATAGTAAGTGAATCCTGGTCTTTCCCAGCAGTATGGCAATGATGAAGAAACAGAAGCTGAAACCTTACAGAGCTTTTTGCTGCTAAATATACTGAGTAACTGAATATCTGAGCTTGATATCTTCAGTGCCATTTCATTTTTAAACTCTAATAAAAGGAGAGACGAGTTCTGAAGCAAACTCCTCCTGTAACCTAAAAATCACTCTATTTGGTAATATAAGAAAAGAATTTATTAAGAATTAGAAGTAAACACTGCATGGTGTAGTGTTATTTAACTGTACAGATTAATAACGACACAGCTACTACGAAGTACAAAATGCAGTGTTGTCATCTGAAGTACTTCAAACAACACACCCACTCTCCCTCTCTTTCCCCACACGTATCTTTATCGGTAGGCTAAAATACTCCCTATCAAAAATTAATGCATTCTGATAAATAAATAAAAAACACTAAACAGTAATGGTCAAATACTTATAACCTTTGGATTATGAAATCTATAATAATAACACTGAGATAAAATGCAAGAACTAGAAGGCAAAACTAAAGAGCAGGACTGGTTAGATGAAGCAGAGCCCGGGTCCCACACCTGGAGCCACCCGTACAGCTCCCCGGGAGCAGAGGAATAGGTGGGTAGGCTCTAGCCGACACAAGTGGGGTTACTCGGTTCTACCCCAAGCCTCAAGTAGTAAACACTCAAAAAGTAAATAAACTGCCAAAAAAAAAAAACCAACCCACAACAAAAAAAAAAATAGCTTGGATGTTTAAGCTTCTTTCCACTTTAACACACCCAAGGAATTTCCAGTAACAAAGGGTATTGTTGTAGGCACACTGAGCTTGCACAACTGGCTGCTCTCTACGTCTTGGTTTTCTCTTATCCATCACAAACATACCACAAGTTTTCCACTAGAAGCAAAGTAAGGAAGTTAACTTGCTAAAAATAAAGTCTGTATTTCCCCCCCCAACTGAATCAGCTTTACAACATTTTAAGATTATGCTGAAATACATAGGAATAAGAAAACAAAGCAGCAAAAAGCACCCTGCAATGACAAGTTCAGATCAATGCTTTTGTCTTCCATTTTACCCACAGATTTGGAGAGCAGCGTTTGCTCTCCCGGCGCGCTCCCTATGTAAACACGCCGCGAGGCTGCTGCCGTGCCCCGGGAAGCGGCAGCACCGGCGGGGTCACCGGGGCTGCACGATCCGGGCGAGCTCAGGAGTTTCTGACCTACATTCCCCGCAGCGGGATGAAAACCCTCCCGCAGCAGACGGAGCGCGGCGCGGCGGGCGGCCTCCCCCGCCGGCAAGGGTGTGTTCATGGGTGGGGAAAGCGAGCTGGCGGGGGCCAGGATGGAGGCTGGCGGAGGCGCTGACACCTGCCCGCCGACACCCTGGCCCCGCCGTGGAGCGGCTCCTCCTTGGCCAGGGACAGACACCTGCTGCAGAACAGCCGGACGCGCGGCCCGGCGGCGGCCTCGGCTCGGCAGCCGCAGGCGGATTTATCCCACATTTTGCCTCAAGCACTAAACCCGGAGGCGAGCTCTCGCCGGGGACGAGCAGGCCGCGCCGAGCCAACGACCGACGCGCACAGGCCTGCGCGGGGCGGGGGGCTCGGCGCCTCAGCCGCTAGGCCGCGGGGCCTGCGACACCGGCGCGGGGCGGGCGCGCCGGGCCCAGCCCGCCGGCCCCTCCTCGGGGAGCGGAGCTAGGCGCCGGGCGGAGGCGGCGGGTCCTCCTCACTCACCGCTCTCAATCTCGTTGCCCTTCTTGGCGGTGGCTGCGTTCCCCATGGCCGGGCCGGGGCGGCGCGGGGCCGGGGGGGGGGGGCGGGAAGTATGCCGGGCGGCTGTGGCGGGCGGGGGCAGGGCTCTGCTGGCGGGGCGGCGCGGCCCGCGGGCGCGGCGGCGGCGTCTGGTTCCCCCTCGCCCCGCGTTAGGTCTCTGTGTCTCCGGCCGCCGCGGAGGAGGAGGCGAGCGCTCTGCCCCCCTCCCCGACACACGGCGGAAATGACGGCCGGGGCGCCGCCTCCTCCCTGCTACGCCGCCCGCCGGGGGCGCGCGGGGCGCGAGATGCCGCCGTCCAGGGGCTCGGCCTCCGCCGCTACCGAAGGCGGGGGGCGCTGCCCCGGACGCCGGGCCCGAGTGGAGGAAGGGACGGACAGATAGGGCGCTGCAGGAGCTTGGGGCGGCGCTCGCCCGTGCCAGCGCTGGCTCATAGAGGGCCGGGGCGGGCGAGTTGCCCTCGGCCTCCGCGCCTGCAGCGGGGGCGCGGCCGCCTCTACGTACCCCCGGCCAGCGCGCGGCTTCACGGGGCGGCGGCGTGGAAGCGGCCCTGTGCCCTTTGTCCATTGCTCCCTCCCGCCCGCAGTGTGCGGCTCTTGGGTCGGGGGCGCGGTGTGCTGGGCCCAAGGTGACCCCAGCGGCCGAGCGCTGCGCGGCCTTGCCACTACGCCCGCCCGCGCCCGAGGCTCGGCCGCATCCCCCACAACATCCTTGGCCGCTCCGGGATACGCGCTCCGCAGGCCCGCCATCCTGTGGGCGCCGGCTGGGTCTTCCCGGCCCGTCCTGGCCGGGCCTGCGCCGCGGCAGCGAACATGGGGGAAGTCGCGCTTGCCGCCTGTTCACAGACTGTTTTTACACGGCTCAACAGACTACAGGAAAAAAATACAGAATAAGAGCTGCCAGGAAAGAGGTTTTTTTTTTACTCCCTCCTTTCGCTGCCACTCATGTCATAAATAGCTACACTATGCATTTTCAAACGGTATTGTGACTTTCGAGTTGATAATAGCACTCTCTGAATATATATATTTACCATGTAAAACACTTTGAGTGTTTTAGCTCTGGAAGGAAACGCTTATCAAAAAGAAGGCTCTATGTGCCTTAAAGTGAGGATAGTGGAGAGCAGAAGTGCTAATCTTAGGGATTACAAACCATATATATTCTGCCAGGACAATTTATGTGATGCCCAGCCTGTTCCGGCAGCATTCTTTCTCCAAGGCTGCATGCTGCATGAACTGCAGTAACGGCAGCCATCCCGGCTACCACCTTTCACAGGGGCTACCAAAACCCTCTCTTGATGCTGTGGGCTGCCTGCTGGTGCTGCACACGCTGTCATGGCCTAATACTGAATTACCTTTAAGACGGAATTTTGTAGACATCCACTTCCCAGTTTCTGCACATGAAAGCAGATACTTCTGGGAAGTTTCCAGTCTCCTGTGACTGCTCTGGAGCACACTGTATGAACAGGCATACTTAGTTAGTGTGTGCCTCTACCTTGACAGTGGTACAAGCCACCTGGATTAGTCAGCTGCAGAGTTTTGGGAACACTTACCTGAATTATCTTGATGTTTTGTAGGTTGAAGTTCTATCAATGAACACTACAGTTGAGTGACTTCCTCTTGCTTTTCACCTTTTCACTTGCATTATCCTGATCTGTGTGATACTGCTTGCTTCAGAGGAGTACCTGTGGTTTTATGGTTAAAGAAACAGGCTCTGGGGAAGCCAGGTCTTTATTGCTTTGAAGATCAGAAATATGGCTTAGACATAGCAAAGAAATAACCTGCAAACCACTGGGGGCGGAGAAGCTGCTGCTATTTAAGAGGGCTGTCTCATTTTGCCAAAGCTGGAGTCTGAGTTCCTTAAGCACTGATCCAGAGGTTCAGCTCGTTATCGGTAATTCACTCTGTCAGGGAAGGGCACAAAGGTTGCAATAGCCAGATCTGCACCAGGAGAAGTTAAGCTTAGGAAAAGAGTAGGGTACTTTTGCCATTGACCATCTTCATCATTCAGACAATGACAAAAAATAGAAACATGAGGTGCTGTAGTATTTAAATAAATGTCTGAAGATGGTATTGCCGGTAGGCAAAGATGATACCTCAGTTTTAAACATTGTTCCTGCTCCAGCCATCATCATTTTTGTTTTGGCCAGATTGAATCTGAGTCAGCTGATTTTCATCCAGGTGCTGACAGGCATTTTGATATCCTTGAGAAGACAGCAGTAGCATTACTAACAAATGAGATATGCTGCAGCGTCTTTAGCATATTCCTGGCATTACAGCTCATCTCTTCACTAGCAAATTATACTGCATAGGTGGCATAATTGGGGATCCAGAAAGGTCCAATAATCATTACAGCCTTTTGGGATTTGGTGGACAAGGATCAGCTGGTCATTGCAGGTACTCCAGCAAAATCCAATATATGCACATGCAGCACCGCATACACGTGTGCAGCAATGCATGATACTAGTTCTCAAATAAGCACATACTTTGAATATGCGTGCAGCACTGATGGATTTGCATAAATGCTTATAGCCAAACACTTTCATAATCAACATAGCAAATGTAAGTCAACAGTGCTGTGAAACATTAAATGAGCCACTTCCACGATCTTAGCACTGCATGTCTAAGTGAAAGTAACAGATACAAGGACTTAGGGCTGGACATTTGCCTTCTTGTTCACACCACTTACTCAACCTACCTATAAATTAATGGCAGAACATGCCAGTGTGGAATATGTAGCATTCAGAGCGTCAACTCTTATTCTAGCCCTAATCTTCACTTTGCCCTAATTTTCCTATATGTAATCCTTTGGTTTTCTTACATAAAATCCTTTGATGCTGAAATGCTCTGTATCACTGCTCGTACAAAAGTAGTTTGTCTTCTTTCATGCAACACAACTGGTTAAAAAATCAAATCATGCAAATATGAAAAATGTTCTGTTTGGATATGTTAGAATATTTAAGTAATGGTGCAATCTAAAAAAATACCAGTTTCATTTGTTTTGCTAATCTGTGTAAGATTTTTAAAAAATAGCTATACTCAAAGTCAGCTGAGCAGTTTTAGAACTGTACACACTTAGTGATGCAGTTTCAGTGACTCACAGTGGGTTTTAATCCATTTTTCTACATATTTATTGGGAACTATTGATTAGGAATATCCCAGCAAGATCAACTTGTTTCTCTGATTAAGCCTAACGCTCTGTAGCAGATGTACAGTTCCCTCATGAAACTTGCATATTCCACACTACGTGGACTCAGAACTAAAAATGAGAGGGTTATTTCAGGACAGAAAAGATAAATTTCTGTTAGATCAAGGGCTCTCACATGCTTTAAATGGAAACCACCTTTTCATACGGTAATTACTTCTGGAGCCACATATCATTTCACTCCATAATTATTCCAATTTCTAGATGAGATAGTGGCATTTCTGTAGCAACTACAGCAGTTGTTATCAATACACATTTGAAAGGAGTCACTAAATTTAAATCATCACGCATCTTAATTTTCTTCCCTCGCATTTAAGGTGTGCCTGCAAGGGATTGATGGGTTTGCCCATCCATAGTGATAATTCCTACTCTGAGGATGTACGCTCTGCTAAGGTTATGAATATGTACCTGCCTTACTTGTAATTGTCTTTATGTGGCCAGCCAGCCTCACCATTGCAGCAGTGCCTGTACACTGCAAGGTTTTGAATACTGGCTTTGACTGCTCTTCCCCAAATCCCACATTCCTGCATTTTTGAGTACCTGTGGCAGCCTCCTTCTCTACTCCTAAACAGATGGATATATTTGGCATTTAACTGTTTGCTTTCCTTTCAGGTTGTTCCAGGCTACTGGCACATTTCCTGCTCTCAGCCAACCCCTGCTCTGCCAGTGTGGGATGTTTTTCTAGCAGGTTGCTAACGTGCCAAGAAGCATATGTATCTCTTTGTGAATGTGGAAGTTATTTCCAAATTTTACAGCTTCTGACCCAGAAACAGAAATATTCATCACTGCAGCATAATTTCAGCCCTGCCAAGAATATATCAGTTATGTCATGTAGATGTGCTAAGGGAAAGGATGAAAGCAGGAGTATGGCAATTCCCCTTGCATCCTGTACTAGCTATACAAAAAGTGATGAAGCACATCTTTGTGCAGGTAAGGCCAAATCCACTGATGCTCAATTAGTTTCTTTTGAGGACCCATCCTCACAGAGAGGAGTGAAAGGTCTTGCATCATGTTTCCACAATATCTGATATTGCCAGCCCCTGAATCCACAATGAAACTGAGCAACTTGGCCAACAACTTGCTCTGCCAGATCTCCTGACAAATGGGCTCTGATGCCCTCTGACTGTGAATCCAGAAGGAATCTGGAGCCTCAGAACAGTGTTCTGCACAATTTAACTGTGACAATTTTGAGGGACTTTTTGGTTCAAGGAAGGAAGGATTCTTAATTATGGGTGACTTGGGCTTCCTTCAATGGGACTGGGTGCACCTAGAGCAAGAAGTTCCAAAGGAAGTTTACAGCAGCAGCCAACACTCATCACTTCACCTTCCCTTTTTGGCATTATATGTTTCCTAAGATAGCTGCTGGTCAAAGAAAACCATGTAAACACAGAAGCAAAGGGTTTATATATTCTCTTATTGATTTTTAACTACACATATTTCACCACAAACCTCTCAAGAGCCATAAAGTTACAAGGTGGGGTTTTTTCTAATGTTATAAACATAAATAAACAGGCATATATGGTCTGTGCTTTTGCTATCAGCATTGCCCCTTGACAAGACAGCATTTGTTGAATTTTCTGTGGGTTGTGGCTATATATTCATTCATGGAAGGTGGCAGGTGGTAGTTTGTGATCAATGTCCTTCTGAGCAGACATATAGACATGGTTTTTGCAGCGATAAACTACAGACTTTCTTAATGGGCAAGTCCAGCTGCTCAGTTCTTGGTCTTTATCTCCTATGATCATTCAGGAGAGGGGGTGTAGTGTCTTGCTATCAGCCAAGCAGCACTTTTTTCAGTTGTTTATAATTGTTCTGAAGGATATTCCATATTTGTAGAAGGTACTGCCTGCAAATTTGTGATTTAGAATAAATTGCTAATTACTGTTAAGGAAAATTCTTACTGACCTGCCTCTGTGACTGACTTTGTGATTGTTTTGTGGGTATCTGGCTGCCATTAGCCTCATTTTAAAAGTTCCCTTATTCACATTGTGAGAAGTCTGTTGCTTTTCTACACAGGTGTTCCAAACTTTTGGAATCCATAAGAGATTGCTCAGCCTAAGAAAAGCAAAATATTTTATATTATCTTGGTTTGCTGCACTTCTGTGCCATTGATCATGTAAAAAAAAAAAACTAGTGGAGAAAAAACCAACCAAACAAAAAAAAATCAATTGCCCTTTTTTTTCCTTGTCATTTTAGTAGTTCTACAACGTATTTGGATTGCTGCACATGAACTATAGAAGGAATGAAACTTAAAATTGATGGTATAATTGTCTGACATTAGATTCTAGTCTAGTCACACAGATCTTTTTAGAAATACTATTTGTGCAGTTGAAGTTATTCAAATGCATAACTGTTCAAAAAAACTATATAGTAAAACACTTTCAGGGTAGTTGACTTCATTATCTATGTGCTTACCATAATTGGGAGGTCATCAATATTACACTGAGGTTTGTTTGTTCTTACTGTATATTGAGACTCTGAATCCCCTTTTACAGAATAAAGAAGGTGAAATAGCAAAAATAGTGGAGTTTTTAAATTTCTCCTTTTAGGTCTTTTCTACAGAGATCTCCAAGTTAACTACAGCTATTAATTTAAAGTAGACTAAGGTATATTAAATGCCTCAGTATATATTTTTCTTCAGAATTAAAAATGACCTTAATTCAATTTAGCCTAACTCACTTTGAAAGTGAAATAGGCTATGTTAGATGAAGATCAGTTTAATTCTGACTAAGAGAGTTCACACAAAGGGTTCACCAGGCTTTTGTACTCTGCACCCAATCAATTAGGAGTGATGAGGACTAGTAGTCACATATCTAAATCCAAACTTCACTGTATTCTGCTCAAATGTATGTCCTTTAAATTGTGTCCCACTGTCAGATATCACTGTATTGGGTAAAGAAGCCTAGCTAAAAAGCCTTTTAATGCATAATCAGCTCTTCAACTGAAATATCTCTGGTAATGCCATCTAAAAATAATAAACCAGTCTAAGATGTTTTTCCTGGTTTGTTAACTTCTAGAAGCATGTTTTTTTTTAAACAGCAACAAAATCACTTTCCTAAACCTGGAATTTTATCCATTTATCTTTCTACAACCTGTTGATTTTCTGTTAGGGTTACAGCACAGTTCTAGAAATACTGGGAGTTGTACACATATGACTAATTGAAAGTAATATGTTCCATTTGCTGTCATGGTTATTATTTCTTCTGCATATAACATCTTTTTCTGAAAGCTTCTTTTATTCTTGAGACAACAGTCATCCAAGGCAAAGGTGTCAGCAACATGCAGTTTGTTCATGGTTCAGTCCCCTGGCATTTGCAGTCAAATTAATACAAGTTTTCACTTAACATTCAGCTTCTCCCATCTGCTTTAGTTGTGTTATTCCTTGCTTATGCTTTCAAACTCTTCAGGCTTTTCTGCCTCTAATGTCTTTGTCTTATGCTATTTTAAGCTCTTGGTCATATCTAAGGTGTCAGAGCACTGTCCAGTCCAGTGCTTATTCAAGTACTAGTTTCTTGGCAGATTCTGAATTACCTCATCTGGAGTCTGTTTCTCCCAGGAGTCTATTTCTGTATTACTTGGTCCACTTTCTGTTGAAAATCAGTGGCTTTTTAAAGTTGGAAGTTGTTTGGTTTTCTATTCTACAGTTCTTCATTAGATCTCACCCTAAGGCAGGCTAATGCCATGCTTTATTGTAAAAACTGTAAGAGATAAAATTGTCTCACCAACCTTACAAGCTACAAAATACTTTTAAACCTCCAGGTTCAAAGCATATAACTTTTATATGCTTCATTTTTATTTAGAATGCAATACTCAATTTTTTCTAACAGTGTCATGAATGTCCTCCTTTGTTTGGATTACTGGAAACTGTTAAATATGCCAAATGCATCAGCACTTGCTATTTTGAGAAGGAAAACCTCCTTCTGGTTGACTTGCTTTTAAATAACACTTACTGCTTCCAGATGTACATTTAAGTGTTCTTGCCTTCTTTTCCAGTATTTTCTGGTGTTTCCAGAGTTTGAGCCTTTAAAGGCTCCAATTTCTTCTGTCTTTGATTTCTTTTTATTGCTACTACAACAAATGAGGAGTCATTCCAAGCTCAGAGGATTACAGTAGATGCTCTTTAATCATGTGTGTCTGCGGTGCCTTTTCCTTACACTTTCAAGCCAGAAAGTTGTACCTCTAAAAGAACATTTAGACCAGTAACCTTTCATTAGGAGAAATAATTAGCAAAAAAATTACAGTATCATATTTATCGGTGCGAAACTGTTGAAACTCCCTGCCAAAACATGCAAGAAACAAAGAGTAAAAGCCACTTTACAGCTGGAAAAAAAGCAGCCAATAAACAAACTTAGAAATTTTATTTAGTATTTGTAGATCTACTTTTGGTTTGTGTTCGACAAAGCTAGAAAGAGAAGTATCTATGGTTTTAACACAAAGAACACAACACAAAGGAGAAGTGGCTATTTCAAGTAATTGTAATCATAGAATCATAGAACCATAGAATAGTTAGGGTTGGAAAAGACCTTAAGATCATCTAGTTCCAACCCCCCTGCCAGGGGCAGGGACACCTCCCACTAAACCATGTCACCCAAGGCTCTGTCCAACCTGGCCTTGAACACTGCCAGCAATGCAGCATTCACAGCTTCCCTGGACAACCCATTCCAGTGCCTCACCAACCTTACAGTAAAGAACTTCCTCTTTATATCCAATCTAAACTTCCCATGTTTAAGGTTGAACCCGTTACCCCTTGTCCTATCACCACAGCCACTGATGAAGAATCCCTCCCAGCATCCCTATAGGCCCCCTTCAAATACTGGAAGGCTGCCATGAGGTCTCCACGCAGCCTTCTCTTCTCCAGGTAATGCAAATCTCAATGTAAAAACTTTTTCCTCTCATTTCCAGAATCCGAGAAACCATTGGCAGAATGTGCATTGATATTCGTAGATGTTTTGTGTATTTGATAGATGCATGACTGATAGACCAAGAAAGAGAAATTTAATGTTTTCAAGCATTTTTCCTTATCTTATGAAACAGAGAACTTGCATGCTACTTGCATTTAGTCCGAGCCAGATTTTCTTTAAACTCAGTTTCACATCTGAAATGTTGAGCTAATTTTCTTATAATAGTTGAAATAAATGTAGCACTTCCAGTGAAACTTTTTTTAATCCATATTAAAAGATGGTAACCATATGAAATACATTTTTTTTTCACAGAAATATGATAGACTGGGCTTTTTAATTGGTATTAGGTATTATTATTTAATCATCACATTTGCATGGAAGAACTCCATGCATTCCATTTTGTGTAAAGGACAGTTCCATTCCCAAGTAACATATTAACCAATAAATGTCTATATATAAAAGTTACCCTCAAGCATTTCTTATTGCTGTAGTTCCTTTTCAAATAATTTCTGGTAAAGACAATGAATCAAGGTCTCTAACAGAGGACGTATAGAAGCCTGACTATGTTAGGAATAATGCCTGAAGTTACTTGTTATGTTCAGGTGCAACATTTGAACTCAGAGGTGATTGGATTTTATATGTAGATAACTTGAAACAGCTGCTTTTTTGGCCTTTGATATCTCTTCTCAGAAATCTTCCCTTCTGTCTACTTTATTTTTTATCACAATAAAGATTATCCTCAGATTTAAAAAGTGTTTTCTTTTTTTCCTCCTAGTTTTGCTTGTTTATATGGCTAAAATTGTAAAAATCATAGAATCATAGAATAGTTAGGGTTGGAAAGGACCTGAAGATCATCTAGTTCCAACCCCCCTGTATATATATATATATATTTTTTTTTTTTTTTTTTCTCCAGGAAATGTAATTTTCTGTACCTCAAAAACTTAATATGCCTTTAGTCTTGCTCTCTGCTTTTCCCCCTTTCTATCCCTTTTGGCTTCCCTTCACCCCTTTCCCACCCCGTTCTAATTACTTGCTCTTTCCCTTTGCTGTACTGCAAATTTACTACCCGAATCATTATTTTGTAAGAGTTCACAGAGCTAATGAAATTCAGTAGCAGGCTTTGGTGGTGTTCAGCATCCCTTGCTTCATCCAAATAACTTGGACGTTAGATGTTATTTTCACTAATAGGGTTGAACATAAAGATGCAGGCATGTCTAAATCAGCTGGGGCCCTACCTGGTCATTACTGAAAAGACAAACCACGGTTGAGATTTCTAATCCCCTGAACGTACACACACCCAGGGGCAAAGGCCAAGTCATAGCTGAGGAGAAAGTATTTTTGTGAAGTCTAGAACAAAATCTTGCTTTCTTTATACTCAAATGAAGTTTTGTTATCAGTGACATCAGGATGTTACCTGCAACACTCAGCCTTGGTTGGATTTCTATTTTTGCAACTGTTACATCTTGTAAACTACCTTAAGGAAAATATTTTGCTTACATGGTCTCTTTCATTTCTGCCATAACATTTCATCAATTTATTGCAGAGACAAAAGTATAATTAGCCATATCCATTCTCTCAAGGTTAGCATAGGACCGTATACTGAATGGGCACAAAAGACATGTTAGAAATGATTCTCCTGGGTAAATAATTTATTCCTAGAATGTCTTAGGACTGATAAATGCAGGTTGTGTTGCTCTTCGTTAGTTAAAAGCACTTTCCCTGTGGAGGACAGGGGAGGGATATTTCTTTTCTATCCACTACCTGTTTGAAGAGGGAGCTAAATGGTTTGTATAATGATCTTTCAACATGCAAATATTAATAATACAATTGATACTAATACTTATCATTTATGCAGTGCTTTTTCATCCATAAATCTCAGGGTGAGACAGATGAAATCAGAGGCTTCTGAAAGTTTCAGTGGTATTAGAGAGTGGCAGTCGCATGGCAACTGGGATTTCGGGGAGGGGAGAGGAGAAAGGCTGGAGGAGGTACAGGCAGAGCAGCAGAACTCCTTGTGGAGGGCAGCTTCATCCTGCCATGGAAAGGAGAGAATGGTAACTGGTAAAGGAATGAAACAGTGCAGGACAGAGGAGAATAAAGTTTGAAAATGATAAAGAGAGGAGAAAACAAAGCCAGAATTGGAGCACGTATCTGTGCCGAGAAAGAAAACCAGACAATATCATTATGGAAGAGAACTTGGAGAACTTGCCTCATTCAACAGGAAAATATGCAATATGGTCTTTTAAAAAGGCATTTCACTTTGAGAGAAAAAGTGTTGCTTATGACTAGGAGAACCTGTAATTTTCTTACAATCTTGGCAATACATGCATAGTCCAGGTTCATCCCTGCCTTTGTGTGTGGAGCTCTCTACACCTTGATGGCTCTGAAAGGAATAATTTGCAGACTTCTGGTCTTCTAATACATGTTTGGACAGCTGCATCCTGACGGGGACCTAATTTTGAACGGGGTCTCTGTTTTCTACCATAATTAAAATAATAAATCGTAATCACTCAATAACATAGTCACTATCACTTCTTGGACATAAAAATCCCATGAGATAAGGAAATGTAAATTATGTTAATATTACCTATTATATTCACAAAAAATTACAGTCCATAGACTGAACCAAAGCCCCAAAATCACGTCTATGTAAACTATAATGATAGCAGTCTTTTGTTCCTTTGCGGTAACTGAGAGTAGTGAAGAATTTGTAGGATTCTCCCATCTAAGGCTGTGCATTTCTCCACAGGCATGGGCTCTGCAAAGCTTTCCTTTTTGTGATTTTGGAGACTATAGCACAGAGAGGACAGGCCTCTTTAGACCTCTCTGTTTTATCTGGTTGCTTAGGACAACCCTTGTAAACATCACTGGAACAACATGTGGTCTTCAAAAAGCTGGGGACACTGAGGAAAAACTAGGTCATTTGGGGGTGGACAGCTCCTGTATATGTGTACCTGTATAAGGAGACATATGCTTTTGCAGAGACTTGCTTTTCACATTTCTTTTGGAATGCTCCATGCTTTTACGGTCTGTTTTAATTTAGGATATATAAAAATAACATGTTTTCTGGCAGTAGCTTTTTTTCTTGCTTTCTATATTGCTTTCTGTTGTGACATGAATATTTACTGATCAAAAATTTACATATAATGAAAGAAGAATATGAGAAAGAAGACTTTCCGTATATAAAAGTGACAACTCTGCTCATTGTTGTATTTTGATAGAGTGTTTTTATTGTGCCTTTTTGAGATGATAGCTTTAGCAAGTTGAAAAGCCTATTAAAAAGTGAATTAAAAAATACTGTGGAAATTCAAATAAGAGTGAAAATGTTACCCATTGCAATATGAGTTGCAAATTGGACATGATAAATAGAGGGGTTAAGTATTAGCTAGCTAATAAGTGTTTCAAAGTTTATACATGTGGATATGAAACAGCAGGTTCTTTATTATATAGAATTTTGTAGAATTAAAACCCCACAATCTGGTGGTTCTGTGTCTCTGATATTTTAAAATGCTTTTTTTTTTTTTTTCAGATAATGTGTTACAAATGAGATTAGAAGCTTGTCTAGTTTGTCTCCTCCCTGGCAGTGTTTCATCACAATGAGTTGCCTCAAAAAATCATCACTATTACTGCTAGATATGTTGTATGCTACTACTTTCTGGGTTTAAAATGTGATACTCTTCCTACACATCCATCTCTTTTGTTGCTGTCTATAAAATAATTGCTGTCTGTGGGAGATATATATAGATAGGTCATATATGAACAAGTTAACTTTGACCTCCATTTATGTCTGTAATATTTAAGAATAGAATCTCTATTTGGTTCTTGTTAACATTGTAGCTCTGTAACTTACACTTGATATAAAAATATACCTCTTTAGCTATGAAATATTCATGGCACAATGTGATATTATTTCATGCTTAAAACCCATGGTTTTGTGATCAAATGATGAAAAAATCTGAAGGATTAACTTTATTAGATGAACAGAATCTCACAAATTAATATTAAATTATTTGGAACTTCTGGTTGAGTCCTGTGAATGTCAGTCTTCTCTTAATTTTTCTGATAGAGAAAAGGGAATTTAAAGCAATTCTTGTTTATGAATTCATATCATCCTAAATCTTATATAGTCTTTCAAATGAGAGCAAAGTAACCAGAATATATAACTGAGTCAAAACAGGGGAAAATGCATAACAATTCAATTGAATGTGCATTTAAATCTTGTGTAACTGTGGTTGGAACTTTGAATGGAAAAAGCTTGTAAAGCCTTCATGGACCTGCTATTCCAGTGCACCTTATAAAATGTGAAATTGTACTGAGTCATTTCTCTTCTACCAGGCTTTGTTGCAATAGACTTTTAGTCCAACATAGTGGTAGGATGGGACTTGGAGAGTAGTAAACCCATCATCTGTCACTGTCTGTGGTGGATCATCAGCTGAAAAACTCTCCTATTTTTAAACAGAAGCATTGTGCTTCAAAGAAATGAGGGTTATTATCAGGCTATCCTTTCTACATTTGCATCCTACTCATTACCTTAAAGAGGGATAAAACAGCTTTCAAGAAGAGCTATTTTTTGTGGGAAATGCACATAAACTCAGTGAGATCATTTCATAATGTGCTATTTTAAAAGCCCTCACTCCACACACTTCAGTTTATTTCCTGTTGGTGAATGCTACACAATAAAGAGACATTTTCAGTCTCTAAAAATGATATGACAAGAGCAAATAGACATTATTCAGCCCACAGAAAATACTACCTATGTTGGGGTATTCTTAGTTCTCCTGCAAGCTAGCCTGTATATTGTTTATCTTTTCTAGAACCAGATATTCCTGTTGCAGATAACAAGCAAAATTTGGTTGAAAGGGTTAGGTAAACAAAACTCTGTTGCTGAACAGGAAAGTTCTTTCTACACTGTGAACTGAATATCACATATCTATCCAGACAAATATTGATTAAGTTAACATAAGATATGCAATAAAAAAGTTCCTTTTGAAATATAACACAAAATGAAAAATACTACAGAATTTCAAAAGAAAAACACTCAAATTCCAAGTTCCTCTGAATCCTGTGGAAGGAGGGCACTAATGAGCCCTAATAGCCCTCATCAGCCTCACCTCAAGCCTCTACCACACCCATGGCCTCACAAGCTCCATTTAAGCTCAGCCCTGAGCCCCTCACTTTTTCTTGGAGCTACGTTAGAGTAATGTTGATCTCCTGTAGTCACAGCCTGGCTATGGTACCTGTTCAATCCCAGCCTATAGGGTGGCTTTCTAGCTTGATATCAGTTTTGCCTCATTGTTATGGGGCTGCCTGACAACTGTTGGAACTTATGTTTGCCTACGGACTGGCTTCCTGGCCTGATCTTGGACCTGCTTAATAACTGTGGCACTGCCTTTTGATACGGGTTCTTGGTTGGGTTTGTTTGCCATCTCCAGGTTTGTCTTGTGCACTTTGGGTGTGGTGGGGCTGTGGATCTCTGCTGATGCATGTTCTTTTAGCCAGTAGCCTTTCTCTTGCTGCCTCCTGATATGGTGCATCTTTGTAATATAAATCTGAACTATTAAAGGTTCATATAACATGCAGAAGACCCAGACTGCTGCCCATAGCCCAGATCCAGTTAGTGCTTCCACTCAGTGCCTTCTATGTTTTTGTAATTCTTCCATGCAGAGCTGACCCATCTAAATAGGTACTGATCCTGCATTTCTTTGTGCTATATGGCACAAACTCAGATTTGGTAGAATTTATTCTGTGTTGCAAAAGAGGCTACTATGATTCTATGCTTAACCATTCTTATAAGTGCAAATGCATAGTCCTTATCCCCACTACAGTAACTTCCACATTCTCTCTGCAGAAATGTTGTGCCATTTCTAGCACTCTTATGTCCTCTGCTCTGAGGACCGCTTGAACTGCCCTGTTTGAGTGGTGAGAAATGATGTGTCAACATAAAAAGGACATGGAACTGTTGGAACAAGTCCAGAGGTGGGCCACAAGGATGATCAGGGGACTGGAGCACCTCCTGTATGAAGATAGGATGAGAAAGTTGGGGCTGTTCAGCCTGGAGAAGAGAAGGCTGCGTGGAGACCTCAGAGCAGCCTTCCAGTATCTGAAGGGGGGCTACAGCGACCCAGGGGAGGGACTCTTCATTAGGGACTGTGGTGGTGGGACAAGGTGTAACGGGTTTGGACTTAAACAGGGGAAGTTTCGATTGGATATAGGGAAGAAATTCCTTACTGTAAGGTCGGTGAGGCACTGGAATGGGTTGCTGAGGGAAGTTGTGAGTGCTCCATCCCTGGGGGTGTTTGGGGCCAGGCTGGACAGAGCCTTGGGTGGCATGGTTTAGTGGGAGGTGTCCCTGCCCCTGGCAGGGGGGTTGGAACTAGATGATCTTAAGGTCCTTTCCAACCCTAACTATTCTATGATTCTATGACTTCAATTTGCCCACCTTGCCAGGCTAGCAGGCATGACTTTGCATGATGCAGCCTGGTGCATCTTGCAGTAACTATTATGGAGACTTTTCTACTGCTAATTACTTTTCTCTATCTTGCTGTCCTGAAGAAGTCAGTACTGAGTCTGATGTCATCTCATTATGCTGGTTTCTCACAGGCACCTACCTAGTAGTGAAATGACTGTGCATATGGAAATATTTTGACCCTTCTTCAGTGTATCTTGTGCTACAGATACATCTATCATCCCTTTGTAAGTAAAGCCAATTCTATTATGTCCTTATTTTTATTTGGGGGGGAGCATACATACATACTAGAAAAAAATCTAAAAGGATTCTATAGTCATTAAAAAGGATTCTGTTGTCATTAAAAAGTGTTTGTCAACACTGCAAAATAAGTGTACAGTTGTATAAAAGAAAAATTCTTTCTTCAACAACCCAAAACCTGTTACCCATGCAGCTAAAAACTGTTTGGAGGTACAGTGGTAGGCCCAAATAGGGAGGTTCTTGTATCACCTAGTATTTTCAAGAATTGTATGTATAAACAGTGAGGAACTAACATATTTCAGTGCTTTAATGGTGCATATTAATGAAATCCAAACTTCAGATTAATAGTCTGCATACAACTCTGTTCTATTTCAGTTAAGATCAACTCTTCAATAGTCCTTTTTGCATGAAAAATATTGTATTTCTGTGGTATGAAGTTCTATGCAGTTTAGGTAAGATAAAGACTTGTATCTACAACTAAGTTTTTGGAAATGGTTTTGCTAGTTAATATTACTGTAGGAATGCTCTGCAGAACACAAATTCTGAAGGTATTGTATGAAGATGATTTTAAACTATATTAAGAAAAAATCACAAGGCTATAAATTAATACATCTTGTAAGACACTTACATTTAATCTACTGACCACATGAATGGGATCTGGGAGAACTTGTGTGCTTCATTCTGCCAGAGACTTTAGAGGTCATGTTCCAAACAGTGTACAAATTTTGAAGTAAATTTAGACAAACGCTGAAAATAGATTTTTCTGAACCCTGTACATAAATCATTATCTTGTGTGGCTTTTGACGATGTACTCACCTGATATACAAGCTTATTGCTGACATGACATTGAACCAATGGCACTGGAATAAATTTGAATCTGTTGCCTTGATGGAGATTCATCATATTTACCTCACAGGAATGTTGTATTTCTTGTACAGTATTGTCAAGTGAATTAAAGCTTTGCTAATGACAAAGGTATATTAGCCTATCTAAACAAATTGTAATATTCTATGCAAAATCATTTAATTCTTTCCCTCCCACCCCAAATTTAAATTAACAAAGCATTTAGACCCTAATAATGAAGATTAGTGGAAATTTTTCTCTGTCAATTGAATCAAAAGATTTAGAGCTTCTTTAGCTCATAAAGCTTAGATACCAATTATCTTTAAGAATGGTTATGGTGGTAGTAATACAATGTAACACACAATAGTTGTTACACTGCAATGCATCAAATTAATGAACTGATCACTTCAGACTTTTTTCAATAAACCTGTATGAAGCTATTCTCAGTTACACCTGGCAAGGCCTGGATTAAATGGATATTGAGACGAACTAATAGAGAAAGAGCATGACTTTGCTGGGCAGAGATCACTCCCATTCTCACTTTGCAGTGATTCCTGACCATATTGTTTAAATAATGGTTTGATTCCTATGTCCAGCTGTGAAGAAGGAGCAACCCTCCCTCTGCTTGGGCCTCCAGTCCAGCAATAGCATAACTAGCCCTTACTTGTCCTAAATGACAGAATCTTACCCTAATCTGTGAGTATTTATGAAAACTGTTTTTATTTTCTGAATGCCCATATTAACTTAGTTGACCAGCAGGTAAAAATTTACCCTTTCCTTCATCTTATGCCTCATTTGATCTTACAGCCTTCATACAATGGAAATAATATTTATTTTTTTTTTACTGACTTGATAAATGTTCAACAGCAAAACACCTCTCGAAACTGCTGAGGTTCTTGGACTCCCTTTTTCCTAAATGGGGCAAACAGCAGATGGGAACTTGAAGATATTATTTGAAGAAAAACCTCCAAGCTTTGATTACTAAACAGATCAAGATACTCTGAAATAATACTTCGTGTGGTTAAAAATAGGAGTGCTTATATCTTAAAGCTGTTCTAAAATATGCCTGAAAGGGGCCCCATTAAGCTTGATTGTAATTGACTGTTGTCTATGGATAACCTTGGTTTTATGATATCTACATACATCAGTACTGAATCTCACCCAGAGTGTGTTTGGAGTGATGACTATAAAAAGTTATTGTATACGAAATGCTATGTTATGTCAATATTGTACTGCTACAATTTGTAAATTCCCCGTGATCTGTATAATAAAGGATGTTTACAGTGGTAATGAACTCAATTGAAAGCATGTTTGCTGATCTATTAAAAAAAAACCAAACCAAAACAAGCCATCTTTCCTGGGCATTTGATTTCCAGGAGATAATCCCAGACAGTGCGCTGAAGATTAGAGAGATAAGAAGCTGTGACAGGCTGGCATTATCTGCCTGAAACCCCATCCCCTATTAGCAGGTGTTGGTGTTGCTGGGAAGCTATTGCACAAATTTTGCTAATGTACTGAGCAGATGGCTTATAAAAGAAATGGGTGTTGCTTTCTGAAGCAAAAAATACTATGGGCTGAGAAATCTTGTAGTAAGAATCCTGGGGGAATATAAAGGAAGGGAACTGGAACTGAACCTTGTTTCTTTATTGCTAATGTTTTCTAGTCAGGCACTAGGAAAGGGTTGGTTCTTGACAGCACAGACTATGTTTGGACATAGTTTTATAGCAAGTGGGAAAATGCACCTGTTCAGAGAAGCATAATTAACTACTTAGTAAATATATTCCAAGATGAATGTCATGCAAACAAGAGAGAAAACACTTGGAATAGCTAACTTTCCTATTATATAGCTAAATGCTGGTTTTATTTCAAAGCTTTTGGAAGTCATGCTTGTTACTTTTAATGTTTTAAAACTTCATCTTTTTGGCATCCCTCAGCAATAACAGTTGCATGATGACACAACCTGTTTCAACAGGAGAGGCAAAATGCAACTTCAAGTTTTCTGGACCATGTCAGACCATGCATCCTACTGCAGCTCTGTAAGTTGAATGGACAGGATAAATAGGATTGCATTTCAAAGCCTGTATTATGACTTTGTTAAAAGACCAATATTCTTGAGAGAATTTAATTATCCTTTTTGTATTTAGAAGTAATTATTTATTGGCTTTGAGATGGATTACATATATGCAGCATTACAATGATTACAATTATTCAGGGAATACATTAGTAATAACAGAACAGGTGAAATAGGAACTGTGCTCAAATAATCAACTTTTCTCTGACAGGTAGCATTGATCACATTGCCCCCACTGTTCTTTTACTATAACTATTTAAAGTCCTAAAGGTACCTGGGATCCCTGGATGGAAAAGCAAGAAAAAAACATAAGGAAATTCATAGAAATTAGTAGGTTTCAGAGAAAGCTTTATTTGGTTTTCTGTTTTGCCTATGTTTGTTTCAGAAATTCATATGATCTTCATACCATAAAAGGTATTTTTGATAGTTCTATTTACAATAATGATCTAGTCACATCTGTTCTCAAGTGCATCCATGTTCAATGTTTAAACTAGCTCAATATTAAAAATAACTCTAATACTCCTAATCAAGCATCTGTATATTTAATACCCTGTTTTGGTTTCTTACTAAATTTTGTTAGCTCTAATGTTTCAACATGGAGGCACTCTACTTTCAGAGTGATTCAGAAAGCAGATCGCATTTAAAAAAAGTAAATCTGATCCGTTTCTGGGAAACGACAACTAAAAGCACATTCTGGAAGAGATTAATGCCTCTCAGGAGTGGAGATGAGAAAGAACATTTATGCTGTCAGGCTCTGGTCTTTGCTGGGAGGCTGTGTCCTAGGTTGTGACTTCCCAGCTGAGACTGGCACCAAACTGTACCAGCTGCCCTCTGGGAAGGGGAAGTGTTAGCTGGACCTTGGAGGGTGTTAGAAAAAACCTCCCAGGAGCAGAGCAGGGCATGGTCATATTGCCAGGCTCCAGGTTTGCCTGCAAACTATAAAGCTGGGTACAAACTCTCATTTGTGATTTGCTGCTCTTCTCATTAATAACATAATAAACAACATAATTTGCTCAGCAGAGAGATGCACCTCAGGCTTTGGGGTGTAGAGATCTGGGTTGGGGTGTGGGATAAGGACTTAGCACTGAAAGTAGGCAGGATCTGCTCTAGGCCTGAAGCAAGCTTTGACCTGGAGATAACATGCCATGCATGTAAACCTTGTAAATGCTTTCATCTGCATGCCAAATGACTAACGGAAAGAAAATCAAACCTTTCTTTACAAGCATCCTGTAACATAGCTTTCTCACAGCTGTGAGGAAAATGAAGAATGCTTACATGGGGACAAGCTTAGATCCCAATGCCTCTGCTATAGCATGGGATTTCTAGCATTAACTTTTAGATCTGTTCATACAAACACTTATCTACACAAACTAGCATGTGAATTTCCATAAGATTACATGTTTATAGGCGGAAATTATACCTTTTTTTGGTTTGACAAGCCTAACAAAAGGTTTGAGTGGTAAATTATAATTTCTGTGTATCAGTAAGAAACACAATGTAAACTGTAATCAAACCTGATAAAACATATATCTGTAAAAAGAAACTCTTGAACTTTATAAGCTATAAATCCATTCCACACATGAGGAAACAGTCTGAAATCTCTCCAGGGTTGCCTAAAGGCTTTTTCATGTGGCTTTCTGCCCTTAACAATCATTCTAGTACTTGCAAGAAGCCCACAGTCTGTTCCTATTAAAGTATTAGGTTACTTTGCAAGATGTTAAAAGTAGAAGAAACATAATGCTGATAAAATTTTCAACTTGCTTCACATCATTTAACAAAGAAAGTATCTTTCTGATATATTCTGACCAAGGAAAATAAAACTTCAAGCTTGCTGAATGTATTTATTTCTAGCTACCTCAAAAAGGCAGTTACACAGGATCTCATGGAAGGCTTATTTTGGCCATGAGATTGTGCAGAAAAAGTTAGGCTGAAATTGATTTTAAAGGTATGTAGTATGAGGAATATGTAGTGTAAGAATGTGATAATATGGATAAAAAAAGTTAATTTTCATAAAACACAAAAAACCCCAAAGATTACTAACGAGAATAAGTTAATAAACGATTACTGGTAGTTCCACAGCAACCATACAGCAGCCTAAATCCAATGTCAGAGTGATTCCCACTGCTGCTGAATCTGGCTCTTAACCTTGGTAAACAAACAGAGAGGGTATTGCATAATCTATTGTGATAAAAATTTTAGTTGGGCTTTATCATTTTCAGAAAAGATAGGGATGTTTTTTCGCCAAGGTTTTAATTATTTTGATAAAAATAAAAAAAAATCAACAAAAAAAGATCTTAATTTCACAAACGTTTTTCTACTTTTTAATCCTTAATGCATTTGTCCCATTAGGTCATCTCCTATGAGGTGAAGCGTTTCAGGAAAAGACTGACGTGGCTTTTCCAGAGTGGCAAACAGCAGCTATGCACACAGGGGGAAACGCTGGTTACAAGTCCACGCGGGAAGGACGAAAAAACATCCTGAAAACGCGGATAAACCAGCACAGGCCCACAGGTGAGGGCAGGCCGTCCCAGGGCCGCCCCCTGTCCCCAGGCGGCCGGCAACGCCGGGGCCGCCCTCCGGCAGCCGCCGCCGAGGCCCCGCACCGGTGCCTGCTCTGTGCTCCCGCGCGTGGCAGGGGCCGGCGGGGAGTACCCGACCCGCGCTCCGGCCCGTTCACGGCAGCGCCCGCAGGGTCTGGAGCCGCCTCCCGTCAGCCGGAGCCAGGCCCCGAGGGTCACCTCGCCCGGCGGCGGCGGTAGCGCGGCCCGCGGCCCGGGTCCCGAGCGGTTGCTAGGTCCTCTGATCGCGTCCCGGAGCACAGCAGCAGCGTCAGCCACTTCCACCGCGAGCGGCAGCGGGGGAGATCAGCGGCGCGGGAGGGCTGCCCGCAGCCCCCGGCACCGCCCGCCCCGCTCCGCGGTCACCGCCCTCCTCTCCTCGGCCGCTCTCCTAGCACGTACCTCTGTGGGAGGGCCCATCCTCTCCGCCCCGTCTGCCCACCGGCGGTACCCCCTCTCGGGGAATGGTTGCTCCCAGCTCCCCTCCGTAACGTCCCGCTCCTCCTCCCGCCGGTGCCCGGCTCGGATGCTGGCAGCTGGGGGAGCCCTGCCGTGCCGTCCGTGAGGCGCAGTACGCTACCGACCGGGCCCCACGGCATCCTTGCGTCCCCCGGGAGGACCGGAGCGCCAACAGGTAACTGTTGGGGGATCGGTGGGGCGCTCGCCCTCTCCGCCCGCGCTTCGCCTCACCCGCAGTTTCTCGGCCCGCCGCCTTCGGCTGCCGTCCGCGCGGGGAGCCGGCGGAGCGGCTGCCCGCCGTGATTCAGCATCGCCGCCCCTAAAGGAGGTGCGGCAGGGAAGGGCAGCCTTGCCCTGTCCTGCCCTGCCCAGCTTGGGGGCTGCGGGAGCGGGGAAGCAGGTAGGGCGGCCGGGGGATGCCGTGCCGAAGAGCGGTCTGTCTTCGGCTGGAGGCGATGCTCTGGAGCGGGAGCACCCCGCTGCTGTTCGGTGCCCGGCTAAGTGCAGAGACGGCCCCCGGCCTCGCACCGGGGTGTCCTGCCTGCAGCGGGCAGCCCTAGTGTCGGGAGAGGAGGGTAGCTGCGAGCATGTTGCAGTGTGAGGAGTAAGGAGCCGTTTCGGTTTTAAAGGTATTAATGTACTCTAGCACCTTCCCCTTTGCTCCCCCATAGTTTTGCATGTGTAGTCCATCATCTGTGCTGGTCGTCTTGCATGTACGGCCAGGTCTCTTCGGAGCCGGTTAAGGTTAAAACGGGATCGTCTGCTGGTACTGGTACCCAGGGGAGGCTAAAATGTAGAGCAAGTTAAATCCCTGGAGATGCAAGTCAGGTATCTTCCTGTGCTTTCTGTGCTTAGTTGAAAGCTCGTGGTCTGTGGAATCTTTTGAATTTCTGCTATTGAAACCGCACATAATTGTAGGCAAAAGGGAAGAGCAATTGATGCTGGAATTTGAATGTACTGCTGAACTCTGTGAAACTGACTGAAGGTCCCAAATAGTGATTGCTTTTGTGCCTTTCATACCTATTTTCAGTTTGAGTATCAAAAACGGGTTTTATTCCTTCTCAAAAATCCCAAAACTACCCAAGGACTGCCCCTCTGAATTCTTTCCTGCCTGAATTCCTCATTAATTTTTTGTACCAGGGTGTTAGTACCTATCTAAATAACACTTAGAGAAATCCTGCCAGTTGTTTTCACGATTGAAAGACTAGAAACGCTTTTCTGTGTGAGTGTTGGTTATCCCCACAAATTCCACACAGTATCTCAAAATGTACGGTCACTTGGCATCAGTAGAAGCTTTTGCCCGTGTTTTAAGTACTAGGGTGCAGTTTTTAATAGAAATAGGTTATGTGTCAGTGCTACTTTGAACAAAAACTGACAAAAGCAGTTTTTATGACAGTGCATAAATGATTAAAAAAGAGTAAAAGGGTAAAAAAAGAGTAAAAAAAACATCTTACATGGTGAGTAAATATAGTCTCTGTACTGACGTATGGAAGTATAATTTGAAGCCAGATTTTCTGAAGAAAAATGGCGCAAAGTTTCAGCGAATTACATGAGCTATTTCATTTTTTTTTTTTAGAAAAACACCACTTTCTATATTTCTGATGGTTGGATACATTCTGCATACTTCCGAAGGGAGCTGCTCACCACTTTGGGAGCATTAGAAGAGTCCAGGAGATCAAGCCTGTCAGCAGTTATTAGGTAATTATTCCAGTAATCTAGCAATCATTTTAGTAATCTGAGGCTCAGGTTTGCAATCAAATCAGGGTTTGTTCCCATGCTCTTCCAAAGCCAACAGTGTTAAATTAGCAGTGTACATTAAGCTGTGGACAGGTCTGAAGGTCTGGGAAATGAAGTAGTCAACAAGCAGTTAGACACTAATCCATCTTGCAATCTTGTCTATAGTTAGGATCCTTTTTTTCTAAGATCTTTATGCTGCTGTATGTTGGTAATGAAAGCCATAAATGTATTTTTGAAGGTGAAATGTGGCAGAGTACTGCTGACTGCTGATTGTGCTTGCTTTAAATTGTCAGCATCAAGAAAGACTAAGGTATGATTTCTTGATTCAAATCTCCATCTGTAGATATGTGTTATAAGTTTTAAAAAGCTCTCTAGGATACATATGGCAAATGAGTCATTTCTTGAATTTCCTGAATTTCCACATCTTCTAATGTGCCGGGGTTTTTTATTTTATTTTTTTTTTCTCTTCGCTATGTTTTACTGTGGTATTAAGGAGTGTTTTTGCTTTTAATAGATACTTGCGAATATCTCATACAAATTAAGGACACAGTTTTAAAATGGAAATCCTTAGAAAAACAAGAAAATTTAAATGAGAAAATTTAGAGTGTTGTTACTGCCTTGGAGTGTTGTGACTTTTTGGCCAATCCTAAATCATAAAGACACTGAATTGTATAGACAGACTTTGGATCAGCCCCTGAAGAAAAAGATGAATGCTTGTCCATCTTTTACTTTGTGATGAGGTATTTCTATCATCCAGAGTTGACACAGTGACTCTCTAATGGGGGGGGGGGGGGGGGGGGAATAGTTGTATTTTCCTAAAAGAGGGCTAGAGTCTGTATAAAGATAGTGGGAGTTCTTTTTATTTTGAAGGATGTATATAAACTGTCAAAGTTAAGAAAATTGATTGTGAATACCACCGTATACATTGGAAGATATTAGCTGGATTTTGTTTTTCCCCTGTGAGCTTTAGATTGTTTAGCCTTGGATTCACTTTTATTTTCTACAGGCCTAGGAAGTTAATTGGTGCTGTTTGACTTCTGGCAGTAGGATTCAAATGGCCCTTATTAAGCGCAAGGAAGCTCTTTAGAGCTCCATTAATGCTTATCTAAAACCAGAATGGTACTTTGCAACTACTGCTTTCACAGGCATTACGAGCTTCCTCTAAAGTTTACTGGAACCAATGAACCTTTTAAACATTAACATTTAAAATACTAATGTATTTTAATTTCATAATGGAATTTGTTGATGCCTACTACACTGATGGCTAAGAAAATAACCTGTAATTGAGAATGGATATGGGATTAAAAACATTGTCAATCTCTAAGTCTGTTGGGTATTAAAACAAATCCTGTTCCACAGTAGTACCCATCTTGGAGCCAGAAGCTCTTCCAGACCAGGAGGTTCCATAGTGCCTCCATCTACTGGATACTTTTCTTCCTGGTGGTAGATGTGTGAAACTACAGGTTCTGCCGAGGTTTAAGTTTTAGCTTTTTGCTTGTTCCCAATGTTCTTTCTAGCCTTCTCTCTTAAATGCTCATACAGCTGTACAAACTAGTTTTGAAATACTACCTCAGTAATTTATACTCATTTATCAGCATTTTTGCTCTTGCCTTGAATTTCATAGGCCAGGAAACAAGCTCTAACATTACAGAATAAATTTTTGGCTTTGTGTCTTAAAAGACTAAACAAAGCAGGTGTCGTGGTTCTTGCCTTCAATATTAGTTTTAATCAGAACACAAGATCTCCAAAATGAAGACCTGTGTGTACAGTTATCATGTTTCTTCTCCCAGTGTTTAAAAATAGAAGTTAAAATAGTTTTGAATGTAAAAAAATAGGTATTCATTTAAAAAATATCTTTGCTTCCAATGCAATATTTAATGAAGGTAATCACGTGGGATTTTTTAGTAAGCATTCTTCTCCGGGGAAACAAAAACAGTGCTGCTTTATGGAAAGCCTAATTAACGATAATGAAAGAAATACAAAAGGAAACAACATTATAATTTAGGACTCATTTTTCACTTTCCTTTTTGTGGAGTGAGAGGCATGCCAGTTCGCACTTATGCTTGTATTTGGTTTTGGAAGGATTCCAGATTGAAGTATAATATGCACCACTGCTCAAATGCACCTTAGATGGCTACATTACTGTTAATTGATAGAAAAAAATGACTGCCTAAAAGGATGAAAGTGCTTGACGCAGCAGTTCAGAAGCCCCTTCTGGCCAGCGGGAGGAAAGGAGTACTAACAGTCACTCTGAAGAAGAAATAAAGAAAGACTAGATCTGCTTTTCATATATAATAAATGCCACAGAAAGAATTGAGTGGGGCGTGGGCTTCACAGTTAGGTACAGCAATGTGTTGACTAGTTTATTTTCATCCTTGCTTAGTAGCAAAATGCTAAATATATTCTTCTTTGGTTACATTAAAGTATGTTTCCTTCCAACTTTGTCCTTGGGTTGACATGTGTTTGTTTTATTTTTAGTGCTTGAAGACCAGCACAGTACTATCCCTATAGGGTGCAGTGGAAGTATTGGAGTATAGCATGAAAAAATGGTATCAGATACTTAATACTGAATTCATGCAGGTGAAGAGGCACAGATCTAGATACTATTTATGAGCACAAAAATGAGTGGACTGACAGGGCAGAAGGCTGTGAGATTTGATGGGGAAATTGCTTGCTCAGAATGGACTTTCCTTGAGAAGTATAGAATAGGGCTATGTGATGGAAGTCTGTGTTTTCTTTGTTTTTGTGGGTGGTTGTTGTGTTTAGTGTTCCTTAAATTTGAAAATTCTGTGAATTTGTTACATTGTTTTATCCTTTCAAGCTTATCTTGGTGGTGTGGGGGGTGGGAGAAATGTGCTAAAACACTTCATATGAATTATTGATGGAAGAGATCTGAGAGATGTGCAATTTATTCACTCAGGAAAAAAAGCACCCTATTTTACTGCATTTTATTTCATGTGGCTATTTAGAGGGATATAATATTATCCTAACTTCTTATCTTTATGTCAGCTTGAAGTGTTTGAAAGACTAGAAATTACTAGTGAGCGTTAACATTAAGTTGAATAAAGGGATTTTTGCTTAAAAATGAACAAGAGTGATGTGAGAACCAACTCTGGTACATTTTGTACCATTTAAAATATGGAAAATAGAAGCATTTACTGAAAAAAATGTTTCTGGGGATGGAGAGGCTAGTTTCAGTAGATAAAATGAAGAGTGACTGCATGATGAAATAGACCCAGAGTTGGCATCCAAAAGTGAAGAAATAGAAGAAAAGTAAAGGAACAGTGCAGAGTTAGATTGGAATTCTGGACACCAGCTTGGAATGATGCAGTTAATGACCCCAAGCAGTTGCTTAAAAAAGTCTATTTATTAGTTTCCTCTGTTGTCTCTAGATATGAAGAGAAAAGGAAAGATATTGTGGTCTTTCCGCCAAACGCAACACTCAGGAATACAAACGTATATAAGAAGCAAGTCTTTGATTTTCTGAGGAAAATGAAATAAAATTTATGAGAAATGAAAATAAAGATTTATTTTTTGTCAGTGGGGGTTTGGCAATGTCTGAGGCAGATAGTCAGCATGCCATTTAGTTCATTGATAACTAAAAGAGAAGTAACTCTGTCAGTTATGGGACATGCATGCAGAATGCTGTTCCAGCTGTTTGAGGACAATAGATTAATGGTCCAGTTGAGGCTGACTCTCTGCAACAGCTGGATGTAAGAAAATTGGAACCAAGAGAGTATGAGGAGCCATGGGGAAAAGTTGTCTGTGGGAAGAGACTTCAAGATAGATGTCCACATTTCACTCCCAGTTCTGTGCTTCCACAGGCAACTGTGTCTCAGTTGGTTGCACTGAGTTTTCTTCTATAATGGCCGCCCTGTTTCAAAGTCATTGAATTCATATTTTCTTCAATTTTGGAAGATGTACCTGTCCGATCATGGGGTAGAGGCCTTCATCCTTGGTGGTTTTTATTGTTTGTTATTTAAGTAGTGCGAGATTGTCATGCTGAGCGACTTGGGATTCATCTCACCAGGGTTTATACATCTAAAATCTATATACCTACAGCTGCCTACAGTGATTATATGTAGGCTGTCTGTGAAGGCAGCCCAGAGAAACGAGCTCAAAAATCTGAATTTTAGGGGTCTGCATTTGTACAGATGAATCTGTTGTTGTGTCTTTATATTTGAGGAATAATATGTGCTTGCAATGTCATCTGTGGGATTTCATTGTGCTGATTTGTGTGAAAGGGAGAACCATACTTGATATGAACTGGGGAAAATGGCAACAAACTGTTGATAGAGCTATTGAATTTTCAGAACCTTAGTTCTTTGTACTTATGGCGCAAATATGCGGATTTGTTTGATTTTCTGTTTCATTTGAATGGGTAAGCAAGAGAGACATTATCTGTGGTTCAGAGAAATCATCTACTCTTACAATCAATAAACTAAGGTGAAGAAGTAAGGAAATGACTTTTAAGTATATTGTAGTCTTTGCCCATTCAGCTTCCACCTTCATTCTACCTGTACATGATTCTAGAAGGATTGTGCTACAGTTAATAGGAGTACAAAAGGTTTATGTGAATATATCCTCCATATTACTAGAATCTGGCTCTCCACAATACTTTGCAGAACAGGTGTGACTGTAGTGGTGTAGTTGCTCTTATCTGGGAATGCAATGAGCCTGACTGCTATAAAACTGACATAATGGAGTGCAGCTGATTTCTCCAGAGTTTTCTTATTTGTCGTTCCCCCCCCCCCCCCCTTATTTTTCCTGTGAGGAGAAATAACCTGTTTGAACAAAATAATTTTCCAAATCTTTTATTGTCTGATGGCATTCATGATCCATAGTCCACCCTTATTAAAATGGTCTGAGCTAGCAGGTCAGACCAATATTTTCTGCACAAGGAAGAAAAATAGTAGGACAAAGAAAAGTCATGTGAAACGATGTCAGAAAAAATGTTCTCATTGATTTAAATTGGCCAAATTTAAGAGATGTGAATGGTTTCAGAATACTACAGAAATTGTTATCCCAGGAAAGGAAGTCATGTTTCTCTATCACTTCACTTAAGATTTCATTTGGTTTAAAGATTGCTTTATAAAGGTTGTAATGCTGGCCTCACTGAAACCAAATAGGGTTGATTTGTAAGCCTCAATTTCAGTGGTCCAGTGCTGGAAGGGAATCATAACCAGTTTTCTTATAGAAAATTTTGAACTATTCATATTCTTTAGTTTACTTCTCTGCTGCTATTTGATGTAATTGTGGTCTTGACCTCTTAGTTCTACATTTGAAGAAATCAGTGTTCTGGTTACGGTACCTCATGTCTCTGGTATAACTTCTTCCCAGTCACTGAGTCATTTTCTGTTTTTAGATTTTACTTCTCTTCAGCTTATTGTTATGACTAAATCCTACTGACTTTCTTCCCACGGCTCTTGTCACACTCCAAGTAAAGTGGGCAATAATGCGTTCTTTTCTCATAATATATATCATGCCTTTCTGTTTTCACTGAAAGCACAGGGAAAAAATACTTAGAAAGGGTTAAGAAAGAGATCTGAAACGAGCAAGGGATAGGCTAAACGGGAAGGAGCTACTTCTGCAGTATGTCTTCCCCTGGTGTACCACTGCTGCCTAAAACTGTATCAGCTGTCAATTATTGATAGAAAAATTTGTTTCCAGAGGGCTGACTCTTCAGATAGTTTCAGCAATGCAGCACTAATGGTAAGTGATTCCATTTTGCTACTTCTGCTGCAAAATTATTTTAAATCTGTTTCCATGTCAGTGGGAGGTCTTGGTATGGCTGTTTATTCTGCAGTATGTAATCTTGTCAGTTAAATCCATGATAAATAAACATTTTGCACTCTTATCAGTAATTTGTATGCAGAAGAATTTGGTGTGTCATCCTGCCACATGCTTCTGCTAAGTGTGTGTTTGGTTTGTATGTTTGTTTGCTTTTTCGTGTGTCATCCCCCCAGTTGTTCTCTATTGCAGACTATGTTAATTAAAATACATTACTGTCAGTTTGAATGCTTATGCTTCTGCCCACTGCATGTATTTTGGAATGAGTTCGTTTTTGTTTCTCTTTTTCTCTGTCTTTATACTCTTTCTCATCCATCCTTGAGCTCACAATTTATTTTATCTTATAATGGATGGATTCAGGAGCATCTTCTGAATGCAGTAAATCTTCATCCACCAACCAGAAAAAAAAAAATTGCTTCTGAAGAACAGCATGAACCTTTTTCTGTAGCATCATATTTATATATTACCTGCACCATAATCCCTGTTTCTGAACCTGCGAATCCTACATGAGCTATGAAATATGAAACACTGCCTCTAGACAGCCAAGCAGTTCTGAAAGCGATACTTGAAGCTTGCCATATTTGTCAAGAAAGAGAAAAATTAAGAGGCAACTCAGTTATTTTTAGCTGTAATCTCTACTGTGATGAGAGTTTGATTTAAATGGACTGTAGTTTGGACCTGGATGAGATGGGGCTTGGTCTTGTTACCGATCTTGCTACCGAATGCGTCCTCCTTCATTATATTCCTGAATTGTGCCACCAGCAGGGCTGTTCTGGAACTGAAACACTTTGATACGAAGTCCACGAAAGTAAATAGAAATGTCTATATTTACCTCTCAGGACTACGGAGAAGATCCTGTTACACATGGCTTGATCTCATTTACATTATTGACTTGAGATAAATTTTGTGCTTTGTATACATTTCTTCTGAATGATGGAACTGGGAAATTTCCTTGAGAAAAGCTCTTTTTGCTTTTGAGCAATCAAAAGAGCTAAAATTTGGGAAGAAGTTTTGTATTTGTGAAATAATATGCAGAGTCCTGGATCAATAGTCAACTATGAATTCCAGTTTATTCTCTTTTTCTTTCTCTTTTGATTATCAGTGGTTTTCTTCATTCTCATTTTTATTAACACTTTGCATTAAACATTTACTGAAAGATTTATTCTTCTGATTATTAGGTGTGTTGTAACTTTTCCAGACTTTTGTATTTAAAAATGCATTTGGATCAGGTTAGTGCATTTCTTTTTTCCTTATCCAGGGTTATCATGTAAGTATAATATTCCCTGGCTACAAAAAACCCTTCTGTAGTATGAAAGGTGTGATATATTTGAGAGTCAGAAGCACAAAACAATAAACATTGTAATTTTCAGCCTCAGATGATATGATGATTAAAAAAAAAAAAGAGTGTGTGGGTCAGTTCTCAATCATGTTTTATTTTGGGGGGTGGTGGCATTTGTTGCTATAACAATCAGAAATTAATGTATTTCTTTCTTTTGAATATTTGAAAACCAGTTAAGTTTACAGTCATGTACATGCTGGCTGCATAACTTTGTGCCCTTCTGCTTCATTAAGAATGCACCTTTAAAAAGTTTAAAATTAAAGCAATGAAAAATCAAATAGAGGCCTGCTCAATGAACTGAATGTACCACTGCTCTGGCCTCTGGCTGAGGACTTTTATTTCAGTACATTTCTCAAGTGTAGCTCTTAACTAACGCACAATGACTTTTTTTAAAAACCAAAACAAAACGAACACAAACACACAGTCCAGAGCCAATTGCCTTTAAGTGTTGCTTTTTGGGGAGTTGATCAAGATGGATGAGGACTGACTGTGATATTGTTCCAAACTTGGAAGTGTGCTGCTGCTGTGATTGAAGTCATGAAGGCAAATAGGCACTGTTAGGGAAGTTACTTCCTCAGATGTTAGAGTTATTCTAAACTACATTAAAGCTACGATGCCACTGTCAGTATGGTCTCTGTAGCTTAGAGGCAATGTATGATTACTCAGTAAATAAACTGTTCAATAGTATGGGGTTGCATCAGTAAGGCTGTACCCATCATTCAGAAGGTACATAATTCTGATCCTATGAGTTCAAGTATATCCTGGAAAATTGTCATGCTTTGTTCTTCTAAGCAAAAATTAAAGCTAGTGTGTCTAAAGTCTGATGCACATAAGCTTTTTTGTTTGGTATTCAAAGTATTCCATTTGGAGTCATGTTATTTTTCTAGGCTTTCTGACTATATGCTTTATTTCTATACAGGTGAGCAGTATATACACAAAATATTCCTGTAGTAGGATACTGGAGTCTCAGCTCATTACTGATGAGGGTAAGTGACTCCATTTAGGTCCCCTGCTATGGATAAAAATAGCGTGACATAGAGGATTTGGAACCAGTCCAGCCTTTTAAAGGATTTTTTGTACGTTGGTCAATTCCAGTTAGAGAAGCTTTGAGGACTCGCATCCTTTTGAAACTGCTGATTTTCTCCTGTTTTCATTTGAAAAAATATTTTCAAATCAGTGGTACCCCACCGAGCCCCAAATACTAAGTTGTGGGGAGGAAAGCATATTTTTACTGAAATGCTTGGTAGCTGCTGGAGTTTCTGGCTGGCTTTATCAGCTGTTTGTAAAATATTAGTAGTACTGAGTGTTGGTTGCAGTCGTCTTGGTTAGCTAAGGCCAACTGTGAATATTTCTGACTGTCATTTATTCTTTACAGAGTAGAAGTATATGGCACAGTCATTAAAATATGAGGTCTACCAACCCTCATATAAGCCTGTGAGTATTCCCAATTGAGCTGAGCAAATTGATCCATAGTTGGAAGTGTCAGTGTAATAGGAGAAACAATTCAGTGATCATGTAAGAGCACCTTTCTTGTGCTTCTGTGGTCAAGAAGGATTTGAATAGATGTTTCTTGTGAGTGTACTTGGTAGGTTATTCAAGGCCTGATTTTTGTTTAATGTTTCCACATCAGGTGCTGAAACGGCAGGCTGATGTCTGCCAATTTGTATTTCAGGCTGCTGTGGGAGTATCATCCTTGTTGCTAAACTAGGAAAGATTGTTATGTGGCAGCATGTGAATTAGGATGATGTAATCCTCAATCAGAGTCCTCGTGGGCTGTGTGATGACTGCAGTCCATGTCTAGAGATGCTGAAATACATCTATGTATTGTAAGGCTGTAAATATAAGATGGAATGGGGCAGACTTCGTGTGGGGCAAAGGTGTAGCTCTTGCAATACACAGAGATCTGTAGAAATTATTTTAACTATATTTGTGTTCTTGTATCCCTGAACTTGAGGCTGTTTTCATACCAAGCCAATGCCATCAACTTGAAGCAAGGAGGCGGAGAATTTGATGTTTGAGTGTAACCTTCTAAAGTCACCCTAATTTTAATGTGGGTTTTTTGGTTTTTTTTTTTTTGTGTGTGTAGGTTTTTTTTTCCTTCCCCAAGGTCTTTGGCAAATCTCCCCCTAAGGGTTGTTTATAATACCATGAATCATTGCAAATATATCAGCTTCACCGAAGGATTAGTGCTTTTTCTGTTATACTAGGACTACTATACTGATACATGTCCAGTCTTGTTTTGAGAAGTGAATGATAGAAAGAGAAAGAAATAGTTTAATTCCAGCAGTGATTAGTGTGTGCTGTGCACAACTTAAAACACCCTGTGATACATGTTGGTGTATGTTGACATGCTTGTAATGAAGAGCATGGACAGCACACTTTGCAATGTCCAAAGAAGAGCAAACATGTTCCTACAGGTGCCACAACTCAGTTCCTGTCCTAACTCTCCGTTGTTTACCTTTTCCGCTACCAAACCCATACTGTTAATGTCAGACTTTAGTATTGCTGTTACACATAATCATTATGGCATGTTATCAACTCAGTTTCTCTCATTAGCATCCACGGCTGCCTCACCACAAAGAGCTTTGCCTCTCAGTGTGCGGCAGTTGGGCAATCAGCATGGCTTCCTGCACTCATGGTCCTCAAGATAAATCAAACAAGGGTCCTTCAGCTGTTTGTTTTAAAGGGAGTGCTTCATTTGAGGTGGTGGGCCCAGCCTTCCTCTGCGTGGTAGGTATCATGTCACTCAGCTGTCGCTTGAAGAGCTCATGTGGCCAATGCACTCTAACATGATGTATGTTTCTAGGCTGAAAATGCCTAGATCACTCCAATGCTATTTTAAATGAAGGTGGAATGATTGTTGGGGTTGCTGAGGTAGGTAGAAATGGGTTTTCATTCAGCAGTGTTCAGTCAAACTTATTGTGATCAGGGCTGGGAATACTTTCTGTTCTAGAGTTAGTGAAATGCTGTCTTGCTGACAGACTTATGGTGTTATCAACGCTTACTGAAGTGGTGAACAGTAGTATGAGACCTATGCATTGTCTATGCCTTTTGCTGAGAGTAGAACATTAAAGTAGATATTTCTTTAGCAGTGCGTGATGCAGATGCATGTTTTCTGAAATTAAGATTTTACTGTATAAAAACATGGTTACACTTTGGGTTGTTTAGGCTATTTTGTCAATATTTTTCCTTCCAACTGTGAATGTAAAAAAGATGTTTATTAAAAAGTTCCCTGTATTTTATTTATGAATTATTGATTTTTAGATCACACAGGTTCTTTGCCTTGTCAATTAATATATTTTCTCTGTTTTACTAGACAACAAAAAGGTTTAAGAATTGTCCTTTTTATTGTAGTCTAATTCTGTCTCACTTTGATGGCCCTCTTTCAACATTCGGAACGTAGCTATGAAACTATAGTACTCAATTTGCTAACAGTCTAAAATATGTTATCACATTAGAAAGGGCTTTTGAAGGGTGAGAATGTGCCAACAGATAGTCACGTTGTGTGTTCTGCTATGAAAGACACGTTGGAGGTCATTTTTTAAGGAGAAAATCCATCTTTAGCTTTGAAAGCTTTGACATTGATTTAAATTTGGCCAAGGATTTACAATTTTGGAAAATAGATGAATGCAGAGAGAAGCAATATTGTTTCAAGACAACACTGAAATGAAACAAATTGCTTCTGTGCCCAGAGTATAAAATGATTAATTCCTGCAAAACTCCTTATGTTGTGACGCTTCCACTGCCTTAACAGCTTCTAATACCTTTCCTGTTTTCTGAATCAGGGATATATACTTACCATTTCGTAGTACCTTCTCTGTTCTCCAGGAAGAAATGCACATTCTCAGCTGTGATGCAGACTCTGTTTTGCATTGTTTTTTGCAGGTAGACTGGAAGGGTCAGGATAGTTTATATTTTCAGTATTACAAAATAGGCTTTGTAAAATTATGTTTATTGTATAAACTGTGTTGCAGAAGGCTAAGACTGATTCTAGGGCCTTTACTGATTGGGATCTTGAATAGGAAATGGCAGTTGTATGGTTGAATTCTCACTAAAGTAACTGTAAATTATGTATTCAGAGGAAGCGTGCTGTTACCATAGCTTGGTTTGGTTGTTTTGGTAATTTGTTTGGTAGCTCAGAGAAATTTTGAAAGTTTTAGAAATGCTGGCCTTATGAATGATCTGCTTCAGAGACTTGTTTAACAGAGCTGCGTGAGTCAAGAAAGTGTTGTATAAATCGTGCTGTTTGTGTTCTTGTGTAGCTTGTAGCAGGCTTGTCCATTTAGCAAATCAAGCCTCTGAGAACTCAGTACATTCGCTTTATCTGTAAGAACTGCTGAATAGACATCTCATCTGATGGTGAGAGCAAAGGGTGTTGAAATTAATAGATTTCATTTGACTTCAGAATATTTTAAACCAAACCCTAATGCGTATGCATTTTTAAGCCATATGACAGACAGCCTTTTAAAAACAAGCTTATTACTTTGACACATTGAGCCTCAAAATGAGGATTGTTTTTTGTAGCTAGAATTTCTCTGTAGGAGTGAGAACTTGTTACCAAATTGTTAAAATTAAACTGCTTGGCTATGTTTGCTTGTAGCAGGAAAACTTCAACATACAAAACATATGTTTTGTCAAGACATATTTAAAAAAAAAAGGATGTGAAAGAGTATAAAACTTTTAATTCTGCAGTTCAATTACTGTGAATTGTTATTACCTTGCAGTTTGAGGTAGTACTGAAAAAGGCATTTTTCTCTATTATAATTTTTGTTGGTCTTAATCTCATTCTGAATCTGTATTTTATAGCTTAATCCCAGATCAATAGATTATAATTTGTATAACTGTAAAAAATAACAGACCCCTGACTACCGTGTATCCAGACTTTCACGCTCTAAGACCTAAGGGAGCAAAAAACTTAAATAGGTTAGATTGAACAAAACAGAACTCCGATGTTTGCTAGGTCAATGCTCTGAAGACTATTTTAACTTCTTTCTTTTTCATGCTTCTGTGAATTTTTGTTATTTTAATTTTCCAGCTAACTTGGTAGGGGGGATTACAGTGCTGTGATGCTGTCCTCCCTTCCTATGGACATCTGCCAAGTTCTGTAACTCTATCTTCAGTGTGTCTCCATTTCAGAGTGAAAGCTCCTTATGTCAGGAGCTCTGTGGATTTCTTCCCAGCTACTGTGCGTTTCCAGAGAATTTTGACAGCACTGAGTAAATTGCACTGATGGGTTCAGAGGAAAGCTGTCTGCTGGTTTTAAAATCTGTTTTAAAATATTCCACTGTTGGTGAGTGATTACTTGCCTGTACACAAAGAATGCAGCAAATGAAAATAAAGCTATCTAGTTTTTTGTAGCATTTTGCCTACGTAAATAGGAAAACACTTAAGAAATGTTAGTTGTCCATGTCATACATGCCATGGCATTGGATCATGAATTCTGGTATGTAAAGTTAAGCACATGCATAGCTCATGGTTACCAGTAGCATCACAACAGCTATACCGAAGGAAGAAAACATAGAAAACACTGCATTGAGTGATGTACAGTGTTGTCTCTTGCTTTGGAAATAAAACATTTTGATAGTAGGTGATTGTACCTTTCTTAATTCTTAATTCTATTAGATTAAATCTATTTTAAAAATGCATATGCAATCTAGTCTCTTTAAGGTCCATGGTAATGGTTTCATAGTGACTGTATGATCCAAGTTAGCTTGAAGAATCTGATTGATTTGAGTGTTCTTTGGAATAGGTTCTTAAACTGCATCCCTTCATTTTAAGTTTGAATTTGACTGCCCCGGCTCTATTTTGATCTGATTGATTCAACCTTTTTCTCTGGGATGTTTACTCTTTGCGGGGCACACACACACGATGGTCTGATGGCATGCAATTCCTATTTATAGATTAAAACCAACCTTTTCAGCTCCACACTGTATCAGGAGGCACAGTGAAGGATTACGAAATGCAGAGGTCACTTGTGAGCAGTATGGAGCAAATAACATAGAGGGATTTGTTCAAAAATACTTCTGTATAATGTAGGCCAGAAGAATATTTTTGAGGCAATATACTGACCCTTTTTGATACACCTCATTTGTGGAACAGCAAAAAATACTCTTAATTTTTAAATTTTTACGACGTGTATCATTCCATTAGCTGTGAAACCACTGTTCCCTGCTCTTCATTCAGGCTCCTTTGTACCCTGCACACTCTTTTCTCATAGATGGACTCAAGCATCTGCTTTGGTCCCCTCTGTGTGCAGCACTTCCCTCTCCAGCAAGAGATGGAAGTGCCTTTTGCTGTCCTTGGAGGAACAAAGCCCCCTTTTTTTTTTCTTCTTTGTTTTCTTCTGTCTCTTTTTAGGACAGAATTGTGTGCAGTGTATCTCTTCTGCTGGCTTTCTCACACCTTTGCCAGGCAACAGCAAAGATAACATCTCATTTTTTTTCACCTGTAGAACACTTTGAATAAAAGTGCTTGTTCGTATAAGAATGTGCTAATCTGATGAAAGTGCATTTGTTTCTTCTTCACAAGTCTTTCTCCATTTATAGGTTAACCTTTTTTTGTTCAGCCACCCTGGAGTGTGTATGGGTGAGCAACAAACTTTCACCAATTTGTGTTTATCATGATTTCAGGAGAGAAATGGTATACAGCAGGATCTGTGATCCTTTTTTCTGTGTGAGTGTGAATTCAGAGATTCCCAATAGCTGAGTTGCCAAGGTTAAGCAAGTTCTCTCAGTCCCAATTTAGAAATAGAATACCTGCTTCCATGTCTTTAAGTCATCCCTTTGAGACAGGTCTTTCAGGTAGGTCACTAGAAAGATATGCATCTACACTGTTGTAGCTGAATGCAGGTTATAGGTTATGCTTACTTTATAAGTAAAAACTGTCATTATGCAATCTTGTGGGTCCTGCAATAAGCTTTGCCCTGTGACTGAAAATTCTGAAGAGATGGCAGAGGCTGCCCGCAAAACAGCAATGATAACAAATCAAGATGTGAGCTAGGAGAAGGTGCCTGGCGAGAACCTGGGTGAATTCTAGGGTGATTTCTGCTGTATAGAAGTCAAAAAGAGGAAAGACATGTGGGCGCTCCTGGCTGTCAGGGCCCATGGCATTGCAGCGTTGTATCTCAATGCTCTGTCAGTGTGCACCCCTCTCCTTCCGGCTTTCTCCTCCCTTCAGCAACAGCCATTCATTTATTGCTCTTGGAGATGTATTCCTGTCTCTCCCAGGTGACCTATTCCCCCACTTAAAGAACTGCTTATCTAAAGTGTAGTCTGAGGAACAGTTGCAAATTACCTGTGAGGTTTTCACCTTCCTCAGTAGGCTGGTTTTAGGTTTTCTTGCTGCAGAATTGCAGCTTCTCATAGCACTGCGCTGGGGACATACAAAGCATGAAGGTCTAAGCAGGAGCAAGTCTACTGCTCCCATGGCTTAGCCTGCAACTCATAGCTGGTGCTCTAGGTAATGTGTTCCCCGAGGGGAGATGCTGTACATCTCCTCTGTCACTTAACATGGTGGGAAGAAAAGCTGAGACTGCATTTTCATTGCACTTATATTTGCCCTTTGGGAAGAAGATAGTTCCAGTAGGAACAAAGGAAAGGACTGCATGCTATGTAGAATATTTTGGAAAACTACTAATTTAGAACTGCTGGTGTTTTGGTATTCAGTGAAACAGTTGGTTGGAGGTGAGTGACTTAAGTGAAGCAGTTGTAAAGCAATTTTGAATTATTATATGCAAGTTTAAGGCAGAATACGGTTTAACTTTACTTGTATAAGTGCTTGTGAAAAGTCAAAATCCTAGAGTAAGCTTGAATACAGAGTACAACTGTAATCCCTTTTGTCTTTGAAGACTTCAATTTAAATCAGGATTTGACTATTAGACTTCTATTTGACAATTATTACAGCATGTCTCTTTGAAACAAGCTTTAACATCATTAGAGGAGTGCATGCTTCTGCTGGCAGGATGAAAATTATGTCATCTATAATCTTGTCAAGAAAAGATTTACTTCAATTAACAGTTTGCAGAGATTTTTGTGAGAGTTATTGCAATTACTTTGTTTTACATATGGCCAAATTACTAATTGCCCATATAATACTCTAAAGGTGACCATAAATCTTTGTTATCAATTCGTGTATTTGTGCTAAAAAGTTGACTAGTTGAAAGTCATGGACCTTGAGTATTGGTGCTTTGTATTTAAACCCTAAAGAGTATTCCTCTCAAAAGAGTAGAAGAGTTTCTGTATAAAGAGAAACAGTAATACAACAATGTAGTGCAGTCTGGAGCTTTTTGGTCCACCTTCAGAATGTGTTATGGTAGCTTTGGGCAGGTATTTTTTTCTGTGATTATAAGCTGAATGAAAACTGTGAGCTGCTTGTTTTTTATTGCCACATCATGGCTTGTAAATCATGCTGTATTAGAAAGGGATGGCATTTCTCACAGGGAAATACTAGTTGTCTTCATGTTCTTCCGATTTTGTTAAAAGTTTTTAGCCAGTACAAGGGAGGAACAACTGCTAGTGGTTTGAATATGTGCACAGAAGTCCTTAATTAGGTAACAGAGGTACTTCAGTATTATTCCCAGGAACTAAACATGTCTTGTACTCTGGTGGTATTCTTAGCTTGAGAAGCAGATAACATGCAATATTCAGTGAATCACTGTGCCCAGCACTCCTTTTCCTTCACATTGGTTTTAAGGAGGATAAATGCTTTGCTTTCCCATCTCTGTGTTTAATTTTAGTAGGCCAATGGGCAAAGGGACTTCAGGCCACCTTCTCAGATGATGGCATCTGAAACATTAAAATGTAAAAATGACCAGCCAGTTTAAGTTCAGTCTGAGGAAATTTTTCTTAGCCAGTTCTGGTTCAGCAAAGTGTGTTGCAAGTAGGTATGGCTGGGTGTTACTGCCATGGTGTGGAACACTGTGTATAGAACATCTCCTGTTCTTACCTTCTGGATAAGTACACAGCCTTAAGTTTTAATTCGTGGCACTTCACTAAGTGGGTATGAGGCGCATTTAGGGTTGTCTTATTACAAAGTCAAATTTGGTCCCTAGTACATTAAAGACAGTCATAAACAACCATATCTGTTCTTTTTAGCCTTTTGTATTAGTGGACTGTTAAAGGTAAGCTTTTGTCTTCAAAGGAGGTAAGATCTTGCAAATCAAGGTGTCTGCTTTTATATTTTCTTACTTAGAGGGTGACTTGTCTACAATAGAGTTGTATCTGTCTCTCTCTGACATGTCTGTACACACACAAAACCATGCAAATGAAAAATGAGGAATTAGAATTAATTTTGGTAATTTTGCTAATGCACATCTTGTCCAATTTTATGGCTAAATATGTTCACATCATGTCATGGCTGACTTCGACTTTACTGTAATTTTCTGCTATTTATAGCAAAGAAATTCCTTGTGCTTTATCTAAAGCTATTTTAAATAAGGTTTGCAATCAGATCTGATCTAACCTGTAAACTAATCTAAAGCTAGCTTAAGGAACTTTAGCCACACGTATGGTTGCAGAAAAGAAATGCAAGCATTTAAAAATCAGTAACTTATACTGTATATGTTTCAAAAACTTGTTGGTTTGTTAGAGGCAGCCTGCCAAAGACAACATTTATTTCCTTGCAAACCTTGTTATAACAGTGCTGCATGCCTGAAGTCAGGTAGCAGTGTGTTTAGAAGCATTTCATTCCTGATTTTTTTTATCCCCCTGATATTTTTTCCTGTTGTTCTTATGCACTTAAGCTGGACCTAAGCAACTTTTTAATGTGGGATTTTCACATGTAGTAGTGTATTCATAGAGAAAAAGAAATGGAATTTTGCATCAGTTTAGACACAAAAAATAGCATTTTATGCATTTACTCATTTAAGAAACTGATAATTTAGATACTTGCCAACTCAAGGTGTCTTTGAAATTATATCCCTTGTGTCATGGAGTGGTCATGAAACAGCAGCCATGTGCTACCAAGTGATTATTGGATAACCACTTTAAAAAAATATTGAAAAATGAACAAGTAGAAAAAGATTATTAAGTTGAATTCAGCTATTTCGCATTTGGTACCTGAAAGCACACAGTACAGTGTGTCTGATTTTGAATTTTTAATTAAAATATGGTTTAAAATTGCCATAAATCCAGTGAGCTTTATAAGGATAGAAGTTTGCAGTATTGATGGAATTCAGTGTTTCCTGTTTTCATGCCCAAAATCTCCCATTCACAAATGGAAATAAGACAACAAGGTAATGTAATATCATTTAAAAATTAATACTACAAAAGCATTTTTCTTAGACAAAACCCAATTGGACTGTAGTGAACAAAGTTTTATATGAGTGGAACTTAATCAGTCTTTTAAAAGAAACATTCCTTGTGACTTGTTATTAAAAGCATTTCCATAGTTACTTCTCAGCTGTTTATATTTTTTTTGGATTTCTCTATAACAAAGTTTCTAAATTTTTATTATTTTTTTTTCCACACAGATATCTGTGCATTCCAGAACTAATATTTGCTGCTACTGGAGACTGAAATGGTATGACCGGAGCTTTAAATAATTCAGCTTTTTTAGCTTCATCATTTTCTGAGAACTTGAGACAGAATTTTGGGCTCTACTTCTACGCTACTCTAGGTTATAATGCCATCCTTGCCTAATGAGAGAGGTATGCTAGTCCTGGATTTTTAATATTGTCTGTTAATTATTCAGTATGCTTGTGCCTCTAAGTTGTAACAAAGTGAATGTTTATATTTTTAGTTGAGATATAAAGATGTTAACAGTTACAACATTGTTTTTCAGATAACCATAGAACTGCTCCCCTGGCTTTGACTTCAGGACTACCCTATCAAAGCACAATTAAAAGAAAAGTCAGAAAGAAGAAGAATGGAGTCATCACTGCCAATGTCGCTGGCACAAAATATGAAATCGGTAGAAAGCTACATATTTTGTTTTCCTCCTAATAGTAATAACCATTGATTAACTAATGGGGGTGAATTAATGGATTTTGCATCAAGCTGACAGTGAGACATTCCAAAGGATTTTCTTTTGTAAGAAACCTTTCTTTGTAATGTTGAATTGGTAGCTTTGAACGCTGCAGCTATTGCTCCCCATTTTTTACTCAGGGAAGAGCTTTGAAATGCAAAAACTTGAGTGATCAAGAAGGCTTCTAATTATGGATTATGTATGTGTTTGGAAGTTTTTTTTTTTCTTGTTTGTTTGTTTTTTATGTTAAAATAATGTATGCATTTACTTTTGTGCCTTGACTGAAGAGGCATTCTCGTCCCCTATCAGCAGTGACACTTACAGTCATCGCTGTTTTGAAATTAACATGTGATAGCCAAGATTAACTCAGAAAAGCCATGCAAATGGACTTTTACTAGATGACGGGAATGCACTGAAGTTCTTTAGAGTTCTCATCACTGGTTGTGCTCTGATTCCAGCCACAGTACAAGGTGCTGTATAATGTCATGACAGGTTTGCAATAGACTGATGGAAGTACCATGAGATAGATAAATAATAGTTTGCATGCTAACATTGTTCTTAGACAAAGGGTTGAATATTGGAAGTGTTTAAAATCTTAATTGATTTTTAAAATTTTGAAAACGCATCTATTTTAGAGATTCAAAATATTCCCTAAATATGTGATTTTTCTGTAGTACGTGTAGTAATACGAGAAATGGGATTTGTGAAAACACGTGATGAAGATGAAACAGCTAATCTTATATGGAGTGATTCTGCTGTGCAACAAGAAAAGATTGCTGAGCTTCAAAACTATCAGGTAGAGTGGTAGTCAGGATTTCTGACATGTTTCATGAAACCGCTTCATTCTGAAACATTCAGAAATGTGTCACTTTTGGTCAGTTACATTTGTATGGACAGGAAAAAAACACCCTGCCACAAAATACCACCCAGCAATAAGGCTATACCACTACGTATTTTAAAATCCTATTCTCTTTTCCAGAGTTACCTGTTCATACCACTCAGAATCTGGTGTTTAAATATTTGAGGTTGTTCTTTCTTGCTTTTGTCTGCCCGTTGGGTGTTGTGAATGATTGGAGTTTAAAAGAAGATGCCAAACATCATTTATAAGTTGCTCATAAGCTTTTAAGCAGTGCATTAACAAGCAGAGCTCTCTCCACTGTTTCTGTGAATAAATTATTCCTTTATTTACCATTACTTTGTGAGAGCATTCTTTCTTTGTAGGTAGCTTTGTGAGTAAGGGTATGATAGTCTCCTTTCATGTCTGAAATTAAATCAACGCACACTTGTGTTGGTAGAAGAGACTACAACTTACAGCATCTTTTCTATTGCTAAGAATATGTAGCATAATGTAAGATATTATTGTAAACAGTTTATGTGGAACACTGATTATGTTTGCTTGAGTGTGCAGTTGAGTGTTTTAAATGATTGTGTTAGGTATGGCAGGAAAACTAAAAAGTACCAACAAACTTTCTTTTCTTCTCCTTCCTCAGAGAATAAACCATTTTCCAGGAATGGGGGAGATCTGCAGAAAGGATTTTCTGGCAAGAAACATGACTAAGTAATCTTTCTTTTAATATTAAGAAGTTTTTCAGCCATAGTATTTAATGCAGTACAGTTAAGGTTTGTTTATTTTTACTAAGAGGCTATGAGACGACTGACAATAACTTTCCACATTCCTTAATAACTTTGGCTTTGGTCTTGGATCTGTAGTATTGGAGTGGGCTACTGTATCTCTCCAGTTGACTTCATTGGAAAATTATATGTGTTCAGTTCTCTGTCTACACATTGCAGAACGTAGGAGCGCCTTAAGTTATCATACAGTACATTTCATACATAATACATCCAGGCATATATCCTGCAATGGTAGAACAAAAAAAATAACTAGTATGTGGATGGATATTATTTGATTAAAATAATTAATTACTATATTAAAAAAACCCCAAACAACCCTGAAGCGTCTTACTGTTTATATAAGGAATAAGAGAGGTTCATTTATCTAATTATAACTTCTCCTCACTCTAGTGGAATAACTGGTAGCTGAGAATCTGTGAATAAGACCTGTAAGAAAACAATACAAAATAATGATTCAATGGCCTGGTAATAAGGAATAGTTAGAGTAAAGTGTGTGTGAATATTTAGATTCTTCTAATCTAAATTAGTTTGAAGAGGAATTATTAATAGAGTTAATTGTTTGGCCCCAGACATTACCTACAGTGCGTTTCCTGTTACCAAAACAGAATTTGTTTTCGTATTTTAATGTAATTAATGTGATATCTCTACCCTCTCCCCCCTCCTTTTCTGTTTTGTGAATATGACACAGAGTATGTAGAATGTATGCAACTATTATGAGGCAAATATTATGTGCATTGCTATGGCGTCTACATGTCCTACATGTGGGCCAGAACTCTCTTGTCTCAATACACACTATGCAAGCACTTTTCACTCCCCCTTCCAGACTTTAAGTAAAAACACAGAGGTAAAAACATAGAGGCAAACAGTGATTTGGAGGGGTCTTGGAAACAATGGCACATTGGTCAGTTTGGGAGGCTGTGGCATCCCTCTGTATTGTTACAGTTCTGTGATTTAAAAAAAATGTGCAAAATGGACAAAAGGCTCTTGTTACCATGCACACATTATTTTCAAATACTGTCCGATTATATCTCTCTCAACCTCCTGTATTCTGAGTTTTAAACATGGTTTAAAGGCTATTCATGTGGAAATTGCACCTATAGATAAAATGGGAATAATTTCTCTGATACAATAACTCTGGGTCAAACATGTCTATGTTGTGACTTCACTTAATATCAGTAGATAATAGTAGTACCCCCAGTTTAAAGGGTATTCATATGGAGATTGCACATATTATAGATAAAATGGGAATAATTTCTCTGATACAATAACTCTGGTCAGACATCTGTGTTGTGACTTCACTTACTATCAGTAGATATAGCAGGGTTTTAATCAGTCTGGTTTTTGTAGTTCTAGCCTCACAATTCAATGCTTAGTATTCATAATTTATAAAATTCAAAGTCATATGCCTTGACTGCTTGTGGAATCACAAGTCAGTTGGGATACATGGTGAAGCAGGCTCTTGTCTAGAGTGGAGGATTTTGTTCCACACAGCTGCTGTTCTGTCTTAAAATTCATTGGAGCAGGATTGTGCAGAAACACTAATTCTGTTTCCTTACTTTTCTGCTGCATGCAGTGTTTTCTATTGCTGCTATTGAATAGCTCTGGGTTTCGTACCATTGAGAGTTCATGAAACAACTGGTGTGAATTGGTGGAGAGTAAATCCCTTTTTGATTGATTTCTACTTTTGTTGTTACACTGATCTTACCCTTCATTTTATGCAAGCTACTGGGAATGGAGCAAAAGAACAAATCTACTGGACTCTTGAGAGGCGGATGCTATTCAGGAGGAATTGCAGGAATTCTTCTTACAGCCAATATCCAGGGCGCTCTGGATCACAGGACAATGGGGTTTTCACATGCACAAGAGTAGAAGGAAGCAGTGTAATACATAGTGTAATGTGAAAGAAGACAATCCAGCACAGAAAGTGTAGTGACAAAGAGTAATGGAAAAGATAGAAGCAGGAATGTAATTGAGAACAAAAGGGGGCAGGAGCATCATTTTCAAGAGGAATAATCAGAACAGAGGTGCCATTGTAGAGTCAACTAGATCTTAATTTCTGTAAATGGTCTCTTAATTTCTGTAACTGATCTGTTAGATGAGATCATTCTCATGTGAATGATAAGTATGGTTACAGAATTAACACAATAAGTGGGGGAGAAGGTGTACAGGATGAAGTGAAAGGAGAATAGACCCATGTATGAGATGGTCTTTTTTGTAGCTCCTTTGTTGTTTATGTTTAAAAGGTTTGTGAACTGATCATGGGTGAAGAATTGTTCTCATCCATACCCACCCACTAACCTTCTTTCATGCTTGAAAAGTCAGAAGAGTTTGAAACCTAGGCAGCAGAACCAGTGTTACTAGACTGAGAAGTCATGTCTTTAGTAACCTACCTTTTGTTCGACAACTTTGATTCTTTTGCACAGAAAGCATTCTGAGAAACAAGAGCACAGTCTGACCATATCTGTGAGCTAAAATAGCACTCAGAAGAACAATCATTTGCTGTTTAATTCTCATACCTCCTAGTAAGGACTGCAAAGGCTAAAGGATAGAGCAGCAGAGTGAAAAAGTGATTACCCACAGTAGTGGATAGAAGATGTGCTGGAAAATAGGGCTATTGTAGTGGAATAGGTCTTGATTCCACAAGCTACTTGATGATGTTACTAAGCCATTTCTGAATAGGGCCAAGCAGGGCAAGAACAGAGCTGAATTCTTTTGTGGAAAGTTTTAGTGAGCACCAGAACTTGCAAACAATGGTTAAGTATTCCGCTGTAGTCTACCCAGTTATGCATCTGTCATGGTTTAGGTAGAAAAAGGCTTATAGAATTGATGTACTTGCAGCCACAAAAGAATGTTTGTAGGATACCTTGAAGGTATATTGTTTGAATAGGAAGTGTGTGTATTGAAGCCTGCAAATAAGTTAAATGGCAAGTCTGTATCATGTAAAACTACAGGATGCATATGATAATTTGAAGAGGGATGGAAACTGACACAATTTATTTTTGCCTAAATAGGATAATTTGTGACTAGATAAGCTATTCAGTTAGCAAGGTAATAACATTTGTAAATATATAGCAGATGGAGAGTAGTTTAAAAATATGCGTAAGTCATGAATTAACTATTTCTGTGTTTTAAAAACTATCTCTGAATACTTGGTGCCTTTCATCAAACCAGATTTGTAAAAATGATAGTTACAATGAAGCTGCAGAAGCACTGAGCCTCATGCAGTACTTCAAGACTACTATAGCAATTGTGGTTTCTGCAGTGTTTGTTGTGTGGTTGGCTAAACAATTTGGTGACAGTGTATCTATTATACCAGCAGGGCTTGGCTACAGTCCTGACCTTACAGATGTGTTTGGCAGCTCTGTTTTTTCCACTAGTATTTGAGCCACTTAAAGAAAAAGTGACTTATGCTGCATCAGGAATGTTATGTGGGCTCAAAGTAGAAATAAAAAATTGAAGTGATACTGTAAGTCTCTTTTAAATGTTAGTTATCCTGATACTGTAATTAATTAAAAAGTATTAAAATTCATCATAGTGTCATTTAAAAAAAGAAAATAAATCAAAGTTGAGGAACTTCCTATCTCAGTTAATTTATTTTAAAACACTCAGTCGCTTTCTGTTGGCCTGTGGATATTTGTATTTTCAGATGTGTCCACTCTATGTTACAAAGTAGTTTTGAGTTACACGAACTAATTCCACATGAGGTTATGCATGAAGTTTCAGGTAATCCAAGTACCTGAAACAAGCTAGCTGCACCAGTATTTAACTCAGCAGAAACTAAATTTATTCTGCTGGGAGCTGTGTCTGCGTAGCACCACCAAGTCCACATTGCTCCTATAACTTGGCTGTTAACCAGTGTTAAAGCTACTTTATTTAAAGCTAACCCATATGTACCTAGCACATATTGCCAGTCTGGTGTGGATATTATCATGGAATCATAGTTTGAAAAGACCTTCAAGATCATATGTTTCCTGTCTGCCAGATACACAGTTTTGGGTGATGGAAACTTCTGCTAACTGAGTTCTTCACCATTTTTCCTCTTTCGTTTGTCTTTCCTGCACAGACAACATACGCAGTAAAATGGGATGTGCTTTCTACCTCAGCTACCACAACTGTTAAAGCAGGGAGATCAGGACCTTGCTGCATCCTTTAATCAGATTCAGTTTCAGAAATTGTTCTCTGTGATGTTTTAACTTTATTTTTTTTTTTAGCTCTTCTTCCCTCCCCCCCTTGTCTTGCTTTGCATTTCTTTGCTTTCTTTTGACTAAATAAGGTACTGAGGGAATCTTAATCACAATATGTTGATACCAAACACAAATCCAAACTTGTGTGTTCTGCCTGTAGTAGGGGTGTATGAGCAGTTGTTTGGCCTGTATCAAAGTATATTTACTACAATTCCTTACTTTTCAGATTCCTTCAAAAGACTAGAAAGAAACAAAACCTTCATAAATTGCTTCTATTTTAACTTTAAATGTGGTCCTTGTTATTAATATTTTTTGCACCCATGAAGAAACTTCAAGTTTCCCAGGTGCCCTTTTTGTGTGTGTTGATCCTCATATATCCCCAGACACAGAAACATAAAATATGCAAATTAAAATGCTTGCCAAATATCCCTGTCCCTTCAAGGGGAAAAAAAGGGGGGGGGGGGGGGGAAGAAAGAGGAATCCAGTAGTCTGTGAGGTAGGGAAAGGTCTGTAATCACTTGGTCTATTGCAAGTTTGATACTTTTAAGAATAGGATTAGCATCATCTGAGTAACTGAACAGAAACTATAGCAGGAGTGAGATGGATGCCAAGAAGTGAGATAGATGCCAAGAAATGAGATGGATGCCAGTAACATGATAAGCAGGTACGATACGATAATAAACAAAACTGCCCAAGATAATCTGCTTTTTTTGTATGCATATGAATATGTTGTAGAGCTCTAACTATTCTTAAACAGGTGCAGAAGTTTGCTTTAATATTACAGTATTTTCCTAACAAAGTTTCCGTGTCAAAGTGTTCTAAATGCTTTTTAATCCTGAGGATTCAAACATCAAAGGAGTTGAAAAATTTTAACTCGGTGACTTTTTTTTTGCAGAATGATCAAGAGTCAGCCTCAGGAGTATAGTTTTATTCCTCGAACCTGGATCTTCCCTGCAGAATACACACAGTTTCAGAACTATGTAAAAGAACTGAAGAAGAAACGTAGGCAGAAAACTTTCATAGTCAAACCTGCTAATGGTGCAATGGGACATGGGTAAGTTGCCTGCTAACTTCAGTCTTCTTACCCATTAAAGGTGGAATCCAATGCTGTTTACATTAACAAAAGTTATATCAGTAAGAAGGTTTTATTTCAAGTTTTATGAAAGCTCATGTATTGGACAAAGGCTTAACAAAGAGAAACAGCTAAAATATAAAGCTAAATTGAAGTGGTATTTTAATGCTGTTCTGAATATAGGATAATTAAAGAATGCATTTTTTTTGATGAAGCTCAGATAATTCTTAAGAGCTGGATTATTTTTATTGCAAATTTATCTGTTGCGCTTAGACTTACAGAGTGAGATTGTATTTGGCGTAAATGGCAGGGTTTTGGGGGCTGGGGGCTGCAGGGTGTCATGTGGGAGAAAGGCAGGACCTTCCACAGCTATGAGAGCAGCCCAACCACCCCACTGCATACCAGAACTGCATCCAGTCAGAGCAGCACAAACATATTTAAGAGTGGCAGCCATAGCTGTAGGTGAAACATAGGAGATGCTTTTGGGGATGTGGCTGGAGGTGCACTCATGGAAGGTGGTGATGCCAGTGCCAGAGGAGGGATACCTCTGAAGAGGCTGTGACCTGCAGTTGAGTTGAGGCAGTTTTGCCTGTGACAGTGCTGCACAGTAAAAAATAGTGAGATAAATATTGCAAATTCATTCTCAACTCTATTCCTGGTTTTAGATATTGCAATTTGAGCTTTTACTGCTTTTAATATAATTTTTGCTTATATAAAATTATATTAATTATATATTAAAGCTCTTACATATATCAGAATTACTGGAAAAGTAAAGCCCCCAAGCTTTTCCATTTCCTGATTTTTCAGTCCTCTTGATAAGGATAAAGATAAGCTGAAAGGATAGGTAGCAGCATAATTCAGAGAAATGCCTGAAAAATGCCTCAGCTTATTAGGAGTATTCAGCACCAGAACACTGAAATGTATCATACATAAGAGAGGATAAGATTAAGGCAACAAAGCTATGGGAATTTGGGGTTAATAATTGTACACTGAAAAATATTAGCTATTACAGTTATTTAAAAGTCTGTGTAGTTAGGGACTACCAGTTTATAGTGTGTATATAAATAACTTTTCATTCTGATGTGAGGAAACTGGAATACAGAAATACAGCTTAATCTATGCCATCCACGATCATACTTAGTGTCCTGCTTTGCAAACATCATCACTAGGTCAGGTTAGCACTGAAAGTTCTTTGCCACCTATACCTCAGGCAGAAGTTGTGACAAAGACTAGAAGCCTATTTTTAGAGCTGCATGGGAATAATTGCAGGAGCTGGACACTGGTCGTTTTGCCAAACAGTTCGTAAGTGCAAAGGGAACCTATTATTACAAATTGTTGAATCAAAGCAAACAGAAAGTTATGTTGAAATGGCTCATTGCCTTTTTTCATCCAGTGAAGACCATAAAAAACAGGAAACTAAAAAACCAGGTAAAGGAAGAACTTTTTCTCTACCCTACAAGTCAGATACATAAGTCTCTTTCTGCAGATAGACTTTAGCCTGACTACCTGGCTGAGTGACCACAAGAATCCATTTTGGAGAGTAATGTTAAAGTTCCGTGTTTTTAAAATAGCTTTCGTTTTTACCAGGATCTCTTTAATAAGAAATGCAGAAAAGTTACAAGCTCAGGATCACCTGATTGTTCAAGAATATCTTGACAAGCCATTTCTTATGGAAGGCTACAAGTTTGATTTGCGTGTGTATATTCTTGTCACCTCCTGTGATCCATTAAAAGTATTTTTATATCATGATGGACTAGTGAGAATGGGCACAGAAAAGTATCATCCCCCCAGTGACTCAAATTTGGTAAGTTGGAGTTCATTGCAATTTATTACTTGTGCATGTAGACATTTCTTTTACCTGTGTAGTGTTTGGAGGAGGTAAAATAAAATAACTTAGAGAACGGTTACGTTGCTTTTATATTTATCTGAGACTCAGTTTGGGGTGGGGTATGGGTATAAGGTTTATCTCCTGTTAGATCATTGTTTAACATTCTTGAAGTCTGGAGCTTCTGCTGAGGATCCTTCAATATTTTAGCCATTGTGTTGGGAACCTATGCAATAAGCGGAGACACAGTGGTGCAAAAGTCCACTGCATGAAAGTGTTTACTGCAGACCCTAATGTGAGGGAATCTATTTCTGGTACTGTTTGTCAGTGACCACTTCAGCAGGGAAAGGAGTATGTACTTAACTACTTTAGGTTGCCTGTAAACTTGCAGAAAGAAATTGTAAGGGACATGCTAAAGTTTTTGGTCACTTTAATCCTCTTCTTCACTGTGTAGCATCTCCCCTCCTGCTGAGAGGTGTAGCTCCTTGTTGTGGTTTAAGCCCAGCCGGTAATTCAGTACACTGCACCAGCTCCTAAGAAGGAGAAAAAATGACTGCTACTGCTGAACCCAGGACACTCTCTTCTGGCACAGCCAGACACTCCGATGTCTCTTAAGAAAGAAATAGATCTGAAGCACTGGGAGGCATCAGTAGATTTGGGTTTTATACCTCAAGCTGTACTCGTTGCTACTGTATCATTCCTCTTCCATGCCATATGCTTTAGAGCTGCTTCAGTGTAATTATGCAGTAGACAACATGTGAGCCTTCTCCCTGCTTGTCACTTAGCATTGTGACTGTCTCGTAGAGCACCTTTGAAGAATGCAGGTATAATTTGGATCCCGGTACAAGTGGTCCAAATAGGAAGGGTTCCAACACTATATTTGGAGTAATTTGCTTTTAATACTATTTTATCATTACTGATCTCAGTATTAGCAGTGCTGCAATCTGCTTTGAGTGGATGAACAGAACAGGCAGTTGTTTCTGTGTTCTCACAACTGTTCATGTTGCAGTTTGTCTATTGTGTGGAACAACCTGGCTTCATCACTAATGACATTGTTCTTCAGATGACATTGTTTCACAGTGACATTGTACCAGATAACTTCAGCTTAAAGATTAGTTCAGATGTTGAACAAAACACTTTCATTTTTTGTAGTCTGAAAAGTAATTGTTTTGTCTGAAATTATTTGAATTTCATGAAAAGATGGCAGTTATAACAACTCAAAACCAATAGTTTTCAGAATGATTCTCAAAGCAGTAATTGGAAGCCATGGGAGAAATTAATTATTTGTAGTGCTAATACAATATATTGTTAATTAACCTGCAATTAAATTGATTGGCTTTGTTAATGTCATTAAGGTGTTTTAAACGTAAGTGCAGTGAGATGACAGTAGAAGGCTTGTGTTATCTGTTAGCTGCCTTATCAAAAAGGAATTGAAACAGAAGTCTTATGGTCAGCTTAGAATATCAACTACACTCAAGTAAGGGATCACAGATAGCAGAGAACTCACTGTGATGGGGACAGTCATCATGGTAGTGTGATTGGAAAGCTGAATTGATCTGTACAGTAATCTATTGCAGGATAATGTAAGCATATAAATATATATATATATCATGACTCATAAATTTGCCTTGGAAATGTAGCTGTTGTTTTTCCATACAACTGATAGCATGAATCTATTGTTGGTGACATTTTGCATCATAAAGGAAATGTAGCACTCACTTATGTAATGTATATTTTGAAATTTACCTTCTTCTGATGTATGGCCATCAGCCACTCAAAAATGAGCAATTTTGGCAGATATCAACATGGCAGATGAATTTATATGTAAAAGATATTTTAAAGTACCACTATCATGAGAACATTTCTCATAAATAAATTACAGCGAAAACTGAAATGTGGGATTGTGTGTGAAAGAGATGCCAGACTGCTTTTTAGCACTTTTAAAGTAACACTTAAAAATACCATCTTTATTGTTTGCTTCTTGGGGAATGTAATAATTCTGTAAGTTATGATAATCTCTTATCTTTTTTGGGGTAGTTATTTGCATACAGACCTGTAAAGATAGCAGTTATATTATATATACCTAAGCAGATGTTGAGCAGTAGATCAGTTGACTACAACTGGCTTAAATATGAAAACAGATTTTGTTATAAGGCTAGAACATTCAGTGGGTGAAATCTTCAAGAATCAGAAACACTTAAGTCTGCACATAGTGTATTTGCAAATATGAACTATGTCCTTATTGCTTTAATGCATTTTTCTTTTCATTATTTTGAAAATTGACCATTCTAGAGTTGTGTTTAAACATCTGGGGTTTGAGGGTTTTTTTAATGTCTTTTCTCCTTTTTTCAGAGTCAATTGTATATGCATCTGACTAACTACTCTGTCAATAAACATAATGAACACTTTGAACGGGATGAAACAGAAGACAAAGGAAGCAAACGCTCCATAAAATGGTTTACTGAGTTTCTACAAACAAATAATCTTGACGTCTCCAAGTTCTGGGATGATATTTCAGTAAGATAAAACTAATATGCTTTTTCTTTATTGTGTGTATTCTTAGAAAATGAATTGCTTCTGGAATCCAGAATGATTTTTGAAAGTTAATCCAAATTCTCAGCAATGCATACCACAAAGAACTATACTACTATAAATTATGATTATCTTTTTTTAAAAGACTAAATTCAGAGAGTGATTATAAATTCAATGTTGAACTTTTTCTGAGGGACAAAAGCCCTTTCAAACAATTATTCACATAAGTAATATAAAACAAAGGAATGATCCCTTTTAAATTCTTGGAGGCTTCTCTAAAGTGTGAAGTGAATTTTATGTGTCAATATTTACAAAACTGTAGTCAGCGTTGCATAGATCTGTGGTCTTGAACCTGCACCATTGAAGTCAGTGGTTATGTTACAGGTGTCTTTAGATGAGTAATAGGTCTGAGATTGTTAGAGTTTAGGCACTATCTGTATGTATGATTCTGAGAATATTTGTTGAAAATTATATTGCAAAATGAAATGGATAAAGATTGGGTATAGTATACTATACTTTGTTCCCAATATGCTTTGGAATTTAAGTTATTACATATCTAAAAGTATGTATGTGCTATAAAAACTATAACAAGATACTCTAGGGCTTTATAAAAAATATATCTGGTACTCCAGAGGAATAGTTTATTATAGACCATTTATTTGGTATTTTAAGTATTTTTTTAGTAGATATTTTAATGAAATTTCAAAGATTAAAGTGTGAAACACTTTAGTTCAATATATACTGCTGTCTTCTCTCCTGATGAATTTTTCTGAAAAAAATCCCTACAGGAGTTAGTAGTGAAGACTCTCATAGTTGCAGAGCCACATGTTCTTCATGCTTATCGCATGTGCAGGCCAGGGCAAGCACCAGGAAGTGACAGTGTCTGCTTTGAAGTCCTGGGATTTGATATTCTGCTGGACAGAAAACTAAAACCATGGCTTCTAGAGGTAAACCTCTTTAAACAAATGTAAAGTAAATTTTTAAGAGTAAAGTTAATGAAACCCCCAACTGCATCCATGTTTGTGTAAGGAAACTTCCAAAGAAAATATGAACGTTGCAGGAGATACTGTTGTTGAGTACATAGATGGTGCTTTTTCCGCAGCATCCATATGGAAACATTGCTTTGCAGTGATTTTTGGAGACTCAGGTAAATGTAATTGTTTTCCTGAAGGAATATGGCATTGCAGATGTTTATAAAGGTTTAATGAGAAATGTGATGTTAATCCAGTTGTTATTGTAGCTGAAGGACCTTGTTTATAGTAATCAGGTGCTACATAGATTTCCTTTGTGAGTATGGCTTTGCAGTATGGCTCTGGGAACTTTTGTGACTGTATGGTCTTAATTTTCTTTTTTTGGGGATATATGTTCTTTTCCTTTCCTCTGGCTTTTAAAAGCACCCACATAAATCATAAACAGAGGAAACTAATATACATGAAATGCTGTTAAACAATTGTCATGAATGTACTGGAAGAAATGTTTCCTCTCTAAGATGTTAGTGGCACAGTTAAGCTTAAATGGTGCTCACACACTTTTTCAATCAGGAATGTTTGTGGTTTGTCTATTGTGTCTTTTTAATTCTAGTATTAATAACATAGATTAACTTTTTCAGATTGTCTTATATCATGATGTTACCTGGTTGGGAGGTTGTACAGCTGGAGGAAAAATGCAAAATGTATTAAAAATCTGTCTATTGTCAATGAATTGTGAATATTATTTGGCTATTGATGAGCAAAATGTACACAATTAACTTACTGAATTATAACATTTTTCTCAGGCCATTAATGCTCTCAACAATTGTTTTGTTGTGCTTCTTTCAGTGGTTCAGTATAATTTTAATTAGATAAAATTCCTTCACCATTGCCATGAATAGGCATATTTGGCGGCTTTGTTGTGCTAGCCAAAAGCAGCACATGGCATATGAACTTAGTCTTCATTACATCTTCTGTTTCTGTTAAGCAAAGCCTACTATCCCTTTTGTTTAGCTCTACACTTCCAGAGTATCATATATAGCTTGCCTGTAGCTTGCATATAAGTGTATGTAGTTGTTTAAGTGCAGACTGAAATTAGTCTGTGAATGCATTTCATCCAGTCTTGTAGCAAATGGTGACAGACCTCTTCTATGAAAGATGGTGCGTTAACCTGTGTAGTGAATCTGTTCTGAAGGATAGCCCTCTATCTCCTTGGATAAGCAGCATGGAGATTTTAGGAGGTTTGACTCACCATTTAAGATAACGTGTCTCAGAAGAGAATCATACTGTCCCAGACTCTTTGTTTAAAAGGGAGGGATCCCATAAAGTAGCAAATGCTCCTCTGGTATCTTGGGTTGCTGTAGAATACTTCAGGACTTGAAGATGTGTACCTGGTTATTATTTTTTTAAATACAGAAGTCTATTTCCTTTTCTGCTTTTGGTGATCTAGGAATCCTTCAGCTTATTTTGCTAGACATTGAATTAAACAGAAACTTCAAACTTTGAAACTTAGTAATTCAGTTTGTATACTCATCCACTCTTTTACTGTGCTTGTTTGTGTGTTTTGCAGTACTCTGACAACAAACATACAGTATATATGTGTATGCACACTGTATGTATACTATATGTAGTCCAGTAAAGATTAAGCATACAGTGTGTATATATATGCACACACGTACTCTGTGTACATATGTATATGTATATCTGTCTATAATAGTGGTGTGGTTTTTTTGCTTGTTTGTTTTTCTTAATCCTGTTCTGGCTTCTTCCCCAGCTTTCCACACTTATCTCTTTCCACCATTTCTCTCTTGCCAAAACCCCCTTATGAGAGTGAATCATTCATTCTAATAGTAGCAACAAGTACTAATGACAAGGTCCTGAGTATTCCCAGTGTTAGGGGAAAATTGCCAAAATAGGATTAGGATGGTAAATCTAGTTTCATTTTTCTATACCTCATGTAGCTTTTCTGTTATAAAGATACTTTAACAAACTGTTATGAGAAATGCAACATTATAATGACTCTGCTTTCCTGAGGTGACTTTTGTTTATTTTGCCTTGATGCAGTGTAGATCTCCTGTTCCTTGATGCTATTGAACTTCCGGAACCTTCTACAGAAGTGAGGGCTGTGGGAAATGCGTGATTGCCATCTTGTGGCACCAAATGTTTCTGGCAAGCATCTATGCAGTCCCAGCAGCCTCCATCCTTTCTGAGTAGCAACAATTACCTAGATCTCCCTTTGGTTCTCAGAAAATCCAGGTTTACTTTTTCTGAGCAAAATTTACAAGTTAGGTTATTTTATGTAAATAAGAAAATCATACAGTTGAAGTTATTGGATGGACTTCAGCCTTGTTCAACCTCATTTTATACAGTTGTGATCACTGGAGGAAAAGGTCATCTTTTTATAACTGCTTCAAGTGCCAGGTACCCAACTTCTCTTGTGATTTATGTGGGTGAGAGAAACTCACCTGATATACCGATCTATAAACTTATTATTTAGTGTAAATGAACTAGGAGTATCTATTAAAAACTTCATCAGTCCACTTAAAATGACTTTGAACATATTAGGCCAAAGTATCCAATTATTGCAAATTCCTGTTAATAAAGTAGTTAAAACTCACATACACAGGCTTTCTGGTATCTACTCCTTTCTCATGTATAATGTTTACCCTGCCTTGGAGATCCAAAGGCCAACAATGGCAGGAGAGGTCTACTTCTGAAAAAAATTATGGGTAGGTGCTTACAGCAAGTTGTGTCTTGTGTTCTTCCTGGTGAAGAACACACTCTTAATGGTGAAGGTTTCTTCCTCTTTGCTCTTAGCTTCACTTAGGGTTATTTTTATTCATTTGCTGCCACTGTACACTTACTGTTCATTCACTGGTCAGCAATTTCGAATTGCTCCAGTTTTTACTGTAATTAGCTTGTTTTACATTTCCTCCATTCTGCTTTGTGTTCTCTTTGTTATCCCTAGACCCAGTGTTAGTTCACAAGTTTGCATTTCTTTAGCGAACACTACTTGGCTGCTGTGACTGGTGTATACCTCAGAGTCTCTGGATTTTCAGGGCCTTTGCTGTCGTTATTTGCTTGTACTTTTGGGGCTCCTCATGCAATCCTGTTTTTGTCAACTGTGTTCAAGATGTGCCCTCCTGCTAAAATTACTAATGTTATATAAGCGCAACCTAGTCACGTGTATGTCCCAGTTCTTGGGTCACTGAGCATTAAATAATCGTTTCTCAGCCAACAGATGCTTATACAATGCTTTGGTAACCAGATATTATGAATACCTATCGTGACAGTATCACTGGTACATTATCGAGATTACTACAGTACTGTTCTACAGATTAGTCAGCAACCTTATATCTTGTCTGGAAACAAGGGATAGCCACATGAAAAATAAATGATGGTACTTTCTTTTAAGGGATATTTTAAGGGAAAAGCAATTTTCTTAACATGAAGTTTTTGCCCAAGACTTCTAAGATTCTCACCCGTGAACACATTTAACGAAACGACAATTTGTTCTAGTCAGTATTTAGCCCCTTACATGAGTAGTTATATGTAGATGTCAAACAGCTGAGTATATAGGGTGATGGTATTTGCGTTTCTTGTATTTCTACTCTAGTCTAAGTTGTGCATTTCAGATGTATCTCTTTGCATTTCATTGGCACTTGAATTGTTCTTGTGGTACTATTTTTCATAAAGTTTACATAAGATTACATAAATGTGATCTTATTTGTTTGAGATCAAGTTCTGCATTTCAATCAGTAATGTATCTGGTGGAAGATGACTAAACTTCAGCAAAATAAATTGGATTCAGGCATACCTTGTCTCTCTTAGTGCTGAGCTGAGTCAGCATTCACTTACAGTGGTGTTGGGTAACTGAACCTGCATGTTGATGGATTTTTTTCAAATATTCATTGATTTTACTAACATTTCCTTAAAACTTTTTTGCAGCTTATCGAAAGTTTGAAAAGGAGCAATTAGTTTTCTTTGTAGATTTGCAACAGCAAGCACCTGTTTCACTTGTATTCTTCAGTAAAAACCATATCCGTTTCACAAAGCACTCCTACAACAGTCAATTGTTTTAGTTTGAGCGGCCATGGAAAACCAGCATTCTGCTGAAGCTAACAAAAAGGTGGTTAGCACTGCACAATTTGTGAAGTTTAGAAATGAGCGATTAGGATGGACTTCATTATTGTCTCTAATCAAAGATCTGCTCAATGAGAGGCACTAACAGCATTCTGTGTAACAGGATGTTTTATGGCTTAAAAATTTCTTTTCCCTTTCAAATTCTATTGTTAGGAAATCTCAATCATTTTAATAAAGAATGAGATCCTTCCCAAAACATTCATGCTGTCCTACAGGTTGAACAGAGATTAAATTCCTATTACTGACAGGGCATAACGTTTTATTCAATTGATTTTAGGTTTAAAGTCGTTCATGTGGTCTCCCTTTATATTTGAAATGTTTTTTCAATAGGTGTGCATGATAGGTATTGAAAAATTTCTTTTTCTACTCCATGCTAATAGGCTGCAGCATGGCAGGTGAGAATATGATCTTTGACTGGTTTGGTAAAGAAGTGAAATGCCAGGCTGAAGTTGGAAATGGTGTATCTTACACATTTGTGGAGTGTAATATTTGTAAAATCAGAATCATTTGCAAATTTAACTGTTGATGGGAGCCCTCACAGGATGTACTTCAACTTACGCTTCTTAATTTAAGCATTACAGATATGTGGTCCTCTACTTACAAGTACGTAATCCTGAAATACACTGTTACCCAACTGCTGTGCTTACAAGCAGTTTCAGTAATTGTGTGTGAAAACTGTAATTTTCAGTGAAATTTTAATTATGAAACAAAAGTTGAAGACTTCAGTTGGAGGAAGTAAAAATTTATATGAACAATTCAGTTCTATATTTGTGGGAAAGCCATAGAAAGTAAGGAAGCTAAAGTAAGGAGATAAAACTGTGGTACTGTAAACATAATAGATATAAGAAACATTATATCCAGGAGTCCATATAGAGGAATATTGCGTTTATTTATCAGGCAGTTTTTCTGTGTGTTGCTATATGTAACAGATTAGAAAATTTGACGTTTTTAAGATAAATTATCCAAAGCAACCTATACGTATACACATAGTTAATATAGAAATACTAATGAACTTTAAATTCACACCTGCTTTTTATGTATTAACTTTCTGATGTACCCAGTTGCTCAAATTTTATTTGTACTGGACTTGTGTCTGCTGCTAACTGAAACATACTGCCCCAAGCCAAGTTTGCATTAGTTGTCCAGAACTGGATCACTGTTTTTACTGCCCATCTGGTTACTCCTCATGATTGCGGTCACAGTAGTATTGGGATTTCAAATAGTCATGAATGGAGTGTCAGAAAATTGAGGATGCAGGTGATAAAGCAATGGTCCAGCTTTAACTATGAATGCCATAGCTTTTCAGCCTCTTAAATGACTGCATTAAAGTGACAAAAACCTTAGTGTCGAGTGATTGTGTTATGTCTCATAATAGCATTTTGCTTCATAATAGCAATTCAAATGCCTTCTTATATGTTTCCTAACCCCACTTTAATTTTCTGCTTAATAAACACAGTCAGTACGGTTTCATTTGTTCAGAAGTGCCAGATGTAGATTTTTGGCAAAATTTACCCTGTAGGAAAGAAACTTATTTACATTATTTTACACTTTTCATAGTGTTAATTCTCACTGGTGCTCATGTAAGTAACATGTATTTATAAAATTTTTAGTAATGTAGAATTTATGCCCAATATTGTAATTCAAATTGTTGTAAATCTAGGAAATACCTAAGCCAACTATAAATACAACAGTGTGCACTTTTTTATGCTCTGAAGTTTATGCATCACTGCTTTGTGAGCATGTGTCTGTGCATATCTAGGAATTCAGTATTAGACCAACATAGCATTTTACATATTCCAGATAAGTCCCCGTGTCTATCTGCAGTCTCACTCGATTTAAAGATTCAGTGTACATAAAAGATTAGAAATGCATTTGTTGGAAGTTTTAATAAAAATCTTTCTGTTCAGCTGTTTTTAATGCATGCAAAAACATTATTTCAAAGAATATTTTCAGTTGGAACATGTTAATATAGATTAAAAAGTTTAGTACATGGTACAGAATATAATTTTGTTTAACATCTAATATTTCCCATGAATATGAAGTCTGCGCTTGATTTTCATGTTTCTTTTCAGTCCAGTGCGCTTTTTGTGTACTTAGTATTTGTTGGATGGAAGCATGCGGCTTCATACTGGATCTTCACGCGTATGTTTTTAAACATTCATAAATCCTTCCTGGATTAGACAATATGATATCTCAAAATCAGAATATTTCCAGTTTATTTCAGTTATCAGCTGCATTTAATCAATGCAGTTGTTTAAACTGCATATTGAAAATGAGATGCAGTGTGTCTGTGGTCTTGTCAACTAGCAGTATTCTCTAATGGTATTCTCTGTAAGGGTGGTGAGGCACTGGAATGGGCTGCCCGGGGAAGTTGTGAACACTCCATCCCTGGCGGTGTTCAAGACTAGGTTGGACAGAGCCTTGGGTGACATGGTTTAGTGCGAGGTGTCCCTGCCCCTGGCAGGGGAGTTGGAACTAGATGATCTTAAGTTCCTTTCCAACCCTAACTATTCTATGATTCTAATGAAATGTTGGAGAACTGGATTTTAATCATTGTGTTCATTTCTCTTAATACTTACATGTTGGCTTAACTGAAAGTGGAACATTCACATGTTTTTTGAAAATGGATATCAATAAATATTTGTACTATCACAGTATAGAAAAAAAAAATTAGTCCTTGTGATGTGACACGAGCAGATTAGTCTAAGGAGATTGGTCAATTAAATATTTGGATGAGTCTTCTAAAAAAGAATATGTATACATCTTTTCCCTATTTCTGTTGAATTTTCACGATTTTTCGTTCAACATCAGCTCTCATTGCTCACTTTGCCAGCCTGTCTGCAAAACCAGTAAAGAAGATTCTCAAAGCCAAAGGTACCTTGGATTTCACCATAAGTGATGGGGCAGTTGGGACTCGGCAACAGGACGTTTGGTAACTCACCAGACAAGATAGTTCTGCCCCACAGCTGTCGAGGCTCTAAGATACTCTAAAGGATCTAAAGTGTTAAAACACAATTTTAATGAACCACTTTTTTTTTTTTAATTGTCCTCTGCTTTGAACACTTTAACTGTATCCCACTTCTTATTTGCATGGGGCACAAGGTATTCGTTTTCTCTTCTGAAGGTCTTCAGTATCTGTCCCTTCTGTAAAAAGTACTGCTTTCTCATTAGCACCCATTGTTCATGTATACACATTTTTACCTGCCTGGAAGGTGTTCCTGGGAATGTTGGTGGAGCTACTTCATTATCGCTCCTCGCAGCTTTCTGAAAAATAAAGTTCTTAACCAGGAGCTTCAAAGCTTGGCGGTGGTTGATCAGGACTCCTAGCTGTTGAGTGTGTGATTTAGTCTCACTGATTCTCAGTTGCATTCCCCTTGTTCTTTTATAGTTATGGTAACATTTTAAGTCTCTTATCTTGTACTTAGCTTATGAGCTTTTTGTTACTGGGACTGTTATTATGTGTTCACGCTATGTACTGATTTAGTAACTTAGATCTCTAGGTGTTGCTTCAGAGTGTATCTGAATAGTTATTTAAATATACTTCAGAAGACATTGAATTAGAGCCCCTTTCCGTCCTTATATAATTGTTACTTTTTAGAGAAGTATTCAAAATTGCTTTCAGAATGGGGACTAGGAAAGAGTTTAACTCTTCCTGTGCTGGACTACCATAGCATGGCACATATAAATGTGTTTAACAGCACTTCGCATGGTAAACTTTCTGTTTGAAGCAACCAGGAGTAGATTAGACTGAGTGTCAGTACTTGAATGGTATTCATTGCAAGTGCCTGGATAACTTGGCATCTGAAAGGTACATCTCCTGGCTCCCAGTGCCTGTGATACTCAGTGCTCTATTTTTTAATAAAAGCAAAAATAGAAATGAGCTTCTCAACATGTATTCTCTTAATCTCTGCTATATTTGAAAGGATGGTTTCTCCAAAGCCTGTTAAAATAGATGTGTCCCCAGTGAACCTGAATATTCCTGAGCCTTCTCTATCTTGTTTTTTCAGATTAATCGTGCGCCAAGCTTTGGAACTGATCAAAAAATAGACTATGATGTAAAAAAAGGCGTTCTGCTAAATGCATTAAAGCTTCTCAACATACGGTAAACTTGTCCTCTTCAGTCTGGCTCTTTCTTTTGCTTTGATTTGGTATTTTTTTGCTTTTTCTTGTTCGGTTGTTTGAAATTTGAACTGGGCTAGGAGAAAATTAAAACCTTTTCTCCCACGTTGGTATTTTCAAAATAGAGATGTTTCCTGTGCTGGCAGTTTTGCTATTGAAATTAACCCAGACTTGATTTTTCTTCTTGCTCATGTGCTTGCAAAAAATAAATGGTAATAGTAATTTTCATACTTACTAAAAATTGATTTTCCAAACATGTCTTAAAGTAGGGATAGGAGTGCAGTCATGGGCATGTGGCCACACAAGAAATATGCTGGCAGTAGTTTCACATACATTCAACAGCCATACCCCCTACCCCACAGGAAAACTTTGTAGTTGGGATATGTTGGGAAAAATCTACACCTCAGGAAAATAGATAAAATCATGTTTGTACAGTAAATTACAGTACAGAGTCATCAAAGAACACCTTCAAGTGTGAAAATATTGTAGCCATAAAAGTTAGTATTGAAAAAAAATTCTCAATGAGAGTTTCAATTTTAATTTTATGGCATAAAGTTCACATGGCTGACTGGAAAATACAGATGATATACGTGAGATGAAAGTGCATCTCATTGCAGCAGCATTGGGTTGACGGAATAACATCTGTGTTTCAGGACAAGTGATAAAAGGAAAAATTTAGCTCAACAGAAGGCTGAGTCTCAAAAAAGACTGTATGGTCAAGGTTCCATGAAAAAACTGTCACCAGGTTCCTCAGACTGGGAGAAGCAGCGTCACACACTGGAAAGGAGAAAAGAAGAACTGGTAGGAAGGCAAAAGATGGGCTGTTTTTTGCTTGTGGCTTATGTGCTCTTTGTTTAAATTGTCTTATTTTCCTGATTCGTAGAAGGAAAGACTTGCACAAGTACGTAAACAGATTTCCAAAGAAGAGCATGAAAATAGGCACATGGGGAACTACAGGTAACTATTTTTGGCTGTATTAGTAGGAAGTATTCAAGGCATTCTTTAGGAATAACATAAACAAGTGTCTGTGGTAGATGATAATTTTTGCATCTTTATGTGGAGGCATTTATAGAAAATATATACATGTACACCAGGTTATCTGTGAGCTTGCCAAAAGATCAGAAAATATATTGGAGCTTCCACCATTTTTGATAGAATGGCATTTGAGAGATACTGTATTCATATTTTTGCACTTTGATTTTATATCTTAGTAAGCTTAGACGTAAGTATCTTCAAATTCCTTGGTAAAATATGTTCAGAAGGAAGCTATTATAGCTTGTTGGTTATAATAGGCATTGGCCAGAAAGCAAGAATTTTGTGTTAGATGTTGTTGTTGTTATTCTTTATATTTGCTTCAATGAGAAGTGAAAGCAAGCCCTATGAATATTTGGTGAAAGGGAGCAGAGTACAGCTAGGAAGAGATGATGGGAGTATTTGCCTACTCTTTTTAACATTAATCCAGGGCATGGGATGTCTGACATCACATCTTTTATTCTGAAGTAGTTAGAAAGCCTTTACTGCTATTCTTCATCTCTGCCTTTCGGAGCAAATGTTCTGTAACTCCCAGTGAAACTCTCATTTAAACAGAGAAATTTTTCTGTGAAATTTTTATTTTCAATGAATTAAGGTTTTGCCTACAAAAAAGTCTTTCTTTGTAACATTCCCAGTTTTAATTACACCCTTTCTTGATGTATGTGCAACTAAACTAGTATATCAAAAAAGAGCCCCACAATGAAGCAGTTATTTTCATGCTGCTTATACTACAGGAGAGAGAAACATGATGTTTTAATACATTTTGCTTTTTCAATGACCTTGAAGTCTAACTTTTAACTAATCACATTTTAGGTTTCTTATTGAGTTCTTGACTGAAAATGAACCAAATGGTCTCTTTATTTAGCTTTTTGGTTACTGTAAATCAATAAAGATACAAAAATATTTTGTTTTCCTTAGGAAAAAGAGAAGGGTCATTTAGTGAGGAATATGCACATGTAAAAGGGCAGAACAACTTTGGATTTTCTTATCACCCCAGGACTGCTACTGGAATCAGTGGGCTACCTGTGCTTGCAGGCTGATACTTGACTAAGCCAAGTGCTGAACTGACATCCATAGATTAAATAAAAGCCTGCTGAGGTTGATGGATGTTTTCCTGGATTTTTATTCTTCCCAGAATATTGTAAAATGTTTACAAAAGGCTACAAAATCATAAAAGTCACATAATGCCAGTCAATACATAAAGGGTGCTGTCATGGTTTAAGCCCAGCCCTAACTCAGAAAAACCACAGTCTCTGAAGTCTCCCTTCCCCTTCCTCCCCACCACTCCCGAAGGGATGGGGAGGAGAATTGAAAGAATGTAACTCCCACGGGTTGAGATAAGAACAGTCCAGTAACTAAGGTATAACACAAACCACTGCTGCTACCACCAATAATAGTAATGACAAGGGAAATACAAGGAAAGAGAATACAACTGCTCACCACCCAACAACTGAGCCATGAGCTAACTATTCTGGATTCCTGCCCCCAGTTTTTACATCCTGGGCATGATGTGCTATGGCATAGAATACCTCTTTGGTCAGTTTGGGTCAGGTGTCCTGTCTCTGCTTCCTCCCGGCTTCCCCTCCTCCCTGGCAGGGCATGAGACTCAGACAATCCTTGGTCAGACAGAACATTGGAGCAGTAACTAAAAACATTGGTGTTGTCAGCGCTGTTCCCAGGCCGAAAGTCAAAAACACAGCGCTGCACCAGCTACCAAGAAGGAGAAAAAAATGACTGCTACTGCTGACCCCAGGACAGGTGCCTATGCTTTGCAGTGCAGGCAGAATTAACTTCTGGATTACTTCTTTACAATACATTAGAAATTAGCCTTCCACCTTTGTAATTTTTGGCTGTGTTTCAGGCATTCATGACCAATAGATTGGAGTGGTTTTCTTCAAAGCCCATTGTTGCTTGATGAACATGAATAAATCACCAAGTCTTGCTTCTCATACTGTCATAATCTCCTTACCTGTGAATTTAGAGAATAGCATAGCTGATCTAATGGAAAATCAGAGTCGCCCTGTACATCTGTGTACCAGAAAAATTGTTTTTCTTATAGTACCTCTTTCTTCCTGTTCATTATTTTGGAGGATTTATGATTCAAGTGCAGCACATACTTGATCTTTATTTTACATCATGCCCATTAACTCAAAGCAATTGTTCAGATTTTCACTGTTTTGTGTCCTTTTACAGCTGATCCACATTATTTTGTGGCTTTGAATTTTACATGCATATTTCATGAATCATTCACACCTGCATGCATCTTTCACACCCACTAAAATTTCAGAGCTCTGCAAAACTGAGTTTTGGTATTTTTCCGGAATGACCTCCATGGTATTTTTTTTGACTGGCTAATTGCTGGTTTAAACATGACTGTGTTCACTGAGTTCAAATTAGATTTAGAGAGCAATGTTCAGAGTGTATGTTTCATGATATGATATTATATAATTATCACAGATGGGATGCATATGCATTATAGAAGAGACTGTGAATTAACTACATTACTTTTTTTTTTTAGTGTGATAGGTAGCTCAGCTTCTATCTTAAACTCAGTTTTTCTCCCCTATTTTAGGCGAATTTACCCTCCTGATGATAAGACATTACTTGAAAAGTACGAGAGTTTATTAGCCACTGCTTTCCAGACATTTCTTGCTGGGAGAGCAGCTTCTCTTCAACGGGAAATGAATAACCCTTTAAAAAGAATGAAGGTACTACAGCACAAAAAGTATTTGCTCTAGGAGTTATTTATCTGATTTTGTGACCTTGTGGATTAGTTTCATGATAATCATGTGTGATGGATAATAAATAGTATTTGATAATGTTTCCATCATTTTATTATTATTCTTTGTGCAGCTTGTGGGCCAGATCCTTGAATCTGGATGAACTGCAGTGGACCCAGGGTGGAGACAGGCTAGATGGCTTTAAGCTACTTTACCATTTCCTCAGCCTTACCCCTGGCCAAACCAGAGGTTGGCAGAAACTGCTTTTGAGCTGGTAATTGCCTCCTTCTTCCTCCAGTAATGTCCCCAGGCTATTCATCCACCTGTATGGACTGGATCGAGAGATAACATAAAACCAGCTCCACTAGTTTTGGGCATCCAAAACCTCTACCTGATAGGACAGGAAAATAACTGTTTTTAAAATAACCAAATAGTGTGATTTAATTTGAAATCTGAGAAATAATTTCCCATCTTTGTAGTTGGCATCATCATCAGGTTTACAGGAATCTTTTTGTCAGACTTTTATCGTTAATAAATGTAGAGACTTGATTTTAACTTTCAATTTCATGTTGATTGTAAGCAGAGGTGCATGCATCAGAAGAAATACTTTTATGTCCTCCTGTGGAGGGATGCATAGTCTTATTTCAGGAATTAGTAATCAAAATAATTTCAAATTCCTACCACTTGATGTTTGAATTTTGGAAGGGTAGGATATGTCCTGCTTTGAATTAATTATAGTGAAATTCCTATTTCTAGGAGGAGGACATTTTGGATCTTCTGGAGCAGTGTGAAATAGATGATGAAAAGCTAATGGAAAAATGCACCAGGCAGCGAGGACCTAAGGTATTTGATTTTTATTTCCCTCTGTAGAGAGGTAGTCTGAGAATTTTAAGTGGGGAATGTAATTAGCTGATCCTGGTGGAAGTTTTCTTCCTCAGACTGCCATTAGCCTTTTTTTTTTTTTTTTAAGTATGATGAGAAGCATAACTACCATTTGTCCAACTAAGTCCCGTTGAAATTTTAACTGGACATGAGATCCTTCTTTTCCTGTCTAAATAATTTTGAGGAATTACAGTGCATAGCAACAATTGTACAAGAGATTGCTTGATTTCAGCGTGTGAAATGATTTCTATATCCATAGCCTATCCCAAAAGAATGCTTTCATCTCTAAACAATTAGTGCCAAAGTTAGGATTTTTGAGATCATGGGATAACATGCATTATGGAACCTCTAAGGATTGATTATGATTATTATGTATTTGTAGCTAGCTTACTTGCTAAAATTCTTTCATGTTATACCTTGGAGCCAGTTTTGTATCCAAAATCTGCTTTTAAAGTGAATGTATATTATTTTTAGCTCAATGCTTTCTGGTTGTGTGCATAGTTCATGCAAGTCTTTGCCTTAAGTACACTGTGTATCTCTCCAAGCCAGTAAAGATAAATAGTTTGGGCTTGGCTAAAATAAGTGTGTTTCTTATGTCCTGCAAACATTTTAGGTCAAGTCTCCTTAGAAGAGCCTACATTTATGTTCCTAAGCACTGATGGATTTGTTTATAGATGCGTGTAATTTTTTTTTTTTTGCAGCATTTTATGTTTCTGTTGACATGGTGTACAAATCTGGGAATTTCTGTGCAAAATGAATGCAGACAATTGTCCTGAGCTTACAGGGGTACTTTAGATGTGTGCAAGAATCCAAAGAGCTTAATCTTATTACAGGCATGCATACTGGAAAGAGGATCTGCATACACAGTCTGGTATTAAGATAGATTTGCAGGAACCTCATTACAAATATGGGGATTTTTGTGATTTCGGTATTTTAACAGTGGTAGATTCATTTAAAGAAAAGAGAAAGAAAAATCCAGTCCACCTAGCAACACACTCGATCTACATTCTTCAGGGATTCTTTTCCTTGAGAATTTTTTTTTTTCCCAGTTCTTTAACACAGGGTCACTTAATTCAAGTTTATTCTCAGGCACGTATTTCCATTTTTCCCAGAAGCCTGTCTTTTCCCAGCAGCCCTCAGAGACCATCTGGTTGACTGTGTGCACACAGACTTATCTATACTATCTCTACACTGGTTGCACACAAGCCGTTCCCAAGCTGGAGACCATAAACATGTAATAAGGTACTGAGCCCAAATTGATAAGCCTTTCTTAATTAGTTTTAAGATGAAGCTTGATCAATTTCTGAGTGAGACTATATGACATGGTCCTAATTTATAGCAGGCAAATTAATTCTGTAGCTTACAAGCTGCTTTACCATTACAATGTTGTTTGCAATTGTAGGAGAAACTAAAAATTGCTTAAGACCAAAATTCTATCTTTTTAATTTTTCTTCTCGTAAGATTGATGAAATCAAAAGGGAAGGCAATGAAACTAGCTTATCCAAGGAGATTGTTTCTTTTCCTTGCAGTATGCATGCTTCATGCAGGATTTCTATTACTGCATGTTTTTCAGGGTCCTGGTACACTTCTCAGTGATTTAAACCATGCCTACACTGAAGCCATGTGACTGGAGACTTCCCTGGCTGCATAATATCCTATGCACTCCCTTTGAAATGCAGATGACCATTGCAGATGGTCCGTGTATTTTGACCAAAAGAGCATCACCTTTTTCCTGTAAGGGGTAAGGTGCATATGGCTAATAATACACATTTAATTGGCCACCTTTTTGTGAAGGATCTGCTATGAGATACATAGTATCTAAACATATATCTGTGTAGAAATCTAGTGAGTGAGTTAGGCAGTAGAATTTACTTTTGCCCAGTAATCTATCAGGTAAGAGAATAATCCAGCTGTAAAACTCACCTTGTAGTCATAAAATCCCACAAATAAAGATCCATTAGCATAGCAAAGAAGTAACATATGCAAGATCTAATTGGCAAAACAAACCTGAGGGAACAGTACTTTTGATGTCATGTTACACAATATGAAAGATTCTTTCTAAAGGTCATAGAGTCCTCTCCTCCATTAAAAGTCAATGGCTGGCCTGCTGACAGAAGCTACTGGCAGATGCTCTGCCTTGGGCACACTCTCTTCCTTGGAAAAAAGATCAGTCAGGACTCAGAAAACTATACAGAACAGCTGGAATAGTTAGGAGAGAAAAGTGTTTTCCTTCCCATCCCCCTCCATACATAGAAATATATGTATACACACATAGGCATTTGTACATACATACATATATCTATATATGAGGGCTACAGGCATAAGCTTTGCATGTAATAACTATTCCATATTTGCTAGGAATTTCAACCTTATTTTATTTAAATGTAATTAGGAGCTCAGAGTAGGAAAAAAAAGACAAGAATTTCACAGAATGAAGGCGTTTTTGCTTGTAATTAAAATATTACTAAATTCTACCTAGAATGACAAATGCCTTCTGAAAATGTCTGGTTTGTTTCTAGCCTCTAGAGGGCACCTTATACTTACACACTGCAAGGTTTAGTCATGTTTATTTCATTGCACCTGTTTGTGCAGGAAAAAGAACTAAGGAAATAAAATAACAGATATTTTAGAGGAAATGAGCAATTATTCTTATTTTTATTCTTCTGGTATAAAATCAGATGAGTTTAATCAAAGAAAAATCAGGTTAGCATCGGGGAAAATCAAGGTGATTAGAACTGCCACGCAATCAAATATTTCTGATTTTAAGAGGTCAGTTTAAACCTAGATCTAGCTATTATTTATCATTATTGCTTTTTGTAATATCTGTGACCTTTCTTTTTATTCTTCTTCGTTAACTGATGTGGAGCCTTGGCCCGGATGTTCTTACTGTTTAGTGTAGAATGTGTGAGAAACATGTATATGGCAAGTGAAAGTGAGATCTACTCTAAAGCCTCTGTGAGTTTTCACTGAAAATGTTTATTATACCTTGTACAAATCATCAGGAATGTCTGATCAATATATCTCTGTGATATACAGAATATCAGGATTAAGGCAGCTATTTTTGAGAAAGCAGTAGGTGTTCCTTTTGGCAAGTAGACATCAAAATATTCCCTGTGTAACTGAACAATTGCCAGGGCTCTTCTCAAATGGAATATTCTTCTTCAGCTCTTCCTTATCTGGTATAGCAACTTGGGCTTGCATAAACATACTGTTGATTTTAAGTTAATGGCAGAAATCTCTTTTCTTTGTTGGCTGGAACAAAAGTTTAGGTAGAATATGTTTACTTATAGAGTGTATCTTGCAGGATATCTTGGGGCTTTTTTCTGTTGCCCTTCACAATAAATCTTGGTGCGTGACATTATGCTAAGATAACAGGGCAATTGAAAATCACCCTGAGAGTTCTTCTATTTCACTCTGACCCAAAATATGTTCAGAAATTATGATGTTAATTTTTTAAAATCTAAGTTTTAATTGGAGTCCATTAGATGCCTATGAAGATGAGACCATCACCGTATGTTATTATGACTGAGAGAAAATTACTGGAAAGAAGATGTATATGGAAAAAAAGTGACCACATAAGTCTTCTTAGGATAATAAATATAATGGAGGATATTGCTTTTTTTTTTGTCTGCCTGATAGTAGGTGGAAGAAGAAATATTTTCATTTGTAGTTTCTGTTCTTCCATCAGTTTCTCTGTCTCCTGCGTTTTGATTTTTGTCTCACAGTATTGGTAATAGCACAAGATTAATTACCCAATGACACTGAATCCCATGTGCGTATGGGACACCAAACCCACCTAGTGTAGCTTGCTATATTCTTACAGTTTCTCCTTTCTGCAGGATGTGGATTAATCACTTTTTCTTTCAGAAGTATGCCTGCCAGAGTTCCCCAGTGTGTTTCTTTACTTCACATTGGTCACTGCTACGCTATAGCGTCAGTTATTGCAAATATCAGTGAGGGATTGAAACTGATTGTGAATGTATTCTGTATCACTTGATTTATGATTTCAAGCTGTAATTCAATATGTCTTGGTAGTGTAAGTGATACTTGAAATAGAACATTTCTTTTTCCTTTACTATGTTATGCTGCTGTTCATGTAAGAAAGATAAGGATTCCTGTGTAGTGAATATTTAAGCATTTATTCTAAAATTAAGGAGAAATTTCCCATGTAATTTTAAATATGTACAAATGAACCTGCCTGATCTGGGATCTAGAGTGATAGTAAGGCATTTGTTTGGGATTATGAAAGAATTTAATTTCTTGGGTGTTTTTTCTTTCTTTTTGTATTTTTTTCTTCTTTAGCCCCTGTATTCAATGCCAGAAAGTGCACAGCCCTTAAGGAAACTTAAGTACTACAATAGTGATAGTACTTGCGATAGCAGTAGTAGTATTTCAGAATCAGCAGAAGAAACTGAAAAGGAAGATCAAAAGGAAGATCACAACGAAAAAAAAGAGAAAAAGGTTTCATATGATCTTGAAGAAAATAAATACAAATCTTTGGAACGATCAGGTAAGTTAGATCACTTTTCCAAGTATGTGTGGCATTTACAATGGGTTATATGAAATGCTTCAGTATTGTAGAATGTATCAGCATTTGTAACCAGTTTAACGCTGGTTTCCTTGTTTTGTCATCTCTAAAATATTTTCTAAATGAATGAAAATAAATAAATAAATAATAAAAAAGCCAGAAAAAATGAATATTCTTTAGCCACGAATGCTAAAGAGAAAGATACACCTGCGCTGTACTTGGAAATGGTGTGAATGATTTTTTTTTCTCTCTGTGAAAGACAGTCTTATTAAGCTTGAATTCACTGGAATATAGAAAGGATAAAGAAATTTATCTGGAGACGTATAGAAAGTAATTTATTCCAGATGAGATCCCTGCAGGGTTTTTTTTGTGACTGTTTTCTTGCTTGCTGCAAAGCATTAGTGTGAGCATGTTCTGTTGAACATGGTAGATACAGCATGTTATCTTTTTGTTTTAGCATTGTATTGTCTCAAAGAATCATGTTATTGCACACATATAATGCTGCTTTTGAAATTTTATCTTTCATAGCAGCATCCTTTATATAGCAGAAGACAACAGCTAGCCAGGAGCTGGATCTGCAAATATGGGGTTCATCAACCAAATTTTCTCTCCTGCTTCCGTACTCTTACAGTCAGGAAGCCACACACAGTAGCTGTATACTTCTTGACCTATAGGGCATCTGAGGGATGTTATAGAGGACTGGAGTCTACCTGATTAAAGCTGACTATGAGGAAGAAATAAATGATCTTATAGAGAATGTAAAGTATTTATTATTAGGAAATCTGACATGACTGACTGCTACAGATATAGTTAGTTAACATACATTATAGTACCATGTATGTGCACATCTGTTGGTCATATATGGTGATAGTTACAAAGAGTGAAAAATGGATATTAAGAGTAAGAAGTAATTACATCATTCATTTAATTTGTCTGCAGGTAGAACAAACTGGAAACCTTCAATTAAAAATACAAAATCTCCATCACAATCATCCCCCACATCATCCACAGGTCCAATAAGACGTTCTGTAAGCTGCCCTCGTTCAATATCAATATTGACTATGCAGTCGCAGGCAGCTGAGCAACGTCCCTTTTCAGCCAAAACATCTCTGCAAATGCAGCGTGCATCTTCAGTGAATAGGTCTCATTCTTTAAATCGTAGCCCAACTTCGGCCAGGGTCTCTCAGACATCCAGCGTGGGAACTATGAACTCCTCAGCGGTGAGTTAACAGCAGTTCCATTCAAAATGTGTTCTATTGCTGTAAAATGCAATAAATACCTTACTAATCTTACAGTGTTAGAAAACTTGAGGTACTATAGTCAATGCCATTTTGACAGAAACCCAGGAGTATAAGAGCTCTAGACCTACATATTGGCACAGCTACAGGTTGGGCAGAGAAGAGACTCAGAGCAGCCCTGCAGAGAAGGACTTGGGGGTGTTGGTCAATGAGAAACTTAACATGAGCTGGCAGTGTGCACTCGTAGCCCAGAAAGCCAACCGTATCCTGGGCTGCATCGAAAGGAGTGTGACCAGCAGGTCAAAGGAGGGGATCCTGCCCCTCTACTCTGCTCTCATGAGACCTCACTTGGAGTATTGTGTGCAGTTCTGGTGTCCTCAATATAAAAAGGACATGGAACTGTTGGAACAAGTCCAAAGGAGGGCCACGAGGATGATCAGGAGACTGGAGCACCTCCTGTATGAAGACAGGCTGAGAGAGTTGGGGCTGTTCAGCCTGGAGAAGAGAAGGCTGCATGGAGACCTCATAGCAGCCTTCCAGTTTCTGAAGGGGGCCTATAGGGATGCTGGGGAGGGATTCTTCATCAGTGGCTGTGGTGATAGGACAAGGGGTAACGGGTTCAACCTTAAACATGGGAAGTTTAGATTGGATATAAAGAGGAAGTTCTTTACTGTAAGGTTGGTGAGGCACTGGAATGGGTTGTCTAGGGAAGCTGTGAATGCTGCATTGCTGGCGGTGTTCAAGGCCAGGTTGGACAGAGCCTTGGGTGACATGGTTTAGTGGGAGGTGCCCCTGCCCCTGGCAGGGGGGTTGGAACTAGATGATCTTAAGTTCCTTTCCAACCCTAACCATTCTATGATTCGATTATATGACTTACGGTGAGTGCTAGATGTGATGTTTCAGTTTCTGGTGTTGCAATAGAGATGTTACATTTTTTGAGAACAACTTTTTGAATATAGAAAGTTTTTACCTCCCTTAAAAAGTTCCACTGGTTTGTTTGAGGACCACTGGTTCTGAAATAAGGATGTATATACCTTCAGAATCTTGACAATAATAAAAATACATCAATATTTCAAAACCAGTGTATACTACAAGGCTAAATACATTGTACCAGAATAAGACATTAGTAAAACTTCATATGACCGTCCATAGGAGAAGAAGGTGTAATTAATTTTCAACCAACTGTATCTATTTTGCATACACTATACCACTGGAGTAGAGCTCTACTTCCAAAGTGAACACTTCCAAATTTATAGGTAGTCCTTGTAATCTTTAGGATTTGCCACTGCAATAACTGTCTTAGAAGCCTTTTTTTTTTTTTTTTTAAGTGAAGATAAATCTTCTTTCATTTTGAAGCCTGTCTCTAGGACAGACAAACATTTAAACCTGGGTAGTCTAACTAACTAATTAATAGAATTAATAAATCAGATTAAACACTTTTAGCTGCTTAGAATTTGTGTGGTTCGTAATTTCACAATGTACTTCTGAACCATACTTTTTTTTTTCCTTTTATGACCAGACTGTCATCCCCTTTGGTATCTCCTTCACAGCCCAGGCATTTCTTCTTTTGTGTTTGCATGATGGACCACATATCCAGTTATGCCTAGGTAGCGTTTGCTGAGATCAGTCCACAGTCTCGTTCAGTACTGTACTGTGTGCTGGTACCAGTGTATTTCTATTCATGCTGTGGTGCCTGACCTATATATTTCATCACCCAAATAACTCACCTGGAGATGGGGAAACCAAATTGGAACTTTTAACCCATATTTGCAGCCTTTCTCTATTGTGGTGAGCTTTGGTTGTGAGAAATCCTTTTGTAATGCTAATTAACTTGCTTCCTAGTGTTTACTGTCTCTAATCATCATTTCTGTCTGGTAGAACGCTCATTGTCTGTTTTGCCTGTGAGGTTTTGTCTAAATGATGAAAAAGGATCCTTTTAAAATTGTGTGCTGACATTTTGTGAAATAGTCCTTAACATGGTTTTCCATCTTTAAAAGTCAGCTAATAGAATTGGAAAGACATTAGGAGTGTGTCTTCACCACAACGCGTTAAAGGTATTTTTTATCACATTAGCTATCTCAAGTTTAAAAACTACCCTTTTATCATCAAGATGTACTCTGGGAGTTTAATGAGACAGGGCTAATATAGATTTTTCTATTCACATTAACTTTATATCAAATACAAATTACTGAAAGATTAAAAACAGTCTTTTACCATCTGACATTAAAAATGGGCTAGTCACTTAAATTAACATTAGTAAGAAACCATAGTCTCTTTTTAACTGGGAAAGCTCCACCACGGAAATGATCTTGATATGCAGAACAATATGTTGGGTGATAGAGCTTAGGTCATGCTTCTAAAATAATGTGAATAAAATTACTTACAGAATGGATAGGAAGCACTCATAATTTAGCACTGTATTCTGAATGGAACTCTTCATAATTATTTTTGCAACTAAGAATAACATACTATATATTACTGCTAGAATAAATTTAATATTACTGCTAGAATAAATTAAAAATTTATAAACTGTAACTTACTAAGAAGAAATAATTTGTGTGTGATAAAGTATTAGTTTATATATCTTTTGGGCAAGAAAAAGCAGTATATTGCCATTTTTGGAGGCTAGTGAGATCCAAATGTTCTAAAAGTATCGAAACTATAGAGTAAGCCATTTACCATTAGGAATTACGGCCACGTTATTATAGGAGTTATAGACAAAGGTGGACTTGGAAATACCTGGTGATATTATTTCAACCACTTTATTTTGCATCATATAGTAAAATGTTTTGTTATGCTTGAAAATATTTATCATTTACTTAAGCAAAAATATCCCATAGTAAATATTGTAGGTTCTTACAAAATACAAAGATTTAGAAATGCCTAAAAATTTCATGCTTGAAAAAATGTAAAATTAAGCCCACTTTATCTTGCAAATGCAAAAGTATGCAAAAGTAAAGAAAGGATCACAACTAGTGTCTAAGATTTAAAGAAAACCCTCAAACCCTCCAGAGATGGTCTTAGTCAGGCACTGTGGGGGTTTAAGCTGGTCTTGCTAGCAAAAGCACTGCTATTTTAAACAGAATCCTGGACAATCAAAGACACTGTCAGAATCCCCACTGACCACAGTAGGAGCAAAGTGTCCTTACTTTTTAATGCCTCCTGAAATCTTGGCACAATGACACGTAATTGGCAGTTTTTTGTTAAATTGTTGCAGTACAGAACTGAAAGGAAGCTTTTTATTACTAATAATTTTTTTATTATGCTGAATATTAAATTCCAAGTCTGCTATCTACATTTCAAATTTATATTTTAAATGGTGGGCATCATAAATATTGAATATATATTTCTTTATTCTGTTTCCAGCAAATATTTGAACAGTTTTTCTTTAATTTCTTGACAACTCTAAGTAATGGTGATGCATTAATGTACGTGAGGCATACGTATGTATATTAGTTACGTATTAAATAATGTCTATACACTTTACTAATATATCTTATGTCACCCTATTTAGAATTTATTTTTGTCAAGGAAACACCTTTGTAATGTGATCTAATGACATGCCTGATTTTTTCCTCTGTTTCATATTGGTTTTTAGAGTGAGTCTTTGCTGCAACAGAAAACGAAAGAGCAAGAAGCTGCTTTAACAAAAGAAACTCTTCTAATGATCAATGACATGAGAATGAAGTTCCCAGGCAAAACAGATGAAGAATCAGAATTCATTATAGAAGATGTAAGTATCTATAAATAAGAAAAGAATAACAGGCTGGACACTTATTGTTTAGGCCACTAAAATGAAGGAAAATAGAAAGCTTAATTTATGATTCATGAGCTTCTGTGGCCTTGAAACTTCCAAAACTCAGGACAGTTCAAAAGATTTCAAAAGCTTGGAGCTTTGCATGCTTTCTGACCTTAAAAGAGCAGCACTGAAAACATTCCTGTGTCTTTATAAAATATATGAGAAACCATCAGGAAGGTTAGGAAAATTCAATTTTTCATCGTGGAAAAACTTCAAACTTTTAAGTAAGCTAAGAAGAATGTTACAATTCATATTTCACTTGACATTGTTAGTACAGATCTTGACATGTTTAACTTCTCTTGCATAGACATATTAGAGAACTTGGAATGGCATGCTGCAAGACATACTGGAAGTTTAGTAGTCATATTTTCGTAGTCACCAGTCGCATTCATTTTGGCTCATTTAATCTGCCACGTTACCCTTTCTTACATCCAGCATTCTCCTGAACCTCATAATTTGATACCAAAGCCCCATGAAACAATGCCCAGTCCAAAGGACAATTAAAAAGCAGTATCTAATATGAAGACATATAAGCAGAAATTACATGTTACCTAAATTCTTTTTAAATATCTAGTGAAAAGAAACTAACATCAGTTGGGAGAAGAAATAAATGAAGATAGAAGTCCTTTTCACAGAATCACAGAAATGTTAGGGTTGGAAGGAACCTCTGGAGATCATCTAGTCCAACCCCACTGCCAAGGCAGGTTTGCTTAGAGCAGTCTAGTAGAAATATGGAGGTATCTAGTAACTTACATTAACACTTATATTCTGTTGTAGTGAGCGCAGTCCACAGAGTGTTAAAACTAATCTAATTCATTGTCCATCCAGGACTGTCCTCTGCTCTGTGTGCTTTCAAAATGTTGATTATGCCTCCAGTAATCTGTGCAACTACACCAGAGTGGAAAGGAGTTCTCCTGTAGCAATAGTTGATTTGGGTGATTCTGAAAGATAGTATTCATAACTAGGATATTGAATTTCTCATCCTAGAAAGAGAAATAAAATGCTTCATTAAATTTTCCCTTTCAGACACGTGTGTGCATATCTGTATGTATGGGAGCATGTGTGTATGCACTCCATCTAGTGGTGCTTTCTTATGCAGTGTTAGCATGGTTATAAATACACTATATTATTGCAGAATTCTTTTATAAATTCTTCTGGCCTCAACCAGGTTCTGATGGGAAATAATATTTCATAATGGAAGGAAAAAAGTAACAGTATAATAGTTGTCAGTTAGAACTTGTCATAGTCTAGAATAGAACAGATAAAATAAAAATAAAATAAAAATAAAATAAAAATGTATATTCACAGCTTAAGCTATTTTGGTAGATTTAGACATCATAAAAGCAGCATATTGCAGTTAATGTATGATCATTTATAGAAAGGATGTTTCAAAGGATGTCTAATGTCCTTTATGCAGCAAAACCCCTCACTATTAACTAGATTAACAGTTACTGTACTTATTGCTGTGGTTAAGGAATCCAAGTTGAGTCACTCAAGACAAGATTTTACCTGCTTTATAGTGTATGAATGTCAGAATCAGGTGGAAAAGAGGGTAGGATTAAACTGAAAGATTGCACACGTCTGTGCAAATATTCGCCCATATAAATTTGCAAATAGTTTTCTATTTCTTTTAGGGAAAAATTATTTTCACAGAGGTCTTTTAGATGCTCACACTTTTTAGCATTAGCAATGCTCATGAATGAAAATGCCAGATTTCACCTGGTTTTATGTGTTTTTCCTTTATCTTGTGTTTTGCAATGACTACAGATCATGGATAACTGGAAGTATCACAAAACAAAAGTGGCATCCTATTGGTTGATAAAACTGGATTCTGTAAAACAACGAAAAGTAAGTGACCTATATTTCATTTTCTGAAGATCATCTGACGCAGACACATGCTGGTATTTCTACTGATGTTCAGCAGTAGCTGGGTGTGACTTGAGATACTAAAATACTGGCTATTAATATTAACATATATAAGAATTAATTCCATTGCAGGAAATGATGTCGCTCCATATTTAGATAAGCATAATTATCCTGGAATGTAATTTCAAAAACAATTCCTTAGAAGATTAGTCTCTTGAAAGAAAAGCAAACATATAAATGATTAGTGCTTAAATACCTGATTTTTAGCAAACATTCTTAAAAGTGTATAGATTCAGAAGATTTGATTGATAAGGGATGAACCGTTCAGCAGTTTCAGACCAGGCATATTAAAACTTCATTAGACTTAGTGATACCGTACTTAGTTATTTAAATCTCTGACCCACAGTATTACGAAGACCATGTTAAGAAAAAAACAGACCTACCAAGCAAAGATTATTGACATTGTTATAATGTTCAACTGGTTTAGTCTTGCAAAGGACTAATTATATTTATCATTCTGTCTTCACTCATCTGCTATCTAGGAGCTACTGTTGTGCGTAGCATCGAAGGAGTTTTTAATCTGTTTAAAAGCTGACTTATGCTGGTATGTCAGTCATATCTGTATGTCATCTGTCAGTCAAAATAATCTTCCTAGTGTAATATCTGTTTTCCTTAATATAGCAGAAATTATATCTATCAGTAATATTTTGGTGCCCCTAAAGCAGTACCTTGGGTCTTTCTCTGCCTCAGTCACTGACACATTATGTGGATTAGCATATCAGGCCCAGACATATAATCTCAGTTTCACAATCTATTTTTATAGACCATAAAAGAAAGAGACAATCAAAATGCTGTATACATGATAAATATTAAAAATGGAAAAGGTTGGTAGATTGTTATAGAAGAACAGAAGAACTATTTCAGATCCTCCTCTCAAATTACTGTTCATAAAATCAGCAGTATGATCCTCAGTCTTTCAAATTGTATTTTATTGAATATTTCATTAAATGCTTGTATTTTCATACTGGACAGAGAAAATGTTCATTCAGTGTGATGTCATCAGGTAGAATTATATTTGACTATTCAATTTAAGTTCAGGTATTAAATAGAGTATGTGTCCACACAGCTTTATAAAACTAAATTACACATGACAAACTGAAGAAGAACTTGGAAATGTAGGAGGATATAGTTTAATCAAAATTCTTCTCAAACCATGTCCAATGGCAGCACAGCTCTATAATTTAGCAGAATTATTTCTTCTGCCATTGACAAGAATCAGTATAGCAGCCATCTCCATTGGCTGAAATTGTGTCATTTCTTGGTTGATGTCTATGGTTATTCTACTGTATAGTCCTTTGCTTAAAATGATCTCATTTCTTTTTAATTACAGGAAACAGTGCTGTAATCTCAATATACATGTGCATAGGTCTTTTCTATTGTGTGCATTTAGCATTTGTAGCCTTTAGCCCCAAACCAGAGAGACTCTTAGTGGGGCTTGTAGAAAATAGTAATATCGAGAAAGAGCTGCTAGGAGGGAGGAACAGATAAGTACATGCATACATACATACATAATAGGGCCCAAAATTCACACTGCTGTTACACTGGAGATGTCATTTTCTCAGCAGGAATGTTTGGGACAGTTGGAACTGGTGGGGGACAGGGACATGTTGCTGGAATTGCTCGCTTTAATCTATGATGTCACAAGCATGGAAAGAAGTCACCAGATTGGGCCCACCATTGCAGCTGAGATACGGGGCTTTCACACAAGACTGGTTAGGGTGTCTTTTTCAACCCTTCCCCATAAGTCATAATTTTGGGAAGGCGTTGCCACAGGGAGAGTGATAAATCTGCTCTTTGAGGGGCTGAGACTTTTTACTACACATTCTTCAGCTGCTTTTCCTAAGCTCCTTTTGGACGTCTGGCTTAATTTACCTGTGTCTGTCTGGTTTTGGTTTTGCTTGCTTACTTTCTTTTGGTGTTTTGGTTTTTTTTTCTTGTTGGTTTTGGTTTTTTTTTGCAATCTGGTCAGAATTTTCTCATTTGAGCATTATTTCAGAAAGCCAACAATAAAGGTTAGTTCTGTCCTCTATATGACTGACAATCCAAGGGCACATGTACAAAGTCAGGATGATACAAGTTGGTATGCCAGATTGTTATTAGCAAAAACTGCACAATTGGAAATGTGGATTTCTTTGCTCTTCCTGTAAGGACATCTTTTACAACTTTGGAGACTTATAATTCCTGAAAGCATTAGTAGGCCCTTCATCTTTGCTTGCACTGGAAATGATTTGCCTTTATTTTTTTAAACTGCTTTTAACCTCAATCCCTTCAAGCAATCAGTTATTCTTAGAAAGGTAGTTTATAAAAATGGATTAACTTTGACAATGACATTGCAGCTGAGGACTGCCAAATGTATAAGCTTTTGTTGATTTGAAAGAAGTGTGTTTTATATTCCAATGAGGTGGGTAAAAGAGAAGTGAGCTCAAGGTGGAGAATATTTATGCAAGTAAGGAATCTGTCTCAAAGGTACCTTCTGCAACTTTGTGAAATATAAAACAGAAACTCAGTCCTCTTCACTATACTTAGGAGGAAATTCTAACACACAAGAAGAAAATACCTGTGCAATGTACTAGATTTCACAGTGTTCATCCCTGACAGCTATATTTGCTTAACAGTTATTCAACACGACGTAGAAAAATTTAACTTCTGCTCATATTCTCAGTGTGTAATATTCTGTCATTACAGCAGAGCTACAGAAGGCATTTAGAAGCAAGCTGAGAGTAAACTGATGCTAAAGTGAAATTTAGTCTCCCAAGACTTATAGGAAAGAGAGACTTGTATGGGAGGAGCTGAGACTGCTTCGTGTTACATCACTTTACCTAATTTCTTTAAAAGTGTTTTGACGGTTACCAGAGGGTTTTGAATACGCTCTTTCATAACATCCTGTTCTATTACACCTAGATAATTGGTTATGTTGAAGTAAATGATGTAAATTAAACAGAAAGATGAAGGCAAGCTAGGGAAATTAACTTTGAAAAACAAGGATGTAGGTTTCATGAAGCTCCAGGTCAAGATGCCTTGTCTCTTTTCTTTAAATGGATGATTGAGGCCATGGTTGCAAATTAAGAACAATTAACTGAGACATTTTTCCCCTCTGGCATATAGGCAATATCAACACAGTAAAAACAACAAGAAAGTTGGTTTGTTTTTTTTTTCTTTCCCAGAGTACCTTGCAGTCTTCAGCTTGCTTTAAGATGCAAGGTTCAGCCCTTAGTTTTCTTCAATTCCAGGTGCTAAAGTAAAAGAAAAAAGCTCTACATGGGCATCATAGTCCTTAGTTCATGTCTTTTGGACTACTGAGAGAATCTATGTGGGATGGAATTGTTCTGTTTTACACACACAGATAAATTACTATCAGTTAGTGTAACACTGCAAGGGAATGTGTAGTTCATCCCTTATGTAATTTAAGGACTCAATTCAAATGGATGTATACAATCACAGCTGGCCTTTTGTGTGGGGAAAGCCTTAATTAGGCAAGACAAAGCGAAAAGACTGTTTGAGAAGTATTAAGATAGTAGACTAATGCTGCTAAGCACATGTCTGAAAATCTGGGCCCATTCCACTGCTCCATGGAGCAGTCCAAAACCTGGGCTTAGCTCCTGCAGTTACTAAACAAGGTCACCATTCTTAGGTTATAATTTACTACTCTCTTTATCTCACTATGGGAGGAAGAGACCACAGGTGTGTTTTTTAACATGTTGGACACCGGCATTCATAAAGATTCTCAGCAGAGAGAATACAGTGCACTGTACTTGGATTGGGTTATTATGCACATGGAATTAGTGCAAGACCTGTGCATGCAGACTACTCCTATGTCTTCAAAAAGAGGTTAAATAACATTTAAATGACACATTTCATCAAGGTTGTCATTATCACATATCTATAGATTTTTCTGCCCATTAAGCATTACTCTTTACTATGTAGCTTCATTGTGCTATTGCAAGCGTTTTGTTTACCTGTGCTTTGTTTCCTTTGTCATGTCTAATCAGACTGTTTGTAAACAACAGTTTGTTTTCCAGGACCAAAAACTGCAGTTCTTTACCATGTTTCCATACTTTACTGTTCTACTAAATTTCATTCACCTTTTGAGTGTCAGATGTTTCACTATGTGAATCAGTTTGTCATACAGATCTCAAAGTTTCCTGGGAAAGTATTACGCCTTCTAATTTGCAACATCTTATACCAAATAAAGAATACCTCCATCGGTTCACTGTCCACTTGAGTCTGTTTTGCAAAAGAGGCAATAAGAATGTCTCCATAAGAAGTCATGTTGATTTAACTGACTTTTTTTTGTTAGCAGGTTACATGCACCATAAACTTTTTTTAGGACAGATTTTACACTGTTCAGAGTGCCAGTGTGGAGCCTAAATACTAGTTCAGTCACAAAACTATTCCCAGTCTTATTGATAGTATTTAACTTGACAGAAGCCAAGACACTCTGGAGCTTGTTTCTCTCCAGTGATTACAGAGGGAACCTAAAGACCTGACTTAAGAGGATGTACAGATGTTTAAAAGCAGGGCAAGATGAATCCCACCTTCAATGTCCCGGTTCAATGGGATGTGCAAAGGTGTATCCAAGAGGACTACAATGAGTTGGATGTGCAACTACCTTGTAAGCATGTGTGTGCACTGAGTAGCTAAAACTTACTGTGTAGACCGCTCAGTGCTATACTGAATGCAGCTTAGCATTTTCTTCACCCACATCTTTACACACTTGCATTTAAATGTAGTCTGTACGTAATAAATTTGTTGCATTTCTAGAAAAATAGCTATTTTAAATGTCTTGCTGGTGGTTTTCTCAGTACTTATTTCACTTCACAGTTTCCTGCATGAAAGCTAAACTAAAATGGCTTGATGTAGGGTAACACTGAGCTTAAACAGACATTAAACTAAGAGCAATTTGTAGCTTTTCAGAACATTTTAGTTCTTTATAAAGTAGATGGTATTTTAAAAGAAACTGGGGAAAAAGATATAATCTTCAAATAGATAATATTTGGATTGTTAATTATGTTGCTTCTAGTCGGTAATTGTGTCCATTTTATTTCTTTTTAAACTTTTTGTTATTTAAACAAACTAGTGTTGAACTGACTGAAAAAAATTGAAATGAACTTTACTGTAAGAAAAATAAAATATTTTTACTTGGCTTTGTGAAATGTTATTGACAGAAAAGCATATCATAAAAGTTTGCTGATGAATGCACAGAAATGAAACAGACATCTGGGGGAATTTATAGCTATGCAGTCATCTGTGCATGTGTGTTTGTGTGTGTGTATGTGTGCAGTGAATCGGCAAACAGTTTGGTTTAGGTTTTGCAATATGCCTTTGCTTTGATTTGGTTGGAATACTCTTTCCTAGATTTTGGATATAGTCAAGACAAGTGTTCGTGCAGTTCTACAGCATGTCTGGAAGGCTCCAGACATTGAAAATTTACATCTGTACCGTCTCTTTAACCGTGTATTTAATCGCTTACTTTGGAGCCATGGTCAAGGTCTGTGGAACTGTTTCTGTAATTCAGGGTAAGCCTATTTTTCTTATCTTAGTTTTCTTTGTAACTTCACAATTACAATCAATGCTGCATACTTTTTTGCTCATTTTCATTCAAGAGAATGCAGTAATATATTGAACTAGTTTTAAAATCATCTAGAGATATAGTAGAATTAGAAACCTGTTAATTTAGGCCAGCATTTCAGTAATGGAATCAAACATTTAGTAATGTATTTACAAATATAATAATCTAAGCAAAAAAAAAAATCTTATTTTCAAAATGTCTGAGCTTTAGGTCAACTCTTCCATAGGATGGCGCACAATTTTGATGCCAGTCCGCTCTAAATGTCAAATGTGGGCTTACCATCAACATAAATTATTGTGATATTTGTCTGAGCTTTACAAAGGAAGAATTCAGTCACTAGTGCAGCAGACATCTCATGCCAAATGCAGTGTCAGTTCTCTGATTTACCAATGATGAGTTTGAATTACTGTGCTTGATTATATTGACTGTTTTCCACACTGGTGGAAATTTAAGTATACAGAGAATAGGAAATGTCCACACAGAGGTAAGCAGGAGGTTTTGATTTGGGGAAGAAAAGATCAGGCCATATATTGAAAGTTCAGTATTCTACACTTCAAAATCTACAGTCTTGAAATCAAAGGCATTCATGTAAGGCTAGGTTTGGAGGACCAGATCATAGGTATAAAATAATCGCCCTGCCCTGATTTATTCATAAAACAAGAATACAAATGCTTAAATGTTAAATATATTGAATGCAAAAAGACATTTTTATTTAAGTATATTGAATTATAAAGAATGGGAGGGGGTTTGATTAGCTTGCATAACAAACAACAGTACGCTGGTGGATATTGTTTGTAAAAAGGGATCAGGTCAGTATGTTCTTCACACATAACCATTTATCCTATGTACAGAGTGCACATAATGCATTTGTTAATTGTTTCCCAACAAAATGGGTAACAAGAAGAAGAAGGATCTAAGGGTATGCAAAAGGTCATGAGGTTTTGGGGCTTTTTTTACCATTATCTTCTACTTGCTGAAGGCTTGTTGTTGTGCAAGCCATTAGGACTCTTTACACTTTTTTTTTTCACCAAGATGGGCCATGGGAACATGTAAATAATGTCAGCCTTAAGGTTTGCTAGAGGTAGGTATTGGCAGCAACGCAGCACACTCCAAAAGTTAAAGTAGGCTGAGAAAAGGTTTCCGTGTTTCCAAACCAAAACTTTTTTTTGGTATAATCCTCAGCAGCTGCAGGATTCCTTCTTCATGCCAGCAGAGGTGTGTGAAGTCTTGGGTCCAAGCTCCATTTTTGTTGCAATAAAATATTATAATTACCTTTCCTTTTAATAATTCTGTTATTATTTTGAATTTTGAATTTACTTTTAGTTGCAAATCTTCTAATATGCATGAAAACTTTTAGATTTCTTTGTTCTCTACAGAAAATGATTTTCCTTTGAACAACTCTGCTGCTCACTTGGCTTGGGAGAAGAGTCTTTGAGCCAGCATAAGATTTCAATGAAGAGTAGGGTATCTCATCTAGCATTATTTCATTCATGCAGAACAAGACAGCTGATTCCAAAGTGGAGTCAGCTTTGCATTCTTTGCTATGTGAAAGATTCTAAACATACTATAAAAGTAATATACAAATATCCAGTATGTGTAGAGATCACTCTGTGTGTAATACACTTATTACAGAACTCACAGAGGAAAACAGAAAGGCTGTTTGTACTTTCCCAGTATGTTATTTACTCTGCTACAAGCATCCTTCTTGCCATGTAATCCAGAACAAAGAATTTAGGACAGGACCTCTGTAGCAGAAAGGTCAAGTTCTCATCACTCTTCCCTAGAGTTCCTTGCACCATTTTAAAGAATGGATTGGAATAAATGTAGGACATGTGTAGAATTTGGGAAAACATGTAGGGTAGGAGTATTAATGTGCTAATTCAGAAACAACACGAGTATATGAAAATTTATTGAGAAGTATAGTACTTTGACTATTTGAAAGATTTATGTTTTGGGAGAAAAGCAGAGCTGATAGCCTTAAGGTTTCCTCTTGCTGGTTAGATCTCTTCTAGGCATATGCTATTTTAGAAAGAAGAATAAAGAAACAAAGAAAACCTAAGAGAGCTACATTTGATTTACTATATAATAAACAAAATTAATAAGTGAAAACTGGTAGAACCAGTTGAGTTCAGATGGCTATAAAAAGAATAACACTTTATTGACAATATTGCACAATCAAGCATAATACTTTTTTACGTATCTGGGAAGCAGTCTATGATTTCTTACTAATGTATGGGAAACTAAACTTAGAGCATAACAAATTAAGTTTCCTTAGGTAATAGTACTCTGATCCCTGTTGACTGCAGTATAATGGAGTATGAACTGAATCTGTGTAGCACATGGAGGAGATTGCACAGGCACATTTATATGAAAGTTCATTAAATTCACATATATAGTTCTAAATCTCCATTTTTGTTGTTAGGCTAACTCTATACCACTATGTTCATAATTGACTATAGTTAGAGCATGCCACATTATTCTTCACTGATAAAACCCCTCCTAGCAGTGTGAAAGTGATCGCAGACCTCACAGCCCAGACCCGAAAGAATTTATCAGGAGAGTTTCTTCTATGGGATTTTTGAGATTTATGGATTGAATTAGAACGCAATTATGTGTAGCACTATGAATGACTGTAATACTCAGAATTTCATCTTGCTGCTCTCTACAAACCATCACATGAGGATGTAAGGAAAGAATGAAGACAATAGATTAATTTTCATGTAAAAATACGAGTGGAAAGCTCCCAGACAGGAAACAATATTGAGAAAAGTATGTTGAAGGAAATACTAGCTCTTCAACTAGTAAAATTATTCTGCTTTCGATAATGAAACAGTTTTGGTGTCTTACAAACAACATTTCTTAAACAATTAATTAGATGGATAATAATTAAGGAGAAATGCTTGCATCACTTGAAATTGTGTGCAGGGGAAATTCTGTAAGACTGAACAGTTTCAGCTAGAAAATATCATTTAGACTGAGAAGCCAGGCTGAAAAGTCAGTTAGCTATAAGTACAGCTTGTCTTTTAGTCACTGATGTTTGTAATTCAATCCTAATACAGCATAATATTAAAAATCTCAGTAGGCAGAAGTAAGATTGCTGGTTCTTTGATTTTGTTTTAAGGACAAACTTCCTATACCAGGTTTGTGAAATCTACTGCTGATCTCAGTGGACAAGGCTAAATCATTCTGGATGCTATGTTGAAGCCAGATGCAGTAAATTTTCCTGTCTGTGAAATGCTTCTTTAATAAACAAAAACCCCCCTCAAGCTTACAAACCATCTGTGCTACTGGATAATGTTTTGACCAAAAAATGTCTTCACAGGGACTATACTGCCCCTGAAACGGATGTAATGATCTGTAATCTGGTTGGAATCTGGCACAGTGGGGCGTTGAGGTGTATGCAAAGAGCTATTGTAATACTTCTGTGGTAAAACATACCTGGTTTACATTGGTAGGGTTTGGGGCTTTTTTGGAAAGAGGTGTGGCTTTTTAAGAAAACAAAAAGGGTGATGGTCTGTATGTCAAAAAGGAATGCTGCTTTAGATACACTCTGCAAGTTCCACTTAATTTTAGAAGACCAACCCCATATGACCAGATGGAAGAAGTAGTATTTGAATGACTAAACTGAGAAACTCTCCACATATGTATGCTTATTTGATAAGGAAGCAGAGCACACACTAATCACCTGTAAATTACTACTGTTATGCTGTGTAGACATTTAGAAATAATTTATTACTGTTATAATTTCTTTAATATGACATCACATTTGCATTCAGGTGGTAGCCTGTTAAAAATAGTAAGTGGCTTTTGTTATTTCTGTTGTAAGATACATACATGATTATGTGAAAATAAATCTTTATGTGCTAAAGCTACATAATGGCCCTATAAATGCTTTAGGGAACAAACCATGTGAGAAATGGCTGTGAGCAATTCACATATGAAAATTAACTTCTTAATTTGTGTTTTGGACTCTGCATCTGCCAGCGTTTGAGTTAAATAGTATAGACCTTCCCTGTAAACAGCCATAGTCATGCTTTTTCTCTTGTTAAATCTGATATAAAGCAGTAAACCTCCCAGGCTGCAATGTGTGACAGAAAACATGAACTCTTGTTTTTTTTCCGTAACAGGAACTCTTGGGAAACCATACTGAGTAAAAGCACAGAGGTGGTGACTCCTGTGCAACTCCAGTGTTGCCAACGAATAGTACAGCTTTGTAAACACTGCCTGCTGGTGGTTTACAAATATTCATCAGACTCAAGAGGATCCCCAACTGGGAATAGCCTCCACTGGGATGATAGAAGGTATAAATTTTAATATTCTCTTACTAAACTATAAAGGATAATATCAGAACAGGTTTCAGTCTATGTTGCTACCACTACAGTTCTCTTTAAGCCTAGTTCACTATGTATTAAAAAAAGGCACCCCCCCAATATTTCCCTTGATCCTGAGTGTCTATCATTCTAATCTCTCTAGCCCACTCTTGAAGTGCTACTAGAAGACTTGATATACACATTTTGTATAAAAGTACACTTGTTAAAGTTTTGCCTACTGCCTACGTAGCTGCAGCAAAGGCTTTCCATACAGTGAACTGAAAAATTCCTTTCTTCCCCTTCTCAGATCCCTCAATGTCACTGATTCCAGATTTGCATTTGCATAGAGGTATCCTAACAGGTGTGGTACTTCTGGCTTCATATTCGCAATGGGATGCTATAGGGGCACAGCTCCAGCCAAGGGTCAGGTAAGTGCCATCTGATTTACTGTATTGCACAGTTTTGCAAAGTTGATTTCCAAAACCTACAGATTGAAAGTTTTATTATTTCATCTTACAGAGCATAAATATATTTTCAAACCTTGCAAAACAGCATCATATAGTAAAAAATTATTTGGCACTTACCTGATTCTCCATTGGCTGGTTTAGTTCTCCAACCAGGTACAATAGGGATTACTAAAAATGCTCCAACTGCGGGAGTCAACGGTTTGCAATTTAACAGTCATAGCTGGAGAATTAAATGTAAGCTTCAAATTACGTAGGCTCCAAATTCAATCCATAAAGGCAATTTGAATTATTATGTATATAAACTCACAAATGCTTTGTTTATATAAAACATCTTACAGACATTATTTCATAGAAAAGCTTTAGGAGTTTAATAGTACATGAAAAACAAACCTTTGATACATTATCTGTTAAACTTATTTTATGACTTAATTGCTTACGTACTATATCTCAGACTAGTTATTTGATACACTGAACACATTTGTTATTGTCATATGAATCTCAAGGCACTCTTATAAAATTTAAAACCAACCAGAAACTGAATTTGTTTGGTCTCAGCAAAAATAGAAGTATGCTAGCCACAAAACAAATCATATTCAATATTAACATTGACTGAGGTATAGCAGGAGTGTGGTAAAGTAATTTGGATAAGCTAAGACTAGAAAATCTTCAACCTTGAGGTTTTTATTGCTTTTACTGTTAATACTGCAGAAAATTTTTCATCATGACCGACCACAAACTATTCAAACCGATTGGATTACTCTAATGTACTGCAGCTAACAGGCTTGCATTTGGGAAGTGGTGAGCGGGATGGTCTAACAGAACTTTCTCATCTCTGGTTTCTGTTTCTTTGGGTGCTGAATGGAAGTTTATTCATAAATTTCCCAGGCTAGAGGAATCTAAGCCCTCTCTCTCCTAATATCAGTATGTCTTCAGCAACGGAGTATCATGATAATTCTGATTGATTAAAATATCTCCACAAATGTTACATATATAGTGTAGATACAGCAATATACTGGTTAACCATGATATCCTGAATTTGTAAAAAGAAAGACACATATGGAAATAAATGCTCTTTCTCATTAAGCCCCACAACTAGGTAATGAACTATTTTTCTAGAAATGGAAGAGCCACAATACAATTTCACTTCTCATCCAGTTTTCTGTTTTTAAATGATGTAAGAATCTGCACTACTACTAATAGTTTTCTTGACTCTCTGTAAAATTGTATGAAGTGCAAGAAAAGATCAGAATATAATTAATGTACAAGAAGTCTTTGTTCAAGACTTTATAAATCTAATTTGAAGAACTTTATTTTTTTCTGAGCACAAACCATTTTTTTTGTTTCTGTTCATAAAACAAATGTTTGAGACTAAAGCTTTCAATGATAGCCTGTAAGTATCAAGTAGATATATGCAAGTAGATACCTCTTTAGCTGGGAAAATTTACTTGTACAGGGAGAAAGAAAAAGATAATAAAACCAACCACACTAGAATGACACAAAAAAAAATTAAGCAATGATTTATACAATGTGTTGTGTTAATCCATCCTAACATTGACATATTTCATTACGAAATGGTGATTTAATGTGGATGTTATTTTTGCACACTTACTGTGCTCATTTAATGACTTCTACATAAACTATTACTCCTGTCATTAGGAAATGATAGATTTAAGAATGAATAATGGCATATGATAAATTACTGTTTGTAATTAATAAAAAAAAAATAAAAGAGAGGTGATGCAGTTGCCTGAATTTAAAAGGTAAGCAGTCACTGATGTGACTTACTACATTGCAGCATCATTGTTCCTTGTGTTAAAGCAATGATGATAGTGTATCTACTTTTAAGTAATTAGAGCTGGGAAACAAAGCTGAAAATTTCTGGTTTTTCCCTAATTAGTTTTTTTTTTAACAACAGAACTTTTTATAAGCTGGTTAACATCAACTGCAGTTTTTACTCAGTTTAAAGTAAAAAAATAGTACTGTAATAACAGACAACAATGGCTGAAGTATTAATTTTTGGAAGTAGTGTTACACAAATTACCATTGTTTGTTTACCCACTTGCTTTAAACAGGAAGGACTGGGAAGATTTTGATCCTCATACAACATCTTGAAATTTCAATAAGAATTTCTTTGGATTTAGGTCTGTTTCCGAAGTTAGCTACTGCCTAGTGCCCTATATGTTTTATAAATTACATTTATTGTACATAATTTCTTGCATATGATGATTATAAGGTATGATACATGAAAAACTAATTCTTTTGCTCTTGAATGTCACTTTGCCAGTAAACTCTGCTATGTCTTTCATATCCTTTCTAGATGTTTATTACCAGGACCTTCACTGTTCATCATGAAATCATCCTCGTCCAACATTAGCTGCAGTTCATCTGGAATGTCTCGCCCTAGCATTTTGTTCACACACAGATACAGTCACTTGTGAAGCAAAAGGAAAGCTGCTGTTCTTTGTAAATAATGGCACTCCTTTTTATTTTTTTTATTTTCTTTTTCCTTTCAAATTAAAATCTGTGATGGAGCTAAATATAAGCACTGTTACATGCTTACTACCATATTATGATAACATTTAGCTGAAACCTACTGTAAAAGCATAGCTTTCCTGGAAAGATAATAAACCTTGTTAAGTTGTTTACACACACATGTGAATGTGTAGATCTTGCTAAATTTATAAGTAATTCCTTCCTACTAGAAATGTTATTTTTGCTGCAGAATATATAAAATAGAGTTGAAGATCCTATTATAGTGTTATTTTGTAAGTACAATACATTGACTTGAATATTATTTATTGTAAAGCATATTTATTGTCTCAAATGTAACTGATCCTTTAACAAGGCAAATGATTAAAAAATGTAGTAGAACAGTAACACTATAACAATCAGTGAAAATAATCTGCTAATTTCTTGGACATGTTTAAAAAAATCCCCAAAACTCTGTAAACCAAACTTAAAGCAGACGTATTTTTATTTCTCCTCTGAAATTACAAAACCTATTTAATGCTGCTATTTTTTGTAAGGGACCTGGTATAGTATCTTTTAGCCAAAGTGAGGACATCTAGCACACAAACAGAAAAAAATATCAGTTTAGGCATTCAGTTTCCAATTGGATTCTTGTAATAGAATGGAAGCCAGTGTTTGTTACCAGGTTTTCATTCCCATTACCTGTGTCCTGTGCCTTTAAGTTTCCTTTGGGAGCAAGAAGTCATATTCAACTTGCACAAGCATGCGTAGTGCATAGTTTTTCTGTTTTACTGCACAAATTGTAAAGCAGACACTTTTAGGAAATACTGCAGCTATAATGTGTTATTTCAACCTTAAACTTATTGGTTTGTTGTAGTTTTTAGCATACAATTCAGTACATACTGTAGAATGTATCCTTGCAATGGACAGTATTTTCTAGATTTCTGACACCTTTACATACTGGAAATCTAATTCATTAGAAAGCTCTCATTCAGATTCAGTGTCCTGGGCCTGGCTGAAAGGCACAAAATCAAAATGAGCCAGAGCAGGAAACTAGTATTTGCTCTAACAGGATTTGTAACTGAAGACATCATTCAGGTTTTGCTACATACAGCAATTCATCCCACTCAACATTATGCCATGAGCCTTATTCACTATAGAAATAATTATTAAAAAAAAATCAGTTAGACTAGATTTAAAAATGGATTAAGTTTTTTAACTGAGTAAAGGACAGAGTAGTTATTATTTACCAAAGACTTGTTTATTTACCAATCATGGAACCCTGAAACATGTTTATAAATTATCAATATATTTCAGGTATCCTCAGGAGCAAGTATGTTAGAGGGTTTTGATATCCAGAGATTCAAGACAAATTTAGGAGACTTGAGATGTGAGACTGAAGTTGTCTGGAAAGGATATTTGCATATACAGAACTGGTAATTTGGGTGAGATTTTTGATGCCTGTGCTGTAGTGCCTCAGCTCTAGAACTGCAGGATATATGATAATGAAACTATTTGTAAACAATTAAAAAAACCTCTTGAGCTTAGCCAGATATAAGCAGTCTTATGGTCTGGTAAAGTCTTCTTCATTTTTGTGATAATACTAGTTTAGTAGTATAGTACGTTCACAATAATTGTATATCTCTTCTGGTCCATACAGCGACCACTGATAAATCATACTATGGTTATCTGTAAGACCTAATAAAAGCTGTAAATTCTCTCTTCTTGGGAGAGACACTCACTGCATTCTGCTTTTGGCCACAAGCATAAACCCAGCTTCCATCTTAGCTTGTCAGACTCAAACAGAGAGAGCCTTAGGAGAGTTGGTTCACATGCTTCCCCCCCCCATTACATTATGATCTCTGTTCTCGGAAGCCAGTGCAGGGACAGTCAATCTGCATAGAATACCCTGGCAGCAGAAAGAGAGCTACTACCCATACCTACGTGTATGGACAGATCTAGAAAAGAAAAAATACATTTAGTGTGTACAAAATTGGACCAGATGGTTGGTTTGCATCTGTTATTACTTACTCTATTCATATTTCTGATAACCTTTCCTAAAGTGGTACTGTGTTCCTAATAACGTGTGAATCAATACTTCCAATAAATGTAATGCTACACTTTCCTGCCAGCTCCTCAGAACCGGTGTGTATGGTCTGTGGGTCAATGATGGGCTGCACCTGTAGTGCTGCTCCGGGTAGTGCTGTAGGTGGAAGCAGCATTTGCTCCTTCTGCAAACCAGCTCCTTTGTGCTACTAAATGGGTCTTTCCATAGTAATTAGCTCTAGCCTTGGGCTCTTGCAGGCACCCTGCGTCTGAACCTTCACTCTCAGCAGCAGCAGATCTGCTGCCCCTCCTCATGGCCCCATAGGCAAATCAATCATGGAGGTGAAATGAGCTTCTTCAATGCCTTCCATGGTGCAGCAGGACCTCAGGTGTATTTCCGAGTTGTACAGAGCCACAATTAGAAGGAAAACAGCACCGATGCATACGTAGCGATCGCCCGGTGGTAAAAAGCCTTCAGGCACGCACCAAATCCGGTTGGGGATCTGGCAGCGCCGCAAGACAGGCTGAGTAACTGCACCGCACCGCACCGCACCGCACCGCCTCACGGAGCCTCGCCTGTGCCGGCGGCGCGAGCGGGGCCACGTGCGCTCGCAGCTCGAGCCCGGCGTTGGGCGGGAGGCGCCGCGACGGAACGCACCTCACCTGGCGGCGCCTGAGGGGGAGCGCGGCGTCGCGTTCCGCGGACAGCCCCATCTCCAGAGCCCTGCGCTGCCGTGGAACCTCACTGCCGGGGTGGGAGCGCGGCCTTCCTGCCGCCCGGTGGCGGGGGGAGCTGGGAGCCCGCTGCCCGCCCGGCCCAGAGGTAAGGGGCAGCTGAGGCGGCGGGAGGGCTTCGCTGGTGAGGTGGTGGCTTCTTACGCAGGGCTGTGGGTAACCATAATCGCGGTCAAAGATGCCTGCCCCCCACGTCTGTTGTCTTGAACTCACGTTGGTAGCGGTGCGGTTACGGCAGGCTCCTGTGTGGAGTTGCCGGGAAGGAGCGTGAGCGTCGCTGGTTCAGTACTCCGTGCCCTGGTTCTCGCAGCGCGCTAGTGCGAAGGCGGGATGAGCAGCTGTGGGACGGGCTCTGAAAGGCCGGTTAGGAAACCTCACACAGACTTGAACGTGCTGTCTGTGGTCCAATGAGCAAGGAAAGTATGGATTTGAAAGAATTGCTGTGCCGAAGTAATGTTAAAGGAAACGTTACTTAAAATAGCTCGTGAGGATACCTGTTTTGTAGACCTCAGCCTTGGGTTAATGTCCTGTCTAGGAAGGAATGTCTTGTCCTTGTTATGGGAAAATTAGTTTCTAATTGTTGATTGTCCATACAGGAAAGTAAACAAATTCATAAGTTTTTAAATTACATCTGTGTGGTTCCTTAGCTGGGCTAGGAGTTCAAGATATTCACTTTTAAATATAAACCCAGAAGTTCACAGTTTTTTGGCTTTCTCTATGTATTCAAGTGAAAAGGCTGAATTGCATTGACACTTATAACATCTAATTTAGGTGTTAGCAAATGTGAATATTTGCAAGTTAGCTTTGCATGCAGTGTTAAAACAGTCACCTCGAAGCATTTATTCCCGTTTTCAGAAGAAAATAATTTGCTGTTATATGGCATATTTATTGGGAAATCTTTCACTCCAGCATTTGCTGGAAACATTTGCAATTTTTTCTGTATGTGGTAAAATTCTCATGCATTAGTTCTTACTTTGCATATGTGTTCTTTGTTCTCTGCCAGCCACCTCTGTGCAGCTCCCTACGTGGCAGAAATTGCTTGTTAATGTAGAGAAGCCTTTGTTGGTGTGTAAATACCTGTAGCACTTTAGGACTCTTAAGGAAATCGGGGGTAATTTTGTCATTTATGTATATGGAACAGGAGAAGATTCTGCTTGTGGGGGAGCAAGACAGGTACATTCTTGGTGTTTTAATACAGAATCATAGAATGGTTGGGAAAATGTCTTAGGAAAGAACCTTAAGATCATCTAGTTCCAAAACCGCCCATTTCTTCTTTTAAAACAGAAGGCAACATTTACTTAGGAAGAACTGTTAATACTGAACTTAGAACTGCCCTCCTTCCACACAGCTGTTACTACCCATACTATATAATAAACCAGGTAGAACTGCTGTGCATGGCCCCTAAGTGCCCTCTGAACGTGTATGCCTGCTCTTAGTGCCATGGAGCCTGTACCTGGCTGAAGTGGTGGCTGACACAGGTGTTCAGAACCTACTCAGTTTGATGTGCTGGTTCAGGTGGCCTCACAGCGGTGAGTCACACTCTGTACCTGCCGGTCAGGAGTTATCAGCAGCACTGCAAAGCAGGGAGGAGCACAGGACAGTGATCTGTACCTGTCTTTCCTGCTGTGCCCTCACCAAACTGCTGCTCATGGCTACTGCCATGCAGTTTTGCTGAGCATCATCACGCAGTGTGCTGCTGCAGTGAGGGTTGGCAGCAAAGGCAGTTCACTCGCTGGAAAACACTGGCTTTGAACGTGGAGGGTGACAGCCATGAAGTGGAGTGGAGGCCAAAACAGGTGTGAGAATTCAAGATGGGATGAGGAAATGCATTACTCTGGAGTAGGTTTCACATTAAAGGTTTTTTCCCTTGTGCCCATTGTTGTGGAAGTGACTTGCTCTGTTGCAGCAGAACAAAAGGCTTTCATTTAAAGCTATGTATGATTTTAACTGAGTGGCATACTGTCATCTGACCATCTATAGCATTATACCCACTCAGTTGTTCCTGCCACAATTCCCCACAATCCACTATCTCTCTTAGAGGCTTTTCCAAAGGACATGGAAGACCCTATTTTCTAAACAGAAGCTTTCCATTTCAAGATAATGTCATGCCATACCTGTATTGCAAACTTCTATATAGTGCACAGATTTCTTGATCTAACTTGGATATCAGAAATGCTCTGGTTGTCATTGCACAAGAGGTATGGGATTAATTTACTTTGCAAAGGATAATACCGCTCTTGAGTGACACAGGTGGACTCGGTAATTCTCAGCAATGTGCATCTGGCACAAGAATGGAGAACTTGGGATGTGTTTGCAGGAACATGCACCTGTGCCCTCGGCAGCCCTTGCATGCAGGCAGCTCTCTGCCAAGCAGTCTCAGCTCTTGCTAAAGTCACTTCCTTGCAGCTCTGACATTGCTTGCTTTGCCAGGGGCTTCTGGGTCACATACAGCTGTAGGTTTCACTAGCACAGGTGTGTGTTTGGTAAAATAACTGATAGGCAGTTTCCTTTACAAATACAGGAAATTAGTCAAACAACTAGACGTTGCTAATGAGAACTAGGGTAAATTGTCCTGTGCAGAGATCTGTGCCTTCTCTGTACCTCTGTACTTTCTCTGGTATCTCATGAATTAGGGGGCAGTATAGACATATTTTTAGTAACTGACCATGTTGGTAAACAGTGAGCAATCTCCAGGCATGGGAGAGTTTCTCCAGCCCAGTTACCCTTTCCCATTCAGACCCTGACGAGTAAAGTCATTGGGCATACAGCTTCCTCCCTCCCATGCAGGGCTTGTGCTGTTCAAGGGAGTGAACTGATTTTCACAATTGTGCTGGATTCAAGCCCTCTGATTTCTTTTATTCTAATTCAGAAAATGAATAAAGTAGCTGTGTCAAAATGATGTTGTACTAGACAAATGTGCTATAGGGCAGTATAAGTTTAATCATGTTGTTGCTTGCTGTGGTAGTTAACAAAACCAGAAGCAATTGAGAAAGCTCATTGGCATAGTTAAGGAGAAGTTTCTTTGGCACTTAAAATAATTTCTACCAGCATTGGTAAGCTGAACCTGGGAGCATCCTTCCAATGTTTAATTTACTTCATCTGTGGGATGATGTGCCAGATTAATCAGCATGATTGCCTACAGCTGCACAGTTGCGTTATGCTCAGGGTGCACTAGATTTCACTATGTCACACACCAAGTGCAGAGTTTGCATATACCTTGAGTTTTGTCTGCAGTGTTTGCAGAGTGTGTGTTCTTCTTCTGTCACCGTAGCCTCTGGTTTTGTTTTGAAAGCTGGGACGTGAACCAGAGATGGCTCCCTAAGTTTCTTCAGATGCGACGTGCCTTTTGACATACTGAGAAGCTAAATGCTTTGCTCCACAGGTGTATCACTAGGTATGACAGTACTGGTCGCAACTGGTGGATAATGGGAACATCGATAGCATGGAAAAGCAGCATACCATGCAGTAGTTTTGTACTTGCAAGCTTACAAACTGTTGGTACGTTGCTCACACTCATTGCTACCGCTGTCAGAAGAGTGTAGCTGTTCACTCTGGTAGAGGGAGGCACTGCTAATGCAGACTGTTCTGTCTGAACTGTGAACGTTTGCAGTTTTTCTTCCCTTCTTTCACTCACCCCAGCCTGCTCAGGTGAAGGAGACAGTAAGCTTTGTATGTTTTATAACTTCCAAATGTTAACAAACCTGGGGTGGAGGAAAAAGCTTTAATAACAGTATGAGTTATTATCTAATGTGATTCAGTGTTCAAAGTGTCCCAGTATACCTTTCTGTCTGTGTTGGGATACAACTCTTTTTACAGAAAACATGTTTGAGTTGCCCAAACGCTGTCCAATTAACATACTTTCTAATATCTTTGCCTGTTATGTATCTTCTTTCAACTACACAAATACACGTTAGTGACAATAAAAAATCTATTTAGGATTAGAAATCTGGAGTAATTGGATGACTACTCTTACTTGAGAAACACAAACATTGGTAAGAAGCTTGTCTCTTAGTTAAGCTTTTGGAACAATGTGATCTATTTCACAGTATTATTTTTCCCCTGTACAGGCTGCAACAGCATGGTGAGGATAGCTTTACTGGCTATTATAGTCAGGCCAAGTAAATAACATTGGTTTTTGTTCTAGTTGGCTGCCATATACCTTGTCCTACAATTCTAGGAGGACAATTGCGTATCTTTTTTTGTGTCAACAGTAACAACATCCAGTGACACTAATATGCATATAGTCATGTCAGCATTTTTGTTATTTAGGAATTTACATCTCACCTGAGTTACAGTTTAGCTTACAGAGCCCCAGCAGGAAGTATAATGCTGTACTGTAATTATTTAATCAACAATAAATTGTACTTTCTTGTATTGTGCTATTGTGTGTTATTCTTTTTACAGAAAACATCGTATCTTTCAGAAGCAGCTTTTCTTTCATTGCACATCTACTGGTGAACCATCGCTCTTCTACGTAGCATAGTGATTAGAGTCTAGCAATGCTCTCTTCTGTCTGTACCCCTATAAAATTTAATACCAAGTTTTGCTGTTCTGTGGGGAGAAATAGTTTCACAGGGTGGTTGTGTTGGTCTTAGTCTGCTGAGTGCTGAGATTATTACTAGTTCTGGGAACTGTGTGTGGAAATCTGAAAGCATGTGACAAAGGACCAGTGTACTGCACATTGTGTGCTGTCATACTGCCTGTGCAGCGTTCTGTCTCACCTCTAGGTCCTCAGCAGGTGTCAGTAATGTCACCAGTTACACTGCACACCATGACTGGCATTTCCAATAGCAAAGATACTGGTAGCAGGTCCTGCATCAGACAGAGTTTGTCATCTGCAAGAAGTCCACTTCCTCCCATCCCTCTGGTGCTGGGCTTTGTTTGTATTTTGGTTCTGTAAGTCTGCATGGGCAAGCTAATAAAAAAGGATTCTTTCTGAGAAGGGAGACTGGTCTCAGCTTGCAGGATATGCTTTTTCAAAACACCAGCAAAATAATCCATATCCAACCTAAAGCCCTTCATCACAAAGGACTAAAGTTTTGTGATTCTATGGCAATAAAGGAATTACTTCAGCAGTACCAATGATGATTTTTCTTAACTATTGTTATCATTATTGCTCTTTTGTGCAAAATTGCTGGAGAAGGGAGGGAGAATTTTCCCAACTTAACTTTTTCCTGTGGCCAAGGCCAAGTGAGAGTGCAGTCTAGCAATAACTGCTGTAGCCTTTTTGTACTGGTAATTACTGGTTACTGGGAAAAATGTCTTTTGGAAGCTTTAATTCCTGTGGACACTCTTTCTTCTTAATGAAGTTATGCGAATGACTCTACCCTTAACTGAGGAACAATTCTTAAGATAACAATAGTTTTGTAAAAATTTATATCAAGTGAGTATCTGTATATATATATATTTTTGTAACACCTCCCCTCCCACCCCCCCACCCCCCCCCCCCCATGTTACTTGAGTAGGTAGAATATAAGGGCCAGCAACATTTGGGCAAGCAGATATTAATAGAATCATAGAATACCAAGTTGGAAGGGACCTCAAGGATCAGTCCTTCTCATTGTGAAAGATCTTTCTCTTGTGTCCATTTGGAATCTTCCGAGGAGTAACTTGTGCTCATACCCCTTTTCCTTTCCACGTGCCTCTTTGTGAAAAGGTAGTCTCTGTCTTCTCAGTAGCCACCCTTTAAATACTGGAACATGGAGATAAGGTCTCACCTGAGCCACCTTTTCTCTAGGCTGAACAAACTGAGTTGTCTCAGCCTTTCCTCATATGGTAGCTTCTCAGTTCTTTGATCATCTTTGTGGCCCTTATCTGGACTCTCTCCAGCCTGTGCACATCATTTGTGTATAGCAGGGGCCAAAATTGAACATTGTATTCCAGGTGTGGCCTGAGAAGAGGTGAGTAGAGTGGCATAATGACTCCTTTGTCTCTGCTGATGATGCCCTTGTTGATGTAACCTGGCATCCTTTTGGCTTTCTTTGCTGCAGCAGCACACTGTTCACTCATACTGAGCTTGTTGTCCACCAGGACCCCCAGCTCTCTTTCCACAGAGCTGCCCCCCAGCCAGGTAGGTCCCAGCCTGTGCTGCACTCTTGGATTGTGTTTACTCGGGTGCAAGACCTTACACTTGTCCTTATTGAACTTCGTAAGGTTCTTGTTAGTCTCCTTCTTTAGCCTTTCCAGGTCAACCTGCAGGGTGGCTCTACCTTCCAAAAGTGTCCAGTTCCCCACTCAGTTTGGTATCATTGCCAGACTTCATCAGGGTACGTTTGATCCCATCAACCAGATACTTATGAAGACATTGAACAGCATTGTGCCCAAAATTGATCCCGGGGGGACCTCACTAGTGACAGGTTGCCAGCTGGAAAAGTCTCTATTCACCACCACCCTCTGGGTGCTGTCCATCAGCCTGTTTCCTACCCACCAGCCGGTTTCCTACCCACAATACTGACCACTCAGCAAGACCATAATCCGTCAGTTTCTCTAGGAGATACTGTCAGATAGTAGTTTAAGAAGCATTCATCTACAGGAACTGAGAGACAACTAGGCATGCACCAAGCCCTTCAGGGCTGGTGGTCTGTCCTCACAGGTAACTTCAGGCAAACCTGGCCCTGCTCTGCAACTGCCTCACTGACTCTTTGTGGGAGCTTTGTGAGGCCGTGAGAGCTGTGGGCAGTCAAGCTGCAGAAGAGATGGTCTTGGGCAGCAGGAGTGAGTGAGTTTAAGCTGTCATTATTAGGTTGGCAGGTTGCAAGGAAATCTGTCATGATGGTTTCTGGAAAACCGTATGCTTTGAATCAAGTTCAGTCAAGCTCCACTGGGTTGTAATATTTCTCTGGCTGAGCAGTTGCTAATGTGAGGGCTTATTTTTGGAGCATAGTGAGCTGCACTGAGTAAAAAATGCTGGCAGGATCAAGCCTATAATGGTCACATACAAAAATACAAATCAAAGGTAATGTCCTTAAGTTTACTAATTTTTAAAAGCAGTTTGCTTTTCCTATGTATTTTGAGCTGTGTGGCATCATGTGAAAATTACATTTTTAGTACTTCTTATAATGCAACATAAAATATTAGTGTTACTCAGGAATCCGAAATGTCACCAGTGTGTAACTTGTATGAACTAATGTCGCAGATAATTTGGGGATTAATTTGTAAACCTAATTCATGTAATCTTAGGAATGTGGAAAATTGAAGTTGTTTGGAAGAGAGAAAGATTGTCAGAGGCATGGAAAAGCCAAGTATTTTCTAATTACTGTTCTAGTTAAGGAAGAAAAACCCACACTCTTCTCAAGCTCCCCCCAAAGGAGCTCTCTAGTTTAAACCCGTAATTGCAATTAAGAACATCAAGCAAAAGAATTATATTATGCTGCTCCATTTTGCTATTAAAAGCTTAAACTTTTTCTCTCTTAAAATTAAAAGAGGAAAAAAAATCCAGAAAGGATTTAATTAACTAGTAAACTTGAGTGTTTATCAACTGTAAAAACTATTTGATTTCTGTCGCAATAGGATATAAGTCAACTTGTAGATTTTAAAGATCAAAGTTAAAATAATTGCAAAAACAGTGATTGGCTATTTATTTATATTTTTAATTGAATTTTTAAAGCTTGGTATTTCAGGACATTTTTTCCCCACTTACTGTGGGTTATTGGGATTTGGTATTTAATCTTGCACTCATTCTGTAAACTGTAAATTAAAAGGCTAAATAATATGTGTGACCCTTAAAACCTCAGTGGTGGAAAGTTGCTCTCAGATATATCAGTTGTGTTGAGGGACTGTAACTGGCAAATTTCTGCTTTCTGTTCACGTGCGGGCTCAACTGTAACTGAAATTGTTTCACTTAAGGTGTGGTTCAGATCAGCAACAGTACATGAACTGGTCTGAACTGTGAAGGGACATGGATGTAACAGACTGCATCCTGCTAGCTGCCGTGAGCTCCAACCTGAAAAGGTGAATGGAGCCTTAATCTTCCCTTCTCCTTGGTCTCCAGGCTGCAGCAACTTCACTCGTGCTCTCTAGAGCTGGCTTGCAGAGTGGCAGAAGTGGAAGAGGGGTGGGATGCTGAGCTGTGCAGCAGGGTGGTCCTTCCAGGGGGATCAAGAGACAATTACCAGCGTTGGGTAGAAAATTGCCTTGCAGTTTGTCAGGGCTTGTTTCCAGAAAGATGACGCAGTGAGTGGTATTCTGTGGAACAAGTGATTCTACAAACTCCTGTGGGATGCATAGACATCACTGTGACTCTTCCTGTGTTAGCAAGCATTACACCTGAACTCGTGTGAAGTGTTTGAAGGATTGAACATTTATACGTTGCAATGCGGTTTTAAAACATGCTTGCTTATGTTGTAGTTTGTCTCACAAGTGACAAGTCTGTATCTGAGGGTAGCTGAAAGCTAAAAATGTTTGTTCTGCAATTAGTTTAGGGGGATTCATATACTTTTCTTTTTGAGCAGCACTGTCTTCTGCCTGACTCAAAGTGATTGCGCAACCCTGTCAAGGTGTTGGCAGGCAGTGAGTGAGAAACAAAGAATTGTGGCTGTATTGAAGAATGCAAGGGTACCCAGTGAAAGTGTATGAGCAGTGAGCGTAGACAGCAAAAACTTCATCTATGACCCACAAGGTTCGTCCTTGTGGTGATCCCAGGTGTCTCCTGCTTGGTTTTTGCCCTGAAGTACTCTTGAAGTAGTAGTGGTCTGATACTAGGGCTGAGTAGAATGTTTCCTCTCTACATTTTGCTATCCAAGCTGTGGTCCTACAGCTGCATCTGTGTGAACAGACTGATGCTCCAGGACAGAGTTCTGAAACCATTTGCAGGAGGAGGGGGCTGAGAAGAGCTGCAGCAGACCATTTCTCAGGGTATTTCTGTAACTTTTTCTATTGATTTGGGGCCAGTTTTAAGTGTCATGTTAGTTGTGCTTGTTTGATATCTGGTTCGAACTTGAACTATCAGTAATTGATTTTGTCATTTTTATTTAATGCAGATAATACTTTAAATAAGCAAGTTATTTTAAAATAAATATATAAATTTAAATATAAATATTATAATTAAATATTAAAGACATTATTATTAAATATTAAATAAAAGACAATTTAAAATTGTCTTTGCACTGTGGCAATTTCTTTACATTACTAGTGATGATCTTTTTGTCTTCTCTTCTAGGATGTTATAAACTCAATTTTTCCTATTATCAGATTTTTATTCTGGTGCTCTTGATATCAGTTTCCATTATTACAGCATATCTGTTATTCTTTCCCATGAAATACAGTATTGTTTTGATTGTTTGTAAATTGCAAAGGTACACATTAGAGCAGTCAGTTAAAACAGCCAAATTTCTGCTCCAGAGGTGTGGTGCTGTTTATGAATTTAATTCAGTTTATGTTTTTACCATTCATGACTCTGGCAGAATCATTTGGCTGAAGTGTGCCTCCATTAATCTCTCTCTTCACTATTTATATGTAATAATTAGTTTAAAGTTTCACTCATCAGGATAGCTGCATTAAGTATATCTTCTTCTAGTTACACCAGGGGCAGCAGCTGTAGTGGGAATACTAATTAAATGGAATGGTCACAACAGTTCTTCTGGTAATACTCTGTTCTGTGTATGGCTGGAACAATTGAGCAAGTTCCATCACAGATTCTTAGGGAAGTTTTAATGGTGTTCAGAAACTCTCATCTGTTTTAACTCTCTAAGTTCCTGGGGTGATTTCCATTGATTTACAGATTAGGTGGGTACATCTGGATCATGCAGATTAAACTGCTTTTTGAAAGTTCTTAAACAGCTACATTTTTCTAAATATCAGTAAATTCTCCAATAGTTACGGTTTTTATGCCTACGCAAAATCTATGTGTGTGTTTGTTTGTTGGTCACAGAAAAGGAGGACAAAGCTTTCAAACTGTGGTGGCTAAAATTATATGCCAAAGATGTATTAATACATCTCAGTAAAAGAGAGAGGATTTAAAGGTAATGAGCATTTCATTTTGTGCCAGTGAAATCCAAGAGAATATTAAGCGTTCTTCTATGTTAATGAGGAATAATTCTCATCTATTTTTACACATGTAGGTTTGAATGCTTTATTTTAGGTGCTTATTTTAAGAAGATTGTCCTTTGTTGATTAGACTTATTCACACACACAAAAAGGAGAAGAGTATTTTCCCTCCCTTAGTACCTGTAAGCCCATGTGTACCCTAAGGATTAGTCTCTTTAATTTAGATTATTTGCCCTGAATGAGAAATTTCCTGAAGGTTACTTGGCCCTGTATAACTACCACATGGAACAGGTTATAAACATTATTACTGCAGTTCTGTGCAGCCCAGGTGGAAAGGACAGGGATTATTATTAAATGTTTTTATAGCACAACAGATGCACATGCAAACAGTCTAACAGAGAGGAGATGAAGTAGGACAACAGCTGAGGAAAACGAGAATATAGAAATGTCACTGGTGAGAAGGTGTCAGGTAAGGAAGAATTCAAACCGGGTGGTGTGTCAGGGTAGGAAGGTCCACTGAGGGTGAGAGTGTACAAAGTGGGAAGGGCTGTGCTAGGTGTGTTCTGTATGAGCAGTCATGAGGCTCTCCTGATAAGCCAGAGCATGAAGTGAATGAATCAGTTTGTATTTTAATTGTCATATCCTGTTTATTCTGCCACTATGCACAAATAACTGTATCCACACTGAAATTTTCAGTGAATGCTTTACTCTTTGCTCATCTTTGATTTTCTTACCTTAACATCAGTAGTAAAGTACAGCTGCCTTTGCCACGTGAAAGAAACAAAAAAACCTATGTTAATCATGTTTCCCCAAATTATTCTTCCCTTTCAGCATTTATAGTTCTATTAATATTTTTTGTGCATGTAGATATATTGATTGCCTTAGTAAAGTAGCTTGTGGCATAGCCTGATGAAGGAGCTAAAATAAAAGCAGCTAAGTTTGCATTATTAGCAATTTCTTAGCTGAAATAATGCTGAAAAGTATAATCGGCATTTAAAAAGTATTTTAAATCAGAAACTTTGGGTTATTTGTAAGACTAGATTTGGAATTAGAATAGAATAAATATTTTTTAAGGGCTGGAATTGTTTCAGAGAAATTTGTGTCAGTACTGCACATTCACCAAAAGAGAGCAACATAAGCACACTGTATGTGTTAATGCAAGTGGCCATTTTGCACTGTAAGCAGGAACATTTTGTCCTCTGTTTTAGAGTCTGTATTTTACCTGTCTCAGAATATGATGGATGCGGTGCACTTATTAGTTAGGTTTATGGCTATTGATAATGTGTGTTTTATGGATCATATTTTGTCTTTCAGATGTTTATGTACAATATGTTTCGTCATTTGTTGGGGTTGCATTTAGGATGCATGTTTACATTTGCTGAAACGCTGCTTTTTTTACTGTTAGAAACTTTTTTTCATCAGCAGACTTTGCATTCATTGTGTTTTTTTTTGCTAAAGTCATAAAAATGTACTTAATATTTTTAGTTTTCTTAAATGCTCTGGCATGGTATCAGTTATATTTTTGATTAACTTAAAAAAAATGTGCATTTTTTTGGTATTAATTATTGTCAGTCTCCTGAGTGTGTAGAGACTGTTTTGTTTTACATTCACTGAATAATCCCTTTAGACCCAAAGCTGATATATGCACTCAGATATGTTAAGATACTTATTTAGGCAAGTATGTGGAAGTTTCTTGAAGTCTGTTTCCTAAAATATTATGTCCATTTTAAGTTATTAACTATGGGTTTTTTTTAAAGGAAAACTTGAGATAAGTGATCCTCAAATAAAAAGAACAAGGGATTTGTAATATATAAGGTTATTTTTGAACAACAAGTCTATCTGCAGTGTCCATAACCTAAGCGTCTCATTTCTTGGAATTTGGATTTGGGATTGGTTATTAGCAAGTTGGTTGTTTACACTGTCTGTTTATTACTATACCTTGTGGGCCTTAGCTGGCATAAAGGTGTGGGGGCATAGTCTTGTGACCTCATTTAGAGCAGCACTAGATCCTAGGATCTCTGTGGCCTGAAACAGGGGTGGCTTTTTATGCAGCAGGCAATGGAAAGAGGATGTTGAGCAAAAAAGTCTGTCCTGTGCCAGGCTGAGAAGGGCAGTTTTCTGTTTTCTCTTGTACACAGGAGAGAACAAATGGTTTGGCTCCTTTTTCCTTGTTTAATTTAATGTGTAATCCAGAGGTTGAAATAAAACAGGTTCAAGATTGTTGCAGCTATTTTTCTGCTACCCACTAGGAACTAAGTGCTGTAAACTTACCAGTCACTTCCAATATCCCAATAATAAACATTTCTTCAATACTGTAACACTGACTGCACACAATGGACCTGTGTTTGGGAGGACATACTGTGAGCTGGGGCCCTTGGGCAGTGATGGTGCCAGAGGTCCGATACAAAGCCTGTGACAGTCCAACACAAAGCTGGCTGCATGTCGCTCAAGAGCATGGATGCCCTCAGGCAAGTCCTGAACTATGCAGAGACTCTTGGAAAGATCCTGTAGTCCAAATGGTTTTACTAGGGTATGCTTAAGGGGGTCCATCAAAATGACAACTGAAGGACATCTTCAGGGAAGGGGCCAGAGAGGAGGAATATAGGGAAAATGTAGATGCTGAAGAATTGCTGCAGCAGAGCAAGCATTGCACCATGTTTATTTGGAATGTGGCTGATGCATAGTAGCAGAAATGAAACATGAGATGTATGTAAAATAGAAGTGAGTTTGAATCTAAGTGTGGCCAGAGGCAACACAAACAATAGTATGTTTTTAATAGTTAGAAACCTCGCATGAAAGGCTTTCTGGAGCCAGGAAGTGCTTAGGGTGCAGGTCACTGGAAAGAAAGTGATGTTCTTCTAGTGCCTGGATATTTGAATATATATGTCCCTATTTATTTCAATTTAAAAATAAAATAAAAAAAAAGTTAATTTCAGTTCAGTATTCTGTGACAGTTCCATATGAAGAACAAAAAGGTAGCTCTGATAGACGCTTGGTTTAAGACTGAGAGTATGTTGGGCTCTTGAGAGCTAAGCAAAGATACAGCAAGGTTTGGCTGTGCCGGAGGCTTTCAGCATGTGTTTGTTTGTTGTGCTGTGTCTGTTGGAATAAGTAGCTCTTCATCTGAGGCCTCCATGCACAGAGAGTGACCCTGTGTGTGCCAGGCAGACTCTGCCCCTGAAGAGCCGCTCTCACATCTCTCTGCCAGCTGCATATAAGCATTGGATTGAACCTGTTTTTCAGTCCCACTAGAAGAGATGTCTGCATAAGCTGCCCAAAGTCTAAATGAAGGGACTGCCTGTAAATAAGACAAAATATGTATATATTTACAAATCTACATGCATGTGTACATGTGAATTTTGCTTAAAATATTTAAATCCAGAATTTGGGAAGAATAGATTGCTCAATAAAAGTATGTTTTTCTGAATACTAGCCAAGATGTCTTCCTTTTTCCAAATATTTTCAGACTAAATAAGTATTTGAAAGAAGCATAAACTAATAATTCTGTGGCTGCTGAAGCATTTGAGACATAGAACTCTGGACTCTTCACATGAGATAGAAATAGAGCATTTCTGAAACTCCTGTTTCAAAAATATGGGCTTTTGCCAAGTAATCTTGGCTACTTTTATGCAGATTGGGGGTACACTGATTCTGACCAAATGAGAGTTGTTTAGCATAGTTTTAAAAGCTGAATTCAGAAAGGCTGATCTAGAACTTTATGGATCACTCAGTTTGTAGTCCTAACTTGCTTGCCAAATGCTGACTCCCAATATGCGACAAGAGTTTTCCCTCTTTCTGAATTAATGAGATTCATCGTGGGTTATACAGCCAGGCTGGGGAGGAGTGTTTGCACAAGAGATGTCATAAATCCTCATGGATTTCTGAACCTACATTTTCATATGTACATAGTTGTAGGGAAACAAAAAAAAAAAAAAAAAAAAAAGGATTATTTCCTAGAAATTATTTTTTTTGTGAAAAATGTTGCACTGTTGAACTGACTGTTCTTTTAGAATCATAGAATAGTTAGGGTTGGAAAGGACCTTGAGATCATCTAGTTCCAACCCCCCTGCCAGGGGCAGGGGCACCTCCCACTAAACCATGCCACCCAGGACTCCGTCCAACCTGGCCTTGAACGCTGCCAGGGATGGAGCATTCGCAACTTCCCTGGGCAACCCATTCCAGTGGATCACCACCTGCACAGTAAAGAATTTCTTCCTTATATCCAGTCGAAACTTCCCCTGTTTAAGTTTGAACCCATTACCCCTTGTTCTGTCGCTACAGTCCCTCATGAAGAGTCCCTCTCCAGCATCCTTGTAGGCCCCTTCAGATACTGGAAGGCTCACTGGAAGATTCACTGTACTAGTTGTCTGTATATGTACACGACCAGTCGGGAATGGATTTCTAGCTTTCGTGTAAGCTTCTAAATGTGAATTCAGCTGGCCTCAGTATGAATGTCAGTGGCACACAGGGACAAAATATGACTCAGTGTTTCCAGACAAGTTTTTACAATTCCTGTGAACAAAAGGTGCTTATCCTTTACTAGCAAGGTATATATTGGTCAATATGATCTGTGGTGTTGTTATTGAACCATCCTTATTTAGAGCAAGGTGTTTAATTTTCATGAGTGTTGCTGCTCTGTTCTTTTATCAGTGGAAACCTTCCACTCCTGATGCTCTGGTTTGCAGGAATGCAAACAGTGAAACAGTGAAACTACCAGTCCTAGATAAAAGTTCTGGGAAGTTTTGAAGTGAGCTTCTGTGGCTGAGAACTTCTTGCCTTTAGGATCCCACTCACTGAAAGTAAGGAAAATTATAAGAAATGAGGGCCACTGTGTCAGTGGGATGATGTTTCTGAAGTGGTAAGCAAATAAGTGTGTCTACGTTGAGAGCTTTGTGTGCTCAGGAAATGGCCTAATATACACTGTACCTGCACTGGAGGTTCTTGTTTTAACCCGCACCCTTTGAGAGTAATGGCTTAGTTCTTGGAAGTGGAGCCCTGTTGCTCCAAACTGTGATAATGTCAGCAAAAAATCCCATTTAGGATTGATCCTTGAGCAGGAACACATTTTCATGGTCATAGTATGCTTCTGTGAAGGTCAGATTTGGCAGAAACTTTATACATACACACATATGTTTATTTAATAATTAAAAAAAAAATTGCCATCTGTTTTCCCTGTATTTTGGCCATATTTATTAGTGATCCAAATCTACAGTGGTGTTCCAGTCTGCCTCTTTCTAGTTTCCATCTATTGACAACTATTTTCTGCTCATCTGTCTACGCAAAGCAGAGCCTAAAATGCTTTGTGCAGTTGGTAATGGAATTTCTGGCAAAGGTAGATTTCAGCTGCTAAGAGGAATTATTGGAATGGGAGAAACTTCCAATTCAACTCTTGCTGTGTTTGCTTCTGTAATTTTTTTGTGTAACAGTACTGTAGCTCTTGCCACCTAAACAGCCCTGCATCAGCTGGTCCCCTGCTGTGAGGGTGAGATGTCTAAAAGAGCACAGCAGGGGCATGAGAATTGCAGAACTTGATCGGAATTGACCAATACAGAATTTACAATAGTTGTTCAAATCTGTAGTATCCAACTGGTGGTGGATGATGGCTTCAGACTTCTGCTTCCCATAATAACTTTAATGAAGCTGCAGCTTTCCAACCATGTATGATGTGAATTTGGAGATTGGTTGTTGCTCTGCAGTGCCCTCAGCAGCAGTGCCACACCACTTTACAAGATGTAACTGTGTTACTGAAGCGAAGCATGAGAGCAGTGGGGTAGTATGAGGTATTTTTCATGAAATTATTTTGTCTTTTGTTTTATATAGAAAAGCTCCCTAACATCAGCAATCATTTAAAATGCTTTTAAGCATATAACTGAAATGTAACATAAATTATCATTTCATATTTCATCTGTTCTTTGCATGCTGTTGGTGATTCCTGGCTCTATAAATTACAGCTAAGTCAGGCCAACCTACAAATCCTGATGTTTTTGCATAATCTCTGCTGTGAACAGTAAAAGCATGTGTATTCTGCTAATCCGTATTCAGACACTGGCCTGAAGTTAGAGCGCTAAATAGAACTTGTTTTTAGGCCAGGAAAAATAAGTTACATTTTTTCCCATGAAAACACAATTTGAAGCAACTGAAATATTGCCTGTTTTGTGTGGCTTTGTTTTTAAAACTATTTTAAAATATTCCACAGCAGACATTCTGCCCACAGAAAACAGCAGGAGAGTTTTCTTACATAATAATCTGACAGATGTGCCATGGTATGTAATCCCTTAAACCTCCAAAGCCCTCTCTGATAGTGGATGTTTTAAAAGGCCAGATTGAAAAGCATGCTGCTCTTTTATTGAGTCTTTGCCTTCAGTGCCCATGCCACACTCGATTGCTTTATTTTGCTACAGCAGAGTACGTGATAACTTGAAGCCAAGAGGAAAAAAAATATTGTATCTTAGAAAATAGTATTAAAAATACCATTAAAATAATGCCAAGTGAAAACACTGTTTAAAATCTGTATTTACATCTGGATCTTCTCATTCAAATCTTTTTTCCGTGCTTTCCCTGAGATTCTGTCAAGAAGTAAATCAATAATAATTACACACACAAAACGACCAGCAGACTTGCAACTGAACCATCAAGATTTTCACATTCCTTAACTATGAACCATGTAATCATATTACTGTAACTCATGTACTCTTCTGTCTCGGGCCCTTCTGTGCCTTTGAGCATTGTGGCCAACTACACCATAGTACACTGTTTGAAGTGGGGGACTCTGTCTTCTACTTGCCTGGGTAAGCACCTGATGTTCTTTTTAAAATAACAATGTCGTTAGAATAGCCTTTGCCTCTTAGCTCATTTTAGCCTTTTCTTTTTCAAAGCAGTTATAGCTTTAATAATCCAAATGTCAGAGGGAAGGTGAATTCAGAGATCAGAGTTTCAGTCAATCACATTAAATAAGTTCCCCTGATAGTTAGATACAGCAGCATACAACCTTATTTCAGCTAGCTGGAACTTTGGATAACTGAGGTTTGGGTAATCAACACCGCAATACATGGGACTGCTGCGTCGTTCCCCGGAAATTTGTGTTCTACATCATGTTAAAAATCTTATCATGTATGACAGGTAGCTATGGACTTGTATCTAAACTTAAAGGAAGCAAAGGTTTAGGAATGAAAGATGACTTATTTGGGATTTTTGACATTTGCAAAAGTGCAGTGTGGTGTTAAATGTTTAGATAAAGCCCAGTGTGTGTATATTGAGGGCAGCTTGATGCCTCAAATTAATATTTTAACATTTGGGCTTAGTACTGCAGTGTCCTAAAGTGTTTGAATTCCTCCTGTACTGATTGGATAGTGGATTTCAGACCTTCATCCCAACATTCACAGACTCTGTTTGCAAATGGGAATCAGTGACATGGTATTAATGTTGCAGTCCAGGCAAATCTGATGGCACCTTGCTTGATGGAACTGTTCAGGGCTTCTTTTATAAGAAGGGAGAATGTGGAAGAAGTTGTTGTCTTCCTTCCAGCCTGGCTGAAGGAGGGGAAACTTCTGTTGGTTGGTTTGATGTTAATTTTACTGTCTGTGGAAAATAAGGGTTTTCAGAAGCAAGGGTTTATCTTTTCAAGGAACCATTTCATTCTAGACTTGGTGTCTTACTCTGTGTGCCTGTCCTTTTGGTATTGCCCTAATCCCTTTGGAACAAAATAGCTTTTACTGAGGAGTAGAGTGCCTGTGTGCAGGACTGTTACAAAACATCTACTCTTATGTTCTTCAGCACCTTTTTTGGCCAGTTTATCTTAGTTGATGTGCTGTGAAACCTAATACTGTTTCCATTGCTGAGAACGCTTTACCAGTTAAGTTAATGAGATAAGGGCACACTGTAGTCTTCAGTCCTGCAGTACAGAACAGGGTGAGGGGGTTGTTCAGTTCTGCTGTCTTTCTAAAGTTACAGATATGCTTTCTGCTCATGTATACAGTATGCTAAAGGAAAGTAAGAGGCTGTGATTAAAGTGCTTTAGTTCCTGGAGGCTCAGACTTTCTTCTTGACTTTTGAATGATAACTTGGGCTCAGATTCTCAAATGTACTTGAACAACCGTGTAAGCCCTTAGGCATTTGATTTGCCTTTTAAGTGGAAGTGACGTTTTTGAAATCATCCAGCCCTTGCTGCCTCCACCAGTTATGAATACGTTGTAGCCAACCATTTGTTTGAAGCTTCACTAGAAGCCAGAGCTCTGCAAGATGATCAGCGAAGCTGAATTGCTGAGGCACTTTCTGAGCTGACAGCAGCTGAAAGCTGCTCATGAACAAAGTGGATGAAACCAAGAGCAGAGAAGCTATGGTGTGCTGAGATGTCCTGATCAGAATGCTTGGCTAGAGTGAGAAAAACATCATTCAAGGTCATGCGGTATTTAGATTTATTTTTTGTTTTAGGAGTAGGGGTTTTTTGTAAAACAGTGGTGGCTATTTGCAGGTTGAGAAATGGAACTTAGCTCTATATTTTTAGCAGGTGTTTAACAGGTAACTGTAGACTGGATCAATCACTTGGGCACCTGAGCCTGGCCTCACCTCGTCCCCCTCTGTCTCACCTCTGGCTGCCGGGAGCTTCCCACCAATGCTTGTGTTGCACTGAGGGGCCACCCTGGTCGGTGGGAGTTGCACAGCAGAGCCAGTACTGGCTATGCAAGCTGCTGTTGTGGATCAAGCACTTAATTTCTCTGCACCTTTCCACTTGTAAAACAGTATCAACAGCAACAGCATTCGTCATGGCAGTGCTGCATGGTGAAGATTAGAAGGTGTTCAGATACTGCATTTTGTCGGTAGGGACCATGTTGGTGTCTCAGCCAGGTGTGAAATGGCTTCGCTAAGCCAGCTGCAGAGGAGCACTAAACTGGCAGACTTCCACATAACTTAGTTTCAGTTTAATCTACTGTTTCTGTTTGGATCTTCATTCAAAACTAGTTGGGTCTGCCTGCTTGAGTGCTCAGCTTTTGCAACTGGCCTGTGTTTCATAAAACATGACAGTGAAAGACCTTTACTGCTCAATATCTACTGTCAGATTGTTTCTGCTTAAAAGGATTGGGAAAGATGCTATTAAATGAATAACTGCATTTTGCCCATGTAATTATGACATGACAATTTCTTATTTTCCTCTCAATTTTTATGTCCATTTGGACATAGCTTGTGTAACACATAAGGCCTTACCTCTGTGATTGAATTTCAATTGTAAAAAAAAATCAAGACTTGATTTTCAAACTTTTTTTTTTTATTGTCCTGAGTCCTGTATTTGTCCCTCTGCTGGTGATATGTACATCAATTATATCCAGCTTGCACATCGGAAACAGAGAGAGAGTTATTGCAATTCAGTACAGTTTATACTTCTGTGAATTTGCTACATTGTTCAAGGTCTACATTTAAAAAATCCCCAAACAATAAACCAGTTCCCTGATTCCAGAATCCTGTTACAGCACTTCCAGATGTTACCACATGCAATATTTTACAACAAAGCTAAGCCTTGTGTTTCATTCCTTTGAATACTGAAGGGGCCTTCAAGAAGGAAACATAAACCAATGATTTCTAGAATAGATAATGCTGAAGGACATGAGAACATGCAGCGAGAGCCTTCAGATTATGTATCATCCGTTCCTCTGAAAAAGGGGCAATAAACACAATGTTCCTACCTGAACACTTAGGGAAATTACAGGCAAGAGGAACTACAGACCAGTCAGTCTCACCTCTGTGCCTGGGAAAATCTTGGAGCAGATTCTCCTGGAAGGCATGCTGAGGCACATGAAAAACAACAAGGTGCTTGGTGACAGCCAACATGGCTTCACTAAGGGGAAATCCTGCCTGACCAATTTGGTGGCCTTCTATGATGGGGCTACGGAACTGATGGACAGGGGTAGAGCAGTTGATGTCATCTACCTGGACATGTGCAAAGCGTTCGATACTGTCCCACATGACATCCTTGTCTCTAAATTGGACAGACATCAATTTGATAGGTGGACCACTTGGTGGATAAAGAACTGGCTGGATGGCTGCACGCAAAGAGTTGTGCTCAATGGCTCAATGTCCAGCTGGAGACCAGTAATGAGTGGTGTCCCTCAAGGATCGGTGCTGGGACCGGTCTTGTTCAACATCTTTGTCGGTGACATGGACAGTGGGATTGAGTGAGCCCTCAGCAAGTTTGCCGATAACACCAAGCTGTGTGGTTCGGTTGATACGTTGGAGGGGAGGGATGCCATCCAGAGGGACCTTGACACGCTTCTGAGGTGGGCTGATGCCAACCTGATGAAGTTTAACCATGACAAGTGCAAGGTCCTACACCTGGGTCAGAGCAATCCCAGGCACAGATACAGGTCGGGCAGAGAAGAGATTCAGAGCAGCCCTGCAGAGAAGGACTTGGGGGTGTTGGTTGATGAAAAAATGAACATGAGCCTGCAGTGTGCGCTTGCAGCCCAGAAAGCCAATGGTATCCTGGGCTGCATCAAAAGGAGCATGACCAGCAGGTTGAGGGAGGTGATCCTGTCCCTCTACTCTGCTCTTGTGAGACCTCACTTGGAGTATTGTGTGCAGTTCTGGTGTCCTCAACATAAAAAGGACATGGAACTGTTGGAACAAGTCCAGAGGAGGCCACGAGGATGATCAGGGGACTGGAGCACCTCCTGTATGAAGATAAGCTGAGAAAGTTGGGGCTGTTCAGCCTGGAGAAGAGAAGGCTGCGTGGAGACCTCAGAGCAGCCTTCCAGTATCTGAAGGGGGGCTATAAGGATGCTGGGGAGGGACTCTTCATGAGGGACTGTAGTGAGAGGACAAGGAGTAACAGGTTCAAACTTAAACAGGGGAAGTTTAGATTGGATATGAGGAAGAAATTCTTTACTGTAAGGGTGGTGAGGCACTGGAATGGATTGCCCAGGGATGTTGTGAATGCTCCATCGCTGGCAGTGTTCAAGGTTGGATTGGACATAGCCTTGGGTGGCATGGTTTAATGGGAGGTGCCCCTGCCCATGGCAGGAGGGTTGGAACTAGATGATCTTAAGGTCCTTTCCAACCCTAACTATTCTATGATTCTATGATTCTATATAGGCTGCTCCTCTGCCATAAGTCTATTTTCTGCTTGTTATATAACTACTTATATTTTAAAGAATCTTCATAGGTTCGCTGGGTTTATTTATTAGCAGAAAGGTTACAGTCACTGAGAAAATGTTGAAATGTGCCATGGCCCATCTGTCCCCAATTAGATTCACTGTTATCTTTCTACATCCAAAATTTAGATGCCTGGAAATCATGCAGTCAGCTGGCTGGCTATAAAATGTGGGAGAGCATGCATACCATTTCCTGTATTGAAGCTCTTTGTGTTTTTTTACAAATTAACTAATTATTCCTATGGCCAAAAAGGAACAGTTGACAGCAGACATTGGAGGACCTATCTAGAAGAAGAAGATATGTGGTCCTGCTCAAATACATAGTTATTTAAAAGAGAGATTTTAATCTAACTTGATTAAAAAAAATAAATAAATTGTTCCTAATCTAGAGTGGTGGATTCCTCCAAGTACCTAGAATTAGGTGGCCTGTTGGTAGGAAGGGTGTGCAGTAGGAAAAGCCTGGCTCCAGGGGGCAGGTATGACAGCCAGGTCTACAGTTCTGAACTGGCAGTTCTGCACAGTTTCTGTGGGATGTTCTTCCTGTGCCATCACCAGCAGTAAAGATTCATCAGGCCAAGTTCTGATATTGCTTTCTTCTATGAAGAGCCCATGGGCTTGCACAGGTGTAACATGTTGGAAATTAGTGGAATTATTCAATAATTCTGCTGGCACTTCAGAAGGAGAAGTAAAATTCACAGTCCTGTGCATCTGGTCAGGGTGACTACCTGCACAGGGCTAGCAGGAGTACAAATAGGAAAAATATCTGTCTGAATATGCAGTTTTGCAATGAAGCTATTGGTTAAAACTAGTATTATATGAAGACCACTTCTAGTAAACTATTAACCAGGAAAAGTAGAGATACTAGGTTTAGTTTTGCTATGTGACTCTTCTCTGTTACCTAATTGTTATGTAGCTAGCTTGCTGTTCAGTGGGAAGGCACAGAGTGTGACAGCTGTCAGTGCTACCTACTTCTGTTAAAAAAAATAATTTAACTTAAAACCCCTATCACATCTGGTGTTGAATATGGGACACGCATTATGATACTTTAGCGGTGCTGGTAGAAGATGTATCATGGCTTGAAATCGAAGTATCAGGAGCTAGGTAGTATAGAAATTTCCATACTCAGGTTAGTTGCAGAGGTGTCTGGCTTTGTGGAGTGGGGTTTTGTGTTACTGTTGTTCTGCTTGTTGACTGAGGCATGTTCAGCCTCAGCTGAAGCAGTGGCTGCCACTATTTTAACTGTTGTCACAGAATCACAGAGAAATTGGGGTATGCAGGAACCTCTGGAGATCACCTGCTGCAAACCTCCTGCTCAGAGCAGGCCATCTAGAGCAGGTTGTTTGAAGCTGTCTCCAGCTGGGTTTTGAACATCTCCATGAATAGAGACATTTCTGGGCAAGGTGTTCCAGTGTTCAATTGCCCTTACAGGGAAAAAGTGTTTTTCTTATGCTTAAATGAAATTTCTTGTCTTTGTTATGGCCAAATCCTGTACAGTCTGGGTAAATAAATGCCATGCTCACAACACTGGCAGTCCTTAGCAACCTTTCCTCCCTCTTCCACTCCCCCAGCAGTTGTCCATAGCAATGATCGCAAGTAGTAGAGCACAGGAAGATTTAAAGATACTATTTTGTTGTGAAAAAGGCCTCACTAAGAAGAATTGGACTTGATTTTAATAATGAAAACTAATATTGACAAGTGTGTACTGTTCAAGCCCTGACTACTGCTGCAGCACTTGCTGGCAGTCTCCTGTGTAGTGAAGGTCAGAAAGAACACAGGTTCCTAACCAGGCAGAGCTGAAGCTTGAGACTGGCATTAATTTAATTATGTAAGGATAAAGTGGCTCTAGGTCCCCATTTTGGGATGTTTAATGTGATAGATGTAAATGGCTTCAGCACAATAAATCCACTGATATGAATGGAGCAGCTGTAGCTTGTACCATTGGATGGTTTGCTCTCCTATCATTAGTAGAGTTGTTTTCAAATTTCAGATTACAGTAAAGTTGCTACCAGTGTTTAGATGCTCAAATGCTAGTAATTTCTGAAGGTGGCTATGGATGTCTCCATATGTTTTCTGCTGTGGCTTAGGTAGCATACTATTTCAGCTCCTGCTTTACAGTTTTTTCCAAGAGTTGTCTTTTTTTTTTTTTCCCTTCTGAAGCTCTGTTCTGACAGTTCTCCTTCTCACAATTCCCATGGAGAAAACTTGTTGCAGGATCAGGATCTGAACCGGGACCAGTGGTCTGTGCTTATTAATAAAAATGCTTAAGGAGTGCAGATAGGTTAATTGAAGTTAGTTGTGTGTGACCAGGTTGGTTTGTCTTTAATCTCTTATGTTTAAATTTTATATGCATGAAGACAATTAATCCTCTTAACTACTGTAGACTTTGAATGCTTAGTAAATAAGTGGCCTCTCTAATTGATGCCATGGTGTTTGCCTGTTTAAGCCAAAATAAAAGTAAAGAGCTACGCTGGGCCTTGAGGGTATCTTCCTCAGTGCAGTGAGAGGTTCTATTATGTAAAAGGCTTAAGAGTCTTCCCAGCTCATTATTTTTATAGTACTGTCTGCTCTCCTCTTTTAAGACAATGCACTTTTTTTATCATCAACAATTTTGAGATCAGAGAGCACTTCCTGAGTCAAGGCAAATTGAGCAAGATATTTCAGCACCTGACAATCAGAGATGCACTTTTCATGTATGTAGGTTAACACAGCTTTTTTTTGTTCTTTTTACTGAAAACTAAAAGGTATTCCTCTCAAGTGAAGGGTTTCTTATCTTTGTGGTGTGTACAGTAAAATAATAGTCCAGACATTATTTCTGCACAGCGAATCATGAAGTACTTTACAGAGTGAATATCTAGAGATTACTCAGTGGCCAGCTGACCCAAAATATTGATATTTTGTATTAATAAATCTGTATGACTACTTTAATGAGATGTGAGGAATATATTCTTTACTTTTAATTGCATCTTGAATTTTGTTCCTGTAGCATGTTAACACTTGTTCCACTGAATGCCACGTTAGTGACAGTTAACAAATGCATCCTTGTTTATACCAGGTTTCAGATCATACCCATGTTTCTTGAATCACTGTTCAAGTGCTGTTTTACTTTGGCCTGTGTGGTGAATACATTAGGAGTAATAAGGTGGAAGGGAAGAATCCAATGTTTAGAGATAATTTTTCATACATGAGCTATGGTGGAGAAAGGGACTGTTGTCTTATTTATAATGAAATCTAAATTCAGATGAGTTTCACAATAAGTATTTTGCCAGGCTGCAAATGTCCTCGGTATTATGCCAGACAGCAGCTGAGCACAGATGAGAGTTGTTAGTGCCTCAGCTAGGCTTTTTCTGTAGGTGTCACACTCACTCACTGCCTCAGCTTGATGCTGCATAACTGTGCTCTGTAGTTCTCAGATACAGTCGCATTTACTAATACACATAATAGTGTTAATACTTAATTTGTTATTAAATTCAGTCATATTTAATAACTTTGGGAAACTAATAATCTGTTTTAAGTACAGTCTGCATTTATGAATAAATTTTCTTTGAGGTTCTTAATTTTTTAACACAACTTTTAAGGTCAGTGGTCCAACTGTGTAAATTATTAAATACTTCTGAATATTTTATAACTTTCCCCAGCAATGCAGACTAGATTTTCCCTTCTCTTCACAATTCCTGGATGTGCAGTATGGAGGGTGATACTGTACATAATTTGTGTTTTGTTTCAGATCATAGCTGTTACTGTGAAATCCAAGCTTTCATTTTACTAATTGTAGTAGTAACACAGATAACTTTGCTCCTTGCTATTAGACTTGACCTGCTTCTTCAATCTGTACAAGATTGAACAGCAAGTAATCACGTTCATCCCTTGGTTTGGGCTTCCTCTGTGGCTGAGCTGGGGTATGGGGCTGTGGATCAGTTCTCAAGGCAAGACTTGTTACCCCAGAACAGCACTGCTGCAGCAGCATTTGATGGGCTGCATTTCTGCCAACTCTGAACCTGAAGTTCCTGTTCTAGGACAGACTTTGCTCCTCTGAAATCATGAAACAACACAATGCCATTCATTTTCGCAGGGTAAAAGCAGAGTGAAAAATTTTGCAAGGCAGGAAGAAGCGAAACTGAGATCCATTTGAACTAACTGGTGAATTAATCCAAAGAAAGATGCAGCCACATGGAGATTTTGCTGCTAGAAAATAGAGACACTGGTAGGGTGCCTCTCAGTTTGCTTTAGATTTCTGTAGTGACTGCAGGTTTAGTTTTGTCTGTAGTGAGAGGACAAGGGGTAATGGGTTCAAACTTAAACAGGGGAAGTTTAGAGTGGATTTGAGGAAGAAATTCTTTACTGTAAGCGTGGTGAGGCACTGGAATGGGTTGCCCAGGGAAGTTGCGAATGCTCCATCGCTGGCAGTGTTCAAGGCTGGATTGGACATAGCCTTGGGTGGCATGGTTTAGTGGGAGGTGTCCCTGTCCCTGGCAGGGGGGTTGGAATTAGATGATCTTAAGGTCCTTTCCAACCCTAACTATTCTGTGATTCTATCTTCTGGACATGACCCTGACTTTTACTGAAGCATCCATGTTACTGAGTCTATGGCTGTGTGGTGGCAATGCCGTGGACCGGGTGCCTTCTCTATATTCTTGTTCTCTAAGCAAGGATCAACTGTAACAAACACTGGGCCATCCATGAGAAAACCCTTTATGACTGGGTAGGCATGTTTATAAAGCATCTGTCTCATATGGGGAAAGAGAAGCTGCCAGATCCTCTGGGCTGTGCATTGCCTGGAGAAGCTGCCTCCCTCATCCTGACCCTTCTCACCAAGAATTCTATAAAGACTGTTAACAAGTCACACCATGGCCACATGAGTGATGCTGGAGTGCCACTGAACTGAGCTTTCTGGGCTGGCTGCACAATTTACAGTCTATATTACTTTCTTCTTCATAATTCTTGAGTGGAAGAGATTAACAACTGTGGGCTGGCAGCTTTCTTTTCTTTTTTGATTGGAGAGTGCAGTGCTGCTTATCCTTCCTTTACCACTTCCATGGAGAGTAAATGGGTTTACCAGCATATTGTGATAGGCACAAAGGATATTGATTCTTTGTGGAGGGTATAAACACTCTGCCAGTCACTTGTTGTAGCAATGAAACTTGTAAGTCACAATGAGCTGAAATTTTCCTAGCACAAAATTTCCAACTAGTTTATGCTCATGGGAATAGAGAATTATACCTTGTGATATTTTAGTGCCCATTTCCTTGCATGGACTGGAAATGTTTGTTTTTAAAGCAGTAACTCTACTAGATAAAATATTGCTTTCATAACAGTTGTCTAAATTCAGAGGCTTGTTTCACTTTCCCATGAGCACATGTCTGGAACAGTTCAAATAGTTCTCAGTTGGAGACCACTGTTAGAGAGTTAGGTGTCTGCTTCCACCCTAGTAGGTCTATTTCATATAACATTGTGCCTACATCACCCTGTAGCCAAAAAGTAAAAATGCAGTTGAGTAATTGTAAGCATTTGAATTCAAATCTTTGCAGCCATGACATCACTTTTGTTTGGGTCAGCCTTTGGATGCTTGCTGCCCTTATTAATAAAAATCAGTGCAACGTCTTCCTACCAATTCTAGTCATGTCAGCCGCATAATCACCAGCTGTAACAGAAGCTATAAACCAAAACCTCATTCATTAGACTTTCAAAACTCCAAAATTTCCCCCTCACCAGGAAAAAGTTGCCATACTCTCCAGACCAAGCATTTTCTTTCCTGACTTGTCTAAATGTAGAATTTTTTGTGTTATAAATATTCTGTCTATCCTGTCGCACTCCATAAGTAAAGGAAACGTGACCATTTTTATTCTGTCATCCATTTTAGCTGTTCTAACACCTTGTTTGCTCTTTTCCTGACAAAGAAGGAAAGAAAGAATATCTGTGTCTTTTACTTCAAAGTGCTGGAGGCATAGGGATTCTCTTCCTGTATCCTTTTAATTCTAGCATTATTGAGGCATTTTGTAAACTTACCTAAATTTCATGAGTTTCATTCTTGCCGTAAGGAGTACTTTCAAGTAGTGCCTGGGTGTGCCTTATGATTGCAGAATCACACTTGTATACATAAGGAATCTTAGGGAAAGAAATAGAAATTAAGAACAACTTAAAATGTAGAGAATAGATACCAAAATAAATGAGTCTGTGCACGGGTTGCTGCTCATGCCTAACTCTACAACAGATACATACCAACAGATGCCACAATCTTTAAAACAGCAATTCAAATACAAAACAGGAATTTCCTTTTAATTTTGCTTGTCTGTTAACAAGCAGCTTAACTTTATGCTGATGCAATCGGGCAATACGTAATGTTTTCTGATGCTGCCGGGTTTGTGTTCAGACTGAAGTGACCACCCATTATGTGTCTTATAATGCTGAGTCTTCTGAAGCATCTCTGCCTTTCCAGGCTGAGCTACCTCGTGTTGTTGCTGATCCAATGCAAACTCTGAATGTTCAGCATTTCTGGAAATCAGACACAGATTGTCTCAAGTTGGGTGCCCCAGATCTTCAGAAAATGCTGCTAATTAGCCATTTTGCTGGAGGGTGCTATCTGAAACCACCACCACGAGATAGGGTTACTGTGATTGAAGTCCCTTCTACTTTGGCATCTAATTTCAAAATGAGTGACAATAAACACAGTGCCTGATCAAAAGACATGGAAAGCATGGGGTCCCCCCCTGCTGCATATTTATATGTTGCAATGTGTTATAAATACATTTAACTCAGTAGAAACCATTGTAGTTTATATAAATCAGCTGTTATTGAAGAGCTAGCCAGTTCATTAGTAAATGTGCTTCTGCATGTGTGCTGGGCTGCTGGAAGCAGTTTCTGGAGTGTCAGACCTGTAATGGTCCTCTTGCATCCTTTTCCATTCAAAGGTATCAGCAGTTAAATACCCAAATCCTTGTCTTTTAAAAATACCTTTAAATCAATTACAGCACCATCAGAGAAATAGATATGAAACACGGGTGATCTGGGGAGAACACCTCTACCTTTCAGAAATACATGGTCCCTCCTTTTAATGTCTTTTTGGAACATTTTGTGTCAGTGTCCAAGAAGGAAGCTTTGTGTCTGTGGCTTTATGTAAATCCACATTCCTGTGTCAGGAGAAAATAGGACCCAGTGATTTGTATGTGGTTTTTACTTGTGGATAAATAGTACTGCATTGTCAGAGGAGGACCATGAGGCTTTACTTGCCCTCCTTGGCATTAGGACCACTGCCACAATGTGAAACAGATAAAGTTCTCTATGGAGTGACTAAAATATCCAGATATGGCACAATTTTATTTGAGCTGTCTAAAAGAATTGTAGTGTTGCAACTACCTATACATTTTAAGTCTCTTGCATTCTTTTGTGTCTGTGAGAACAAAACTGGGAAAGTCTAGAGCATACATATGTATATATAAGCCAACTGTATGTATAAAAGATAATTTTATCTGTCATCTGCTGTATAGTAGTGTTTTACAGTCCAGGGGAAGCACTGACCAAATATGTCTCCACCATTAGGAGGCTTCCTGGAAGGAGGGGGTGGGGGTAAGTCGTAAATACATATCTAATTTTCCAAGTACAGAAATAGCCCTTTTCTTTTTAATGTCTTAGCTTCTCCTGTGTATATTTATTTGCCCAAGACACACCAATCCTTTTTTCTTTTTGTGAATTTAAATGTTAATGGTGGGAAAAAACCTGTCAAAATGGAGAAGTTACTTCTTTGGGGGGATGGCAGTAAGGGGAAGGAATGCTCTTTCTCACCATCTGTTTTCCCTAGGAGGTGGCCCATGTGAAAAATTGCATGTATAACTGTAAAGTCAACTGCTAATGAGCCACTGGGGGCGGTCTTGGAGTAGGAATTGTAAGTCTTATCAGTCTCCTGCTCATTGTGCTTCATGGACATTAATGTTTGTGATATTCTATGAGCTGGTGAGATGTTGTTAGGCAAATATTAGTTCCTTTTATGTATTGGCAACAGAGCCTATAAACAAAATTATTTTCCCACAGTCTTGTAACTTGGTGCAACTCTTAGGAAAACCTGTTTGCTTCTCCTGCATTCACAGATGCATCAAGACGATCCTTCTGAGTGTTTTCTCAATGTATGTGTGTAGCGTGTCACCCGCTTACTTGCATGTGCAACGTACTGCACCTCTGCAGTAAACTGCTCTGGCAACCACCTGGAGAACTACGGAAATAAGCAACCACTGAGCAAGGCTCTCAGGTGCACAGTTAATTTCAAGGCCATTGGACCTCTGTTTTTGGTGGGACTGTTGTCCTGTTTAAAGTAGCTTAGAGATCTAACCGCCTTGTTGAAGCAAAGTATAGTTGTAAGCAAGAAGCTAAAAATCCAGCTCTAACAAAGCTGCCATAAAGAGGTTTGCACCTCTGCAGAAGTACAGAGCCAGAGGGCAGCTGCTGCCTCTGTGCCTCATTATCAAGAGTTGTGTGTTGGCTCGGGAGGTAGCACAGATCCGCTAAACCAGAGAATCTGTAGACATACATAATTATCAGCTTCCACTGAGCTCTGATTTGGACACCTGGTTCCCTTTCTAGCTGGAGAACTAGCATGTCGATAATAGCTGCTCGTTTTACAGAAAAGAAGTGAAGCCTGGAGGAGCAAAAACATTTCCTAATGGTAATATTTGTGTAAGTCTGGTGGAATGCAGCTGAGAGTTGTCGTGGTCACAGACAACATGGCGGGATATTATTTGTGGGAAAATGTGAGCAGCTCACATATTTTTGTTGTTTACTGACTCAGATAAATTAGATTAGCCTGATGGAATAGATAAATTAGTGCAGCTCAAAGTATTTAAGTTTATGAAAGTGTTTACTCTGTGCTCATTTTGTTTAGTTACACTCACTAGAGATAACCAGATTGATCTGAACTGCACATATCTACTAGTTTCCAACTGCTTTGGTCCATGGCCCTTGTGTATTTGATGTTGCTGCTGCTCTGTTCTCCAAAAAAAAAAAAGATTAGCAAACTCTTTGTTGGGTTTGATAGAGAGAATATTTTCCTACAGAAGTGTGTGATGAGACGCATTCTGCTGAGAGTATTTTCTCATGTTAGGCAGCTGCCTCGTGGATTAAATTCCGTTGCAGGGGCTCAATCGGGTGTTTTTGGTATCAAGCTGAAGGGCTGGTGGCATTACTGCTCACTCAGTAAATCCTGAAGTGTTAAATGCAACCTTGAAATAACAGTTTGGGACAGTGATAGTATAAATGTAAGTAGGATGGGGAAAAGGACCCTGAGCAGGAGCAAGTTTTGACAGCAAAGACTGTGCCAAGGAGCAGTGTGCTTTGTTTATGTATTCCCTTTTTGTTATAGGTTTCTCATCCTCAGCAGATGAAAGGAGGTCGTGTTTTCTCTGTTTTAAACATAGTGATACTATATGAAGAAACTTCTTACCCACACACTGATTTAATGAATCTGTAATTTTAGGCTTGTCTATTTGGAGAGAAGGGATTTTCCAACGTTTCCTGAGGAGACTTTCTGAAAAGCAATAACTATAATATTAAAAACCTCTAAGTCACCTTTTTCTCCTCACAGGAAATAACACAGCTTTCGTTGCATCTCTAGCAGTATTTAATTATACCCAAATTCTTACAGAATGACAAATGGCAGGTTGTCTCAGTGGTAGAAGATTTGAATTTTTAGATGTGAAATGCAGATTGTGTGGATCCTGGATTATCTGGGCTTTGCCTGTGTATGGGAGCTCTGACAGATTTTTTCCCTTCTCCTTTGTACTGTAGGCGACGCTGAACGAAATGCCGCAAAGAGATGTGAAGTTAGTTAGCAGCATGTCTGTAACATTTGTTATGTGCTCCTGGCCATGACACCTCGACCCAATTTATTGTCTGACACTGGACAACTCCACTCCCCTATGGTGGGAGTGTGCCAGGTGGAAGGTGGTGGTAGATGCAGAGTTATTTACAGAAAGCTTCCTTCTGGCTTTTTTTTTCCTGCCTCAGTGACTGCATGCAGAACCCTCTTTGTGAAGGAGAGATCTTTGTGTCTCCGTCTGGGTTTCTTTTAGGACATGCCACAGTCAAATGTTCTTTCTGCAAATAAGTAAACTGCCAAAGAAAGGAAGATTTGCTGACTGGAGCATTATTTGGCAGCAGGGTTAGAGGCAGGTTATTGCCACAATAGAAAGTGGTTTGCAAGTTGGGTCCCCAGTTCTGAGCACTGCAGGTATGGTCTCAGCATGGCACCAGAAAAATTGCAAGGCATCACCTCTTTGGAGACTTAAAGGTTTGGATCTGACAGTCTGTTTTACCCCTTCCCCGCCCCATCCCCAGTAAGCCCTGGAGAGCAGCGCTAGAGTTCTGGTGGCTCAAAGCAGTGGCATGAGCTGTAGAAGATACCTCCTCACGGGATTCACCTGTCCTGCCTAGCATGGCAAAATGAACCGTTTGAGGCCATTCGGCAGCAGAGAATGCTGCTTGTGTTAGCTCCCGTTTGGTTGGTTCGTGCTGAAGTGAAGCCGAAACGCGCAGTGGGGTCTCAGCATCAGCCTTTAGTTTCTGCCCCGCGGTTTGGGCTACGGAGGGGAGAGCGGACCGACAAGGCCGGTCAGGGCAGGGCAAGGTAACCCGGGTGTCCCGCGGGTTTCTGTTACCTGCCATCTGCTCGCTAGAGCAACGCACCTTGCCGTGCTGCTGCCAGTGTGCGGTCCCCTCCCCAGACTGCGACTTTCGCTTGAGAAGAAGCCATTTTACATCGAAGCGTGGGGCGTTTCTCCGGGAAGCCGCCGCGCCTTGGCCTGGGGCGGCGGGCGGGCCGGGGCGCTGCGTGCGGCTCGGAGGGCTGTGGCGGGAGGTGGCGCCACTAAACCGCGTGAATTCCTCCCGCTTTGGGCCCCCGGTTCCCCCTCCTCCACCCCCCACCCCCCCCCGCTTGATTATCCGCTTCACTTAGCGAATTCAACCACCCTGTTTTGAAATAGAAGCATTTCGAGACCATCTGACCTCCCCCCGGCTGACACTGGCGGAGCCTCACTGCTGGGCAGTCACCAGGACCAGCTCTGTGGGTGCTTTTTATCGTCATAATTTGAAAGAGAATAAAAATAGGTGAAAAAAAAAAAAAAAAACCCACCACCCCATTAAAGTACTTCTTTTACTTCTTTTTGTTGTAACTGCAGGTAAATGTGAATGCCTGCACAGATTGGGGCTGACTGAAACTCTAATCATTATACTGCAGGAATATTTTGATGGATTTTCAACAGCTCCAGAGTTCCTGTCAACATCACTGTGTGCCTTTTTAAAGTTCTTTCCCTTAATGGGTCCCAGGACCCATGAAAACATTCAGGTCACTTTAGTACCTGAGTCTTCCCAAGTAATTAGCAGGTAGAATTACCTGGTAGCAGTCAGTGTTTTCTGCTGTAATTTGTCCACAGAAGCTGCAGCAGAGTAATTGCTATCTCTGGCAGCCCTGCAAACATGTCTAATTTAATGTGTCAATAGGGATTTTTCCTCTGTTTTTTCATTCCCAATACCCGGCTGAGAATTTTCCTTTCAGAAGGAAGGCCAGACTCAAAGTGAGATGGATATATTGAACATGTGGATTTCAAGGAAATGTTTTTCCCAGCAACTGTAAATGTGTAAAAGCATTCAGAGCTCGTTCTCCTATCCACACGACTTTTCAACAGGTTAAATAAACGTTTGTAGCAGACAGATATTCAACTACATGATCCACAGTTACTGGCATAGTTGAACACTAAGCTGGCCATGGTGTCTCCTCAAGACTTGCTCCTTGTCTGCAGCAAGTGCAGTGTTTCAGTCCTGGTTTCTTTGAGGATATTCTGGTGTTCTCTGATGCTGACTTGATGATATCATCTACTGGTGAGACACATGTTGCTTTTTAGTCTCCCCTCGGTAAACATTTGCCAGTAATGAAGGAACAGATGGACTCAGATCTGCTCTGAGATCAGATCTGGAGTGAGAGTATTTGCAAGATACTCCACAGGTGGGTTTTCACCCAGCAGGTTCTCTGTCATGGCTGGCTACTTTTGTGCTGTGTTCAGGAGCAGTGCTGGGTCAGAGGGCCAGTTTTCTGAACTGCTTCATTTGTCTAAATACCACTATCTTACGTGTTACATTGCTGTGAGGTTTTTGTTCTGTATTGAAAAAAACAAGGTGCCGTTCTGTGTGAGTGAAATAATGTATTCTAAAAATAAAAGGCATCATTCCCAAAAGGTAGAAAGATGTAACATGTCATATTCTCTACAGATCTATAAACAGTCCTTTGTGTCCATTTACATCATGCTGTGAGTCACTGATGTTTCCTAATTAGTTTTCAGTGAAGAACCTACCATCTTGGTTGTAAAAGAAAAATAAAAATGAGATAAACTCATTGTGAACAAGCCCATTGAGCATGTTCCTTAACAGTCCGGGATATACCACATGCAATGTTCTTAGTTATTAAAGGAGAAGATCTCTGAGAATGAGAGTGACATTGTTTTAGAGATTGTAAGCATACAGAATAAAACTATCCTTCCTCAGAACATGAGCAAGAACTGATCCTTGGGTGACCTAACTGGCATAGCTAAGCTGGAGGCAGCAAACCCATATTACATTAGCTACTTGATAGTACTGTCTTCCCTTCCTTTATATTAAAAAAATTCCATTCTGAAAGAATAATTAGCATAGATTTGAAACACTAGAGGACTGTGGTGTGCTACTCAAGGTCTTCTTGTTTTCTTAATTGGAATTTCTCAACTTTAAAATGGGACCTTTGAAATTTAAAATATTGGTTCCAGTGGCTGGCACTCACATATGTAAATCCTGCAACTGTGGCCTAAATGGATATCAAGATTAAATAACTGTGGCAGCGTCTATAGTGAACATGAGCAGTACCATTTTATTAATGAAACCTGTGATTTCATACCAAACAAAACTATATCTTATGTTAGTTGATTCTACTGCTTAAATAGAAACAAAAATGCTTGTTATCATTATATGTGTTTGTCGTGGTTTAAGCCCTGCCATAACTCACGCACTCTCTCTCACTCCTCCCCCTTCCTCCCCCATGCTCCTGGAGGGATGGGGAGGAGAATCAAAAGAATGTAACTCCCACGGGTTGAGATAAGAACAGTCCAGTAACTAAGGTATAACACAAACCACTGCTGCTACCACCAATAATATAATGACAAGGGAAACAACAAGGGAAGAGAATACAACTGCTCACCACCTGCCGACTGATACCCAGCCTGACCCAGCAGTGATCTAGCCCTTCCATGTAACTGCCCCCAGTTTATATATTGGGCATGACGTGCTGTGGTATGGAATACCTCTTTGGTTAGTTTGGATCATGTGTCCTCTCTCTGCTTCCTCCCGGCTTCCTCTCAGAACATGAGACTCAGAAAGTCCTTGGTCAGACTAAACATTACTGAGCAGCAACTGAAAACATCGGTGTTATCAGCGCTGTTCCCAGGCTGAAAGTCAAAAACACAGCACTACACCAGCTACTAAGAAGGAGAAAAATGACTGCTGCTGCTGAACCCAGGACAGTGTTTAATATAAAAAATGTTTTATTTTGTATCTGAGGCCTTAAGTCTATGCAATATAGTGATGCTTCAGTGGGGCCTTTTCAAAAGGAAGACATAGAAGTTTTATAGAGCTCATTCCTAACTGACTTTCTGTTTAGCAGAATAAAGATTGATGTCCTTCTCTGGTTTAAATATCAATCAGAAAATCTACAGGTAATCCCTGTAACTCTTCATATAAGTTTGATAACAAAAGAAAGCATGCTACCAGTATCTCTAGAGCATAACTAAGCTTCATTGCTTAACTCAAACCATGATGGAGATTTCAGCATGCTCAGTGGCAACCTGACAGATGTGTCACAGCTTCTAATCCTCCAAAGCTCTAGAGCTCTTTGAAAATGGGTGTTTCTGAAAGATTGGATTGGAAAACATGCTGCCTTTTCATTGTTTTTTCTCTCAGTGCCCATATTACTTCCAGCGTCATCTTGTTGCCAGGCTGACTGCACGGATCTGTACTAACTAGGCTGGCAACTCTGCTTTGTTAGCACAGAGGTAAAATGTATATAATTATGTGTATTTAAACTGTGTATTTTATATAAATTATATAAAAAATTAATTGGTTTTGCTTACCATTTGCAAATATTGAAGTTGAGAATTTATGGCTATTTTATCCCACATTTTCCTGCACTGTACGGATGTACCTCTGGTGTGTCCCAGCCTCAATATTTCTGGTATTTAAAGACAAACAAACAAAAAAAAGAGTTAACATTAATATGAATTTCTGTAAGTTCAGAAAGTATTCTGGAGTAATATTTGAAATATTAGTTACAGGGAGGAAAATAAACTGTGTGCTTGACAGTGATTTTGACAACATGACCCCCAAATTTAATTGGAGACAGTGTCTCTAGGCCTGGGATTTGCCAGCCTATCTCTAGGCCAGACTCATGGGAGACTGAAAGAAGGTTTTATTGCAACTTCACCACGTCCTATAGATAGTGCTCAGTGGCGTCTCCATTATTTGGATGAGATCCACAGTTGGTAAAAAGAGAAAATTGGGCCAGTTTACATTCTGTTACAGAGCAGCTTCCTGGATGACAGAATAATTTCCAATAAAAGTGCCCTGGATTACTCCCTGCTGTGAGCTAATAGGGTGCTAATTAGCATATTTCATTTATTTACTTAACTGGGATAAAAACAATTGGGCACAGGTCCCATTTACAATGGTTTCCTGGGGAAGCTGCAAACTGCTGTAAGTGTTACCGTGCTGCATTAAAAAGATATAAGCTCACATAAACATAACGTGCAGATTGAACATAACGTGCAGATTGAACACAAACTGGCATGGCTGTCCAAGCGCTTCATACACTGAGAGTGGTTTAGAGCATTAAATAAAGCTGTATTTCTGTTTTCTTCCAGTCTTTAAGCGGGCTAAATGAAATTAGAGCTGCATTTCTCCAATCTTGACGGGTCCGTTGGTGACAGTACTGAACAAATGCCATGCTGTGGACAGCATCATGCTTTGCCTCGTGTGCTCACTGTTGCTTTAATATCTGATGACTGTTAACAGTATGAAACATGGGTTGGGAATTGTTGCCCCTCAAGTTTTTTCCAGCTTTCTCCTGTGCATCCCCAGGGTGGGGCACACCTGCCCAGCTCATTTTGCCGTTCTTGAAGATCTTTCTAATGGCAGAAATGTTGAAACTGCCCATTTATTTATTTTTCATATCCAGCCTCCCCATGCTCCCAGCTTCCTGCATATTGTAAAATTTAAAAAATTTCAAACACCCAAATTAATAGCTCATCTGGGGAAATTTGGAACATATATTCTACAAGTTTGTTGTAGAGGGTGAGGCAGGGTGAGAAAACTTCTGCTTTGTTGAACAAAGGTCTCTTTCCAAACTGTTTGACATTTTAAAACATGTCTTTTCTTTTTTATATCTTAAGCAAGAGTTTTGCTTGAGATGAGATTCCTTATTCATCTTGATTCACATTCTGCTTAGTAATGAAAATCTGGATTTGCCCTAAGGCAGTATAATATATCTCTGCATCTGGGAGGGAAATTTATTAAATGTAATGGAGAGATTTTGCCATCAAGAGACCTGGGGTCTGTTTCTGCCCTCTTTACATCTTATTGTGTGACATTGAGTAATCTGCCTTTCCATTCTTCAGTTTCCTTATGCGTAAACTGGAGAGACGAACACTTTATCCTGCCCTTCTTAAAATGATGTAATATTCTCAATTGGAAGATGCTTTTTGGCAAAGTGCATTAACCCCCAGGCTGCTTCGCTCATCCCAACCCTAGCTCACTATCTCACTACACAGTAACCTTCTACCTGAGTATTTGTGTCATGATCTACTTTTATAATTTGTCTTGTTTCCAAATTCAACCAGTACTGGGGTTATCAGCCTTGTTACAGTCATAGTTCTGATTTGTCCAATCTGCCTGCCCGCCTCTCCAGCTAGCCAGGGAGGCCCCTCTCATTCTTTTGTGGGGGAGAATTTTGCTCGTATTTTTCTGTAACTCAAAAAGCCCCTGAGCTTGAAAAGAACAATTCTAGAGCATAGGTTTCCTGTACTGTATTGAATGAAATGCCACTGTGGAAGAACATTGCTTTTCTGCATTTTCTGAGCATGAAAAAACACATTGAGAGCATCCAAGGATAACAGTTTATTAAGCAATTAGAATAGAGATCTGAGGACTGGAGGAGACAGCACCTTATTCCAGCCTAGTAAGACCTGTTCCTCAGGCTGTGTGTTTGTTGTATTGTTCTTGTTAGATTATCATATATCCCATAAAAGCATCCTCTTCCCAGTTCAGTACCTGCCCTCTCCTTGGGTATTGCAATACATTGAACTCTTCTGATACAGTGATACATCCTTCAGAAATAAATATGGTTCCATTTTGGGGTTCTGTGAGTAGACCTAGTTGTTATGAGTTACATGCTGGAGGGAATTTAAGCATGAAATGAACCATTCTTTGGTTTTTTTCCCCAGACCCACCTGAACATTGTGAAAAAGCAAATTGAGGCACCCAATGAGGGCTACCTCCACAATTTGAGTGTATTCACTAGCCAGCTTCGTTGCTGCAGTATACTGGTATAAATTTAGGAAAAAGTAAAACTAAAATGAAACCCTAAATCCCCAAGGCTTGTGAATTCATGAACACGGGCCCAGAAATGTGACTCTTGATCTGTGTGCAGAAGAAACTACTGGTCGCATTTCCAGGGCCATTTGAGTTCCGTCAGGGGCCAAAAATCTGGATGGTAGTTCTGTATAATTTTAGTGTGTACCATGTTGGAGAGCTCATCATTGGTGAGTGAACCAATTTTTCAGTAATCTTTGTCACAGCAGGCAAGATAGAAATTGGTCTGTAATTTGTAATCATTACTACTTTGCTTGAGATTAATCCTGGATCACCCACAGTGAAAAAAGATGCCTCCTAACCTCGGGATGGACCATTCTCCATTCAGAAGGCCACTGAGGCTTGCTGTTCACAAAGCACACTTTGTCTTGACCATCCTTCTTTTTTATGTCAGATGAACTTTTATCTATGTTCTGCTTTTCTCTGCAAGACTGAATACTCCAGACTTTTTACATAAAGCGATTTTCTAAATTCTTAATACTGTGAAAGAGATTGGAGGTTGCGGGGGGAGAGCTTTGGAGTTTTCCTATTGATATGTTTTTCAGAAGGGACAAAAAAAGGTGCTGTAATACATGCAAGTAGATATGGGCAGTGAATAGAAATAACCTTTATTAACATAGAAAGGCTCTACTTACTAGTGGGTAGTTAATGTGAGGAATTTGGGCTAAAGGATACTGTGATTCTAAAGATCTGAGTTGGTTTCTGAAAGCAAAGCATTGACAAAGCAACCCAGCTATAGGGCACTGTGCTATATATAGTGAAAACTGTACATCGGAAAGACTCTGATATTCAGAATGATTTCTTAACTGACCTCTTTAAGGTAGTACCAGGGCTTCCTATACAATGTTGTTCTTTTTTTTGTTTTTTCTTCTTCCATTTAAAAGCCACTTTCAGTTGGTCATTGATTCCCCTCCTTCCTCCTCCACCCCTGGCCTTCCTTACACAGACTAAAGGGAGCCCTGGCCCAGAGTTTGGTGTTCTGATGCAAAATGCTCTTCAGCTGAAATCAGGATGTTTGCTATAATGTTGAAGGGCTTCAACGTCAGGTGTAACAGAAAAAGGAATAAAAAAATCAACTAAACCCCCACCCCCGATCACCCCCCTTCTCAAAGATAGATATGAGAATTTGTTGCGGGGGTGGCTGTGAAAACAGCTGTTTTTACTGACATTGAAAACAGTAAAAGTGGTCATAGCATTTATCAGGTGTTGCATTTCCAGTAAGGACAGGTATTAAAACCATTGTACATTCCTGATTATCATAGAATCATAGAATCATAGAATAGTTAGGGTTGGAAAGGACCTTAGGATCATCTAGTTCCAACCCTCCTGCCATGGGCAGGGGCACCTCACACTAAACCATGCCACCCAAGGCTATGTCCAGCCTGGCCTTGAACACTGCCAGGGATGGAGCATTCAGAACTTACTTGAGCAACCTATTCCAGTGCCTCACCACCCTTACAGTGAAGAACTTCCTCCTTATATCCAGTCTAAACTTCCCCTGTTTAAGTTTGAACCCATTACCCTGTCTTCTATCACTGCAGTCCCTAATGAAGAGTCCCTCCCCAGCATCCTTGTAGCCCCCTTCCGATACTGGAAGGCTGCTATGAGGTCTCCACACAGCCTTCTCTTCTCCAGGCTGAACAGCCCCAACTTTCTCATCCTATCTTCATACGGGAGGTGCTCCAGTCCCCTGATCATCCTCGTGGCCTCCTCTGGACTTGTTCCAACAGTTCCATGTTCTTTTTATGTTGAGGACACCAGAACTGTACACAGGACTCCAAGTGAGGTCTCATAAGAGCAGAGTAGAAGGGCAGGATCCCCTCCTTCGACCTGCTGGTCATGCTGCTTTTGATGCAGCCCAGGATACGGTTGGCTTTCTGGGCTGCAAGCGCACACTGCTGGCTCACGTTCATTTTCTCATCAACCAACACCTCCAAGTCCTTCTCTGCAGGTCTGCTCTGAATCTCTTCTCTGCCCAACCTGTATCTATGCCTGGGATTGCTCTGACCCAGGTGTTGGACCTTGCACTTGATATGGTTAAACTTCATCAGGTTGGCATCAGCCCACCTCAGAAGTGTGTCAAGGTCCCTCTGGATAGTATTCCTTCCCTCCAGCTTATCAACCGAATCACACAGCTTGGTGGTGTTGGCAAATTTGCTGAGGGCGCGCTCAATCCCACTGTCCATGTCACCGACAAAGATGTTGAACAAGACTGGTCCCAGCACCGATCCCTGAGGGACACCACCCGTTTCTGGTCTCCAGATAGACATTGAGCCATTGACCACAACTGTTTGTGTGCAGCCATCCAGCCAGTTCTTTATGCACCGAGTGGTCCACCTATCAAATTGATGTCTCTTCAACTTAGAGACAAGGATGTCATGTGGGACAGTATCGAACGCTTTGCACAGGTCTAGGTAGGTGATGTCAACTGCTCTACCCCTGTCCATCAGTTCCGTAGCCCCATCATAGAAGGCCACCAAATTGGTCAGGCAGGATTTCCCCTTAGTGAAGTCATGCTGGCTGTCACCAAGCACCTTGTTGTTTTTCATGTGCCTTAGCATGCCTTCCACAAGAGTCTGCTCCAAGATTTTCCCAGGCACAGAGGTGAGACTGACTGGTCTGTAGTTCCCGAAGTCATCCATTTTCCCCTTTAGCCCTAGTCAAGAATGATAAATTAGTGTAGGACGTGTGAGAGGTCTTCTGGAGTGCTTAAGGCAATAAAGAGCCTATTTTATAACAAACAGCACAGAGGAAAAAGTTATGAAAGCTGAAGGGCAATGTTCAAATACCAGCAAATACATGAGGAATGCTTGCAGTTAAATTGGAAATGAAAAGTTTCTTATCATCATGTACCATGGTATGTGCACATATCCGTATGGTGGCATAAGACATACTGTGGTATAACTATCACAGAATAATGTAGGAGGTCCTTTCCAGTATATTTCCTATACTGATGTGTTCCTAAATAGCTGTGTTCATGTAATTTTCTTGAACTGGGATGAAATGTCAGAATGATGTTCTGAGAGCTCAGTTTTCAGGCTGAGCACGTGAGTTAAAATACATATGTAACTTAGAGCAAGCTTTAGGATTAGGAATCCTTGAATAGCTTGTTTTGGTTAACTTTTCTCTTGATCTGTAAATACCAGAGTTACTGAGCCTACTGTAAAAGAGCAGCATGAAATACTGGAAAAAATGTCTTATGTAAATTGTTAGTCATGTCTTACTGACTACTTCTTTTATTTAGTTGAGAAGTTAGAAGCATCTGTCTTCTACTTCAGATTTAAGATTATTCCAAGAAGGGGGCACTGGCAAATTTTGATTTTGCTAATCTATCCATTGAACCCATTCATTTTAAATGACTTGTTGGAGTGTCACTGGAGGGTTTAGTTTGATTTTAATTCTCATTGGTGTTTGTGTTTGATGTGCATAAGTATGCACATCTGAATACTTAACTGAACTGAACTGAGCTCTATATGGAAGTTGGGGGAAACTTGGCACCTTTTTCATGTGTATTAGAGACATTCTTCTTTGACTAACTGGGATGTCTGTGGTTTGGAGACTTTCCAAGATGACCTTCATTTATTGTTTGTGGTATACTGTTCTGTTATGGGTTTCTCACAGTCCTTCCTGATAAATGTGTTTTATTTGATTATGCACCAAGATAATAGAGAGAAGAAAGGTTTGGATATTTAGGGAGAAGGTCTGTGACTCTGGCAAAAACCAAGCGTTGGCCTTATCTGTGTCCTGCTCTGATTCTGAATGGAGGGGTGCCCCTCATGAGGGACAGGGTAGGAGTGCACCGAATGAGGCAGTGCTGGCAGATTCGTGGAACATGCATTGAATGTGTGAGTACCCTCTGCCTCTGCTTCTTCTCTTTTTATGCTTCAGGGACACAACAGGGGTCCACAAAAATGAAAGGAAATTGAGCAAAGAGTGTCTATTTCTGTCCCATTTCTCAAAATATTTCTAAAGTGCAATGGTTTTGCATGCCAGTCCTTGCTGCGCGCTATGTCTGCACATCCTGACTCAGGGATGTGTAATTGAGAGTAACTGAAAAGCTCCTTCTGGCTCTAGGTAATTTATAATGTGAATATTTATATAGAAGAATTGGGGAAGGAGGGTGCAGGGGCAGCAGGATGACTGCTCAGACATTCAGACAACTGGACATTCATGAAGTAATGGAGTTTGTTTCCGCTTACATGCACACAGGAGATGTACTCAGGTATATTTACTTCATTAATTTTCACTATTGTCTCATTTTCTGTGTTCTTTTGTTGCCTGATCAATCTTCTTGTTATTTGAGCTTGCCTTTTCTTCTGCTGAAACTGATATGTGCATAAGCTGTAGCAAAGATAGGTGAATATTGGAGATTTTGCATCCGTGACTCATTCTACTGTGAACTGAATATATTATTTCCTTACGCTTTTTACCCTTTAAAAAAGCATTGATACATATATATATATATATATATATATATATATATAAATTTCGTTCAATGAACAAACCCTGCCTGTGGTTTAAAGAATGTTTTGGTAAAAAAAAAAAAATCCTGTGGCTTATTATTTGTATTTTAAAAATTGGTAATTTCAGTAAATTAGTGGTAAATATTTTTCTGCATGCATCCTCCTAAAAAAATGAAATTCAGAACTCCACTTGATTTACTTCATAAGCAGCATAATTCCATTTCAACAGAGAAGGAACAACAAAACAAAATGCAGAATTGATGTAAAATTAATCTGCCCAATTTAACTTTTGGTTTTGAAAAAGTACTTTCAATCTGTATAGGTTTGTATTTTGCATTGCCTGCAGGGCTACATTTCTTCTTCTCCATTAGGTAAATCCTGTGTTACCTTTTGTGGACTCAAAAAGAGGCTGCATGATCTGCTGTGGAGTCAGGAACCCCGTTCGCTGCCACTGAGCTTGGGCAAACCTATCTTGCTCTGCTTTGCATTCCTTGCTACTGCTAATTCCACGTTGAGGTGTTCAAAACAGGGACTGTCCCTTACCTTTGTCTGGAGAGGACCTTTCCCAGTGCACTCCCATTCTCTCCTGTATCAAAACTCCAGGTTGCTGCTGCTGAACAAGCTGTATTTTTTTGTTTTGCTTGTGACTATTGTTAACTAGGAATGCTTCAGGAATAAAATGTAATGTCAGTATTGACAGCATGTGAATTGTGTAGTAGATGCTACTTGTAAGCAGTTCACACCAGAGACTTCGTTCAACTTTGTGGAAACCGGCTTTTCCTTTCACATTTTTAGCTGGAAAGCTAAACGCTTGCTTTCTTAATGTAAAATGAGGTTTGGGTTTTCCTTTAGTGCAGTAGATGACCATGTCTTATAAAATGCTGTCAGCTGACATTGTCATGATACTGATATGCAGAAAGTTTTACAACTCATACTTCCCCTTAATACCGTTTTCCTCATAAGGTGGTGGTTCTCAGTTGTGTACAACTATAGTATAGTATTGGCTATTTTTTTTGATACTTGATCAGAAGTCTTCATGCATCTGTCCTTTTGTAAATATATGAAGCTGTAGCGAGAAAAGCAAAGCCACAAAGAGAATTGTTAAATCAGGCTTGATGTTCTTTGCCAAACGAAGGAAAAGTTCAAACTGCATTGTAGATACAGTGCAAATGAATTTCGTTGCAGCCATAGACACTCATCCGTGATCTGATAAAGACCAGTTTAATGCTAATGCCATCCTTTCTTCAAGACTTTAGAGCCCTGTCTGCCTGTCTGTGAATCCTTATCATGATTTTAGCAGATGGGGTGAGAACATGGATCACCCTGGGAAATGGGTCAGGATCTGAACTGGGCCCAAACCCAGCTCTTGTCACAGGCTATTTCATATAGCCTACCAAAAAATTAGACTGGATAAAAGAATAATATTTTAAACAGGAACTTAAATGTTCCTCTTTATGTGAACTCTTCTTTTGAAAATCAACAAAAAATTAAGATGGTTACAATATGTTTGAAAGGGCTGGGGGAGGAAGAAAAAAGATAGTGTTCACAAAGACTAATTGTATATTCCATTTATTATTTTTCACCACTTGTTTTATTAACATGCATCTAGAGTTGCATGTTGCTTTAATCTCCCTGATTAAGACTTGCTGAGAGGGTCTGTCATTATTTATTGTCTAAATGCCTCAGGTCCCACTTTTTGTTTTACATTAGCTGCACCAACTGCCTCTGGCTTGAAAAGGAAATCGTGTAATTTTAGTCAAATTTAGTAGGACTGAAACTTTCTAAAAAAATCCCCAAACCCAGCCCCCCCCCAAACCAACAAACCAACCGAATAATAATAATAATAATAATAACAAAAATACTAAAAAAGTAGAAAATATTATTATAATAATATTATTATGCATATCTTAATATTGTATGAATAAATTTTATCTTAAAACAGAAGACACCACTTTCTTACAACTGATTCACAGTAAATATTCTTTTGAACAGCTTTTCAGAGCTGTTTTCCGTATTGTTTTCTTACCCCAGGTTTGCTATAAGTATTTGCTGATGAAATGCCTGGTTTTCGCTCTTCTAGTAAACACTTGTCATCAAGTATTTACAAGTCTCAAAGCTGAGATATGTTGTCTCTTTAGCTGGAAAGAGTTAACTCAGCTTGCCAGCACTTTGCTGCTGAGCCACATTTAAGTAGTTCATTGGGGCATTGTGACTGTAAATGAGATATAGCATCCTGACAACTGTTCACGATTTTCTTCATAAATAAATAAAACTGCATCAGAAGACGTTCTACTTCTAAGGAATAGACAGTTAAAGATAGTGTCCGTGTCTGCTCCCTGCCTCAAGTCACTAGAAAGAAATTCACTGGAGTTTGCTATGATTCCAGCCCAAGAGGGGAAAATATGTTTTTAATGTAGGTAGGTTTTTTTTTTTCCCTGTCAGTGAATTCAGGAAGATACTTAACAGGAGAATGAAATAAAGGTCCATTGTAAAGGCACCTAACTCATCATTACCACATGCGCGCAGCACATTTCTGCTGTACTGTTGTCTTTGATATTATAAACTTGATTTTTTTCTTTTTCCCTAAATCAGCTTTTATATTCAGGAGTATATCTAGAGTGATATAATTTAAAGAGTATTTATACCATATGTTAGAAATCTCTTTGTATACATGAGAATGCTATCCTGGATCCCAAAACTGGCTATTAGATCCTGTATTTTGTTTTTCCTTTGCTTGTGTGTGTGTGTATAATGAAGAGAGAGGTTCCAGTTATGAAAGACTGCAGTTGTAATACCTATTGGTTAGGGAACAGGAGATCTGCTTGGAGAATTGGTAGGTAAAAATGCCGTTTAAATATTCTGCTCTGTTAACGCTTCAGGTTAATAAAAACTGCTGTAAGAAAATATTTTAGGATATAGATATTTAGAGCAGTTGGATTACTTTTGACAACAGTGCGAGGAATCCATTCAAAGCTGATTTCCCCCTTTTGTTCACTGAGGACCTGCAGAATCTAAGATAAAAATGGCAGTTGTCCTCAGGGCACCCTGAGGCATGTCATTAAAATTGGAATTTGATCCTCTTTTCATGGTTACTTGGGACAATCAACCACAGCAAACCTGAAAACTCATCAGTTTTCAAAAATATGACATGTCCTTGACTTTGTCAGTTTGGATTCAGTGTGCAAGGTTTGAGTATTTCAGAATCCCTTTAGATGTCACTCTGTCTTCAAGAATACAAATATTGTGCCTTGTACTGTCTAAAAGATACAGTACTTCTAAACATTTCTAAGTGCTTACCCTGTTTATGACAAGGGACAAACTAAATTATAGTCATCAGAGTAAAATACTTTATTAATTATTTTGAACGCTGTGTACTGTAATAAATAGAAATGAATGGAGTCCATTTCTTTTTAACTATTAAAGCAACTTTTTCATGGAAATTAGACTGTCTGAAGTAATCTGGAGCTTTCTAAAGCTGGGTGAAACTATCCGTTTTACCTGGCTGTGTGTTTCTGTTTGATAACTGCAATTTTCAAAAATGTCTTGAAAATGGATGCAGCACAGCATTTTGCTGTTTGTTCCTCTATACCTGACCTCTTACCACTTTGAAGCACTTGCCTTCCACCCTTCCAGGCTCCCAAGTGTTAAGAATTTACATGCATTTTCATACATTATTTTTTTTTTAATGAATAGCAGAATATTAGTTTTTCTGTTCCCTGCAACTGGGCTGGCAGAAAATTGCACTTTATCTCCATGGCAGAGAAATCATGAGCTGGCCATTTTGCCATCGCTGCCGCTTGCCATCGGGAACTCACTGATGCTTCGTGTGCTGGAAGCCATATGGCCTTCTCCCTCTGCTCTTCCTCTTGCTGCTCCCCTGAAAGCTGCAAGTGAAGAAGGACCAGCTGCTGACGCCAAGGACAAACAGGGACTACATTCAAGAGAGGAGCAATGATGGCAAGAGACCTTCAGCTGTACCTCAGCTTCCCCCCAAGATATTTTCCTTCTAGCTACCTACTGTCCTTCGCCTTTCTGTAATGTGCATAGGCTCCTTCCTTCTGTTTATTTTTTTCCCTTTTTTCTACATCTCTTTTCACTTAGTCTGTAAATTGAAGTTCCTAGTTAATATGCATGTTATTTGTAACTGCAAATCAGTTCATTTAATAATTGGCATAACAACGTTCCACATGGAGCAGCTCAAAACTTGGCAGCACTGGGCAGGAGGAGGTTTCGGTGCCTAGTCCCCACCCGGCACATGGGTTAAGGTGTTTGCTTGTGCCATTTCTGTGGGAAGGAGAAACCTTGCCTGTTCATGTGGAAATTCCTAATTGCTTTCTTTGTTTTGACAGATTTATGGGTTACAGCAAAACATAATTGGAAGTAACATAACAAAGTAACACTCTCCTGAGCACCTGTATTGCTGCTGTTATAAATAGGACTACTAACAACCTATAGTGTTGATTATTTACGAGTACATTAATCTGAAGTTCTCAGTTTTTCCTGCTGAGTGGGTTACTCTCTTGGTCCTCTGCTTCAGTTTGCAGGAGAATTCCTTCAGTCTTCACCCCAGATGGGCAACATGTGTTGCCTCCCTTTTCTCATGTGTTTTTCAACACTGAAGTGGTTAATAAGATGTGCTAGAGGCAAGTGAATACCTGGTAACCTGTTACTTGTCCTGGTTTTCCACACTCATGATTTAAATTAATCGCTGAGCTTTTGGACAATGCTCTACTTTGTAATGTTGTCCTTTGCAAAAAGGTGTTGGATTTTAAAATGGAAAAAATAGAATTGTGCCTCTGGCAGCTGAGGAAGTTACACATTTATATACACATCTGCAACATGTGGGGGGCAGGGGAAGACATCTTGGGATCTGCTGTTATGTCCACTTTGCTGGTGTGACTGTTGAGGGGCTTCAGGTGGATAAATGAGGGAAGGAACCATGACCAAGGGTTGGAAGAGGTCAAGGAGGTTGGCATTTAGGACACCTGTGCTGTTTGCCTACTTCACATACTGACTTTTCCTTTGTGACAGTTGACAAATTATCCTGTTTCTTTGAGCATTGGGGTCCTTCTCTATAAATTGAAAATGTTTCTGCATTTTGAAAAAGAAATTTCACTGACAGAACGCTGTAGGAACACAAAAGTTTTGCAGACACTGTAACGCTCCTCAGATTAGTTCTGATGATGACACACAGTGTATATATTATTACATCTACTATAAAACCATATAGGACTATGGCAAATCAAGTGAGTGATGGGTAGCTGTCTCTATTGAGGAAATAAAGAAAGGGAACTTGCTAAAGAGAGTGGTGAGCAGTTCTGTCATTGAGAGCCTGCCAGTTCTCTGGCTTCAGTCAATGCTGCATCTGGAAGACTTTGCAAACTTCGCTTTCATCTGGTCCATTCTCCGCACCTGAGGTGCAGAGGGGTCTCTGCACTCACAGAGAGGTCTCTTGACAGCCTCAGTCCCTTTAGTAGCCTCAGTTGCTTCATGATCAGTTGAGAGACAGTTGGAAGGAATATGAAATCCTAGTTCAAGCTTTCCTAGAGGTGAGGTAATATTCTTTTGAGAGAACTGAACAATGTCCACACTTGCAGTTATGGTACATTACAGGATTTTTTTCTAGAACTCTGATGTCAAGACCATTGTGTCTGCAGAGAATAAGAGTGAAATTTTGGTAAGTCTGAGGCTGTGTGTGTTATGGTCTGATGAAAGAAACAATAACAGTGTGCCTGATGATGGCACAAGTCCAAAATAACTTTGTTTGTGCCAGATTTTAGTGAGGGGAAAGTCAGTCCTGTGAAGTTCAATTTTCATAATCCTTCCAGAAATTCTACTGGTGGACAGGCCCCTGACAAGTTCCTTCTCTCTGTATGTTAAATCCAAAAACCTGTCTACAGGAAGGGTTGATAAGTAATGCCAGTGCAATGCCAGGAATTGAAGAGATTTATTAGAAATTAGAAGGACACCTACAAGTCTGTAAGTGGTTTTGCTTCCTGTGGAAGGTGACTTCACATTAGACTGAAGAGTAGATGTGCCAAGATGTCATTTTATGTTGATTTGTCCTCAAAATTTATAATCAAGTGCTGTTTGTTACGGTGATGGGAGGATGAATGTTCTTGGGGATTGAGAACTGCTTCTTGATTTTTTATTTTTTAAATTGATATTATGATTGTGGATAAAGTTTGAGAGGAAGGTGAGAGGGATGGCAGTAAATCAAACTTGTGCTTTTGTACAAATTCTAGATTTTAATTACCAAAGATTATTTGCATTTTATGTTTGGATGTTCCTAAAATAAAATGCAGAAACTAATGAAAGTATCCTCAGCTACCTACAGAAAATGCAGTTCAAATAAGAATAAAACTTACAACTTGTGAAGGATTTAAATATTCTGCATTTTATTAAACAGCAGCTGATCGGCAGCACTTGGGAACCAAAAAGCAAATGGACTCTCAAAGATGACTGTGGTGGAGGGAGTGTGTGTTGGAAGCTATCGGCAATAATCACCTTTTAAATTAAAAGCTGATTTTTTCACAGAAAATGCACTCCTGTTGCCTGATTGCTTGACTCATGCAATCTTTCTGGTTTTCAGAATGTTACCTCTTGAGTTCATAGTAGTATTAGAGAATTTGAAATTTCATAATTGGCAAGGAAAATTTTAAGTTTACAAAGAAAAGCTTGAAAAAATGCTCAAAAATGAGAACAGTTCAAAATGGGGAACCATTTAAAACTAGCTTTACATAGGTTATTTTTGAGTACCATTTTTTAAAGTCAGTTCATTGTTAATTTTTAATAATTTTTATTTATTTATAAATCTTTTGTTTACTCGTGCTAGTATTTAACATCTTAATTTTGGAAGGATTTGAATTTGTTGTCAGAATTTGATAGAATTGTTTTCATTAGGCTAAAGTAACTGCAGTATCTCCATTGATCTTGAATAAGGGGATGGCAAAAAAAGTCCTCCTTTCTCTGTTTGCTCTGCCCCAGGTACAGTATTTTACAGGACCATTTTTTCCTTTTTTTTTCTTTGGAACATGCAGATTTTTCATTCTCACAGCTCTGTGTCATTGTGTTAAATACCTCCTAAGAGGTAGCAAAGGTATATGCATGTTAGTATACCAAAAATGATGTGTATTATATTGTGCATCAAAAATTGAATTATGCTGGTATTGAAAATTGTCTATTGAAAATACAGGACAAACTGTGAATAAATTGTGCTGCTACAAATCATATATTTGGCTTACAGCTGCTGTGAGGCTGAGCCCTTGCAGATTCTTAAACTTTCCTCAGGATCACTTTAAAGCTTCACTCAGCCTAGGGTATTAGCTTAACTCTGTTAAACAGAAAGGTCTTAAGACTGACTGTCAGAGTTTTCTGTAGACAGTAGCATAAATACTGGGCTTACTCAAATGCTGGCTTCTCTGGAATCTGACTACATTGTGCAAGGTGCTTCAGAGCAAGAGCTGAATCTAATGTTAAAGATAAAATATGAATTGTTTTGATTTCTTGCTGAGAAAACCCATTTGCATTTTAATATCAGCACATGTGTATTTTCATATGACATTCTTTTAATTTATGTTTGGTCAATATGAAAAAGCCCTTCTTCTGAGCCTCAGAAATTCCTATCCTTAATTTTAAAGAGATATAGTTTTAGTTCCGTGACCTTTATCATAGCAACAGTGAAGAGTAAATCTCATTCAGAACATTTAAATGAGATCAAATATAACCTGCACAGTTGATAGAATGGAGATTTAGCTCTTTTTTGTAATGCTTCTAATAGCAAACCCTTGCCTTTAGCCCTTGAAGCACGACATAAATGTATTACGATACCAGGTTAAATCAGTGTGAATGCAAGCAGCTGTGCTCTGAAATAGCTGCAAGTGAAATCCAAATCTAATGCAGAAAAACGAGTGCTACCTTTAAGCTTTATTGGAAGCATTTTCTTCACATCCTAATAGAGGAAACATTTCACTGTTGCAGTGACAGTAGTATGCACTAAAGACAGTGTTGGTAATACCTGTTAATACTAGTTCCATATGGAAATTTTTTGGGTGTTTTTATCATGCCAAGCCTCACAGGGGTACATCTCAACAAATAGCACCGATTAATCACTGCTGGTATGCCTTAGTTTTGGTCCATTTATTTTTCTGACACCAAAAATGTAGACTTGAAGATGTCTAATTATGAATATGTACTGAGGGATATTTTATTACTGAAAATGAAAAAGAACATTTTTTACAACAGAACATTTGTGAATTCGGAAGTCTTAGGTGATGTTTGTTATATCTACTGTATTGTATTTCCACCTTAGTAAGGATTTTATGATGGAAAAGAAATAGCTTGATACTTTAGCTAAAAATGGTGTTGTAGAGCGCATTATATGAATGTGGCAATTGAGTAATGAGGGTATGTGAACTTTGTAACATATGTAATTCTCCTTCTAGGTTCTTATCTATCCGGCTTTTTTATGTCTTTAAGTACTTCATGATCAGTAAATAATAAATTCAGTTTACTGAGTAGAAGTTTTGTCACTTAGAAATACTCACTTGGAATATATATTTTTAATTGGCATCAATGGCACATTTCCCAGGGAGCATAACAAAATGGATCATTTAATAGATGCCCAATCTCTCCATCCATCTATCTATCAGCGCAGCACATGATGTTTTGACTTTAATATGGTAATTATCTCAGGCTGACTTCAGAGGGAGAAGCTGCCACCCACACAGCAGTGCTTAATTACTTTAGACTTCGGTTTGCCAAGAGAAAATTTGACTTTTTTTTGCACATTGCATGGAATTGAAATGATTTCATTGTCATTTTATTTGAAATGCAGCCTGACATCACCATGGCATCATGGGAAAGGGAATGCAAAATTTCTCTGAAATTCTTAAAATAGGCTGAAAGCTGCCTTATATTTTAATGGTTTTTCTATGAAGCCTGTGTTCACATTCCTTGAATGTTAATGATGAGCTGCTTCAGCTTATGGGAAGATTTTTTTCTGTGACTACATTTCATTTGCAAGCCAATGAATGCATTTTTTTTTTTAATTTGCCAAAACCTAATACAAACTTTGGCATTTTAAGGGCAGGTGACTGTTCAAATTAGTGTTTGCACACTGTACAGCTTGAGAACATAACTAATAAGTTGAAAGAGATAATGAATTAATGGTAGTGTACAGGCAGTTTACGAATCAAATAAGTGATTTTTTTTTCTCAGTGACAATCACAGCTATTATCCTGAAATAAGAAAGTTGTGTATGTGTGTTTTCAGCAACTGAAAGCTAAATTTAATATCTATGAAAATCAGCACAAGGTTTTATGTAAATGTTGTTAAACATGCTGCTAATTGATTTGCCACACAAATACTGGAGGCAACCTGCTTGCATTAAACACTGTAGACAGATTTTTGTGCTCGAAAGAGGAGAACTTGATTCCTAGATGTCTTACCCTATGTCTGCTGAAGACAAAAGGCCATTTTGGGATTGATTTAAAAGGCTCTATTAGGTCTCTTGCAACTACTAATCTACTAATGCCAGTGGTGTTAAAATTCTAGAAGCCTGGGGGACAGGACAGGAGACTGGGCAGAGTAGTAGCCTGGGTCCCATAGGAAAAAGCTCTTTGTTGCCAGGGTGAAAGGAAAAGCTTGGGTTTGCGCTCTGATGCTTTCCAGTGCTCTCTGTGGATGGATGGTGCTTTGCAGGGCTGCAGGTGAGCTGATGAGGTCTGAGAAATATGTAGAGCAATTGTTCTCTTAACTACCTGGTGTGCTGCTGGCTGTGAGCACTCATGGATTTGGGCCAGTGCTTGTTTGGGCAGTGTATCCCATGCACATTTCACCTGGCTGTGCGTGCAGAACTGAGCGAGGAGAAAGCAGGTGCGTTTATCTGTGTCAAAATCTGTAACAGATCTTCACATAGTGAATGCTGCCAGTCTTGCTATTATAATTTTGCCCTCAACAAGAAAATTCAATATATTGTCTTCCCAGATGGCAAATAAGTAATATCGAAAGTTTCCTTTTTAAGGGGAGATGTATCTTCTTTTTCAGTTTAGACATCTATATAGTAAAGACCCACAGAAATTTTTATTTCATTGTCACATACCATACACTTTTCACAAAAGAATGCAGAGAAGCCTTTTGAAATAAATCTGGTGACACTAGAGAGTTTACAAATACTAGCATATTAATATACAGCTAAAATAATAATAAAAAACACCATGCTGCTAAAGATGTTTAGTATTATCCGCTCGCTGCGGGAGTTTATTAGAAACTCCAGCTTTCTTTTATTAAAATTTCAATTGGCTTGGTGAATGAGATCCTATGTTAGTGTCATAAAGTGAGAAGCCAGAAGGAGAGGATATTGGCATTTAAGTGCAGATTTCAGTTTGAAATAGTGTATATTATACCAGATTATTACATATCACAAATATTACATATTAGTGGTGTTAGAAATAGTTGCACTGATTTCTATATTCATCAAATTGTCGTTGTTTTCTGTGCCATCTGGTAGTTTATACGTGTCATTTTTACATTTATCCTAAGAGGTTTTTAATATAACTATAAATGGAAAGCAACTACTTCATAGTTCTGTGAAGATTTTAAAAGATGGTTGACACAGATGATCTCCCAGAATTGGCTTCAGTGTCAAGGGAAGAGCTTTAAACCAAAAGTCTAGACTTTTCTGAACCATTACAGGGAGGTCATGGATTTGAATTTGACAATTTTATCTTTGTAGGTATGTGATTTAATAGTGATCTTTGTTTAAGACTGTTCAGTATGTTCTTCAGCTACATTCTTACTCGCATACTGTAGCTGTATGACTGTGTTAGCTTACCTCAACTGGAGATTGGGCTTTTCCTTTCGTTTTGAAAACTGATCACTGGGTTCTCTGCTTAACTCTTCCTACTGCACTGAGCTTTGGTAGATAGTACTGTACAGTATACTATAAGCCTTGACAAAGGTTTTTGCTGCACATTGGTCTCTGTTTCCTGGCATCTTCAAAGAAGATGACCTAGGGAAGATGACCAGGTAGTATGCAGGAAAATGAGTGGGATGTGCTTATCATTCCTTTTCAGCCTTCCCAGAGTTATTCCTTGTTGTGTAAGCTTACAGTGATTACCAGTCTGTGCAGATACAGTGTACTAGCACTTTCAAACAGGCTGGCAGTGGCAGTGGATGAATGGAGGTTTGGTGCCAAGTAGCTGAGACCGTAGGGTTAGTAAGGGAGGAACATAACTCTACTTTCCCATTTCTCCGCAGTGATGAAAGTACTTGGGTAAAGAGGTGGTCAAAGCTTTATGCCACCTAAGTTTCCACAGAAGGACTGTAAGGTGAGGTGATTTTGAGACTGAATGTTTGTGTGTATGTATATGCACCATACACAATACAAATACATATATTTCAAATCTCAGTTTTGTACCTTTGCTTTTCAAGAGTGTCTGGATTGTTCTTCACTTCTGAATTGATATTTTTTCCTCACTTTCTTTTTTTCTGGTTTCATGTAATATAACTTTGGTGGTCTCAGAGCTGTGACATCTGGACATGCTGCAGAATGGCCATAAATTAGCCCACAGTCTTTCACATACTGGTGTAATTAACTTAAGATTTTTTTCCTATTTTATTTTTAAAGAGATTCCTCTGTTCTGTTGTTTGTGATTGGATAATCAGTGTTTCATTACTGGGTGAAGTGTTGCTTTAAAGGTTGATGGCACCAGCAACTCAATCCAGCTGGAACCCTCCATATTGGGAAAAAAAATCTCTCACATCCCCCCATCTGGATTCTTCAAGATGCAGCGAGAAGTTTGCACTTCTGCAGCTGCAGTTCTTTCATGACAGGTTCTGTAAATTTTACACATGGCTGCCTGCTCGGAAAATATTTTCCAGATTTACATGTTTACAGCACTGACATGTGGAGCTGAAGAGCCTTCCTCCTCCGTTATGGCACAAGTACTCACAGATTGCACACTAACTACATAAAATCTGGAAATGGATCATTTAAAACTTTCAAACAAATCAAAGTGCCCTTTGATCTTGACTCCAAGTTTCCTTAAGAGCAACAAATAAAAATAACCTTTTTGGTGTTTTTCCCTAAATATGGTCACTATTAATGGAACTGTTATATCTCTTTGGAAACTCAAGCAACACATTTAATCCATTTTTGTTTCAAAGTGTATGTTGTTGGAAGAGAAATATTAATTCAGCAAAGGTAGGCACTATTGAGAGAGAACACTGTATGGCTGGTAAATGCATCTGTAGAGGCTGTACAAACTCAGCAAGAGCTATGCTGGTCCTTCCTTTATTCCCTCCTACTCGTGTGGTTTTGTTTTCACTAATGTTATCACACATTTGGAATAGCTTTGTAGGGGGGAAAGAAACCCAACTCAACAAAGCAAAATCTATGGGAATCTGTAGTTACTTTGGTACAAATTAATTTATCCCGTAACCTTCAATTACATTTTTTCTGATTCCTTCATAACCACTAAACACTTTTAGTTGGTTATAAATGTTTGTAAAACAAGCATTAAAAAAGGTATGCTTTGGAAGCATGAAAAATCTGTAACAAGTACAGAGCACTGCATTCAGGCAGTCCTTGTCAGTGATGAGCTGCAAGTCACCATGTTGCCTATAGTCACTGTTTTCCTTGGCCCGTCATTTATCCTAACTTGAGTTATGGTCTAAGATATTTTTTTGAATGCTATAAAAGTTTAAAAGGAAAAAATTACAGCTTGCTGACGAAAGAAATACGAATCACTTATTAGCACTGGTGGAAAATATAGTTTTATTTTTGTCACATATTGCTGTTGTTGCAAACACATACTTCTGTCTCTTACAGGCTAGCCTGACTGGAATCCATGCTGCTCTATGCTCACTATTTTCTTAATGTCAGTCATGCTGCTGCCTGAAATATTTTACCTTTATAACAGATAAACTCTGGCACAAAGGACATTAAAAAGCCATTTTCTGTAGTAAAGATAGACTTGAGGAGGAAAAAACTGGGCATCTCAAACCCAAAACCAGCTTTGGAGAAATGTGAAGTCACGCAGGTTAGTAGAGCAGGTGTCAAATACCTGCAGGGGAGGACTGAGGCGTCTGTGAGCAGTTGGATTGTTTTATGACCTGCTTTCAGAGAGCTGAGATCAGACAAGTTTTGATCTGAGCCCTGCATGGTCTTGGGCGCCTCCTGTTCAGTAATGTTTATTAAGATGGATAGGGGCTTCAAAAAGGTTTGCCTTGTTTGATTTGGGAAGTTCTGAGGGGAAGACGATGGGTTGGTTGTGGTTGCAGCTGCCTGAGAGATGTGGCAGGGCTCTCCAGCCAGGCTCTGCCAGCAGCAGCCCCCGGTGAGAGGCTTGAAGAGCTCCAGTGACCAAGACGTGTCAGGGTGCGGAGCTCACCCTTTTCATGGATAAGACAGGCCACAGAAAAAAGTTTCAGATGGAAGTACAACATCTATCACTTTAGATTAGCTCCTTCTTAGTAATTTTCTCACACAAGTACACAAGCCACTTGCAAACCGGCAAATGCCCTAAAATATTTGATGCTTTTGTTACAGGTTAGGGAGAGTGAAAGATTGGAATAGAACCAGAACTGAGCTCATGTATTTCCTCCTTCTGCCCCCTTAATGGTTAAAAGACTGTGCTCCCATGCTTTGTGGTGGAAGCTGTGCAAGTATGAGAGGATAGCAAATCAGATGATTTTTGGACTCATTTTTGCATGTAATTCAGAGTGATGAATGGCTAGGATAACCTAGAGGAGCAGGATGAGCTAATGAAAAGGTGATGTAAACCAGAAGTCAACTGTTTGTTGAAAAGTGGCATCATCGCTGTAAACAAGAGAAATGAGGACTATCACTTTGTATTTAGTTATACAGTACCCTCATGATGGGCTGTTTAAAAAATGAACAAAGTAACAGGCTCGGAAGGAAAATGTGTGTCTGCTTTTCAAGAAAAAAAAGTGCTTTTTAACAGAGCTGTGATGCTCATAAAAGTCTTAACGATGATCTCTAAATGCAACAAGGCACACTGTATATACACGCACTGTACTAGACTCTACACAAGTAAGGCAGTGTTTCTGTGATTTGCTTCTAGCTTGAATTTCTTCCCAGTGCAATTTCGTCTCTACATAGCTTTCTGATCCATGGATAATTTTATTTGAAAATGAGCTTTACTGTCTTCTGTATATCTGAAATAAACAGCCTTAACTGTAATGCTTTAATCCAAAATTCAACAGTATGCAGTTTTAATTCAACAGTATGCAGTTCATAAAGATTTGTGTTACTTTATCAAGGTAAAATAAAAAATCTGTAGTACAGTTGCAAATTATGGTTATTTGAAACAGCTGCTATACAGCTTCCAAATCCTTTCCCCTGCTGCTTTAATATAGAATTTCTTTACCATTTTTCCACAAAAAAGTTTTACATTAAAATTTCTGTAGTATTATACTTTTGTTCTGTTAATGCCTGAAAAAAACAGCTGTTAATAAAACTCATAGTCTGTGGGCTTGCTTATTGCTAATTGTTTTTTTTTATTTGAAAAGCATAGAATGGACTTTGTTGAGCTAAGAGGCACTGATATTGGATATGAGGAAGAAATTCTTTACCGTACGGGTGGTGAGGCACTGGAATGGGTTGCCCAGGGAAGCTGTGAATGCTGCATCGCTGGCGGTGTTCAAGGCTGGGTGGGACATAGCCTTGGATGGCATGGTTTAGTGGGAGGTGTCCCTGCCCCTGGCAGGGGGGTCGGAACTAGATGATCTAAGGTCCTTTCCATCTCTAACTATTCTATGATTCTATGATATGTTAAAGTTGCTTTTTGATATGATGATTGCTTGGTTTCTCATCATTAGGATTAAACCTAAATATAGCAGGTAGTGATTATGAGGATGGCAGTGCTGAGTGGAGAGAAAGAGGAGTATTTCATTTATACCTTTGTATTCCATGCCCCAGCAGTTGTGGAGGTGGAAATCTTGCTGCTCAAGTGCTCAGGGTTATCCCTAGGTCAGGATGGTTTGGAGGATATTTGGAACACTGTGACTGCAGAGTTCTCCCTGTCTCTTGTCAGCCTGAGGCCTGAGAACAAAAAGGGAAGTTATTTTCTAAAATCTGGAATTTAAAATACATGCTGCACTTCTGCACCACTCTGCACCACTTCAGAGCCCTGAGGTGTTCCTGACTTCTGCAGCTGGGCTTCACTGGGTGAAAGTGGGGAAAAATTGTACTTCAGTAATGAATATTTTCCAATGAAAATTAACTTAGTGTCACAGTGGCCACTATTGACCACTTTTGCTGCCTTCTTCTCCGCAGGCTGGAGCTCCCAGCCCTCCAGAGTGGCAGGGGTAATAGAGGAAAGGTACTGTTAGCTATAGGATTTGGCATTCCTGGGCAACCACCACAGCCGCCAGCTTCTTATCACTGCACACAGAGCTTTTTCTTTCCACTTGCTGGAGCCGTACATAGTATTTGGTCTACTTAACAACTGTAGCAAGTTCGTGTGTGTTCTCTATGTAATTGTTAGTTAGGTGGCGCAGTTTATCAAGAAGAATTTGGAAATCTTTGCATGCCTGTATTTAAAATTTGCAATAAACAGAAATCCTTGCCTGTTGCTCCCTGAGAACTTAGTCTTCAGACATTAGGAACAGTCTCAAAGTTTTCAGTGGTTTACTGACATAATGACAAATCAAGAAAATTTAGTTCTTTATGTAAAGCTCATACTATTACTTAGCATCATGCACCTGGGTGGTTTCTTTTACATAACAGAAGTATTAGTGTATGCCATTATTCAGAGGTAACTGCAGATCTGAAGGCATACAAGCTTTGTGTAAGCATCTTCTGAGTGGGAAGAGTTTCTGGACATTGGAACCTGCACAGTTCCTACAGCCTTTATGTATTTATTTCTGGGAGGTCTGGTTCTTGTATGACTGGGAAGAGAGAGAGAGAGCAGGATTGCTGTCATAGCTGTTGATAAGGACAATATTTTGTTTTGTTCAGATAAAACTGAGAGAAAGGGTGGTGTGGTATCTAAAGGAACAGAAACTGCTGATTTCATTCTGCTATTTTCTGTTGGCATGTTTTTTTTCTTTTCTCTCTTTTTAGAGACTTGAGACATAAAAAAGATCTCTCTTTCCCAGTTTACCTGTCAGTGACATGACGGTTATAATACTTGCTGTCCAGGGATGAACTTTATAGTGGATTTCAAAGGCCCTGAGATTGATGGATAGAAGACAGTTGATAAATTAAATTGTCATCCAGATGTTTTCCCTTTCTGCTACTTTATCAGGCTATAATTTTTTTTTAATGAGATATCTAATGCAACTAATTGTTATTTTATTGTTTCAGCATTCACAAAATATTTTTGGTTTCCTTGCTAACTGTCTTGCCTCAGAGTAGAGAAGAATGTAAGCTCTGTGATCTGATAACAATTAAATATTTGAGTTTTCAGTAAACTGTTTGTGAAATGTAGGCAGCGTCTTGAATTCCAAGGTACTTGTTAGTGAGAAATTAACTTAGAAAGATGCTTTAAAATTCCCTTTGCATAGCATGGGATGTGCAATATCAGCAGTTTAGCCCCACTGTGAGCCAAACTGCTCTGGTTTTATCATGAGGAACATATTCTTTTCATTCCTCATGAGTCTTCTAAGGGTGACTTTTGACTTCCCACTTGCTCTTTGTGTGGCACCAACTGTGTTAAGTGTGGTGGTCTAATCCTAGTCCTGCATGCTACATAAAAGGAAGTGTGCCAAGTAGAATGTGATACTGTTCTCACAAGATCATGTTATGCTTCTGTGCTGCGGCTGCCATAAGTTGCTGCTGCAAAGCGATCTTGTTTGTCATGTAGCAATTGTGTTAAAAGATCAACCAGAGCTCTTCCATGTTGGTTAGTTTCTGGTCCTCCCTTTTAATCTCTTCACAGATGACTGGATCCTGGTGTCCTGAGTTAAACTTTTACCAAGGCATTGGTTAGAGGTAATGAATCCAAACAACAGCCTTGACTCATGTTTCTCCTGGAAATCCACCTTGTTCTTATATTTTTCCAAATATGATGGAAAAAAAAAATCATGTATCTCATTATAAGGTATAACTAAGAATAGATTTCCCGTCTCCCCCGTTGAATAAGGCTCTTCATGTTGTATGAGCGTGAGAGATTGTTTCCAAGCATTTCTTAGAAGAAGCTTTCAACTGGGTTGATTCCACTGGGATCGATTCTTTGTGTGCTTGGGGAAGTACTTGAAGAGGAACGAGAAACAGAGCGCGGAGATATCAATAAGCAATTATTTCACAGGAAGCAGTCACAAGTCAAGGCTTCCAAATGTTGAATGTTGTGAACCATGGTATCTATTTAATACCTTTTTGACCAAGTGAAAAAAGCAGCTGTTAAGAATTTTCCCTGCCTCTCTGGTTTTCTCCAGTTAGGAAAATCTCTAGGATAGCGTGCCCCAGCTGGGGGGGGGGGCACATGCTCTATGAATTTCCTCAGATAACACTAAGCAAAAAGTTAAGTGATAGATTCAGCTTCTGCTGACTGTTGTTCTTGAAGTGGAAGATGACCTAGCCTGACTCTCAGATTTGACTATTGTATTTGCATGTTGGCAAGCAGAAAAGTAAACAACATTTAACTTGTAAACTTAGAACTTAATTAATGATATTAAAGTAATTGAGAGGATATGAATGTAAAATGCCAAGAAGCTGTTTTTATTGCACCCTATACAAAGCAGAACTGTAGTAAAAATAAGTTATTCTGCAGTGTAGATCAGTATGCATTATTAGTACATTAATATTTGTGTTTATGGGGGCTTTTAATGGTTTATATGGCAATTGAAACATAAAAAAAAGTAAATCCTGGAGACTGCTAAGAATCACAAAGGGCAACAAATATGTTATGGAAAAAAACCCAAACCAACAAACCAGCAAGGCGAACTGAGCCCTGACTCTATCTGGGTAAGCTTTCACTGGTGCAGAGCTGGCAGGAGGCCTTAGTGGTGGATGCCAGACATGTTCTCTGGCAGCCATCTAGAGCTGTTCTTGAAGTCACTGCTGTGTGAAAAGCATGAGTATGTTGCAGATGAGTCACTCGTGACGCAGTGGGGTTACATTTCCAGTAGCTGAGCTGGTATTTCTGGGAGGGATCTGGGTTGGGTTGATTTGGTTCAAGGAGGTATAATTTCAGTTATGCAGTGGTGATGTTTGTGGTCAAGAGTCAGCGAAAAGAGAGAATTAAATCTCCTCTGTTTATTTCTGTAGTTAAGGGGGCGTACAGGAATATAATTTTGATGGGAATGAATGGTTTAATACAGTGTAATTAAATAACCTCCAACACTTTCCAGTGTAACATTTCTGACAGTCATAATGCAATGGCAGAGCTATTAATTAAGTGGGTATATAGAAAAGTATGTACAGATTATCCTGAAGGGTAATTGAGTCAGGTGAAGATGAAGTGAGAAATTTGAGTATAGAAGTGAAAGAGAGGGAGAGAAAGGAACAAAATGAAATGTCTGGCTTAGAGCCTTGTGTAACAGCAAGTCACGTGCTTGGATTGATATTCATTAGGCAAATGAATTTGTGTGCAGCTATTATACATTCCCGGTTATAAGTTAGCCGGCAAATTCTTAAAATAAACAAATAAAACCCCCTTCATTGCTTGACTCATTGATTTATTGGCAAAAACCTCATGTTTGGTACTAAATGCTACCAGTAGCTTAATAAGGCTGCAGAAAATAGAGTTTACGGCGTGATTTGTAGAATGCATTTTTTTTAACCACTAATAATTTTCTTAGGATTTTTCCAGAAGAAATTTATAAAAAAGCCGGAGAAGAATACTACAGAAGTTGAATACATTTTTCTAGAAAAAAGATAGCATACTTTCTAAGCAGTTTATAAAGCCAGCCTATAGGAATTTGTGAGGAATGTATCCCAAGGAAGTATTCCTTGGGATCTGTATATCTGATATGTTTATATGCGTATGTATTCACATATGCAAAATGACATTCTTTGTTTCCCAGAAGGAACTGAAACCATTGTGACTGCAGATATAACGTTATTCCACTACAAACGACGGTAAATCCAACAGGGACCTTTGCTAGGTTTTTGCCAATATGATGTGTATTTCCAACAATGTATGATACAGAGGATCATCTTGTGGAAAAAGTAGTTCAGCTTTTTGTTTAGAGTTAGTGATGTTAGTAGGAAATCTTCCTGAAATTGAACTGTATGTCACCTTTGAACTTACTCTTTTCTTTTAGTGGTGTACAACAGTGTTTGACCCTGGCTAATGTTCTGTTCCTGTTGCAGTGCCTGAGAGAGACAAAATATATTTGCTAGCTTTCTACCCTCTAACTAAATTAATAGGCTCAGGGACCAATTCATTAAAATTTTATACCTGATTTGTTTCGGTCATAGCTCTGTTATAACTTGTTATAAATATCTTATATTCCTTAATATTGCATACTCTATTAACATAACGGACATTAACAACAATAGTCCATCTGGAGCTAGAGGGAAAAAGCCATAATCATTTACCTTGGCAGCTGAAAAATGACAAAAACCTTACATGTTACAAAAGTGATTTGACCCCTCTCACATGTAATCAAGGAAATTATAAATAATTAAATGGCCTTGGCAGGATCAATAGGAACTGTCCACATTCCTCCCCTAATGATCTAATCCTTTTATTTACCCACTCAGGAATTCACTGAATGGTAGACTAGGCTAACACCTCGTTTTTTTCTAGGTTCTTTAGTAGGGGATATTGAACAATCCTTCCTGCTTTATGACCAGATTAGGGTAACACTGAATCTCCAGCTTTTCTGTAGAAATTATTTCATTCTCTATAAGTATGACTCCGACTCAGTACGAGTGAAAACATTGACCTGGGGGAAGTGTTCTACTCTAGTCCCTCAAATTCATTTGATGGGAAGGGGTGGCAGGAATGGGACTCAAACTCCTAAATAACATGTAATTCCTCCATAGTTGACTACTGTACATCTTGCTCTTTCTAATGCTTTTCCTCATTTGTTCTGTGGCTTTTCTTAATTAGTTCCAAGCTGATCTATTCTTCCTGGTATCCAGCAACAGGATGCATGAGAATGCTTCAAAGCTGCACTGGCCATTGGCAACATTTCTTTACTGAAAGGGTGGTTGAACTCTGGAACAGGCTCTCTTACAGCTCCTGTTAGATGCTCTAAGCCTGTCAGTGTTTAAGAGGCATTTGGACAATGCCCTTGATACAATGCTTTAACTTTTGGTCAGCCCTGAATTGGTCAGGCAGTTGGACTAGATGATCACTGCAGGTCCCTTCCAACTGAAATATTCTATTCTAACATCTGTTTTTTTTTGTTTAAAGAGAGGAAAAGCAGTCACTGTGGCAGTAGAAAGACAATGTTTGCATGAAGCAAAAAAAGGAAGTCCTTGTGGAAAAAAGAATCAGAGATGAACTGACATTATTTAAAAAGCAAACTCTGATCTTGAATATAACTCAGTACAGACTCTGATGGACGTATCAAGGGAGAACTACAGATGGGTTCCCTGAACCAGATGGGACCATTTGTAGGGAAGGTTTATAAATTACAGGAAAGAGAGAAGTCTTATTCTTGTGTTGGAGTAGTTCCTCGTGAGCCTGAATTGCTAGGTTTTAAATCTAAGAGCTGAATAACATTAAGGCATGACACTGGTTATCGCTTTCTCTCTACTCAAAGTGAATTTCCTTGTCCATGCTTGGAGCACAGGTCATTCTCTACCTGAATGATGGGTTCAAGAACCCCTGCCTCCATATGCTTGAACAATCCAGAAAATTATTTTATACTCAGAGTAGTATTTACATAAAGGCCAAAGTAAACAAACAGATAAACACTGGAATTACATGCTGAGTGACTGTAATTCTTTGAAATTTCGTAGTGTATAAATTATTGCTTATGCCATAGCTCATGGCTAGCTGTGCTAGAATGAGTGGAACTGACACACTGCTAATTTTCTCTCTCCTGTCCTCTGAATCTAATTTGGATCTCATATTCCCTATGGCAAAACCAGAAGTGGGATGTATATGGTTGTTGACTAAGAGAGTGTGTGTGTGTTTGTGTTCATGAAAAGGAGGGGTGCTTTTGATCTTTGCATTTGCATGCTAAACTAGGCATGTTGTAGCCCTCACATTTTGGACTTTGATCAGCAAGCCAAACATAGGAGAGAAGAGCTGAACAAAACTGAAGAACAAAGAGTGGAGAAGGTTGCCAAAACATTATACTTCACCCATCTGCTAATAAATATCTGACTACATATTGAGTTCTTCCTGAATGTTGTGGAAGAGAGAGCTGCCTATCTCAAGCAGCCCCCACTTAATAGAGGACTGTCAATAATTGTCAAAATGTCAGAAATGCACTTAAAGATTTGCAGCTTCACAAGGTGTGTGTGTGTATAAATATTTTCTTGTTTTGTTCCTTTGGTAAATTGAGAAAATCTGGGGGAGGGAGTACCTCAGAGGGGAGAAAAGGATGCTGTCTGTCCTTTTCTAGAATGAGTATGAACTAGAATGAGTGTTCATTTAGAGTCCACCAGTCCAGATTGACTTTGACTGTTTTTGGTGACAGTCTCTCACCAGACACGACTCTTTACAGAATGACAGAGTTACAGATCTGCCTACTTTAGCTAACTGTGTTTGTGGCAGCACTATGCTAAATGGCTCCTCAAGAAGCAGTAAATAATACTGCACTGGATAGAATTTTGTGCGTTGAAGAAATTTAAGATAAAGCATTATTAGTAGTAGCATTAGGGAAATGCGAGAATCTTTTGAATGCTCTGGCAGATTTGTGTCATCAGAAGTTTCTACATTTTGAGTAGATGAACTAAGTGAAATCTAGATGAGTCTTGTTTTTACTTCAGGGAAAACTGGAAGAAAGAGCCCTGTTTAATTTATTAGTGTATAGGTGGATTGTTTGGTGGCACAGTGCCTTCTATTCTCCCCCCTTAAATAAGATTTACATTTTCTTTCCTCTAAAACTGAGGAACTGAGGTGAAATTAATCATTCAGGGGAAGAGGAATGAAAAGGAATCTTCATTTTTACTAATGCATTGTAATGTTAAACATGTGAAATGGAAGACCTGTTAAATGTGAGGCATAATTCTTTTGGAACATTGCAATGCAATGAAGATTACAAGTACTTCCATGCAATACAATAATTTCAGGGTGTGTTTTCTGGGATGTTTTTTAAAACACATCTCAAGTGTTTGTGAAATGCATTTAGAAACTAGTGAAATATTTCTCTAGAATAAAATGTTTCTTTGTTGTAGTTGCAAGATTTTGTCACTTTTGGTATTAATCACAGCGACAATCTTTTTGTCTTTAGGACAAGGGCAAGAGTTCCTTAGTTGATATAGTCAGAAAGTACTCTAAAGTTTGTAGTGACATGTTATTAATATTTATGCTACACAGGTAATAGAGTAAATATTAGGGCTATGAATTATTGAAAGTGAAAGGAAAGTGATGAAATACTGTTTGTTAGTTTGGTTGTTGTGTAGTTTTTCATGTTTGTGAGAAATGAGGGACCCCTGGAAGAGAGCATCACATTAAGTACTGCTTATGACTTCTGCATTAATGGGAATTTTCGTTGTCAAATGATATGAATGTTTAAAAAGAATTCTAAATGCAGTTCTTATGATGAATTGTAGAACAAGAAAGCATGACAATAATTTAATTCAACTACCTTAGAGAGGATGCAGGAGTGTCCTCTAAAAATGACTAACCCTTCAAAGCAGCGTTGATTCCCAGAGCACTGTCAGTCTCTACTATGGTTTCCTGTGTGACATAGGTCATGTGCTTCAACCCCACTTTTCTCCACAGTTGCAAGGCGAACAATGACTGTTTGCAACAGGCTTTCTGGATCATCATCCCTGAACTTCTGCTCAGGGAGATGGTCAGTGGGCATGTCTTTGGTATGCTTTATCTATGTTTCTGTCTTAAATCTGGGGGAGGATTGTGAGAAAATTATGTACATGCAAATCGGTGAGTGATGCAGGTGGTGTCCATGTCTGCTAGAGTGTTCAACAAGGAAGTGAGGAAGGGGTTTCTTTTTTGGGGGGGGGGGGGGGGGTAAGGGGGAGTTCTACAGTTTGTAGCCATTCGCAGCTAGTCCTGTTTTTAGCAGAGAGAATAAGGAAATTCAGCAAGGTCAATGTATAAATAGAAAGTGAATGAGACAAAGTCTTGTGCCAGATATTGGACTACTGACCTCTATATATACCAACAAAGTAACAGTTATTGTTAATTAAGTATTGAAGGATTGCAGAGCAGCCTGGCCCCAATGCTAGAGAGGATCTTTGATGTGGTTTAAGCTGTAAATCATGCAGCCTGCTCACTCACTCCCCCCTCTTTCTTCCCCTCCACTCCAAGGGGGGGGGGGAAATGGGGAGAAGAATCAAAAGAATGTAACTCCCATGGATTGAGATAAGAACAGTCCAGTAACTAAGGTATAACACAAACCGCTGCTGCTACCACCAGTAATAATGATGACCAGGGAAGTACAAGGGAAGAGAATACAACTGCTCACCACCCAACGACCGAGCTGTGAACTAAACTCTTCTGGGTTCCTGCCCCCAGTTTTTACATCCTGGGCATGACGTACTGTGGTATGGAATACCTCTTTGGTCAGTTTGGGTCAGGTATCTTGTTTTCTGCTTCCTCCCGGCTTCTCCTCCTCGCTGGCAGATCATGAAACTCAGAAAGCCCTTGATCAAACCAAAACATTCTAAGCCGTAACTATAAACATTGGTGTTATCAGCGCTGTTCTCAGGCTGAAAGTCGAAAACACAGCACTGTACCAGCTACTACGAAAGAGAAAAATGACTGCTGCTGCTGAACCCATGACAGTATCCACCCCTTATTCCATACCATTCACATCATGCTCAGATCTCATATTTTCAATATACCATCACATATGTATATATATATAGATATACATACATACATACACACACACACACAGAGGGAGAGAGGTCATCCCTCAGTGCATGGGCAAATCCCTACAAAGCTGCTAAGTCCATTCGGTCCGTGATGTCAAGCTCCATCTCCTGTAACAGTCCTTCAGAGCAGGGGAGGCCATGTGCAGTGTTGGATTGTTGCCTACTGATGCTGGTCATTCCTTTACTGCAGAACTCGTCCGGTTTCATTGAAGTTCATTCTCTGTTGAGATGACGATCAGAGGGCCAGTCGCTGATGACTTGGAAACATCTAGTTGGTGGGCTATAAAAGTACTACATAGCAGGCAACAGCATACAATTGAGTTCATTGGCTGTTTTCCCCTAAAATCAAATCCCCTTGAGGTACACATCGGACTTCCCCATCTTCCCACATTACCCACCAAGTATATCCGGGTCCCTGAGCAAAAGCATTCCCACAAGTGGGTTTGCCTTTACCTGAAGCAGGAATAACCCAGACTGTCTTCCCCAGAAAATTTTTTATATGCACCACAGGAACTTTGTCCCCCTCCACAGTATGTAGAAGTTCTGACTGGGCTGGCCCAGCCCTGTTGGCAGATCCTCTGGTGTTGACCAGCCAAGTGGCCTTTGGTAAATGAGTATCCCAATGTTTGAAAGTCCCACCACCCTTTGCTCTCAGTGTAGTTTTTAATAGTCCATTGTACCGTTTGATTTTCCCAGAGGCTGGTGCATGGTAGGGGATATGATATACCCATTCAATGCCATGCTCTTTGGCCCAAGTGTCTATCAGGCTGTTCTGGAAATGAGTCCCATTGTCTAACTCAGTTCTCTCTGGGGTGCTGTGTCGCCACAAAATCTGTTTCTCAAGGCCCAGGGTAGTGTTCCAGGCAGTGGCGTGGAGCACAGTGCATGTTTCCAGCCATCCAGTGGTTGCTTCCACCATGGTAAGCACATGGCGCTTGTCTTGGTGGGTTGGTGGGAGTGTGATATAATCAATTTTCCAGGCCTCCCCATATTTGTACTTCAGCCATCGTCCTCCATACCAAAGAGGGTTTAACCGTTTAGCTTGCTTAATTGCAGCACATATTTCACAGTCATGAATAACCTGGGCAATAGTGCCCATTGTTAAGTCCACCCCTCGATCACGAGCCCACCTGTATGTTGCATCTCTACCCTGATGGCCTGAAGTGTCATGGGCCCACAGGCCCAAAATAATTCACCCTCCCCTCCAGCAGTTCCTGCAGCTTGTCACTGGGGACTCCATACAGCTGCCTTCCATCTCCGACGCTTCCAAAGCACTGGAGGGGCCCAATGGGCAAGGTACTCTCCCATACTGTCCCACATACCCTGCCACTCATGGCTGTCCAGCCTCAAGGAAAATCTCTTGGTTATCCTAGGTTGCAGACTAACCCCAGATAAGGCCCACACCCCACTCTGCTTAACTCTCGGGACCAGACAAAATGGCCATGGGTAAAACACACTCTGTATGCATGCCACCATGCTGGTCCCCATCACAATCAGCAGGCAGGTTTCAAGGGTACCCAAAGGCCATTCAAACCCTTCAGAACTCTCAAATGACGCTGCTGTACTTGTCTCTGGGGCTGGTGTAGCTGCTGTGCTTGCCGGCTCTCTCACCACCAGCTGCTCTTTGTCTGAGTCCAGATCTTCCTCCTCTGCCTTGCTTGGAAGTGCTGCGTGGTCTCCTGCATCCTCCTGGGGCTTGGGCTCACGGGGCTCTGTGGGGGGCTGCTGGGGAATGCTCTCAGCCACCGTGGGGCTGGGCTCGGCTGCGGGGCTCGGCTCCTCTGCCGCCCCCTCCGGCTGCTCAGCAGCCACCGGGCTGGGCTCGGTGGAGGGGCTCACCCCTTCTGTCACCTCCTTCATGGCCCCCTGGTCCTTGGGGCTGTGCTTCTGGGCCGGTTCTGCCACTGGCGGCTCCCGGGGTGGCCCCCCCCTCGGCTGCCACAGCCTCACGAAGACAGAGGCGAGGACGAGGGCCAGGACGGTGAAGAGCAGCCGGGCAGCTAGGTATAAGTCCATGGCCATGTCCGTCCCCCCCGCTTCTGGAGCCTGCCTATATTACAAGTCATTCCAATGAAGTACAGCGAAACAAGAACCTTAACCTAAAACCCATATCCGAAAAATGCTAAGATAACAAATACCGGCTGTAAGTAAGGTACAACAGGCTGAAATCATGAACTCAAGAGAATCAAGAGCAGAAACTTTGAGAGCCAGTCAATCAGCATTGTGACGAGTGGCTATTAATCCTGTTGTTACCTCAACCCTTCGAGCCCCACGGTGGGCGTCAAAAAGAACTGTCGTGGTTTAAGCTGTAAATCACGCAGCCCGCTCACTCACTCTTTCTTCCCCCCACTCCGAGGGGGCGGGGGGAAATGGGGAGAAGAATCAAAAGAATGTAACTCCCACGGATTGAGATTAGAACAGTCCAGTAACTAAGGTATAACACAAATCACTACTGCAACCACCAATAATAATAATGACCAGGGAAGTACAAGGGAAGAGAATACAACTGCTCACCACCCAACGACCGAGCTGTGAACTACACTCTTCTGGGTTCCTGCCCCCAGTTTTTACATCCTGGGCATGACGTACTGTGGCATGGAATACCTCTTTGGTCAGTTTGGGTCAGGTATCTTGTTTTCTGCTTTCTCCCGGCTTCCCCTCCTCCCTGGCAGATCATGAAACTCAGAAAGTCCTTGGTCAGACCAAAACATTCTAAGCCGTAACTATAAACATTGGTGTTATCAGCGCTGTTCTCAGGCTGAAAGTCGAAAACACAGCACTGTACCAGCTACTACGAAGGAGAAAAATGACTGCTGCTGCTGAACCCATGACAATCTTGCAATCCTTGGTCTCTCAATGACAGGCAGCTCATCCAGCTGGTGGTACTGTAGTTAGAGTTGGCTGACAGTGAATTTATTTCATAGAATCACAGATTAGTTTGGATTGGAAGGGACCTTAAAGGTCATCCAGTTCCAACCCTCCTGCCATGGGCAGAGACACCTTCCACTAGATCAGGTTGCTCAAAGCTTCATTCAACCTGAGCTTGAACTCTGGCAGGGAGGGGTCAGCCATAGCTTCTCTGGGGAGCCTGTGCCAATGTCTCACCAGCCAGTGTCTCATAGTAAAGAATTTCCTCCTCATATCTAATCTAGAATTGATCTCCCCTTTCAGTTTCAAGCCATTCCCCCTTGACGTGTCAGTACATGCCCTTGTAAAAAGTCCCTCTCCAGCTTTCTTGTAGCCCCCTTTAGGCACTGGAAGCTGCTGTAAAGTCTCCCTGGAGTCTTCTCCAGGCTGAACAAGCCCAGGTGTCTCAGCTTGTCTCCATGGCAGAGGTGCTGCAGGCCGCTAATCATCTTTGTGGCCACTTCTGGACCTGCTTGAGCAGCTCCACATCCCTCTTGTGTTGGGGGCCCCAGAGCTGGACACACGACTACGGGAGGAGGGTCTTACAAAAGCGGAGTAGAGAGGGAGAATCCCCTCCCTCAACCTGCTCCATTTGATGCAGCCCAGGACACGGTTGGTTTCTGGGCTTTGAGCGCACACTGCCGGGTCATGGTGAGCTTAAATTAAATTTAAATTGTTAAAATTAGATTTCCCAGATCACATTCTTGTTTGTAAATGCCTTGACTATAATTTTGTCACAAATGGCTTCAAAGTTTCTTTATTTGCATGGTGTGCTGTATCCTTCTCTAGTAGTGGGTATTCACCCCACATCTGCCCATGATACTTTTATCCTGCTCTGTCAGTTCCTTCTTCCCTTTAGTATAGGTAAATGCTTCCAGGAGGTAGCGTTAGTACTGATGGCTGAGGGGTACCAACAGGTCAATGTCCCTTCATTGGTGATAATGTTACATGTTTCCAAGAAGTCTGTGCCCTGCTGCTGCCACTGAGCCAGCTTGAAGGAGACCTGTACTGCTATGGGAGGAGAAGGGGATTTCTCACTTGAGACTTTACTGCCTGCACCAGCCTGCTGCCCTACGCAGATTTCATGCTTGTGCTATAACTCTAGCTGTGTACTAGTTATTATGTTTTACTCTCTTTTAAGGTGAACCACATAGCACTTAATTATGAATACAGATAAGTAGGTAAATATAATCCACTTTGGCATCTACTAATACTATTACTAGATCAGCCAGGGACATTACTTAATGGTAAGGACAGGCTCTTCTGTGATGATCTGTGCAAAAAAATATATCCAAAATTACTGCTAAAACCCTAAATCACTTGCCAACAGTTAGCAGGGTGTGATACCAAAGTGATTTGAGCTGCTTTCTGTGTTATGCATATCTATCTATATCACGTTTCTTTGTTCCCCTTTTGTGGTACTTATCAGTTAAACCTGACCGAGCAGGACTGAGCACTGTGCAGGAAACTGAGTCAAACCTAATAAACCTCTCTTCTCTGCTACGGCTTGTAAGCAGTAGAGATATGAAGAGACCCCCTATGCTGTGGGGCTGACTTCTAGTGGAGTTCAAAGAAAATCTGACCTGAAGAACCAAATCCTCCATCCCCTGGATAGGATGACTGTGCTTCTGAGGCAGATCAGGCTGATGAGAGAGTAGCAAATCAGCTCTGGGGTCATAATTAATGACCCACAGTAATTAAAAAATACATCAGTTCAGGGTTGAGGGATGTCATGGGTTCAGCAGTAGCAGTCCTTTTCTCCTTAGTAGCTGGTGCAGTGCTGTGTTTTTGACTTTCAGCCTGGGAACAGCGCTGATAACACCAATGTTTATAGTTACTGCTCAAATGTTTCGGTCTGACCAAGGACTTTCTGAGCCTCATGCTCTGCCAGGGAGGAGGGGAAGCCGGGAGGAAGTAGAGACAGGACACCTGACCCAAACTAGCCACAGGTATTCCGTACCACAGCACGTCATGCCCAATATATAAACTGGCGGCAGTTACATGGAAGTTCTAGATCACTGCTCAGGTTGGGCTGGGTATTGGTCGGCGGGTGGTGAGCAGTTGTATTCTCTTTCCTTGTTATTTCCCTTATCATTGTTATTGGTGGTGGTAGCAGCAGTGGTTTGTGTTATACCTTAGTTACTGGACTGTTCTTATCTCAACCCGTGGGAGTTACATTCTTTCGATTTTCCTCCCCATCCCTCCAGGAGCAGCGGGAGGAAGTGAGGGGAGTGAGTAAGTGGCTGCGTGGTTCTGGATTGCCGGCTGGGCTTAAACCACGACAAGGGAATTGTTAAGCTCTCAGAGAAGCTGCCAAAGACTACGGGCAGTGAGCTAGAGGCCAGCATGCAGTGCTGGAGCTGGTCAAGCAGGCCAGCCAAGGATAAGCTTTAACGCAGAGAGGGCAGAGGACAGGATTGTAGAAATGTAAGAGGAGTGAGGGCTGAGCAGCAAAGAAGCAGGATCAAGGACCAGAGCCAGGAATCAAGGTGTGAAGTATGGTATTGAGGCAGACTGCAAGTTCCCAGTAGGTTGCTTGTACAAACAGCTGTTTGATGTCTCCTGTCATTAAGCAGATGCATTGAGTATGGGCTTTGTTTTCTGTTACCTCTGTCACTACTGACCAGTGACCAGAGGTGCCTCACTACAGCTGGGCAGCAAGTTCATTATATGCTTTTACTTTTAACACTGGCTTCAGAGTGGCAGGATCTGCAGTCCTACTTGTCCCAGCGGTTTTGTACTGTCTACTGAGTTTGCAGTTCTTTATCAGACAGGGAGTGAAATTGTTTACCACAAATTTACATTCAGACCAACCAGGCTGCCTGGACTGAGGAGAACTAGGGGCATATTCCTCCTTGGCCTATTAGGCTGCTGTCTGTCTCACCTTTGTTCCTTTGCATCGAGTCTCTCTGATTGCTTGAGGATGGAGAGGCTGTGATTTTGCTGACTGTGCTGCTTTGGTTCAGCTGTGAAGCAGTTACTTATAATTGGTGCCAGGGAGTAGCAATCAACTGGAAAAAAAAGCACTGGGAAAAGTTGATTCTCTTTTTTCTTTTTCACTTTTTTTTTTTTCCTTTCTTTCTCTGCAAAATGTTTCTGTGAACTGAGGCTTGAAGTGAAACTGTGGGTGGAAGGAAAAAGACACAGTGGAGTCTGGTTTTCTGTGGTTTACAGTGAAAATTTGCCTCTGGAATGGTGAAGGGAAAGGAAAACATGATGATTAGCACATATGCTGCTTGTGCCCAGTTCTCAGCATTGCTTTTCATGGTGTTGCAGGAGGGTGCAGGGCATGAAAAGGAACAAAATTCCCAGTTCCAGAAGAAAGCTGTGAGCAGTTGCTCAGGTTAGAGGGAGACTTTATTTAAAAAAAAAAAACAACAAGAAGACCCTCACAATAACTGAGAAATGAAGATAGTTCAGTGTTTCAGATGTCTGTGGGGGAAAAAATAGTTTCCAAATGCTAACAAAGATGGGAATTTAATCACTCTCCATAATTATTTATTCCTCATTGGCGACTCTCAAGTCATTTTCACACTGCAGTATGGTTGGGTTTTTCTTTGATCACGAACTGTTTACTGGTATCATTTTGTGCTTTTAAACAGACGCTGAATGCTCTATCCTTAAAATAAGCAACGTAAATCCTGATGTCTGTTGCTTCCAAATATTCAGGAGGCAAGACAGAATGCTGTATGTCTACTGGCAGGCCATGGTCAATAAAGGATATTGCCAACAGATTTCCTTTATTTATCTATTTATTTTTAAAGCAAGCCTTACACTGATACACAGATACTGGAAGTCCATGACACCATGACTTTGCAGCACAGCATGCTTAACATTGCCATGGGTCATCTGTTGGGTATGGTCATCTTTAATTATTATTATTTTTCAAGCTTTTAGCTTAATAGCATCTTATTATCCAATTTCATCTCTCTGGAGTTCTTAAGGTCATCCAGTTCTTATTAAATTTTAATCTTTCTTATTTCTTTCACGTCTCGCATCTTTTTGCTCTGATTGCCCTCATCAAATTCAATGGTATCTTATTTTGTAATCACTGAAATCAATACCAGCATTTCCAGGTACTTGATCCTGTTTTGTCTAAAAGATTCAATTCTTATCAAAATTTTTAGTTCATCTTACGTTTTAATAGAGCAAGTTTCTTGCAATTTGAGTTTGAACTATTTAAATAAAAATAGCAGTAATAAGAATGATATGTCAAAGCTCATCCGCTGACTTTCACACTTTACCTGGCCTGGTTAGTGTTTCTGTGAAAGATTTTCCCTTCCCAAGGAGATCTTTCCATTTTTATTTTATTTTTTTTATATATAAGGAGTTGCTTCTGCTACTGCTCTTGTTATATGCATCTGTTCATACAAGTCCAATGATAACCAGGTTTATATAAGTTGAGGATTGATGAAGCTGCAGTTCCCCAAAATAAACGGTGTATCCCAAAAATTTTCATCAGTATGCATGAAGTTGGAACTTGCATATTTATAAACAGGTTTTGGCTGTTGAAATGCTCATACTGCATATGTAATCAAGAAAATGGAGTGCATATGTTAAACACTTTAAGGGAGAGTTATTAACAAAGGAATTGCTGGAACCAAGTGTCTCATAGCACTCTGCCATTGGATTTGCTGTAGGCTTGAAAACTGAATGAAATGACAGAGTCATGTAAGGAGTACTTTGTCTCAAATTTGAATCCCCATTCTAGGGTTTTTTAGGATTGCCTGATAAAGAGTTAAAGCAGAGTTACTTCCTTCTCCCTGGTTACACAAATAGGCACTGAAACTTTGTGTGGAAACTTGTAGAGGTTTGTAACATCATAATTGCTTTGTCAGAGGGAGTGAACCTGAGACCTCTACCTCCAAAGTGCAGACTTCTGCTGCTGAGCCAAAGGACTGATGTTCTCACTGCGAGCTGTGACGGGTGGCTGTTCTCTTTGGGGCAGTCACAGTGGGAGACAGAAATACAATGTGTTAGTGTTTGAAAGAGTTTTTTAGAACTTTTACTTTTCGTAAATAGCTACAGAGAGACTCTCCACTTAGCTGCAACCGGCGTCATGCTGGTCACATGGAGCCAATTAGGCTTCCAGAAGTCTAACCATGAAACTTAGACCGGTGGCTTTGTGCAATAGCCACAGCATTCAACCTGGAAGGGGAGCTGGGGGGGACAAAAGTGAAATAATTAGCCTCCGGAAATGTGTACAATTCCAGATAGTGCTCAATATTACATTTCTGATTTTAATGGAAGGTATCCTGGCTCAATAAAATTTAGAGCAAAGCCCTGCTGGTTCAAATTATTAGTGCACTCTTCAGACCTGGTGAGTTTTATATAGGTTCATGTGGCTCTTTGAACATTTTGCACAGCTTTAGTTCAACTCTATTGCCTTCCATGTAAGAACCCTTTTATGGACTTACATAGAGATGAAATTAACTCCTAAGGAAGAGTATTAATGGATTGGGATTTCTCATAATCTGGAGACTGGAGACTGGGATGTTTTCCAAAACAGCAGGATCCTTTGGGTGGAAGAAAAATTATGGATCTGGGGTCCTTTTGGCTTAATTTAAGAACAGTGATGTTTTAATGAAATGAAATGCTGCCAGGTCAGACTTTAACAGTTGTATGTCAGTTACAGTGAGTGTGTACTGAGCAAGGAAGCTCTGACTGTCTAGGCAGCCATTACCTTGTCCCCAATTATGTTGTTTACTTTTCTGAATTTCACTTAGTTCTGCAGTTGTCTCAGTACTATTTGTTATGGTCTGCATCCCACTGTTGCATCCTGAGTGCAGCTGCAGTAATCACAAGGAGCAGTTTGAGCTGACAGGTACAGATGCAGGTGGCTTTTTCACTGATAGGTCATGGAATTCAACAGGTGGGAGGAGGAAGCATGGCAGAATCGCAGCTCATTTAACCCTCTCATTTTAAAGCCTGTTCAGGACTGCTTTGATGACACATCAGAAGGGATAATTTCAAAGCAGTGCTGAAGTGGGATGACTTTATTTATTTCTATCATACAGAAGAAGATGGAAGGCTTATTATCTGCAAGTTTAATGGCAGTAAGTTAGATAAGCACAAGATGAAGAAAAAAACTTGCTATGCTTCCATTAAAAAGAAAAAAAAGTCAACATTCAGTTTTCTGCAGGCAACTGCAAAGAACTGCATTAGGCACCCTCTGTATTTTCTTCCTACAGATGATCCAATCATGGGTTTCAAGGCACAATATATTTTCTTAATACTTTCTAAGTATGAAATAAAGGAATATTCACCACTCAGCTATCATGCCTCTGAGGAGCCAGAGAAGTTACAAGGGATCTTCACTGCTTGTAGCATTCTGATGCTCTTCTTGTGTACTAGTTCCATTCATTGTTTTAATGCTCATTTTGAAATGATTGTATGTTGCAGTATATAGGCCTATCAATTTGTTCTGTGTAGTCTAAATAAGTAATGTGTACAAAGAGGAGAGACACCGGTCGTTGTAGCAGTTATGGAGTAATGCAGTATGATCAAAGTCCTGGACAGATAGAAATGATTTAGGAATTTGATCATGTAATGCAGGGATTGGATTGCTGCCTCCAGAAAACTTGACACTTTCTGCCTACTCTTTACAGAGCATAGGCTAGCAATTTCTTTCAAAGGCACAGAGTGTATAGGAGAAGCTTCTGGAAAAGGCCAAGACCTCCATCAGAGTAATAACATCTCTCATCTCGAGCTAGTCATTAACCACCATTATTACTAAGTCTTGCATTTCATAGAGAGTTCATAACCATTCATCTCTGGTTGCAGTAACTTACAAAATGCATGTAGTGGATAAAAACATCAAACTGACAAGGTTCATCTCACCCTCTACACTGGAGTAGTGGATGTGATGGTTCCATCTTTTATGTGTAGCAGCTGGCTGGTCTTGGGCCACCATAACTTCTAGTGGCCATGGTAGTGACATTACTTGGTGATTCCAGTTCCTGTGGTGTGTCTTAGTTGCACTGTGTCTGTCCTCTGAGCTGGGACACTTTGCTGATGGCTTGAAGATCAAAGAAGAAAGGCTGGGTGGCCTGAACTGCTCTTCAGCTCTGACAAAATTGGTGAAACTGGTAAGTGAAAAGTTAGGTGTCTCCCTACTGCTGAAAATGACAAAAATACAGTTTTCTGCCTCATTTTCCACATACTGAGTATGCTGTTGTTCTGTTAGTCACAAGTCTTTTCATTATATGCTGCTCAATAGAGTCAGTGTATAAATATATTACAGAAGACAGAAGGATAATTTATATTTCCAGTGTTTTTCCTGTATGGATGTGACACATAACCCCTGGCTGACGGTAGTTCTGGAACCTTATGAAATACACAATCACTTCTATGTCCATCTGACTGATGGCACTATTAAAATTGTAAGCCCGTGTTGATTGAGAAATGTGACTTCTGGAAAGTTATTCTTTCTTCATCTCTGGTTGTCATGGGGCACCGTGTAATGATGTCATTTCAAAAAAGAAACATATCTGACAATAATTCTGGAGATATTTCATTATTGCAGCAATAGCGGATAAGAAACAAAAATAATTTCCTATATAGAGGTGGATGGACAGAGACTGTTATATTTTCAAAGTAAATTAGGTATTGATGAAAATGTAATAACAATTATATGTCTGTGGAACTGAAGTGGGGTGACAAGACTAAATTGAATGTAGTCAGCACACAGCTGCAGTAATGAAAAAAAATGCCACCAAGCATTAACACTATTATATATATATATATCTTGTGAAAGAGAGGTTTGCATTTACCTTTATGTGTATTTTCTTTATTTTTGAAAATAAGTAAGTCCTTCTATTTCAATATAGAAAGCTGAGCATGTTCCAGTTTGTAGAACTGATGAGTAGGTAAATGTGAGGTGATTCATGAAATTATTCCTGTCTCTGGTATTATTCTGCCAATGTCCTGTGTTTACATTTAATTCTGGTTATCACGCTTACCGTTCTTGAAGAGTGTCAGCAGTGAGCGTCATTGCCTTTTTTTTGTTCTATGAAGGTGGGGAGACAGAGAAACAGAAAAGAGAAAAATGTTTCTAAATAAATTACATGAGAGATGAAATGGTTTTTCATGTATTTTGGGTGCAAATTAAAATCAGCTTACTTGAGTGTATCTTAACTGTAAAACTGTTTTTGCACTTTTAAGCTGTTTGCCTAATTGAGACTTTTGGCCTCTAAATCTTGGAGTACTCAAAACTTGCATGTTTTGATGTTTGTTGAATCAAGATACACAGAGAAGTGAACTTGCTTTACCAAGCTCTTGGGCAGCAAAGGGATGGCAATTCGGCGCCAGTCATGGCTAGTGGTTAGCAACATATTACTGGGCTAATATATGATGTAGTAGCCCATCTTATATTACATTTGAAAAATGTATGCTTTTGCTTTCTAATGAACATTTCTAATGCATGCTTTTGCTTTCTAATGAACAGGAAGCACAACCTCTTACATGTGCAGAGAACCATCCAGGTAGTACTTTCAGAGGTGCGGTATCACTCAAGTGCCTTTTTTATTAGTAACTCAGATGAAATACAGTTGGCTTGCTACATGACTATTAGCGTGACCTCCAGGTTATCAGTCTGCACTGAAAAACAGCAGGTGTAAAAGAAGAATAAAGAGGCAACAGCAGAATTTGGAGGTGAGAGGTTAGCAGCAGACATAGTCTCCTTAGTCATGGTGCTTCACTGCAAAGACATTATATGAAAAAAATAGGCTTCTGGAAAACAGATATGTCAGTAGTTTATATTTCATTTGTGAAACTGAGATAGTTTGAGTGTTGTTTGAAATTTCTTCAGGAATCTAGAAAATGACGTGTGAGATTCCTGTCTCATTACACTTCCCTTCATGGAACAAACCTTTTTTCATGGGTGTGCACTAGGAACTGCCAAGTTAAGTTGTATGTACGTGCTCATATCTAGTTCCAGGAGTGAGTTAAGTATTTGAAATACATTTTGTTCATCTAAAGAGAACACGTCTATTATCAGACCCATGGGGCTTCTCAGTTTAGAGATTCACTCGGGTTCAGGAGAAGTTTTCAACATTTGCATGCTTGTCCTTGCCTGTTATCTGGATGTTGTTCCTTTATCCTCTGTTCTTAGCCAGAGTTCGCGTCATTCTGATGGATTCTTGTCCCCTGTGTTCATAGCTGCCCCATGTCAACAGGCAGTTTCTCTAACTTCTGCAGTCCAGTAGCAGAATAATTCCTTTGAATATCATATCATGAGACTCAGCAGTTTTGATTTCTTTTTTTATTACATTAAAAAAATATAATAATCCTGTCACTTGTATTGTCCTTGTGTTCTAGTTGGAGTTCAAATTCTCTAACAGATTCAAGGTTATCAGGTGGAGACATTTTGTATTTCATATGATGCTTCTGTATCTGCTTTAATTTGCTTAAGGCAAAATATTTTTACAGTATGATTTGGAAGTAGAATTTAATAACGATAAAGTTCTGGTGCATGTTGCAGTCATTCATTGAGTCTAGGAACGTAGCTGGCAATTGGCATCTATATGCGCACCCACACATACCAGCATGCGCATATACACACATTTATGCATTTTTAACACCCACCATCCTTGCAATCTGCTAGAATATATACCCCATTATGCACACACAGGCTGTTCTGCTGCATAGTAAGAGGGAGAGATGCACTAATGTGTCAGCAAAGAGGCTGATGAGAAATCTTGCTTTGTCTTCAGAAAATATCTTGGAGAAAGCGGGTGCGAAAAACTCACTTCATAGGGAAATTTTGCAGCAGGGGAGGGATCAGGGTGCAGGAGAGAGAATAGGTATTGTGAAAGACAGATAAGGAGGGAAGAAAAGCTAATTCCTAAATGTGCTGTGCTGAATGTGAGTGATGGAGATGTAAAGGCTGTTAGGAGCAAAAAGTGGAAAAGAGGTAAGATGGTAAAAGAGAGAGGAAAGGAGAGCCTTAAGTATCATGAAACAGTTTGGAAAATAGACCCGCTGGTAGGAGGAAGTTAGAGCATAAGAAAATTTAAACTATAAAAGTGATTGGGTGGGGAGAAGTTTGCAGTGGTGTGTCTGAGCAGAGAATGATGAAGAACGGGTGGAGTAAAGAATGAATACAAAATAAAAGGAAATAATGGAAGAAGAAAAGCAGTAGTACACATACTACTAAAATTTGGGCGGGTTTGGTTTATTGTATTCCTGCATTTTGTAGTCTAAACCAAGAATCTGGTATCAGTGAGTGGAGTAAGTTAAGGTGAATGAAAGAAGTGAAGATATAATGAGAGAAGTGGTGTAGAACTGGCTGAAATCCGCTGGCTCACACTTCTCCACAAAGATGATTAAATGCTGGAAACCCTAAAATCTGCATCAATGTCTGATGCTGAGCAGACTTTTCTCTCTCCATGTTTTAAAAGTAAAAGTAAGAAAAGAGTATGACTAATAATTTGCTGTGTGATTTACATCTTTTGTGAAATGCCTTTGTCCATTTCATGTTTGGGAAAATTCACTTGAGATTATTTACAAATAATAAACCAATCCTACTTATTTTCATAAGCGTCTGTACTAATAACATTCTTACTTAGTAAGATGAATTAAACATGACCTGTGTAATAGCTAAATATTTGTCATGGTAATGTTTTTTGTGAGAGATGAATTATTCTGAAGCACTCAAATCTTCCAAAATAAATCCCAGATTGTGTTGTTAGAAGGTAAAATAAAAAATAAAATGGATAGGACTGTTATTTTTATGCAGAGGCACTGTAAAAAGCGTAGAGCATGTCACATCCTCATCATATATAGTCTTTTCTCAAAACACTCCTATGTAGTTGTGTGAACAAGAAAGGTCATGCAATGTAGGGGGCTGATGGTTTCTGGACACTTAGCAGAATGGACCAGAGCAGTCAGATGTGTAAACTGGCAGCCAGGTGATAGAAAGACTTTGGTTTTGCACATATGCTGACGTTTGTGTTCAGTTACATTAATAAATGTGTACAGATTTTGAAGACTAGGTCATCAGTGGGACAGCATCTTTTTATTATGATGCATTTTGAACAACCAAAATAATTTTCATGTGTACTGTGAAACATAGCCCTAGTTTATCCTTAGTTTTCACTTTTTCCTTATATAAGCAAACTCCTATTGATTTTGAGCATATTTTCCTTGAATGAGGGCTGAGGAGGGACTGTGGTATTTGGCCCTAAGGATTTTATAAGCTAGTATGAATCATAAGAATTTGGAGACAATATATTTTAAAATGATTTCCTCTCAAGTACATTACTACATCTTGCATGTTACTAGGAGCTGTGTGAATGTGGTTACCATATGGATAAACAAACTCTTTCTCCCGTTCCCCGTTCACTCATTTTTCAGAGCCTCCCTAGTTTTCTTGGCAGGTTGTTGTTGCAGAAATACTATTGATGGGCTTCTCAGCACATGCACCTTGATTCTAACGCTCTGTCTGAAGAGCCTTGTATCTGGCTTTTTATTTATCCACAGCCTTCTTTTGAAGACAGCCCCCCTTGGTATAAATCCTGACAGTCTACATCAAGGCCTCAACTTCTTTCTCCTTGTGATGGAGTTTGTGATCAACAGCAAGAAGTCAGCTCTGTCTACCTTATGTCTCTAGAGTTTTTAGAGCTCTGAAAATACCAAGAGCATGACCCTCAGATATATATATTATTTTTTTCCCAAAAAATGAACAAAGGGGAACTTGTCAGTCAGTCTTTTTCAAAGCAAATTCTGGCAGGAAAGCTGCAGCCTGCAGCTGTCGTTGGGCTAAAGGTATAAACGTGGCCCAAACATGAGGCACAGTACAAAGCAGTGCTAAAATTCGTGCAAGAAGTTGGTCAAAAAGTTTCTGACCTTGCACAGTGGCTCCTGTGAATCAGGACGTACAGTACTGTCAGTTAGGGGTCAGAAAGGCTCACAAGCCTTTCCACCAGAAACTGTGCACCTTGGGGTTTTTGGTGACTCATGCTATCATAGTGTATGTAGGGAAAATAGGTGTTTTTGTCTCTGAACTGGAGCCTAATAGGTCTGAGCAGTTTTACATTGATTTGGAGAAAGCCAAATGGGAGAACAGGCTGCATTTTAAATTACCAGATAAATAAAGGTGCTTCTGATGCTTATACGTTCACTTTTTCTCAAACAGCTTAAAGAGATGATTCAGATTCAGGCTCAAAAATTCTTGTGGGTTTTTTGAATTTTTTTTTTGGTGGGATTTTTGAACCCGTGTAAACTCTAGGTGCAGATTTTTGGGTCCAAATGGATTATTTGACATTTCAATGGAATGTTGCATGCATTAATTGGAAATATATGCTATAAGCTCATTAAGAAATGATTGAGAAGCAAAATAAACTAGAGAAACAAATGGAGATAACAACCCACTTTTTTTGCTCTGTGACTTGTAGGTCAGTGTAAGAGTACAGTGAATAGTTGTAAATTGCAAATACAGGGGGAAAACATGATGTTACTCTGACAAAATGATCTGTTTTTGAAAAAAGTAATTACCATTCAAGAAATGAGAAGGGAATCTCAAATTATTTTCTTTAATGGCTGCTCAAAATACAACTCCTCAGATGTTATCAAATATGCAAAACAATATATTAAAAAAAATATCCTCCAACCTTTTGCATAATTATTTATGATAACACATGTAGATACTGTGTCAGCATAAATTAGAGCATTGTTCCAGAATGCTGCTGCGTTTAAAGATATGTCAGTCAAGGGCAGTATTAGAGGTTGCTTAGCTCTTGGTCTCATTGGGCAGGGTTATTTCTAGAGATATATTCTTTTTGATATAGCTAAATAGTTTTCTAAGTGCTTGTTTTTTAGCTATAATTAATCCTTTGAACATCTATCACTGTTCCATTAAGAATCTCATAACGAATGAATTAAATCTGACAAAATCCCATTGGAGTTGCATTTAATTTATTAGTTTTAAAATTCTAATGGAAATAGCTATAGATGTGCGAAGGATTAAGGATTATTGAACTAGGAGGTCAATAAGTATTGCATCCGTTTTACAGATGAATAAACTGAGGCAGTAGGAGGTTAAATGATGTATGTTGGAAAGAGAAGTGCATTGGAAAGGCAGGAATGGAAGCCAAAGCTTCAGTCAATGCAGTTGAACTATATGGAAGAAACTATGGATTTTCACCATTTCATATATGCCAGAATTTATTTTTACTTGAAGGATTCAAGACTTGTAGTTCAGTGTTTTTTGCCTTTAATTGCAAGAATGGCATTATCCTTTTGAAAAGTGCAAGATGTTGCATATGAACTGTCCCTTTACTAGGTTTGTTTCCTTCTCCTTCCTTGTCCTCTCTTTGTGTGACATTTTGGAGCAGCCATGTCTTCTTTAGAAAAACTGGAAATATTAATTCAATCTATAACTTCAGATATGGAAAAGAGTTAATAGAAACATTAATAAGTACAACCTTAATAGGATTTGAACTCACAACCTTTGAAATATGAATTAGAAATTTATCTGGTAGTCTACACAGTCTTTCATTAGCAGCCGTGGGAATTTACAGGTGTTAAATTAGTTAGAGAAATGCTCCACTATTCCATGAATGCAATAAAAACATAATGAGAACTACAAGGAAATAAATTAATTCTAAAAAAGAAACCTAATATAAGGGCAACAAAGTTCAAATAAAGCCTGCTCCCTAGTTTTTAACAAGATCTGCAAAATGTCACCAATATTAGACTTAATATTGCATTGTTATGCTTCACTTGTTGAAATATTTTCATTATATGCAAACTTCAGTGAATTTTGGCCTCCTCTTTAAAAATATATATATATAATAAAAAAATCCTACTTTTAAAATATTTCCATGTAATAGTTTGCCTGCTGAAAGGATGCTGTATTTTAATACGATAGAATTACAAGTCCTGGTCTGAAGCTGTAGCAAGTAGGAAGCTTACTGTTCCTAGGTCTTGATAGGCCAGGAGAGGAGGAGCAGAGAGCTGCTGGAGGCAGATGGAGCACAAAGCACCGTGCCTGCCTTTGGTAGGAAGGAAGAGAAATGGAGCGACCACGTCTCATCCATGGTTTAGATATGTGACAGCCTTAAAAATTTTGAGTAAAAAATATGTTTTCACTTCAAGGACATTAAAAATACTGTTATCCCAGTTGGCTAATGCACAAATTAAAAAACATGACCAAATGTACACAAGCTTCGACTTCATGGTGTGAATGCTTTGCAGTATGTGTTAGGGGACTTAATTTCATTAATGCAATTTTAGGTCTTGCATTCCTTTTCTTCCTTCTGGTTTTAGAGAAACAAAATCTCAGGTGTAAAGCATTTTCAGTTAACAAAGACAGGAATTAGTATCTCAGTGAAGGCAGAATGAAGAAACTTGTTACACTGACTTATAGATGATAGCTCAGAGACTGAGTCTGTGGGGTCAGCAAATCGCTACCATACACACATCCATGTAGGACAGTTTGCTACATTACTCCTTTGCAGTGTCCTCAGCAGTGTGTTACTGCTGGTGTATACTGCCAACAACAGTTGCAGTGAAGGAAACAAATTATATTTCTTAATGCAAACAGTAGTTCATTGGCAGACAGGGCTGTAATATAGTCGTTACTAGGAGGTCAGCACGGATTACCAAAAATCCCATCAATATGGATGTGCTAGAAATGACTGGGGTCTCTGTCTTTTGTCATGGAAGCAAAGGCTGAGTGGCGAGGTGGGATGTGGTACAGTGTTCAGCTTTATCTGGAGGAGAGGTATGGAAAGGTGTTACTCATGAATGTTTAATATTAGTTTATTGAAGCTGCCTCTGTCAAGCTCTGGATGCTAGTGTATCATTTGTAGAAATAAACATGCCCAATTTTTCAAGAGTATCTGAATCGTTAAGCTGCATGCTTATGAGATCTGTGTGCTTCAGTTTCACACAATCTGTCTGGACCTAAACATTGTAGAAATCTTAAAAAAGCCCCAACAAAACCCCACATGCCATTCAGCAAAGACTGGTGAGGAGAAGAATTAGAGAATGACAAATTACTGAATGACTTCTGGCTTTCTCTTTCCATCTTTTCTTGATTAAAGGAGGCGGAAAGAGTTCCTGAATTGTGGTAACCTCTTTCCTCCCTCCCCACCCCCTGAATTACTTCTAAAGCATCTCTGATCATTAGGGAGTAGATAATAACTGTGAATGCTTTGAACATTCTTCTGGAATATTTAATCAAGTAGATAAAAATTAGTTACACTTTCGGCTTCTCTGAATTTGTCCTGTAAGCTTCCTCTCTCCAGGAATTCCTGATCATCATGTACAGCAAGTGGATTGAGCAGAATAGAGGTCTCTAGCCCTTGGATGAAACTGGGGAGGAATTCCCAGGTATGTTAGAATACCCTGTGAGGAAAAAGAGCTTCTGATGCCTGGAAACTCTGCCTGTGATGAGCCAGCAGCTTATGTTGGTGAAGGTACTGTCAGGCCCCTCTTCTCACAGCTTTTAGTGACATGTGTAAATCATGATGGATTAGTTACAGGACATTTATATTGAGGGGAAATTTGACTGATTGTCAAGTTAATGTCCTCTGTTGTGTGTTGGTTCTCCTTCATTATATGTTAGTTGCCTTGTTTTCTAGCTTTTCCTATTTGTTACCATCTATTTTATATTGTGATAGATCTTCAGTGTGGCATCCTGTAGTAAATACAGTGAAACCAGGACTTGTTGGCAGCGAGCACTACTTAGGATAAAGTTGAATTCAGTTGTATTGTATGACGTAAAATAGATTAGAAGTCTTTTCTGGTCCTTTAAAATTGCATTATTTATATAGAAATATTTTTTATATTTATTTAAATATATATTATTAATATTGAACATATATAGAATATAGTCAATTGAATACATTTTGAGAAAATACTAGGGCTATAATGGCATTTTGTGACTTCTCAAAATCAAAGATGAAACATGCACTGCTGATTCCTACACTATTTAATAAGATATAACTTTTTTATTTGTTGTATCGGTCAGATAATGGCTTTCAAACAATTCAAAATTCACGGGCTCTGCATGTAGAGTATTCTTAGTTTGGAGATTTTGGACCATATGGCTTCATTAATTTAAAGCATAGCTATAGACACACACATCACTGTGTAGCTTTGTATGAAAGCCAGATGAGGAACATGCCTTAGTGTTGTGATTCCTAGGAAAAAAAAACAAAACCAAGACCATAATAAGACACACAGTAATTGAAACAATCCTGAAAGTCCTGTTTGATCATATGTTCATATGTTAGTTAATACTGTTTATTCTAAAACATATAATAATCACTTGAAACCTTTAGGATTGCTCACACTTTATAGAATTAAAATAAGTAGCTTGAGAACTCAACCAAACAAACCATTTCATTTCAAACAGTTCCAATCTTTCTGGAATGCGTTTTATACTCCAGACTTCAAGTTGGTCTCTGTTACTCTGCTTCACTGCATTTCATCTTTTGGAAATATATCTTTTAAGTCCTTTAAAAGGATCTTCTACTTCCTTGCGCAGTTTTCTTGTTGGCTGTCTCTCTGTTAGGGGTTTTTTTGGTTTGGTATTTTTTCCTGGAGGGTGATGGAGGAGATTTGAAAAAGATACAGGTGTTGCAAGGGTCTGCAGTGCCTCCAGAGAGTGGGTTAAGTTTCCCTCCTTAGCACCGTCAGACAGAAGGCTATTCACTTTAAGTTAGTCTCTAAGCATTATAATTTTGGCTGTGTAACTTTTGCTGAGTCCAGATGGATCCGACTCCTTGCTGTTGCTATATGGTCTTCTCTTCTGTGAGTCTCATTTCCAACTGGGGACCTGAGGAGAGCCATGTCCTGACTTCTCAGCATAAAGCGTGACCCCCACACTTCCTTCGGCTACAATTCAGTATTAGAGGTTTGTTGTATTATTTTTTTCCCTCAGGCTTGTACCAAATGATAGAAACAGTTTCAGGTGACCTTGTGTCCACTGTTAGGTCGTCCCTTTAGAAAGCAGCTTCACTGTAACATTTTGCTTGGCAGTGTGTTTCTAAGCATTCTGCTAAATAATCTGTAACATTTAACAGCCCGAATCCAAATTATCCCCTCTGTTACAGTAGTTCAGACACAAGGACTCCTGTTCTTTTCTGTGGTTAACTGAGTGGGACAAACAGCTATTCACTGTACTCTGTTTTTTTCCTGCTGATCATCTTTAATTGAGCTGGGCTCTTCTCCCACATGCTCCATCATGCAGGTATGTTAATTCAATTCATACAGAATGAACCTTTTCCCCCTCTCCTCAGGAACAGCTCAACTCTGCCTTCTGAACTCTGCCTGTCTTGTACCTGGAAAATCTCTGATTTTAGTGGTATCTGTCATACTCTGCTTTCTGTCTTATGCATTCATTTTAATGTTCTCTTTCTTGATTTTTTTAGTGTTTTTTTTTTTTTTTTTTCAATAGCTTGCCTTTGACATGCAGAGCTTTTATTTATTTTTTGTTGCAAACATTTTTCTCTTCTCACATTTTTATACCTCTGTCTTCATTTCAAGGTCTTCAACGCTGTTACCTTTATATGAGAAAGCATTAATTCACTTTTTTTTTCTTGCAATATTTTCTTCTTCTTCCATGCTTTGTTTTAGTGCTAGCATACCACTGTGTTTTGATCCATTGGTAATATTTTGCATTTCCATTTATGCTCCTGAGCTGAACATACTTGAGCTGGTGGGTCCCAGTTGTGCCCAAACCTGGGGATGGCCCTTCCCATCCCGCAACTCCAGCAGTGCATTCAGTTTTGTAGCCCTTTCTAAATATGAACATGGTATCCTACAGAAGATTACTTTGGCACAGCTCAATTGTGTCTTTAAATCACAGTCTATTCTAGGAAGTATGTAGAAACTACTAGCCATATTCCGCTGAGCTAAACATTTCTGAGAGCAAGGCAGATTATGATCCAAAATCTTAGTGAAAAAAAGGGTCAGATGTTTCATGTGTCCCTGCCTCATCTCTCCCATGTCTGGTCAGAGGGAGAGTGCTTTAGAGACATGAGCCTTACTCCTCTAATAAATGCAGGCATGTGTATTTCTGATCCCATGCTGCTACATCAGGACTTATTGAAGGGCCAAAGAGCAGAGTTCTGCCATGATGCAAAGGGGTGTAGGATTGGAAGGGGTGTCTTGGGTTAAACCCAGGCCCCTGCCAATGCATCTCATTGTGTAATCCTGCCTGAAGACCTTGTAAGCTCCTCACCTTCATTTACCAACCAGCCCAAGGGTTTCTCACTGCTGGTGGTTTGTGCAGGCTGGTGGTCTGTAGGCCTAGAGCTGGCACTTGGGAAGACTGGGGCTGAGCTGTATGCTCAGCAACACACCATCTGAGCTAAGGACCAGCCTAAGCTGAACCCAGAGTAGCAGATTTTTTACTCATATTTGGATTAATTTATCCTATATCCTAAAAGGTACTTTTAGTCTGCATTTTAGTAGGCTCTTACGTCATTCTGTGACTGGTGTAAAATGTTATGCTGGTTTGGACTAAAGAGGGGTGACAAAAATAAGGCGGGTCCGTGTTTGCTTCCTGCAGTATGCAAAGCCTGAAACAACTGGAAAAAACCCTCTAAATATATTATTAGATAAGGAACATATTGGGCAACAAATATAGCCCAGTGTAGGTCATGGGAAATTCTATGTGGGTTTGTTTTTTTGTCCTGGAATTTGTATGCATTGAAAAGATTCCTTGGTAGCTGTCTGGAAATCTCTACTTTCAGAAGTCGGCTGTCATGTTTCTTTTCTCAGTGCTTTCAGAATAACAAGTTAGGGTTCCAGCAGGAGCATGGCACATCATACCTTGGGCTAGTGTAAGGATCTCATTTGATTATAGCAGTATTTTTCATGCAAAAAAGTTAATATTTTAGTGTGACATGCAAAGCTGATGAATGGCAGCCTCTAAGTCCAATACTTTTTGCCTTGTTTTTTTTTTTTCCTGGCAAATATACTACCCTTTTTGTAAAGGCCAAGAAATTAATGAATGATTTTATTCTTCCCCCTTGCAGCCTGCACAGGGTAATTATGTATTATTAATAATGCAGCAGTACAAATGATATTAAATGAACTACATTTGTTAATGTAGATCTTATCCAACTGCTTTTTCCATCGGTGGACTGTTTCTCGTCAGGGGGTACTAATTAGCTGTAATATGTAGTAAGATGGGACAGAAATCCAATCAGATAAATAGGATAGATTTGGAAAAATCCAGGAAGGAAGAACACCATTTAAGGCTGCTAATGTATTATTAAGAGGAGAGATGAGAATTTCTGCTTTTTTGCTTTTTCAGATGTCTCATGGTCATTTGAAAGTATGAACTCTTGTTCTAGCAGGGCTATAAAGACTCACAGAATATTTCATTTGTCAAAGCTGTAATGCTGCTTTCTTTTGCAGTAATAGAAGTAATAGTAATAGAAGTGCATATAAAAGCTATCAAAGTCTTTGCTATGGTTGCTCTTGCATTTATTCAAACTGCTGTGTGGATGAAAATTAGTGATTGTCTGTTGCTGTTAAAAATTTTTCACTAGCCTCTTGATAAAGTTTACTCTCTCTGTTTGAATAATAGTCTTTTAATTTTTTCAGCTATATTGTCATACATTTAAATGTGGTTATACAATAAATACACATGCATAATGCATAAATGTAAAGGATTTGATCTGACTGCTTCTAAAATAAATGGAAAGATTATTGTAGATTTCAGTGGGTGTAGTATGAGACCAAGTAATTGTTCTTACAGTTAATGTGCAGTTGAGCCCCAGCCTATACCAAACTGAAACCAACATAATCTCAGTTGAAAGCAGGTGGCTGCACCTGTATTCACAAGATAGAAATTAAATTCATCTCATTCATTAGTAGGTTTACTACACACTTACTTTGTGTTCCTTATTAGCGGAGTCCAGTGGTTCCTGTATGCTGTGGGACTATTATCATCCAGCTACACAATTTTCTTTTTCTCTGCTTTTTATAGGCACCATATTTCTAGTTAACTTCAGAACACGCTTCCACCTAGTGCACAGTGAAAATGGAAACTAGTGTGAAAACCTGTGGTAGCAAACTAGATCCCATGGCATGCAGAGGTTTGTAAACCACCACAGCAGGCACTATTTAAAGTCCTCTAGCAAGCTGGATTAACTCATACATTTTTAAAGATCAATTATAGGACTTTACATTCCCTCTGCAATGGTGGAATTTGCTCCTTTTCCTTACAGACTTCACCCTTTCAGGTTCTGTTTTTGTTCTTTACCCCTCACCCCTGCCCGGTTGCATGTGTGATCATCAATCCTGCTGCAGCAAACACCATCATGTCCCATTACCCTCAGCTGATGCAGCGTGAGGGGTCTTTGAGCTGAGGGGTGCAGTGATGCAGCCCCAGGGCCGAGCCCCGGGGTCCCCCCCAGCAGCCCAGCCTGGTGGGAGCTGGTGGTGCTGGATGCATTGTTGCAGGCGACAGCCTCAGGAGCCAGGAAGCCATTCTTTCTAAATCTCTGCACAGAAATACACAGATTCAGAACTATTTACATTTTAATACAACTATTTCATGTAATTAAAGTAAACAGATAAACAGATCAATATGTTGAAACAGATGTATATAGACAGACATATTGCATGGAAACCGTAATATTTCATCCAAATGAAATACTCTATTCCAAATATGCCCCGTAGGAGTTTTGCTCAAGGCTATGCTTAGGTATAGTCAAAAATTCCTGATAGCTAGTCACGAGGGAAAATATGTTCTCTTACAGATAATTGCTACTGGCAGCTAGAGACCTAGAGAATTTGATGTGTAATAATGTGACCTGACTATGTATTAAACTTTTTGAAGGACATGCGTAAAATAATTTTATATGCTTGTCACACACCTTAGTTTTTTTGGATTTCACTTGTGTTAGCACATTTTTAACAACTTCCCTATGTTTAATATCTGTTACATTTCATCCTAATAGTTCTCAGCCATAAAAGATCCTAATATTATGTTGTTGGGTGGTGGTGTACTTTTTTTCCCCCCAAAACAAATGAGCTTAGAAATGTAGGGTGGAGAGGAGACAGGAAGGAGAATAAAGCCCAGGTGACTTGTAAGAAATATGTAAACAAAGCAGAGTTGCATTATTAATGATAGAACTGGAGAAAACAAAACCAGTAAATATTTTTTCTTTAAAAATGCATGGGATTAACCCTTCAAGGGTTGCTTGTTTCCCTGCATGCAGTTTGAATGTTACCTTGTAAGCATATACTTTGTATCTATATATTGTGAGTTACCACTCTGTTACCTCTTAGGAAAGCTTCAAAGATGAATGCCTTTCTATATTAAAAAGGTTATATGCTGTATATTGCTTTTTATCCTATTGGAAAGTACATAGCAATTATACAAAAATGCAGTTAAAAGCAAATGTCAGAATTATTTGCTATTAGATTTATCTTTTCCTTTAGCGCTGGTTTGTAATATTTATTTCTTGGTATTCAGGATTATTGCTAAGCAATGATGTATAGTTTGAATTTTCATAAACTGCCAGGAACTGAAAATGAATGACACGACTTCAATAAATATCTTTATATACCTTATAAAATTTATTGATATCATCTTGTTTTGTTGTTGGCAGATGTTAATAGGCAATAAATGTATATATTGTTGTTCCCTGGCCAAACAAAGATAAAAGGCTGAAGTAATGATTTCCCTGCATTATAAACCCTTTTATTACTCTTATTTATTTAAAGCCCTTCCCAGATTTCAAATTTAGATCTACAGTTGATAAAAGTCACTGAAGCTTTTGTTTTATCTTTATAATTTTCATTATGATTCTGTTTTTACTTTTTAATACTATATATGAATAGACAGCAATGCAATGTTTGTGTGTAAGTAGTGATAATATTTTATTATGTAGAAAGTTAAATAAAACATCATTCAACATTGTTAATGTAAAAGAAACGTAACTTATTCTTGTAAAACAAAAAAACCCACATGTTTTTGCAATGATGCAGATTATAATAAGTGGTATTTGTGGAAAATCATAGGATGTAGATTGTGGAAACCAATTAGAGAAGAATTGCACTCCTGTTCTTTAAAACTCTTCGAGCTGGACAGTTGATCAGGGTTGCAAGCTTCCTTTGGTGCATTAGTTTTATGGTGATGAGGTCAATACAGATGATTTGCTGGGGTTCAGCAAGGCTTTGCTCTTGATCCTGCTTGCCTGTGAGGATCTCTCTTTGCGTTGTTGCCACACAGTAGGAACAGCATTTGATAAATTGGATTATGATGAGGAATTATTTTATTATCACACAGTTTTGTCAGGAAGGAGATCCCATGGCTCAGATGTCCCTGGGTTGCATGTAACTTTGCTGTTTGACTCTCTCCTAATATGCTGCAAACCCGATCTCTCTACCTTTACAGAGATACCTGAATTGCAAGTTGTTCCATTTGAACTGTGATGGGAGTGTTTTTGTGCTTCTTCAGTTCCGAGAGAAAATATCTTCCTGTTATATCAGTGGAGTTATAAACACACTGGAAGAACATTAATTTCCAGCTTTCTGTGTGGTGGAGACAATCTGGTTCCAATTGCTGTATCGTGTGAGGTAGACAGGTGGCATCAGGCAGTTATCAAATAAAAGATGAAGGCAGCAGCAGCAGGTTACGGTCTAGGGCTCAGCAAATACTTGATAAAGCTGCAGCAGGTTCAGGCGTGAGGTGGGACAGTATAGCTGACTCCTGCAGAAACAAAATCAGACCTGTCACTAGTGCAATTCATCCATGAACGTGTGCAGTGGGGATGCTACAGAAGCTACATGAAGGTGTGCAGTTACAGGTCAGCCATGCAATTTGCAACATCTGGCTTGCTCCTTAAACCCAGAATTCCTCCAGAAATGGGAATCATGTAATACCTGCTGCAGAATACCTATTTACAGAAAGGTGCATTAAGAAATATAGGTGTAATAATTACCTTCTTTCTCTTCATAACCTGTGCTGCTCTTGGATCCTTAAGACCAAAGTTGACTATAACAGCTTTACTACTATACTTTTGAACAGCAAAAAAAGAATTCTCCTTTCTTCAAAAAATAACCCCAAAATATTTAAGTGATGAGCAAAGCTTTACGTGTTCTAAAATTCAAAGCATAGCATGTATATAGCAACAAATTAATAATAATAATAATAAAACCCAACAGATCTATTTCAATCTAGACAATGGAACTTTTAATCACGTCAGAGTGGAGGCAGAGCGAGCTATTACCTGCCTGCAGTTACACTACATAGTCATAAACATTCAGGCTTGTTATTTCTAGCACTGAGAGCTTGAAGTCAATGGGAATCTTTCCATTAATATGAAGCAACAGTTCAATCCTGAAAGCACAAGTTTTATTCACTGTAAGGCTAGACCTCAATAAAGAAAGAAAAAAGTTAAGTGGAATATAATTCATAGATATCAATTGATTTATTGATCTTCATGCACTGATGTCAAAAAAAAAGAAAAAAAGATTGTGCTATTTCTAAAAGAATCCTGCTTTACAGTCTTCAAGTAGATTAAGAATCAGAAGAAAAGGTCTGGCTCTCCAGAACACAGTGTCTGCTTTACACATGAGCTCTTCCGAAACCAGTGACAGTACAGCCTGTGAAACTTCTAACTTAAGAACTACATCCAGAGAATCACTGGGTCAGTGTACCAGAAAGTTTGCTCGTTTGCCAAGCATACTTGCACTGGCTTGAAATAGAATAAATTTGCTTAGTAGATAATAAGATTGTTCTTTTCATACAAAAGAGAAATGAGAAATTCTCTGGTCTCATCGATGACCTCAGAATATTTGGGCAAAGAAAATGTATAAACTTACTGTGTAATTGTATAATGATTTACATCAGTGACAGACAGCTTGTCTGTCTGAATTCATCCATGGATGTTCGTTGCTGTGATTTCTAAAACAAATGCTGAGGTCTGAAAATTCAGGGTGGCAGTTATGAAATACTAAAAAAATCCACAGGGGATGAAAACCTTTGCTACTGAACACAGTTAAAAACTTAATAATTACTGAATAAGCATCTTTTTTCAACAAAAAGTATCTTACATTTCTGAAATAATGCACATTTAACATAGATTGGTATCTCTGGAGCAGATGTCTCCTTGACATGTGCATTCAAGCTGTCGGTGGTGACCTTGTAGGGCAAAGTGGTTTTGAAAATTAGTTTTTGCCTCTCAATCTGTGAAAATAATGCTGTAGTGAAGGTTTAATAAAAGCCATAGCTTCTCATAGAAGCTTATTTCAGCAAAGTAAACTATTAATTAAAATAACAAATGTCAGCTATTTCTCAGCTTGACAGTTAACACAGCACAGCTTTTGCTTAGCCTGATGTACAGAATGTATGGGAGGTATACCTATAATTCATTTTATCTATGTATGGTTCTCTTATATTTTAATACAGTGATAAATTAACAAAAAATGCTGCAGTTTTCTTAGTGGTGTGAGAGCTTGGGGAAAACCCATCTGGCATGTAAATAGCGTATGGCTAAAATGGGTGAGAAAAATGAAACTGGGGAATTTCTGAAGGGTTTTAAGCTTTACAAAGGAAAGGAGAAAATCTGTAACCCTGTTGCTTGCCTTTTGTATTCAGTTACCCTCTGAGGTGGAGCAGGGGCAGAGGAATGGGAGAGGAGAGTGTGTAGTTTTATTGAAATATGGGTTTTGCTTAAAATGGGGGGGGGGGGGGGGGGGGAGAGGGGGAGAAGAGGAGGATATGCAAGAGGGTGGGGTTATTGTTTTTGAGGTGTATGCTGGTATGAAGTTAAATGCCAGTCAGGAATTGTGTCAAAGTAGCTGCAATCACATATGCTAAAAACCTTTGGTCTGGCCAAATGTCTTGCTGGATTTTGGCACAAGCTAAAGCAATCCTTGGAGGTTTTGCCCAGCATTGCCTCCTCTTCTGGCAGGTGGTATCACCAAGCAGCACAGGAGGAAGCACTATAGCCGTATATGTTTTGTGTTGCCTGCATACAACAGCATTATAAAGAAACTGAAATAGATTCTTTACATTGTTTTGCATCCTGCTATGAGCATTTCTGTGGATGCTGTCTGCCTTTGTTGTCCTGGTGGTTTGGTCTGAAAAAATAGAAATGAAACATCTGAGGTTCTGGTTTCCATTCTTGACTTGCATCTGAGCAACCTTGTTAAACTTGTGAGAGAAATAGGTCATCTTGTGGCTCTGTATATTTGTGAACCCAACTCAAGGTGTCCGAGCACTTGTAATTTGCACTACAGGCGTTGCTCATTTGTATGCACTGAACTGCTTGTTCTTTTCTGTTGGAATCTCAGAACGAGGAGGGCATGTTTTGAAAAGTTTGTCCTTAACCTCTGCCACAGGTTTCTTACCTACAAGGTGTATAGAATACTTTTTTCTCTCTGAATGGCTTGTGAAATAGAAGTAACTTGGCATTTGATATTCTTGTAGAGTTAACTGCTCCTCATCACTGAGAAAGCAAATCATGGAGACAGGTGAAAGGCCAAGAGCCAATCTAAATAAGGTGATAGATTTAGAAAAGTCTAAGCACAGATCCAAAAGCAGTCAAAAAGCTTATGAGCCCTCATCTCAGAAGTCAGCACTTTAAAAATTTGATGGTCAGTGACTATGAAGTGTAAAAGTCAAAAGCAATGCACTTGATGTGTTTCTTCAGGAGCAAAGGGTATTATTTCCTAGAGAACTGTGACTTAATATGCATTTGTTTGACTGGTGGGCTGCTTTCCTTCTGGGATACGGTTAGGAAAACCACTTTTACTTAAATAGTAAAACAAATGAATGGATTTTCCTGTCTCTGATTTTTGTTTTTATTTAATCCTGTACTTTATGGCGCAAAGCTTGTCACAGTCAAGGAAAGGAATACCTTATATGAGAACATCATCAGAATATTGGTAGTGCAGCTCTGAAATTTCTCCATGAATAGTTGAGAATGTACCAGCCATAAAGGGGAAAAAAATCCCGCTATTCTAACTGCTTTTCTTTTTTTTTTTTATGGAGTGAAGCTGAACCTGTACAGAAATCCTGAATGATTTGCAGCCACACTGCATTCAAAATTGACTGGCTAAATAAAAGTGGGATTCTAAGATTAAATTTGTCCCTGTTTCAAAGTCAGTGGTTCAATGAATCAGGGAGAAAAAAGAAACAGAAGCTAGATGTTAATTATAGGGCTGCCCGCAGGAAAAAACTTCATCCAGCCTTCAAAAAGACGCTTACTGAATTGCAACTTTTATGTTATAGTTGTATTCACTAAATGAATAGATGTTGCTATTTGGCATTTGAATTTTGGCAGGCTCTGGTGCTGATGCTATGTTATATATGTTGCGTTAAGTAGAGTCTGTAGCAAAGAGTAATGTTACAGCCCTTTCAGGTTAACTTTCTTGCACTCTTGAGCTTGAGATCTTGTGTAAATTGCTGGTTATTTGGCATTTATAGAAATAAAGAGTGCAGGGAGCAAACCCTATTTTTCTTTAGCCATTAAAATGGCTTTTATTGCTCTAAACCCTTGCTTGGACTCATTAGCAAGCTTGAGTAAAGACATGAATCTTTTTATCACTGCAATCCATGTAGCTGTAACTGACATGCTTTAGACAGGAGCATTGATTGCAATGAAGCAATGGGAAGGAATCACTTTGTTGGCTGGAAGACTTTGTCTGCAGAGCAATTCAGCAAGAGGAAGCCAGGAGTGGGATATAGTAGGTGAGAGACGTGCTTGGCAAAAGTTGTTGAAGTTTTCACTGGCAATTTTTGCCTTGTGTGTCTGCAGTCTGTCAGTCTCTAGGAAAGGAGTCACTCAAGGTGCTGAAGATAAACACAGACATTAAAGGCCAACTTGTGAACTCATTACCAAGAGATGTGTCTGCTGAGAGAGCTGAATCCTGATACTTGTATTCCTGTGGGTAGAAATTACTGTTATTTCAGCTCTGTTCCCAAGGGAAAGGCCTTCATTAGGTGTGCGCTTGGTCCCCCACCACAGACTTTTTGGATTTGAAAGGGGAGCATTTCTTGAAAGCTAAACAACCTGTGGAACTTGCTTATGCTTAACAAGTGATTCATTTTTTAAATGGGCAGTTTATTTCAAATTAAATCATAGAGTAAAATTTATTGAGGTTGAGATCTGATAATGTTTAGCAAATAAATACATTTACAGAGAAGAGGTAATAGTGTGTGAATGATCCCATAATACTTCATTGCCACAAATTGCAGTGTGCCAGCTAAGCAGCAGGAGCTGTGTGTCCTCCCAGCAATTGCAAGGTAAAACATGTTGGCATGCAGTAAGCTCATTTTTTGAGAAACCACTTGGAAAATAGTAGAAGACAATACATGTTATTTCACATTTTCAAGGTGTGTGCAGATGGCTGCTTACCAGGGCTCAGCTGTATAGTTCACAGTAGGTTGCAGTGAACTGAACATATGTGGGTCCAACCATGTTATGAATGGTATTAAAGTCATACTATAATAGGCAATCCCCCCCCCAAAACAGTCATGAAAAGATACTGGAATACGTTTATGAGTTTATTATCTTAAAACTTCATAACTCAGTAAATGACTGCATACAGATTATTTGCCATAGCTTTTGCATTGTAAGGCACCTGACATCAGAAATGGTAAGAGGCTGGTATACAGAGCACTGAAGAAACTTGTCATCTGAAGGTTTTCTTTCAGATTGATCCCAATTATTCCCAGACCACATAGGTCCAAATGTTACAGAACTTTGGCGTATAAGGTGATTCTCTTTTTACAGTGAATGTAAACAAAAATCAGCTATCTGTAGAAGGATTGGCGCAGGGATACTGCTGGAGCTAGAATAAAGGTCGAGTAGGATCTGGGACAGCTCTTATAGCACTGTGCACCCCCCCTCCCGGTAGAGACAACACTAGGAATTTTGCCGTGCTGAGAATCAGGCCATCAGTCAGACTTCAGGGTTGCATGATCCACTACATGTTTGTACTGGCCTCCACTAGTGCCACAAGGACACTTCAATGTTTGTCATCAACACGGCTAAAAAAAAGAACAAGTTGGAATTTTTTCAGGCCTTAACTCTTGTAAAAACTTGTATTTGATGCATGCATACAATTTAACACAAACACTCCATTGTGCTTCAAGGGTATGTTTCATTTGATGATACTTTTGGCATTTTTAGTATTTATGCAGTTATGGTTCACAAAGAAAATACAATGCTCCTTGGAGTTCATGGCAAAGCGCTGTCTTGCTGATCAAATTCTGTATAAAACAGGTCTGTTCTAATTGTGTAATGCTTTTTATAAAGAGAATACTGGCTGCATCAAACAGGGTTATCAGCAGCAGGAAGGGAGCTATAATACAGACATGCCTATTGCTGCTTTTGCTGTCATCTGTATCAATATATGCATGTCAGAGTGGGTCAAAAAATATGAACTAGCTCAAACATTTGTCTTTGACATAATAGAATAAGGCTGTTGTGTTATTTTTCCCAGGTTTTAAAATACAGAGTTAATAATGGCCATTACAGTGCCTGTTTTCACATGATATGTTCAATTACCTCTGCAGAGAGGGAGTAAGGAGCTAATATTCCATTTTCCTTTCAAGACATTTGCCACACGCTTTCAGCAGTGGAATTTTGGGTGCTTCTGAGGAGTGACATTTTTTTGGCCATGTTTTTCTTCCCCCTTGCACATAAGTAAAAGCTGAAATGAATGGGTCTCATCAGTTTGTATCTGCTTTCTACCTTGAAGGCAGGCAGTGCTAGTGCATCAGCACCTCCAAATAGTCCCTCTAAATCATAGAATCATAGAATCATAGAATAGTTAGGGTTGGAAAGGACCTTAAGATCATCTAGTTCCAGCCCCCCTGCCAGGGGCAGGGACACCTCCCACTAAACCATGTCACCCAAGGCTCTGTCCAACCCGGCCTTCAACACCGCCAGCGATGGAGCATTCACAACTTCCCTGGGCAACCCATTCCAGTGCCTCACCACCCTTACAGTAAAGAATTTCTTCCTCATATCCAATCTAAACTTCCCCTGTTTAAGTTTGAACCCGTTAACCCCTGTCCTTTCACTACAGTCCCTCATGAAGAGTCCCTCCCCAGCATCCCTATAGGCCCCCTTCAGATACTGGAAGGCTGCTATGAGGTCTCCACGCAGCCTTCTCTTCTCCAGGCTGAACAGCCCCAACTTTCTCAGCCTGTCTTCATACAGGAGGTGCTCCAGCCCCCTGATCATCCTTGTGGCCCTCCTCTGGACTTGTTCCAACAGTTCCATGTCCTTTTTTTGTTGAGGACCCCAGAACTGCACACAATACTCCAAGTGAGGTCTCATAAGAGCAGAGTAGAAGGGTGGGATCACCTACTTCTGCCTGCTGGTCAAGCTCCTTTTGATTGATGAAGTTTTGCATTTCTCATAAACAATCCTAATGTGTAGTTCCTTCATATGAGGGTCATGTAGCCTGAACTCAAGTTAGTGGTGGTGTTTTTATGCATAAAGCCGTTATTGCAGGAAAAAAGTACCAGTAATAATAACAGGAAAATATCCCTACTTTTTGAGCAAAAATAGAATTTATTCATTATGTCATAACTTCTTGGCACTGTGTGGTAGCTAATCAACTAAAATGCATACCGTAGCAATAAATATTTGTCTGAGAAGTGGTCATCTGCTGAAACCAGATCCATAGTACAACACAAACTTAACACAAGCTGTAGCAACCTTTTGCAAAAACCTGTGAATATCCAGTCTGCTTAAACCCATGAACTAAAGTTTACTCAAGTACATGAGATTGCATGAAAGTTGTTTTTTGCTAAATGTGGGCCATCACAAAATATACAGCATTTATAAAGGAATTGCAAAGAACTAGTAAAATCGGGAGCCAATTGTATATGTAATAACCTGCAACATGGGCCTTGTTCTGTTCAATCAAAACCCCAAAGTGACAAGCAGTGGTCAGCTTTCACCTCTATTTCTCTCTGTTTATGAATAAATTTATTTGCAACTCTCTTTTTAATTCATCTGTGGTAGTGCTTAGATCCACGTATGAATTCCAGACTGTCGTTTTAAGAACGAGGTATAAGACATTCACTTATTTAGGATATTAACCAATACTTTCCTGTGACTGTTTCTAGCAAGCAGTCATAGTGTTTTTTGTGTGATTGGCAGAGAAGGCTTCTGGAGAGAATTGTTTAAAGTAAATTAAAATGAAATGTACTTTATGGATGTTATAATCATAACGTTGAATTTAAAAGACACAGCCTTCTAAATGTGGTCACTGATACTGATTTCAATATGAAATATCTGTGACCTGTGGAGATGTTAGTACAGGACTGCAGACTTGGGCTGTAAGCATTTCCTCAGTGTCTGTTAAAATCAGGCCATGTCTGAAGTGTGAGTGCATGCTGCATGTTTAGGTGCTTCTTAGGAGAGACAGGATGTGTCCATTTTTTCACCCATGATTTTGTTTTCTTTGAGGGTGTTCCCTGTAAAACTAATAGGAACTTGTCCTGGTGCAGGTACTCTGCACTGGCTGGAAGCAGGCTAGGTCCTGGTTTTACAGGATGCTGAGCATCCTTTGTTCTCGGTGACTCTGAGGCAGCTGTGCTTGCTCAGCAGCTCACAGTTCTGAGTCCTTACTGCAGGTAGGCACAATTGGAAATACTGGCTCTTTTCCTGGAGTGAATCAGGTTTTGCACTATGCAGAAGTGGAGAGCTTTTCTTACCCACCCTTCATCCTCATGCTTGGAGACTACTTACTTTTAGCCAATATTGCTGGTACAGAATAAGTCATTTAGATGCAAGAGTCTTCCTTCTTCAGTCATTCTAAAGGCTTTACTAGCAAGGAGCATTGCAGCTCTTTTATGGTGAAGAGAGCCCTAAAACTGTTTTAAAGCTGTGAGCAGGTATGAAGTGTCTTGGGAACTACATTTCATAATGCTGGCTAAGTGCTACTCAGTTGCATTTGGTGAAGGGGTAGCAGCAGCACTTGACAACTGATTACAGAAAATAAAAGAAAAAATCTCATTCCTTTCTCTTCGATGTTGGCTAAAACGTAGTTGTAGTGCAACTCCACTGAACTAGAGAAATGAGAAAAGTCCTGCTGTAGAAAGGCTTCTAGACTGATTGGTAGATTTAGGACTGTGTTGTTGAAAGGGTGGATAGCAACAGCTCTAGCTTCTGGCTCGTGTTCTTTGTCTGCTAATATCACTGGCACTACTGTTACCAGTCCAACATTTTTGTCACAAAACATTAGGAAAAGCAAAACCAAGAATGTGGAATTAGAGGATGCCACCCATCTCCAAGATGTTCAAGCACTTGTCCATTTCAAAGCTAGGGATCAGTATTTCTTTCTAGCCAGTTACTTTATCTTCCATTTTAGAATATGCTTAGGGCCATAATAAATATCTCAAGGTCAATGTAATTAATTTTGTTTATAAAGTGAACTAGGATGCTTGTATGGAGGCTGGTCTGTTTGTGGAAGAGCTGTCTCCCTAAAAATAAATTTCTATGGTCAGCATGTACTGTTGACTTCACAGCCTTTATAGATTTCGCGTGCTCTAAAGATTAAATCTTTCCAGCTACTAGACAAATCAGTCATTCATTTAATGGATTGCTTATCTTGACAATGACTGTTCCTATTTCATGCATATATATCAAAAAAATAAATCTGATAATTGGCTCTATTTACTGGCATTTTTCAAGTGAAGTTTAATGTATCTTCTGTAGATATTGATTTCAAATGGTACACATGTATTGACTGAAATTAAAGTTCTCTGTCCTCTGCAGAGGAGGACTCTTCTGACTAGAAATAATAATAGTGAATCTAAGCAAAATACACTATTTTGAATGAAACTGCCATTACATAGTTTCAGACAAAGAGTACTTGCAACTTCACTTACCGCAGGGTGATACTTGCAGACAGACTGTCTGAAAAGAACCAAACTTTCTCCTGTGAGGGTAATATCAGGACAATTTGCTTCATCTTCTTGTAAATGCAGGGAAGTCAGCTATTAATGGACTTAATTCTAAGAGTCACTGTTGGTTTGTATTTAGCAGGATGCAGCAGCAGTAACAACATCAAATTTTGATGATCCCGAATCAGTTTAGAATCTGGGTGGTACTGTAACAGAATAATGAAATGAAACTCAGTTTCTTCTTTATGCAAAAATGAAACTATAACATAAAAGTGTCTGGGACACCTTGACAATATTTATCAAAGTCTCTAATGAAAAATGCACAGAGTCATAGAAGCATAGAATAGTTAGGGCTGGAAAGGACCTTAAGATCATCTAGTTCCAGCCCCCCTGCCAGGGGCAGGGGCACCTCCCGCTAAACTGTGTCACCCAAGGCTCTGTCCAACCTGGCCTTGAACACTGCCAGCAATGGAGCATTCACAACTTCCCTGGGCAACCCATTCCAGTGCCTCACCACCCGTACAGTAAAGAACTTCTTCCTTATATCCAATCTAAATTTCCCCTGCTTAAGTTTGAACCCGTTATCCCATCTCCTATCACTACAGTACCTAATGAAGTGTCCCTCCCCAGCATCCTTTATAGCTGCCCTTCAGACACAGGAAGGCTGCTCTGAGGTCTCCATGCAGCCTTCTCTTCTCCAGGCTGAGCAGCCCTGACTTTCTCAGCCTATCTTCATACGGGAGGTGCTCCAGCCCCCTGATCATCCTCGTGGCCCTCCTTTGGACTTGTTCCAACAGTTCCATTTCCTTTTTGTGTTGAGGACACCAGAACTGCACACAGTACTCCAAGTGAGGTCTCACGAGAGCAGAGTAGAGGGGCAGGATCACCCCCCTCGACCTGCTGGTCACGCTCCTTTTGATGCAGCCCAGGATACCGTTGGCTTTCTGGGCTTTGAGTGCACACTGCCAGCTCATGTTAAGTCTCTCATCAACCAAAACCCCCAAGTCCTTCCCTGCAGGACTGCTCTAAATCTGAATCTCTTCTCTGCCCAACCTGTATCTGTGCCTGGGATTGCTCCCACCCAGGTGTAACACCTTGCACTTGTCATGGTTAAACTTCATCAGGTTGGCATCAGCCCACCTCAAAAGCATGTTAAGGTCCCTCTGGATGGCATTCCTTCCCTCCAACGTATCAACCGAACCACGCAGCTTGGTGTCATGAGCAAACTTGCTGAGGGCGCATTCAATCCCACTGTTCATGTCACCGGCAAAGATGTTGAACAAGACCGCTCCCAACACCAGTCCCTGAGGGACACCACTCGTTACTGGTCTCCAGCTGGACATTGAGCCATTGAGCACAACTCTTTGTGGCCTGCTAGTTTGATTGTGGTTTATGAATTGGCTAGGGTAAATCAGAGTTACCTGTGATTTGTATCCCCTGATATGTGTGATCTTATGCTGTGCTTGAAAATGAAGTGTAATTGCCTTTGTTGGAGCATCCACATTGAGGCTCTCTCTCTTCTTCCTTTGGCAATTAGTAAACATGATTTTGTGTTAAGCCTAAGCTATGGTGTATGATCAGATGAGCTAACCCACATTGTGCCATGCTTCTGTCCAGGCAGCTGCTAGTGATGTTGCTGCTGGTCTGAACCCGGGCATTCCCTCCTCCTTTTACAGGTTAGAGAGGGCCCTCTTGACTCAGCTGAAAACTGGTCGTTTTGGGAATGCCTTTTTGAGGGGTTAAAAACTCTCTGCTTCAGTGTGCCTCCTCTCTTTTCTCCTGGCAGGTATTCTTACCAGCCACAAATGGCTGTTATTAGTTGCTGCCTTCCAGAAGCAGGGAAGAGGCATATGCCAGCAGGTAGTTCAGGTCTCAGCAGAGATTTATGTGGCTGTTAGTATCTGAGAGGCATTAGGAAGTAGCTCCATAAGCTGCCCCTAAGCTTTGATTTGTCTTTCTCTTAAACCGTATTAGAGAGCTTGATCAGTGGGCTATTTCGTCTCTGCTTTGATACAGATTGAAAGGCTTAGCATAACATAGAGTGTATAATTTTTACCAATAAAGTGGTAAAGGTGAGGATTAAAATAAAGATGACATCTTTGACTGTCTCCGGTTTTGTTTTAGCATTCTGTTTAGATACTGGATTGCTACTGAAAGCCTGTTGTCATTGAAGAACAGTCTTCATTTACTACCTGAATATTAACTCTAACTTGAGTTTGATCTAGCATGAAATCTTGATGTTGAATGTTCTAATAATTCTCATTTCAGTTGGTTAACTGGAGGGGAGTAAACACAGCAGCTATAGTTAGCAGAATTTGGCAGCTCATAAAATAAGGTTTTTTTTCTGGTACATTAGTTTCTCTAATAATTGAACAATCTAATCTGATTCTGCAGCCTTTGAAAATAACATCTATTTTTAATAACAATTTTAGAAAGTTTGCCATGTTACGTATCTTGAGTAAGAATAATTAATTTAAGAAGAGTTCACTCAGATATGATTAGCTTACTGTGAATATGTAGCCTGATTTGAAGCAAAAAAATCTCTATTATGAATTGAATCAGAGTAACACTTCTTCAACTCTTGCACTCTTCTGGAGGTGTTTGACTCAAACACTGACCTAAGCTGACCTGGCTTAGTTTGTGTGACCTGGTGGGATCATAGCTGGAGATGGTATGGCTGCAGGCATATTGAACATTATTATTGCACTATCAGAGCAATTCACTTAGTATTTTGTCCACCAGTTTTTAAATTAAACATTTATCATGGAGAGGATGTTGTGCTTCAAAAGATTATGGGGCTCAGCTTTGTCCTACCTCTGGCAAGAATCCTATTTGTTGCAGAGTAGGTTTACCAGTGGACAATGAATAAGGAGCTTTATTTTATGTCTGCTGAGTAACTAACTGAACCGTAGGTGACACAACAGGTACTGGCCACTTTCCTTTGCTGGATGCCACCACTTGTACAATAGCTATCTTAGATACAGCATTTTTGCTACGTTGTTAAAAAACAGATTTTTTTGTCATAATGCAGCCCCTCCCATTGTGACGTTGGTAAACACAGGAGTTTCCCTTAAAGTATGCCAATGTTCACCCTGCTATTGAAGGTGGTGTTACTATTTTGGGTTTTAGTGGGGCATGGATCTTTCCCAGAATCTGCGAAACACAAGACTGCATATACCATTGCCTGCCTTCATTCTTGGAGATGGACAAGACACCAGATCAGAAGTCAGTAGGTATTGAGCTAATAGGAAAGGAGCCTCCATATAATGGTTAAAGACACATTAATTTTTTTAATGCTAGAAATATTTGTGTGTAAGATGGATTTCCACATTTGCCCTTTACTATGCATTGACAAAAAAATAAATATCCACACCTGTTTATTTTTCATCAGACGGAATTATGTAGTACACGCAAATATTTGCCACCTTGTTTGACCTTGTCCCAAGATATTTACATCTTGGAACCCATTTAAATTTTCTTGTTGTGTTGGACTTTGAAGTATTTGGCAGTGAAAGAGATGTTGTTGACATACCAAATACCAAATATTACTTTTAGTTTTAACTGCTTATCATACTGTATATGCTGCATGGAAATGAGAAACATTTCAACAAGTTGACTTCATCTCCTTCTCTTTTGAAGACAGAAGTGTATTTATTTAAGGGAAGGAATAAATGGCCGAGGTTCAGTATGTCAAGCCTATTATACCTGAGAAAAACATTAACAAACCCTTTCTTAGGTATATTTGAAAGACATCTGTGTTTGTGCCTTAATGCTCCTTGCTTTAAGAAAAAATAAAACACAAACCAGAAAACTGCAAAACCCAACTGACCTGTATGTCAGTCAAGGCATAGCCATTTGGAAGGATGAGGGCATGTTGGTACAGCTGGTCTTAGCCCTCACCAGCTATGGCAAGTATCAGAGACACAGGTGTAGAATTTCATAATGGACCTCTTATCTTAGGGTAAATGAAAGAGTAACACTTTCCTTTCCTGTTTTTTATAAGGTAACAGGACCACATCTGCTGCCTCTCTTGTCTCACCTAGACATTCTTTCTGTTTCTCCTGAGATGGAAAACAAAAACCCATTTAAAACTCTGGTTTAAAATGAGTCTCATGTGTTCACCCACCTCACTGTGGCTGCTTGTTTCTTCAAGTGGAGTCAGCTGCCTTTCTGGGTCTTAAGAGGCCCTCATGCCCCATTTTGACTCCCACATGGTATGATACTAAAATAAACCAGTATGAATCCATCTAAAACAATCAGTTGAAATTCCAAGGTAAAGGCACAACATAAAACAAGCCAACTGAAAGTAAAGGTCCCAGATGAAAATTGGGGAAGCAAGGGGAGAAGACAATAATAATTGCAATAATAAACATCCAAGAGGAAGTGCAACCTAAGTGAGTTGCTATAATCCTCCTGAACTCACAGCCAAGCCATCAGTTATTGCTTACCTGAATTATAGTCTCTGCTAGAGGGCCTAAATAAGTCTGGCTCTCTTCTGTGATGGGCAGGGAGCATGCGTATAGTTATGAGCAGTTCCTGACTTCTATGGGTCATTTTCTAAATGGGCCATTCTCAATGGGGTTTAGTGTCTATAAAATGTTAGTATAGCTGGCAAGAATGCCTTCCTACAAATCAAATCTCTGTGACGCCAGAAGAGTTTGCTGAAGAAGAGGTGAAAGCTCCATTGCTGGAGACTCTTCAAAGTAAATTGAAGAAGGGACAAGAAGACTGCAGGGAGCAATCTTGTAGTGGCAAAGGAATGCTCTGTAGATGACCTAATGGGTCTTTGTCATCTCCAGTCCTGGTTGTATATTACATGATTTGATTCATAGCAGTCTGGGAAGGAGACGTTTATTTGTCATACAAAAAATAACCTTTAAGCATCAAATGAGAAGTTTATTACTGGAAGTCTATAATAGCTCCTTTGAGAGAGGACATAGAAGTGCATTTTGCTGTGCTGACATCATGTTTATTGGCAAAAAGGGTAGATGCTCCTTCTTCACTGCATCCTGCCATCTCCTCGCATACATTAACCTCTTCTATACAGTTGTAGTACAGATCTTGGCCCTGTATGTTGAAAAGCGCATGCCATGTTTAAATTAGCCACCATCAAGAAGGTTTTAGGGAGAATGCCATTCCTTTGTCAGTGTCTGGAGGATACCGAGTTTGAAGACTCTCATGCAGTTCAATGCAATCCTTGTTGAGTGTAGCTAGTCAGCCTTCAGTGCAACACATTATCATGTTGTACCTTGAAGATAACTCTGAGCAAGGTCCCAGGGAGAGCTACATCTTTACAGTCTTCTGCTACGGAAGTTCAAATGGGATGCATAGAAAAGAGACACTACTCCTTTCCTTACTCCATTTCCCCATCCATTGTGTATTACAGAATTTGATCAAAAGGGCATCCCCCCAGTAGTTATATGATCATGACCAAGTGAAAAATAGAAATCTTGCTATATGTGTTTTAAGTATGTGGGGAACTGTCTGTATAACAGAGAATGCAGTAGTACCAAGAAGGAAAATTTAGCAGAGAAAAGATGTTAGAAGTATGAATTAATTATCTGAATAGACATTCATTACCTTTTATTTCAATTTTTAATTATTAGCCTTTGTACTTAATAAAATAGGTAAAAAATTCATCTGCAGAACTGTTGGACCCTATAAATACCATGTTGGAGGAATGGATAATTATCATGCTTCAATCAAGTAATAAAATTTATATAAAGTAGCTACAACATGACATCTTATGCAATAATATTAGAAAAATATTTCCTCTGTTTGAAAACTAGTATGCAGACCTTCTGAATACTTTGGTTTAGTCTTTTCTGCTTTGATTTGCTGTCTTCTCAATCAGAGTTTGTAAAAAGAATACCAAATTATTCATACTCATTTTCCTACAGAGGTATTTAGAAAGTCAGTCTCTCTTTAGTTTGAGTGCAGAAAGAAATAATACATTTTTCTTCACCTGCAACTGAAAATAAGTGCACTGTGACAGTTAGTAAGCTTGCATAAGCACATTATTTATAGCATCATGAATTTTCCCAGTTTCTACTGTGCATGAGTAACATGTATACTTGTGTTGCATAGATCTGTTTGAATGGATTTTGTAAGTTTTGTAGTGTCTTATGGAGCAAGAAGACAGGTTATACATCCTTAAAAGCTCATAACTTTTCACTTGTTTTTCTGCTTCTGTTCCTGAATGAACCAATCCATTCTTCCAGTAGTGGAGTGGTCCACACACTCTGTCCAACACAGGGTTTCATTCTGTGATTAGTCCTCAAAACCGGTATATGCCGTGCTTAAATTTGATGTTAGTGTTACTTTATACTTTTCATTATACTTTTAATGGATTCTGGGGAGCCCTGTAAGTAGTATGTTTATCTGACAAAACATTTTTTCATAGCTGAAAAAAGCTTATTCTTTCTGTTGTGTTAAGAAAGTTCTTCGCAGATGTATCTTCAATTGTGAGATCCTTGACTACTCAGACTGCAGCTGGTTGCTTTTTGATATGAGCAGTACTGCTGTAGAAAGACAGATGTTGACCATAGTTTTAAACACACGTATACTCATCAGCTTTAGGCTGTCTTTGGCTGTGTCTCCAAGTGCTCTTCAGTACCACTGAAACTAATGTACACCAGCTGAATTTTGTTTTTCCTGGCATCTTTTAATAGTGTGGGCCTGGTAACAGTATCATATGTTGAATCTGATGGAGGGAATAGGAAGACTTTAGTTGACTTCAAGAAGGCCCAAATGGAATTGAGCCCAAGAGTGATTCCTGCTTCAGCTAAGGTCAAACCACAGCCTCTGTGAGAAGAGTCAGTTTTGCTAATGAGATTCTTTTATAGGTGCATTATACATGAAAATAAAACCACATTCCTTAAAAAATATCTCAGCAGAGGAAAAAGCACTTGTTTCCTAAAAATATGTAAAGAAGAAAGGTGCCATTCTTTAATGTCTTTAATGATCAACTAACTGTAATACATTTGGAATATGTAATATGCCGTACCATTGCACAACTCCATACAGGCGTATAACCACACAGTGTTCCCACATACTAGTTTACTCCTCAATTTGATAACATGCTTTGAAATGTTTTTCTACATTTTATGTGTATTTTTTTAGGTATTTAATATATGTTTACTATTTATATACTTTTTTTTTTTTCACAGAGTTAGGTAAGATTGCCATTTGCTTCCCCTTCTTGGCACTGTGTGTATTTCACTTATATCACTGTGGTCTGTGTATACCTCCTTCAGTACCCACTGTTCCTAAGGAGCACTAACTCTGGAACTGAATTTGTAAGTGGCATGAATTGATGCCAAATCCTTCTGATGCCTTTCTATGGAAGGCTGACAGATCATAATTGGTCCTGGCTTTGGGCTTTTTGGGGTTCTTATTTTATATGTGTGTATGTATATATGTATGTGTGCTCTGTGCTTCCAAAGTATAGTTTAAATTAAAAGAGAAAACTGGAGGGATTTACTGTTCCCAGTACAATTTTATGTATAATTTTAAGCAAATCTTGAAAGGTTCTGGCCACGCTTCTGCTGGGCTGGCTTTTGCTATCTTGATCCATCTTTTGGCCTCTTGCCACACATGATGCTCTAGGCATGTGGGATGTTAACAGTTGTACAAAATGCGTCCTGCTTTTTTATTTGTACTAGAGGGGTTGCAAACAGCTGAAAGGATCCTCCTGTGACCTAGCAAAATGTGAATCTGATTTTACTGATACAAGATTGGAGGCCCAAAATTATACTTAGGACTTTTAAATAAGCACTGGTATTTGTGGTATATAGCACAGTTTCAAAACAGCAATCATATTGTAATATCAAAATATCGATCTCATGTATAGCCAGTAAATAGTATTGTTTAACAAACCCTGTGGTGAGGATAAGAGTGAAACATTTCATGACAAATCATTCTTTTTAGAAATCCATGGAAATGCATCCACCAGCCTCACAAAGTTTATTTATACTTTGAAGCCCCAGCAGTAGTGATAGGAATTTGTGCATTAATGTATTGATGTATGTAAGTCCTTGGTTTAGGGTGCCAAAGAAATTCCTGCAAAATCAGGTGTTAATGTGGGCAAAGACACTAGAATCCGGGACATAGAAAGCTGAACAATGTTGTTTATTTCAGTAAGAGTTTGAGTGCTCTATACAGTCTAAATGGCATCGCAACTGTGTGGGATCCACCAAATCACTCAGAATTAGTATGGAAATGGAGACATCTTCTGAAATTACACTGTGTGCACCTTTATTTAAAAAAAAAAAAAGATTTGCAACTTTTCTTTTGAATGTCTAAATTGTTCTGTATCAACAGAATTGCTGCTTATTCTCTGTATTTGAAAGGTATTCAGATAGTTTTAGTTGTTTGAATGAACTACTTCTGTGGTGCTTGCTCTTTGCTTTGTAATTTGTTGCTGCAGGTGGCTCTGACTTTGAATTGCATCCATCTTTTTATTTGAGGGTAATCTTTTTGAGCAATCTGAAACAACATTCAGCCATTCAAACTATGTCCCCTGTATTTAAAACAACAGATTCCTGAGCTGCTTTGTCTGTTCTTCAGTGGAAGCCTCATCATATGTGCTTCTTGATATAGTTCCTCTTACAGTTGCTTTGGTATTTTGTATATTGCCTACATGTAGCTGATCCATACAATTCGAGCTATGGTTTTAAGTTTATAATGCACTTACGTTAAGAAGGCCAGAATCTCAGCTGGTGCAAGTTAGTATAGCTCTCCTGAAATCAATAGTGCTCTGCCAGTTTCTACCGTTCGATGATCTGGCCATAATAATGTAATATTACTAAAGAGATAACACAGTGAAAAGAAAGCATTATACTGATACAGCTGGGGTGGCTATTAGATCGGAGTACTGCTGAGCACATATTGTCTAATATTCACCTAATGGCTGATATCCATTTCGTGGGATCCACTTTTTAATTCTCTGCTGAGCAGAGTTAATGAAGTTGGTTTTCCAGTGTAGAGGGGTGATCTCTTAAAAACCTCTAAATCTTTACCAAAATGCATGGTCTTCTGTTGGAATAAGATAAGCTCTTAAGATTAGCACATTACAAGTGAGTTTTGTCCACTTGTTTGCTCTCTGTTTTATTAGTGCAATTGGAATTGAAAAGCTAATTGCATGGTATGAATGCCCTTTCAAAAATCCCAGGATGCCTCTGGTGTGACTTTCAGTGTGAGCAGCCATTCTCAGGGTGTGACTCAGGGTAAAATGCAGCTGCTTTATATTGTAAAGAAAACATATGTAGTGTTTCTCGACTGCTCTGTAAAATAACACATACCTGTGTTTCCATTTCTAAATGCAAATATGCTCTCACATAAATTGCAATTGCTTTAAAGAAAAAGCTTTTAAGGGTAAAATGGATAAAAAAGCAGAATAACAAGTTTCACTTCTGAATGTACAAGGATTCATAATATATTGCTCTTACTGTACTACATCCATATTTTTCTGCTGTTCTACAGAGAAAATTAGCTAAAGTGGCTCTTTCAGGTAACTTCTCATAGCACTCTGATATCAAATGCAGATAATATTGTCTCTTCTTTGGTATTATTTTATAATTTTTAATCTTCATTTTATCATCAAGTAAATTATTAATTGAACTCATTTTTTGTTTTTTACTCAGTTGACTTCTAATTTAATGTCAGTCAAAAAGATTTAATTATCTTACTCTTATCCTCTAATGTTGAAGCTGGTGCTTTTATTTTATGATCTAGTGTCTTAACGTAACTACAATGTGTGCTTAGTTCTATGCATAAGCACTTAGGCAAATTGCTGCTGCAGGAGCACGTACAATGGCTGGGCTTGCAGGTGGGTACATTGGAATACCATCTCTGATTGCTTGGATATATCTTATTTTCAGAACTTATTCCATAAGTCTTTCCTAGCATTATAGTAAAAAGTGAAGTGTTGAGTCTCTAAGTTTACTGGATGTCAGTGCCCTGATTTTTTTTTCAACCCATTTTAAATTGAGAAGAAAAAAAAAAACAAACCAATATGTGAAATTAAATGGGAAGTAATATGACTGTTCTACTGCCTTTTCTCACTGTGGAAAATGTCATGGTCTCCTGGCCAAATGTCCTTTGTGATGCTTGAAGAAGCATTTCACAAACTTTCAAATGTCTTTGAAATGGTTATTTTTTAATTTTTCCTTTTTGTAACTAACTTAAAAATTAGAAAGATGCATTTTGTGATTGCAGCTTGGTCTTTTATATTAGAAGAGGTTTGTTCTCTATTCACTTCTTTAAGAAAAGCAGACAGGGTTGAATGAGCACCTTATAATGCTCTCATGAAGCAGAGTTGCAGTTCACCTGTATTTCCCCTTAACCTATGGAGAAATAAGCTTCTTTTCCTCATTCTTCCTTGCTCACCTGACATACAGGGATAATGGCCACAAATTCACCCTTCTTACTGCTCACTTGATCAGAATGCTTAATACAATGAAACATCTACTTGCACTTCAGTTTCCCTAGAGAGCAATGTAAGTCTAGGTGCACTAAGTTTTTGGACAGTGTTTCATGCTAACTTCTTTCAGCAGACTTACAGACTGTAACACAATTAAGACCGAAAGTCCAAAGTTCCTCTGTGTGCGTTCTTTACCTATTAAGGTAACTGCTTTCATGTGACAAAAAGTTAGCTGATAGCTTAATTTCCATTCATTATCTTAGATAGTATTTCCATAGGTAGCATACCTTTCCTGATAGGTACAATAACAGTAATAATGAAGCTTGGATGGGCGTATTAATGAAATCACAGTGGAATAGGCCAGAAAACTCTACTCAATGCTCTATTGCTCTCTGATGCTCATTTTTACTTCATCTACATGGAGTGTGCTGATGCATATGACTCTGAAATTTCACCTTTTACTGACTGACTTGGACATAAAGATTGCTGGACTTTAATCTGTCAAAGCATTTTTTCATGTGTCTCAGAAATAGTAAAACATAAGTCAGTTATCCACACAACCAAAGAACAAAGCCCTACAAAGTTATACTACCTGTTAATATGTACTTTCTTGATATAAAGAGGATGATTTTGTTTTCCAGCACCCTAGGCAGAAGAATGGTAACTACAAAAGAGGCTTTGCACTTTATAATACTTCCAAACAATTGTGTATAACAACTGGTGTTATACGATATCAAACCAAGATGGGGTGATCCCCCTTTCCTTAGTTTGATTTACTTTCAGCTTCTTTAAAGGCTCTTGAGATCAAGACCCCTACTGAGTCTTTGAAGCTTGTGTCTTTCTTTCACTAGAAAGTGAAGCTTTGGGTTTTAATGGCAGCTCAGCAAATATCTCATCAATATTTAAAGTGTCAAGTGTACCTCTGTTAGAGGTACCAATCACAGATCAAAGATACTAGCACTGAAGTGCAGCATTTCCTTCAAAGGTCTTCACAGCTGAGCTTCTCCTTTTGTTGGTAAAGAACTTATCTTTTTAACATTTGTTGCTTTCATGCGTCTTAAACATGTTGTTTGACAACTGTGGGGAATTAAATGTTTTGTTACCATAGCCAGTGAGGATGGTACAGTAGATTTGAACATTCCTTCATGCTTGTTTGAGAGAGGAGAATGCTTGAAAAAGCCTTTTACTGGCTGTTTCCACTTTTCTTCAGTTGACCAAAGTCTACTATATGTAGTGGTAGCAGTGACATACTTTTTAAGGAGGTCAAGAAGAATTCAAGGTGGATGAAAGTTTAGTGTCAGGAACAAATGAGATGTATCAGGATGGTTCTTTTCTGGCCTTTTTCAGTAAGGATTTAGGATGTTTCTTTTATCTTTTTTTATATCCTCTGTTGATTCTGCTCGTTATGTAAGGCTTATGAATATGGCTGTGAAATCTAATCCCTTTATTACTCTTCCAGCTCTTACTGTGTTTTTCTTTTTTAACATCTGTTAAAACAATTACAACAATAATTACAGTAATAAGGATTCCGAGTATTTTGTGCTTGTGGTTTATCTATTTCTGTGTTGTAATTTTGATTGGCACATAACCATAGGCACAGTCTAATGTCAAAGTGTTAAACAGAGTTTGAATGGTGAATGGCTCAGTGATGGCTCAGAAAATCAGAATTAAGAAGCTTATCAGATGACTCTTGTAAAACACAGACCACAGATTCCCTAAGCAGCTGATTGTCTTCAGAGTGCACTGAGATTAACAGGTCCAAAATGCATGTCACTAGAGTGTTTTTACCCTGAAGGCTGACTTTTATTGAATAGTATTTACCTCCTTGTAAAGCAAACACAAATTTGTGTTCCTCAGTCAGTTTATAAACTTCCCAGTTGTGTACCTCGGAATACAGGTAAGCATTACAGTGGAGCGGATGTTAGTTTATACTTTTCAAAGCTGCTTGCAGAGCAAAAACTCTCATGCGGCTATTGTGCAGTAGAAAAGGGCAGCTACTGTCCTACCATGCACAAAGTTGGTAATTTCTCACTCCTCACTAATGAATGTTTCATGATCCAAATTTTAATATTTTAGGTGTTTTCTACTGAATAGCTTATAAGTCATGTGGATTTCAGAGGGCAAGAGGTACTATAAAACTGCACTGAAAAGCCCTGTGAGCATGAAAGTAGACATGTGCTTTCGAATTCTTGTTCCTTACAGGTATGGGTCCTGCATCTGCAAGAATCCTTGCTCACATCTGTCTGCCCTTCCTGTACGCTGATGCGGCCTGCATCAGTTCTGGGTGACTGCACATCAACTACTGACTCTCATTTGTCTTTAGACACATTTTTTCTGGGGCCCTGGTTTCAGGGAAGAGCAAGTAGAGATGGCAGAATTTTGCCCTTGAGTAGCAGTACCATATACAATGTTGCAAGAGTTTGAAAAGAAGCTTTCAGTGTGATATTGGCTAACATTCAGTTTTTCTGTCCCTTTTCCTTGTGCCGGAGATGTTCTCTGACTTTCTTTAATGAATGTGGCAAGACTATAAATAAAACTGGCAGTGGAAATGCTGCCCAGTGCTGTGAGCTGGACACCATTTATATCCTATCAAGACCATTGAATTGGCTGTGTGCCCAGGAATGGCAAGAAGTGTTTCTGCTCCTGACTGCACCTTGTATTCGAAAGAGGATTATATGAAAGGTGACAGCACAGCATAAATGTTTCCTAAATTAATTTTCTTTGTGAATAAACTCTATGCCTTAAAGCAAAGAGTCCAGCTGTGATTTGACTAGTTCTAGCAATGGAGAATCCACCACCACCACTGGAAGGCGGCTACCCTATTTCCTTTTAGATTGCAGTTGAAATCTGCACTTTATTTTGAATTGGAATTTGCCTCTCAGCTTCCAGCTGTAGATTGTGTAATATGTCTGTCTGCTCAACAGAAGTAGGCAGAGGTGTCCTATGGTTATTTTTTCCTATAGTTATTGCTCTATGTTTGGCCATATTGAAATTAATATCATTACTTTGTGCCCCATTCACTAGAATGACCTGCTCTATATCAGTGAGCTGTTCTCTTCGTTGCTAACTTGTGCCAAAAATCCTCTTTGCATCTCATCTTTATAGGTGAAGATTCTGTGTTTTCCTACAGGGGACTGGTAAAACTGTTAAATAATAATTTGACTCAAATTTAGCCTCTGTAGGAACTCAAGTCAGAGCACATGCACAGTGAAGATTCTCCACTTGAAATTATATTTTTACAGCTATCAGTTAAGAAATCCTGGATCTTCCACTGAAGTTTTCTAAATCTTTATTAAGTGACACACAAGCAGCTCTAGGATTACTTGTGGCTGTGACTGAGATCATATCCACTTGCTCATTTAGATCATACCACTTGACTTTTTAAGGTACAGGTGCAATAGTAATTGTAGTCCTTTTCTCTGGGAAGTTCCCTGAATTTCCTGAGCTAATAACAACAAAATAAACTTTTATCCAGCTCTTGCATCACACTTTTCTATCTCTGTTCATCTAAGAAAGCAGACTTAGCGTGGTGGCTACTCAGTATTACTTCTTTAAATCACTTTTTGGTTTGGAGTATATTTTCTTGACAGTATTGACTCCTGTTGGAATTTTCTCAAAATCAGGATGAAGCTAGTTTGTGAGCCTTTCCATGTTGCTTGAATTTAATGACCATTTGACTATATTAATCTATTACTGTAGTAATACTGCTGTTAGTATGCATTTTGTTGCTAATGTACTTTGAAAAATCCTTATTGTCTTTAATTGTGTTGGCCATTGATTTCTTATTGATGTTAGCCTCAAGCATTCTAGCAGTCTCCTAACTCTTAATTTATATTGTTATCAACGTTCCCTTTTTTGCTTTCATTATTTATTTTTACCTGTGCGTTTTCTTTCCCTCCAAGTCTTTTTTGCCTAAGGTTGATTAATTTTTCCTTGATTGTGGATTCTGTGGCATTTAATACAGTATTCTTAACTCTTAGCGGTTATCGTGGATCTGGTTTCATAGATCTTCAGATTTGAAAAGTTTTTCCAACTACAGTATATCCCACTGTCATTTGAATTTCAGTCTCAAGATACTTTTACAGCATTCAACTCTTGCTCAATGTTACAATATGTATTGTTGTATAATAAGGAAAAATTTTAGAATGAGCAGTCTGTATATAATTTTCATAAAGGTCTAGATGTGATGATCAGTATTTTGATATAACTGTAGTTTAAAGGGATGTGGATAAGCAGCAGTCTTATGAAAAGCACTATTATTTCAAGTGGCTTGAACTTCCATTTTTCAGTTTTTCATACTCAATATGTAAATGGTTCTTTTGGCTAAATGCTGAACCAAATTTGCATTTTAAACCCTCCTGATGGAGACAAGTTCAAATTGTTTAAGGAATTAGGTTGTCACAAAGAGACTAGCATACGTTTTAGTAAAGGCCAAAAAAGGTATTTTCTTACTTGAGATAGGAAATTCAGATAGAAATTTTAAAAACTCTTCTTCTCTTCCAAAAGTGTGATTCAGTGGGCTTTTCTTTAAGAAACAGACACTTGGACTGTCACTCCCTGGTAAGACATCTTAGACACTTGAGGCTTCAGAGCTACACCTTAGTTGTGACAGATTTTTGGATAAACCCAGCAGTGGCACCACGTTGTGCTGCAGTACATGGCACTCCATGTAGTGTAGCAATACAAGATGAGAGATCATGGTATTCACTGCAAGCAGCAGAACTATGTTACAGTCCTGAGCAGACACCTCTGTGTGTCTCAGGGATGTATGAAATCATGACAAGCTCTGTGATACTGCAGCTAAATTGGTGGTTTTGATGAATGTATAATTAACTAAAGAAAGTAATTTAGTATTGCTGCTTGAGTGTGGCACAGCAAAGCAACACATGCTGTGAATTCATACAAATTGTGGTAAAGGTTTTAATCTTTTGTCTATAAGAGTTGACATGCAGTGACTGTGGTGGAAGCCGCCTGAGTGCCTTCAGCTGAACTTCTGTGTGATCCTCCTGTGGTCAAAGATGCTAACTAAAGCATGTACATTGTAACTGAACAAGAAGTAAATGCATCATTTAGTAGAAGGAAGAGTATGTGCAGCTTTCAGAAGAAAGGCAGCTTTTAATCAAGAGCTGTTAAGAATTCTGCTATGAAGATGTTGTGTCAATTTATAGAAATGGTTCTTTTTATTAAAAGTGAACTTGGGTAAAAGTAAATTCTACCATGGTAAGGACATGTCAGTTTGCCAAAGGCAGTGACAAAGACAGGACCAGATTCAGCTGTTTCTCACAACAGCTGTGGCTCAAGGTTTGAATTTACATTGGTATACAAATATTTAAGATAATCTTACAAAGGATTAGATTAGATGTTAAGCACGAATGAGCTCCTTTGCAGTGTCTCTGTAAAACTGATTGACAGAGAGTACATTATTGGACTGGAGTTGAGGGTATAGAATGGGAATTTTATGTAAAGGATAAAGTATTGTGAGTAGAAAGTTCTGGTAAAAAATTACAATGTCTTAATACATTGTGGCTGACCCAGAAGCTCCTAGAACATGGCCATGTTATGTTACCCTTGCCAATCCCAGACAATTTTAGAAGCGAGACAAACAGCATTTCAATCCCAAACCTTGATTAATGTCTTTGGAATATTTTGTTTTCCTTTAGAGCTTTCATCCTTTTTTTTTTCCCCATATTAAAACTTTTTTGCATATGATTTAATCATTTTACATGTAATTAATTTTTAATTTAAAAATATTTACTTTTAAACAGAAAGTTTTTCTCAACTGCAAAACGCAACTTTTCATTGCGGAAATGATGAAATGGGACAGCCTGTCCCAAAAACTTTAATTGTGGCAAATTTCTTAAAAGTAACTGTGTATGCTTTCAGGTTTGATTAATGGATATCCCATGATGGGAAATCCCCCAACATTTCATTAGAAAATTCCAAGCCAACTCAGTGGTAAAGTTTGTTCAGTAACAGGGTTCTTACCAAAGGCTTATTTGCCAGCAACTTATTTAACAAACTCAATTTCCTGTATGCCATTTTTATGCTTTTACCTTCTGTGGACTTTGATAGAGTGAAGTCAGAAATGCTACTGTAGTAGTAACCTTGAGCTGTTTTTTTCTGTCTAATAAAGTGCCCTTAGCTCCTGGTTCCTTTTGTTCTTCACTCTACATATCAAATATCCATAAGCAGAACGTTTTATTAACACCAAGGTCACTGCCTATTTTAACTTTTAAAAGGGTAAAATAGAACTATTGAGAAATCTTTGCACTGATGTCTTCTTACTATCAATCTGTAGAAAGATGTTATTTTTCTCAGAAAACTACGCCACTGTTTCTGCATCTACTGTTTTATTTTTTATTTATTGAGAACTTTTGTTCACAATGAAGCACTGCAGATTTCTTTTTTTTTAATTAAGAGGAAGTAGGAACATACAAATCCAAGAAACATTATTGAAGAAGATGCATTTGAGTGAGGGAAGTCTTCTCCTCTCCTTGAAAGTTATTCTTTCTATTAGTTCTATGCTATTTCTATACTAAAATTGCATTACATTAATAACTAGTAACTCAGCAGGAGGTCTTAATAGTTAGAGGTTGCTGGAATCTGACCTCCAGCTGCAGTGGCAGAAGACCACTGATGGCCTCCAGACTGTAATTAGAGTACTGTAAAACTAGAAGGTAAAGGGTGGCAGAATGTATTAGCAGTAAAATGCTAACTTGTAAGTAGTGCATCTGGATTCTTCAGGAGTGTCACTCATTCAGGAACAAGTGAAATGTTATGTTAGAGAATAAATTTACATATAGAATCCCTAAACCTTAAGGAGTGATGAAGGTTAGCTTGGTGATAGAAAAACAAATCTGCACAGCTCTTAAGATACCTTTATTTTCCCTCCCCCTCCTCTTTTTTTCCATTCATCCTTTCCACAGTCTGCCTTCAGAGAGAAATACAAGAAAATTTAAACATAGAAAGCCAATATAACAAACCTTTCATGCAAAGAAACAGTGCATCTGTCTTTACATTTTTTCTGTTAATGCCTGGCTAGTTTTACATTTTCTGATCAGCAACTGGCACTGTGACCAGTAAACCAGTTACTTCTAGGAACAGCAATGGTCTGTCTGGAGGTCCTGTGTTTTTCTGCTTCTGCCTTCTAGTTGCTCTGTCAATCAGTGGGCTGAAGTGCAAGATGACAGTCAATAAGCAAAAAGACTGAGCTCCCACAGATAGACCAAAATAATTTGAAAGCTTCAGATGCAAGCAGAAAACACCAAAATCCTTAAGAAGCAGTAAATCTGGTAAGCCTTCTAAAAGAGCAACAAAACTTGTGTTCTTAACCCATCTTTTACTACCATTCATTGAGTCTTCTGGTTACAAGATACATATGAAAATCTGCCAAATCCTATATAGAAAGCACATGGGGTGAACAAAAAGCTTAAGAAGTATTATGAGAAAATTTCTCTGGGGATGAGATGCTGGCATTCATTGTCAAAACCAAGGCCCATACAAGACAGTCATGTGGCTCAGTATTTCCCTAGCATTTTTCTTCACCACTGACTTTCAATCAAGTGGATCATTACCCAAGTTAGGTTACTGCAAGGTATTTCTTCTGTTGTATCATCTTCTCTTTCCACAGGTAACAAGATACAGAGGTAACGATATCTGCTGCCTTTGGATTACATTAATGCAGACCAAAAGTAATTCCTAATGCTACAAGATGAAATTAAAAAGCTGTGACTATTATTAATGAGGTTACTGAGAACCTGTGATGTAAAAGTTAAATCTCTCATTTCACTGATAACAGTCCAACTATATTATCTGATCATCTTGCTACACTGCACAATTTGGTATAGGTATACCCAAGTTAATTTTAAACAAGTCAGGCTGGATATCAGAAGCAGTCTGCCTGTGACAGCACTCAGTTTAGCATAGTCTAATTGATTTCTCTAAGAAATAGAATACATTAGCTTGCATGGAACTTACACTGTCATGCTTAGACTACTTTTGATGCCCAAGCTAATTCCCACAGGTATCCGATACCTGGTCAGGTGTTCTTCTATTACACTGAAATGTCTTGTGTGTGTAGCCCTGTTGGTTAATCCCATTCCTGCAGCGTTAGAATACAGATGAAGATTTCTCAGAGAAAATTGCGATGAAATAGTAGTGATGTTAGGAATTTGGTAGCTTCTACTCTTTTCTCTTAGTCAGTAAGTAATCTTGTGCTTGGTTAAAAGCTGCTTGCAGACCATATGGAGTTTCCCTTTGATATTTGTTAATGAGAATCCCCACTTGATGTGCTTAAGGGCATTCTTCAGCAAATTCCCAATTCGATTTTAAAAATTTGTGAGAAACAGCAGGGAATCTTCACTAGGAGGGTCTTGAGCTAGCTGTTGGTACAGACAGAGGAGCTGCCCTAAGGGTAGAAATAACAGCTGCTATCACATAACCTTATGACCAGTAGTAATATTTATACTTTGCATGATAAATACAGGGGCAGTCAAGTAACTTGCTTTAGCCTGTCTGCTGATCACCCCAGCAACTAAGAGAAAATATTCTCCTCCCCCCCCCCCCCCCCGTGTAAACACTGCTTGTTTAAGGTCTCTTTCTCCTCTCAGGCAGTCAGCTGTCTTACTCAGGGTAGTGGGTCTAGGATACACTGAAAAATGGAAGAATTCAGAGAGTATCAGTGCTGGAAAATAAATCCTAAAAGGCTTTGTATGAACCAAGTCTCCTTCTGGCATGCCTGTCACTGATTTGGCCATTCAGGCACTTCTTCAAATAGATTTGTTCACCAGACCTGAGCTGAACCTGAGCTGAATCCGGGCATTGGGCTGGCAATTGCCCCCAAATAAAAGACAACTCCAGGCTTATGGGCAGCAATACTTGTGTCGAGTTGGAGCTATTTAACTGCAACTCAGTTCTGGTTCTTTACACTACTGCTGACTCAGTTCAATTTGGGTAGACACTGTAATTTCTGAACAAATCTGGTGGGAAGAAGACAGTGGTTGAGCTATATGTGAGAAACAGCATTTGCAGTCTGACATAGTTGCATATATGGAGCTTCTGTGTTATTCTAAGCGGAGGTTTTAAGATCTTTATAGACAGATTCCCTAAATCTGTGAATAATAATAATAATATCTATTAATTAGCAGGGATTTTCAACAATGGATTGCAGCTCCTGTATGAAACAAAGAGGCTCTAACAGAAACAGAATTCTAATATCAACCTTGCCTCATCTTTTAATTTGCAGCTATTTTTCACTACTTATTTAAAATTGTAGAGCAAATTAAACTATATCTGTTGTTTAGGAGAGTAAGAGTGTTTCAGTTGAGTCCATTGCTGAAGAGAAGATGTAAAGCACAGGTTTTTGTTCAAACTGTTGAAAACTTGGATTTTTTTTCCGATTCACTTCTTTTCTAGTGACAGGAGAGATTTTCATTATATTGTTGAAGCAGAATTCAGTGTTGAGATTGGAAGAGTTTGCCAAGAGCATGATAAATATTTTCTTTTGAGTTAGCATAATTTTATTCTTAAAAACATAGAAACTGAATCTCAGTTGGTTCATTGCCTTCACTCTCAGTCTCCAGAACGGGATGAGTGCATTTGGAGCGCTGGAGAATCGCAGTTAAATCTAGTATGTGATAAATCTTGTTTTTCAGCAACTTCTCTATGGTCACAGAAGGTACGACATAGTTTGTGGACTTCCACTGTTACATACACCATTGCTTCTAAATCTCTCACAGTAAAGCTTAGCATCTGTTTTGTGATTTGATGAATGGCTTTGATCTGTTATTTTAATTGCTTCCTAGTAAGGCACTAATGACCTTTTTTGTTCCAATAAACACTGTTTTGCTTAGTTGTAAATTAAATTTAACTAAACACTTGGAGCTTTATTACTTGTTTCTGTTTGATGACTTGTCAGGCAATGTGTTAACTCCATATGCAAAGACTTCTGGACTCATTGTATCTTTGGCTGCACTGGGGAAAAAAATCCCAATAATATCCTAAATAAATAATAAAAAATATGGATAAACTTCTCTTTCTCATAATTGCCAGGTGCATACTTGAGATCTAGTTACTGAATGAAGCAGGTGTATCCATATTATATAATTTACTAATTCCCTTAGAAGTAGACAATATGAACCTTTCTTATAAATTTAAAGAAGAGTTTAGGGAAGAGCTAATCCAAAAATGTTCACATTATCTTTGTCTGATTAGTTCCCAAGTAGCAAATGGACTAAAGCTTTTTTACTGCATTGACTTTGTTTCATGGTAAAATGGGGAAAAAATTGATATGAAGCAAAAAGAAGACAGCATGTCCAAATGAGTAAAAAAACCTACAAAACAGATTCTGAGCAGCTGAACTTTTAAGTACCATTTGTTGTGATTTGTAGTGTGATTGTGTATTGTGGGCAGAGCTTTTCTCAGGGTTGTCATGGAAGAGAGATTCTTAAAACATTCTGCATACTGACCTCAGAAGCATATAATGAAAGCCAGTTCTGCACTGTCAGCTCATAATACTACCGTTTTGCTCAAAGCTGCTATGAAATCGTTAAAGATCCTTTGGGGACAAAGAGGCACAGATTCTACTGTTTATAATATATTTTGTTCCATCTCATATTAATAATCCACCCAGATGTCCAGTGTAGGGTGCTGTTTGATGGGAAGTTCAAGCAGATCCAAGTCTGGGCTGTATGTGCTGGCCTTATTGCCAGCTGTACATTTCTGCCTCTTCTGGAGTGCCATTCTGTTTGGTGTCCTGCCGTGGCTTAGACTTGGAAATGATCTAAAACTATCCCAGCAAATGAGATGCTTGGTTGTACAAACTCATTGCATAGGCACAGTTACGGGATTGTCTGCTTGGCAGTGGTCCACAGTTAGATCAATTTAAATTGATCATCAAACCACACCCTTAGAGCCTGAAAGGCCAAAAGTAATGTGAGCTACTCAGGGAGAGGGTCTGCTATTTGAGATTTCAAGCTGATAATAGGTCTCTTGAAAGAGTACATTAACAGAGTTTGTTGCCCTTGAGGTACAAGTGCTGGCTGCAGTTTTGCTCAAAGAAGATTAATCGGAAGGCATTAGCAGCAGCTAAGAAATGCACTTCATCCAGGAGCAGTTTTGAAGCTTTGTCTTTGGCCTACCACGTACTTGTAGAGTGAAATAGAATCCTTACCAGTGTGTCTGAGAGCATAAAGGCCTACTCTGCTTACAGAGAAAAATGGAGTGAGCTGCAAGACTATAAAAGATGCTGTGTTACCAGGCATGAGAGTATCCTGTGGTTTCCTTGGTGATGATGGGGAAAAAGAGATCTTAAGCATTAACTTTAGCATTCACCTGCCATGGCTGCTTTTCTTAGTAAATCCTGTGTGAAACTGCCCAGTTTTGCCATTTTTATTAGTTTCAAGGAGAGGAGATTTTTTGAGTAGATTAACTGCTGTTTGAGTAGATTAACTGCTGTTGCAGTATTTCTTCAGCAACACTGGCTGGATTGTAGTTTGCTAATTTACTTTTCTTGTTTGTTTTAACCTTGTTGTTGCCACTCTTGAATCTTTGACTATTTATAGAATCATAGAATAGTTAGGGTTGGAAAGGACCTTAAGATCATCTAGTTCAAACCCCCCTGCCATGGGCAGGGATACCTCCCACTAAACCATGTCACCCAAGGCTATAGAAAAGGTGTATATATATATATATATACCTTCTTGCTTCTCCAAAATGACAGGAACTCATTTTATTGAAGAAAAAATGGTTAACGTTTCTCCTTCTTGCACAATGCGTCATGTTTATCCTTCTGTTGGCCTTTTGATGCAGAAGATATATTGTCATACTTAATGTCTGTCTGTGATAGCTTCTAAAATACTCATAGAGGACTATGAAAACTGCCAGTCTCAACTCGGCTGAATTCTCGTAGCTTATTCTTCAGCAGTATAAAACAAACAAGCTAAACTGTATATCTCTGTAGCAACTCAAAAAAAAAAAAAAAGCCTTTTCTTCTTGAGCTACTTATTTTCCACTTCATAAGGGTTTTCCTGTGGGCTGAAATGTGAGTGGCCTGGGTTTTCTCTGGGACCTACAAGTCCACGATTTCAGTGACTTCTCCAACATACCTAATTAGGAACCTCAGGAAGTCGTTCACAGAGCAAATTTCTGAATCAGTGCTCTCCAGAGAACTCCAGTGTTTCTTTTGCCAAAGGGGAAAAATAGGTTAATGTTGCAGCATTGCAGAAGGCCCAGTGTGAGCTGTTGCCTGAGAAGGAGGTGCTAAGAATTCAGGAGTGGGCTGGTTGGGAAATGGAGACAATGCTGATGTTGCTTCAGGGAAAAAATAAGAGCAAAGTACAAATCTGTGCAAGCTGAAAGTGAGAAAAAATTCAGGTCTGTTAGCAGCAAGGAGAATACATGCATGTTTAGATATTCTGACTAGCTTACAATTTAGGGGAAAGTCGGGGTTTTTTAAGCAAGAGAAAAAAAAGGGGGGGGGGGTAGGTAGAGAAAACCAGGGCTAAATATTTCAGCTATAATGATCTGTTTCAAGATCTCTCCCAGCTTGTAATGATGAGCAGGAAGAGTAAAAGCTTGAAGCACAGTAGACATCTGTTGATATTCTTGCAGTTTATTATTACATGGCTGGTAAAGTTTAAAGAGCAAGTTACTTGGTGACACTATGAATCCATTTTAATTAAAAAGAAATTTTATCTTCTTTCTTTTTGCTGTTTTTCAGGTTTAGTGCCCCTTTGCCTATTGCTATGTCCGTTGCCATTTAATTATAGTTGACACAATGCATACTTTTGTTTTTTTAGTATTCTTGCTGTAACTAGTCTGTATATTTTATGTTGATGGCAGATGTGAAATATTTCTGCAGTGGTTTTTCTTCTACCTTACTGCTAATTTTGAGATTTCTCTTGTTTTAATTTATTCATTCATTTGTAGTTCCTATTATAGCCATGGATTATATTTAGGCTTACTTTCTGATCTCTCTTGCCTCAGTCTTGCTCAGTTTTCTCACTTTATTTTGGATTATTCCCTGTCATAAAGTAGGCACAGCCTTCTCTGTAGCATTCATTAAGTAAAACCTCTTCTATCTTCCCAATTAACCTGCTGCTCCTCTCTTACGTTACATATCCAAACTCACTGAGCATGATGTTCACAACTGTTGCCACAAGCTCCTTTCTGGTAATCCAAATTCCAGCTATCCTGGGTCACCTCCATCTTGGTGGCCAGTCCTTTTGCGTGATTAAAATGGCTTCTGCTGAAGTCTCAGCTGAGTTTTCCTAGTGGTATCTTGGGGTTTTGCTCTCACCTTGGTCTTATAGCTGCTCATGATCTTTAAAGTCATTCATCTTAAAATCCTATATTGGGTTTGGTTTCAGACACTCTCCTTCCTGGGCCACCCCTTCAGTGTAACTGTAGCGGGGTGGTCTCTTTTGCCTAAATCTGTGGGATTTTCATCAGTTGGAAGCTTTTGGCAATTGAAGTTTTGCACTGAATGTGGAATGGGAACAGCCTCAGGATCTGCTCTGATGTGCAGAATGGAGTTACTCATTAAATACTGCCCTGATACACCTGTCTTTTTTTTTTTCCACCTTATGGATCTGATCTGTCATTTGGACATCACTGACATAGATTTAATACCCTGTTGCTGGTGCATGCCCTGCCAGCCTGGCATTTTGTCTCATTCCACTGACACTCCCACAAGTCTTGTATGTAGTGCTGGTTTTCTGAAACAGGATGTGTAATGTTGAAAATAGGAGGAATATTGTTGGTGTGGGAGAAGCAGAAAACTGGAGCCTATTTAGATCACATGAGGACTCCTGCAATGCAAAAGTGCAAGAAGTACCACAAAAAAGGAGTACACCCAGAGGTGGCTGACTCGTGACTGCTCCGGTGTCTCATTATTTCAAGCAGGTTTCGTCTTGCCTCAGCTCTCCTGTTCAGAGTTGCCTGCGCAGTTGGCGGCTGGCCATGCCGCAGCTGAGGTAAATCCTGTTCATCTTTCCATGGAGGAGCTTTCTCAAGTAGGTAGACCACTAGGCAGAGCTCCCTGAGGCTGCTGGTGCTGACCCAAGGGCACTTTTCCCTCAGTTTCTGCTAGCCTTTCCTTTTCTGCTGCAGGAGTGTAAAACCCCAAGTAAAAGCTGCTTTTTCTCTTGTGTTTGTGTGGAGAGCAGAATTTATAATTGTGCTAATGGATACTGACTGCAAGTGGGCTGCTGCACTGGTCGTGGGCAGAGGCCAGGCTGTTCCTGTCATGGTGGCAGGCCCCTGCTCAGTGCAAGAGTGCTACTGAGCTGCCTGAGGGATATGGGGCCGGGAGTGGTGGGGACTCCCTAGGGCTGGTGGGGCAGAGCATGGCAGCCAGGGCCAGTCCCACTGCCCTGGTCAGGGAGAAGGGAAGGCTGGGGGCAGCCCAGAGTCTGTCAGGAAAGTTAATGATGATGAGGCAGGTCTGAAGGCAAGATGGGAAGACATTCTTCCGGCCAGGGTTAGGGCTGGGCCGTAGTGATGGGACAAGTCCAAGGACAAGGCGGGATGCCAGCCTATGGGGTGAGGATCAGCATAGTCCATGTAGAGTCAGAGGCACCGCTGCATCTGAAGGCCGCAGGTGATCTGAAATGGGCCCCCAGATCCATAGGTGGGCATCATGGCGGGGAGGCCTGGTCAGGACCATTAAAGCTGATGAGTGCCTTGGGGCCTTGAATGCAAGGGGCCGCTGGCGAGAGAACCCCACTGGCTGTTGGTGCAAGAAGAGGGGATGTCTTCAGCCTCTGCTGAAAACAGCACAGTTTTGTGGCACTGTTCAGGTGGGCGGGAGGAAGAACAGCGCCCGAGTAGAGAAAATGGATTAATTTGCTCCCTTCTGCTTATTCTTAAGTAGATGGGAAACATGCTGGCCAATAAAATTAATGAATGCATTAAGAGGTTGGCACATCTGAATGCATAGAGAGGAATGGTTTGGGGATTTTTTTTCCAGTCTTCAAAAAATTTCATCATGTTTTTGTTTAGAAGATCACACTTTGTGCTCCTTGTTCCCACCTCTAATACTTTAGCCTTAATTATGTGATGTAACAAGTACTACTTTCTGTCCTGCTATGAATTAGATGAATTTCTTTCCTAAGCCCACAAATTTACTTAACATTTGAGAAATGGGAAAAGGAAGTGTCTTTGATCACACATTACACATGAGAAAAGTACTAAAAAAGCCCTCCAGCTTAAAACTTATTAATAAACATTCATTTCTAAAAGTTTTACTTGTAATTTGTCAGCTTTTGGTATGGATATATTTATATATTTTGTACATAAGGTAAGGTGAAGCTTTACCTAATTACTGGACTACAAGGGTTTTTGTCTTTTTTCTCTTGCCTTGTATGTTACTATAGATGATGACAGAGCATGTCACCCTCCTCATGCCTTTTTTGTTAGCTTGAGGAATGAGCAGAGAACCCAAATCGCTGATGCTTTGACTTCTGAGAGTCTGGGGTTTTTTTTTTGTTTGGTTGGTTTTGTTTGTTTTCTTTATTTCTTTGTTTGTTGGGAGTTTTTGTTTGTTTTATGCAAATAATGTTGTTTCTTCAATTTCTTGATTAAAAGTTCTTTGTTCATCTTCCTTTTGTGATGAAAGAAAATTTCCTTTCTTGTCATTCTCAGTGTCTTTATTTCTAACGTGCATGTTACGTTACCTGGAAGAAAAGTTAATTCTTTGCTAAATTGCTCTGGGGCATTAAAGAAATATTCATAGCTGTTGAAAAGTTTCCATTGAAAGCCTTTGATTTTCTTAGGGTATCATGTAGATGCCTTAATAGGTGCCCTTATGACCATTGGGTCATTTGAAGAGTTAGTGAAGCCTATTTGCAGCAGGTGCAAGCTGGAAAGTTGAATGCCAGTATGTTTCTCAGATGCCTTCATGCTGTTGTTCTTAATAGTCTCAAAGAAGGTTCTAAATGGATGGGAGAGTAAGCCAATATACCCCACAAATTATGCTCTAGACATGGGAGATATCACAGTAAACCAGCATGAAAATGGACACTGCATTCCCTGTATTTTTTTCGTGTCCTATTTTTGTCCTGAGTTCAAGGAGATAGTTACCCGAAGCACAGAAAATAATGTTTACTCAGTATCAGCCCTACTGACTTCAGTACAATTAGCTATGTGAATTTTTCTCACAGGGTAAGGAGAATTGTCTCAAGAACAGAGCTGAATCAAGTTGTTTTCAGTATTGTAAAGTGTAATAAAAATCCTGGAATTGTCCTTAGGGATCACTGTGTGTTGAATATCACTTTTTCTTAGATTTTCCTCAGGTTAATTAGTCAATGTGAAATCAGCTGTACTGTAATGGCTCAGTGTTATGGAATCCTGTGATTTTAAAGGAAAGGATATCTGAGTTTTCATTCCTTTTAGCATCTGCAGTGCTCTGATGAACACAGCAGTAGTAAGAACAGTGAGGTCATGAGCCCTAGGAGGGCCAAGAAAACTAAAAATCTAAAAAAATCTAAGTTCCAGGATCATAGATTTTGGGATTTTTGTTAAATGTAAGCAATGAAAGATAGGGATCTGGATTACAGAGTTAGAGAGGAATAATGTTAACTATGTTTAGAGACAGTGTTGATCAGTTGTCAAATGAAATCCTCATTTCTTGGTATGGATCTTATTACACTATGGTTATTACTTTGACATAGTACTGATTCCTCAAGAAGAACGAAAGAACTACAGAAACCACCAAAAATCTGGTTTTGTTTGTCTTCCTTAGCCAAACCCTCTGACTCTCCAAAAAGACAGCTGAACTGATTTTTCTGTAATTAAAATATAAATCCCTTTTGGAACAATCTTGTTTGCTACATTTTTGCCAAGAAGACATTTTTATAATGGAGTTTAAATTGTAAATCTCTGAAAACAGAACTGTATAATAAGGTTGCTGCCAGTACTCTCACAACTGTGTAGCCAGTGTGATACTGTGATACATGCTGTATGATTCAGTCTGCTCTCTTCTCTCCCAGCTTCCCTCCAAGTCTGCCAGGCCAAAACAGAAATAGCCCTTCATTGCATTTTGCTGTAGGCCTGACTATATTAAGAAAACTGCCTTTTGCAAAGCCATGAGACTTTGCAGACCTATTGGACTATAGCATGGAATATTGTTTGAAAAAAATGGGTTTACTGTGCCTGGATACTGAGCTAATCAATTCAGTATGGCTGTTTCATATGTTTAAGCCCATTACAACTTTGTTTGACCTCTTTCATCTTTGTCAAGGATATAGGGTATCATTAATGTTACCATCTGCATTGTTTTCTCCTAATATCAATAACAGAGAAAAAAAAAACCAAAATGGTTCTCTTGTTTTCCACTTAGATAGCTCTCGTATTGCCAAACAAATGTGAAACAGGCTTTTACAATAATGGTATTTTCCCAAATGCCCTGTTAATTTTCAGTAAACCAAAATAAAATGTGTTACTGTTTATTAAGACAGTGTGACCCATATGGATTCCAGATGATAAAAGTTTCAATAAAATGCTGCAATTAGATACAAGTAACTTGAGTTTTCTTTCAGTTCACATGTTTAGATGTAGCTCAGGACAAGAATGGTCATTTAAGTTGTATCAGGGATTGGATTTTACTTACAGTGATGATAGTTCTTTTCACTTGCATGCCGCTTTTCACTTGGAACTACCCAAGAAGTCTTGAGCCATCTGGGAATAACTTTAATGCAAGAGTGTTGTAGGCACATTGATATAACTTTATGTTGCAACCTATGCAAAAGCAGCAAACCTGGCTTTGAATAAGGATTTAGGGGCTTTATAGGCTATGACTTCTGGGGAAGTCCCATGCATAAGATGGCTCCTGATGCCCATTTTGTATTGGCTATACCACTAGGTAGTAATGATCAATGACTAGATTCTTCTGATAAAAAGGGTGTGAAGAATCAGCTAATCAGCGTGTAAATAAACATCTCCTCTTACTGTATTTGTTATGTCACAGTATTGTAGGGTTGGTTTATTTTACCAAGAATTGTCATTTTCAGAAATGGTGATAGTGATTCAGGCATTTTCAGGAGGACAGCTCAGATCTATAACTGAACTTTAAATACATGTTTTCTTATAACAGGATGTTATAATCATAACATGATCTGTATTCCATCTTTGTATTAACTACATCCATAGATTCTTAACATTATAAAAAAAGTTATATTTCAGGGACAAAAAAGGAGCTGAAGAAATATGTTCTTTTCCCCTGATAATATTAAGTTACTAATAGCTGTAAATATCCATAAGATTTTTCAATTTGCATGTGTTTCAGAAAGGTTATTCCAGAATATGTATACTTCTGCACAGTAATTGCAAATAAATAATTCTCTTAAAGTGTCATGAAAGAGTATGCATTTGAACTGAACTATATGGTCTCTGTAATGCAAATCTGAGAGAACATACATCATCTGATGGTTTTTCAGTGTAACTAATGAATAATAATGATCTTCTGGAGAGTATACATTTGAAGATGTTACTCAGAAAAAAAATTTCTGTTTTTCTAATGGCAGTTTGGGCAAATTTTACACATTACATTCCGTACAAACTTGCAAATATCAGCTGCTGCTGTTAAAAAACTTAGCTGCATATCAGAAGTGTTACAGTGCCATGTTTGCACTAAGTGTTGTGCTCTGTACAGACTTTTCCTAACTAGGCCAGTAAGGTATTCTAATAGCTAATATTCTGTTCTTTTCAGTCTTATCTGCATAGCCAAAGAAGAATTGTATGGTCAATATCTAGCCTGATATGGTCAAGAAATTGTTTGTCATTTATATTGCAGTATTGTCTCCTGGGTATTATTTCATGCTATCTGATATTCATGTTATCTTTCACATTCAGTGACTTCCAGAAATTAACTATGTTATCCTATGCATCTTTTTTTAGTTGTACTTTCCTGTACCCCTTTAAAACATTTGAGTGAGATACTTGATAGAACATGACTGAATTAGGTGAAAACGTAACTAAAACAACAAGAGCCAAAAGTCTGTTTACAGTATGTAATTGTTTGGATAAAGCTGAACATTGTAATCAGAAAAAAATGTTGTACTGAATTCTTTGCACCAAAAATAGGTCTGGTATTAAGGTATTGTATCTAAGGGATGGTTAATCGGCTATGCTATGTTGTTGCAAGATTCATGGGTAGAATGGGCTTTTGATGCTTATGCTTGTTTGTAAGGCTTAGAGGAAACACAGCCAGCTGAAGGTGATGTTTTTTATTAAGGTAAAATATATGTTTTTTATAATGCATTGAGGCTAGAAGTCAGTATTGGCTTTGTTCTTGTAGGTACTTAAGACTGACTGTCATGTGGGATAACACTGTGCAGAATGGTGTCCATGGAGACAGGGACAGTGTTGTTCGAAGATGGATTATGTTGTTTGGTTTGTGAAGTTTCTTCATATCTTATCCTCCATTGCTTGGAGGAAATTCTTGGTGGAAGGTATTAGTTTTTACAGCCCCTTTCATTGGAGTCTACAAAGGGGGGTTAAAGAGAGTTAATTATTTCTTCTTCAAACTCACCTGCATTTTTCATAGAATCATAGAATGGTTTGGGTTGGAAGAGATGTTAAAGTTCCAGCCCTTCTGCCATGGAGAGGGACACCTCATACTAAATCAGGTTGCTGAAAGCCCCATCCAGCCAACCTGGCTTTGAGCACTTCCAGGGATGGGACATCCGCACCTTCTCTGGGAAACCTGTACCAGTGTCTCACCATCCTCACAGTGAAGAATTTCTTTCTTATATCTGATCTAAATCTACCCTCTTTCAGTTTCAAGCCATTCCTCCTTGTCATATCCCTTGTAAATAGTCCCTCTCCAGCTTTCCTGTAGGCCCCTTTACATACTGGAAGCTGCTCTATGATCTCCCCAGAGCCTTCTCTTCTCCAGACTGAAAAAGCCCATCTTTCTCAGCCTGTCTCTATACGAGAGCTGCTCCAGCCCTTGGAGCATCTTGTGGCCCTCCTCTGGGCTCGCTGTAACAGGTCCACATCCCTTCATGATCTTGCTGGGCACTGAAATGAGACAACATGGCCTGTAGTTCCTCAGGTCTTCTTTTTACACCTTTTTAAAAATGAAGATTATATTTCCCTTTTTCCAGTAAGTGGGAATTTTGCCAGACTGCCATGACTTCTCAAATATGAGGGATAGTGGCTTAGCCACTTCATCCATCACTTCCCTCAGGATGCATGGATGCATCTCATCAGATTCCATAGATTTTCTCTAATGTGATCTCCTACATTGGGGTCATTCTTCATTCTTCCAGTCCCTGCCTTTGCCTTCCATGACTTGGGCAGTGTATCTGGAGCTCTTGCCGATGAAAACCAAGTCAATAAAGTAGTTGAATAATTCAGTCTTCTCCATATCCTTCGTAAGCAGGTCTCCTCTTTCCTTCTGGAGAGGCCCCACATTTTCCCTCATCTTCCTTTTATCCCTGATGGACCTACAGAAGCTTTTCTTGTTGTCCTTGATGTCCCTGGCTAGTTTAATTCTATCAGAGCTTTAGCTCTCCTCTCCTGATCCCTGACTGCTCAGATTATTTCTCTGTATTCCTCCCAGGCTACATGTCCTTGCTTCCATGGTGTGTAGTCTTCCTTTTTGTGTTAGCGTTTTTCCAGGAGCTACTTGTTCCTCCAGGCAGGCCTCTTGGCATTCTTGCCCAACTTCCTTTGTTGGAATGCATCGCTCCTGAGCTTGGAGGAGGTGATCCCCAGCTTTCTTGGGCCCTCTCCCTCCAGGGCTTTATTCCATGGTACCCTATCAAGCAGATCACAGTCTGCTCTCCTGAAGTCCTTGTTATGCAGGAGATAGCTTTGCTGTTCCCTTTAAAAGATAGATAGTTTTTTATTTCTTTACAAATGCAGTGTCACAGTAAGCTTTAGCTTACCTATTGACCTGAGACTGCACTGCCAAGAGGTGATCACTCATTTTCCAAGCTGGATGCTCCTGCTGCTCTCTTGCATTTGCTGTACTGGTCATGTTACTGCTGAGTGGGCTAAATCATAGCCCACTGATCCATCAGAGAAATTACTGTGCCAAAAAGAAGGAAAACCTATTTTCGTCAGATTTCAGTGATGTCACACCATACGCAGTGGAGCTTATGCAAGGCAAGGGGCAGGAAAAAGTAGGGGTGGCAGATTGGCCCATTGGGAGCCCATAGAAAGATTGATTTCTGTGTCTTGTGAAATTACAGGGTTGGTGTGCACTATTTCTCACCATTGAACAATATATTTCATATTAATTTTTGTGTTAATAATCACACATTTTGCATAAATCTAAATGGTGTAAATGCCTGTATCTCATTATTTGCTCTTTAGTTAAATGAGACATAAGAGTTTTAAAATAACAGTGATCTTGATGGCCCCCAATTTTTTTTTTTTCAATTTTACCCTAACTACCTCAGAAATAAATTTCACAATGAAACTACTGTTACAGGTTAATTAATTGCATATTTTCTTTCAAACATTTAGTTTAAATAAATGAATAATCTGCATATAAAAGAAATTGAGGGCATGAACAAAACATAGTTATTCTTATATGTGCCCAAAGAGCTTTACTGATGTAAATTTCTATTTCAATCAAGCAAAACTGCTTTTCCTGCTTTATTTATAAAAGCAGAACTTAGAGAACGAAGTGATTATAATGTGCTCAGAAGCAAATGTGAAACAAGCACACTGTCAAAATGAGCAATGTATACTAGATACAGAAGGAAAGGCCAAGTGGCCTCCCAAATTAAACAATTTTATTAATGTGACTGTGCACAAGAACCACAATAGCAATAGATGGTTGTGTTACTCACCTGGTAATTAAAAGGGAAAAATGAGAGTTCCCAGCTGCCAGTACTTTTATTCCAATCATAATGACTGATTTCATATGACTTTGCTAAGATTTAAATAGCAAAAGCATGATATTATGCATAAAGACAGGTTTTCATATATATTACCTGGGCATTCTGACAGTTGTGAATTAGCTGACAATATCACAAGCCATGCCTGTATCTCAGTGCTATAGCTGCTGATGAAATGTATGATGGCAGAAAAGCTAACAAGCTGGGAAATAAGCATGACAAGGACAATCATCTGGAGTCATCTAAAACAAAATGCTGGTCATCACTGGTGTAGTCCTCTAAAAAACATGTGCATTAATCCCAGCTGATGCTGCTTATAGCTAAGAACAAGGTGAGAGAATGGGGAATGGTGGTCTGAAAACTGGGGCTTCAGGTGGAGAAGATTGTTACTGTGGATGAGGATCTGATTGTGAGCCCCCAGATCAGTGTTGAGGTAAAGAGGCTGGTGTCAACCATAGGCATGCAAACTGACAATTAAGAATTTTTTTCAATCTCTGTAAAATGGCATTAGTAGACTACTGTATACAATTTTGATATCACTTACTTAAAAGATACGGAAAAGTAGGAGATGATGAAAAAAAGAACTACCAAGATTATACCAAGATTATTAGTATACTACCAAGATTATACCAGTAGTGAAGAAAATGGCTACTTTGAGAGCTGTAGAAAGCCTGATATGTATATATTTTTTTTGAAAGGGGATTTAGCAGTGACTCACTGTGCAGATGAAAGTAGAACATTGTAAAGGTGTAGCTTGGATGATGAACTGGAAGCTGAAGTGAGACAGATGGGCCCTTCCTTACAATGATGCAACTCGTTAAGTGGAGTTCTGTATGATTTGTATGTTCAAATTGTGATCAGATACTTTCTTGGAAAAGTGTTGTCTAGCAAAACATAAATTATTCTGCTCAATATAAAAGTTACTGGAGAAAATTGAAACGCCTGTTACAATGATACAACTCAAAGTGGTGTAATAGAAAATAGATAACTATGTGCCCCTTCTGGATGTTTACTCTGTGACTTTCAAGTTCTGGATCACGTACTCCTTTGCCTCACATTACACACAGTTATTTTCACCACTGTGAAGTGGAATGAATTCACTGTTCTTATTTCCTTCTCTGAGTAACTTGTGGAACATTCCTGCTAGTGGCTAGCTGATGCATTAACTGCTGATGGATCCCAGTTGCAAAGATACGTGAAGATTAAATTTAGTTAAACTTTGCCAGTTGTCCTATGATGTAGAGTGAGAATGTTTAGTACTACTACCCTGTCTTGGGAAGGAAGAGGGCTATCTCCAGAGACTATAAACAGTGATTTCACAGGATGTTCTGGCCTCCTGTTTCTGTCTGACAGAGTAGATGGATAGCGTTTCTAGGGGAGGGCACAAGACTAAAGATTTCCTTCGCATCTGTGTTAGTCAGTTGTATATGGATCTCTTTTGATGGAATGAATTTTTATTTGTATGTCACTTCTGTTCGCTGTAGTTCATTTTGTATTCCTAGATACCATGAATTTGCACAGAGAGTGTTAATATATCTTGTAATTAAATGTTAATAACAATAATACAGAAATTACTTCTTGTTATTCTGTATCTATACTCTGAAAACTAATACAAGGAGATGACAGATATATTGGAGAAAATACTTCACTTTGTAATTTCAGCAAATCAACATTTGAAAGTTGGGCAGCATTTCCAGTCAAAGTCCCTTGAATATTTTCAGTGATTCTCCCAGTGGTTGGAAGAATCACTTGGAGACTTAATGAAAGGAATCTTTGCAAGCAATGTATGAATTTCAGAAATGAATTTCTTCTTAATACAGACTTTGATTTATTTTCTACTTGTGTGTTTTCAGAATGAAATAAAAATAAATATCCTGCATTCTTCCCATAGTTTGGGGGATTTCTTTTTAAAGATTTGTAAGCTCTTAAATTTGTGACTGGCCAATATTGTTGTTTAACCAATTTCCATGGGAAGAACAAAATACACCAACATGAGATGGATATTAATTTGTTTAATAAGATAATTTTTCTATTGTCATAGGACTCAAGTTTGACCATACTGATTTAAGTAGAAATAGAGAATTGATAAATAATAATGCTGAATTCTTGATACACATACCTTTTGAAATTCATTGGATGTCTTTACAGTTAGCAAGTTATTCTTCTACTTAAAAAAAAAAATCTTTAGCTAAATTTTGACCAAACAGATGGGATCTGAAAAGCTGGTTGTGTGCTTTTAGATTAATAGGACATGGAGTTGTCTTGTTGAGTGTCATGGTTAGGAGTGAAGGAGCTATTAAATTTTATTGTATTATTGATTGTAAAGCCTAAGAACTTGTGTAGTACAGTTTGTCTTGCTGTGCTGTTTGCGTGAGTCTCTTACAACTGATTTAGTTACATTTCCTAACTGGTGGGCCTGATTATGCACCATTCTAGTATTTGGGAAGTATATGTATGTTATGAAGCCTCTTTAAATAATTTCTAGTCTTTTGGTGGGTTTCAGATTTCAGGTGCCCACAAACCAGCCTGCATACTCAAATTCCTTCAACTTCTGGTTTTTTGTTTATTTTTGTGTCATTGTTTTTTGTTTTTCAGTACTCAACTACTCTCAGAGCATCTGCGGTTTGCACAACAAGGATGAGTGTACCCAGGACCAATGCAAGAGCCTCACTCTGGCAAAGCTGCCCTTCAGATCTGGGTATCTCCCTGATATCCCAGGGTATCTCCCTGATATCCCAGGGTATCTCCCATGCAGCTTAAAAGGTAACTTGTTATCTGAAAACTCAACTGAATTTATAGTTCTGTCTATCCCTCTTTGATTGTTACTGGCTACTATCTGGTGTCCCCGTATTTATTTTCTGGGTTGGTGTTGCATCATACTTGATTGTTATTCATGATGTGCAGTCCAGATTCTGTGTTTTCTGAAGTAACTGTATTAAAACTTTAATATATTAAACTTTTAATCAAATTTGCCACAAAAGAAAACATTTTCAAAGATTAAAACTATTCTCTAAGTATTAGTATTTCACCTGGTTACATTACACATACTAGTTGACTTGCTTGTTTTAGCTGTATTAATTCAATGTCAAAAGTTTGCTTGTTTGCTATTTAAAGAACTCTTTCAAGAAGTTTTTGTTATTTAGTTCCATAAAGTTAATGTAAAATATTAGACAAAACTGGCAACAGCAAAATACGTAGAATATTTGATGCCTAAATTTTGCACTTGCTGTCAGTTTCTCTTCCCAAACCATGCTACTGATTACTGACAACCATGAGTGATGATAACTTTCAATTCTAGATTAGATTGAAGTGCAGTGACTAGGAACTTTGCGGAAGCATTTTGTAATGTTCAATGCAATTTTTTTCCACTATATAACAAGTTAAAATTTACTTTTTATTCTTGTTGTTATCATATTTCTTTGGCTTTGCGTTGAGTGTGCCACCCTTGTGCAGAGCAATTTTTAGTTTTTTATCCAACAGTTGATTCATCTGTGAAGATTGAATCTCATACAAACTTGCACAAAAATAGTGCAGGTAATAGCAAAAGGCACCTTTTGTGGCTTTGGCTGACTTAAGTTACTTATATTGGTTTTTATTTTGCCAGATACTGCCTGAAAAAAGAAAAAAAGAAAAGAAAAAAAGAGGGTAATTTAATTTTGAAATATATTTGGGAGATGCAAATTAAAAATGGCTTGGTTATTCTTCTTCCTGTTTTTTCAAAGATTTGGCCTAAATAGTCAATCTTTCTATCTTAAAATGTGTGAGGATGTGACAGTGATTCCATAACAGTGAGTTTAAGAAACTGTGTAATGTTGAAATAAGGACAGAAAAGATCATTTTAATCAAATATTCTTTTTAATCATTTGTACCTTTAAAATATCCTGAGCTGCCATGAAAATAAAGAGACTTTAATGAGTTTTCACGTTATTGAAAAACTAGAGAAGGAAGACACTGGAAAATGTCGAACTAATTTTTCCCCCTTTCAAACTCATTCAAAATTTGAAAAATAGTGTCACTATTTGCCTTCCTTACCCACTTTAATGGAAAGTTTCTCCTTCATGTAGCTATTAATTTCTCTGGTACCATTTACAAAGACTAGAGGTAGCAAAGTTGATCTATGTTGCTATTCTTTTGCACACCTCCGAATCTAATGTTGAATAATATGCTGCTTCCAAAATTAATTAAATATTTCTTAGAGGTGTAGGACATGATATTGCATTATGCCATACCCTCTGATGCTTAGTAGAGCACAGACACTTGGTTGCATGCTTAGACTTTTATTAGCAAAACTAATAAAAAAGAGATGGCTTAAAACATAGTATTTTCCTCAAGAGCCTTTGAATGAAATAGCCTTGTTGCTTAAATGCACAGCTATTATAAAGCTCTGCATTTCATATAATTATTTTCCAAATACCTGTAGGATTTTTTAACCTCAAAGTATCTTCAAGGTCATTTTCTCTCACAGAGTATTCTGTCCACTGTCCTTGCACAGTCCATTGAGAGGTGTTCTGATCTGCTTCTTGCATCCAGATGTAGCTTAATTATTCCAACATAAAGACACATGCTGAGATTTATGAAGGACTCCCTTCAGAACTCAAGATTATCATTATGTGCCAATTTAAAGGTATCAATGATCAGCTGGAGATCTTTGGTGCCCTTCAGTTAAAATATGCAAGATGTATGGGATACAATAAGCCAGATGTAATAATTGGGAGAATAGTTCCTGTTCATACTGTGTACTATTTGCTACTGTGTGAACACTGAAGAAAAAACAAAGTCCACCAGGGTTGCATAGTTTTGTAAAAGTTCAAGTTGGCTTGAAAAGACAGTACCATTCACATTAATGTTAAAAACTTAAATGAGCAAATTACATAGGCATACATAAACTCTATCAACAATTAAGGAGAGGAAACAGTTTCAAAAAATTTAATAGAGGAGATGGATTATGGTCAAAGAAAATATGTTTCACCTTAAGGACAAAACAAAGGAAAATGCACCCTCCACCCTGAGTAGTTTTGTTTTGAATCTCTTATTAACAGGAATTACAGTAAAGATGAGGAGAAAAAGGTATTTAATGGTTATAATGGAGAGGAAAAAAATATCTGTGAAAGATAAATATATTCTGTATAGACCATTTTAATGGTTATGTACAATCAGTTAAAATATTTTATCATATGCCACATCATGGACTTCCAGCTTCTTAGGAAACCAAGATTTTCCCTGAGGAGATGAAAATGGGTCTTTTTGCACACTCAGCTAAATTGTTGTGATGTTACTGACTTCTTTGTATATCCTGCTTGTATGCAGAGTGCACAGAGTGGCTGCAGTTCAAGACAGTGTTACTGTTGTGATGTTTTGCTGTGGGTTAAGATGCCTACTATTCTGTAGTCTGTTTTGGACACAACGTGTGAGGACCTGCAGGTGCATATGGTTGTTTCTGCTTATGTTTTGCAAAACTCTTACAGAACATTCAGTCTTGTTCTGCTCTGGATCTGGATTAAGAAGAAAAGCATGACTGCAAAGGAGCTTTTGCCTCTGAGCCCCCAACCCAGCCTGGCACCAGGGCATAGGGTAGTTTATTTTCTGCCTTTCTGCATGACATTTAGAGGGATTGCCACATTGGGCAGTAAATGAAAGAAGCTCCTCTGGAAGAGTGTGGTTGAAGGGTGGTCAAATATATTCTTGACTGGATTAGAGTCTACCATGACTTCAGGAGTGTGTGTTGTCTGTCTGTAATGCTCCTTACTGTATTGATTTGTAGAGATTTGTTTTTCATGAATCTTCAGGCTAAAAATGTACTTTTGTGCCTAAGACAACAGGTGGCTATGATAACAGTAGTATATTGTGAGAGGATAACTTTGCCAGTGAACAGTAACTTTATCAAACAATCAGAATTATTTTCTTTTTAAAATAAGGCTTGTCAGGTTGCCAAGTTTGCTTTCCTCCTGTGGCCTCTCTTTAAATTACAGTGCTTAGCTTCAGGATATATGCTTAGCAGCAATAGACATACCTGTGAAACGATTGAACTTGCTATCCTTTCTTCATATCTAAATATATTTCCCTTCTTCTTTTTACAGTTTTCTATCTGCTTCATATTTTGAACTTCTTGGATTCTTTCCTGTGATCTAACCTGAGAGACAGGTAGAACATGAGAGACACTTAGATTTGAAAGCAAGTCCTCCATTTTATATACACATCAATGTATGCCCATCTGTGCAAGTGCCCTTAGTTATAGTCATGAGCAGTGCCAGTCAGAAGTGAATTCTGTGCTTGGAATCATAAAATCATAGAAAGGTTTGGGTTGGAAAGGGCCTTAAGATCATCTTGTTCCAGCCCCCTGCCATGGGCAGGAGCACCTCCTACTAGACCAGGTTGCTCAAGGCTCTGTCCAACTTGGCCTTGAACACTGTCAGGGATGGAGCATTCGCAACTTCCTTGGGCAGCCTATTCCAGTGCCTCATCACCCTCACAGTAAAGAATGTTTTCCTTCATCTCCCCTGTGTAAGTCTGAAGCCATTACCCTTCATTATCCTATCAGTACAGTCCCTGATGAAATGTCCCTCTCCGGCATCCTTGTAGGCTCCCTTCGGGTACTGGAAGGCTGTTATGAGGTCTCCAGGCTGAACAGACCCAATTTTCTTAGCTTGTCTTTGTATAGGAGATGCTCTAGAACCTCACAATTAGCCATTTACTGAAGTGATTTGCAAGCACTAATTGGAAGCTTTAGTTGAGGCCACACAAGCATGGCATGGCAATTGATCCCCTATTCTTAGACATCTTTTGTGTGAGTTTTGAGAATTAAGTCACAGTCTCACTGGGAAATAATTACGTGATCACTTCTGTAGAGGATCAGAATTCCATAACAATTATTGAAGGTGTTAGTGACTCTCACACTGTTATTCACAAAACATTTATTGGTGGTCTCTCAGAAGCTTAATGTTGATGGGATGTTGTGGTGTTCTAAATGCTAATTCAAAGCAAAAGAAACTTATCTTAGGTTTTAATATTGTTTTTCTTCATATGCATTTCATTTAAAGATATCATGGAAAAAGAGATAAATGGAGGGGGAAGTAGGAGAACACAAAAAAGCCCTTTGTAAATGACAAATATTATTCAAAGGTTTGAGAATATTTTTCAGGGTATAGAGAAGACAAGTGACTTTCCTAAATGCTGTGCCTGAAGGACTGGAAAAGTTGGTAATTTAGTGCACTACTAGTTTCTATAGTCAGCTTTCAAGTAGGTGGTATCTGGGAAGCTTTTATTCTCCAGGTTATCTGATTCTTCCCAGGGATATTTGTTAAGTATTCCTTCAAGACAGGTGGCCTCTACTCCCTTATTGGATCTTCTAAAATAGACCTGTCTGGTCTTTCGAGAAGTGATTATGGCAGAAAAAAAAGGAAGCATTAGAGTTTATTAAAGCCTGTTTTCATAAAATCTGGCTAGGGAAATTTTGGCCTATCTCAGTTTTTAATTGTTGTCTTTTTCAATGATGCAAATAATTTACTCAAGTTTTTATTACAGGAGAAATCAAAAATAACAGAAATATCAATGGTTAATCAAAAACATCTGCTCCTAGCAGACAAATTGTGTACTCATGCTCATGCATGTACATGCGTGCTCATGTTGTAGAATCATAGAATCATAGAATAGTTAGGGTTGGAAAGGACCTTAAGATCATCTAGTTCCAACCTCCCTGCCAGGGGCAGGGACACCTCCCACTAAACCACGCCACCCAAGGCTATGTCCAATCCAGCCTTGAACACCGCCAGCAATGGAGCATTCACAACTTCCCTGGGTAACCCATTCCAGTACCTCACCACCCTTACAGTAAAGAATTTCTTCCTCATATCCAATCTAAACTTCCAAGGCCAGGTTGGAAAGAGCCTTGGGTGGCATGGTTTAGTGGGAGGTGTCCCTGCCCATGGCAGAGGTGTTGGAACTAGATGATCTTGAGGTCCTTTCCAACCCTAACTATTCTATGATTCTGTGATTCTATGATTGATAGAGGGCAGGTGGTAGAGAGATTCTGTCCTCAGACAGTGGACTTTTTGTGTGGTTACAGACAAATATCTGGAAAACAAACTTTGTGTAGAAGTCGAACTTGTAGTAGGTCTCCTGTACTTTTTGTTGTTTCTTTTCATCCTGCTCTAAAGCTGCAGATACATTGTTTCCTGACTTTCTGCCAGAGCCCGCCATAAAGTCTCTGGCTACAAAGTGTAAGAGATTAAAAAGAGAATGACTTTTGAATGAGGAGGCTGCTTTAAATTATTCAGAGATCCTCCCTCTTCCTCTGTTCCTTTTCTTGATGTTTTGGATCAGCAGCACATTTCTAGCTGTAAATGTCTTTAGAAAATATGTTTTAGAGGAACAACTTCAGTGTGTAAAAAACTTCGAAACTAAAGCATAAAGAAGTAATTTTTGCTTCAATTCCTGTAGTGTAATAGACAACTGTCTCTGTTTCATTTGGAAATAAGAAGAATCACTAAATATACAAGTTCTGCATAATCTCTTAAATCCTTTTTAAGGAAAAAAGCCTTTTTAAGGAACAAACATATGAGTGAGACTTGCCACAATAAGTGGTTTAACTTCAAACTTTTGGCATCAGGGTCCATTTGCTGATCCTTTTGTCAGTGAAAAATATGCTTTTCTAAGAGCTCTCTAGGAAGAGAATACTCCCTAAGGGTGCTCAGGCATTTTGAAGAAAATAAAAACTGAGTTAAATCTTCAACCAAAACTTGAACTGGACCCAAACTTAACATTTCTTGAGGCTTGACAAGTTTGGAATGTTTCCTTCCTCTCCACCCTCATTACTTTTCATTTTCACGCCCCTCTGCTTTTCCAGGATCTGCCCAAGATGTGAACTATGTGTTGCAGGAATTCTATACCAAAAAGGGGCAATATTTCTGTAATATATTTGGCCTGCTTATAAGAAAAAAATTTCCCACAGAAGTTAAGAGGGAACTTGCCCTTGTTGGAATGCTGCACAAGTTTTTGCAAAAATCAAAAGTATAGGTAATGCTTTAGTAATAATAGCAATTGTTTATAATTTAAGAAAATAGTTTGCAACAATTTTACCTCCTTTTCTGTGCCAGCTCCAATGCTGTTAAAGTAATTACCTAAATATAATAGTGACATTATTATGTATATTTATGTAAATAACTGTAGTGGACTAAAATAAGAAATGAAGATTTGAAACAACAGGACGAGAAATCTGAAAAAGAAAAAAGTTACTTTCTCAAACCTTTTACGTATGGCCATTCCTAACACTAGTCTGAATTGAAAGTTAAGAATTCTGCATACTTGACTGAGATGTCAAAGTACTCTTCTTGTAACCTTAAATGAACTAAGACTCTGACAACACAGTCTCCACTTGCCTCTTACACATTTTTCTCAGTCTGTGCTCTGCCAGTTTCTGAATGCAATAAAATCTTCAACATGTCAGACACTGAGTGTAAACCTAAATAGCTCTGGCTTGCAGATATCAAACCAGTGAACCAAGCGTTTGAGAAATTCACCCTGTAAAACTTGCCTTGATAGCTGGAGGTTTTCACTAGTGAGATTCTGTTATGGGTTATTACTGCTAAGGACTTCCAGTTATGTTGTGGTGATACGTTGCCATTCTAATAAAAGATAAAAAATAATAATAAAAAAGGATGTCTTTCTCAAATTTAAATAATTTTGGAAACATGGCTTCTGTAGGGACCAGCAATCTTCACAGCCAGAAGGTACATTTACTTTCTGACAGCCTGTCTGACTCTTCTTGACAGCAGCTACCCTGAAATTGCTGTGGGCCTTTGAAAAAAATTAACTGGTTTAGTTTTATTTGTTTTTAAATATTATTTCAAAGAGCTAACTAATTTTTTCCCTTCTGATTAAGGTGTCTGCCAACATTTTTGTTGCTTATCTGTAATATAACTCCAGAAGTTCTTTCTTATTAGCAATGGGAATACAGTTCCAAAAGGCAAGAATTCAAGTAAAAAAAAAAAGGGAAATTAGAGGTGGAAAATAACGTGAGTTACTTAGTTTGGTTCTATGCCGTTGCACACTTGTGGGCAGCAGATGGGGGTTTGAGAGTGGTGAGCAAGTCCTTTGTGTTACCTAATGATACCTGACTAATAGATTTTACTTGCTGAGATTTTTTCCATTCTCTGATGAAGTTTGCTTGGGCTACCCTGTACAGGACTGTTGTGTCTTTGCGCTGTTAGGTAGAGTACTTACAGGAGGTCTGCAACAATGAAGGTATGGATGCATTCCCGTGTTCCTCATTTTCTGGTTCTTGCTTGTGGCTAGGATTGAGCCCATAAGAAGATTTTCTTTTTCAGCCTTATTTGCTTAGGCTGAGATGCAGAATGGCGGCATATGAAGTCCAATAGCCAAATGCCTTTGTTGTGACTGAACATGCACATTGACTGTATCTACAAAAGTAACATGTAAGGACAGTCCCAAAACCACTGCTGGGTCCTTAGAACTAGAAATGTTGAACTCATTTATCTTAAAGATGAACAATTGAGAATTTACCTCAAGTGGATCTGTCTTCTTTACAGGCTCCTCCTCTTCCACATAACTGTTCTCCCTGATTAACTGTTAATCATAGTTTTTCCTGGCTGTGTATATAGCCAGGTTCTTAGCTTTCACAAGTCTGCAGAGCTCTGTGGAAGAGTGCTGTGTTGATTTAGATTAGCTGGCAATTTTGTCTGCAGTGTCAAAATTGCTTTTCCCAGCCCATTGCCATTAACCACTTTTCTTGCCTTTCTCTTGATCTCTAAAAAAAAAAAAAGTAGGCAACTCTTCTTTCAGTGAAATTCTATACATTTTTGTATGTAGAAGGAAAAATTGCACAACCCAATATGAGCCATCTAATTAAGCTGGCTAACCTGTGCCCTAGGTTCCTTTTACCATCAACTGAGAGTGATAGACAGTCTCCAAGAGGCAGGCCAGAGTCTTTACATTGACAGTATAGAAACTGAGTAGTCTTTTTTTGCTAAAGCGAGTCCCTGATAATTAATGATGTGCAGCAACTCTGATTATCTTGGTCTATCATATGATGCTTCTGTCTCTTGCATTTAACAAATTTCACTTGATTTGAGGGCTTATACTGAATCATCTCAGAGGCCTTAAACAAAGACCTAAAGCTCTTTGGAATTCTGTTTGTTTGAAAAGAGAATCTTGAAGGAAAGTCCTGGTCCACTTTTTTAATGAAAAACGTCTTGGACTTGCTGCTTCAGGAGAGGTGACGTCCTCTGAAAGCAGGAAGCATCACAGAGTGGTGCTAGTGGAGAATTATTGTACATATCATGCATTGAAGACAGATATAGGGTTTGCTTTAGATTAAAATATTTAGAACTGGAAATAAAAATTATTGTGTTGCCAATTATAAAGTTTAATAAGGAATTTAGATTGCACAATACACTTTATTTTTAACAATTCACAGATGCAGTTGCTGTGGGTGACTAATGACTGTTATACCTGTGTAATTTGCTGAAGCAGTGTACATAGAATGCTTGCTTGTTGTATATGCAGGTTGGATGCATGTTCTGTATCATTTAGTGAATTATAATAAAGTATTTATAAATAGAAGAACAATAAAAAATGTTACCATATGCTCAAAGTAATGATCAGGCATTTACCCTTCCTCATGAGAAAATGTTTTGGATTCAAGCTTGTCGTACCATATGGACACAGATGAGAAAAGAAAACAATTATGTGTGTTTCATGGGAGTGTAGAATTTTCACTTCATTATGGACAAGAAGAAAGGAAAAATTAGTCAAATAATCAAGTTTCTTAAAAATCTTTCTCAAACTGAAAAGCCTCATTGCATTTATCACAATGCGAATTTTTCACCTCTCACATCAATATCTTGCCAGTAATGTAACTCAGGTGCAGTTACCAGTAAATAAGTAAACTTTAGCACATGCTTTTAAAGTTATTTGGATATAGAACTTTTGTTTTCCTTGAACCTGCATTATTTAGGGAGAGAGAATTTGCAATTTATTTCTTTCTAATTTTATAGTATAAGTTTAAGGTCCAAACTCTTTGACTATGTGGAAATTGGCAGAACTTCACTGGAGGTAGAAGAGCTCTGCCAGTTCACACCATCTGAAGTGTCACCAGTTATTTGCTTTTTCCTAATGATGTTGCATAAAAATGTCGTGGCTGAAAGCAGATAAATTATGTGTAATATAATCTCAAAGTTTGATGTGGAAAATGTTTCTTTTATATCATACAAAGTCTGTCTTAAATTGCTCAAGTTAAGCTGAAAAAACATGAAATGGAAAACCCCAGAAATAGGATGATTCTGTTTTATTATCTGAGTGCTTAGCACTTTGTGTGAATGGTAATGTTTTTCTTAATATATAAGACATAGTTTCTGCATGATTTCAGTTGTCTTTTTCTTCTTAAAAGAGAAATGGATATTTGGATAAGTTAGTGAAGTGATAAGGGAAACAAAAGAGGTTTTTTTTTCCTCTTCAGACATAATGAGGGAAAGCAAGTGCCCAGAGCCAAGTGTCTCTGTCAAGCAGTCAGTCTTTTAGGGTCCCAGGAAATAATAAAGGGGAAAACCAAACAGAACAACTCAATGAAACAGAACCAACCCCCAAACCTTCCCTGCCTAAAATAATAAAATAAACTTAAATCCCAGACAGTATTACAGTGCTTGCAACTTTCCACTCTGAAAGAGATACAAAGTTTTATATTGCTATAACAATTCAAATACACGATTTTTTGAAAATGTATTGAAGTAGCATGGGCCATTAGGAAATTCCATTTGATATTTACGTGACAACGACATCCTTTTTCCAAAGATGCATTAATGCAAGTTTCTTGAAATTTCTCTATGCCTGTCTTTTATCTCACTGACAAAGTCTGTTTAAGTCCTAAGCAAGATCTTTAAATTGGTCTAGTAGGAAACTAGGAAGTACTTACAGTATTAGCATTGGTCCCACAGAACGTAATCATAAGGCTGTCAACTCTCTTTACAGTAAGTAAGTTGGTAGAACAGGCGTGTATTTACAGGTTAATTTGAAGTTTAAATTTAACCAAACCTTACAGCAACCAGGGATTTCATTATGGATTCAACAGATATGACTATAGGCGCTCCTTAAACTGCAAATTGCTTAGTACTGTGAGTAGAGATATTCCCTTATACATGCAGGCATGCATTCTTCACACTTGGCCATGTGTTGACACATCATATATATTTTCTCTGCAGTGAATAGTGCAGCTACCATTCATTTCCCCTCACACCTGCCTGTAAATTCCATGCTTTTTCCATGTGCATTTTTATTCTGGCAATAAAAAAAAATAGCCTTACCTTTACAGATCAGAGTTTTGCCTTCACTTGGAAGCATGGTGTATTCTTGATTTAGCTCTCCTGAGTTAATTAGCAAGAAATAGAAATCCAGTCAAGACAGAGTGGCTTGTGGTTTTCTTATCAGTTAGCTGGTCAAATCAGCCTCAGTACTTCATGGGTATGCAGCAGACTAAATTGCATCCAGGAAGATGGTAGTAAACTGGATGGTCAGCTAGTGGCACTATAACTATATTGCTAGCAATTCCTGATGTAGGTAGTTTAATCCTAGCTCTTATACATTTAGAATATGCTACAGAGTCATGATGTATTCATGGACATGACTTATGTTTTTAGACATAACTCAAAAAAATGCCTGTCATAAATAAATTTCCCACTGAATTTCTGCGTCTGTGAGGCTGTGCTTACAAGCACACCCCAAAAGCCAAGGCTTCCAGCGTTAGCACATGAAATCTGAAAGATCTGTAGCAGTGAATTCAGCTGACGCTCTTGGAGCCACAGTGTGCGTTGCTTCAGGTACAGGAAGAGCTGTGCTGGTGTTGGGGCTGGCATGTCCTACTGTCCAGGCTTCTGGTTCCGCAGTATTGAGTCTGGAGTCTCCAAGAGCTTCAGGCTAGCTTAAGTTCAAGGTTTTGGAATTTTACTGCAAGCCACTGAAGACTTTTAGTGCCCTCTCTCAGAAAACTGAACATAGCATGGCTGGCTGGAGCTGCAGGAGCCTGGGTCCCACCCAGGAACCAGCCAGGCCCTGGTGGGTACTCTGCCAGCGCACTGATGGGTGTCTGTTGAATCAGTGACATTTCTGCAAAACATTTTAACTTTGAAAAATTGTCATTTCAGTTTAGTCAGAAAATTCCCAGCAGTTCTATTTATGAATGTTTTATGGGTATGTTTAGGTTTCATTTGGTATATAATTCAAATTAAAGTTTTGTTGAATAATTTTACTTATTGAAAGGGAAGATGAATTAAATACTCTTGGCTTTTGCTTCGTTACCCTGGACCTGAACTTGTACATCTGCTGAAGGAATGCCTAACATTAAATTTTCAGCTACGTTTATTAACACCAACTTGGATCTATTGATGTCTAAACGGGAATGTTTAAATAACACATTGGAAGAAATCGAATTGCTGATTCTTTCTTATTGAAAGAGCCTTCTTTGATTTTTTTTTTTTTTTAATCCTTGCTTTAGGGACTCACCAAAAAAGTGAATATATACAAAACAAACAACAGAAACACTAGGAATATTTTTTATCTCAAGAGATATCAAGTCTATAACTTTTGATTACTCAGAAAAACACAAAAAAAATCCAAATAAGATTAAAAAAGACCCAGAGGAAGTGAGAGAATATTGTCTGAACTAATATGTTGGCTGAGTAATGAATAAAATTAGCTTTGAATCACAACAAACGTATTTTTAAACTTAGATGTAAAATCTTAGTTTCTATAGTCTCTCCTCTGCTGTGCACTTCGCAAACATATTCATGAGATTAGCTCACTGTGAATGCGTGTGATCTGTAAATCACTCTCAAGTACCCTCTGTAAAAGTTTGTATGCTTTTATCTTAATTTCTCACTTTAAATTATTTGAACATTCATATTTCAGTACAGATTTTAAAATATGAATTATTTTTAAATTCTTTAGTCTGATGTCTGATCATACTTCAGGGCTGATCAAATGTACCTTTATCTACAGTTTACTCTTAATAGAAATCTCCTGTTTTTTGGCACACCTCATTAGTACTTCCTTGGGTACTTGAAATTGTCCAGTGCTCACTGTTTTAGTTTCTAATACAGTTTATTCTTACTATATCTCTTCAGGATATATTGTTCTCTTAGGGCATTGCTTAATTTTTTCTTGAAGTGTTAAAAAAACAATTGTGTGTTCCAACAATTGAATAAGATATTACAGACAACTCTTGTATTGCAGATACTCCTTTTAAGTTCAACTGAACTGCTGATATGAATGTTTTTTTGTCTGATACCAGCCCATGTCCATCTCTTTTTTATCAGGTGAATGTCTCATTTCAGCTTTATCATAGAACCATATAATAGTTGGGGTTGGAAAGGACCTTAAGATCATCTACTTCCAACCCCCCTGCCAGGGGCAGGGACACCTCCCACTAAACCATGCCACCCAAGGCTCTGTCCAGCCTGGCCTTGAACACTGCCAGCGATGGAGCATTCACAACTTCCCTGGGCAACCCATTCCAGTGCCTCACCACCCTTACAGTAAAGAACTTCCTCCTTATATCCAATCGAAACTTCCCCTGTTTCAGTTTGAACCTGTTACCCCTTCTCTTCTCACTACAGTCCCTAATGAAGAGTCCCTCCCCAGCATCCTTATAGCCCCCCTTCAGATACTAGAAGGCTGCTCTGAGGTCTCCACGCAGCCTTCTCTTCTCCAGCCTCAACAGCCCCAACTTTCTCAGCCTATCTTCATACGGGAGGTGCTCCAGCCCCCTGACCATCCTCATGGCCCTTCTTTGGACTTGTTCCAATAGTTCCATGTCCTTTTTATATTGAGGATATCAGAACTGCACACAATACTCCAAGTGAGGTCTCACAAGAGCAGAGTAGGGGGGCAGGATCACCTCCCTCGACCTGCTGGTCACGCTCCTTTTGATGCAGCCCAGGATACCGTTGGCTTTCTGGGCTATGAGTGCACACTGCCAGCTCATGTTCATTTTTCCATCAACCAACACCCCCAAGTCCTTCTCTGCAGGACTGCTCTGAATCTCTTCTTTGCCCAACCTGTATCTGTTCCTGGGATTGCTCCCACCCAGGTGGACGACCTTGCACTTGGCATGGTTAAACTTCATCAGGTAGGCATCAGCCCACCTCAGAAGCATGTCAAGGTCCCTGTGGATGGCATTCCTTCCCTCCAGCTTATCAACCGAACCACACAGCTTGGTGTCATCGGCAAACTTGCTGAGGGCGCACTCAATCCCACTGTCCATGTCACCACCTATCAAATTGATTTCTGTCCAATTTAGAGACAATTATTTATAATGTCCTTCTGTTCCCTTCATATCTTGTTATGATATATTTTCAGATAATTTGGATCAAAAAAAAAAAAAAGGCATTATAAGCTCAAATTTACCTCACTCTGTGTGTATGCCACTTTCCTCCTGTCCATTCCTCTTGCATTTATATCTGTTTCTGGAAAGCAGACAAGATATAAACAGCATGAGTGAAAAAGAACAGGACAAACTCAGACAAAAAGAGGTGGAATACAGAGAAATAGTCTGAGCATCCTGAGATCAGGATAGGAAAGCTAATGACCTGATAGATTTAAAACTGGCCAGGGAGTCAGTGGTAACAAGAAAAGCTTGTATAGGTATGTCTGGGATAAAAGGAAGATAAGGGAAAATGTGGCCCCCTCTGGAAGGAAACAGCAGTCCTGGCTACCCAGCATATGGAGCAGTCTGATTTACTCAGTGACTTTTTTCCCTTAGCAACTGCTCCATCCACACTGCCTGTTACAGAAGGCAAAGTCAGGGACTGGGAAACTAAAGAACTGCCCGCGGCTGGAAAGCATCAAGTTTAAGAACATCTGTGGAACCTGATGGTGCACAAGTCCGTGGAACCTGATGGTGCACAAGTCCATGGGACCTGATGAGTTGTATCTGAGGGTCCTGAGGGAAGTGGCAGAAGAAGTGGCTAAGCCACAACCCATCATATTTGAGAAGTCATGGGAGTCCAGTGAAGTTCCCACTGTATCTGCCCTTCCTGTGTCTGCGGGGAGCTCTTTTGTTTCAGATAAATACATTATACAAGTCACTGCTGCCTTTTTCCATTGTACAGTATGGTGACAAAAATTTCCATATGGTTTTATCCCATTGATGTTTCTTTTGTCAGGTTTGAACTTGGTCTCACATCTTAATCTTTCTGAACTGTATCTATGCATTTCATATTCTGTGTTCTTGTATAAAGAGATTTTTCTGCATGAGAATCTTTGGTATTTTGTGAGTCATTCTCTCAGAGTATTGTAATCTATAGAAGACCTAATGCTAGGGCCTCTTATATCACTCCAGTGATAATTATTGTGAAGGGCAGAGTAGTGCAATTTTTTTTCCAGTTTAATAATTTGCATGCTGTTTTCTGGCTCTAAATCTTCAGCTAGGTGAACTCCCCAAAAAACATATGAAAGATTCAGAATTCTCTTTCATTTAAAATATCTCTGAATAGTTAATATTCTCTAATATTTTCTTTTCTTTTTTTTTTTTCAGAAACTCAGTCTGTATATAGTTCTGACATGAGGTTTGCTTTTTAAGACTAACAGAAGAGCATGCTATGCAAACAGAGGCAGACATATGCATACCAAATGGTAAAGGATCTACCACAGGTTCTTCGAGGTGAATATTACATGGTTGTTTCCATGGAAGTAATGAAAGAGGTTACAAATTTTATTGCATTTTACTTTGTACATTCAGGTGAAAATGAATACTCAACAGCTTTTCTTTTTGCCTCCAGTTATACCTCTTTCAATAGCAACACTCTTGCTACTTATACGTTCTTGTACATACCTGTTCAAGAAGGTGCTACAGAAGTCATCAGAGAACTTGGAGTTCACTTGGAAAACCTTAGTACCTCCCTAAAAGAAAAAAATTGCTCTCTCTTCATCAGTTTCTCCACTGATAACTCTGGTGTCAGTTTATACTGGCCTGAAGAGCTCCACTATTGTCAGGCCTTTCCTGGTCTTTACATATAAACTTATTTCATGCCCCTAAGCTGCTCTTTCTCCTCTTGTCTTTTCTGTGTCATCCTTTTCAATAAACTATGGTCTAATGGAATGGTGATAGAAATCAAGCACTTAGATCTTCCTCTATCTAGATGCACTTGTACAAAACCAGCTTGGTGATGACCCGCATTATGTAGGTTTTATCCCTGAAAATAACATTTAAGATCCATGATTTGAAATTGTTCTTTACGAGTCCAGAAATTGTGATAGGTCAGCAAAATATCTGCCAAACCTGAAAAGAATTCATGGTATGGGTAGATCATACATAGCCTCGGATTTTTGAAAGTCTTTATTTTGAATAGGTTTATGTATTAATTGAATTTGAAATACACTAACCTCATATTAAGCAATTTTAAGATCTACATCTTAATAGCTTAAATATATAAATTTCTTTTAGAGGCTTGTGTTCATTTGTTTCTTATTTTATGGTACTGAAGCTTCTTGGAAGGCTACTTCATATTTAATCATTAGGAAAATGTTGAGCTTGTTTAGAGTCTTCTTAGTTCTCTCAAGGTCACAGAGTATCCTTTTAATCTGTTAATGTGCCTGAAAATGCCCATGTAATAGTTTCATACTGCCCATTGTCAAGACCCCTGATATTGGTTATATTTCATTGTAATAAGATGACTTGTCTTTGTTCAGAAGCTTCCTCTGGCACAGAGAGAGGAATTGCCCGCACTAGAAGTATACAGGGCTGCCCTGGTAACCAGTTAGCTTCCCTTCCCCCTCTTCCCTCATATCAATCCTATTCTAAGCAGAATTCTTAACATAAATCTGTTTACCCACTAAGATTTCCAAAATAGGTAGCACCATGTCACCACTGTGTTATCAGCTTGCTGGTAGACTTCCTAATGTAGTCTGCTAGAACATAACCAACATTGTCCGCCTAATGGCTAAGTCCCTGAGGAAGGTTTATTTAGCTAAGATTAGTTCTGATTCTTTCAGGTACTGTATTTGCTGTGGTACCCATGATTTCTTGGTTTTGGTTTTGGAGTCCTCGGGCATCTAAATGCCTTTGCACTGTAAAGGAAAGTTCCTACTTCTTCCTATTGTATATTCTTGTTTGGGAGCACTAGGAAGCATAAGACAAAAGGCATGGTCCTAAAGAGGAGTCTTACTGAAAACGAGCTGGCTTGATGTGTACCTAGAGGTACATCTGGATTTACAGTACAAATCATAGTGAAGACAGAAAGAATTCCAGACTTTAGAAAACCAGCTGCCTTTTTTTTTTTTTTTTTTTTTTTTTTTTGTTTGTTTGTTTGTTTATTAATGGCTGGGATGTTAAAAGCAGTTTAGGAATATTAACAGTGAATTTTAATTTGTCCAAGGGATGAGATAGTACCATTTTGAAGAAATTATATGTGCTTTAAAAATAAAACTATGGGAAAATGTTATTCATTTTGTAGCATCCTGTTGGAAAGTAAGTACATTTTCATGCTAATACCAGTTCAGAAAATGGAGGCAAATCCTTTATTGTGGTTCTACTGACTGCTTTTTGTTTGTGTGTAAGTAATGAGCTGTCGGAGCTGATTCCCCCACTTTTTGGGAGTGACAGATGTACTGTAAATATAACACAGGTTTTAGGATTTTGTTTGAAGTCTCAAAATATGCTTTAAGACCATGATAACAATAGCATTGTTATGGTAATGCATGTATAGCAATATATGTAAGATGATCTGTGAAAGCCAAGTCATCATACCATTAATAATTACTATAATGAAAGCTGTGCAGAAACCAGGCATTAGTATTTGTACATAGAATTAAACCATGTTCTGATTCAGACATCTCAAAACATTTGGGTTCAAGTCTTACGAATGGGCATGAAGACATTTTGTTTGTGTTTACTTTCCTAGAAACTAAATTGTGGACTTGTAGCCAAGACTAGTCAAATTACAGAAGCAGCTTCACATTTCTTTAGTCCTGAATATTTAAAAATACTCCCTTAATTTGTCTTCGCATGCTTTAAGATTTAATCAGTCATAAATAGAGATATTGCCACTTTACTTTTAAGTAAATCCTATTTTCTTTAGGTATTCCTGTGTGGATGTCAAAAAGTGAATTCTGTGGGTGTTGATAGTTGTGAAGAGATTATTACTATGATTCTGAAAATCCTTCTTTATGCTAGATATATTATCCTGGCAACTGGAGCTGTCAGATCTGCTAGCAGATGTAGAAAGGGTCATTTCTAGCACAGAAACAATTTGGACTGTTTTGCAGAGATTTGGTCCTCTTTTTGAAATTGTGATTCATTTATATCCTTCTTGACATGTATTTACAGCATGCATTTCAGTGTGTTTCTTTTCTGGTATAGATTGCTTGTCACCATTAGTTTTGTGTTATGACAGCAGAGATTATACATCTTCTGACCAAGCTCTCTGTCTGGTTTCCAGTTCTGATAGAAACATCTTTTTTTTGTCTTATTGTATGTATTTTCACTTTGAATTTGTTGAGCCTCATGCTCTTTTAATCTTAAAAAAATGAAGCAACGATATTTAGTATTTCTTAATGCCTACCATTGTGTTTTGTCTGTAATTTCCATTTTGTATTTGGTAGTACCAAGCAGTCCATGATAATGCCACACATGCAATGTATCAAAGTAGAAATGAATTTAAATCCAAGAAAATTCCTTCCTATTTTAAACACAGCATTTAAAGATTCTGATCTGTAATCCTTATTTGACTATAATACAAATATCAGTCCCATGGGTGTGCTTGAGGACTTTTTAAACCCTTCAGCACCACGGAGATAAAAATAAAGGTGTCTTGTATTTCCTTGCCATTATATGAGATTTAGATTTCAGTTTTCTCTTTTATTGCACTTACCAAGCACCCAGGAGGCAGTGTAGTCTGCTGGGGCAGAGTTGGTGCTACCTGTGGGTTCTGCTTGGTGCGCTGTCTACAGGTGCTTCGCATTATTTATTTATTTACAGGTTAGCCAGGAGAGCTCCATCTTTTCAGCCAAGCTTTAGGGTCTGCTGCTTCTGTAAGGCTCTGCCTAGATCCTTGATGTGTCTCTACAGACATTATGTTGACCAACTTCCCAGTTTACCAGCTCATGAGGCTTTTGTGGCTCTGGAAAATACAGAGCACGCAGTGCTCAGAGAATTAGCATAGTTGTTAAATCAGTCATTTCATATTAGCACCATGTCATTAGCATGAACACTCCCTTTTGTAATAGACTTCTTAAAACTGGTGCTGCCAAAAGTTGCTGCATTACCTAAGAGTGACTACAGATCCATTCTTTTGAGACCTATCAGCAATTCAAAAAGCCAGAAGACTTAAGATGCTGTTTCATGTATGTCATTCCCAAAGCTCAAAGAGAAAGTACCCTTCTGACATCCATGGTTTGTTAACACATTTAAGAAAAACAGTTTCAATTTATTGAGGGCTTGAAAACTTTTGTTAAGTAACAGACAAGACATCAACAGGGAAATGTTAAATTTTTCATATGCTGTAGGTGATCGTTCTTGTAATGTATATTAGAAGATACATCTATCAGGCCATTAAAGTCAGTCTTATTATCCAAATGGATTTATAAACATTAAATACATCTTCCCATAAACCATAAATAATGTAGCTCCATTTTGACCTTTCTGAAAGTCCCCATGAAACTGAAGAATGTTCATTAATAGTGTTTTTGGCCAGCTTCCATGGGTAGGCTGAAGGATTTTAAACAAGATTAGTTTCTATTTGCAGGATTATGGCTTCTCACCAATGGCTTTGAAATTGACCAAGTTTCTAAATTTAAAAGCTCTGTAACCCAGAGGGGCTGAGCCTACTTGTCAAGTGAAAGCAGTTCTACGAGTTGGGCTGTGGCACTCATTAGCAAGTGTGAAAACCAGTAGTGGTGGTGGTTATGATCTGGAGAAACGCTCTAGGGAGCTGTGTGAGTCTGGTGGTATAGAGGGTGGCAGTCTACTTCCAGCAAAATTAAAAAAACCCTGGTGGACAGGTGTGGAAATATCCAATGTAAGAGATGATCTGTTTCCTGCCAAGCCATTTCTAGTTCCTCAGAAAATGCCCCCAGCTTCTCTGTGTGTGCTAATCTTGCGCAGAAAGAAAAATGAGAAGAAAAAAACTTGTCATTTTTGAAAGATTGTCCCAGTTATGAAAATGAATATAGAAGGAGTATTCTAAATGGACTGTTCTTTGTAGAGCAGAAAATAAAAAGGCGAAATACTAATGTTCAGGAAAGAATGAAATGGTGGGGTGGTATTGTTATGGTCGTTAGGGATGGAAAGAAACATTGGTGCAGCTGCTAAATGTAGCAGCCACATTCTTTTCAAGCTGAATGAGGGAACAGCTAAATGCTTCTGTGTTTAGAGATAGTTGAAAATATTGAAACAACCCCTAAAAATTCCATTCATGTGTAATGCTGTTCGTTATTCTGTTGGAACAGTTTCTTGGTGGGCTGGAAGCTAAATGTGGAGGTAGGTGAAAGGCTTTGACTGCAGCTGGGTGGCAGTATGTGTGAGGAAGAGGGCAGACACGCACAGCTGCACACACGGAAGGGACAGGGAAGCTCCAGGTGCAACCAAAGAAACAGTTACTATGTGAGTTTTACATAAAGCAGTTGCTAAAAAGAGGCATGAAGCTGTGAGCAAGGAAGCTATCTCCTGCTGCTTGATTCCTGTTGTGTTCAAGAAAATTGGGCTTTAACATACAATTTACTGTAGATTGCACTTAAGAATTTCTGGACTCCATCATCAGTTGCTCCTCTTGAGAGAAACAAGGACTGAGGGCCTGAATTTTGGATAGATGCTTAGGTCACAACTGTGATGCATTTTCTTTTAATAATGATGTTTGCTTATTGGATATTGATAAAGGAATAAGCAGGACATTAACTGTTATTATGCACGCTAACTATCAAGAGATGGGCCATGTTACAAAACCCAGTTTAATGTAGGCAAGACAAGCAGAAGGCATAAGGAGGTATGTGGTGTACAAGCAGAGTGAGCATTGAAGCTTTTGGAGCATTTCTGATTCTCCAGGTTCTCTGCCACCATTTGTTTTCCTCACAAACTCTCATCCTTCCACACTTTTTTTTCCTCAAAGATCATTTGTTGACTAAGTTGTCATTATGTGGCTCCTGATGTCTAAAATCCAATCAATTGTGCTTGCTATGGTTCAGGTTTGAATTTCTGCAAATAATTGAATTGATAGCATTAATATAGTGCTGTATCTTTCCAGTGATACTGCACTTTTAATTATTAAATATATTCCAAACTGATGTATTAGCTTTTATATTATAAATAAAAATGAAACAGAAGCCCTTTTTAATAGCGATATGTTTCAGATACTGCAAAAATTGTAAACCTCCAGCTGGAAGCGGTCCAGCGCCTCCCTATAGGTGATTTCAGATACAGAAAAGTATCAAGCGTTCTTGTTGCCAGTGTGGGAAGTGAACATTACTGTGACTTTGCAGCTGCTTCTCCTAAAGACAACAAACAATAGGACTCGCACTTTTTATTGCAACTAAAAAAGAATATGCTCAAAGGGAATATATTTATGCCAGAAAGAAGAAGCTGTAACCAAGATAATGCTGTCCTATGAAACCAATGCCAAGTGCATTTACAACTATGGTATGAAACTGCGAGAAGAAAAAACACTTCCTCAGCATCCATTTTCAATACAGATTAAGCTGAAAAAACAACAGTGGAAAGAGGATTAGCTATAGCAAGTCTGTGTAGGTATGTAGGAATCTGGGTACATATAATAGTGGCCTTTGTTCTATACTAGGCCAGAGGTACAATGCTTACGTCAAATAACCTACTTCAAAACACCCAACCCCAAAATTCTCAAACAGATATTCCCACTCATTAAAAAGAGCTCACCTATTGCTGTGGTTTGTGTTTTGTTTCTTCTATTTTTTAAAGTGCTCAGCAATTTATCATCTGTCCATCTTCTTTTGTCCTCTACTGTTTCTTGTTTTTATTGTCTAACCTCTGGATCATTAAGAACATGTGTTTGCTTGATTGTTTCTCAAAGAAGATTTCTTGGAAAGGACGTTAATACCTTGCTGATACAAAACTGTAATTTTTTTATGTGTCTAGGTGATGTACAGCAGTAAAGTATTAATATCACAGGTGAAAATAGTTGGAACAAATACTAAGCCACAGTGTAGTTTGTGCTGAGTGTCATGGAGAAGCTCCTCTTGTGAAAAAAAGGTTGCTCGATTTGTTTCAGATCACCTGGGTTAATCTTTACATCAGAATAATTCATTATTTTAAATTGAAGTATGTAATGTACATAAATTGCTTATATTTTCTTCTTTATATGCTTGTTGTTCAGCATAACTGCAGTAAAAATGTCTGGTCAGCCTATATATAATTTGATGTTGAGAGGCACATGGAAGTCAGAAAAAATTGTGAAGAATATTAATTTGCATGACTCATTCACCAAGTATGTATATTGTTATTCTTTCAACTAAGCACTTACCAAAGAAGTAGTAGGAACAAATATTTATGTCTCCTGATGAAGATCTTTTTTCCCCTTATTATAGTCACCTGCAGTTCATCCACTGTTATCTTTAAGTACTGAGAAACAAAACATGTACCTTACAACAATACATTCTTTATTTGTAAAATGAGTCACATTGCTTGTATCTTGCTTCCCACAGATGAGAGCTTTAATAGGGATATAAATAACAAACTTAACATATGTGACCTTCTGACCACATGGTGTTAAATTCCAGGGACTATATTGCTCCACCGCCTTTTTCTTTTATTTGAATGTGTATTCATCTTAGTTCTGTCAGAAATTGTGTGATGTACAATTGATATTAGGTTATGATATGAATTACATTCAGATGCACAGGGAGGAAAATTGCGGAGGAGCAATTCTTGCGAAGGATGTTGAAAACAGTTTCCACTTAACCTTCAAATGTAGTGGAAATGACACAATTGTATTTAGGTAAAGTTTTATCTTTGGGAAACATCTGCTTCTATACAAAAAACTTTATCTTTTTCTGGCCAGTGCAATAGTTTGTGTTAACATTTGGATCTTGAAATATGCAATTCCACAAATGCATGACCACTGTGGCTTGATTAATGAAGTCTGCCAATGCAAATATTGTTTATTCTGGGAAAAAAGATTCAAAACAAACCGACAGAAGTGCTGCTGCGATGCAGATCCATATAGCTTTTTGTGGCTTGGAAATGTTCAGATATTTATTCTAAAAGTTTTTTAGAATAGCTTGATAATATCTGCCTTTGAAACAAAGGCAAGCTCTATCAAGAGTATAGTTTGCTCTCCTTCACTATTTGTAAAAGAGTGATTTTATCTCATTTTATTAAAACACTTCAAAGAAAATGAACAAATAGAATGCATTTCTCTTTCAAGTCTACAATCAAGATGTACTAAGAATCCTTTAAGAGAAACATCTGAGACCTCCAGTTCAATCCTGCAATGCTATGAGTCCCAGCTATTTAGAGAGTTTATAATATTTTATGAGCTGCTTCTTGAGCCTATAGATTTTTGGTATTTCATCCAGAGTTTCTTCAAACACAAAAATCCCTTCCAAATTTCACAAGCTTTTTCTATTTTGACGCAACTTCTGTGATTATCACAAAACACACTGGCCATAAGACTCTCTAGAATATAGTTCAACGCCCTTATTCAATAAAAGCTATTAAATAAGCCTAAAACTAATAGAAAAACTGATTTAGTGTAAGAGGTATCTTTCAGTCAGTTCAGTTTCTACTCTTAGATAGTAATGAGAGCATGTTTGGGATGCACTTATTTGCACAATTTAGTATGCATTTTCTTTTGAGAACAACCATAGTGTTTTCTGAAGTCCATTCAGGACAGTGTGTTCAATACAACTTCAGGAAAGGCTAATGACATGGAACAGAACCATGAACCTTCTGACTATGTTCTCTGTGTGTGTAGGGGGGAAAGAAGACCTAAGGAAAGGTAACAAAGTGATATAAATTGAGAATTGAGCATAAGGTACTGTTGTTGGCTAGGGGAGATTTCAAGTGCAGAGGATGAGGGATTTGCTAACATGTCTGCTTGCAAAATGAAAGCTTATGTTACAGCCTGTGTTTTCATCTCAAAATCAAAAATTTAGAATAAAAGTAATGAGCTCAAAGTCTGCTTGCTAGATGACTTTTAATTCTTCTAATAATTGTGCCAGTGGTATGTAAAATGTGTTCAGGAAGAAAAATCTACAAGGACAGCATTAAGTAAAGTGACTTAAAGTGACAGATATTTTAAGTGTTTACAGAACTATTCAGAAAGGAGGTATTTTCTTTCTTTAATTTCATTTCTGAAAAAACTGTTGGATGAATTATACAATGGTGATCTCTGAAAAAATTCAGCACGAGGCAACAGTTTTTACAGCACTGAATGTAGTTTCAGGAAGAAATCCTCATTGGGAGTAAGTCAACCTAGAGAGGTTGGGAATGAATGCTTCAAAATGCGTATTTACCAGTTAAATTTTATCTATCATTATTGTGTAAGCATATAGCTTTTTCTGCTATATGAAGCGAGGATAGAATTTTTGTTAGGGTTTTATACTATTTCATGCTTGGGTTGTCTGAATTCTGTCATGAAAATACTTCCAGCAGGCTATATTGTGTGCCTGGAGAACACTATTGCCTTTATTGTACTTAGTATTTAAAAGAGGGGTGAAGCACTCAGGGGATTTTTCTTTGTGCCAAAATTTACTTTTGTGTGAAAATAAATGTAGTGTTCTGTTGTTGCATATTAAGGTGGGTCAGGAGCACCCCTGGTTTCTGGTGTGTTGAGGGAGCAGTACAACTGAAATGTGGACTCAAACTGTGCTGGTCTCTGGTCTCCTGTAAAGCAGAATGATGGCACAGGTCTTTATGATATACCATGGTCATTAGAAAGTGGTACCTGGGGAGAGAGGAAGAAATATGTATTTGTCAATGGACTCTGGGCTTCAGGTTTTGGAATCAGAGGGACTGGCTCCCTTCTTAATATATCCATAATATTTTTGTCCTGTGAGGATTCCAAAGGTTTATTTGGTATTCTGTGGTTTAATCCATAATCTTAAAACTGCCTTTTGCTCCTGACCTATCCTGACATCAATTTGAAGAACCAAGAAGTAACGCAAATGACATTGCTTAAAACAATACAATAATGATTTCATTTAAGTAGGGAAAGGTCTCTGACATTATTCAGGAGTAACTTTCTCTGGGATATTGGATAGACACATCTTAATGTACAGTAACAACAATTCTTTTTTTCCACTCCCATTTTCTAAGTATGCAGATTAATAGCTCAGATGGGTTTGACATTGCTCTTCCTGAAAATAAGAACTTCTTCAGTGTTGCCATGAATATTTGCGCATGCATTTTCTATTCATCGGAGGCTGTGTATGCATTCCTTTTGCACAGGTTGCTATTCATTTGGCATTCTCATTTACTTTGGAAGCAGTCTGTCCAGTTAGGGTGAGCAATTCAGAGTCAATTCCTCCTCTAGCACCCAGCTTAAGACAGTAAGCCCTGCTTTCACTTTGCGGACTAAACACTTCATGTTGTTGCACCATGTTCTTCAGTCTTGTTTAGGACATGCGATTAGCCCAGCATCACCGAGATGATACTGTAATACAAGCTCTTTAGGTATTGGCATGGCACTAAAGCTTAAATCGCCACTTGTCACCATTTATATCTTGTTGAGATTGACATTTTGTGATGAAGTTTCACTGCTGTTACAAAATTCACTGCTATTACAAAATTACACTGCTGTTCACTGCCATTGTGAATCTATCCTATCACATAAAAAGTCTGGGACATAGGCTTTGCATTCTCTTACTCCAGCTGATAATTTTTTTGGGAGGGGGAGAAGATGAGAGGAGTGACTGAAGTTCACTTTGAAATTTACTTTAGTTAAAATGAAAAAAAAAAGTAAAAAAAAGTGAGGAAAAAGATGTTCTTTAAAAACTAGCCAAATGCTGAATTTTTTAAAAGAAACTTTCATGTTACCTAACATTATTAAACTCAACAGATGAAAAATTGCCCATTTAAAATTAATTTCATACTTTCTTTGAATGGTCTTATTCTTGAGCTTCCTTTGCTCATCTCCAGTGCATGTATTTGGAGTTAATGCTGCCCACACCACCTTTTTTGGGAAAGGTGACTTTAACTCTTGTCTGCTGAAGATGCTGTCGCTGAGCTGATTGTTCTCTTGACTATCTTTACCCCTTTGCTATCTGTGCTTGCATCCAGTTATTCCCATTTCCTTAAGTTCTTTATCAATTTTATCTATCAAACAGCTGCTATATAAATAATTTATGAAGGCTTTCAGATCTTTGAGGATACATTCAATTATAGATGTATAAACTAAATGTTACTCTATTCAATTAATGATTAATGAGTTTGTATGGTTATATGTATATCACACCAGTATTTTCTGGATGTTATAGCTTTTTAATCAGATTTGGAAAGACCTTTAAAATGGAAAATTATTCTTCACAGTATTCATTTATAAAGTTATAGCAATCTTTCCAGTGGTTTATCAGACTGTTTTACAGACGCTTTGACTATTATGTGGTTGAAATATTATTCATGAGCAGTTGACATTAGAAAAAAATGGGTAGAAGTACACTTGAGCAGTTTTTAATCCTGCCCTTCTGAGAGATTATAAGAGATCATTAAAAGTGATTGCTTGTTTACCTTGAAGATTCTCCAGTGGAGGATTTTGAAATTTCTAACCTGTTGTCTCTGTTCTACAAAGAAACGTAACTAAACTTCTGTATGTACCAGCAATGCCTCAGTAGCTATTACCCTTTCCAGCCTCTCCCCTTAGTAAAACCTTTTGAACATTTTTGTTAGGATTTCACTTTCCGAATAAACACCTGCACTTTTGTCATCTGGATGCTGGACATCAACAACACATGATGTCTGAATACTGACTGAGAATTTAAGTTAATATTCATTTGGAGAGATTAGTTATCTCCACCTGAGTGCATGAGATTGTGTCAATGTCCATGCAGCCACAGTCATGGTACAGTTTGGCAGGGCTGGGCTAAGGAGGGAGCATCTGCTCCCCATCTTTTTTCTCCCAGTAATTTCTGTCCCTCTATCAGTGTAAAACTTGTGTGATTATTGGTGCTACTTGGAACTGATGCATTACATCTGCAGTCAATGGTCTGTATTGGTTTCTTGTATTATTGTTAATTTTTTTCCATAGGAACTCTTGATTTTTTATCAAACTTCTTTTGTTCCTCCAAAATGCTCAGGCAGAGAGACTTCTAGCTTAGATATGTAGGAACTGAGTACAAAGAGGAATTTAGCAGGAGCTGCTGACTTGAAAATATGCAGTTTGTCCAGACCCTAAGTTAGTGTATTTCCAGACTTGCTGTGGAGCTCAACATGGTAGTTAGAATGATGATGAGGATTCAGAACTGATGGTGGCTTTGACAGGGTAGGGTGAGGGAGAATCATAGTCAATATGCAGCTATTAAACATTGCGATTCAAAAATGTTACATACTGGCAGTGGATAACTGAAAAAAGGCAAAACTGTAAAAAATATGAAGAATTTATATGGTGGTGAGCCATTATAAGAAGTATAAAGATAGCAAACTGGTTTTGAAAAAGATATGTGATATATTTAAATGACATCTAGCTCAAATCCAAGGAAGTGCAGGGTTTTGTGTTGAAGGTATTTGAAGGCATCCTTCAAAATGGGCAGAGAAGAGATGGCACTTGACCCTAGATCATTTGGAACTCTCAGCAATGCACAGGGACTCCGTCATCATGATAAACGATGTGAGTTTTCACTAAGTGAGTGTCTGAGTATCGTTTATGCTGACTCCCTGATATTTCACTGCCAAGAGGTCAGCTGCTATATTTGAGCACAGATGAGAGTCACTTGAAGATGAATCCAGGTCTGGACACCTTGCAGAGAGCAGCACTTAACGACTGTGTTAGTAGCAGAGCTGGATGGTTTTTGCTGGATATTAGATGGATGGCTGTGATTGAAACTGCCACAGAATTGGACATCATTGATGTCTGAGTAGAACAAATCCTGCCTGAAAATCAGAGCATGAATCAGTGATTTCTTGGCTCTTGACAAAGGATGTGATAATGACCAGACTGGATAACAACCATCAGCTTCTGACTTGTTAGGATTCCAATCCACAAATGTTACCTGGGGGCTGATGATTGAATAAGGAAAATACTTTTGTGATTAGGAGAGGCTGGAATTCAGCAGTGCTAGTGCAGTGAAGGCACAGCATCTTGAAAACTGCACAAACTGTTAGGTCAGCAGAGAACAAAATCCTGATCTTTTGTAATGCAGAGGGTATTGTAAGTTGTCTCTTAATAACTTACATAAATACTGGGGAGTTGTACTGGGTTCAGCAGTAGCAGTCATTTTTCTCCTTCTTAGTCGCTGGTGCAGCGCTGTGTTTTGGACTTTCGGCCTTGGAGCAGCGCTGATAACACCGATGTTTTTAGTTGTTGTAGTAATGTTTAGTCTGACCAAGGACTTTCTGCGCCCCATGCTCTGCCAGGGAGGAGGGGAAGCTGGGAGGAAGCAGAGACGGGACACCCGACCCAAAATAGCCAAATAGGTATTCCACACCACAGCACATCATGCCCAGGATGTAAAAGCTAGGGGCAGGGACCTGGAAGAGGGGGATTCACTGCTTGGTCGGGCTGAGTATTGGTGGTGAGCGTTGTATTCTCTTCCCTTGTTGTTTCCCTTATCATTATTATTACTGGTGATAGCAGCAGTGGTTTGTGTTGTACCTTAGTTACTAAACTATTCTTATCTCAACCCGTGGGAGTTACATTCTTTCGATTCTTCTCCCATCCCCCCGGGAGTCGGGGGGAAGAAAGAGGGGGAGTGAGTGAGCAAACTGCGTGAGTGGCTTAAACCACGACAGGAGTACTGCAACGAATTAATGCACTGCAAACTGTTTGTGAGGAGAATGCAGTAAACCTTGGCATTGTTGTGAGCTGTTGCTTAACCCAGTGCCACAGAATGCTGTGAAGTCTATGTATGCCAAGTGTTCCCAGAATCCATGCGCATCTTGCTTTAACCAGTTGCCACTTGATTGTTCATTGAAATTAGAGATTAAACCAAACCCCTGTATTTCATTGCAAAATTAGATTTAATTCCCAGTGATTCAGGGATGTTTTGGCCATGCATTCAAGCCTGGAACAAATTTCAATGTGAGAATAAATTTGAGATAAATCAGTACATAGGGATTTAGAGTTCAGCTCTATTTCTGTGTATTTGCATTGTTGCTGAGAACTCTCAAACTTTTTGTGCCTGTTTCCCAACTGAAAAATTAACATGGTAATGACTCTTTTTCCCAGTTTTTTTAAATGTATTTATTTTACTCAAAACATTTCTAAGTAACATCAGGCAGTAAATCCTAAAGTATATGCTGTCAAAAACTAAAAAGCTTGCATGAACTACGAACCAAAACAGCTAAAATTTTCTTTAGACTTCTTTTTGTTTCCATCACAAGGGATTTCACAGGGAAGTATCAGTTTCTTACACATGATAATTAAGATTCATATGACTAACCTGGCTTAAAATTCTGTAGGATGCTCAAATAACCCTCTAGCAGTCCTGAAAACCTGGGTTATTAGTCTGAAACTAGCAAGTACAGAATAGTAGAGAGGAAACTGGGACAGATATGTTCAATATTAATGCAAAAAGATATTGAAGAACTATAGTGAAAAATAAAAATAAACTTTCTTTTCCTATGCAGTGGAAGTACCTCAGGCAAAATAAGTTATTATAATACACATTGAACTTAACTGAAATATAGATCTAAACCTTTAAACATATTCTCCTGTTTTTAATGGTTTAAAGTATTCACTGTAGTCAGTAAATTAGGCGATGATTGAAGAAGTAGTGGGCTATGAAATTTATTTTGTAGTTTTTCTGCATAAGTACAAGCGCTCTCTTTTTCTTTCTTCTAAGTTAAAATAGTTAATAAATGTCCACCAGGAATAATGTGTATTTACAACTGAAAGATAAGACAGACACCTTCAAGAAATTAACTTTTAATAGAAGTAATTCTAATGTTTTAATTATCTTGCATTTTCTGAACAGAAAAATATAAGAAAAATAATTCAGTTCTTTCATCCAAAATTAACTGCAACTTTGAGTGTTCTGTCTTAATTCCTTGTTTGCAGATATTATGCAGCAAAATAATACATGTGTTTATCTGGATTTTTTTTTTCGTTTGAAAGGGATTGTTGACATTAGTAAAATTGGGATCTTTTTCCTGTCTTTCTGCTTTTACTCCCAACATTCAGATCGTTGCATTACTTTGTAACAATAATTACTCACCATTCCACTCATTTCTGGATACATGTAAATCTTTTTTAGATTAGTATTAGTATTATTTTGTACTGTTGGCTTATTTGCACGTAAAAAATGATTCAGTGATCTTATGAAAATAAATCCCTTTGAAAAGAATTTCAGTGATTTTTCCACTGAACTGGGGTTTTTGCTTGTTTGTTGTGTTTTGCTGGTTTGTTTTTCTTCTCTTAGATGTCCTGTCCTGAAAATGTATCAACTTAGCATATGGTCCCTGTAAGAAACACAACCTCTGGCATTTTAAAAATCTGGGCTGCAGAGCGATTATCAAATCATGTAAAACAGGAAAGTATTTCCAAGGAAGAAGAAGAAATATTTGGTGAAAACCATATAGTAATTTGATGTGTAGTTTGAATTGTTCTCTGAATTTGATTTATGATTTTCAAGTTTATAAACTATGATATGAATGACTGAGGAACTGAAAAAGAATTATCTCTGCTTTTACTTTTAATGCTGAGATGGGAATCAGAATGCCTCAATATTGCTCACGGAATTTTTCCTCATGGTATTTTTAAATCCTGCCTTGCATATTTTCTTTGTTTTGCGTCCTCTCTCCTCATCCACCTTCTGAGTTTTGTATAGATCAAAGATGGTTGAAAATTTCAGTTAAGCATTTCATGTGTATTTTGATGACCAAGACTGTGAAACTTGTGGTAGAACTCTGTGGAGTGGTTCAGTGTTCTGCAGGGGTCTCATGGGGAGCCACATTCCCACCAGAAACAACCGGCTGATACACTGGTAAAGAAGATCACTACTGGTGCTGCCAGGAAAAAGCGGCGGGCCATAGTAGTAGGGGACTCTACTCTGAAAGGAACAGAGGCACCCATCTGTCAGCCTGACCCAGGCTCAAGGGAGGTGTGTTGCCTACCAGGGACTCGGATCAAGGATGTTGCAGAGAAGCTGCCTGCTCTAGTGGGTACCACTATTACCCACTTCTAGTGATCCATTTGGGTGCTACTGATATAGATAGCAGCAGCCCGGAGAACATAAAGAAGGACTACAGAGCTCTGGGAGAGGTGGTTAGGGGCTCTGGAGCCCAGACTGTCTTTTTGTCAATTCTCCAGGGTACAGGGCAGGACCTTAAAAAGGCTAGGAGGATTGGCCAGGTTAATAAATGGTTAGAAGGGTGGTGCTGTAGTCAGGGGTTTGGGTACCTTGAACACAGGACTCAGTTTAGTAGGCCAGGTCTACTGGGGGCTGGTGGAGCTGGTCTGACAAACAAAGGGAAAAGTGGTTTTGGTAGGAGGCTTGCCAGACTGGTCAAGGATGCTTTAAACTAGATGTGTTGGGGGAGGGGGGCATCATTCCATCCCAACGCACCCAATCACTGTCCAGCACCTATAGTAAACATACAGAACAACACAGAGATATTGCAGCTGCTTCAGCCAATGAGCTGGCTTCAACTGGAGCTCGGCTCAGATGCCTCTACGCAAATGCCCGTAGCATGGGGAGCAAACAAGAGGTATTAGAGATGTGTGCACGTCTACAGGGATATGATATCATACGCATCAAAGAAACATGGTGGGATGGCTCCTATGACTGGTGTGTTGGAATGGAAGGTTACAGGCTCTTTAGATAAGACAGGCCCGGTAGGTGGGGAGGGGGAGTTGCTATTTATGTTAGGGATAGGCTGGAGAGTATGGAACTCTGTCTGGGGACAGGTGAGCAGTCGACAGAGAGTTTGTGGATCAGGGTTAAAGGGAGAACAGTGATGGGAGACATTATTGTGGGGATCTGTTACAGACGGCCTGACCAAGAGGACTCAGTGAATGGAGCATTCTATAGACAGATGGGAACAGCCTCACACTCACAGGCCCTTGTTCTCATGGGGGACTTCAACCACCATGATATCTGTTGGAGGGATGGTACGGCCCAGCACAAGCAATCCAGGAAGTTCCTTGATTGTGTGGAAGACAGCTTCCTTCTGCAAGTAATAGAGGAGTCAACAAGGAGAGGTGCCATGCTTGACCTCATGCTCACCAACAGGGAAGGGCTGGTTGGAAATGTGATGCTCCAGGGCAGCCTTGATTGCAGCGATCATGAGATGGTCGAATTTGAGATCCTCAGGACAGTGAGAAGAGCATGCAGCAAGCTCACTGCCCTGGACTTCAAGAGAGCAGACTTTGGCCTCTTCAGGAACCTGCTCAGTAAGGTTCCATGGGATATAGCCCTAGAGGGCAGGGGGGCCCAAGACTGTTGGTTGATATTCAAGGATCACCTGCTGCAAGCTCAGGTGCGATACATCCCTACTAGAAGGAAGTACTGCAGGAGGGCCAGGAGACCTCCTTGGATGGATAAGGAGCTGCTGAGGAAAATTCAAAGGAAAAAAGAGGCTTATAAAAGGGGGAAGCAAGGACAGGCGGCCTGGGTAGAATACAGAGATGTTGTCTGGGAAGCAAGGGACCCAGTTAGGAAAGCTAAGGCCCAGTTAGATTTAAACTTGGCTAGGGATGTTAAGGATAACGGGAAGGGATTCTACAGGTACATTGCAAATAAAAGGCAGACTAGGGACAACGTGGGCCCTCTCCAGAAGCCATCGAGAGAACTGGCTACCCTGGATTTGGAGAAGGCTGAGGATCTTAATGACTTCTTTGCGTCAGTCTTCGCTGGCAAATGCTCTGACCATATCACCCAAGTCTTGGAAGGCAGACGCAGGGACAGTGAGAATGAAGACCCTGGGCCCACTGTAGGAGAGGATCTGGTTCGAGACCATCTTAGGAACCTGAACATATACAAGTCCATGGGATCTGATGAAATCCATCCGCGGGTCCTGAAGGAACTGGCAAATGAAGTTGCTAAGCCACTGTCCATCATATTTGAAAAATCCTGGCTGTCAGGTGAAGTTTCCGATGACTGAAAAAAGGGAAAAATAACCCTTATTTTCAAGAAGGGGAAAATGGATGACCAGGGGAACTACAGGGCAGGCAGTCTCACCTGTGTGCCTGGCAAAATCTTGGAGCAGATTCTCCTGGAAGGCATGCTGAGGCACATGAAAAACAACAAGGTGGTTGGTGTCCGCCAGCATGGCTTCACTAAGGGGAAATGCTGCCTGACCAATCTGGTGGCCTTCTATGATGGGGCTATGGAACTGATGGACAGGGGTAGAGCAGTGGATGTCATCTACCTGGACTTGTGCAAAGTGTTTGACACTGTCTCACATGACATGCTTGTCTCTAAGTTGGAGAGACATCAATTTGATAGGTGGACCACTCAGTGGATAAAGAACTGGCTGGATGGCTGCACGCAAAGAGTTGTGCTCAATGGCTCAATGTCCAGCTGGAGACCAGTAATGAGTGTGTCCCTCAGGGATCGGTGTTGGGAGCGGTCTTGATCAACACCTTTGTCAGTGACATGGACAGTGGGATTGAGTGCACCCTCAGCAAGTTTGCCGATGACACCAAGCTGTGTGGTTTGGTTGATATGTTGGAGGGAAGGAATGCCATCTAGAGGGACCTTGACACATTTATGAGGTGGGCTGATGCCAACCTGATGAAGTTTAACCATGCCAAGTGCAAGGTGTTACACCTGGGTAGGAGCAATACCAGGCACAGATACAGGTTGGGCAAAGAAGAGATTGAGAGCAGCCCTGCCGAGAAGGACTTGGGGGTGTTGGTCGATGAAAAAATGAACAAGAGCCAGCAGTGTGTGCTTGCAGCCCAGAAAGCCAACCGTATCCTGGGCTGCATCAAAAGGAGTGTGACCAGCAGGTCGAGGGAGGTGATCCTGCCCCTCTACTCTGCTCTTGTGAGACCTCACTTGGAGTATTGAGTGCAGTTCTGGTGTCCTCAACATAAAAAGGACATGGAACTGTTGGAACAAGTCCAGAGGAGGGCCATGAGGATGGTCAGGGGGCTGGAGCACCTCCCGTATGAAGATAGGATGAGAAAGTTGGGGCTGTTGAGGCTGGAGAAGAGAAGGCTGCGTGGAGACCTCATAGCAGCCTTCCAGTATCTGAAGGGCAGCTATAAAGGATGCTGGGGAGGGACTCTTCATGAGGGACTGTAATGACAGCACCAGGGGTAACGGGTTCAAACTTAAACAGGGGAAGTTCAGATTGGATATGAGGAAGAAATTCTTTACTGTAAGGGTGGTGAGGCACTGGAATGGGTTGCCCAGGGATGTTGTGAATGCTCCATCGCTGGCGGTGTTGAAGGCCGGGTTGGACAGAGCCTTGGGTGACATGGTTTAGTGGGAGGTGTCCCTGCCCCTGGCAGGGGGGTTGGAAGTAGATGATCTTAAGGTCCTTTCCAACCCTAACTATTCTATGATTCTATTCTGTGATTCTGTGAACCTAGGTTGTACAACAATGTTTTCTATTTGATTACAGCTTCTTATTGCATAATAGCCAGTTCTCCCTTTTTTTGTATGAAATATCTGAGATTGTCTGGCTTAGGATATTCAGAATAAAAAACCAAACCAAAACATTAATGGAGGAATTCTGAGCATCGGTGTCTAATAAACACAAGTTAGAAGACAGTGTGTTCTTTGCTGAATAGATGCATCTGGCAAGTGCTCTGAATCAAGTCAGGCCTAAAAGGAAATGATCTGCAGTCCTCTGCTTGAGCACATGTTTAGATGAGATTGAAAAAAAAAAAAAAAAGAGAAAAAGATTTAAAGGGTTTATTAGACCTCAAAGTGGGAAGCAGATGTAAAATTTAAGGGGAGTAATGCTAAAATTCTCATGTAACTGCTCAGAAACAGACATGAAATATAAGACAAACAGTCATCTTTGAAATTAAAAGCCATTATGATTTCATTGTTGCCACAAAATCAATATCCTAGCCTAATTCACCAAAGCCACAGTAAAGAAAATAAAAAGAAATAACGAAAATCTCTTCATGAGGTCAACCTGTCAAAGAAACTTATACCACAGTGCATTTTTACATTGTTCAGTGGATTACTGAACAATAGGTTTCTTTTATCTTTTGAAGTCTGCAGTAGGCCCCAAGAGAAACGAAGCAGTGAAAGCATGAAGCCCCTGTATCAGCACGTCACCAACAAAAAGTAAAGTGAACTCTTAACAATGGATTTTTTTTTCTTGACTAAGTTCTCTCTTAATTTAAAAAGATGAAACTATAGTAACCTCTTAAACACAGTTCTGTCCCTTTTTGAAGAAGAAGAAATTTTGATTTCAAGTGTGTCAGTGTCTTGTCTCCTTTTAGCAGAAAGACGCTTTCAGAAGGAGCCATCTTCTTAATCAAGTTTCCTACGCATCATGGGGTGAGAAAGAATGTTTTTTAGGAAAGATGGAATTTACCCATACCATGTGAATCATTTGCCTGAGACTTATAGTGGTATGGCTACAGAAGATGGTCCTTCATGCCATTAGAAAAATTAAGATTTTATTTAGAAGGATGGTGGTCTGCCTGGCTCAGTGCACATGTGCTGAATTGTAGAAATTCCATAATGGTTCTTTAGTAGAGGGCTTTAAATATTTTCCTCAGTAAAAATGGATTTTTAGTAGTTAATTCAGGAGAAATCTGAAATGTAAGGACTAATTTAGCTATCAAGGATTGATTGCCCTTAATTACTTAGTGACTTAGCATAGGCTCCCAGAGATTTAGGAAGTAGGTGTTACAGTACTGCTATTGTGTACCTTTCTGAAAGTGTGGGATTTGATTACTAGATTTTGCTTTTGGTTGCACTAGAGAAATAGTTCAAGTGAAAACTCTGAAACAAACAAAAAAAAAACCATTAGCTCAACATCTTGTTTCTCACTCTCAGCAAATCAGAAGTTGTCCCTCAAAACATATATCTACACTGAGTAATGCAGTGTTAAGATAGCAGCTATTGTCTCTTTTTCAGTTGACTAAATTAGTTTCAGTAGAACACCACAGTAATCAAGCTGTACTACTTACAAAAAAGCTAGTTTGAGCATCTGTACATGGCAGTGCATTATGTTTACAGTTGTCTATTGCAGGATTTCCATTTGTCAAACACTCTCAGCCACATAATACTGCTTTTACTTCTTGGTAAGTACGTGCTGGATATGGAGCTTGGTAATGAATGCTCGCAACTAATTCCTTAGTATCCTTGCAAGAATGCCATCAGCAATTACCTAGAACTGCAATAGTGATAATCCTGACTATTGTTAATTAAAAGGTGTAGAGCATTTTCTTCTGTTACGTATTCATAAATAAAAATGAAATTTACAGTCCTCTATATTTAAAGGACTCACCTGAAGTCTGGTAATATGAGTAAAAATTCTTCTGTTGATGTCATTCATAGGTGAGTTGCTGGATTGTATTTCACAGATAGTTCTGGCTGAAGAAAAGTCGTTGCAAAAAGATGCAATCTGGTTAGAAATCGGACTTTCCGAGCTAGTAGTACAGGATGAAGAAAAGAAAAAAGCTATTTTGGAGGTAATTGTGAAGATTGCTTTCCCAAATCAAGACAGGGGACATCGTGAAAAAGGTTGTCCATAAATACATCCAATTGACAGGAAGACATTTCTAGGTGATTTGTGGCATCCAGTGCATTAGCACAATAAGTGGATAGAATAGAAAAGAAATCTATTTTAGAAAAAGAACAGAAATTCCCATATGCCACCACTTCTTGGAAACACCTATTTTCTGAGTAAATGTAAGGTAAGGAGGAGTATATCTTGTATTATTTATTTCTGATTGGGAATATGTCTCAGGGTGGAAAAGTAGTTTGTGTTGCCTGGCATGCGTGATGAAATCTGACTAAGATACAGATATTCCTTTGTTTTCTTCTTCTGAAGCAAAGAAATGGTGAAGGGTGCAGGCGCTAGGATGTTACAGAAGCAGGTCCATACAATGCCTTACTAAAGGGACAGACATACCCAGTCCCTTTTCAAGATCTAAGAAGGAACAGAAAGAACTTTAAAAATTCAATGATTATGGAGAGGCAATTTGACAAGTCACAGTTAGAGCCACAAAGATCATTCCCCTAACAGTTGAGAAAATGAAACCTACTTGGTACTCCTTCATCACCATGCATGCACCCTCAATTAAAGTGGTGCCCCTGATAGCAGGCAGTATAATCTGCATTTTATTTCACTCATGAGCAAAATAACAAGTTACTCAGGCCTGCGGCACTCATGAGTGATATGGGCCGTGTAATATCCTCTCCATTGAGTTTCCTATTATTAAGCTTGAAATAAAGAGTTCAGAATTAACTGTGACAATGATTTTATCTAGCGTTGGCATCACCATTAGCTTCTGCAGTTTACTGCTAATAAAACTTTAAATTTGCTATTACTTGTAATAACCTTTTTGCCACCTTAGCTGTAGAAGTTAGACAAAGAACCCCGCCAAAACATGGTTGATGACATTTTCTAGTTGCATGGAAGAATTGACTAGAAATAGTGGCTGTTCTTTAGAAAGTGTTAATATCACAAAGTACAATATTTGTGATTTCAGCTGATTAATTTGAAGCACTTGCTTCTTTTAACAGGCATCGGTGTTTCATGGTTCACGTATTTAGCTGACCAACTTTACATGCAGTGTGTCAAATGTGTAGGTATTCTCTCTGCGGCTGTCAGGCTGTTTTGAAAAACAGACACAAGTGAATACAGGTAATATCATATTTCTGAAACACTGCCAAGATTTTCTTTTTAGAATAGATGTTAATGAGACAAAATCCTGAAAAACTTTCCAATACTAAAATTGAAACCAAAAAAGCATTTTTTAAGGTGCTATCCTTATCTTCCCTATAAATCCCTGGTATAAATCAGGAACAACCACACTCAACATAGTGTAAGTTGCGGAACTGAAATCTGCAGCTCAAAATCCACTTTATTATCCTTACAATCTTTGTTTATCCTTTTGATATCTTTTCTAAGCTGACAGTTTTCAAGCTTCCTCGGTGCAATTTGCAATGATTTCTTTGAGGTAAGGATTTCATCATCTTTCATCTGACATAGTGGCATCCAGAAGTACAGATTGTTAAATATCAGTAAAAACCACAAAAGAATTAAGGGTAGGCATACCAATGAAGAGACAAAAGCAAAACACACAAGCTGAAATGCAAAAAATCCATTTAGATCCCCTTAGCTAGAGTCGTTTAAGTAGAAACATAAATTCTGTTTGACTGCAGAGTCAGACAGGTCCTAATAGGATGCAGGAGCAAGAAGCCATGTAAAGTAACCAGTAGGGGAATTGATTGATGGTGAATATTTATCAAATACCTCTTTTCATGTAGTTTTCACAGCTTGGAAGACTGACATGAAGATATATGCCTATGCTTTTCTCTTAAGACATATTTTCCTTTTTAAAAGTGGATGGTCACTTGTTCCCTTTTAAGTAATGCGTTATTGGTTAGCACACTTATGCAGGATGTGAATCTGAGTTCACATCCACATCTTTTTACATGCCTGGAACTTGACCTAACTTTGAGACTGTACAATGTTGTAGAGAGAGATGTCTTGTAAGTCTGTCAAAGTAAGGTGGAAAAAAAAAAGGGGGTTAAAAGACTGACTGAATACAAGGAAGCCTAGGAGGTCATAGCTCTGAAACCTAGGGATTTGGAAGTTGCCAGGAAGAAGGGAAACTCTTGGTTTTAGTCACTGCTCCATGGCTGTGACAGTTCTATGTGACAGTTGTTAAATATACGTTATTTTTAGAGCATAGACTGCTAGGTCTATCTCAGCTCTGAATATCTGAATATCTGAGTTGAGAGTATTGAATAAATATTCTAAACAGAAGGCAGCCCTGTTCTTTCTGGTGGCCTTGGTCTGGCATACGTGGTCTTTAATTCTTCATTTGTCATGTGGAACATGACGTAAGAGGTAGAGATTGTTCTTTCCTTTTCTTCTCCCCATTTTTTTCTCTTCATCATAATGTGATGGTTGGGAAACTGCAGGAAGATGGATGAAATGAATATGACTTCCACGAAGGACTGAAATTAATGGAGCCAGGGTTTTCCATGACTACAGTGGCTTAAGGGCTAGCTAGATGTGTGTCTTCTTGATCCTCCAGTGGAATTAGAATATAAGAAAGTAATAGAGAGTTGTTGGGAGAACAAGAAAAAGAAGAAAGATCTTCCTGATGTTCATCATGTGCCTGCAGTTCTAATTTTGATTGCTTATTTTCTCTTTCCGTACTGCCTCATCATTACTTCATAGGAACCAGGCAGAAAGTAATGGACCATGGGAATAGCAAAAAGAAGCTAATTTAATGGAAGCTAAGACTGAAGCATGAGTCAGGAGGAGAATTCAGGTGACCAAATGAAAGCTGGTAGAGAAAAAAGAGTGAAAGGACTGAGGAAGAGGCAGTACAATGCTGAGATACTCTTGCTTCTAATTTGTTCAGTTATCCTTTAGTCTGGATTTTGGGCAGTTCAAGAGAGAAAAATTATAGCTATGTGATCAAATCAGCTTTATTTTGAAGTAAACATGAAGAATTTGTGGGTAACATTTTTTCCTCTTTCATTTTTTTTCTCTGTTTCTATCTGCCTGTTTCCTGCCTCCCCCCACCTTAGCCTCCCAGCTTGGATTTTTTATATCATGTTAAGCTTCTTTCATTAATAGCAGCTCAAATTACTCTTATTATAGTGCCACCTCTTTCGAGTGCTTGGCCAGCAAAGAAATAATTTTAATAATGATACACTACACATCATACAAATATGCAGTTTCATTTTTTTTGAGGAGATTCATAGTTCTGTTTCTTTCTCCTGTATTTTAAATTGTTTTTTATTTTAAATAATATAAGTAACTTGCTTGAAAACATAGCTGTGGGGACACATAGGCTCATTACCTTGATGCATCATCTGAGAGAAATCCCAGCAATGATGATGATGATGAAGGATGTAATATATTATCTTACAAAAGGTCATTCTGATATTGCTCTTCTCAGTTCTGCCATCAAGAACTCCATGCTCCTAGCAATATGCTGATAGCATGTGAGTATAGGTGTTGACAGATAGGCTGGATGCTTCTTGAGACTTTTAGAGCAGTGAAGAAATATTTTTAATTGGAAGGGCACCAACTCTAGCCTTGAAGCTCTGTTGACACTAATTCTCGTAGTAATAATATGTTGAGTATATTGTGAATCATTTCTAACTGGTGCTAGGCACTTACCAAACTTCCCAGTTCAAGGAATTGTTCTGAATTTCTATTTGAAAATGCTGTAGTTGTACTTTGTGTGATGTACGAGACAGTACCAAATAGAGGATAAAGTGCTCTATCTCTTAGTAGCTTGAACATGCAAAATGCTTTGTTCTGTGTCCTCTGCTTCCTCCCTAAAGGAGAAGAATGCTGGGAGGTAGAGGGAGGAAGACTAACAATGTTTTATGGCCAAAATGATGCATTTCCAATAGCTTTTTTTTGTGCATATCTTGCTACTTTAGTACTCTGTTTTTTGTAGGTGTATCAAAATTAACTAATCTTTTAGACCCCGTTCCTGAAAAAGACTGTTCTTAGCTCTCTTTCTATGCTGAATTCTCAAGTCAGTGGTCCCTTAGTCATGAGTAAACTGCTTAAAGTTAAATGTTTGTGCAATTACTCACAGAAGTAGAGGTAAGACAGCACCAACAATTTCCAGAGTTTTTCGGCAACCACCGTGAGGCCAGTATATATATCATTCGCATATTTTCTTTTAATGAAGAGATTTTTTTTTAGACCTGGTAAGAGAAGCAATTTAAACTGTATCTGTGCCACTTTTGATCTTTCAGGGTATGTTAGATGTTTTCCAGCGATTTTTGCAAAATACATCTTGACCTTTACAAGCTTTATCTGAATGGCACAGATCAGGTAGTGGTCCTGCTTATGTGATTAAATACAGATGTTGCTACTATATTATGATCTGATATGCTTTGGCCATGGTTTCATTGCCTTTAGAGCTATGCCTTCAGAAGTGATACTCTCAGCCAACCCCCTTTTAATTAAAAATGTAATTTAAATTTTCTTCTTTCCTTGCACATGTGAAATGTCTATCCTAAAATTACACTCCCTTACCTTTTCCCTGCCTGCCTCCTTTTTTGTATTTTGGGTGTACATTTCAACGAGGTCAGCATGTGTTACGTTAGGTGGAATGAGCCTACTTAAAGGCTATACATGTTCATATCAAGATACAGCTGTTAAAAAAAGGATTCTGAGTTTTTAAGTTGAAAAACTATGGCCAGCATAGCTTCACAGCAAAAGAGCATCTTGGAATTCAGAATGAGTGGGTATGCAAAATAAACTTTAACTGAAATTTATGAAAGTCTCTCTTTTAGTGAGAAGTTGTTGCTTAAAGTATCCAAGCCCGTCAAACAGTCCTCAGCGGGTACTTGTGTTACTGAGTTCTGAGTCAGTGCAGTGGGGAAGCAGCAGAAGGCGGCAGTGTGGGTTGTGGATGTTCTCAGCTTACAAGGTGGCTGCTGTGCACTGGGAGTGCTGCAGAGCCGTGCGGGCCACTGGTTCTCTTGCCTTGAACTTTGTTTCCTTTCCTTGGCTTGGGGTGCTCTCTAGCTGGCCTCACCAGCTGTTTGTTTTCCACAGGTCTTTCTCAGGCCAGACGGGGCTATTGTGAACTGTCTCATCTTCTCATGTAGCTTTTACCCAAAGCAATGGAATTTTGTAGGATAAGTGGAAAGAGAGGAAATTAAGGAGAGGGAGAAAAAAAAAAAGTATGAAAAAGCTGCTTTCAGTACAACATTTGTTTTGGGTAGGTTAAAGTAGTGTGGAGGTATGGTTGTAGAAGCAGTAAACTTCAAGCTAGTGACAGAAACGATTGTTTGTAGTGTAACTTAATTATGTTAATTGATTTGACAACTTGCGAGAAAGGGGTTTTGTACAGATGAGTGTTAGCTGGAGAGAATTCCTGTGAAGTGGAGACAGAAACTGCAATTTAGCACCAGTGAGTGGAGAGAGATCAGTAGGATGTACAGTAAGAAGACTGTAATGGGCCATAAAACTAATGTCTTTATTGAGTCCATGATTTTTACTATCCATTAGTTACTGAGTTCCTGGATTAACTCTGGAAGGTATTCTGTAAATCTTGTGTGGGGGTGAAGGCTGAAAGGTCACTGGGGAGGAGTCATTTTGTGAAAATGTTTTCCTTCTAATAGCTATATTCTTCCTTTTTATTGATCATATGAATTTAGTTTGGCAAAAATATGTGAATTGGTTTTTAAATGGTTACCATGAGGACACTGTCCTCCTCAGTGTAGAGTTCACTAGATGGTGAAATAGCATCCTATACCATCATAGCTTGCCTTAAATTGTATAAACCCCAAAAGGACTCCAAGAGGCTTTTGACGTGGGCTTATACTTCCTCATTCTGCTCTCAGATGCTGAATTTGCTCTAATAGCAAAAGTCTCCTGGATATCCAACAATTGCATGCTATTACAGAAGGAAAAGGGGTTTGGAGTACTCCAGAGAAATAAAAGTTCTAAGTAAAGTTAATAGGTTTTATTTGGACCTTTTTTCAAGTCTGAAGGAGAAGAAATATACTCCCCAGTGAAGTATCATTAGATGCAACTGTTGTCAGAGTCAGTGTAACATCTCTGGCACTATTAGGTCCTGCTGTCCCCCACTGGCTTGTGGCCTTGCCTCTGTCCTTGTCCCAGATCCTCTGAATCCGATGCTGTGTTGAGGCAGTTTACTGTAATGACAGGAAACTTTGGATAGTTTAGCAGCTTAGTTTTCTTCTGACTTGTTGAGTTGGTTTCCTGCATGGTCGGGTGCATGCTGCAGGCATTGAGAGGATGGGAAAGGATGATAAGAGGGGGCCATGAGGCAGGAGCAGGGCGCTGGCAGAGCAGTGTGCCTTCAGTCATGGCCAGGCATTGGATCAGCTCAGGCAATTCGTTGGGCTCTGAGACTGGTTGGGTTAGCTCATCATATCGACACCTTGAAATGTGGGTCAGCTGAACAGTTTGAGAGAGAAATAGGCAGCTGAGGAACAGGGGAATAAGAGGCGGTCAGCAGGAGGAGGTGTGTGAGAGAAGGACTTTGGTTGGCTATAAGCAGATGTGTGAGAGGAAGACTATGGTGGGCCATAACCAGTGTCTCAGGTGGATCTGTGATTATTTTATTCAGTACAATAGAGTTATGAATATCAATTTCTATGAACATCTTCTGAAGATATTTTGTAGATCTCTATGGTGAGCAGAAGTGGGTGTAAAGGGTTTGAATGTTTGAATGCTAAAGAGTGCTTAAGCCATCAGAAGCAGAGGAGCTGTAAAAATGTTACCCTGCAAAGACCACAAGGAGCTTAACGTATGGTCCTCTGCTGTTGCTAGTAGGAACTGAGGAAAAGTTCCACACTTTTTTACCTTAAACCACAATTTTAAAGCACACTATTCCTTAGCAGCTTCAAGAGAAATCACACTTTCACTCTTTCAGAGCTTTTAGTTTGTTCTTCAATTTCCACATGGCAAAAACTGCTGGCAAACCAGTCATGCTGAACAATCCTTCAAGAACTACTAGGAGAAATTGTCCTCAAACATTTCATCTTTTGAAAAAGCAGCTTTGCTCTCAGAGAGGACAGCCAGTTTACTAGCTATAAAATATAACTGCCTCCTTTATTGCAACAAATCAGGCATCTGGTGGTAGGCAGAGGAAACACAAGCTTGTATATTTGGTCTCAGCTCTTGAAGTAATTCTTGCTCTTGTAAGCATTTAAGGAAGGCTGGAGTGCTGTCACAGCATGAGATGCTATTCTGCTGGCTGGTGACATCCACAATATGTTTTATCTCTTTATTTAAAAACACACCCCCTCCGCCCCCAGTACAATCAAATACAAATAAAGTGTCATGAGAATGAAGGAATGCTTGAAACTGTAAAGCATTTGTTCATGTAACAAATTAGGTTATAGTTGCCTGACTCTTAAGGTAGCCTGAAATAGTAATCCCAAATGAAAGTGTTTTTACCAAGCAACTCAGATTTAATTCCCAAATCCCATTGCTTCAGCCCCTCTGTCCAACAGAAAGCTTCAGAGACTTCATTGCAGAGGGGCAGAGGCAGGGAGTACCTTTTGAAACATGTAGGCATTTCACAGTGAGTAACTGCTGCACCCCTTCCTTTATCATAATTTCCATTTTTAAAGAGAGAAGGAAAACTAAGTGTTCAAAATAGATGTATAGTCCTGGAAGTATAATGTTGCAGGAGAAGGGTGTTTGCATTTATATCACTTAGGCAAGGCCCTTGGTCATAACCCTGGAAAATCTTAAAACCATGGTTTTATTAGGCACAGTAAAACTATTTTAGGTACTTGGTTACTGGGAGCATAGACCATAAGAAGCTAGTGTTTTCATGTTTGTAATAAGAGGATCTTCATAACATATTTTCCTCTTCGTATTGCTGCTAGATTTATAATATCATCAGCGACCAGAACAACCAGTGTGTCTGTCTGTGTTTAAGATACAAACTTTGCTGTGTAATGACTTACCACTAAATCCTAATGCATTTTTTTTTTGTTTCATTTCATTTTGTGTCTCATTTCTTGCTCTGCACTCCCAAAGAGCTTCAACTTTGTGCTTCCTTTCTGAGTCACGAACGAATTTTTAAAATAAGCACTTGTACTGTGAACCATTAAGCAAAATACAGAGATGGAATCAAAAAAAGAAGGTAAATTGCTTTTAGTGTTCTGCAAAGGAACTTTCACTTGGCTTTTCCTGTTGTTCTGAAACTGTGAAAATCAATATAGTAACATATATTCTGAAGGCAGGTCGTCTGTGCACTGGGTGTTTGTAACAGTGAGTTTCGAAGGGGATAGTTATGCCCCGCCTGACATGAATCTGCAGTTCTTTGCACTAAGTGTCCCCATGAAACTACACTTTATCTGTGGCTATCCATCTCAATGGCTACTACTTTTTACATTTCAGACTATCTTTTATTATGGATTCACTGATAGATCAATATGACACAGGGAAGATAAAAGTCAGTTAGCTGTACATGTCTATTACAAGCTTGAGACATCAGAAAGGTTTATTTCAGGATAGAAAGGATATGCTATCCTTCAGAAGCCTCACAAAAGCTACTTTCATTGTAAGTAAACCCAAGTTTCCTTTTAGTTTTCCTCCAACAAATCCATGCCTAGACATCTTTATTTTGAGATCCTCTTGGCCATTCAACATCACTGAATTGAGGAAAACAGATTTGAAAAGTGAGAGTAGATATTGTGTGCCGTGAGAAGGAGGCAGTAGACAGGAGTGCTGACATGCCCATATCCTAACAAGAGAAAATTGCAGTATGTGTGCTCTATTATAAACTCTATTATAAGACAGGGTGAAACTTGGCATTTCAAAACTTACAGCATGAAAATAAAGAAGTATGGGTTCTGTGAGGAGACTTCAGAACTTCTGAGCACAAGTGGAAATTGCCATAATAAAATCTCTGTTATGAAGCTGTCCAGCAGAATAAAGAAATACCCTGGGGCCACTTTCCGCTCTGGGTATGGGAGGAAGCTAGTGCGTCTGTGAGGTCTGGTGCGGGCAGGAACAGGCTCCTGGGCACAACATGGGCTGCACATGCCAGGGCTGCAAAAGCAGCCCAGGAAGCCTTTTCATCATCTTTTGGGTCAAAAAAGTGTAGGACCAATTTTGAAGCTTTTCCAAAAATTAGGATGTGTATTAAGGTTTTCTTTAATATCAGTTCCTTCACAGGACTACTTTCCCTGGCTTCATGAAATATTTGGAAAATCTCTTGGACATTCTGTCAATTTCTTGAAATTGGCAACAGTTAGAAAAATGATGAACAGGGAACACAGATACACACCTACTATGATGAAATTATTGTGCTAATTTGTATAATATCGGCCTTGTCAACGTTTATGTTTTTTCAAAGGTTTGTCACCAATTTTTGACTTGGACTTTCCCCCCTATGTTTTGTCTCTCAGTTTGTGATGAACCACATTTAACTGTTTGTGGACTCACAACAGAAGAAAGTCTGAGGAACTAGATGTTTATGTATTTTCTTTTCATTTACAGCTGTGATTTCCTGGAATAGTAATCATAAAAAAGACATTAGTAATAGAGCAATAAATGTATGCTGGATATTCTTGCTGAACATACTTTGCTCTGGAAAAATATGTAGTTGTTTGTTTGATAATAGAGCAGAGTGTACATTTTGAGTGAGTTCAAAGGATTGTGCATGAAAAGAGATTAAAATACTTTTTATCTGAGGTGGCCTCCTTTCATCAGATTTTTCTTAAATATCCATTATTGAATCATAGAATCATAGAATAGTTAGGGTTGGAAAGGACCTTAAGATCATCTAGTTCCAACCCCCTGCCATGGCCAGGGACACCTCCCACTAAACCATGCCACCCAAGGCTCTGTCCAACCTGGCCTTGAACACTGCCAGGGATGGAGCATTTGCAACTTCCTTGGGCAGCCCATTCCAGTGCCTCACCACCCTTACAGTGAAGAACTTTCTCCTCATATCCAATTGAAACTTCCACTGTCTAAATTTTAACCCATTACCCCTTGTGCTGTCATTACAGTCCCTCATGAAGAGTCCCTCCCCAGCATCCCTATAGGCCCCCTCAGATACTGGAAGGCTGCTATGAGGTCTCCACGCAGCCTTCTCTTCTCCAGGCTGAACAGCCCCAACTTTCTCAGCCTATCTTCATACGGGAGGTGCTCCAGTCCCCTGATCATCCTTGTGGCCCTCCTCTGGACTTGTTCCAACAGTTCCATGTCCTTTTTATGTTGAGGACACCAGAACTGCAGACAATACTCCAAGTGAGGTCTCACAAGAGCAGAGTAGAGGGGCAGGATCACCTCCCTCGACCTGCTGGTCACGCTGCTTTTGATGCAGCCCAGGATACGGTTGGCTTTCTGGGCTGCGAGCACACACTGCCGGCTCATGTTCTTTTTGTCATCGACCAACACCCCCAAGTCCTTCTCGGCAGGGCTGCTCTGTATCTCTTCTCTGCCCAACCTGTATGTGTGCCTGAGATTGCTCCAACCCAGGTGTAGGACCTTGCATGCGATCTGATACATTCCCAAAATAAACCAGCAGTATTTTTAAAGGTCGAAGTGTAACTTCTATGATTTGAGGAGCATCTCAGAAGAGACCATACTATCAGCAAGGAAGTGCCCCAATCTTCTGTCACTTAACTGGTTTCTTAAAAAATTTTTTACAGAACCATCTTTGCCTCCAAATGATGCAGAGGTTTGCCTACCTTCTTGCTTCATTAATACCTCCAATGTACTTTACTGGAAGAGGTAATGCTTTTGCAGGATGGATGTATAAAGAAATGACCTATTATGTTTCTTCATGTAACAGAAGGGAGTCTGTACAGGTACCCTGAAATAACTTGTGAGAGTTTCCTTTGTCTCTAATAAACCTTTTTTTCCAGTTGCTGTTGCTATGAGATGCAACTGTAGTAGTAATAGCAAGGTGGAAATCTTATCCCAGAGGGACTTTCAAAAGTGTTTAAACTGTCAGTTCTTATAGGTGCTGTTAATTGCTCTGTCCCAGGAGATTATCTGCAGCTGAAGTTCAAGATAAATTTGTGTACATGCTGGGTAGCTTGGAGTGACTCTTCAAGGAGAAGAGCTGACAGAGCCTGCTCTCACAGAATGCAACATGTTTCAGTTGATGTTAGTTGATACAGTCGCCTTATAAAATGTCTGGTGTTTTTTCTCTGTGTGTGTTGGGGTTTCCCCTCCTCCTCCCCCCCCCCCCCCCCCTTTTTTTTTTTAGTCAGATGGAGCATGTTCTGGTTTGTCTTTGAGCCAAGTCACGTTTTTAAATTACCCTTCATGCAGAATTCTGTTGGAGGGGCAACTTCCTGTACTGGAACTGTGCATGCATTGGGGAAGTGGTGTTAGTATCAGCCTGTGAGCTCAGTCTTTGCTTGATATTTCTGAATTGTATGCCAGCATGTATCTGGAAGTGTACAATAGCATAGGCAAATATGCAGATGAGGGCAAACAAGTAGTAATTACTTGAATAAGAAGGGTGAGAAATTGAAATGCTAGAGCACTAGATTCTTCTTCAGTGACTCACAGTACCATTGTTGTACATGTTCCCAAGGGTTAGCAACAACTCTGAGTGGAGCTATCATCTTTTTTAGATTCAGTACCTCATATTAATGGTAATTGCTGCTGCATTTTATTTATTTTTTATAAGAAAAAGAAAATATCTTTTGTCTGAATATTTCTAAGATGGCAAAAGAAAAGTGGCATTGTTTGAAAATCCCAGTGGTGTCGTAATGAGACTTCACATAAACATTAGATCAAGCAACCACAAGCAGTCTGTGAATTATTCTGGGAAGTTTTTAAATGTGGGATCTATGACATTATTTAAGTATTTATAAATGTCATCTCATCTGTTATAAGGAAAGCTAATAGACTATTTTGCAGACATTTCAGCTCCAAAAAGCAATTGCTTCTGTAATCTATTTCTATAAAATTGGCAAAAGTGGAAGCAGGCGTACTGTGGGTCAATACCAGTGAAAGGCCTCTCTGCAGACAAAAGATTCACAGTCCATTAAGTTTCAGGTCTGCCCTGATATGGATTCCTCTGATGTATTACTATTATATCCTATTTTTGTTGACTCAGTTACTATGTCAGCAAAACCAAACATTTTGGCTTGTATCCCAGCATCAAGCTGTCTATGGAGGATATGTGTTTGCCTCCACCAAGACAGTAATGAGAAACTGGCATTAGTTTAATTTGCATAATTGTACACTTCTAACTTTGACTCTGTGTCAGTTGGAGACAACTTATTGTGATGATACTCACTGCACATTATGCGTTTTATGCAATCAGCATTTATTTATGCAAATTTCATCATTACAAGAGGTCATTTTCCAACCTTCTACCATGAAATCACTCTCTCTGCCAATGAGCAGTAAGAAAACACCATAGGAGAGCAACCAGGTATATTTGTCATTCACACTCATTGGCCAAGACACTGCAAAGGGTTTATTGTGTGTGTGCGTATGTTTTTAAAATTATGTCTTATGAAAGACTGACAGCTCTGATGACAAAACTAAAATTTGACAGACCACATGTGATTATTTTAGACAAATGCTGTCAAAAAAAGCACACAGAGAACCCCAAACAAAACCAACTCACTGTCTCACTAGTTCTGAGAGTTTCTTTAAGAATAATTTATAGACTGAAAAAAATATAGTTTGTGTTCCCCAGATGATCAGTGGAATGTTTTCTGTGATAAGAAGCAGAACCCTGTAATTTATTCATGTGAGAGATAGAAAGACAGAATAACAAACTAGGATGTCCCACTTGTAACAGCAACCTGAAACAGCAATAAATGTTGAAAAAACGTATCAGAATCATTTGGATCTTAAGGATTCAAGAGCTAACCTTCAAGACAATCTTGACAAAAATGTTTCCAAGGTCACATTGTTTATCTTATCATTACTGACAGAGGAGACTCTTAAGGTTTAGCTTGCAACTAGCTGAAATGACACCAGAAATTACACTTTTCCCTAGACAATCACTTCTAAGTTAGAATGCATCCCTGCTTAAAAGGTAGGAGTAAATTACAGAGAACAGGTAATTTGGGCCTAGCTGACTCTAAGAGAGCAGTGAGTACTTAACAGATTCTATCTATCTTCACAAAAGGCACAAAGAGTTCACTGGACTTGGTAGCATGCGAACCATTGTGGAAGAAAAAGAATAAGAGACCAAATATGGCTTTACCTTTTATTTTCCCCAAAATGATCAATAGGAATCCTGGAATTCTGAGCAGAAAAAAGTATATCAGCAGTTAGGCTGAGATTGTATGTGTTGTAACTATACAGAAAGTAAATCACACAGGTGGGCCACAAATACAAGGAGTGGTTGAATTTCTAATGGTTCTTTGTTTGCCAGAAAAAATCTATGTCAGATGTTGCCTCACAGGAAAAAAAAAATACATTTTGAAAGAATGAATATAGCTTAAATCCTTTTATATGCTCACTAAGAAGGAAGCATTCTAATAGAGAAGCCCATGCATCTGGGAGAGAAATTTCTCTCCACAGGTGTGTATCAGATGATTAGTTCCTAAATATTTTCACAGTCCTTGTTTCATGTGGGAATATAAACCTCTGTCCTAACATATGCTGTTCCATACTTCTTGAGTGAAAAGGTTCTTAAAGGAAATTCAGCTAGGCAGCAAATGCTGTATGAGCCCCATGTGGTAAATGAAGCTATGTGAGCTCACAGGTTGTTTTTGATTGTTGTTTTGGTTTTTTTGTTTGCTTGTTTTAGGGGAAGCTAAATTTTAAGGCTATAAATTTATGAGACTAAATTCAAGAACAGAATAAGAAAAGGGAGTCCTAAAAGAAAAAAAAAAATGTATAGAAGAAAAGTGAGGAAAAAGACTAGAATAAAGTGCTATAAAATAATCTCAGTGGTAAAATAAAGAAATAAATAAATAAGAGCCAGTGCCCTAAGAAGAAAGGACCAAAATCCCAAATTACCCAAAGTAAAAGAGTGTCAAATGACATGAAACTAGTGAACACAGACAAGAGGCAGAAATACTCAAAGTGGAAGTAAAGCACATGCGCATCTGCGTCATGGGTTCAGCAGCAGCAGTCATTTTTCTCCTTCTTGGTAGCTGGTGCTGCGCTGTGTTTTTGACTTTCAGCCTTGGAACAGCGCTGATAACGCCAGTGTTTTCAGTTACTGCTTGGTAATGTTTTGGTCTGACCAAGGACTTTCTGAGCCTCATGCTCTGCCAGGCAGGAGGGGAAGCTGGGAGGAAGCAGAAACAGGACACCTGACCCAAACTGACCAAAGAGGTATTCCATGCCACAGCACATCATGCCCAGGATGTAAAAAGGAGGGGCAGAGACCTGGGAAGGATGGGGGTTCATTGCTGGGTCGGGCTTGGTATCGGATGGTGAGCGGTTGTATTCTTTTCGCTTGTATTTCCCTTATCATTATTATTATTGGTGGTAGCAGTAGTGGTTTGTGTTATACCTTAGTTACTAAACTGTTCTTATCTCAACCTGTGGGAGTTGCATTCTTTCGATTCTCCTCCCCATCCCCCTGGAATCTGGGGGGAAAAAAGAGGGGGGAGTGAGTGAGCAAACTGCGTGATTTACGGCTTAAACCATGACAGCAAGGTTTACAGAATCTTTGTGCTAGCCAAAGCAAAGGAGATGTAGCCTTCAGCTAGCTACAAGGTGAACTTCGAGTAGGTTCCATTAATGGATGTTTAGGAATGGACAACACAGGCATGTAATGACAGAAAACAACTATATGGGGACTGAAAGAGGTACAGTGTGTTGAATACTTTTGAGACAGTAATAGGAGTACCTGACATATGGAATGAAATACTCTAAGAGGCGTATTTGTTGGACTTGAGAGATCCCAACCGGGTAGCTGAAAGGCAGACAAAGGAGAAACTGACAATAGCAGGGTGGGGATCTAATGGTTGCATCTGGAAAAAATGAAGGGCAGATTTTTCCCAAACTTGACTTTGAAATTTACTTTCAAAAAACCCAACCCCCCTAGCAACAGTATTCTTCCTAATTTTACTTTTATGTTGCAGAACCGGTTTAAGTAACAAACAAGAATTTCCTCCCTTTGTTAATTATATGGGTATATCATATGCAAACCCATTCCTTATGGACACTTTTATTTCATGAGGTATTCACTTAGAAGCTGCCCCAGGCATGGCAGTGATAGGTAATTAATCCTTTTTCTACCTTCCCTCAGAATAGTTATTTTGTCTGTTCACCCTTTGTGGACAAAGGGAATCATGATGGAATGAACTAGAGAAACTCAGGTGTGTCCTTTGCTAGGTGACAAAGAGAGTTCTTGCCATTTACTCTGAAACGAATAGATAGTCCTTAACTCTCAGATTTTAATCTGATGTCATGCTACAGCTAATACAGGTAGTAGGTGAATTATGTAACCTACCTTCAACTGTCACATCTCTAGCCCAATTAAAATAGTCAGTCTGGAGTTTCAGCATGTTTCTCATCTGACAGGCATGGCACCAGACTTTCTTGTCAGAATTCAAGAGAAGCATTTCTGCAGAAGACGTTACATATCTGAGTTAAAAATTCCAAAGGTTAGCTTTTTTCATTCTGACTAAGTCTTTGTGTTTCCTACCGTTGTACCTCAATTTGTGGAGTTTTACTGACTCACAGAATGAGCTCTTATACAAGTCTTTTAATACTGCCTGGATGTGGCTAATCCGAAATAAAGTAAAAATAGTTTGTCTAGAAATTAGAGATTGAGAATGGGGTAAATCACAGAGAAAAGATTTGTTTGGATGTACTGTTCACTGACATGCACAAAAATATGTATCAAATCCTGAAGCTGTTTTGATATCGTTAGTTCTTGCAATCACTGCTTAGATTCTCTGATAACTGAGTATGGATTTTCAGCGCAAATACATGGAAAACTGGAGAAGACTGTGGGGTCTTGAAGTTGGGGTTTGATGTCTGAAGTTGTGTGAACTGTGATTATAGTCTAGTGTTTCAGCCCCAGTCTGTCTCTAATTTTATACCTGCTCTATGTATATGTACTGTGGAGTGCTCTTTCTATTAAAAGACATCACGTGAGGTACATATTGCTTAGTAGTCATCCAGACTGTGCCAGTGGGTTTCTTTTATCTAAATCAAGAGCATGTGTGGATGCTTGTTGCAGATTTCGTGTACACTATGCCAATGATTCACACAAGGCAAAGGCCTGTTTGTTGCAAAGAAATCTATGGCCAATTACAATGTAGCTGTTCTAATGGTGAAGTGTCTTTGATTCTATATAATAAAAACCATGCAGCCTTGGAAATATTTATTAGAATTTTTTAAAATATAACTATTGATTTGTGGATGGGCAGAATGAAAAAAGCAGAAACATTATACAAGGTTCAGGAGAATGCCAACTGCTTTGAAGTTGCATTTTAACTTCTGCAGTTACCTTTCCAAACTCCATGACCATCCTTACTGGATTTGATTCACATGCTTGGGGTTAGATTCACGTTATCTGTCTTTAGCCATCAAAAGGGAATCCACTCAATCACAGTTTGTCAACAAAGCACCTTTGTAGTCAATGGAGAAAGGAAGACATGTTCAGATTCTGCTGGTCTTTTCTTATCACCTACCTGCTCCAAAGACGCTTGCTGCTTCACTGAGGGATATGTAGGTGACTTGATTAGAGTAGATACTTCACTTTCACATGTCTGGTTTTAGCATCGGTAAATCTGTGCTGAAGTGGACAGCACCACACATGCACAGTGTGTATCATACTTGTCACCTTTGCAGAAAGGATTTAAAAATATATATTAATAGGTTTAAATATGTGAAGACTGCATGTCCAGTTTATTCAGATGGATGAGTTAGTGTAAAAGCCTTGTGCTGTGTGCTTGGATCATTTGTTACACTTCCAAAAAAAAGAGAAAAATCAGGAATAATTATAGACCTTTGTATGGGGGCGTGAACTGGAGTTAAAAAGTTCATCTAGAAAATCCCTGACGTAGGCTGGAATTAGAATCTTTTGTCCTCTCTCAATTTGATTGACTCTGATAGAACACAACTAGATGAGCAAAAATATGACTTGAAAGAGCTCCTGCACGAAACTACATAACCACATAGGAATTAAAAAAAACCCAGTTCAAATCAGTAATTAAGCCTCCCAACTTGAATAGTGCAAATGGTTAATCTTTAGTTTCAAAGATTAATTGAGAACTTGAAAATAATTTTGCTAGTAGTCACCTTAACAGTAATCATATTTTTTAATCTCTACAGAACCCCAGAATTTCATTTTCATTCAGATAAATTATTGAATTTCCTCTTTCCTTTCTTCTGGCTTCTTACAAATGTATATTCAGATTTAACTCAAATTAAGTAAATGTTTTGAATCTTCATTTTGGAAACAAAAATGTTTAATCTTTAAAATAACGAAAATAAAGGTGTTTTTATCCAATTATTTTTTTCTTTAATCAAAAATGTATACCAAATTCAGCACTGGCCACAAGCAGTGTCAATCATGTTAAATTCTGGGGAAAATGCTTCTACATCTTAGAAAATAGCGTTCAGATCTATTGAAACATTCCAATGGCTTGGAACTATCATTCTTTAAAATGAAAATGGAAATTGAAAAAAGTTCAAATTACTTTAAGAAGAATTTATTAGAAGGTCATAGTGAAGTATAATCCTGATTTTGCAAGGATTATATCCTTGCCCAAATTAATTGAATGGGAACTTCCAGCAATGAACATAAAAAACATACATTCCACGTTTGCCAGGAAAATGTCTAAAGAAAAGTGTTTTTTTGGTGTCTCTAGAGAATTAATCTGGTGCACATCTGAATTTTAGAATATGCTATTTTTAAACTGTGGCTTAATTTTTCTGTATTGCAAAATAGACTATCCAGTAAAACGCAGTTTTAATGAGTGTAGCATGAAAGATCTGTCTGTAATGCTTATGTTCACCTTAGTTTTGTAGTAATTATAATTATTAAAAATAATTTCATTATCATTTTGAGCAGATTTTTGTTTTTATAGTGTTCTTTGAAAGAAATAGTCCATATAGATTAATCTAGTGGGATCCCTTTAGTCTATAGCCACTATACAGTATTTACAGTTTAATTCCACAGTGCATAAGATTTTATAGGTCTAGGATTGTGAAAATCAAATTTATTTAATTTCATTAAATATTTCTTACATCCCCCTCAAATCCTGATTTCCTGTTGTACTTGGTTCATATTCTTTTTTACACCTCGTAGTGGCTTGTAAAACAGAATTAAACATGATACCAAATATAATTTGAATGAAAACAAATTTTCTGCACCTTATTTCCAAGTATGCACATTATTGCTTATAAATCCAAATACTGTGAGTTATTTTATCTTTCAACAGGGTTCATGATAAAAAACAGCTATGCATGTTTTGCAGCAGAATGTCTCATGTTCAGAGCACAGTTTTGAAATATAACAATGGTAAAAATAGGATCACTGGGTACACTGTAACCTAACATCTTTTTCCATTTTCATAATGCACTAAGATTGTACTATAGAGCAAATGTAATTTATGCTTATTCTGACATTTAATTTTCCTTTTCCTTTTTCTTTTTCTAAGTGAAATGGGTGGGCTTGACAAAACTCAGGTTAATGGGGTAGCGGGAGATAAAAATCAAGGAGATTTTAGTGCTTCTTTTACAATCTGTCTTTCATGTGGTTCCCATCTAAATGGAAGCTTCATCTGAACTGATGCTTTTGACAAGTTCCCTTCCCCTCTGCATCAGGACCTGAGAGGCAGGAGTATGAGATGGTTAAAAATGTCTCTGAAAGATTACTGCTGGCATAGTTCTCTTTATTTCAAGGGAGTTGTTGAATGCCATATCACCAAGTTTATGTGGGGAAAAACACCTGGAGCATTTATCAGTTGCAAGCTTGCATATAATGGTACAAAAATAAATCCAGAAATTACTATTTTTAAAGAAGCTTTATTACTTACAGTGATAAAATAATTAGTCTAATCTCAACACATGAAATGATGGAATTACATTTTAAAAAAGAAATTAAATAGGCTTCATGGTGAAGGAGGGAAGTAAGTTTGGGAACAACCCTCTGCTCTTTTGCAGAATAATCCCTGTAATGGTCATGTATATCCACATGATTAAGGAATTAATTCACATTATCATTTAAGTTCTGTCATTGAATACTTATGGGCAGCAAAACTTGGTGATCCTTGCTGTAGAGTGCATCTCCACAAGCTCTGACAAATTAAGTGCCCACATTATAACTGGCATCTTCACTGGATCATGGCAGATCACAGTAATTTGGAAGCACTTGTGTAATGACAGATTTACAGCTCGCTGAGGGGAGCAGAGGAAGAGACGAAGGGCTGTTATGGAGCATGCTGCTGCAAGTGAATAATGCCGTGTAAATGTAGGCCATTATGAAACTACATTGTCATGGGCGTTTGTTAAACTGTCAATATCCATCAGTTAACAAACCAATGTTTCTGGTTCACTGAACACTGGTAAATGAGATGCCTTATGAGTCAATTCTGTATCTTCAGAGAAAGGTATGTTTGTGTTGTTCATTGTCAGGAGACAGAGTACCCTGTTTGTTTGCTGACCTTTGAACTAATAATAATAAAAAAGGCATGTTAATGAAGAAAGAAAAAAGACAAAAAAAATAAAGACAAGAAAAGAAAAAAAGGCCTTTACACAGAGCAAACCCAGGTGAATCACTCAAGCTTCGTAGCTGTGTTTCTGCGTGGTGGCATATTTTAGTTACTCTGAACGTCTACAGGCTGCATGGAATATAATTTGAAAGAATGACTTTTAAGTAACTTGCTGCAAAAATGGCAGTTTAACTTGGAAACAGTAAATCTTTCCATTCTAAATTTGCAGAAACCCATTACTTAGAAAACTTTGCGGAATACTGTTACTTTAACTGTAAGTTTAGTTTTAGGAAGTCCTTCTAAAAACTTTATCCTGCTGCTGAAGAGGTTCAGTATAGCTATTTACATACAAACCCCATAATGATTTAATTCATGAATTGTCAGAGGTATATGGGTTTCTGCCTTTTGATCCTTTTGCGGTCCTGCAGATGTTGAGAAGTAAGTCTGGCTTATGTAGGGAAAGTTGCTGTAGCAAGTTATAAAGGCTATTCCTTGTGATCTTCAAATATTTTCTTTTTTTTTTTTTTTGGCCTTCAATCTGAAGTCCACAGGGAAAAGCCCCTGTTTGAAGGGGAGGCAGATGTGAGGATTCATGGAAAAAGTGGGAGATTGTGCAACACTTCATGCTAGGTTGCAGCGTGTCTTTTTCTGTATTTTTTTACTACCTTGAATTTTCCTTCAAGTCCCAGAAGCATTGGAAGAAGCATTCTTTATTCACTGGCCCTTGGCTCCGTTACATGCTGATATCAGTTCCTCCAATTTCCAGGTTGCTGAGAAAGGCCAGACAAGATGTTGCCAATGTTATCATAATAGCTTCTGCCTGAACAAAACTGTTAAGCAGGGCTTAATGTTCTTAATGATTTACCTTCCAAGACTATAACTGCTACTGGATATCCTAGGATAAGGTGATCATCTTGCATACAAAGGCAGCTTTTCTTCATCTCGTATTCCAGCTGGATATCAGAAGAGATCATATTCTTCAAATGTTCAGACATTAGCGCTGATAAAAAGCCTGCATTACTAGGTGGAAAAGATTGTAACCTCATAAGAGCAACATCAATTCCATCCTATTACTGCATAGGTAATTGGTTTTGTTGGTCTGTTCTCTTTTTTTAAGTAGTTGTACTTTCATGAGATCTGTAACAGTGCTGCACATTCCTCTCAAAGGCTAATTGACACCTACCACTCTTGCCTTCAGAAGGTTTTACAAGAATTTTTCCACCACTACTAGTACAGCTGACTCCTCATTCTCATTTGCTTCCTGCCATACTGAACCATCTGAACTGCTAGTAATGTGTTCGCTGTTACATACTCATGTCATCATGTCAGAATCTCAAAATGCCAGGTTGGAAGGGACCTCAGTGATCATCTGGTCAATCCTTTCTTGGCAAAAGTGCAGTTTAGACAAGATGGCCCAGCACCCTGTCCAACTGAACCTTGAATGTATCCAACACTGAGGAATCCACTACTTCCTTTGGGAGATTATTTAGGTGGCATTTTTAAAACCTGCTGGAATTGTGGAGATTGCTTAGAAGTCAGCAGTTTGTTTTTAATGTATTGGTTTTTTTTTGTGTTTGTTGTTCGGTTGTTTTCTTTTTTTTTTTTTTTTTTTTTTTTAGTTTGTTTTGTTTTAGCTTTGTTTGTTGTTTTTTGAGTTTTTTTTTTACCACAAATAGTGGTTTTACTTTAGAAGGATTCTTGTCAAGCTCAGATCTTGTGATTTTTCTTAGTTTTTTTGATAACGTCTCCATCCTCTCTTGAGCCAGTGGTGGTGACAAGTGGCTCAGTGTCTCAGTATTATGCTATAGTGGAGAATGTGAGTCTTTCAAAGGGTACAACTGACATTGCATAGGAATTCCATACAGTACTTACATGACTGTCAATATGAAATTGAAAATGACTGGTTCCTTTTTAAATGTTAAACAAGTTCTACTCTTGGTTGAGGAATAAAGGCTCTAGAACCAGTGGCAGGGTAGGTGATGGACAGATAGAATGAGGATACAGTGCAGTAAAACCAGACAAGTAATGGAAATTTGAGCCCTAGAATCAGCAGGATGTTAAAGATAACTGTAATTGAAGGTCTGAAGGATAACATGCACTGAGAACAAAATCACAACAAAATGAGCAACCCCCTCAAAGGACTGTTGCATCTATAAGGACATTAACTAATTCTAAGATCATGGCGGGTCAAATACAGTTGATTAAAGTGTTTTGACTGTGTGTTTATCTGTTGAGGCCCATCTTTGACCACAACAGAAAAATTAGTGCTTTTTGAAGTGTAAAGTTTTAGTATTTAAATCTTGCATCCTATTGCACCTATAACAAATCTGAAGATGACAGAAAGTACTATTATACTTGGCTTCACCAAGAAGTCTGGTAGTTCTGCACCTGCACACTGAGCTTCCTGGGGAAATGTTCTTCTCCCTTGAAGATGCTTCAGGCTCAGTACTCTTGCGCCCTCCTAACGCCTGTGAAGTATTTAGAACACATTTTGTTGAAATTAATTGAATACACAGTATCAAAAAGAGCTGAAAAAATGTTAAAAGATTTAGGGATCCTGGTGAATGATCAGAGCACACAAAACCTTAGAAGCCTTCCATCTTATCTTACATATGAACTGCCTTTGATCTTCTTCATCTTACTCTTTTACATGGGATTTTTTTTTTTTGGTGCTGTTATAATCGTTCTGCTAATATTGTAGCAAAATGAAAGAATCAGTCAAAGTCCAGCCAGGAGGTGGCAACTTGAAAAAATGTGAACATCTCTTTATCTATAGCTGTAAGTTTTTCAACTCGCTATAAAAATTAACTTATATGAAGTTTAACAATATGTATAGCTTAAGAGAGTCAAACCTTACACAGTGTTTTGGTAGAGAACAATTTACATCATTATCTCTTTAGATATTTATTTTTATGTGTAAATGAAAAGTTAAAGATTAAAAATATATTCAATTTAAAAAAGAGATTACTGTCCAGTTCAGGGAAGTGGCTCGTAAATTTAATGTCATTTGTAATTTGATTAGTTAGAAATAAATGACTGAAACCCACTACTTATTACAATACTGTAAATGAATAGTCATTTTATCAGTGCTGCATAAAAATGTAGGGTGAAACTTTTATAGAGCAAAACAGTGAGTGTAAGAACTAAAAGAACTAGCATTCCTTGCCCCACACTTCTTGTATTTCAATCTAATAGAAAGTAATTTAATTTTCTTTTAGGATTTTTTAAGACACACTGGGCTATAAGTATTAATTTTAGAAAACATCTTCATGTAAAAAAAATAAAACAAAATTGAAAGATCATGGGCTTGTATGAGGAGTGTGTGGCTGATCCTGGTAATCATAGAATCATAGAATAGTTAGGGTTGGAAAGGACCTTAAGATCATCTACTTCCAACCCTCCTGCCATGGGCAGGAACACCTCACACTAAACCATGCCACCCAAGGCTCTGTCCAACCTGGCCTTGAACACCGCCAGCGATGGAGCATTCACAACTTCCCTGGGCAACCCATTCCAGTACCTCACCACCCTTACAGGAAAGAATTTCTTCCTCATATCCAATCTAAACTTCCCCTGTTTAAGTTTTAACCCGTTAGCCCTTGTCCTCTCACTACAGTTCCCATTTAATGCCCTCAGAAAGTGTGGCTTGTTAGTATCAGACACAATTCCTTATGGAACATTTAGGTTGATGCTAAGGGAATATGAAATAATAGCTTTCAAAGTCAGTAGTATTTCCTTTTTTACCCAGAGCATTGGAAACTTCTCAGAATAGGTTGTATGACAGTTTCTATTCTGTGTCCTTCTTCATTTGTGTAAAAAAAGTTAACATTTTCACTTTTAAATTTGATGTGTTCATAAACACAGTGTGTGTACACGAGATTATGATCAATACTGGGAAAAGAAAATCTTATAAAAAATATCCCCAGAGCAGAAGTTGAAGGCTGCAATTTGGAATAAATTGTATTCTTTACTGATTGGGAAGCAGTGCCTGTCTTTATCCTACAGTAAACCCGGTCTGATCTCTGTTCATCTTACTAGTACTTTACTACTTGTAGTATAGGAGTCATGAAGAATTACACTAAGTGCTATGTAGGCATATGACCTCAAACTGTCCCCAGACAATTTAGCATCTAAGTGTGTGCATCTCTATTAGCATTTTAGCTTGGATAAGAGGTGTGCTGATTATCCCCACTTTCGGTTCCCATCACAAAACAAATTTCAAGGACACCTGAGGACTGTGGAAAACTGGTGGACATCACAGTGATGTCCAAGTTGACTGTACTGCTGTTTTGGTCATCCATGGCGTTGGTGCATCTTAGAAGTCAGTACACCTGAATGGCTGGGAAATCTGTGACACTGATCCTTAGAGAGGCTGGTAGGTAACACAGATTGCTGGTGTGATCTGCATTCCTTAGGGCTTTGCTTGGCACCTAAAGGTCTTCACATGAAGAGATGAAGTTCATGAGCCCATAGTACCCTGCGGGCTTTGGTGTCCAGCAGACAGGCTTGGCAAAACCTTCTAGTATGCTTTGGAAACTCAGCAGCTGTGAAACATGCTGTAGAAGTTTTACTTTGAGGAGAGGATTTTAATTAATTGCACAATTACAGTATTGTCATGTAACAGCTGAAGAGTCCTCTTGAGCCTTGCCAGGTTTCCAGAGAATGAGTCTCAGAAGCAGTTTCTGTTAAATACCCTAGGAAATGCTGCAATTATAGAAAGTTTAGCTTTCACATTAAAATGCACAGGAGGTGTCCAAGTTTAGCTGTGCATACTTGTATGCATGCACTGCAAAAGGTAGTCTTTAGCTCTTGGTCCTGTACTATTTCCAGTGTGTGTTGGGACACACGCATTAGAAAGGCACCACCCATTTTTTTCTACAACCTTAGATACACATTTAGCATTTTGTAAGGGACCAATGTGTAATGTGATTATGAAGTCACCTAGATTGCTACATAATTATAGTTCATTTTGAATGTGCCATGCAATATAGTACTTCAGAATCTAAGCTTTCATTGCAGAAGTAATTAAGCCTCTAGCCGTTATGGTTACAAAGATAACCTTCAAAATGTCAAATGAACCTGAGCAGATGTGGTGATCTCTCTCTGCATCTGCCGACAGCTTGAAACAGTAGCTTCAAGAAAATGATACTTTGTGCTACCCCCTTCATTGCAATGGGTGCTGCCTCTGAAGGAAGCCTAACACAAGCACTGTTGTTAACTTTATCACAGCTGATAGATTTAGCAGAAAAAGCCAGCCAAAGAGCTTCTCTGACCTTTTTAGAGATAATTAAAATAAAATGAAATATAGGTTCCATTGGTACCACTTCTTTTGTTAAGCTTATCTATGACAGGGAGGAAATGATTAACTAGTTTGTTTGCTATGAATTGAATATTGTTCTCTTTATGCTCAAAATATGGAAGGAAGGTGCTGATACAATCTTCCTCACCCCCTTGACAAAAAGATCAACTGGTGAATAACCAGCTTTGATTTTCTGCTTCCAGCTGCTGAAACTCCTTCCTTCTCATCCCTATTTTCTGTCTTGCAGTTGATGTAATGATTTCAGTTTCTTTGGAATAAATGCTTTTCTGTCCCTTTTGTCATCCAGCCAAATTATGTATCCAGTAATAAACATGTAAAATAAGTGAATGTAAAAAAAAATTGTAAGAATACATATGGTAGAGAGGAGGGCATTTATGCATGAAAAGAATGTTAATCCAAAAAAGTTATTCTGGGAATTATTACAACATAGCTAGAATAAACTCACTGCAGTACAATATGTCTGGATATTGTCTGTGACCAGATTTGTATTTTTAACTGTCCTATTCCTTTAAATGAAAAATACTGTTTTTTTTGTTGTCCTAATGCGTGCAGGAAAGGTCCAGGTTAGGATTCTGCTTGCAGCCTGCACGATAGTTTTTACAGGATGCTGGCTGGTAGCAGTACAAACAGGATGCACTGCTGGGTCATGTTTTCTGAGAAACTGAGCAGAAGCACTGAAGATAGGAAAGCTTCTGCTTGACATTGCTGCTTTGGAAGCCTAGTGAGGACTCATGAGAACTATTCATCTGTTTCATGGCAATACTTTAATCTTGCAATTAATTAAAATCTTTTCCCAGTATACAAGCCTTCCTTCATCAGCCTGACATGCCATGCATGGAGAAGAACAAGAATTGGCAAAGAACTGTACAGATTTGTGACAGAATTCCAAACAATGCAACATTGATCATTAAAATGAGCATAAGGCTAAGCTTTCAGGTAATACAGCGCTTAAAAGAGAAGGGGGATTCACCGCTGAGAAATTGCCAGGTCAGAATTTGAAGTGTACATTTTTATCCTGATGGTTTTAGGACAGAATATTCTATTACTTTGATGAGACTTTATGAAAGGAATGCAAAGACTGCTATATAACAGAAACAGTCCCAGTGTTTTTTACATGTGACTGCATCCATTTTGAGGTATGCAATGTATTTTTTCTACTGCAATGTACCCAATTCAGTTGAGCTGAATTTGAAATTTTCTTTCAATAAAAAGAAATATCTAATATAGTAGCTTAGTATGAGACTGGTGTAGGCTTTTCTCATTTTCATTTAAGGGAAAGTAACTTCCTGCTCCTCTCCTATGTTCATATAGATGCTTTGAGTGAAAGAAGGCTGCTCAGACATTCAAAAGCTCACTTCTCCTGCTTGTCAAGAATGCAGTTCTCCTTGATTTCACTTTTAGCATCACTGCTACTGGTAGGTCTAATGTCAGGATGAAATGCATTCCCTGGCACTATGTTTTTCATGTGAATAAACTTCACTATGGAAAAAAAATACTAAGAGAGGTAATAGAGGTAAAATCCTGAAGCTGAGGTAAAATCCTGAATAGAGGTGTAATCCTGAAGGTTATAATGTGATAAATTATTTTATATTATAATTTCAGGAGTTTGTTCCAGTGCTGGTAAAACTTGATTTTCAAATAAGAGATGTGGTCAAGGAGAGGCGTGTCTCCTTTTAGTATAATACGTTTCCATGACATGGTATCATTTCACTCAATTTAAACCTCAAGTGAGCAACTAATTTTTAGTCAGTATGTGTTGGGGAATAGTTATATTTCTCATAGGAACTCTGTGAACATGGAAACACTTTGACATATATTATCACTATTAGTCAGACACTAAGTGATTAACGCTGATTTTGGGCATTTTCTTTTTCAAAGCAGAAGACAAGGCCAGATGCAGTTTGGTCTAGGTAGACGCTGTGGAATGACACAGTTGCTCATGTCACTTCATGGGAGGCAGGCATGACATCTGCTTGTTGCAGGAGGGGAATGTTGCAGAGCAGGTCTGTACCTCTAGAATAATATTTGAATTTTCCTCAGGTGAGCTCGCCTTTTGCTATCTACAATGTTGCAATGAGACTGTATAAGTGATTAAGAGGAGTCCTGTGGATGTCACTGTCGTGGGTTACAAAACACTGTCACTCTATCAATAGTGAAATTGGCTTGCTGTGTGGCTTTTACTTGATCAGTTAACCTCTGGCTGCTTCATTTCCCCCCTCTGCATGATGAGAACACTAATAATGCTTGCTTTCTTTTGTAAAGTGCTTTGACATCTGTGGCCATAAAGCACTTCACAAATGTTTTCTCTAAAGACACACCTCATTTATGTAAGAAACATATATTTGGACTGCATGTAGGGAATGCTGAGAGGGCAAAGTAGGGACATGAAAGAAGTGCTGAGAAAAAACAAATGAGTAAGATGGGTAGAACTGGTAAAATGTTGTGTTCATCGGTGGCTGAATTGTTCCATCTCTAAACCAATTCCTGAAATACAATTTCATTAGATTATCTTTGACCGACACAAGACATCCAGTGTTTTGCAGTTTCCCAGATCAGACTTCACTCTTTAATATGTTTTTCAGATACTTTGATATGTTTTGCTTCATTGAATCAACTCCAGCAGTTTTCACTTCTTCCCTCTCATCTCTCTTGGAAGTATAATAAATATTTCTTTCCAGCAATAAAAATAAATGTTTGGGGGATGAAAATATGTGAAATAAATTCTTCCATGCCACATAAATATAATTTCATTAATCACTTATTTGTATCTTAGAATATCTTATACTATTACAGCACTTCACAAACTATAAGATGAAAGAAGGCGTAAAACCAGAACTTTACATGCTGGAAGATTGGGTGGGATTAAGTGATTTGCTAAAGATCTGTTCTTCATTTTGTTTTTCTATATATCAGGAATTTTATATCTTTCTCTTTTTTCAGCTGTCCACATGAATGTTCTTTTATAGTCCACATCACCAAAACATCAAATTGTTTCTCTCTTTCAGTCAGCAAACATTGAGGTCCTTGAGGGTTAGTGATTATATCGAGAAATACAGAATGCAAATAATTGCAACAGTTATTGAGGTTTCTTCATCTGTAAAAAGCAGGAGTTAGAAACATTTCACAAAGACCATCAGACTCTGGATTAGCAGTATTTTCCATACTTTCAGTTCAAACACAAACAAGTCTTAGTCTTTATAACATCAACCTAGTTCTTTAAGCAAATGTTTTTCCTTTGGACATTTAGCTCAAAAGCAGTATCTTTCTCAGTCATTTCAACAATGGAAGCATAGGGAGGGCATAAAACCTCTAATCGTAGAAGTGTATTTACCAATAAATTCTGAAGTACTGTATTGTAAACATATGTGCTTTGCTTCAAGGGTATAAAATAACTAAGCTTTGTAATATAAAAGCATGATAATGAGGGTATATACTCTGGGTATTATCCATTCTTCCAACAAAAAACTTCTACTTTCTGTTGCTCATTATCATCTGTTTGTGAACTTAATTCCTTCACATGTCTTATTTTCATGTAAATAGCCCCAAAGGCTTGCATGATGTGGGTTTTTTTCAATAACTGATATAAATGCCTTAGAGTTATCCTTGAAAATTTCTTACTGTGCTAATGGACATTCTCATGATTTGCATTTGATAGGAGTTTATGTTGTAAGAGAAAAAACAAGAAAGCACGAGCATAAAACAACTGCTTACCCATATTCATTCAGGGAAAGCTTAGAAAAGAAAGAAAAAAATACCAATAAACAGGTTAACTTCCTTTGTACAGATTCATCCTGTATTACTTGCATGGCAGATCATTAAAAATCCTACTGACTTTCCAGCAATATTGACAGATCAGCATGAAGGAGAAAAAAACGTAATGCTAAATTTTCACTGAAGACGAAAATACAATCTCAACATTAATTGCGTGTAGCCTTTTCTTTCCTGGCATAGGGGAAGGATTTTACATAATCTGCATCCAGCTTGATGACTCAGTACAGAAAAGAGTGTTTTTAGATAATCCTATCCAAGGTGGAGGCGACCAGCTTAACTGTTATAGTTAGACAGAGCTATGGGATGGAGCTGGAGATAGTACAGAAGTAGCTTTTGAAACCATGTGTAAATTTGGGCTAAAGCCGCAAGGGGAAGCAGCGTGAATTACAAACTGCCCTTCCCAGGATCAAACCTCTAATCACTTTAGCTTGGTTTATTTAACAAGCATTTGGAAAAGTTATATTGCAGTACCTGTGGTATAGAAGGCTAATTAACCTGGATTCTGTATTCCATCATGGTTGTGTATCTTCCTGGAGAGCAAGGGTATCAATGAGTAGTATGCAGATGAGGAAGGCAGAGTTAATGTTGAAGGGCATAGCTTCATTGCCCATTTGTAAGTGCAGTTAAGTGAATTTTCTTCTTCAGCAGGTATTACATTGTAGAATAGAAAATGAAAATGGAGTCTTAGGGAAATAAACCTAGTATTAAATATGACCCAAATTCATGTATAGTTTTGGAAAATTACAAATAAGGGAATTTATAGAAGCTTTGTATTAATATTATTCAAATGAATATATATTTTTTTCTTTCAAAAAGTGACACCTTTTCGGGATCAACCTACATTTAAGAGGAAAAAGATCTGCCATTTAAACTATCATCTGCTAAGAAACATTAATGTTCAGTTGTTTCAACTGGACAGTCTGACTGGTTCAAAACCTTTTGTTTGGCAAGAGGTGCAATTTCACATCGACCTGAAATGGCAATTCTGTCATCTCTACCTCTTCTTCTATTTGCCTATTATCCAAAACACAAAAATTGTATCATTCTCATAGATGTACTCACACCTAGAAAGAGAGCTAAGATCCTCACTGTTGTAAAAAATGTTGTGGCCAGAATGGAGTTCTATCTGCTAAATATTTCTCATTTATTACTGGATTTTTTTTTATTTGTTTCCACTTCCCACTTCGATGCCCTGCTTTCTTAAGATGGGTTTGCTTTAAATCCTGAGGCCTCATAAGGTGAAATTTTGCCAGAATTAGCAGAGTGATTTTTTTTATACCTACCCTTACATGTACTGCAAGATTTTACTTCTGTGAATCAATGGGGTTGAACCATTACAGGTTACTCAGGCAGCCTTCCTTCCCCCCAGTTTAAGCATGACTGTCTTCTGTGGAATCCCTTTGGTAGGTAACTACTTTATGTTCAACACACTCTCCCGTCCATTGGACCTCCATCAGCATTGCTCATGTGCATATTGCGGTATTGCCCAGGGGTCCCATTTAGAGAGAGGACCTTATGGGATGGTGTCCTGGAGACTTGAATTTTTACCTGAAGACCACACAGCCTGGGTGTTAGAGCCTGCAACTAGCAGTGGGAAGGTAGACTTAAAAATTCAGTTGTGAGGTCAAGGCTAACAATACAAATCTAATAAATGACTGTAATGAACGGTGAGACGAAACTAGGAAAGTGAGAATGAGGAGATAAGTTATCAAAACATGGGCCTGTATAGACAATTTATTGTACCATTTGTTGGTTATGAGAGCATGTTATCAAAAGGCAGCTCATTTTTACTTCTTCAGTAAATTTCTTTCAACTACTCATGAGTAAAAAAGAGCCACTTATTTTTTGTTCATGATTTTTTTCCTAATTTCTTCCCCCATCAGCATAGTAACTTCCTTCACTTCCCTTTTCTTTATTTTGACAGTTTCTATTATTTATGTCTTTGATGGTGGTACATGCGAGGGTTTATAACATTATTATAGTACTTACCTTTGTTTATCATCAGAGTCATCATATTGCTTTGTGTGACTTGGAGGTTGGACACTTTCTCGATAAAGTCTGGTTACTTGCTAGTGACTTATGGAGGCTGTAGACTGAGCTCTACAGGAAGAAAGTATAGATTGAAAGTACTGGCTTTCAGGTTCACTATTTGTTGAGACTTTTTTTCCTTCCTTTTAAGAGAAGCAGACAGAAGGTCACAGCAAACCTCGTCTCTGTTCTCCTTTTTTTTTTCTCCTCCCTCAAAAAAAAACCAAACCAAACAACTCGGAGCTGCCCAACTATAATTAATGATCCCAAAAGCTACGTTAAATTATTGTCTATAGTAATAGTACACTGCATAAAATAGTAGTGTTGCAAACAAATTACAAAACATCGTACCAAGATATAGCACATTATCATTACTGAGGAATCTCAGAAACTTGGTTTATTTCCTTTTCCATGGGACAGAGCCAGTCACTTTCCTGTTGGACACAAATTTTACTCCTGAAATCAATACAAAGTTCTGCTTAAAACACACAAGGAGATGTCTCTCAATATAAGCATCAGAGTCTAAGGAATTTTATACCTGTGTCTGAATTTCCTGGCTTTCGTTTATCAGAAGATCCTTAAAATAATGAATTGTGGCTCTGTGTCAGAAAGCTTCCTCCATTTCCATGAGCTGCTACTATGAATGTGTATTCTAGTAATCCATAAACTGTAAGTATCCACTTGTGGGCCATTATATTGCTTGTTCTTCCTCACAAATGTCATAAATGGGTGTACGCTTTGATAGGTTTAAGTGACAAAAAAATATTTTTGTAGGGTACAGTACAGCGATGTCTTTGTAATTAAACTTGTCTGAGATTAGGCCAAAGGCATCAGAGGATTTATGTCTTGTGTTTTGCATTATCTTTCCAAGTTATTTTATTAACATAGGGTGTCTTTAATTATGCAGAACTGCAAACTGCATTATTGATATTCTATAAACATTAACTACTAGTGTCTCTAATGAAGCAGGAAGAAAACATGCTTTCTTGTTATTTGTCAGGACTTGCAAAGCACTAAGTATTTCAGATGCTATCCTTACATTGCGTAAAGTACAAGGGATCTGGCACATACAACCTACCAGCTCTGTGTTTATACTTGGCAATGTATGTATACACACAGAGACATGTATATGCATATATATCTCTTTCCCTCTCTCTCCACACATGTATACATACACACATATATGTATGTGTGTGTATATATGTATACATACGCACCCGTGCATATAGTGATTTCTAAGTTTTATTTCATTCTCATCGGTGGATGCTACGTGTTTTAACCTTCAATCTTTAACTGTTCTTGTTTTTATTTATGTTGCTGTAATATTTGGAGACCAGAAGGGTAAGAACCCAGATTCCAGAGAATACTGGGAAATGCTTGCTAATGGAAATGGAGAAACAAATGATTTACACAAATGAATTCACAATTCCAAGCCATTTTCTCTGAGATAAATTCAAATATATTCAGACTCCCTGCATTCAGAAGTTCAGACCTAATTTGTATGTTGGTGTAGTCAATAGTCTATATAGGAAAGAGTTGTAGGAAGCATATAAGAGACTTATATCTTTCCAAATATGCAAAAGCAGATGAACTGGATGGCTTGCTTAGTTAAATTGACATTGTAAGAAGACACATTGAGGCCCAAAATTATGGCAGAAGTAACGAGTATTACCAAGACTGCATATAGGTGCAAAACTGTATCTTAATTGTCATTACTTCCCCAGTTTGTTAATTCAATCTTTATTAAGCACTTCAAAGTCCAAATGAGACTTCTAAATATTTTTTGAAGATAAGATACAGTTTCACTTTCTACCTCATTCAGTACTTATACTTTACATGAGTTCAGAGTTGTGCAAAGGCTCAGTGTTTGAAATCAGTTTTGAATTGCTGAACTGCTCTGAAAATGAAAATAATAATAAAAAAATTAATAATAATTCTGCAGTAGTGATGAACTGTGGCAGAATCCTGTCATCCATGTCTCTCATGAATGCTTGTATTTGCGCCTTAACATCCGAAATTGTCATCTAGCTTCTAGAAAAATGGAAAAATGAACATGAGCCGGCAGTGTGCGCTTGCAGCCCAGAAAGCCAACCATATCCTGGGCTGCATCAAAAGGAGCATGACCAACAGGTTGAGAGAGGTGATCCTGCTCCTCTACTCTGCTCTTGTTTGACCTCACTTGGAGTATTGTGTGCAGTTCTGGTGTCCTCAACATAAAAAGGACATGGAACTGTTGGAACAAGTCCAGAGGAGGGCCACGAGGATGATGAGGGGACTGGAGCACCTCCCGTATGAAGATAGGCTGAGAAAGTTGGGGCTGTTGAGGCTGGAGAAGAGAAGGCTGCGTGGAGACCTCCTAGCAGCCTTCCAATATCTGAAGGGGGCCTATAGGGATGCTGGGGAGGGACTCTTCTTTAGGGACTGTAGTGACAGGACAAGGGGTAATGGGTTCAAACTTAAACAGGGGGAGTTTAGATTGGATATGAGGAAGAAATTCTTTCCTGTAAGGGTGGTGAGGCACTGGAATGGGTTGCCCAAGTAAGTTGTGAATGCTCCATCGCTGGCGGTGTTCAAGGCCGGGTTGGACAGAGCCTTGGGTGGCATGGTTTAGTGGGAGGTGTCCCTGCGTGTGGCAGGAGGGCTGGGACTAGATGATCTTCAGGTCCTTTCCAACCCTAGCTATTCTATGATTCTGTGGTTCTATGACTAGATCCTACTTCTGTGGGTCATTTGTGGCACTGTGAATACTGTAACTTTCTATTTCTGGATCTGTTGTAACTTTTTGACTTCTGTTACAGTCCTCAGTGTAATTAAGAAGAGGCTAATTGCTGAAATTGACTGACAGTGTAAGGGCAAGATGCCAGTGTAAGCTGCACACTGGTCATCAGCCAGCAGTAGAGGTGGAGATAAGAATTTTACATGGAAAGACCTGTGAAGCTGTGGTCAGAAAGACATTTTCAGAGATGAATTATGATACTGGTAGAAGAACAAACATACAGAAATAAGCCATGTAAGGTTGAAAGTAAGAGATTTTTAACAACCAGATGAGTAAAAAAATGGGTTCAAGTACAGCAGTGGGGGTACGAAATCTAACTGCTTTCCAGAAGAGAGAGATTTTATGGAAGGGTTTAGATGATGTGACTGCAGAGAGATAGACCAAATTGTTTCCTTTTCCACACTACATGTTACTGCAACTTTTTTATTGTTTTTTTGATAAGTGTTGTTGAACTCAAGGATAATGAAAATGGAAAGTGTGCTTAAGCGGAGAGCACCCTTGTGTTGGTTATACGAGGACACTAGAGATGCTGGTGAAACAGGACAAATATTCCACTTCTGTAAGATGTGCTGTTAAGAAATTAGATTTAAGTAAGCCTTTGGTTCGTTGAGAATGGCAACCATATAAAAGCTAAATGTCATCTTGTAGCTGAATGAAATATTTTCATTGGGATGGACAGAAATTATAAAGCTCTTTCTAAACTTTACTTCATGGTGATGAATTTAGTTCCGTTTTGGAGTTTGACCACAAGTCAAGTTTTTCTTTATTGATAAAGTTAACTTTATCCAGGATACTGTTTGATTTCTAACACAAAGTTCTACAGGCCTCAAGTTAATATGGTACATAATGATAACTATTGGAATGAAAAAAAAAAGGAAATACAAAATGTCAGAAAGTTAAAATAAACTTGGCTGATTATTTTACATTTAGAAGAACCAGGAAACTAATGCATTTTAAAAGAATTCTTTAAATTCAAGCTTAATTTTGGCAAAATTATTTTCAAAAAGGTGGCTATAATAAGAGGTACAAAACAGCATCCTGTTACATAATTGTAAATGCTGGCATTAGTGTGGTGATACTGCTTAGCTAAAATGGTACATATTAAGGCCATATAGCAGGGGCTTAATAGCAGCATTCATACTTTTAGATTTTGATCAAGACTCAGGCACAGCAGGAAAACTGAAAGCACCTTTGAAGAACAATCTCCCTAGGAAGTGTTACTAATCAACAGAAGAAGTTTGAATGAGGATCCCACATTCATTTAATGGCCTCAAAATCTAAGAAAAAGTTAGAGAAGTTTGACCTCTTTGTTTCTGCATCTTGTGACTGAAAGATCTTTGGGAGGTATACAGCTCATGTTCCTATGGAAAAGAGCTTAAAAATAATCTAGATGTAGTTGTATCAGCTGTGTTCCCCAGTAAAAAAAAACCCAAACAACCAAACCCAAGAAACATAGGAAAGGTGTCAGTCCTTAATTTATGTTGAACAACTTGTGCAACATTAGCTTGGGATAAATTGTTTCTTATAATGTGCTTGTGTTTTGGGCATGACTTAAATAGTCTTACCTGTGCCCTGCCCATGCAGCGTTTTGTCTCTGTGTCCTGACTATATTGAAATTAATATGAAACCTAGATATGTTGTTTTTATTTCATGTAACTGAAATGGCACAGGGTAAGAGAACCCATGCAATCATAGTTCATTAAGGGTGATGTCTCTTAGGCAGAGATCAATGGGGATGTTTAGATGATCTTTGCTGGCTTCATATGAAAATTAATTGCTGGTAAACTGACTGCAACTTCAAAAGTATTTAAAGCAGGCTATACAAGCATACTGAGTGGTTGATTTCTGTAGATACTCTTTAAAGCCTGAGTGAGAGTAAGCTTTATAAAGAATTGAAAATCCTTACCTAAAGGAGCTTCTTATACTGCTGGTTTAATTGAGATGGGGCGTTCACCCTCAACATTTCATGTCAGACTTCATGTATTGAGAACTGATGTAACCGAATAGTGGTGGAACCAAATAATGTAAGTATTGTGTGGCACTGAGGGGCTGGCTCTTCCTGTCCTGTGTCTTCCACAAAACAGGGTCCAAGACTCAGTTAAATAGTGAAGAGCTTATTCACATGAAAATAAATGCTGTCAGTATCCACTGTTGTTTGGCCCTGGAGCTTTCAAAGAGAAACTTAGAAATAAGCACAAAAACTGGTTCAAGAGCCTGCAGTCTGTCAGTGAACTGCTGAGGGATGCAACAGGACAACATAATCAAATCTGATGCCTTTGCAATGACATACCAAGCCTGCAGAATTTAAAACGGCTTAGCTTGCTGAAAGCCTTGGCAAAAACGTGGTTTTCTCTTAGCTGTGAATATTTGAGAGATTTTAAAACTAATTTTTTAAAATTAAATTCTTTACTATCCAGAAAAAAAGACTTCTGTGACCCAAATATTTTCAGTGGTACAGAGTTTGAACTGAAAAAATGCAACTCAACTCGATGTCATCTTGAATTTCCTACCAGTGCCTGAGTCTGTGGGAAAGATATGACACCTATGCTATACTAATTAAAATCCAAGTTCCCCATTTATGATTTTATAAGAATTTTCCAAGAAGTCCATTAAAAGGATTTGCAATATTGCGTACTTCCAGTGTAGTGTCACATACTGAATATGTTACAGAAAAGACAGTCTGGCTAGCAAATTAGAGGTAATAACAGCAAATCTCAAATACACTAGTCATTATGTTTATTATATAGTCAGATTACATATACTAGTTCCTGGTTTTCTTCTTCCTCGGTCTGTTCAGTATGCTGTCTTAAGCTAACAGTGCTTGATTATGTACTTCTGGTGTGTATTTTACTCTCTGTTGGTGTACATATTAAAATGTTTTTCTCATACTTTCTAGCATTGCATTCTCATTTGTTTTTATCCCTCTTACATCCCTTGTAGTAAGTACTTCTGTAATTGCCATATCACAGTGTATGCTTTTATGTAGACTGACTAATTGGTAAATACTGGCTTTTTATGCTACTATTTGTTCTCTGTAGTGTCATTTAAGCCATTCAGTATTCGGCTTTATATGGTATTAGCAGTACTTTCTGGAGGTTTAAAAGTAATGACTTGCTGATTGTCCTTCAAAAAGCAGTCTCCAAAGCAATATTTTTTTCTTCCACAGGCTTGTGTTTCTGTATTAATTCAGAAATGATTTTTTTCTTTTGTCTCAAAAGTGCGCATATTTATTGAGCTTTCGCTAGTATTTTGTTACATTCATTTAATGCAGAACACAAATATATCTAAAGGATGATAATAACACTTTTTTCAGTTAGAAGGTTGTTCTGTCTGTGTATAATCTTATGCAGATGTGCCCATGGTAAATACCCATGCTGACATTCTTTGAAAATGTCCAGAACTGTATTTAAACCACACCAGACAGAGTTTAAATTTTTCAAAACTTTTTCTACTTGCATCGTCGTCTTCTTATTCTTCTGAATATACTAAGTAAAGTTTTCATTTCTGAGACAGGAATGTCTGATTTCTGCTAATCCCACAACTTTACCATATTCCAAGCCTGCAGCAGAACCGCAAACAGGAATTCATTTGCTTATAGCTTGGAGGAGAGGCCCTAAGTGAATTTACTCTCTTCTTCAGTTTTTCCGTTGCATTCCCAACGAAATGTCATACAAGCTGTCTGGAACTGGTTACAGAGGGAGATGGTCTTTCAAGCAATTTCTCAGCAGCCTTTTTGTTCTATAGGGAAATAAACCGGAATTTTGCTAAATAGTGAGTCATAATTCAAGACAGATATTGATATGATTCTTAATAACAAATATCAAGTGATTATGAAAATCATTACCGGCTCTATATGCTTGCATCTTTAACAAGAAGGATTTTTTCCTTCAGGTTCTTATGAGTAAAACATAAATACATTTGTGTTTACAGGATAGAGACCAAGAACAGTTGCACTGTTTTAAGACTAGCATTTCCACACAGTGGGGTACTTCAGGGCTGCTTGGGTTCATGATTCGAGGTGCTTTTATGTGTTTGGTTTTTTCTGTTATTTGTCAACTAAGTTTTTGTTGGGTTTTTTAAAATCTTAATAATGTTTAGTTTATTGAGATTTCATTGATGTTGTAAAATTACCATATTTAGGCCTTGCTTCCATCCAGCAGTTGTATTGCTAACACAGTCCAGCTCTGTGAGTAAACATAACATTTTCATCAAGAGGTTTATGCAGTTGTAATTACATTCATTTAGAAAGGTTAAAAAAGCCATACCAGTAGGATGGACAGATACAAGCATTTAACTGAAAGGGAGAACATGAGTGTCCACAGGCTCTATGTTGAAAGGGAGCAGCATAGGCCAGGGCCTGTGTGTCCAGGTAAGTGATAAAGCAGAGTTTGAGTGACAGGTAGGTGGTATAATGGCAATGAGGTTCATCCCAGAAGGTTGAGAGGCTGTTCTCTGTGCTAGGCTGCTCTGTTGCAGGTGTTTGAAGGAAGAGATGACAAACTGGAGCTTACACTGTGACTGATGGTAAATAATAGAGGAGAGTGCAGTGGCAGAAGACATACAGTACAGAGGTGAGGAAGTAAATAGTGGGTGGTGTGCAAGGGAGAAGCAGCTGGGCACAGGCAGAGGTAGAGGGTGACAGGGATCTAGATCCTGGCTCAGAAATAGTTAGCTGTGCTTCAGGTGATGAGCATATGCCTCTTCTGTGATGCTGAAAATGGAGGCAGGAATGCCCAGGCTAATGATTCCTGATCTATCCAAGCTGGTTTTGTGCATTCCCACTTCGATTTGCCCTGAGGGCAGTGCTGGCCTCAGTCTGGCTTCCTGCATCTTGCTGTGCTAAACTCTCCTCTACCTGTGACTCTTAGGAGGCCAGTTCAGAGATCCTTTAGTTGATCCACATGGCTCAAAATTGCTAAGTCAAATATGTCCTGATGTTGTATCGGTTCAGCTACCAAACTGTTCTCTGGAGGAGCAAAGAATGGTGCCTGTGCCTGTAGAAGTTGGCTATCCTCAACTACAAATAACCCAGAACTTCATCAAGATCAGCAGTCTATAACCACCTCACATTTATACTCTTCTTAATGATTTTTTAGAATTTAAAAAAAAAAAAAACAACAAAAAATGAGAGAGGGAAAATGAAGTTTATGTTTGGCAATTTTTGAGACACAGAATCACTGCATTTACCTGAGCAATGAAGCCTCAGTGCATGTATCTCTTATTTCAGTTATTTGTTTTGTTCAACCGCTTGTGAAAAGGGCCTTAATCTGTAACCAAACATACTGCGGTATGTTTGTGTCCTTCAGCTTTCTCTCCGTGTAGCAGTCAGTCATTTTTTCTTGGGCAGTCAGTGCTTGTGGAAGGCAGTTGAATTCTGTCTTAACATGAATGCAAATGTCCTTTTGCAGAGCTCCCTCTGGGAATGTGCACAGTAATATCACAACACGAACTCTCCTGAAGTCACAGACATTTACAGTCACTGCCTGTGGGGATAGAGGAGATAGTGAGGGTATCCTGACAAATACTGCACTAGCCTTTTGTCTTATCTTTTCATAGGACAAGCATGGCACAAGGGATTACAGAGTCAATGGCTAGTTCCTATTTAAATACCAAATGTATTTAGAGTGAGTCCCATGATGATGGGAATCAATCACCTGCTAATGCTTTAACTGGCTCAGCCAGCACTTAGAAATGTGTACTGTTATAGAAGTGGTGTTTAAAATAAAAGTAATGTTTAAAATAAAATGAAATTGACATGTTAAGGAAGCATCACATAAACACAGGAGGCAATGCAGACAAATACTGAAAGATTTTAATAGCCACAATATAGGGTAGAGACACTTTGTTTCAGTAATCAGAGGATTTAAAGAGTAAGGTATTGTCTTTTTTTAGGGACTATGCATTTTCTGCTGTGAATTGGAAGGCATTATTCATAACAAGTTAGTGTAGTGTTTTTGTGATTTGCCAGTATGACAGCTCAGGTTCGTAAAGCTACTGCAGGCTGTTGTCTTCACATCAAGTGATTTGCCAGAGAGAAGCTGGCAGCTGATGCTGTCTCATTTTTATGGGATTTGATCAAATACTCATACATTCATTAAAGATTTTTGTGATTATATTTTAATTACATTCTTGGTCCCATTCAAACTGCTTTTTGCTCATGCAAACAGCACTGCCATAAAGTCCTTTGTGGTCTCTGCAGTGCTTCCAATCTCACTGAAGTGCTTCTCCTCAGCGACTGAAGTGTGGTCTTTGGCTGTGACTCTGCTTTACCTTATTTGAATCCTGACTTTCATACAGAACAAGGGGTATTTTTGCAGCAGATAGAAAATCCCTGTTGGTTATTCCTTGCTTAATATTTGGTACTCTCCAGGCTGGCTTCTAAACAAAAACAAGCTACCACACATCTGGGCCTTTCAGGATCTGTCCTTGTTTAGCATTTTGGAAATTTGTCCAGGCAGACTGGAATAAGAAGCAGCATGTACTGAAGCAAACTGTCTTTGGTATAGTCTGATCTCTGTTGTTGGTTTGTTTTTTTTTTTTTTTTTTAATTTAGCAAACATTTGTAAATAATTAATATTTAGTTTGAAACAAGAACCTGCTCACTGATGTTTTGCAAAAAGAAACAAAACCAATCAAGCTTACCTGGTTACAGTAAATAGTTCTTATAAAGAAGCGGTCCTTTCCAGAAGCAAGTTGAAGTATTCCCTAAATCTCTCAGGATCTAGTATGCAGGCATAAAATTTAAACAATTGTGTTCTGAGAAAAGCATCTCAATTTATAAAAAGTAATGACTTACAAATTTACTATGCAGGAAATGATGTGTGGTAAATTTTATTTTTCCTCAGGCATATTTTGAAATTTAGAGGGTTTGGAAGCTTAAGAGAATACTTGACATATGTTTCAAAATGGGCTGGTTTTGTGCCTGTATATAGTTCTGTTTATTTGTCTCATGGTAAGAAAAATCTTTTGCTCGACAGTATTAGAATTAGGCCATATTGCATTTTAGATCCAGTATATCTCTTTATCAGAAATCTGTTCTTAAGTCCGTATTTTACACTTTCCCATGCTCCTGTCACTGCAACCATAATGAGTAAATGCTGTAGCTTTCAGTTCTTACCTCTGGGACATATAATAAGAAAGCTCTCGAACAGATGGAGTAGGCTTTCTCATACATGTTATCCATTAATGTCAAACAACAAGCTATAGAAAATGTTTCTATTACACAGGTGAAAAGAAGATAATAATATCACCTGTTTTCAATAGTCTCTGCATTCACACAGTTTAAATTTCACTTTGTCCCTGTGCCTTACATTACCTATTGGCTCTTATCTAGACCTTAAAAGGCGCTGAGCCCTTGGGAAATTGTAGACACAATGACTTAAAAGGACTTCAGGCGGTGTGAGTATAGGCCTATCTATATTATGTACACACTGGAGACCCAGTATTCTGCTTCCCTACAATTCTGAGGAGGCAGTATTTATTGTTTTGAGAGATGGAATTACCATTTTACAGCATTAAGGGCTTGATCCGACATAGCCACTGGCATAACTTCAGTGATGTCACATCATTTAGGGCAGCCAAAGGTTTTCAGTTCAGCTTGGCTGTTGTTGAACAAAGAATAATATATACGGTTATTCAATTCCACTTCTTGTACTTTTGACACCTGTGCGTGTAATTTGCAGTCTACTTGATTTTGGTGTTCAGTCAGTAGCTAGACAATTTTATTTTAACATTTATGAGTAGGGATTCAAAGTATCACTGTTTCAGTACCTCTGTAGAAATTAACAACAGACACTTTTGCTAGGCAGCTCACCCCTGCATAACTGAGTGTTCTTTCATTGTGTTTGTTTTAGACATGGAAATTTAGAAGGATGAAATATATTAACTGCCCCGTAGTTAAATTAATGGTCAAATATACTGCCTTTTGACAAGCTTTTGGACTTAGATTAAACATTACCTGGGTTCATTACCACAAGGCTTCTTAACGTTATCAAATGTGTTGAGATTCAGTAATTCCAGTGATGATTAGATAAAGTAGAAATAGCAATTAAAGTGTATATTTAAAAGCACTTTAGAACAAATCCACTTGCAGTGGTACATCTCATTTTGGACTTTGGAACACTTTGCAGGATAAAGGAACCTCTTAATGTAAAGGAATTGTGATCTAGTTTTAAACATATCATTTTGATGGATAGGATTTAACCGCACTATGTATTACTGCAATGGGTAAATTCACAGGAGCCAGGGTTAATGAAACTGCATGGGTTTCAAATCTGTCAAACCAAGCTTTCTGGGACTGGCTTATGCCTTTGTTCTTAATGAATGCCACAACAAAAAGCATTCCTGTGGGCTTTTTCTTTTTCTGACTAAACATGCTTAACAGTTAGTTAACATGAAAAGACCTTCCTGCTTTCTTGTGGTATTTCCTGGTAGGAGTCTTTTTCATAGTGTGCTTATTCATGAAACTTTGCACTGAAAATACTGAAGAAAAAGATACTGGGGAAAAAAAAGGGGGGAGGGAGCATTTTCTTATGGTAGCTACAGATGTAAATAATATATGTCTTTCTTTTGGAAATTCCATGAGACAGAACTTTCTTGTATTACAAAATGGAGTGTGAGAGTTGGAGACAAAAAACTTTAGAGTGGAAATGCAAAGAAACTGAGAAGCTCAGAGCATAAGAACCAAAAACCCACTTTTGTGAAAATTCATAACATTCTCTTTGTATATGATTAATATCGTGGTTGTTATTATTAAATATTAATAGAGTAGCAAAAAAATAGTTAAAAATATGCTGAAAAATGTGTGGATTTTTCCTTCTTTTTATTGTCAGTCTGTGTCTTCCTCATGCTGATATTACAGTTCGTAATCTATAATATCAGGTAGATCAGGTAGATCTTTTGTCATAGAATCATAGAATCATAGAATAGTTAGGGTTGGAAAGGACCTTAAGATCATCTAGTTCCAACCCCCCTGCCAGGGGCAGGGACACCTCCCACTAAACCATGCCATCCAAGGCTCTGTCCAACCTGGCCTTGAATATCGCCAGGGACAGAGCATTCACAACTTCCTTGGGTAACCCATTCCAGTGCCTCACCACCCTTACAGTAAAGAATTTCTTCCTTATATCCAATCTAAACTTCACCTCTTTAAGGTTTAACCCATTACCCCTTCTCCTATCACTACAGTCCCTAATGAAGAATCCCTCCCCAGCATGCCTATAGCCTCATACCCAACTATTTCTCTCTTCTAAATCTTGAAACTTTTTGTTGTAGTTGTTGCTGTTTGTTTTGGTTTTTTACCATTCAATAACTTTTGAACATACATATATTCTTGGGAAACTCCTGTGTATGGCCCTACCTATCACAGTACCCCCGAAAGAATTCTGTTCTTGTAGGTTAGGATACTGAAGCTTTTGAGGAAATGATTTCTGAACCTGCAAAACTCATAAAATGCAGAGCTCTTCTGCCCCATAGAAGATAAACTAAGTTCTCTGGAGGACTGTTGCCAACATTTCTACTTTTCAGCTGATATTGGTTTCTAATAGTTTTTGTGGGTTTTTTGGTTTGCGGTTGTCTTTTTTTTAAGATGCAACAAAAAGATAAAACTTTGGAAAAGTGCAAGTGAAGCCTTGTCACTTGGAAAATGTTGGCTGTCTGAGATAATTTCATCACTGATAAGTTCCCAGAATGTCTCAATAAAGAAAGGGGCTGCAAAAAAGTTATTAGAATAATAAAATACTGTTTTTGTAATCAAAGTGCTAAATAAAAGTTGCTCCAAGCTGTTGGAAAGATTGCAGTGTTAGAAAGTGTTGCAGTTCTTTCAATAACTACTTCTTTGTAGTGCCATCATGAACTAAAACAAACCCTTCTTTAGGCCTTAAGATATGTTCGATGTCAGAGAAACATATGTTAATCTGATTTCACTCTAAGAATAGTATTGAAAAGAGCCCTGAAAGACAAAACCTACCTGTACATTTCATGGATCTAAAAATATATTTTACAGTTGTCATAACTGAACTTCTTATAATACTGTGTTATGTAAAAGAGAAATAAAAGACATGATCAGTTCATATAAGCATGAAAGAGCTCATGTTTCAGTGTCATGGTAGTGTCAAACAGGAATGTGTTCTGTCACCTCTACTCTGTGGCACGGCCCTCAATTTTATTAGAAGAGAAAGAGCAAATGAATAAATTAAAACCAGACACAGCACGTCTCAGCAAAAGTACAATGAAAGATCTATATTTTGTTGCTAGCTGACAGTTCGTGTGACACTATGGCACGCATGCCACTGGGCAGCTGGAGGAACGTCTGAAAACGGATGTGTGGAAGACTTCCTCCATCTTGCAGAGATTGGTGTGAAACTTGGCACGGGACTTTAATGTAGTCGCCATTCAAGGAGGAATGAGATAAAAGACAAGACAAAGTATTTTGGTGTCCTGTCCAACTTTTTATTGAAGATGACACATCTAGTTTGTTTCTACACCAGGAATTAGTTACTTACCTGAATTGTTGCTGGTCACTAGTAGTTAGAAACTCTCAAAGTAAAATTCTGTCAGATAATCAAGGACTAGAAGCAGTTCAGGAGCACTGAAGGAAGTCTGTGGCTGAACACCACATCTCTTAACACAGAACAAGAGAATGAAGAGTGTCCTGTTTTTTGGTTAAGCCGGTTATTGCCCTCATTTCAATTTGCAAAAAATTTGGTTTACTCCATTTTTTTTCAACCATGCATTTACTGTGTTTGATTCAGAGCTCATCCTGTTTAAGTAGAAGTATCACTGTTTCTTACAGGATCCTGTGTGCTTAAGACTGTGCTGTCATTAACTTCATGACAAAATTGTGCTTTTTACACCAGATACATTAGTTTTCATCCAGATGGTGTTTTCTGCATGTTTAGAGCTTCTCAGCAAATGCAGGAAATACTTGCTACATGCTGCTGGCAACACCAGGAGCTGCAGGCCCCCAGTCTCTTTGAAGCACCAGCAGCATGCAGAATATCAATTACTTTACAATTTCAGGCTTCAGATTGGTTCCTTGGTAAGCAAAAACTTGTCCTGCTGCACTGACAGTATAAGTAAGTAATCTGAGTAACTGAGAGACGTCATCAGAGCTTTCACTTTAAAAAGTCTCTTCCCCACTCTTGCTTGTCTTACACACAGGTTACCAAGATGTTCCTGATCTGCTAGTGGAATTCTTCCAGCATAAAAGTTGAATTTCATCTCTCAGCTTTAGAAAATCCATATCAATTTTATTATCCCTCTGATTGGGCATTGGTTTGGAGGAAATCCAGCTGTGTGTCAGTAATGTAATGCTGTCAGATACCTTCTTTTCCCAGAAAGTTAGCTTTGCATGAAAGCAATTCCTATTACCTGTGTTTCTGGAAGGACCACAGCAGTTTAGCAGTAGCTCTTCCAAAAGCAAACCAAGCGAGGGGGACAAGACTCCAAGAGGAGCATTGTGGCATTGGACTTGCATGCTGTCATCACACTTGGTACATTAAAAGTTCGGCAGTACGTAGCAAAGTAGTTGTGATCTGTAACATGGTTTTCAGTGCTAGTGAGAAGACAATTGGAAAGCTTTAACTGACATTGGACTGGTTTTCAAAAAAAAAAAAAAAAAAAAAAAGACAGATGATTTCTACATTTCTCTAAAGGCTTTAAAAAATCTGAAACCCTCTCAGTAAGGTTTAGACTTGGTTAATGGCGCAGAGTAAATGCCAAGGATCCTCCCTACTGGTCATCTAGTGGAAGTACAAGCAATCCGTGTAGTATGCAAGTGGAAGAGAGTACATTTTAAGACTTTCTTCTGCCTGCATAGTTGCTGTTGCAACATTGCTGCAGCCCATGTGGAGGACTCAAACCTGGGATCCAGCTGAGGCAACTGCTGACACTGGATCTCTGAATGCTCTCCCACAAAATCTGGTTTTAAAAACTAATACACTGACTATTTTCTCTGACTAACCTCTGACTAACTTCTCTATTATAAATGCTGCTGAGTATGTATGCAGCTTTCTCCTGCTATACATGCCTTTTATGAATGTCTAAAAGAGCAGTGTTCCACTGAGTTCACATTTCTTCTTTTAATTTATGCATGTGCATGTACATTGCTTTTCTCCTGCAGATCTCTAAGAGTTTTATGGCCCATAACTGCGTGAGTAAAATGTGTTCAGATTTTGCAAGCCTCTGCCAGAAGATGTTTATTAGTCTCATCATTCTTACGAAAACCATGTTCCAGCAGGTTCAGGCAATGTGCAAAACATGGCACATGTGTGAATTGGCCATTTCACACTACACTGCCAATATTAGCAGCAATAATAATGCTGGGGAAGGTGCCTTGGGGAAGGCGCCTTAGGGAAGGGGACAGGCCTCATGTTAATTTGGTCATGAAGCTCTGATATGTGATCTTTGTTACCCAGAAGTGTAAATAACAGTTAGCTTATTTTTAAAAGTTGCTATCAATTGCTGAGGGAGGTGAAAAGCCAAAATACTAACACAGAAGACAGCTAACCAGTTTGTCCATATTTTGCATATCTTGGGAGTATGGTCCCTGTCTGTCTTAAGGTTTGGCTTACTGAGGGAGAGACAGTGCTCTAAAGACCTGTTTCGGTGTTACATACACAGAGAAAAAGTATATGCTCCTGACTGTTTTAAACTTCTCTTGTACAGCAGTGAGTATTGCTGATAAGTGCAACACAGTCATATGGCTAGCGGGAATGTTTCAGGCCTGCTGATTGAATAGTTTTGTGTAGTCACAGTTCCATGATACATCATCTCCTCTTTGCTGTGTTAATGATAACAGTACTGGAGGCACCCCTATCGTTTATCTCCTTCATTCAGTTCACAGTCGCTGCTGCTTGCTCTGGTTTACTTTTCATTTGCCTTTGCAGTTGCTGTGCAGCACTCGTGTGGTCCTGCTCTTTCTGTGCAGCGAGTATCTTTGCACTGCTTGAGACACAGAAGACTACAGAGTTTAGGATGAATTCTTATGTTTCAGCACAAGTGTCTTGGATTTATTTTCTAGAAAGTTTGAGGTCTTTATTGTTTATACAATTAGATGGTAAAGCTAAAGGGACCAAAGTAATCAATTATCATAAATGGCCTAATATAGTTCCAGACACCGTAGTATAGGCGCATGGCTTTTTGGCACTCCATTCTCTTGGTTCATATGTAAAAATGGGTATTCTTTCAATAGCAAGGAGAAAGAGTCTCTATTTCTGCTCCTTCCTTAGAAAGTATCCATGACTTTCTTGTTTACAAAGTCCTTTGGCCAATATATGTGTAAGCAGACACCCAGGGCAATCTGAAAAACTAAAAATCATCAGATTAGCAAAATAGTCTAGAAGAAACTTCAACAAACTCTGATGTCTCTCGCCTTGCTTTTACCTAGGTGTTTGTCTTTCCTGTAATGTTCAGGACTTACGTCAACTTGGAAACTCCTTTTCTAATATTCATTTGGTTCATGACTGGCTGTACTTCTTACTCTTTCCATCTGCTCACCCTTGCACCTTACTTTTAGGAGGTACCATCGCTGTACTTCCAAAAAGGAGAAGGTGACTTTCATAGATAGAGAAGATTTCTCCTTGCCAGCACAAAAATTCAGTAACTATAAAATGTTAGATTTAAAGTTAGTTATCTAAATTTCTCTCATTGAAAGCATGTGGAAAATCCAGTCAATAGGGAAATCTTGTTAGTCAGGTGCTTTAGAAGATTATTCCTAATATTTATATTACAAAGTAAATTAAGGAAAGCCACAAAAAGAATAACCAGTAAATTTCAATCCCATCTAGTTATCAGATTGAAAACTTCCTTTATTTATACTTTCTCGTCTTCAAGACAATATCTGATGTATGACATTGTTTGACTTGAGCTTCTGGTTTCTTTTGTCAAAAGCTTTAGAAGCCCATATAAATATTTGCTGTTTCTTCACCATTCAGTTTTGTTTACAACCCCCAAAGTGCTAAACAGATGACAGTGACACATCTTCCTTTGTAGGAGCTGTGCTTGTTTGTCCCTAACATGTGTGATTTATTATTCTTGTTGTTGTTTCAACACTTTTTTTTTAGGATACCTTACTAGTGCCTGGCTTCCAGAATCACCCCAATACCTTTCTGAAGGATAAACACGAATTAGCAATGCCTCTATGTCCTCTGCAGTAGTAGGTAATTTTAGATTGATAACTTTTTTGTATTCATCTCAGCAATTTTATTCTGAAGTTCCCTTAGGATATCTGCATGAAGATTAGCTTGGCTCCATGCACTTTTGCACTTAATATGTATTTCCTCCTGTAAACAAACCCAGCCTATAGCTATGGCTATTTCTGAGAGTGTCCTTACTCCCAGATGGAGAACCTTAGTTGACTGTGTCCCAGCCACATACCTTGGCCAGACATACAGCATCCTAAGTTTCATAGGCTGGAAACCTATGAGGAGTATGAGGACAAGAACTGTTGGGCTGCTGCAGAATGCATTGCACTCTAAAAATAGCTCTTATGAATGTCATGTATACCAGTGTGGAAAGCTAGTGAAATAAACAACCAAACAAAGTATCTTAGCTATCGCCAATTTCTTGATATTCAATACAAATAAACCAATAACCTGAACAGATCAGACTGAGAGTAAACAGCCAGTTCTCAGGTTAGGGAGGGAATAATTTTTCCTGGAATTATCAAGAAGAAGTGCTAACAAGTTTTTGAGAGCCCATATATCTTTTGATTGATGGGTGTGACAGGGTGGAGTTGATACCCAAGGCAGCCAGTCAGCAGAGCCAGCAAGAACATTTATATTTGCATCTCAGATTAGAATTCAAAATGAACATACTCTTGGGTCAGGTAAAATAAAATTACCAATCACTGGCAGTGGCATTCAGGAGACAGGTTATGTTTGTTAACCTTAACCTTTGTCTCCAGTGTGTCAAATACATCTTGAAATCCCATGTAACGAGACTAAGCAATTAGAAAAGTATTCCATTGGTAAATAGAAAACTTTAATTGAAGCAAGATTAGACTAAAATTGGTTTTTACTTGTGACCTTTTGTATCCAGTGCTATTGCTAACTGTCTGATCTTCTGACTAGGTAATAAATTTTCTTTATTTTACAACAAATATTCCCTCTTTTTTTTTAATAAGTTTAATCAAAGTGTAAGTTGCAAACTTGGAGTGCTCTCATCTCTAGGGGGGTAGGAAATCCAGAATGGCTCATGAAACCACTGAGGTATCTTTCTTGTCAAGGTGTGCAGGAGCACCGCAGAGGTTTATGTTGCCAATTGCCTGTTCTTGCAGGAGAAGAAAAGGAGAGAGACAGCTCACAGCCCCAGATACACCTCTTTGACATTCACGCATTAGGTACACCCTGCTTCAGTTACTCTAGAGAGAGGTAGCTGGGCCACTTACTGCCTCAGTGCAGAGTCTCCTGCCAAAAGTAATTCAGCTGTTTTGGACTTAGCTTCTGTCCCTTTCTGCTGCCCATTTCTATTTTTCTATTATTCCAAAAGCATCAGCCTCCTTGTTTTCTTTATTCTTAGAGCTAAGTATTTTAGTTTGGTTTGTTTTGGTTTGGTTTACTTCTTTTGCTTTCCATATTCAAATTCGATCTTAGTCCATCTTTCTGTATCAGCTATTTTTGCACTTTTTTTGCTGGCCATGAATAAAGGCAGCAATGTCCCCACAGCAGTCAGTTCAAAAATCCCTCTTTTAAGCTTTCCTAGCCTCTCAGAACATTCAGCTGGATTTGTTCAAATTTGTTAGCCACAGTGCCTGTGTTCCAGTGTTCAGGTCTCCCTGGTAAGCTACACTGAAGTCACAGTGGGAGCTCCCAGCTGGCCCTCCCTGCTGCAGGAAGGCAGCGAATGATGGCTCAGGCATTAAGCACCTGGTCACACACAAATGCAGAAAGCTGTGCACAGATGGAGTTCTGCTCGTCTTCAGGCTGTAACAGTATTAAGCGATCTAATTTATATACAAAGGGCTGAAGTTGCCTGTTACTGCTGTTTTATTAGACTTGGTTTTCTCAGTAGGGTCCTGCCCCATGACTGCTGATTGAGGATGTTAGAACAATGCTCAGAATAAATAATGTGTAGGAAAAAATTCAGACTACAGTAATGCACAGCAGCCTTGTTTGCAGACCATGCTGTCATTGCAGTAGTTACTGTTTAAACACATGAGGAAGAAGGCCTTAGATAAAATACCTTGTGCAGTCAGAGTTCGTTCCCTGATCAAGAGATGATTAACACAATGATGCTTCCAACATCTTTGTTTTTTGTCATTTGGGCTTATATCCATATGGGTGTAATTGATTTAAGTAGATTTTACTGTCTGGTCTTTTTCTCTCTGTTGTATTCTGTATGTTTAAAATGACGTCCTTCCCCCCAGACCCCCCTATATGTGCGATGTTCCCTGCTACATGGCAGGGATAGCCACCTCTGATGTAGGATGCTGTGCTGTTTTTGTAAGGACATCCATATTTCTCTGCTTCTTCAGTTCATCAACTCTGGCCTCAAGGTGCTATACTAGTGCTTTGAGGGCCATTAACTGCTTGCACCACATTTGGATGAGACACATATATCTAACCTTATCCTTGAAAGGTCTGGAGAAAATAACATTGGAAAAGAGATCTTCTGTTCAAGTTCGTGCCCTCTTGACTAGTTTGAATTAACACCCACTTAGAGGGGCTAAGAAGTCAAAAATATGCCCGGAAGGTTAAATATTAAGTATGTAAACCAAAGTTCCAAACTTCCATAATGCATGAAAATATATATGTAAAAATGTCTGAACAAAACCAAAGTTTAACAGTTAATGCATTTTAAAGTATGTGGATTTTAAAGCCTTTTTTGAGGTTCCCTTTTGCTCGTTGCCTTCTGGGAAGGTGAGACAACTTTCTAACCTTTGCAGCCAGCTCAATGGAAGAGAGGGAAGGAAGAACACAGAGGCAGAAATTAATCTCAAATTTCAACATGTGTGATTTTTGAAGGGCTTCAAGAATAAAAATCTTCAAAGAGAACCCCATAGGTGCTACATGTTCTGCATTTTGTCGGAGAGGCTACAATCATCACAGGAGACAGAAGTCACAGATTTACTACTGAAAGTCACCCCTCTCTTCAGCTGCTGCGCCTTTCCCTTACCCTTTCTAGTTCTTAGGTTTGTAATTGATACCTCTTCCAGACAGTTGCTTGTGGTGCTTGGGTATCCACCCTGGATGCTTCTAATGACAGAATGAGGCCAAATCTTCCCCTAAGTTGAGTTTGTGCAGGGTCTCACATTTCATCTTCTTCTTCCCTCTGTTTCGGGAGAACTCATCTAGCTTACCAAAAATAATCGTCTCTCTTCTTTTCTTTCTTTAGATAGAGTTTGTTAAAGTCAGGTCAGATTCCTGATTCAGTTCACAGCATGGCTATGTTTCAGTTGCCTTGGTAAAATGGAGGACACTGTGAGCTGTGGGCTGACAACAAATGGAGGTGTGGGGTTAGAAGAAACTCCACAATCTGCAAAAATCTGTCTTGTTAAATCATAGCCTCGGTCCCAACAGTTAACACAAATATCTCTGATGTACCAGCAGTTATATGCAGGCATACAAAGTTGGTTTCACTTGTGTGGAGATACGGATGTATTTCTATATCTTTACACCATCGGACAGAGAGAGTCTTTGCTTCTTGACTTGGATCAAAGATGTTCAAAGAACCCTTGTCATTGCAGTGAACTCTAATAAACATGGTGCCAGTTCAGAATATGTTAAACAGTGTCTACAGATAGTTCCAGTGTGGTCAAACCATTTGTTGTTTAATAGTTTTTCCATCTGCACAGCCCTTGTTGGTGTCAATTTGTGAATTTCTAAAGTTCAGAGCATTAGTGAGACAGAGGCAGTTGAACATTAGTCATTTGGGTAAAAAAAAGGACCCCAACAACTGAAGTTGGTTTAAGGTTTTTGCATTTTTTTTCTGAATTTATCATGCCAGCTATCACTTAGTCATTTGGTCCTGAGTAAGACTGAAAAATGATATATGCAACTTGCTGCCCAGTGTCAGCACTGGCAAGCTTGTGTGACTGCATTTGAGCTGAATATTTCAGCAAATAGCATAGCCCAGCAGCAATTGCTGAGCCCTGTCTATATTCTCTCTTTGCAGTGAGCAGGGATTTTTCATTTCATACATCATTTACAGCTTGCCACAGTGATTCCAGTCAGCCAGGATATATTTTCAACACAAAGAGAAAAAAGAGAAATATATATCATTTGTTGCAGACGTTGGGCACATTGGGTTCAAATTTAATTACGCTATAACATCAAAAGCTACACTAATAGACAAAAAGTCAGCTATTACAGAATCATAGAATGATTTGAGATGGAAGGGACCTTAAAGTTCATCTAGTTCCAGCCACCCTGCCACAGGCAGGGACACTTTCTGCTTCTGTCCAACCTGGCCTTGAACACTGCCAGAGATGGAGCAGTCATAGCTTCTCTGGGCAACCTGTGCCAGGGCCTCACCATCCTCATAGTGGTGAATTTCTTCCTTATATCTAATTGAAATCTACCCTCTTACAGCTCAAAGCCATTCCCCCTTATCCTATCCTTACATGCCCTTGTAAAAAGTCCCTCTCCAGCTTTCTTGTTGTCCCCCTTTAGGTACAGGAAGGCCACTATCAGGCTCTCTTCGAAGTCTTCTCCAGGCTGAACAAGCCCAGTTCTTTCAGCCTGTCTTCATAGGAGAGGTGCTCCAGACCTTGGAGCGTTTTCAAGGCCCTCCTGTGACTCACTCAGGCAGGTCCATGTCACTTGTCACTGCCCTCCCTTTAATTCTGACCCATAAGCTTTGGGTTGGCTCTTTATCCATCTCCAGGCAGAGCTCCAAGCTGGTCATTGACATACAGGGCAACATCCACTCCTTGCCTGCTCTGCCTCTCTTCCCTCAAGAGCCCATATTTCTCTATTCCAACACTTCAGTTATAGGAGTCATCCCACCATGTTTCTGTGATGCCAGTAAGATCACAGCCCTGCAGGCATGTGCACATCTCTAACTTCTCTTGTATCCCTGTGGTGTGTGCATAAAAGCATTTAAGTTGGACCCCTGAAGAAGCTTACTTACTGGCAGGAGTGGCTGGAATTCCTTTCTGCTGCTGTTCAGATGCTCTCCTGCTGACCTGAAGTTCCTCTCCAGGCTCTGGGCATCTCTTGCTGGCACTGGCATCAAACTGGTAGCAGTGGGAAAGATTTAGGTTCCCCTCCCCTGGCAACTTTAGATTATAGCCCTCTTCACCAGCTTGACAAGCCTGTGACCACCGAAGGTGCTCTTCCCTTTCTCTTAATAGACCCCATTAGTCCCCAGTAGGCAAAGCTTCTCAAAGCATGTCCCATGGTCTAAGTAGCTGAACCTCTGGCTGCGGCACCAGTCCTGTAACCATTTGTGATTCACCAGATTTGACTGGCCCTTTCAAACCCTTTCCCTTTGACAGGGAGGATTGATGAAAACATTACCTGTGCTCCAGAGTCCTTTCCTGCTGCTCTCAGGGCTCTGAAGTCCTTGATTACTCAGAGTGAAATAAGATCAGTTTTCTTGTTGCTCAAGAGTTCTGTCTAGGGTTATTGGGCAGTTATTTTGCAGCTTTGATACATTACATTCATAAGAGTCAGTGCACACACTTAAACAGGTACAGTATCATCCATCTAAGTATTTTACAAAATAGCAGATGTCTTCAACCCTCTTGGCAGAGTTGCCTTAACAACACTTATTACTACTAAAAAGTGCAGCTCCCATTCCTTTTGCTCCTGGAGAGTCTTCAGGTTCCTGCTGGGCAAGACAATCAATTAGGAAGTGGGGGTCTCAGCAGCGATCCACTGACTGTAGGATATGTGTGACCTTAGAGGGAGGAATGATTACGTCCATTTTCCTTTTTTTTTTTCCCAGCTGCTATCCTACCTACATTTCTGGATCTGATCTGCAGAAGCTAAGGTAGGCAGGATTGGTTTCATTACTAAGCTGAGCTAATTTAAAAACAATAACCAAAAAAACCCCAAACAGCCTTTTCCTGCAAAATGCTGGAAACCTTCACAGTTTCTGTGAAACTCAGGAGATCCCGAGCATTGCCCCTTGGGATCAGATCCATAGGTAAGGGATCTGTAGAAACACTTATAAGAAACACAGGCCTTATGCCTTGATGCCTTTGTTTCCTTTCTCATTGGATCTTCAGAAGAATTTCTAATTAGAAACTAGAATGATTCTTTCAATTTTTAATGGCCTCAGAATCACAGACAGCCAGCATCTCATAATTTCTGAGCGTTTTATAAAGCTTCATTTATTGAAGATTCATTTATTTATATGATTGCTGAAAACTGCATGACAGATATGAATTTATCTTCAGTTGAAATGCATTAAAAGTTGAATTTGTGAAAAGAAGAATGTATAAAAGATACATAAAATCAGAAGAAACATTAATATTAAATGACATTGTGAACCAGGATGCATGATACCAGCTCAGTGTCTGGGGAAGTAAACGGAGAGCTATGCCATCCCAGTCATGAGGGTCTGGGGGGCCCAATGGCAACTTTGGGATTGAGAAGTTGACTTCACATAGGAGAAGTCGTCGATATTTTCTTCTTCCTGAATTCCCTGTGTTTTCCCTCATAATGTGCTTTTTAGCTTTTCAGGGATAGATCAATTTGCCATTGTCTTTACCGTTTCTGAAGTAGGTTTGGAGTACCTACTATGCAGCACAGAGGCAGGAGGGTAATTATTGCAAGTAAACCTCATTATTTAAGGAAAAAATCCAGTGTAAAAAGCTGGTGGTATTCAAGTGTGGAAGTAGTTTACCTGCTTCCAAGGTGCTGCAGAAGGAGAGCCTTGGGGCAGCAAAATTGGGAGCAATGGACTTCCCATTAACAAACAGTTGATGGAATGTTGATGGGGCAGTGTGTGGCATAACAGGATTTTATTTCTGTTCCTCAAATGACAATAAGAAGAAAAATAAAGTGGCAAAGCCTTTCCTGGGATCATCTGTGGTTGTCAGACTTTGTCAATGTGCTTTTGACACCTTCTTTAAAGGTAGGAAAGCAGGGAAAACTATGTGCCTATAGCCTTGACCTTGTTTCCTTGTTGGGGAAACTGATCTGATGAGCTGTGTTTGTTCTTTCAAGTTTCATTTGTCAAAATACCTAAGGTTACCACAGGATTTGACTTCAGGAGATGAACTGTTATAATTAGTAACAATACACTTATTTTATTACTTGCTTTGATAGACGCCGAGGGTGTTTATTTTTTTTTTTTTTAAACCCAACTCTTAATTTCAGAGTGAATTATATTAGGTTTTTGTTGTTGCCTGCTTGTGTTAAACTGTTTTGTATGTGTGTAATTAGCAAGCAGTAAATTAGTTTATTTCTCTTTTGTTTAATTGAGTTAATGATGTCTGCAAAGCAACATGATACCAAGGAGGTGTTTTTTTTTTTTCTGATCTCAGGGGGTTCTCAAGAGTTTCAGATTTTGCCAGACTCAAAGCTGTAAGGAAAGCATCAAGAGCTGTCCTGACATCTTTTGAAAAATCTTTCACTTCACTGCTGCATAAAGGTGAACCTAAGTAGTACAGAAGACAGCTTGAACAGAAGCAGCCAGACTAGAGGTAGTAGAGGGAGCGTGCCTCACTGACTGACCCCTCTGTGTAAGGGAGTGTGTGTTTTTTCCTTGCTGAGAGGGCAAGACTGGTACATTAATGAGCCATCTGCCCTGCTGGGCTACGGTTTTAAGAACAACATGCCTTCCTGTCCTTTTCAAACTCTGCCCTCTAGAAAACACATCTCTATCATTACTTGTGACAGGAGACTCTATCATATCAAAGGATAAAGAAATTGGTGATGAAGAGAGAATTAGGGAAATGAGAGGAGTTACAGGACAGAGAACTTCATTAGAGGGATAAAAAAACGGGGAAGAGGAAGATTTAATGAGGCTCTTGTTTATTACTTTTGCTAATTTAAGAAATCTTGCTGCTGGCTGTGGCACTGGAAGGTTAAGTTGTACAGACACTTTCAAAATGAATATTGCAATGAGCCAGAATACAGGACTTAAGTATTCTCTTACATTTAATGGATAAATCTCAGCCTCTGACTGTGGGTATCTTGAGTTTCAAAAGCCATGGCTTCTTCAGGGTAAAACTATGTTTGTCCCTTTATATAGCAGATTGGTGTAGAGCAAGGCTGCTCTCTTCTGAATACCCTTTTTTGCAGTTAGTTATAGGCTGGGTTTGCTCTTTTCCCCCACCTTTTTTTTTTTTCATTTCCCTATGAGTCCTGTTTCCACTTGTTTCTACTTCTATTCTCTAGTTAAGAACCTAACAACTGTTTGTGGTACAAAAAGTGCTAATAACAATCACTTTCTAAACAAACTCCTTTAGCTACACTTATTGGACAGTCATGAATTCTCACGAGGAGGCATACAGTGTTGCCTTTACCTGCTCCGAATGCGGGCAGCTCTGGACATAGGGCGCCTACGTCAAACATGCTGGCAGGTCAGAGTCAGCAGGGCATACTGGGGGCTGTAGATGCAGGATGGATGTATCCATGGTTATGTCTGAAGTGCTGTGACAGTGATTCCGTCTTGGAATGACGGAAATTATACTGAACTTTTTTCTTCACCTCATGGAGCTTCATTTTTTTCTGACTTCATTTATTGAAATGGTCCATCCATAAATTAGCATTTTTAGTCCTGTGTTTCCCAGCAAATATTACAACGTTCTGTTATACCATGTGGTGTTTCCTTTTTTGTCACAGGCAGTTTTATGAAGTTTTATGGCTACATTAGTTGTTACTGCATTTTTCTCCCCTTGTTTTCCTATTTTTAACATCTCTTATTGTTCCACCTGCAAAATGGCAGTTATGGAACTTTCCCTCTCTGTGATATATAAAGATCAACCAATTAATATTTATCCATAAGTTGGAGATGGAAATCTCATATATGTGCCAAACATTTGGTAGCAAATATTAGATATGTATCTATTAATAGATGTGGCTTTCTTATACAACTTCTTTCAGTTACTGTTGACTAGCTCCACCAGGTTTAGGGATTACTAACCATAGAATCATAGAATCATAGAATAGTTAGGGTTGGAAAGGACCTGAAGATCATCTACTTCCAACCCCCCTGCCAGGGGCAGGGACACCTCCCACTAAAGCATGCCACCCAAGGCTCTGTCCAACCCGGCCTTGAACACCACCAGGGATGGAGCACTCAGAACTTCCCTGGGCAACCCATTCCAGTGCCTCACCACCCTTACAGGAAAGAATTTCTTCCTCATATCCAATCTAAACTTCCCCTGTTTAAGTTTGAACCTGTTACCCCTTGTCCTGTCACTACAGTCCCTAATGAAGAGTCCCTCCCCAGCATCCCTATAGGCCCCCTTCAGATACTGGAAGGCTGCTCTGAGGTCTCCACGCAGCCTTCTCTTCTCCAGGCTGAACAGCCCCAACTTTCTCAGCCTATCTTCATACGGGAGGTGCTCCAGTCCCCTGATCATCCTCGTGGCCCTCCTCTGGACTTGTTCCAACAGTTCCATTTCCTTTTTATGTTGAGGACACCAGAACTGCACACAATACTCCAAGTGCTGGCTGTCACCAAGCACCTTGTTGTTTTTCATGTGCCTCAGCATGCCTTCCAGGAGAATCCTCTCCAAGGTTTTGCCAGGCACAGAGGTGAGACTGGCTGCCCTGTAGTTCCCCGGCTCATCCATTTTCCACTTCTTGAAAATGGGGTTATATTTCCCTTTTTCCAGTCTTCAGGAACTTCACCTGACTGCCATGATTTTTCAAACATGATGGACAGTGGCTTAGCAACTTCATTTGCCAGTTCCTTCAGGACCCGCAGTTGGATTTCATCAGGTCCCATGGACTTGTGTGCGTTCAGGTTCCTAAGGTGGTCTCGAACCAGATCCTCTCCTACAGTGGGCCCAGGGTCTTCATTCTCACAGTCCCTGCGTCTGCCTTCCAAGACTTGGGTGATATGGTCAGAGCATTTTCCATAATCTTTATTTACTGTATTTAACTTCTAGAGGAAGTCAATTTAGGCTGCTAGGCTGTCTGGTAAATATAATTACACTTCTAATGGTGGCTGGTTTTAAGCTTAGTTTTTTGTGGAACAACCCCTAAAGCAGATGCTGTTTTACTGTCATTAATGTAGTTTATCCCAATATATGGCATTTATTTGATTTTTCATAATAACTTTGTGCTGACGACACTAGACTAGTCAAATCCAGTTCGTTCTGTGTGATATACTGTTTAGGCAGAGGTGCAGCTGCCTTTGTGTGATCTCTTGTTAAATGATCCCTACCAAGTGGGATTCCAGTTTGGGATAGAGGCTGGCATGCCACGCAGTCCTAGCCAGAGTGTGCTCCTTATCTGCAGCCTTGTGCTGAAGACACTCTCCATTACTGTGGGACCCAGCTCCCAGGTGAGCATGTCCTCCCTGACACAGTCCAAGTGGAGATGGGGTCTCTTCCAGAGTGGCTGGGTCACGGAAAGCTGAAGGGTTGATGAAGTGCCACTCCCCAGTGGATGCGCTATACTGGCTGTATTGATAGAGTTCAACGGAGGCAATTTCAGTTATTAGACACTAACTGAGAGCTAAGGTTTTCTTTTTCAATACAGACTGTCCTTGCTCGTATTTGCTGTTATTGATACAGTAGATAGTGTTTTGTGATAACAATATCATCAGGGAGAACCATAGCATGTCAGGAAAGATTTTTTAATATGATCTATCACAAGAGCAATAACAGAAGCCTAAAAATATGGAAGCATCTGTGTCATTTCAACAGAAAACTAACTTTTGCAGTTACAAGTCTGGAAGAAAAGTTGCCCTTTGAAATTCTTACGTCCAGTGAAAGCTCTTCTTTCAGCTTTCCAGCCAAGTAGCTGGGAGTGGGACATCATGCTTCTCAGCAGACATTATTAACTCAATTAAACTAAAGAGATATAAAGTAAATTACTGCATCGTAATTATACAAAAATATCGATAAACAAACAACAAAAACAATTATATAATGCACTTTGAAATTAAGACGTTTGAACCACTAACATTTTAAATCAAAGTAATGGTAATAAAATAAGTGTAATGTTACTAATTACATAGTTTCATCTTTCAAAGTAAAAAAGATAAATTTTTGTTGACTTGGTGTATTTTGGAATTTTAAACTGTAGAAATGGAACATGAGTGGGATTGACTTACGCAGCACAGAGAAGTACATCTTTTGTAGAGAAGCTGAGCGTGCGGTGATGGGGGAAATATATGCTTATAAGAAACCTTCACTCAGCCTAGTAGGCTGTGGTGAGGTAGGAAACTGTCTCCAGGCATCCGTTGCCTGCAACCCATTTCTTCTTCTTAAGCTCTGTTACAGTGGATTGATTAAAATTCCCAGCTGATATACTCAGACTGTGTTTGATAATTGCTAGTGTTTTCTACATCAAGACTGACAACAACAGAATTGGAGCTCAGTGATGTTAAAACTGGTCTGTGACAGCTTTGATTTCAAATAGAACAGTATTCTTTTAGACAAATAGTAGAGGGAGGTTTGGGCTTTTTTACCCTTTCTTTCTTCCCCCCTCCTTCCTTCTTTGTTTTGAAAACCTAAGACTGTGCAATCCAGGGAGGTTTTCGGGCATTACTTTGATTAGGTAGAGCCATATGTCCCTCAAACAGATGAGAACAGTACTGATACTGAAGATGAAAAGAAGCCAAAAAATACAGTAAGTTGCTGCCTGCACAGTAAGATTGGGGTTTTTTTGGAGTTCTTGATCTGATCTTTTTGACACAGGGAAACTTCTGTGAAAAAGCAGGTTCAGTCTTACTCCTGCGGGATAGTTTCATTGGCTTCACTGATGGCTGGATTTGGCCCAGGCAGGGTAATATGATCAAAAACTAAAACAGTAGACGTTACATTTTCATACACTTAATGTGCTGTTTCAGAGTAATATGAAGCAAAGTTATATACAAAGAAAGACTGATTATAATGTCATGTAAAAAGGAACCCCTGTATAGACCTTAGAAAGAAAATTACTTGTGTCTTTTGTAGAGTAAGAAGCTGAGTTTGCAGTGACAGAAAAAATGCAAGAGTGTGTAATAATCAGTGCTCACAATGACCCCAGGTTTTCTAACAAAATCAGCTGTCAAAAGATCTGACCCATCCAAATACAAGCTGTGGAAATGCACCCTTCTACACCATTGCCTCAAACCAATCAATAACAATTCAATCCTGGCAGAATTCAGGCAGAGCCTATTATAAGCCATCTAAAACTGAATTGCTGCCAAGGAATTAGACATGAAGGGGATTGCCATACTAGTATCTGATGGGAAAAAGTACTGCTAGAGTTTAGTACAGTAGGACAGTTTCAGATATTGCTCAGTGCCAGCTGCTTAAAAAATCCAGAATGATACTGAAAATATTTTAAATATCTAAAGATAAATGAGGATTGACAGCCTTGGCTTTGATCCTAGCAGGAACTGAAGCAAGTGAAAATATGGTTGTGCTTATTATGTCCTGTTGGTCAGAAATTTGTTTGACCTGTGGCTCAATCCAAAACAGAAGATAGATTTCACTCATGCACATTGAATTTGTATAAAGCTCCAGCTACTCCTTCTGTGTGAAAAAGAACTGCATTTCCTTTTGCAGGAACAGAGAAAAGGTGTTACAGTATAAGAGGAATGCTTTTATCTTTTTTTTTTTTTTTCACTGCAGAACTCAGAAGGTTCTTAGTCTTGGACCCTTCTATTAAAAAGTTCTCCACCAAATTGTTATTTTATCTTTTTGTTCTAATCTGAGTGCAACTATATAGGGGTTATCAAGTGTTTTGCACGGAAGAGGAAAGAATGAAGATTTTCATTCTTCTATAATGGTGTTATTGTATGTAGACATTTTATTATTAGTTGTCCGCCGACACAAAACAAGTGAAATACTTTTTATTTGCTGAACACTAAAAATCTCATTTTATATATTGCACTAGAAACACCCTAACAATAAGCGTACTCCTTTGTTACTTAGAAATTTGGTTAGATGGAGGTACCTTGAAAATACTGCTCCTTGAACTTACTGATGCTTTCAGGACAGGGTTGGCAGGATGGTACAGATGGGCTCATTATTCAGTATCCCTGCTGACTGGTTAAGTGCACTGTTACAGATTGCTTGTGTGGATGTGCTGTGAAGCAGCTTTTAATACATAGGGAGATGAAACGGGGCCCATTAGGGAAACAAGGGAAATGTGAGGTAATGACTGGTTAATACCCTTGGGTGTGAGGGTATAAGGTGCTTGCTCTTGAACCATGCCTTTCAGTGACTGAAGAGGTAATTTGGGTGTTCACTTGGATTGGTGTCCAAGGAAACCATTTTGGATTGATAGGGGTAATCAAATGTTATATTAATTTGGGGGTTGCGTGCACATTTGTAGGTCATTGGCCATCTTACCCATGTTGCGTTACTCCCAAGGCACTCCTGTCCACAGAGTGGCTCACTTGTTTCTCCTCCTGCCTGCATTTTTCTTTACCTCCTGCGGCTGACATCTTTCCTGCCAGATGTGTCTTTTCCACAAGGTAATTCTCTTCACTGCTGACTGCTATCCTGGGGGATTCTAGGGCTGTCAGCCACACTTCTACCTTCTGCAGTTCTGTCTCTTTTCCTTGCATGTTTTTCTTCCTTTTCTTGTCTCTTGCCACTGCTGCCTTCTGTTTCTGTCCTAGTCTGGACTTCACTGCACCCTGTAAAAAGCGGAAAGACTCAGCCCCAGCTAAGAATCATAGAGATTGTCGCATTTGAAAATCATTCTATGAAGAGTATCTTCTGAACCAGAAATCCAGAGATTTAGGTCTTAACCAGTCAAAGAGGACAAAATTGCCTTTGTGGTTATAAATAACCGTCAAAAGGAAATATTAAATGTGTTTTTGATGGAGAATAAAATACTTGGCTCTGTAACGCATTGAAAAGCTGCACATTTTTCAGTTCTTGAGCTTGCAATTTTTGCTTAGTGGTGATAGTACCTACCAGTCTACAGTTACCTTTGACAGATAGTATATTATGAACCAGTATTCCCCCCATATGTTGTCTCTGTTTAATATATAGAAATAAGAGCCATAAAATATAACATAAATAATTAGACAAGCTACAGGCTTGTTGTGACATAAGGTATCCTACTCTGTGCTGTCAGTTATCTTTTCTTGAGGTTTCCTTCTTGCTGCTACCTTGGCATATAATTCAGGTACATATCCTGACTGTCTACTACATCCCCACTTATTGTAGTTTTTCATATGGTAAAACCTGAAAAGAAAGATATTTAAATGCCCCATTGAGAGCACATGGAATATTCTCTGTTCATGTTGTTACCCAAGAGCATGGTGAAGTAAGAAGCTTTCTAGTTTTTCTTTATTTATATCTATGTAGTTGTGTAAATATCAATTCAACAGTATGAGAAAGTCCCCTGAAGATAATAAACAGCTATGTCATATATAGTGGGAGTTCACTGTACCTTTCTATGACTGGCCCATCAAATAACTCCATTCCAAACACACTGGGTATGTCATGTATGCAGAATGGCTTTTGCATTTTGCTTTCAATTTACCCTTCTACCAACTGCATTATCTTCCCAATAGAGCTATTTATCAGGGTGGTGATTAAGTAGAGTCTACTTTACATTATGTCTTTTGAAAAATATCTAAATTAAGATGATCTAAAACTCCAACAAATTATGGGAACTTCAGTTGCTTATGTTTGTGCTCCATGGGCAGCAATTTACCCAGTGTTTTTCCAATTCAAGTAAATGGGAGACAGCTGGGGGTTAGCGAGACTCATCTTACCAAAGCATAGATATTTTAAACAGCTGGCAATAAACTGTAATTTATATCTATAAAGTAAAATATTTCCCAGAAGAAGTACCTTTAGAGTACATTTGAAAGCTGCATCTGAGCTGACATGAAGGAGAGCTTTGTATCTTATTGCCATGGGCTAGGGCTTCAGTTTATAATTAATTTATATGCTGTTCCTCTGAAATGCTGTAACTTTTATTATTAATCAATTTAAATTGAAAAAAGTAGTAGTTCTAAGAATTAAAACCAGACTTCCTTCAGTAATTGAATTCATCAGACTAGTTTCATAAGTAGTAAATGTGACTGAATTCTGTATGATGAGAACATCAGTGAAGCTAAATTCATGTACATCATGAGCGTCACAAAGTCTGTATTTCGCTCTGTCTTTTCTAAACTGTTATCAGTGATGCTCTGAAGAGGGCTAAGCGAGTTATCTAGTGCACTGAGAGTTACGGTATTTTGTAAGAATCTTGACTTAGCATTTTCCAGACCAGGTTCTGATTGTTGAAAGATTTAAATACATTGTCTTTTAAAATCTCTTCCCTGTCATTCTTTCCAAAACCTGGAGATACACTTTATCTTAAAACACACAGTGTTACAAGACTTGCAAACCCACTCTGTTTCTGCTCTTCATTAATTCTTTGAATGTTCTGTCTCCATTAAACTCAGCAAGCCAACATAGTTGTAGGGTCCATGAGATATGTATAGTGGAAGTTGCGCTATCAGAACATCTGAGAGGTCATTGTGGTTCAGTGGCATTGAATAAAATCAAGAAGATTCTATTGTTTTGAAATAAAAGCAGTGCATGCAAGGAGATGAATGTGATGCCCTGAAGAGCTGAGGCTTTCGAGCAGCCTGCAGGTATAAAGAGATTAATGTGTAGCAACTCAGAGTAACCCAAAGCAGCAAATGTGGTCTCAAGAAATAATACCAGTATTTGTCTTTACAGAATCATAGAATCAACTAGGTTGAAAAAGGCCTTTAAGATCATCAAATCCAACTGTTACCCCAGGACTACCAAGCCCACCACTAAACTGTGTCGCTACGGGCAAACTGATCTACCCTCAAGACCTCCCCTTATGGCTGCCCCTCATGATCTCCACTCAAAGCCTTTCATCTGCCCCACACAGTGGCCCACACTGTATATCTGCTGCCCCTTCCCCCATGGCCCCCCTCACTCCCCATGGCTGACCCTGCTCTCCCCTCATGATCTCCCCTCATGACTGCCCCCCCCCCCCCCCCCCCCCATGGCCACCTCTCACATCCTGTGGCTGCCCTTGCTCTCCCCTCATGATCTCCCCTAATTGCTGCCCTTTCTTTCCCCTCACAATCTTCCCTCATGGCCACCCCTTCTCTCCCCTCATGATCTTCCCTCATGGCTGCCACTTCTCTCTCCTCATGATCTTCCCTCATGGCTGCCCCTTCTCTCTCCTCATGATCTTCCCTTAAGGCCACCCATTCTCTCCCATCACTATCTCCTGTTAAGGCTGGCCCTCCTCTCCCCTCACAATCTCCCCTCACAACCACCCTTCAACCCTCATGATCTTGCCTCATGGCGACTCCTCCTCTCCCCTCACGATCTCTGCCCATGGATGCCCTTCCTCTTCCCTCATGATCTCCCCTCATGACTGTGCTTCACCCCTAATGGCTGCAGCTCCTATTGCCTCATGATCTCCTATCATGGCCACCCATTTCTCCCCTCATGATCTTCCCTCATGGCCACCCCTCCTCTCCATCACAATCTCCCCTCATGGCCACCCTTTCTCTCCCCTTATGATCTTCCCTCATGACTGCCCCTTCCTTCCCCTCAAGATCTCCCCTCATAGTCGCCCCTCCTTTCCCCTCGCAATGTCCTGTCATGGCCACCCCTTCTCTCCCATCACGATCTCCCCTCACAACTGCCCTTCATTCCTCGTGGCCACCCCTTATCTCACCTTACAATCTTCTCACAAGCCACCCCTCCATTCCCCTCACAATCTTTCCTCATAGCTGCCCTTCCTCTCCCCTCATGATCTCCCCTCATGGCCACCCTTCCTCTCCCCTCATGATCTCCTTTCATGGCCACCCTTCCTCTCTCCTCATTATCTCCCCTCTTGGCTGCCCCTCCTTTCCCTTCATGATCTTCCGTCATGGCCACCCATTCTCTTGCCACCATGATCTTCCCTCCTGGCCACCCATTCTCTCCTGTCATGATATTCCCTCGTGACTGCCCCTTCTTTCCCTTCATGATCTCCCCTCATGGCCACCCATCCTCTCACCTCACAGCAGCATGACTCTTCAATGGCAGCTTCATACTCAACAAATTGCTGAGCTCCTGTGGTGAGCTGAAGTTCTTTTCTAAAGTCTCATCTGCATGTGACTACATCAGTGGTGGCTTAATATCTTCACTATGACAGTAGTGTGGCAGAGACTAGAAATTAGTAAATAAAAGCATTTGGTGGGTTGTTTTGGGCACTTGGCCTTCAGTCTACTTTTCTGGAGCTCTAATAACAGCCTTAGCCATCTGCTAATGGCTGGTAAAGACACAACTAAAGATCAGCGATTTTGAGCTACCCCAGTCTTCAAATTAACTACATTGCTGTTTTTCACTTTGGAGTTACTTTGAATAATGATTTTTCCCTGTGACATATTTTACTATTAAATTTCACTTAAATTTTTTGTTTTCTCTTTTTTTCAGTAATTCTTACTGTAAATTTAGAACATGGTGTTAGATGGTACAGTAGGCACATATGCTGTTTAAGTTGGATTGTAAGCACTCATGACCACTGTTTGTGTTACACTGCAGTCCTTTTAGTGTGGGGAGCCTTCTCATCATGGTACATGAACATTGTTTCCAGAGTGTAGATCTGGCATATGTACATTACAAAAATGCTAAAACAATAGATGTTTTATATTTCTCTTGATTTGAATTTGTAGACACCTAAATAACAATGAGCTCTGGTTCATATTCAGCTATTACCTAGATATGAGTTAGCAGGAATATAAATATTTGCCTAGATAAATAAGGCAATCTCCTGAAAGTCATTCAGCACAATACCTTAATATTTTCTGATATATTTTAATATTTTTCTTGCAACACATGAGGAATAGTAATACCTTTTATATTGTTTTTCCCTGGTTCACTGTCTAAAATCCTGATGTGTTAAAAAAAATCAGGTATAACTCAACTAAAAAGGGAGCTTTCTGATGAAACATTTTTTTCTAAAAATACTGATCCATCAAAACCATAATTCATAATTTTAACATATCCTTGTTTAGCTGAAATTTCCAGTGGGAATGTTTCTGTGGTCCAGAAATAAGAAAGATGAAACAGCAGTTTAGGTATTAGCTGTCTAGTTGGATCCAGTAAAATGTTGAGTGACCCAGCTAATTTGCTATTTGGCTGTCTTCAATTCATAGAATCATAGAATGTTTTGGTTTGGAAGGGACCTTAAATCTCATCTAGGTCCAACTCCCCTGCCACGGGCAGGGACACCTTCCACTAGACCAGGTTGCTCAAAGCTGAGTCCATCTTGGCCTTGAACACTGCCAGGGATGAGGCAGCCACAGCTTCTCTGGGCAGCCTGTGCCAGTGTCTCACCACCCTCACAGGACAGAATTTTTTCCTCATGTCTAATCTAAATCCACCCATCTTTCTTTAGCTCTGGTTTCTGGGTTTTGTTATCAGATTACTCCGAGTTTGTTTGCATTTATTTATATACTTATTTATCTATTTTTGTATTGATGTTTTTATTTTAATTGAGACAGAGATCTTGGGTTTTGGCAAGCCCTGGCTAGGCTAAACCTCTCTGACACGTATTTCACTAAGAAGTCTAGAAACACTTCACTGAAACTGTAAGAACTAAAGTGCGTAGTCCCAAAGAGAAACAAACATGTGATTACACAAATACTGGTTTTATTAGAATGGGATGCATGACTCAGTGTTGTGTGGGAGCTTCTGCTCTCATCTGGTTGTGTGTCTAAGGATTGCAGTTGGTGTGCATTAGCTAAAGCATCATTGATGCTGTTCTGTTGGCTATTTACCATCACCGCAAGTCCACTCCTCCGTAACCCTGCTTTTCAAGACCTAGTATCTCACCTTATAAGTGTGACATAGTCTCGTGGCTCTTTTTAACTCTCTCCATATACTCTTTAGCATTGCTGTCTAGGAAAGTGCACTTGTGCAGCATAAAATAAGTCAGCCCTGTCAGTTGTTATGACTGAAAAGAAAATCATGGTTAAGCTTTCTTCTGTGAAGTGACTACGCTGGTTTTAGCATGGGGACAGAAGATGACAACTGTAGTCTGTGATTTATGAATGTGATTTATTTGAAAAATTCTCTTACTTAAGACATAAATGCAAATGTAAACATATCATCTTACAGTTGCCAAACATTTCCATTGTGATCTGTTTTTGGCAACATGAAAACTGAAGGCAACAAATGCATCCAAAGGGATTAATCAGTAAATGTTGCACAGTGGAACTCTTAGAAAACTCATGCCTACTACCAGTATTCTAGTATGTGCAGCCCTGTCATCATGACAGGACATGACTTCAGGATTTTCAACTTTCTGGTACTTCAACGGTGAGATCTTTGGTTTTATTCTATGCATACAGAACTGAAATGTAATACACCTTGTAATCAATACTGTAATTGAATTTCAGACTGTGATACCATAAAATATTTACTTTAAGAAGCAAAGATGCAGCAGCTTTTTTACAGGAGAGTGATATGAATAAGCTAATGAAAGAAGGGAGTATGCTATAGCTGCTGTTTATGTGATAACAACTGCAGACTTTAAAAGCAAATGCTAATAGCATATTCTGTATTAGCTATGCAAGAAAACAGTACTTTAAAACACACCTTTAAATTAAAATTTAATTTGCCAGTATGCTCAGTTTTGCAAGTTTCTAATCATTGTTCTATTTATAAATCTCAAAAAAAAAAAAAAACCAAAACCCACCCCAAAAAGAGCATCCATGGCATTATGACTTGTAGGTAATGAAGAAAAGGCCAAATGTGGTATAACCAGTGTGTCCGTATTAGAAGCACATAAAGGTAGACCTATGCAAAATGTCCCCAGGCTATTTCTGCATCCCCACAGGTGGCTTCTGTAAGTAGAGAAGTCTCCACATTGTATTTATCTTTACTTTTTTATTCTTTTTTAATCACATATAGCAAGTTTTCCTTTGTGCTTCTGTCCATAACTGTCTTGCTGTCTCTTCGGGTGATCTAGTCCCACGAAAAGATGGAGTTGGAAGACTCCATTCACATTGTATAGCCAAGAAAAGGGGAAAAGTGAATAAAATCTTCGAGTAAAAAACAAGAAAGAGAGATGGTGTCTGAAAGTTCCCTAAATGGACTTTCCTATGCTAAAGTATAAGCACGCTTTCCCATCAGCAAGGAAGAAAATAAGTGAAGTTCATTCAGTATCTTTTTATTTTTCTTGAACTGGCACTTTCACAATTTCAATATAAAGGATCTCCATTAGACCTGGTTAAAATGCTGATGAGAATCTGCTTCTATAAGAAACTGAGAAGGGAGTTCCTGTTGTAGAACAATGCTCACATGGACATTGACACAGTAGTAAGTAGCTGCCTCTAAGATACTTAACCTTTATCTCCCCAAATTGCAATATTTCAGTATATTCTTAACTTGTCCTAGAAAAAGAGAAATAAAATCAGTTTTATTTTTTCTTTCTTTTGCTTTTAGGTATATATTTTTTTCTCTTTTCACAAGCTGTAAATGCTATTCCCCAAGTGTACCCAAGAGGCAGTGTTTCTCGGTCTATAACTTTAATCCAGCTGCTAGAATATCTGCTGCAAAGTGCTGCTGATCTAGCCATGAAAAGACAGGGTAAGGAGGGCTTCTCTTTTTCCCTCCTTCTGATTACGTGGGCTGATCATTGAAAATACCATACAGACCTGATGGCTGAGCACAGAGGTTTTATATTTTTTTAAAATGATCATTCTTTTCGATGATTTCTTCACTGATTCAACTCCCCTGATTTTCCAACTAAATTAAAAAAAAATCACCAGTTAAAATATTTTGTAAAACTTTTACAAACTAGAGCATATTGTTTCTGAAAATATTTTGTTATATTAACATGTTGCTACATTTCTGATTTCTGTCATTTTGAAGTCATTTGATTCACAGAAAGAAGCAGAAGCACTTATTAAATATATCTGCTATTAATAACATTTGTGTGGTCTTATGAAACCCATTGTCCTTTTGGTCTTTACATCTTATCCGATGTTCATGCCTGCTAGCTGATATCAAAGTATGGGAGTAGAGAATTAAAAAAAAATTGGAGTTGTTCAATGTTGCTTCTCAAATTGTCATAACAAGAAAAGACGTTTTTGCATCTCTTTACCTGCTGTTATTTTACATTACCTCCTGTTTTCTTTGTTCATTCCTCCCTGTTGCTGCAAACAGAGTAAGATCAATGGCAGCTGAGAGTAGTACTGTGCACAGATGGGGAAAAGAAGACGGAAGATGGGGACTAGGCTCCAGCTCCCCTGCTACCCAAGGTGGTCAAATGGACAGCACTAACAGGGTGGAGTGTAGTCCGTCATAGCCCATCTTTGCCAGTAAGCTGCCCCTGTCTAAGCTGAAGTAGACTTACAGTTGTTACAAACCATTGGATTCTTCCACCAGTCCTTTACCAGGGATGGAATAAGGGGGGGGGGGGGGGGGGGGGGGGGCTGGAGGGGTGGGGAAAATCTTGTTTCTGTTTTCCCTCTTGTGCAGGGCTGTTTGTGAGTGGCTCTATGTGAATGAGGGTGCTTGTATTCACCTTTGAAGGCTCGTCCTCTTGCGCACTGAAGGGAGAATTGTGCAGTTATGTGTAGACAAGTATTTAAAGTTTTGTTGGCTTAATGTAAACAGATGTCAGAGATATTCTAATGTTAATGAGAAATTTCTACACCCATGTGCAGCTTTATGACTGGCCGTGGAAGCCCGGGGGCCTAATGTGTCTTAAGCTGCAGAAGGACTATAACAATCATTATTCTGTGTCAGGACAAAATTACCTTGTAGGAGCATTGCATAATGTCTGGTATATTAATCATTAGAGATATTTTTGCGGCACTCAATTATATTATGAAGGTTGGGTTATGTTCTGATCTTTCTAATGGTCACATGTAAAGTTCTGAAGCCTCTATTATTTTATAATAAGTAATGCATATCCGACAGAATAATGCATTATGCACATCCTCTCCTATATGACTCTAAAGGTCAGCTAGCAACTTGAATATTTTTGTCCTCCTGAACATTTCACTTTACGGGTTCATTAGAAAGAATGTCTTTCTCTTTTCAATATGTTCTAACAGCAGGCTATCACTTACAGTACCAAGTTTTGACTATTTTATTTTATACAAAGTAAAATTGCATGAGCATGGCCATTGCACACATTCACTTACAGTTATCAATTTAAAAGCATTTCAGGATCAAGCTAAACCAGCTTTTACTGGAAGGTATGACAAAGGAAGCAGTCCAAATGCTGCAATTTACTTTGGGTAGATGTTTCATATTCAAATGTAATAACAGACACCAAGAGATACTGCCCTAATTTATAGATTCTGGCATTGCCAACAGGTGCTTAGTTCTTAGTCTGATTGCTGTTTCTTCTAAAAAATGTACATGTAGACCTTTATTTTTAAAGTCTGGAACCCTGCAGTAAGCTTTAGTGATTGTTAAAAGCTGTATCTCATTTCAAATACATCAAACTCCTATGTTTAGCAGTGGAAAATATTCTTTCTAAAGGTATTTATTTAAAATTTAAAAATCTCATCCTATTTGAATTCCCAGGAATGTTTGCTCATTTCCACAAATTGAAACTTAGAGTGTAATTTCTTCCTTTTTTTTTAATTACTACCCTATTCAGAAAAACACATGCAGAAATGTGGAAAAGATGGAAGTTTTGCCTAAGTGATAGCATGTGCCTTGTGTTTGTGAACTACAGAAGCCTTGTCCTAAACTGATTTGCCTACAGACAGCTGATGGGAACCATGCGGATGAGGTCCGACTAAGTTTAAAGAATAAGCTTAACTTTAAACATACAGATGCTACCCATATATGCAAAAGATAAGCTCACTGTTAAAGCTTTGCTCTAGAAAGGTTTTACTGAAAAATTGAAGGGGAAAATAAAACTTGTATCTTAACAGGCCAGTCTAGTAAGATGAATAAAAATGCAGGATAGGACCAAATATAGTTTTCTACTAGTAAGAGGTATGCCTCTGACCTTTGCTTTCTCAAATGTTCAGTGTTTAGATCTGAAGTGGCTGTTTCAAATGCTATACACTTTCTTGGTCATTGTTGGGAAGCTTCTATTTGATAGAGCTGAATTATTGTGATGGGTTAGTCTGGCAGAAAACTGGCTGGAGGATTTTGTGATAGCTTTGGGTCCAGACCCCAATCAACAGGCCATATGTTTAGATCCTTCTGCATAACAGATGACTGTGCGTACATGCTCCCAGGTGCAATGTCATTGGGATTGTATTTGCAAACATAAACTAGTGACATTCAATTATGTTCATAGGCAGTGTTGTAAAAGCCACAGAGGAAGTAATTTACTACACTAGCACAGTATGCAATTCTTTGCTTATAATCAATTTTTCATTATATAGGAATATGGTATACTATGTTCATATTTGTTTTTCTAATTTGTTGAAAGAGCTGATAATGTGTAAAGTTTTTCTCTTTCAAACAATTGACATTTGAGAAAATAATGGGATGAAAGAAATTGCAAATAAAGCAATATCAATATACTTTTATGAAGTTTTAATTAGAAACAAAAGCCTGAACAAGTGTTTCGGCCAGTGCCTGAAATGCATCTTGCTCTTTCTTTTTTTTTCTGTTGGAGCATGAGTAGCATTGCCCAAGTGAACTGGAGCCTGTGTTTACCAGACAGCTTATGGCAGGTTTGCTCTGTTCTGACTGGCAGTGCCTGGGCAAAGCATTTAGTGATCAGTTCCTGAAATAAAGCATTCACTGCTAATTCCCTCATACCACTTTTTGAGACATCAAGTGTTGGTTTTTACTATGAATATAAAAGAAGTAAGTTTGTATCTTATGGGGACAAATGTTTGCTTGAGTAATGGCTACTTTGTCATGAAAATGTCCTTGTATATCATGTGTGATGTGTGTTTTATTATTGACAATAAAATTACTGTCAGTGACTTGGTAATACCCCACCCCACCTACTTCGAAAGTTAAAAGGCGCATTGCTGGCTAGAGTTTGCAAAATTTGTTTTTTACTGGTTCTCTTTCTCTTCCAAGAGAAAAAGATAGGTACTGGTGCCAATCTGTGGTGACGGTTATTATATTGAAACTAGCAAATAATTTTTTGGGGGAATGATGAACAATCACCAGTTGGAATTATTTTTGTAGGTATTCAGGTTAGGACCAGTTTCTAGAAGCTACTAGCTCAGTGCACTCCTCAGTCCCATATTAGCTTGCCCTGATACTAAAGTGCATTCTATCCTTTAAACTTGCAGGAAAGTCTTAGCTACTGACCTTCTGTCAGGTAGCTGACGATAGAACTAATAAGTTTGTCAAATCAAAAATATTTTTCAGCAACATTTTATGCCGTTGTGCAGTTCTTATACTAGAAATTAACAAAAGAGTCATATTACTAACAAAATGATAAATTTAGTGGGTAGTACATTTATTTATTCTGCTACTCTGACTTAATATTTAACAAGTGGATTTTCTCTCTCTGCTCTTTTAACTTGAAGACTCATGAGGCCCCTTAGAAGGTAATGCTGTTCAAGCATGCATTATGTGTCTTTGAAGAATTAGTTGCTAGAAGAGTCCATTTATAAGCACTGAGGTTGCATTAGAGATCATATTATGAAAGTATGACTTCAGCTGTAAGTTTGGATGTGGTATTATATGAGACAAGGAGATGTTCTAAGGGAGAAACATTGCATATTGTATTCCAGCTTGAGGGTAACAAATGTCTAGCATGGTCTTGAAAATAATAGCATGATCTTGAAAAGCAGATATGCTCTTCCAGGGAGCAGAGAATGTTCTCTATCACTTTTCTGCTATTACTATGTGATTATTCACAGAATCATAGAATGGTTATGGTTGGAAAAGACCTGAAGATCATCTAGTTACAACCCCCTTGCCATGGCAGGGACATCTCACCCTAGACCGTGTTACCCAAGGCTCTGTCCAACCTGGCCTTGCACACCGCCAAGGATGGATCATTTACCACTTCTATGGGCAACCTGTTCCAGTGCCTCACCACCCTCACAGTAAAGAATTTCTTCCTTATTTACTTATGTCTAACCTGACCTTCCCCTGTTTGTTTAAGTTTTAACCCATTACACCTATTCCTATAGCTACAGCCGTTAATGAAGAGTCCCTCTCCAGCATCCCTATAGGCCCCCTTCAGATATTGGAAGGCTGCTATGAGGTCTCCACGCAGCCTTCTCTTCTCCAGGCCGAACAACCCCAACTCTCTCAGCCTGTATTCATATGAGAGGTGCTCCAGTCCCCTGATCATCCTCGTGGCCCTCCTTTGGACTTGTTCCAACAGTTGCATGTCCTTTTTATATTGAGGACACCAGAACTGCACACAATACTCCAAGTGAGGTCTCACAAGAGCAGAGTAGAGGGGCCGGATCACCTCCTTTGACCTGCTGGTCACGCTCTTTTTGATGCAGCCCAGGATATGGTTGGCTTTCTGGGCTGGGAGTGCACACTGCCAGTTCATGTTCATTTTCTCATCAACCAACACCCCCAAGTCCTTCTGAACAGGGCTGCTCTGAATCACTTCACCACACCTGTAGCTGTGCCTGGGATTGCCCCAACTAAGTCTAAAGGATATGAAGAAAAATTAATAAAGTAATTGCTCACAATTAATAAGACATTTCATATACCAGGGACAAACTTATATTAAATGTTCTCTCTCGTCTTTGCACTCCTGCGTTTTTAAGACATGTATATTAAAACTGGTACATTTTTACTGGGTGCTATATCTAATCACACTAGATAAATTATATAATTTAATTCCTCCAAATTTTATCTTTTCCTGACTAATGTAACAAAATATAACGATTTTTAGTGGCACCAAAATATATTGTTATTCTTCCTCTTTTTTGTGATGGAGTGACAGAATTCAGGATTTGATAAATAGATCAAGTACTCCAGCCGGCTTAAATAAATTATGAAAACTGGGAAAGTGTGGTATAAGCAAACGGCATAATGTAAAAAAAGAGGATAATATATTAATATAAAATAAGAGGAAATTATATTTGGCCCTCTATTTATGGACTGTGCATGTTACTAGTTAGTTGTATTTTGGCTTTAGTTCTCTATACATTCTCTTTAGATTATTTCATAGTGAAATTTCTTTTGCAAGAAAGCATATGATTTATACAACAATTCATAGTTCTAACAACAAAACATATTGAGAGGAATATCATTTCTATGTATTCATGATGGAAAGCTCTACTGAACTTTCCATTTCCACTGGAATAATCTTACATCAAATGGTAAGTACAATTTTCTTCTTAAAAAAATATTTTGCATTTTCTCAAATTGCATATTGCTTGTGTGATTTGGACATAAGTACATTTTTGGCCTCAGAAGACCAAGCTTAATGCACCAGCATGGGTTGTATTGTGGTGTGTTGATCCTCTGAGGTGTGTTCTTCCTGATGGTTGAAAGTGCTTCCAAGTGGAACTCGAACATGTAATGTCAACCAGGCAGTAGTGACTGAATCCAGTATTAGACATGAACTGGACAAAAGAGATCAAAGCTTTATTTCTCTTTTATTAATTCTTGTGGTGGTTTAAGCCGTAAATCACGCAGTCTACTCACTCACTCCCCCCTCTTTCTTCCCCCCAGCTCCCAGAGGGATGGGGAGGAGAATCGAAAGAATGTAACTCCCAGAGGTTGAGATACGAACAGTCCAGTAACTAAGGTATAACATAAGCCACTACTGCTACCACCAATAATAATAATGATAAGGGAAATACAAGGGAAGAGAATACAACCACTCACCACCAATACCCAGCCTGACCCAGCAGCAAACCCCCCCCTCTTCCGGGTCCCTACCCCTAGTTTTGCCATCCTGGGCATGACGTGCTGTGGTGTGGAATACCTCTTTGGCTAGTTTGGGTCAGGTGTCCTGCCTCTGCTTCCTCCCGGCTTCCCTTCCTCCCTGGCACAGCATGAGACTCAGAAAGTCCTTGGTCAAACCAAACGTTCTAAGCCGTAACTGAAAACATCAGTTTTATCAATGCTGTTCCCAGGCTGAAAGTCAAAAACACAGCACTGCACCAGCTACTAAGGAGAGAAATGACTGCTACTGCTGAACCCAGGACAGTTCTTAACCACAAAAACACTTATTCTCATTTAAATAAATAAATAAATAAATAAATAAATAAATAAATGTTAAAACCAAAGCAGCAGACATTATCTGGGATTCATGGAAATATATACTAACTGTACTTGCCCTGTGTTTATTAAGTTAGAATAAATTCTGTAAGTTTTAAGACAATGGTCATAAAGCTCAAAGTTATCAGAATAAAGCATCATGTCTTGATAAAACCTTTTTCTATCCTACAGCTTCCCAGAGCACAGATGGTAACTCTGTTTAGTGGAGCTGAGTCTTTATTTCCTACTTTCAGTCAAAGGACAAGGCCAGGAAAACATAGGTTGAAGGCTGAGAGTAATTCAGTCCTTACCTCCACTACTGGAATCTTGCTAGTGTTTGGTTGCCATCTTACAGTATTTGAACTGTACACTTAGGAAATTAGATGTAGTAAAGCAAATTGGAGGCAGGTGCAGCTACTTATCATGTACAGGCATAGGCACCTCTTTGCTGAAAACATGCAAATCAAATTTGGAAGTAATAGTAGTGGCTCTGCAAACTGTGTGATCAGTTAGATGTTTGACAGGGAAGAATGTATGTTCACAACATTACTTGACCCATGTTCCAAGGGCAGCATTGAAACCATAATTCTACTCGGTGGAGCCATAGATCTTTGAGAAGATGGTCTCATAAAAGAAATCGTGTCAGGCAAGGTCATCTTCCTCTTGTCCGACTTCCTGGCCAAATAAAATGCAACTCATAAAATGTTCACTGCACATGCTCTTTAAATGTCTCTTAGTGCAAAAGACACTGATGACTTGAAAAATTAATCCCAGCAGTTTACTCAATGAACAGATGCTGAATAAATCTTTCTGCTTATAAGACGACCGTGAACAAATAGCAAGTCTTAAAAGTCAGGCTTTATTTGATATTTTCTGAATAATTTTAAGAATTGCAAATCTATTCCTTTCTCACTGCTTCATATTCCATATTGAAGCTGTGCTGAAGATTAGTTGCAAATGAAACGTCTGTTATTGATTCCCCTTCAGAGGAAGTATAACATTTCAAGTCAGGTGGGATTATCATACTTTAGTGTTGTGATAGATCTGCTGTTTACAGTATCCCTCGTGCTACTATGGTAGCTAAAACCAGCTGCTCAGGAGTGCTTCACCAGCAGAAAAAATGCAGCCTGCATGTCAAGGTATGCCACTGCCTTCTGCCCCAGTGATGGTGACGGCAGCACTACCTGGGCTTGGTGGGGGCTGCCTCCTCCCCACCATGTGTCTGAGGCATCTCCTGATGTTGCTTTTGGGACCTGCCAGGCAGGTCGGGCTTGTGGGATGTGGAAGCAAAGCAGCCAGGGAAAGAGCAGAAAGATAATACTCTTTCAGGTGGGCCTTTTGGCACATGTAGCTTGGAGAATCCTTCATAGAAAATGGGTGTAGACCATACCTTTGTAAGACCATGCAGAAAAGTTTGAACTGAACTGTGTTTGTGCTGCACACTTGAGAATGTATGCCCCTGTCCTGTTTGATTTTTCTTTATGTTAGCTCTGGCCAGAGGGCTTGGAAATTCTCTTGTATTCTGTTCCCTCTAAGATTCTGTGCTGTTTCATTGGATAGTTATGAATGCAAGTTTAAAATCAATTGTAATTCCACATATTTTGATTTTTTATCACCACAAGTTGTCCAACTAATACAGTGTAATTGATGGGCTTCTGTTTCAGTCTGCAAACAGCCAGGGTGCAGAGCTGTTCTGTACCTGAGTGTTGAGGAGGGACATTTTTTCCTTTTCTCTCTGTTCTTCAGGCTTCAGTTCAGAAGTACCTAACTCGGTCAGATGTGACTGAAAAAAAATAATTAATTCTGATGGAATAAATAACATAATAATGCCATCAAATATTTCTTTTTTTGCTAACATAATCATCCACAGATTTTCTATCTATTAAGATACCAGAAACTCAACTTCCCTCCTTCAGGTGTTCTTTCAGAGGTAGAAGGGCTACTTCAGCACCCATCTTTACATTTTTGTTATAGAGCAGGTTTCAGAGTCTCCAATAGGTAAATAATACATGATAAAATCTACTGAAGTTATGGAGCCCTTGACTGGTACTTTTCTTTAAATATTAAACATTATTTTTGAAGTTGTTTGAACTATGTACAGTTTCACACAACAATTTTCCTGTTAGATGGGAAATATGCCATCCTCAGCCTGTTTTTTGTTTGATGTCCATGAATACTAATCCTATGTAGAATCTCTTATTAACTGTGGTATTTCAGAATAAACGGTATGCAAGTTCCATAATTATTTACTTCCGAATGTAGGGAAAGGAAAAACTTCTTAGCCTGAGTTGCAGACTTCATGCTTGTTACTTGCTAATGCAACCCTCAAAATCATCTTTCATTGCAAGATAACTTTGGCATCCCCAAAGTCAGGTATTTTAAACATAAATAGGCAGATAGGCCTTCTGCAAGTACTCTCTCAGCAGCACTTTTTCATTAAATTTTTTAAAAAACCCCTCCCAACTACAAAGCTTCATTTGATATAGGTAAAGGGACATGTAGTGCTTTCTCCATTCCCCTACCTAGTAGTCTTTCTCAGACTCTGAAATTTGAGCATATGTTCTTCTGGAACACAGTTAGGACAAAGAAAAAATAGGTGCTGTAAAGAAACTTCCTGTAAGATATGTGGCTTAATAAAAGCTTCGTTTCAGCAGAGTACTACAGCAAACACATGCTGGGCTTCCAACCATCCCCTATCTCTGAGTGCTTCAGTGACACAGTCGTTTAACTCAGGGATTTTATATTCATCCAGCGGAGGTTGTCTGTTTTATTGATTTTAGAAATTTCCTATTACAATATTAGTTTTCTGTTGTGTCAGATCAAACTGGTTGGTTTTTCAACCATTTCTCAGACAAAATTCTTATTGTTTGGATACTGGAAAAACTCCAGAGCATAGTTTATTCACAGTTTGGAGCTGGATTCATTATTAGTTATAATTATAATGAACTTACATTATTTATGCAACAAGATTTATGGAAAACAGATTATGAATGAATGGGCGTGGGGGAGGGTTGCCATTCCAGATATAGCCCAAAGCCTTTGTTGCGTGCAGGACATAGTAAAAATGAAGTTATTTTGTCTGTCAGATTTACATAAAATTAGGCTGAGTGCCAGCTACAGGGAATGTGGAATACTTTGTTTCAGAAAAAGGAAAGGGGGATTGATTTAACTGATAGAAGGAAAGATAGCTATTTAATAAGACTGTAGGTCCATCATAATGGGATATTTGTATGCACACTGATAGATTTAACAACTATTAATGTATTCTTTGTGGGATGGGCTTTACAGTTATGCTTCAGAATGCATTTATTTTTCTGTGCTGATTGCTGGTCTCATATTTTACAAAAGATTTATTCCATATGCCAGTTGTGTGGTGCTCAGATGCTGCACTGCTTGTGCATTGTAAATACTTAGAGTGTGTAGGAGAAGCACGTAAGTGGTGTCTGTGTCAGGGGATCCAGTACTGATGAAATTTGGTTTAATACACTAAAATCCCAAAGAAAAATGGAATGTAAGCCCCAGCTTGCTTCAGTGTGTGTTGCTATATACCCTCTACACAACCAATGAAGTTTTTATCACAGCTTCTAGGATGCAGATAAGCAAGAGGAAAAATCATTGTACATGGGCAGTCATAAGTAGGCACAGACTCACTCCCTCACATAGTCTGGCAGGTAGAGTCTATCCAAAAATGCTTCTGAAATTGGTGACTTAGCCTGCTGGAAGTGTTTTCATTGCCAAGCAGAGCGTGTGCAATAGATGTTGCATGTAGTCTCACTGGTAATGGAATTAAAGCCTAGGAAAGAATATGTTTTGGGGTTTTTATTATAGAAAATAATGACTTGATTAATGTGTTCTTGCCTTTAAGCCAATCACAAAGAATGGCAAATAGATGATGCGAAGGAAAAAGCAAACTATTACACAGAAGAAAATACTCAGCTGGGATGGAGTAAGAGGGTTCAGTGGCAAAGACTGCTGCTCTGCAACAAAGTTACTGTAGGCTGAGCCAAGTAGCTTGGCAGAAATACATGCACGCCACCCAGTTTTAGATATGTCTCTGAAATTAATCCAAGAAAAGAGATGACATTTTGATTTCTGACACAATAATTAATGATAACAAGGTTAAGGGAGCACAGAGACATCAAATACATTTTTTGTTTGTTTTAATAAATGATACTACCAGTTCCCAAGCTGTTGGAACAAGTTCTAGAATGCTCTGTCAGGAAAACCAACTGGGGAGGAGGCCTCTATCATTTCAGTTATGAACAGGACGTGAAATCTATGTGACGGGACTGTAATCATCTGCCTCTGATGTGTACATAGCTGTACGTTTTCTCTGTTTGGAATAATTTTACTTTTATTTTGTCAAGAGGCACTATATGGGTAAAAAGGTTTTTTGATATTCCTCTTCCTTCACTGCCCTCTTCCCTGAGTAGTCAGACAGCACCAGTGAGTTACATGAGAGCAAAGGGAAGTAAAACTTCTGTGACTAGAAGGAATGGGCATAGGTAAAATGACCTAATCTGAATCTCTGCATTAAGATAAATTTATTAAAGAAAAAAAAGCCACAAACTTTATAAAAGAGCATCTGATATCAAGTTAAAGTTTGATTAATTTGCTTTCTTTTAAAAATGAATAACTAGAACTGAAGTATTTGTGTAACTTTATTATGAACATTTGAAATTAATCTTTTGGTAAAGCACTTTTAATTCTCTTTTGTTCTCATTATTTGGCCTGCTATCCCCCTCTGTGCCTTGTTGGCCTAGAAATGGCTTGCAGTGTCTATTCCTCTTGCTGCTGCTGTTCTATTGAGTGGTACATTTGCTGCCTCACTTGTATAGTCTCTTCACAGCTCTTTTCATAACCAGTTCAATTATAGCATGCAGAGATTTTTTTTTTATTTTTTTTTCCTTGAGTAGCTTTTCTAATTTTGGAACTTTCAATCCCCAGCCAGTAAAGTAATGAAGACTCCTTGGTCTTGTAACTGATATTCAAAGTGAAAGAGTTTGCTAGTTATTTTATGTATTCACTGTGGGCAAAAATTCATCCCAAGCCAAAAGGCCTGCAGAATGCCCCATCATTACGAAAGCCCTCAGGGCCAAATTCGTCACTTCGTTTTATGTCAGTGTAACTCACACTGGAGACATACAACTGTGGATCAGTGAATTTAATTCAAATACTAAATCTTTACTGAGAAGGCTTTATGTGGGTCAAGCATGAAAAAAAGGGGGAAAAAAATTTTATCCAGTGAGCCTACCTCCAAAGAGTGGTACTCCTGTAGTACTTGCTAGTCTGGACTAACAGGGGCTGTTTCACTGTGCTACTTGCATAGAAATTTGGGTCACTGCATATTTAATGGAGAATCTCTGACCTATTTCTAGCCTTTAACACCGGCCTGTACCAGTCCACCTTGAAGACCTGAGGATGAAAAACATCCTATGTGGTGCACAAAAGTGGAAAATCTCCTTTCATGCTCTGTTATTAACCCTCCATTAAAGTTCATCTTATATCAAAATGAATAGTAAACAGTATATCTTATATATACCCTTAATTGATACCAGTGTGCAAGCCAGCTCTCAAAGTGAGAGGTGACTATTTTTCTAGGTGAATGCCTGGACCACTTTAGCTGTTGATAGTATTATTTTTAAATTTCTTTGCACAGAAAGCAGTAGACAAGAATTTGGTCCTATGAAAAGCTGCAGTATTGCTATAGCAACACCATTTACTGAATGTTCTGATTAAGGAAAATGAATAGCAGAATAATGTAACAGAGCTATGGATGAGCACTTTAAATAAATCTAAATACAGTAATAAGCAGCAACAGCAAACTGATACAGATAAACATTTTCAATGCCTCTAATGTAATTCAGACTGGACTGGCTTTGCAAAGATCAAAATCTCTTCATTTAGGTTTGTGACATGTGGGCAGGAATGTATGATCAAAATTGGTTGGTGTCAAGGCTTTTCAAGAAGTCTGTTACACTTTTGAGTAGACCTTGCAACGTTTTATGAGCTGGATGGAAAGATGTTACTTTTCTCTTTCCTAAATATTTTTCATAAATGTTGCACAATATCTTGATAATTTGCATTAAGTCGTCTGCTGCAGTAGGGAGTGAGCTTTCCAATGTAGTTTATGAAATTCTATCTGAAAAATTGGGACTGAGTAATCTGCAGAACACAGAGCTCCATGAATAACCGAACAGCATGTCCTCACAGGATGCTTTTTACGGCAGCCTGGGGGCTGTAAGTCAACGCAAGTTATCAGGCAGGTACCAGTTAATGCTCTAAAGGGAAACATGGGGAGAATTAATAAGCTATATTTAAAAAAAAAAAAAACAACACAAAAGAACAAAAAAAAAACTGAAATAGAAAATCTGGAAATAGAAGAAGCCATATCTCTATAATCAAACAAGTATATTAAGGGGTTTAAATCTTCCAACATAATGGACAGAAGAGATCACTGACAACTGTATTTAGTGGTTGGTCCTGAGTTAAGGACTGTCACAGAGACCTTTGAAAATATGTGGAAAAAGGTGTGCAGTCATGACATTCCCATGCACTGAGTGAACTAGAATTTAGCAGACATACAGGATGTTAGCATCCCATTTACTGTCCATATAGGAAACATGGAGGAAGACATTGTCTGTTGAAAAGAGAAAGTGGGGAACATAGAAAACAGGAGCTGTCAGAGTAACACTAGGCTGTTTGGATTTTCTGAGAGTCAAGAAGATTGAGACTTTATGGGGTAGTTTGAAAAATGTATCCCAGCTGAGCCTTCAAATTACACTCACTTTCTAATTAAGAAAACGAAGTGTAGCACAACAATAGATAAATTTAGGGCAGATGTTGAAAGTTAGGGAAAAACTGTTACTTTGGCATGGAAATAAATGACCATCTGTACACTAGCAAGAACATATATCATTCATTTCAAGACCTGCAAAGGAAACAGGGTGCAGAACTTAGGTGCTGCTTCCTTATAAACTTGAAAATATGCCACATGAAACTCATATTTAATATCAAAATCAGGGTATATTTTGCCAATTAACACCCTCCTACTTAATCTAAGGCAAACATCTGAACATTCTTTATCTAAAGCTGTCCTGCCTAACACTGTGCTGAGAATGCATCAGATAGATAAAAGACTAATTGAAAAATCCTGTTTGTGTGAGACTTAACAATTAAAATCACCAAATAATGCAATATGTGTGCACAAAGTCTGCAATATCCACTAATTGCTGTGAATTTTCTTGTATATTGGATTTAATGAAAAATAACTTCCCATAAGGACAGGCACAATTAACTTTAAGGGCTAATACTTCTTTAAATGCTTAAAGTAGTGCCACTTGCTCAGAATTAAGGTAGGCCAAACATTTTAGATCTTTATCCTGTTTACAAAATGTCAAACCTCTGCCTGTCATCTTGGTAGAAATTGAAAGTTATGAATGCGCAAGGTTTGTCTGTATCCAAAGCTACATCTTTCAATTTATTTTCATCCATCTGTTTGCATTCTTGTGTCTTAGAACTGTCTTTTATTGAACAGCATCTCAGGCACCTTGTGCTAAGAAGATGGAATAGTTTCTGTGTACTTAGCCATAACCTGATCAATCTAAAGGGTTGCCGAATCCTACCTAGAATAACAAATAAAACTGTATCCTTGACATCTGTAGGGAAAAAAGTCTTTTCTGGTTGAAACTAGATGATCTTAAGGTCATTTCCAACACTAACCGTTCTATGATTCTATGATATGATTCACTGATAGAGGGTCTGGAGAAAAGCAAATCTCTCCACAGGTGGACAGTACATTAATGTTGGGCTTAAAACCACAGGTAATGGGGAAATGAGAAAAGGAGAGTGAATTCACAAAGATGAGGAGGCTGTGGACAGAAAAGAGTGAAGTGTGGTTTTGTAAGAGGGAGGCACAGCCATGGCTAGTAGAAGCCAGTCTGGGAAGAGAAACAGGCTAAATTTGATGATTAGGGAAGTTATGAGCTACAGAAAGAATATTCAGATTCCTTATAGGACACTCAATTAAGGCCAGAGATCTTTTCAAGGTAAGTGGGGAAAATAGGAAGGAATATGGCATGGATGAATAATTTTGATTTGAGCGGATCTGTGCTCTTTCTTTTGCTCTTTGAGAGTTGCTATACTGGAATTAACCTTTGAAAAGCACACGTGTGTCTGGATGTGGTTCAGCTCTGAGAGGTATGCAAAAGCAGCAATTTTTTTGGTGCTGTTTTTCTCAGAAAGTTTGCTTAAGCTCATGCAACATCTTGGAGATCAGTACTGTTTCTCTTACAGCTCAGAATAAATAAGGTTCTCTTCTTGTGACTGGGGCCAGTCACAGTGACTAGAGACAAGAGGACTTAAAAGAGCACAAAACTAGAGTGCCAGGTCCCAAACCTGGACACCTGGAAGGTCTTTAGGCAGGCAGAGACTCTGCAAGCCCGTGCATGACAATTCTTCCTACACCTGTGAAGCCCTTGTTTTTGTGGTCTAATTAAGCAGCAATATCAGAGAAATCTTGCATCATCTAACTAACCTAGTCAACTCTTTTCATCATCTGAATGCCTTTATTATAGTATTCCAACCTTACTGCTCTCCTGGTTATGAAAGCATTGAATAGATTTATGCTGCAGCAACTGCATCTTTGGTGGCAGGGGAGGTGAATTCGGTCCCTATTTAAAGTAGGGTCCTGCACAGCCGTGTATTCACATGATCTAACCTAATAGTTGATGAACCGATTGAAATTCCCTTAAATCCCCATTGCTCCAGTAAATCCATGCCTGTTCAAGTAGCTGGAGGTACGACATAAAGCTGATTTTGCAGCACTTACGGGCTCTTGATCCTGGGGGGAAAAAATGCTGAAAAAGTGATTAACAGTGCAAAATAACCAGGGCATGACCATGGATATAGTCTCCAGTGTGGCTCTGGCAGGGGAGGATTACATGTAGAAGTTGGCTTCATAACACAAGTGTCAGCTTTGTTCGTGTTGCAGAGGGTTTCTTTGCTTCATGGGTCTTTTAACGTGTTACCCACTGTGTTTGCTGAGATGATAAAAGACTCCTCACCTCCCCTCTTGTCATTCTTGGTTATCCTGTTCAGGAAAAGCCTTCGTATTTATCAGAAAGAGAGCAATTGCCAATATGGTAAGAATTATTCTAAATCCCAGATTTTAGCAGTTCTCTGGTTTTGGCTTTATAGCACGTTTTTCTATGTCCACAAAAATGATGAAGTGGAACTGCTATTTAAAACTAAGGAGAAAAATCTTATTTCTTAGAACAGTTAAAGGCTTAATCTCAATGAATCAAAAAAAGTAGAAATCTTTTTTTTCATTCTATTCTTTCACTTGCTTTTCCTGCTGCTCCTTATTACCCAGATTGCTGAACTCTTATTTGATGATAGAAAGATCCGTGACTTCACCAAAACAATTTCTGTTAACTCAAATCATTATCTTGTGACACAAAGACTGAGACACATCTGCCATTGCTCATATTCTGGGTCACCCTGCAAACATCTGATTATAATTTGATAAACAAAACCCTTCCTCCAGTGAATTTTTGACAAAGAAGCTATGAAGAAAGCTGGACAAAAACTATGGAATTTAGCTGCTCTGTAACCCCCTTTTTTATGGTATGAAAAAAGGGGCAATCACTTACAAAACAAGTAAATAAACAATTTAAAGAGTTAGTTTCTATTTTATTAGTAAAAGTAATATGTTATAATGTCTGTAAAGATATTCTTTGATTGGTTTTCACTCTGGCAAACGAGCAATTTAATATACTGACTACTTTCTTCATTTGAGTGAATAGGATGATGGGACTATTTCCTGATCCTCTTTAAAAGAAAGGCAGTTCCTTTAATTGAAATATAATTCCTCTAAGATTTAATGTTTTAAAAAAATAAGTACAAATTGCATATGTATTTCTAGACAGTTACTGTATTTTCTAGTAAAATTTTATTCCATGTATTTTTCTTAAGATTCAGTGTCCTAAGGCATCTTTTTATTGTGTATTTCATTTCTAATGCTTCTGTATATCCCTTCTAAATATGTACCTTGTTGATGATTTTGTCTCTTCACTTACCTATTTCTTTCATTTACTTTTGGATTTATTCCCAGGAATGGAATGGTACTAGACAGCAGGGCTTGTGCCTCATGTTTCTTGTACAAACCTCTCGTTTGTCAGCAGAGCATCTAAAACATGCATTCCATGGAATTAATTTGTATGTTGTGAACTATAAGTAAGGATTTACATGTTACGTGTTCTTTATTGTGAAGGCTTACAGTCCTCTCTTTACTGTGGCTTTCAGGTTTTGTGTACAAGAAATCCAGTCAGGTGTCTTGTCTGTAATTTACCAAGCAGGGAAAATACAGAGTGCACGCAAAAAACCACATAAGTTTTCTGTTCATTGAGAAGATTTATATGTTTACTCACTATGAACTAGTTGGTTACTCAGACAAGTGACTTTGTGACTTGGATGACTATGTCCGTGTCCTGGGTTCAGCAGCAGCAGTCATTTTTCTCCTTCTTAGTAGCTGGTGTAGCGCTGTGTTTTTTGACTTTCAGCCTGGGAACAGCGCTGGTAACACCGACGTTTTCAGTTGCTACTCAGTAATGTCTACTGTGACCAAGGACTTTCTGAAGTCTCATGTTCTGACAGGGAGGAGGGGAAGCCGGGAGGAAGCAGAGACAGGACACATGACCCAAACTAGCCAAAGAGGTATTCCATACCACAGCACATCATGCCCACTATATTAACTGGGGGCAGTTACCTGTAAGGTAACTGGGGCCAGTTACCCTAGTCGGGCTGGGTATCAGTCGGTGCGTGGTGAGCGGTTGTATTCTCTTCCCTTGTTATTTCCCTTATCATTATTATTGGTGGTAGCAGCAGTGGTTTGTGTTATACCTTAGTTACTGGACTGTTCTTATCTCAACCCATGGGAGTTACATTCTTTTGATTCTCCTTCCCATCCCTGCGGGAGTGAGGGGGAGGAAGAGGTAAAGTGAGAGAGTAGCTGCGTGGTTCTGATTTACGGCTGGGCTTAAACCATGACAGTCCCTTAGCATATTAATTTGTACAATAGATGTAGCCCGATAAATGAAAGCATAGCACAATTATTTATGCTTTTAGTGCAGGAACTGCAAAAGTGTTTGTTTGTTGGTGTGGTCCTCATTCATTCCTGGTGTGATGTGATGGTATCTGAAAGCAGTTAGTACTTGCAAAATGACTCAAATGGCAGTTTTTTCCATATGACATGCTACCTCTTTGCAGCTCTGTAGAATACTTTACACCAGCAGCTGATGCTATAGCTGAGAGTGTAAGCAGTTTTACAGGTTTTCTGTGGACTTTTATTACAGCTGTGACACTAGATTGATGGACTGTTTCCATCTTGTTCTCTGTCAATTGTACACTGAAAGGAGAAGTGACAATGTGATGAATGCATGATAGTGCCACAATAGGGAGGGAACTACTGCAGTAACAGTGGTTTAAACCTGAAAGTTCCTTTAACATCATGCAGTTTTGTTTAATTTATTTTAATCTAAAACCTAACAAAATCTAACATCACAGAACAGAGAGGTGGGGAGGGTAGTGGGTTTGTAAAACAATGAGAAAAAGATGGCAGTCATTCTTGGAGGTCCAATTAGGGCAATTCTGCATTTTAAGGGCAGAAGTCCTCCAGGAAGCTTTCAAAGGGGAGAATATTGTTATGCTCTAGACAAAGTCAGAGGTTAGCCTGGCTAAAAAGAAGATGTACTTTCCACCGAGGGAGAAGGGGAAGAAGGGCTTGCTCTTTCACAGCAGGGAATACCAAGGTCTTGCCTTAGGAACAGGATGAACTTGCCAGGGAGCAGGCTTTTGGAGGCTGTGTCAAAAGGAATGATCTCTGAGACAAGCCAGCTCTTCCTTTGAACACATAAAGGTTTAAGGTTTATTTACTGTTTCAAAGAACTAGTGGTGTCTTCTCTAGAGAGATGAGAGACAGTAAGAGGGAATACTTGCAGTGCTGTTTTAACCTTTGAAATGCTATCAGTGATTTCATTATGTTGATGGCTTATTTCTCAGCACAAAAGGAGAGGTCTGGGGTCCAGGACAGATGCCAAGACTATGTATACAGTCTTGTATGTGCTTCATCTATGGACGGCGATGAAATGAAGGGGCTAGTGTGAGAGTGAGCAGGGGAGGGGTGGCTGTGAAAGATGTTAAGCTCTCAGCCTCACATCTTGTGTTATCCCATCATTGGAATGGGATAGAGCAGGACAAGGCTGATGGAGAACAAAACTTCTTAAATTAACAACAGCCAGCCTGGAAGATTCTAGGGGCTTGTTTCTATCTAACCAGCTGCATTATTAAATCCCTCTCTCTGATACAGTTTCAGAGCACATTGTTCTCTGGTGTGATCCTGAGATCTGGTTGCAAGAACTGAGCAAATGCTGCACGACAGTGTTACTTGAAATTTTAAACTGATTTTGTTCTACTTTTTTATTGTTCTTTTGACATACTTGCTGGTTGTGTTTTGGGGCATAATTTGCCCTCTGCTGAAAGACAGTGTAACAGTGAAACTGATCTCTAACCGGAAAAGCAGAGGAATTGGCCAGTGAGAAGTGACTGGTGGGAATGATGTTACAATAGGGAATATGAGCATATGCTGAAAATTTTACTCTCAGGCTCTCTAATCAGAAAACTAAAGCCTAGTGTGAGTGGTATATTTAGGCAAAATCCTCTTGACTGATTCTTACTTTTTTATATTAAACAAGCGTTATACGAGGATGATCAGGGGACTGGAGCACCTCCCATATGAAGATAGGATGAGAAAGTTGGGGCTGTTCAGCCTGGAGAAGAGAAGGCTGCGTGGAGACCTCAGAGCAGCCTTCCAATGTCTGAAGGGGGCCTATAGGGATGCTGGGGAGGGACTCTTCATGAGGAACTGTAGTGAGAGGACAAGGGGTAACGGGTTCAAACTTAAACAGGGGAAGTTTAGACTGGATCTGAGGAAGAAATTCTTTCCTGTAAGGGCGGTGAGGCACTGGAATGGGTTGCCCAGGGAAGTTGTGAATGCTCCGACGCTGGCAGTGTTCAAGGCTGGATTGGACATAGCCTTGGGTGGCACGGTTTAGTGTGAGGTGCCCCTGCCCACGGCAGGGAGGTTGGAAGTAGATGATCTTCAGGTCCTTTCCAACCCTAACTATTCTATGATTCTATGATTCTATATACACATACAGTCAAAAAATAAGAATTTGAAACTTCTGAATAATATGGGTCAGTAGATATTTTTTGTTTATTTGTGATCAGCTTGTAAATAGAAATGACAAGAACTAATTGGATTTGCTGATTGTTAAACATTGTTAACTTAAATGTTAAGTGTTTTAGGATGATGCTTTCCAATTATAAGTAGCATAAAGAGGTCTTATTAATTAAAATATACCTGGTGATTAAACATGGCTAGGGATGTTAAGGATAACAGGAAGGGATTCTATAGGTACATTGCAAATAAAAGACAGGCTAGGGACAATGTGGGCCCTCTCCAGAAGCAATCAGGAGAATGGGCTACCCTGGATTTGGAGAAGGCTGAGGTTCTTAATGACTTCTTTGCCTCAGTCTTCACCGGCAAATGCTCTGACCATACCACCCAAGTCTTCGAAGGCAGACTCAGGGACTGTGAGAATGAAGACCCTGGGCCCACTGTAGGAGAGGATCTGGTTCGAGACCATCTTAGGAACCTGAACATATACAAGTCCATGGGACCTGATGAAATCCATCTGCGGGTCCTGAAGGAACTGGCAACTGAAGTTGCTAAGCCACTGTCCATCATATTTGAAAATTCATGGCAGTCAGGTGACGTTCCTGATGACTGGAAAAAGGGAAATATAACCCCCATTTTCAAGAAGGGGAAAATGGATGAGCCGGGGAACTACAGGGCAGGCAGTCTCACCTGTGTGCCTGGCAAAATCTTGGAGCGGATTCTCCTGGAAGGCATGCTGAGGCACATGAAAAACAACAAGGTGGTTGATGACAGCCAGCATGGCTTCACTAAGGGGAAATGCTGCCTGACCAATCTGGTGGCCTTCTATGATGGGGCTACGGAACTGATGGACAAGGGTAGAGCAGTTGATGTCATCTACCTGGACACTGTGCAAAGTGTTTGACACTGTCCCACATGACATCCTTGTCTCTAAGTTGGAGAGACATCAATTTGATAGGTGGACCACTCGGTGGATAAAGAACTGGCTGGATGGCTGCAGACAAAGAGTTGTACTCAATGGCTCAATGTCCAGCTGGAGACCAGAAATGGGTGGTGTCCCTCAGGGATCGGTGCTGGGACCGGTCTTGTTCAACAGCTTTGTCGGTGACATGGACAGTGGGATTGAGTGGGCCCTCATCAATTTTGCCGATGACACCAAGCTGTGTGGTTCGGTTGATATGTTGGAGGGAAGGAATGCAATCCAGAGGGACCTTGACACGTTTGTGAGGTGGGCTGATTCCAGCCTGATGAAGTTTAACCATGCCAAGTGCAAGGTCGTCCACCTGGGTGGGAGCAATCCCAGGCACAGCTACAGGTTGGGCAGAGAAGAGATTCAGAGCAGCCCTGCAGAGAAGGACTTGGAGGTGTTGGTTGATGGAAAAGTGAACATGAGCCTGCAGTGTGCGCTTGCAGCCCAGAAAGCCAATGGTATCCTGGGCTGCATCAAAAGGAGCGTGACCAGCAGGTCGAGGGAGGGGATCCTGCCCCTCTACTCTGTTCTTGTGAGACCTCACTTGGAGTATTGTCTGCAGTTCTGGGGTCCTCAACATAAAAAGGACATGGAACTGTTGGAACAAGTGCAGAGGAGGGCCCCGAGGATGATCAGGGGACTGGAGCACCTCCCGTATGAAGATAGGCTGAGAAAGTTGGGGCTGTTGAGGCTGGAGAAGAGAAGGCTGTGTGGAGACCTCAGAGCAGCCTTCTAGTATCTGAAGGGGGCCTATAGGGATGCTGGGGAGGGACTCTTCATTAGGGACTGTAGTGAGAGGGCAAGGAGGAACAGGTTCAAACTTAAACAGGGGGAGTTTAGATTGGATATGAGGAAGAAATTCTTTCCTGTAAAGGTGGTGAGGCACTGGAATGGATTGCCCAGGGAAGTTGTGAATGCTCCGACACTGGCAGTGCTCAAGGCCAGGTTGGACATAGCCTTGGGTGACATGGTTTAGTGTGAGGTGTCCCTGCATGTGGCAGGAGGGCTGGGACTAGATGGTCTTAAGGTCCTTTCCAACCCTAACTATTCTATGATTCTATGATGACATATTATTTGGAGATGGCAATAGAATAAACATGGATTTTACCCATATAGGTAGATTTTGATTAGAATTCCAGTTGACCAAGTTCAGTTTCAGTAGATTCATTTGGCTGAAGTTTGTAGTAGAGCTGTACCTGATTTTATCAGACCTGTACTTACTTCGGTATGACTAAGTACATAGATGCTTTAAATAAAAAATGAGATGCACATCCAGAGTCTTTGAATAATATTGACAAAAAGTGGAATTGATCTTGAACCAAGCTGATGTTGAAGTGAAATCTTGAAGTCATGCAGGGATCATAAGCCTTTGATAGCACAGTTAATAAAGGAACAGAGGGTAATGAATCTTAGTCTCTCAGAGCTGATGACATGGAAAACAAAGCTAAGGTGTACAGCTACTAAAGCAGTGTGAATCCTCAAATCCTCAAAGTCTGCTTTCTTTCTGGATCATACTCCTATGACATAAATTGGCCAAGGGGCCTCTTTTGACCCAGAGGACTGTCAGAATTCATTTCACTTGTGGATTACTAGATGAGGCCTTGTCACAGCATCTAGGATTTTACTTGATAATGATCATTTTCATATATATATATTTTCAGGATTAGAGTAAAGCTATTCCACTGAGCAAGTATTTTCACTCGTCTGGATGGTTTTCCTTATTTCTGCTTCTTTAATTTAAGTGTAATGCTTTTGATATTGTAACAGGATACAATAGGATGCTGTGATCCATTTTAAATGAGATTCCATAAAGGAGTCATAGTCTTTTACTTTCCCAGAAGTTATTCATATAGTTTTTTTCTTTATGGTACGATATTTATTGTTCAATTATGAACATGTTCTCTGTCAATATTCACAACAATAAAACATTAATGGGAAGAGAATGAAAGGGGTGCTGAGTCATTAGCTAGAGGGAGAAACAGATAATAAAAATTAACTCAATTAACAGATGGAAAGGGAATACGGCAAAACCTCTAGAGTAATAATGTATTAAAATCAACAGTTTTAATGCATATTTAGCCAGCCTAAGCTAAAGTGAACTGGTTTGCACCACTGGAGTCAGTAGCAATATTAAAGTGTACACTGAGAATCTGAACCAGTGTTCATAAAGTAAGGAAGGATTTAATGTAAACCTAGTTCACCATAATCTGAGTTCAGTGAGTATGAGTTTTAATGGATAGGATAAAAGCAACCCTACAGGAAATACTCTCTTACTGAGTAACTGTATGTTATTTCCATCCACTCTTCTTACACTCCCGAAGACTGCTGTGCAGCCTGCAACTGCCGTAATAGCACTAGCAGTAATGAGTGTAGCTCACTTGTTGATTTAATTCTTCTCACTCCTTTTGGATTTATCTTCTGGAAAATGCTTTGCATTCTGAGATTTGTCTTTAGCATTTTAATTTCAAGTACATGACAATGATAAACAATGCTTAGGTGATAGGAATACAGATACAGGTTAAGCTTAACTCTTGAATTTTTGCTTGTAGGATTTTCTTTTCTTTTGATTCAACTATTCCATTGACACTTTTATCTTTAAATTACTGATAAACAACCTTGACTTATCAGAGCATTTCTTTATATTTTGTTGGGGAGGGTAATAACTGCTTTGTAACTGACTTCTCGCTTCTATAAAATTCTGGGTGTCCTTGTATATCATGGATGTCTGGCATAAGGATAAGGAGTTTAAATTTCTGCATAATTAGTCTGAAAAAGTTAAAAATCATCCAGTCACCCAGAAATGATGTACCTGAGAAGTCTAGTTGCCTCTAGACACCAAAATTTGAAAAGCAGGCAACTGGGGTTTGGGTTTACTGTTTAAAAGGAAGAGTCAAAAAATTACCTTCAACTTTGCCACAGAGATTTGAATAGAGTTAGCAGAAACCTATAGGTGTTGAGAGAGGAAGATTTGTCATCAAACAGTATTTTAGTTTGAATGTGTGTTTAACAATTCTAGACACAGAACTCTGCTAAGAAACATGTTATTAAGATGAGTTTTTTGCGGAAATTGATTGGGTTGCTTTTTCTTTTGTAAGAGCCCAAGTAATAAAAATTGTTAATTACATTGAGACTACCAGAGAGATTGAGATACTTAAGTTCTTAAAAGAACACAGGTTTTTGTTCCAAAAATATAGACTCTAGAGGATAACCTTCTTTTGAATAGAAAATGGAGAGTCTATGTCTACTAAGTAGTCTAGTGCAGTCTAGGACAGACTGTGTCAAATCTGTTTGCTAAAGGAAGAGATGTTTACTATATATGTAAATTGAGTACTTTAGCTTTGTTCAAATAGTAAGCAGCTCATTAATGTTAGATAAAGTGTAGCTATCAAGGACAGATCTAGAGTCATTTACAGTGTAAATTCAGTTGCACTGTTTTTCTTGTTCCTATGCCAGTTGAAGTAGCTCGCTGCCCTAGTGATCTGCTGTCCCAACATACAGTCTTGATTTATTTTCTTACAGTTTTCAATTATCAAAGTTGCAGGATGAAAAAGAATAAGTCAAAACTTTGTTTCCTTTGTATAAGCAGATTTTGACTATATCTATAGAGCTTCTGGTCAAGAAGATTACAGTAAAAAAAGTTTTGGAATTAAGTATTTTCTGCTTTAGCCCTGAGGAATCAGATGTGGTTGGGAAAGCATGGGTCAACCTGAAAGCAAAGGTGAAGAAGACATATGCTTAGGGGGATGCATTGGAAGCCCCCTTAACTGTTCTTTGTCTTATGTCTTCAAGACCCCTCTGTTTAATTCATAAATCAATAGCGAAAGAAACTTTGTCTTAATGTCATAGTGCATTTGCCTAAAAGCTGTCCCAAAAAATACCTAAACTTAGTAGCTGCATCAGTTACCTAAAAGTTTGGTGTTTTTTCACTCCACAGATTGCAGTGCAAATAATTGCATTTGCTTGCTGAAGACTACTGACAGCACCTGTTTTTTAAACAGATTTTTAAGGTATAGAGTAGATATAATTCTTTATGTTGCATTGTCAAGAAATAATGTTGCACAATAGATTGCACATTTTCTGAGTGGCAGTGTCATTCTAATTACTATAATTGAAAAAAAAATATAGAACATCGAAATCCTATAGAAATTTTAGCAATGGGAGCCTCTTGACAATTTTGGAACTAGGAGCAATTCGCAGATCTAACAATCAAGAAGCAAGTAATCTTTTTAAGTTTGAACTGGACATACTTGGTACCAAAACCACTAAGAAACAATAAACATGAAACAATCCATTTTTTTGAAGTCACTTTTCATACTAGTGGCATTTTAAGAGAACGCTGTAGAACCTCCAACATTCAAATAGACTTTAGAGTAAGCAAATACACAGGAAATGTCACCCAAATGCTAAAGGCATAGAGCATCTCTAGACCATACAGACACTTTGTGTGCACATTATTTATTTTTGAATTGAAAGGATTTTTTGAAAGCGAACTATACTTTTTCCTTGTAAATATAAAGTTCCCACAATCATAACAAACTTGCTTTATAGGTAAGAATTTACAAGATAAACTTCCTCAACAAATGTTTGTCATATATCCTGCAAGGCTGAAAATCCTGTTTGGTGTTCATAGGTAAAATCCTTTTGGAAATGTGAGAAGTCAAATGCTCTGTTTCTAATTTTAAACCTTGTCACTCAAATACACTTTTACTTGACTTTACTCAAAATTTTAGAGAAAGTTTCTGGCATAAGCTGCAATGTGTTAAATTTTGCGTGTGTTGATTTCATTTTTCAGAAAAGTGTGAATATTGGAATTAGCATTAGGAATTATTCAAAAGTTAGCAATGAAAAGGCACAATTAAAGTAGTGATCATCAACTCACACTGGAAAATACAAAATTTTCTGCTTCATGTTAACTGTACAGCAAGCTAATCACTGTATTATAGGCACCTTAATTACACTGCAGTGATAAGGAATATTTGTGTGGCAGTTATGAGACTTTCTCTTTTGGGATGGGAGAAGACAAATATTGTGCAATTCAATGTATAGCATCTAAAAACACTGCAGTTGTAATATAATTTTTCTCTAGCAAAAACATTACACACTGCTATGATATTCCTTAAAATCCACTGGTGTTTGAAATAGTCAAGTAAGGTAAGTGGTTTGTTATCAGTAATATAAATGTTTGCATCTCATGGTGGCAAAGGTATGAGGAGTGCAGACTGAGTATGTAATTTTAGCTGCTTTCCCCAAGCAGGGCAGTACTTTTCTTATCTCTTGAAGGCCACTAATAAATGACTCCTGCTGGCTAGGGGAACCCACACTTAAGCTGTTTCCTTTGCTCTAACTGGTCATTTCTAAGACATTCCTCATCAAAGGGGTCTGGCCCAAATCCCATGTCTCTGTTTCTGGTTTACACTTTATTTGTTGGATGTATATGAAAATGTATTGAATTGTCTTTTAATCCACATGATATTATGGGATAAATTTAAGAGAATTGCACTTCCTCTGGACTGAGGCAAGTGTTAACATTTGTTTTCTCCATTCTTTTTGATGCCATGAGCAGAGACTCCATGAATGCCTGCTGCTAATAGCCATCAAGTAAATATTTGGTAGAAGCCTCTTAAAAAGAAAGGGCAGTTGTTTATTCAGCCAGTCAATTAGCCATATGCTATTTTTGTCTTTTAACATTTCTGTTGCTGTAATTCAAGTTCTAGGCAAAATTAAATCACAATCTCAGTTCTGAATACTGTCAGCAAAAAGCATGCTGCTGCAGTTCAAATGTGTAACAGTGTGATAAGGATCATTAATTCAAACGGGTCAGTCCTTTAAAGCCATCAATTCCAACACATTGTATTACAAAAATATGGTACAATGAGTCTGGTATGTTCTGTGGAAAATGAGACAGGCAGCCTGATTTGTACATGTATCACAAGTATAGAATCCTAGAATAGTTAGGGTTGGAAAGGACCTTAAGATCATCTAGTTCCAGCCCTCTGCCGTGGGCAGGGACACCTCCCACTAAACCATGTCACCCAAGGCTATGTCCAACCTGGCCTTGAACACCGCCAGCAATGGAGCATTCACAACTTCCCTGGGCAACCCATTCCAGTGCCTCACCACCCTCACAGTAAAGAATTTCTTCCTCATATCCAGTCTAAACTTCCCCTGTTTAAGTTTGAACCCGTTACCCCTTGTCCTGTCACTACAGTCCCTAATGAAGAGTCCCTCCCCAGCATCCCTATAGGCCCCCTTCAGATACTAGAAGGCTGCTCTGAGGTCTCCACGCAGCCTTCTCTTCTCCAGCCTCAACAGCCCCAACTTTCTCATCCTGTCTTCATACGGGAGGTGCTCCAGTCCCCTGATCATCCTCGTGGCCTTCCTCTGGACTTGTTCCAACAGTTCCATGTCCTTTTTATGTTGAAGACCCCAGAACTGCACACAGTACTCCAAGTGAGGTCTCACAAGAGCCGAGGGGAGGGGCAGGATCCCCTCCCTCGACCTGCTGCTCATGCTCCTTTTGATGCTGCCCAGGATACCGTTGGCTTTCTGGGCTGCGAGCACACACTGCCGGTTCATGTTCATTTTTTCATCAACCAACACCTCCAAGTCCTTCTCGGCAGGGCTGCTCTGAATCTCTTCTCTGCTCAGCCTCTATGTGTGCTTGGGATTGCTCCGACCCAGGTGTGAGATTATATCATGAGATTTATATATTTACTGCAGTCCAATCTTTTGATTTTTCCAGAACCATTATGTGTTGCTAATCTACTTTATCAGCAAATGTGTCTGCTTTGAAACTGCTTCCCCACTATACTTGGAACATGGTGGGACAAATTTTTTCTACTCTAGCATTTCCAATAAGAAAAATAGTTTTGGCTACATGCAAACATAAAAAAAAAAATCATAAAAATAATCGCAAAAATCATATTAATAAAATCATGATTATTTTCATAAAATAGCTCATTTGACATTTTTTAAAAAAACTTGCACTGTATTTTTATTTAAGGTATTTTTACTTCTATTTGAAAAAAACCCAAACCTTTTCAACATTTAATTTTGTTTAATAAAGTAATAACATGTTCTCAACACTTAAATTAAACATTATTCACCCAGAAGCAGTTTTAGATTTTCCAGAATTTTCAGCGGTCCCTATGGTTTCTTATTTTTTGTCATCATTCAAATATGACTGCTATTTCTGGCAGAACTGAGGAATTAATTTTGTCATGGGTATGAGCTGATAATGACACTGAGAGAATGAAGCCAGGGAGGTCTTGTTCTTCTGATAACCCCTTTCGCTCTTTTTTGAAGCATATGCTTCAGAAGTGACATTCTTAAGCAGAACTGAGCTCTAAGTTGATTGTACAGTTGTTTGTAATTTCTGAAATTCTTATTTGAGTATTCAGATGCTCACAAGAAATGTTAATAATTAAATGAATGCATTTAAGACTGCAGTTTCTTATGAAAATAAATGAGTTAGCATTTTTAGGATGTCGCTTCCAACATTATTCTAAACTGTACTCAGATCTGTCATGCTTCCAATGTACACGGGAAGACTGTGTACTGTATATTTCTCCACAACGATTTCACTGGTATGTTTTAGAAAGAATTAATATCAGTGCTAGTTGAGTGTTTACAAACAGTGGTTCTCAAGAGCAGTCTTTTATTGGGCTCTTTCCTTTTTATTTTTCTTTTGGTCCTAAAAGTACCTAAATTCATGCCTCTTCCACTGAGTTACAATTCAGAAAAGCAGGTTATGGTTAAGGATTCTACCAAATGGTTAAACATATCCCCCAGTCTTAAAACACCCAATCAATTGTCAGTAGAATTCCTCCACAAAATCTCAGTGACAGAAAAAAATGATCATTGTAATATCTTCTTTTTTTGCCTAAAACACTTCATTATTCATTGTGGTATATGGACTGCATATAGAACTTGGCTTAGGCATGTTCTTTCCACACTTGGGTCTCTAGTGAGCTGTTAAAATGGGCTTAGCACATTCACAAGGCTTTTCATTACAGTCTAGTCCAGTAGTGGAAATGATCAATCTATATCATGATCAAATGACAGAGCATGTAGAGTCTGCCTCTGTTTAACCAGTCTGTGTCATGTGTAAGGTTTTATCTGCTAGCTACATCTTGAACAAGTTTGTGTTGGGTCACACTGCATTCTTTTTGGACGTTTTTCAGACATTCTTTTACAAGGGTATGGAAATAGGAACAGATTTTTTTTTTGCCCCCTCCCTTATGAAATGATGTCTGATTTGGCTTTTTTCCAATTGGATCTTTAGCATGTGGACATTAAATGTGTATCCAGTGCTGGACATATTTACAAAGCTATTATTTGCCATATTAAGTTGATTGTCTGGGTCAGTCGTGCCTATACTGAGCTTGTTGACATGCACTTAACTATTTGTATTGGCATTTATGGTCTGCATTATATTACTGCCTTATGATTACCTTCTAATATTATTATATACAAGTGAGTTTGTCCTCCAAAGGTACTTCTTCTATGACTGTGTTGGTTTTGCAGATTCCTGTGCTTGGTGAAAAAGACATGACTAATGATTCAGAATGATATATGACCTGATAAGCTGTCAGTGACAGATACACATTACATACACTAGCAGTAGTCCAGATGTCAGTGTTATAGGATACTGTTCTCCCTTCAGCAGTCCTTAATTGAGATTCAGCTTTGTTTTTTTGGGTTTTATGAAAATCTTCAAAATTACTGGAACGGAGTTATTCGAGACTGGAGGTTGGGTTTTTGATGCTGCACATTCTCTTCTAAACCCCTTTTATTCATATAAGAGTTCTGTAAAATAATCTAAGTTACTTGTGTTGATCCTCTGGATCCATGTATTTTGATGAAAGGGAACTAGCTTCCCAAGACTATCACAGTGGTGGTATTTTTTAAATTTCTTAAAACATACTCTGAAAAGGTATAAGGTCTGTGAAGAGACAAATCAACACTCACTGAAAATTGGCTTACATTAATATTTAGACTAAGGTGTGACCACTCTTTTTAGCTCTCTTTGTTCTTTTCCCTCCCTGTCCTTCTTACCTGAAAAATGGTAACAAAGGTGCTTGGCTTTCCTACCCTGTTCATCCAGAGGCTTTGAGAATATTTGGAGAATATCAGTTAATTCAGTGTTTCCATCTCTGTTACCAAAAAGCCGGATGCTCTCTGAAGAATCATATTGTACATAAGCAGCCAATAAGCTCTAGCTGACTTTCATATCCAGTGATGAAATTTATGTTACAAATGGAAAATATTATCTGCTTTTACAAATCATGGCCAAATATAAAGTATCATTTGCTAAGAAGAGCGCTTTGTCTGAGTTAAAAGAACTCAATAGTAATCTTATAATGTGATTTCTGTGTTACAGTGCTGAACATATGTAGCTGGTTCTGCCATTTCCTATGAAGTGATTCTCTTTTCTGACAGTAAAAGTAACAAAAGACTGTATAGTCATGAAGAAAGTGAATTTGTTCAGATTTATATGAGACTTAGAATCATAGAATCATAGAATAGTTAGGGTTGGAAAGGACCTTAAGATCATCTAGTTCCAACCCCCCTGCCATGGGCAGGGACACCTCCCACTAAAGCATGCCACCCAAGGCTCTGTCCAGTCCAGCCTTGAACACCTCCAGGGATAGAGCATTCACAACTTCCCTGGGCATCCCATTCCAGTGCCTCACCACCCTAACAGTAAAGAATTTCTTCCTTATGTCCATTCTAAACTTCCCCTGTTTAAAGCAACTTCATTGCGTTTTCATTGTAAAACCCGATCAGAATTATGAGATTCCAGGATAATGTACCCATATACCCAGTGTTCACTACAGTAGTAGTTTATTCTGTACTCAAAGAGTTTATGTAATTTATTGTCATTTGTTTATTTTTTTTTTTTTATTACTCCTGTTCAAGTAGGGTTTCAGTTATCTTTGAAAACTGGGATGCCTTTAGATACTAGAGGGGATCTAAGTTAAAGTACCAAAGTTTGAAAATTATTTAGTTATTGTAATAGTATGTTGTAGCTCTAAATGTGGAGAAGCCAGCTTTGAATTGTATAAAGGCATAATTTCTTATGGCAGCAAAACATCAAAGTATACTATATCTGCTATAAGATTCATTAAAGAAGCAGAAATTGTAGGATTAAAGTTGACACCTGTTTTCTGCTGGCAAGGGAATGCACTCAGACTTGAATAGAAAGGTGACTGTTCAGCCTCAGCATATAAAAACAAATGATTATTTGAGATTTGGTCCCCTTCTGCTTTTCATAGAGATGAAACTCACAAAGGAGTTTTAGTCTTGCCCTGGAGAGACCACAACAACAGGCATCCTACAGGCAAACACCAGCTTTTCTTCCTCAGCTAACATTCCTCAGGAAAGACAAAGCTCACTTGATGTTTTAGATGACTAAAGCTAATACTAAAAGCTTCCAGAGACATTTTTTTCTCATCTGGTTATTTTCCTTCCAGGAGACTGTTGGTGGCTTTTGTTTTGTGTTGGTTTTGTGGGTTTTTGTGGAGGTTGTGGGTTTTGTTTGTTTGTTTGTTTTAAACTGCAATACAAACCTATTTATGCCAGAAATAAGGGTATATCCTGCCTGTGCACTACTGATGAGCTATAGGCTGGCAACCTTTTGTTCTGGATCTTGGTAGGGCCCTTTTATAGTGTTTAGTGAAGGCACTGAAAGGTTAGCTTAAATTTCATAATGTTTTGTTTCTGATGTACATTTTTATCCTTTACTAGGAACTTCCTTATACTGTTGTTTGTGGGGTAGACGTGCTGAGAGATAAAGTTTTATCATTTTTCACTTTCTAAAGCATGCCTGGAATAAATAAATGACTACCTCTTGGTTTGGTATTTTTTTTATAGCCAAAGCTGATGGCAACAGAAATCTAAACTCAAGATGTGTTTGCTGATTCATCTTGAAAACATTGATTAATGTATCCCTGATATTCATCGTTGGAGTACTTGATAAAGCTTTTCTGGAACAGAATGAATTTTGACAAGTTGAGGGGTAAAAAAGGAACCCAATTCACATTTTCAAAACTCTGCCTGTCAACATGATGCCTGATTGTCTTTGCAGGCTAAAGGGATGGCAGAAACTTACTCTTTTCCTTGCCACCTTTGTCATGAGGTCCATCAGAAAGAAAGCATTTTGAAATGCAATCCTTGTTCTTGAAATCGAGAGTTGATGGTCTAAGTTGGGTATAAGAACAGTATAGAAATGGCTGTAAAAAAGCAAGTATATCATACTCTCCATAAGTCTTGTAAGTTTCCCATTGAACAATAAAGAGGAGCACTGGGATTAGATGTAAAAAAAAAAAAAAAAGAAAAAATGCTCAAGGGGATAGACCTACCTCAGTGTGATTCATGGATTTAGACACCGCTATATATGTCAGGTAACGATGAAATGTTGAGACAGCTGAGATTGTACACTTAGTGAAGTCAATCCCTTAGTAAGTGTTAGTGGTATTGAAATGAAGTGTTAAAGAATTAGTTAGCTGACTGTGAAAAAAATGAATAGGTCTTTCAAATTACCTAATGGAAAGCTAAAGGCATTAGCTCCCAACCAGGGAGTATTAAAGGCCTTGTGCTGCATTCATTGACATGAATGGAATGACTATGAATCAAGCTCTACTACAGACGATAAACAGCTTTATGGTAAATACACTTGGAAAGAATCCAGTGTTGTGCGTTTCAGGCTTCCCTAAAGCAGAAAGATTTTGTGTGTGCTTAGACTGCTGTGTGCATTGCTACTTTTATTAATCACCACACTAGAATAATTAGAGATCATCAGTAGCGTGTGTGGAATTTTACAAGTAAAATGAGTTTGGTGCTCTTAAAAACCTAGAGCTTAATAGAATATTATATTTCTCCAAGACATTGCAGCAATTAGACTTCTGATACATTCTTACTTCTGAAGGATTTGCTTCCTAGGAAGTGGGGGAGCTCTACCTAGACTTCTTAACTTGCAGGGATTTGTATCACACAGAAAAACATTTTTTATCTCCCTCTTCCTCTGAAAGAAGTTGTCAGCTGTGGGCTGAAAGGCAAGTGTTGTTCTTGAGTCACAGAACAGGTAGATTAGAGCCTTTTATTAATGAATGGTTCCAGTACTTTCAGTTGATAAAATTAGGAACTTGACTCTGCCATCTGAAAACTCAGAATAAAATATTGTCTGGAGTCATGGAAACTGATAAATCCTCCCATGACAATATTTAACAGGTTGGCAGAGGGGATAAAATTACCTTTCATAAAAATGCTGTGCAGATGGTAAAGCTATGGGAATTAAGACTGGATCAAAATTCTCTTAAAACATCAAATAATGGAAATCATAGTAAGGATTGATTAACTTGGTGTGGAAATTGCTTCTGCCTTAAGATTCTCTAAGGACTGGTTTGGATGCTTTGGTTAGTTGATAAATCATCTAGTGATTTTCAACATGTGCTGTGTTTTGATACTTTAACTTAAACCCATGCATTTTAAGAGTTAGCTCTTTATAATGCACATTGCCTGATTTTGTAGGTATTATGTATGCAGTGTGTAAAGGGAACTCAACAACTGAGTGATTTCTTGAATTGTGCCCTTATAAGTAATTTGACTCATATTCTGACTCCTGCATTGGCATTGGGTCCACTTGTGTGGAAGAACTCTTGAGAGAGAAGCCTTGGTCTTTAACACAAGTCCTTCCTTAAATTGCTTAGGGGATGGCATGCAGCATCTTCCTAGTTTCTGTATCAAGAGGGTAAAGGGCGTGGACAGAGGCTTTGGCTTCTCCATGGATACTTGCGTCACTGAATAATAAATCCTTAACAAACCTCAGTTGTAGATTATGCTATTTTCATGCATTGTCATCTTAACTGTAATTGCATGGCTAGAATTATAATTTGAACATAGATAAGGTCCCTGGATTATTAACACATTTAGAAACTGACACTCCATGTGACAGTGGTGCAAAGGAAAATGGCAGAAGGAAAAAAGGGGCTTTTTGTTAAAATTGCGTCAGAGGAGACCTTTCTGTGATAGGTGCCTTAAAGTTTTATCAGCTACTTCCACAGTGGCAACTTCACACGATATGCTCGTTCAATTTTGTGTTGAGTTGCAAAAAAATGGGAACAGCTGAGAGGATTCAGTGTCTGACTTTAGAAGACAAATTAGGTACAACTGTGGGCTAAATCCATGTTCTTTTAATTCTGCACTGTTGTTCTTCTCTTTCTTCAATACTTCTCTGAACATACTTCAAAAAGAATGCTGTGGCTTCTAAAAGACCAAATATATATTGACATTTGATTTGGGATGGAGTCAGTTTGGAATATAAACAATTTGGAACTGTTAAGATGCTTGGAGGCATTTTCATTACATTGCTCTAAAATTTGGGCTGCATAAAGGTCAGCAGAGAAAAATAGTAGTTGGAAAACAAAAGAGAAAAAATTTTATTTCAAGGAAGTGAAAGAAAATGAGTCATTTTCTGTAAGATACAGATTTGCAGAGAGACTGATTTTTAAAAAGTGTATTTTTTAAGAAAACATTGCCTAGTCTACCAAAATGTTGTATATTATTATTATGAAATACTTGTACAAAGCAAAGTTTTCATGATTTATGGTGTTTACTTTTTGCATATCTCAGCTCAGCAATGAAAGGAGTCTATGCAGTTGCTCTCGGGCTTAAAGTCAGCTCTTATTTAGTATCAACAGTCTATCAACTAATCAAAGCTACAATGTTTGATTTACAAACCCTCCAGGAGAAAGATTTTGTTTGTTAAAAAGGACCTTTTCCAGTGCCGCTAAAAGAATCACAGAAATATTTGCTGTTTGGTTTAGGTTTATACCTCCGGCCTCAGTTTCCTATCAAATATTTGCACTTTCGAAATAAAAATTGTTGGTTTCTGTCAGCAGTGCACGTATCAACAAAGGAAAACAAGAACAGTAGTGGGAGTGGAAGGCTTTGATCTTTCACATTTTTCTCTCCAACTGCTGATGGTGATTTTTGACCCCCATGTGTTAAAAAGGTCAAGGAATCCACTGCTAAGTTCATTACAGTTGTCCTCAGATTGACAACAGATTTGTTTTATGGAGCACTGAAAATGGAGAGACAAAAGACATTTGGTTAGAGGTAGTGCAGGAGAGGAAGAGTGAGGAAAAAATGCTTGTGTGGGCAGCACGGTTAAACCAGCAACAAAGCACTAGAGGAATCTGGAAATAGCAGCAGTGATGGCCAGTGGTAGAGTCTCTGTCAACTAGGAAGGCAGTTTCTGAACAGGTGTTATTTAATAAATACCAAATATTGTTCATAGTTATATTGCTGTTTGTTTACAAACTAAGCTGATTGTATGAAAAGAAGAATAAAAATAAAGTGATGCATATTCTGGATCAGGAATTACCTGGAGGCGGGAGATATACCATCTATTCATTTTTTGTTAGTCTGAAAAACATATCCTTCATGTAAACACCTTTTCTGCTGTTGCAGGAGCTGAATTATTCCTACAATGTATTATTTTTAAGTCATTAAATTAGTCATATAAATAAAATTAAAAGTATTTCACTATTAATAACTACTTAAAATCTTACATTATAGCATATCTCTTTCTCTATAAAAAGGTAATTTTGTTTCATATTGGCAGTTCACCAAACTTAAAACTTTCAGGCTTTGCTTTGTAAGGTGCAGTTCTTGGCGCAAGACATTTTAGACCTGTTGAATTAATGATTCTTTGGTCACTTTCTAAGATATTTAGCTCTTATACCTATAAGAACCTTGCCTCTGCAGACTTAGAGCCCATGTAATTTTTCTACAGTATCTGAAACCACTGAAACTATGCTGAAGAGTACTTTTAAAATATCACAGTTCACAGTTATAATTCTAGACTCCTTTTCAGAATAGAGGAATATCACTGGCATAAATATTAGTATGTCCTTGATAAAAATCAGTACATGATAACCATGAAGGGTATCTATAAGTAAGCATTATTCATTTATATATGTCTCACAATATTTTAGAAGATTTGTTATGGTAGGTGCTCTTCCCAGTGCAACAGGTTGCCTTAAATGTGTGCACCAGTAAGTACATGGGAAATTCTGTTGAAGTGTGTGCACTTTTGCAGGATGTAAGTCAAAGTGAAAAACATGCCTTGCTGGAGAGTACCCAAAGGCAAGGCAGACAAAAAATAAAAGAAAAAAAAAAGTTATTATACTCATTTTAGTCATAGCAAGTAGATACACAGAGGTTAAACTACCTGCCTCAGGCCATAATGAAAGATTATGAAACAGTCAGAAGCTCAACCTGATTTCTTTTACCAGTCCAGTCTTACGCATGAGATAGCCTTCCTCTTGGAGCAAAATTGTCTTATGTAATTTTTGACAATGTCAGAGTAGGATATTTCCCTGCTGTAAACACTCATGACTTACATTCTGTTCTGGTGGAAATCTGTGGGAATTCACTGTACCCAGAAATTGTGGAAAAGTTGACAGTTTGGTGTGTAACTAAAATAATCAGGCTAGAGGAATTGCTAAAGAGTAATGACTCAAAGCTATCAAGAAACTGTAGGTGTGTAGAAGAATGTGTGTATGCATAGAAGAGGGAGGTAGCTTTCCAGTTGTACTTTGTATGTCTTTCCATATTTCTTCAGTTTTATTTATTTGAAGTGCTTAAATGTAAATATGGCTTGTTTAATGTGATTGTATAAGAATGCAAATCATACTGCTCACTGTCTTATTATGTATCTTGCACCTAATATTTGTTGATAAGACATAAATTCACCGAAAAAAAAGGAAAAAATTATAAATCCCTTCACATGTGAAATAAATGGGACAAGTGGGAACGGGAAGAGGCACTTCTGCTTGTCGGTAAAACTATATCAACATATCTCCATCTTAGAGCTTGGTGCTCATATGGTAACTTTATTTTCCTGCTTGTTCCATGTGAAATGCTTGGTTTTTCTTAGGCAGGTTCAGACTGTGTCACTACTGTGATAATTCTTGTTCACTCTGTAGTGGTGTTCTCAAGGATAACTAGCTTTCTTGTGCTCACGACCGTCTACTTATATCATTAGTTGAGTATTCCTTTCTGGAGGAGCCAGAGAAACCGTGCTTTTGCTGTTGTGCCAGGCAGTTAATTGCATCTCCTTCAAATTCTGCGTGTGTACTTAATCTTACAAATGTTTTATTAGCAGGGTACAGAGAAAGAAGATGGAAAATAAGAAAGTGTCCTGAAAAATAATGTTACATTGTCACTAAAGTCTTTACAAGTTTGAATTTCTAAAATATAATTACCCGATCTTCTCAACATGATCCAAAATTGTTCTTTTTTTTTTTAATCTCTGTGCTCAGCCCATCCATGCACTTTGCCTTCCTAAATTTGAAAACTAGAGATCAGATTGGCTTCATTAAAAGATACTCCAATCTAGTTATTTAAAAGAAAGGACTTGCTTTGTCACTAACTACCCCATTCTAATTACACTTGAAATTAAGTCTATCATTGAAGACTCTGGCTTAGAATGTAAAGAAAAAAAATCTCTGTCTGTACTTACCTTGACGTTTGGTCAATAGACACATTCCATGGATTTTCCATTAAAGAAAAACAAATGCAGCCTGTTAGACAAAACCTCTCCTTCAACATAAATAAGTGAAAGGCCTTTGAAGTCAATGACATAGTGTGTAGTTTCTGCTCAGCTATTAAAAATTTTTGCTAAGTATTCTTGGGATGTGAACACAAGCATTTTGCCTCTTGACAAATCTCTTAAATAATTTTTTTTCCAAGCTAGCTCAAGCTGAAATATTTAATTGTGCCTTTTGTCCCAAAATAAATATAAACTAGTTGCTAGTTATATTTGTGAGACTTAACAATTCCTATTGGATGTATCAATGAAATAGTCTTTGGCAGGCTCCCCAGGCTTGTCACAGTCAAAAGTTGTTTTGATAAAGAGAGTTTTGGTGAGAAAAAATCAATATGAATTTAATATGGAATTATGAATTAAGACTGTTAAGCTTGCAAGTCATGTTAACTTTTCAGTTTTAAAGTGTTTCAGATGTTTTCTCTTTTCTCCATTAAAAACAGGTAGTCTATCTTAATAGCTTTATCAAAGTGCACACAGTGTTTGTTTTCTTTTTTTAACTTCTTTCCATTGTCTTCCAGGTATTAGCGCTGATAAAGCTTTTAGGTCACAGAAGACCCTTAAATATATCACTGTTTGTCTCAGAAAAAAAGTACTTGAAAGAAATACCGAGATCAGTGTCAGCTACTTGTAAATAATAGAACATGGAGCTTCAATCTTTTTTTTTCCACTAATTTCTTGTCCCCAAATGGTGTTTGCTTAGAGAACAGTTTCCTGCATGATACCCCACACTAAGTAGGAAGGGTTTGAGTCCTACTGAGAAAATAAAGTCAAACAACTTGCTGCTTCAGCTGAGGTTTGTATTCAGGTTATGTGTCAGATTGCTTCTAGAGCTATGCTTTTTTGGTTGACATTGAAGATTTGGCTGTAAAAACTGGGGTCCTCTTGTGCCTATGGCGTCTTTGCATTAACCTAGGTGGAAATATTCCAGTTGACTTTATTGGGAGTGACTTCAATTAGATCAGACCATTCTAAATGTGCAAATGCCTTCAGAAAGGAGAGTTTTCCCGTAATTGCTCTATACTAGGCAGTTATAAATATGTTCATAAAGTAGCTTAGACTGACGTGGGTTGATGAGATTCTGAGTGATGTAATTATATACTTTTGCCATCTAGTACAACAAAAAAAAATTTTATCTGGGTTTTTTTTTCCCCTTGTCTATATTAATATGCAGCAGAAGTAAATAAAAATCCCTACAGCAGTGGAAAGCATGATCATCCTGATTGTTTATTTCAAAAATCCCATTCACTTAAAGGGCAGACAATCTTGTCTTGAGTAGCAACACTGAGCAGATGCTTTTGTTGTAATAGCCAGAGTGGAATTCGGACTGTAAAAATTGTATCTTTAATAGCAATGCAGCAATATTTGCATAACAAATGCCATAGTGCTTTCCATGCGTATTCTCAGACAGCTTGTGGTGCAATCATTACAGGTACTACTTTACAGTGATCTAGGTGATATCTGGACATAATAACACTTCTGAGCCTTATGTTCGTCCATATGGCCCTGCCCCCATTTTAGAATCACTGGTGTAATTGCCATGACTAGTCCTATCAAGCATAATGCATACTGATATTAATCATAATTCTTTTGCCTATCTCCCTCTGGAGTTACTCCTCTACATCTCGGCCTGCTTACTCCTTAATTGTATCTGGGGTTCCCAGATTTTCCCTGCATTTCTTGGATTTAGTCATTAGAATAGTACCACTCTGCAGTCAGGCTCAGTCTGCCTTACCTTTGCTGGCTTTTTGCCAGGCCATCTACTGTTATTGCTTAGATAATGTTCAGGTAACTCATACTAAACACTGTATTGCCAGAGCTAGGTCTAAAAGCAATTTTACAAACTCTCAAGATTTCTGGCAAGCTAAATGTCAAAAGAAATATAAATAAATAAATCAATAAACCATCACCTCCTATAAATAATTATAACTGTCTTTTGAAATTCACTGACAAATGTGGCAATAGATAGAAATAATATGAAATCAGAAAAACTCCCTAAATGACATTCAGGTGTGCTATAATGCAGTGATCAGGATAAACTTATTAACCTGGAAGTTTCTAATGTAACTCCATCCACAAGATTACTCACCAAGACGTGTTGTGCAAGATGCATAGAAGAGGTGAAAAGGACGACTTCGGAATATATTTCTCCCCTAAACTTTATGTATAAGCCAAAATTTTTTTTTTTGGCCACTGAGAAGTGTCTTTCCTTTCTTACAGTCCATAGGGAAAAAGAGCTGTGTTCCTCATGACAGATTATAAACAGTCTTTGAAAAAAAAGTTTGCCCAGGCAGTCCTTTTGATGTGCCCACAGGGATAGGGAGCAGTCCCTGCTTGACAGAGAGGATAGCTAGAACCACTCATCGCAGTCATCTTCCTCTTCACAAACAAAAAGGCTACTGCTTTCCCAAAGAATGGTGAAAATAGACTTCCCTGCATCCCAGCATCTATGGATCACATCAGATAATAGAAATGGTTTATGCATGGATTAGTTATTGACCAGTTGCCAAATTGTTACTGATGCACTTGATTTCCTCGTGCTAACTTAATTTATAGTGAACAAATGTGACAGATGAAGGCTTTCTTGAAGTAAAACTAATAACCAACATGTTTGCAAGTATATAAATTTTAAACTCCACAGAGCGTGTTCCAGGGACTGCAAGCAGCTTATAGGGTAACAGAGATTTTTAGAAAACAGGGATAAACTTCCTTTTGTGTAATTCACACTTGCACACAACCTGTCTTTGATGGAGTATGCTGGGATTTGGCATGTAATAGTGTCTTTGTGCCTGTTGTTCCTGGTTGAGCTTTGAATTGCCACCTTACATGATGACTCTCCCATCACTTCTGCTCTGTCTTCCAGGATGCTGCTCGCGCACCACAACCAGACAGGGCTTCCCTCTAGATTATTAAACCCCCACTGAGCATTGGCTGAAAAAAAAATACAGAGATTAAAAACTAGATCACTTCCCCCTACTTTTAAGATAAATGGGGATACTTTTTATTGCAACCTGTTCAAGCCTCCTCCTCCATATTCCTTGGCTTTTGTCTCTTGAAAGAGCCAAGCTCCAAATACTCAGATTTAGTTTCTTGAAGTGCCTATCTAGTTCCTCAAGTCATGTGTGACTAAAAGTGAACTGACTTTCAGTTCAGTCTTGAGCACCTGTAGCTACCACTAGCTTCTCCGGGAGCCCTTTGTACACATCTTTTGGGATAATTGGGCCCTTGGAGATTCTGACATTGCATCAGGTTGCATGAGGACATCTCTTCTTCCAAATGGGAGACAGACTGAAATGGTCATTACAGGCATGGCTAGGAGGTATACCCATCTGTGGCACAGTGGTCTCAGCATGCAATTTCAAGGGTTCTTAATGAGTTAAACAAACTCTAACAATGAAGGATGAAAATGAAAGACTGTTTAGGGTGGGTTTTTTGTCATTTTTCTTTTTTTTCTTCTTTTTTTCTTCTTTTTTTTTTTTCTTGCAGATCTTTTCTCAAAGCATCTTCCTGCCCTACACAAACTGATCCTGTGATTCTGTAGATGAGCTTCCAAAATTTCCATACTAGGGAAATGGAAACCTGAAATCCTGCAGATTTACAACAGCTTCAAACTGCTTCACAATCAAATCACATTGCCTTCTTATCTCACTCAATGCAGAATTTTTAGGCATTTTCCAAATGCAAGCCTTTGCTAACCTGTTCATATCATCATGCCTTCTGTGTGGTTCCTTTTTAATTTGCAAATACTGTTCTTTCCGTTTTGTGGACTGTTCTCATTGAATTTGGGAAATTAAACAGTCTTTCAAATGCAGCTTGATAGATTGGCAGCCAACCTGGACATACAACTAAAAAGAAGACTATTAAATTAACTAATAGTTATTGTCACATCTGAGAGAGATTTTAGGTCTTTCAGAGATACTTTACTAGCATTGTGTTGTCTGTTCTCAGCTGTCAAGGTATTTAATAGAAGGCTTACCAGTATGACTTTAAATTATTGTAATGTTAGTGAAACAAGATTACCACACAGGGATGGAGTAGCAGAGAAGGCTATTTCATATACAGGAGGCTATGAAAAATCTACTGCTCTATTTAAGAGATGAACAAAAGGCTGCAAGCAGAGAGAAAAGTGGATATTTAATGTCACAGTTAAACAGCCATCAAAAGACAATAGGTACATGGACCTTCCTTTACACCAAAATGCAGAAAATATGTATGCTTTGAAAAGCATCATCCTGAGCTCTTGGAATTAGGCCTCACTTCAGATACCTATTAAATGTGATTCTGGACAACAGGGCCATTGAGCTTAACGTATTTTGTCGGGGGAAGGTTAAGAGTGAGAATTCTCACAGTCTGTGTATTCTCCTATTTTGTGTTACTATGACAGAGGATTTTGAGGATTGAGCTGCATTACTCAAATATTTTTCATCTGTTATAGATGTCTCAGATTTGAGATCAGGACACTGCCTGTGAATTAATTTTATGTGATTTTAAGGGAGGACAAAGGGCAATTTTTGTTGGATGAGAGAAGGAGCAAGCTCTAGGTGTGTTACAAGAATTGATCAATGAGATCATTGAATGGGTTTGCAGTCAAAGGCTGTATCTGCACTAGCTGCAGTCCTATGAATCACAGTATCTTCATTAGGCTCCACTGAGGTCTATGGAGAGATGAATATGATCAGGCTCTCCAAACAAAATTTGGAAGAGGAAGAACGTCTCTTAGACTTCCTCTTTCCTTACAGGGAGATGGACTTTTATTCCTGTACATTTTGGAAAAGGTGTGTTTTAAGACAGGCTGGCATGGTAGTTTTATACTGTGTAGGATCAATTGTTAGAAACGGTGTGTTGATTTTCTGGAGAATTGAGAGCACTGGCTGACATGGAAGGATCAATATCAAATGGTTGGATGATAAGGTTTTGACAATTATTTTTATATCAACGCTTTCCCTAAAGCAAGGGAGGGAAATTCTTTCTTCGTTGCCAAGGTCTGAATAAGCCACCAGACACTTGCGGCAGATTGCATATTGATCCGTGCTTAAACATATCCGTTGTTGATTCTCTGAGGTGAGAGAAGGCCCATCTACATACTTCCATCTCCTCTTCTTCTGCTATAGTGCAAACACCTCTCAGTATGTCAGCACAGCACCACAGTTTCTGTTTGACTTTGCCACAAAATGTATGGGCTTTAAGTAGCAGGATAGAAGTTGTGAGTCAGGGAAGCTGGCTTAGGGGGTTTGGATATCACAGCTGCTTCCTGGAAGGAGCCCCAGACCAAATTCTGCCTCTCATGCAAGTTACCATGGGAAGAATGCAAGAGGGCACATACCCGTGTAAGGGGGCTGCATCTGACTTCTGGTGACAGCCGGTCATTTCAGAACAATTAGCATTGCTGTGAGTCTTATGAAATGGAGTCAGGATTGCTCTTCCAGCATTACAGGCTATTAAACAGAATAAATGAATACTAAGCAGTGACTGATAGTCACTACTAGACTTTGCATTCAGCTTCTGGTCAAGTAATTAGTTTACTGTTTTTGATTTTGTTTTGTTTTTTTTAATAGGGAAAAAACCTGAGAGCTTCATTTAGGGTATAGGAGATGTCAGCAGATTGACACTTGACAGAAGGCAGGATAAGGAGAGTCGAGATGGAAGTGATGCTGGGTTGGTGATAGGCCTTACTTTCATAAAAAGAAGCAGAAAGCAATCTAATAGCTAGGAGAATTTAGTGAGGCTGTGCAGGATCCTTCACAGTGCTAACCTGAGGCAGAAAGCTCAGAGACTGAAGAGCAAATAGCTTGAATAATGAGCTACTGCTGCTGAGTGGGGAGATGGTGCCCATTCCCCAGGAAATTTCAGGTAAGACGTAAAACTATGAAAATTGACTTTGGAAAATGTGAGACACATAGCAATAGCTGGAAAATGTGACTGCTCTGAAATTTCATCATCTTCATAGCCAGAAGAATTATATCAGGAATGTTCTGACTGTTGATTTGAAAGCTAGGTATGTTGTAAATAGTTTTGGGAGGAATTCAGTCTAAAATTAGATATCCCCTATAATTTCAACAGTTTATTTAGGATGGAGGAGCAAATAAATGAAAGAAAAAAGAATGTGAAATATTGTGGTAGGTGATGTTCAAGTTTAGAACTTCAATTTAGGTGGAGAACGGTTATATTGAATGAAATTGAGGGAAATGAGGCAAGAAAAGCAATTTCTGGTCACTAGGAGGCAGTGTAAAGAAAGAAAAAAGCCATCAGCGACAGAAAAAAATACCTTCACTGGTTTTTAATAAAATCTTTGTGTTAGAGACATTCTGAAAGGGGAAAAGAAAAATTCAGAAATTCTTCAAACCCAGGCAGCTGCAACAACCAGTGGAGGTAAAAGTATCTTCCATCTTCTGCCAATAAATATTTTCTAGTAACTTCTGTCAAGAAAGCTGTAGCATGGCTGAAAAGATTTCCATGTATCAAAACACAGAGAATGAACATCATGATACTGAAACCAGAACTGTTCTGCAAAAATTAGAATGTCTTTCTGTCTAACAGCATGATATGAATCTAAAGAGTTTTTCAATATGGGTTTTTTTCACTTAAGATAAAAATGTCCTGTAGGTTGAAAAGGAAGTAAAAATGGAATAGCTTGTTGATGTTTATCCAGTTGTTTCCTACTTGACTAAATATTGCATAAGTATAGATGCAAAGTATAAAGCCTAGAAACATCTCTATTTTTTTTCCATAAGCAAAATCTTAATGAAATAAAGATTAGGAGTTTGGTACAATATTAAGAAATTTGTGGGACTTTCCTGATGCAGAAAATATGTTATATATGTAAGCTGTTGCATATTGTAAGGACTCTGCATCTAAATCTTTTATACAAGTCAAAATATGTAGTGAAAAAGAGATTCTAAGTTTTTAGAAAACAAAAAAAAAAAACAAACCACTGTCTAAGCCTTACTTTAAATAGTGCTGTGACTGAAATGATGATGATGGTTAGAAAATTAAACCTGACTGATTTCCAGAATTTTTTTTCCAAGATGCAATGTCCTTTTAATAAAGGGAGAATTTGACAGGGAGTAGAAAGGTTCATAATACAGAGCTAGTTTCAGCTGAAGCGATAAAGAAATTACCAACACCCCAGTATTAACTAGAATTAGTCACATAACTTTTGAAAAAATCCAGCTACTTGTAAGTAGGCAGCTAATTATGTGGGAATCCATGACCAGCGGTTTACAGATCTGTTTGTGTAGTATATTTTTCAGTTTAGCAGCTGAACCAAAAAAATGGTAAAAACCCCAAACAAAACAGAAATAGATTATTGAGGTGATGAACTTTTCTACTGATATTCCATTAACACCTCAGCATGATGTGAGAGGCACAGACTTATTCTCTTTTTCCTTTCCCCTGGGAGCAGAAGAGGGAATTGAATTTCCTTTGTCCTGGAGAAGGAGGCTAAGCCTGGATAACAAATGGGAAGGGATGGTGCAGAGCTCTGGATTTCCCAGAGAAAATCAGGTCAAATCCATCATTTTCAATGCAACTCAAATCTCATTTTTTGTTAAATAATTTTGGGAGGCAGTTACCATCTCCATATAAGCAGGACCTATGGCTGCCCATCCTTCCATAAAAAGGAAAAGGACAAAGATAAAACCAGCCCCAGTTCTAGCATTTTTAAGAACGTCAAGCTATTTTTAGGCATCTGGTAGCCAGCTGCTGTCTGACTTACACTGACAGGCCAGGATTTGTAATGTTGTGCACAGTGTCAGTCTTGTCATATATTAATTTTAGAAAAAAATTGGGGGGAGTGGAAAAGGGAAACAGCAACTGTTTTTAAGAGCTGCTGTTTATCATGTTTTTTTCCAAGGTTGACATGATCCTGAGCTCTCACACCATTTCATTTCATGTTCTTCATTTTTCATGGTCTCCAATACAATTGTGGAAATACATTGATCATCCTACTGAGCCACCTGCAGCAGTCAGCAAGAGGAGACTTCTGAATTGATATCTGCTGTCTCAGTGATGTGGCTCATGCAGGCATTTGTATTTACAAGGAGTAGATTGTATCTCACAGACAATATTCCTAAAAAGTACACTGCTTCCTCAGAGGTGGAACACAAGGATGTATGGCTGAGTAAGCTGGTATATTCAGTTTTTCTAGAAAATGGATGTTAGGGAACTGTTTCACTTTAATTTTCGTACATACAGAATCAACAAAGAGTGGCCAATCACCAAAGTGAAGGACTGGAAAGGAAATGCATGGGTCATCTATTCGATCTCATCCTCCTGCTCTAAAGCAAGAACCTTGTGGGAGATAGTTGTCATACTGTTTCTTAAAATCCTGCCAGTTGCAAGAGTTTCAGAGCTTCCATAGGTAAGCTGTTCCAGTGCTTGTATGTCCAGGGCTTGACAATTGAGAAGGATTTCCTAATACATTAAGTCCCCACTGCTGTCGTGGAGTATTCATAATTCCTCAGGGAAGCATGTAGAAAATCAGTCATTATACTCCTCTTTGCAATACTTCATGTAATGGAGGAATTTACAATGTACTCTTCAGTATTCTACTCTCCAAATGGAAGAATTCAACTTTCTTCTGTCTTCAAAGTTTAAACCTTTCTGCAAAGTTTCCAATGTCCAAACCTCTCAGCATTTTTGTTGTACTCTGGATTCTCACTAATTCCTCTATCTCTTTCCTAATGAAGCACTTCAGGCATGACATCATCAGAGGAGAGCAGAATTACTGCTTGCATTTATGAGTGAACTCCCAGGAAATTTTCCTTTTCTTGCAGCACCTGCATATTATTGATTTGACTTATTTTGGTGCTGTGTTGTAGCTTCCAAACCTCTCTTCAGTGCTGCTGCCAGCACAGTTATTCCCCAGTCCATATTTGTACAATTGCTATTTTTCCTTTCTAAATAAAGTACTTTATACTTCTTAGATACTGTTAATATGCAAACATTGAGACTTACTAGCGTTGCCAGTCTTGCTAATGCAAGCTTCCCATAAAACATAACCTGATTCTTAGGTTTTAAGATCATTAATGTTTATTTACCAATACCTTGTTATTTTATTTATTAAATTTGTCACTATGCTCTGCTTTGCATATGCTTATGCTTGCTCATGCATACTTTATGAATATAGAAATTAGTATCTCATTAACTTGGTAATTAAGCCAATGATAAACAGCTGTTTGTTTACCATGCAGGGCAAGATTTCTACTGAAGTTTCTTACCTGTCATGCACAGTTGTTGTTTGGAATCTCTATCACGATAAAAAGAAGTATATGGATCTGTAATATTGCCAGCTCAGTGCAATCTCAATTTTAAAGACGGAAATAAAAGAGAATTGCAGCATGCTTTAGATATCCAAGAAGCCATATTATGATGTGTATTAGTAAAACACTTAGATGTTCCTGCCTCAGACTAGGATCCCAGAGTGCTGTACAAACATGCAGAAAAACTTCCAAAAGACAGCAGGGGTATACAGACAGAGGGCTACAGAGCAATGATGGAGCTATACTATTTACAAAGATGTTCTCATGCTTTGAAAGTAGAGCTTTATATTACATGTCCTTTCTACAATTTGAGTCAGATTGAATTTTAACAGTATTTAGAAACCTGTAATAGTTGAGGTTTTCAGATTTCAAGACTTTAGATTTCAAACCATTTTTGGCTTGGCCGCCTTCTTCCCTGGTATACACACATTCCTGGGCTGGGGCAGTGTTGCTTGTGGATTAGTGATGAATCAATCCATGTCAGAGAGGAATTATTCAGAAGAATTGATTTTATGCCTTTGGAGGAGACATGATAACAGCTATTCTTTTCAAGATCAGAATAAAGCGTGTACCCCAGTGTTGCAACACCTATAGAAATGAAGGCAGCAGAGCTGTCTGATATCCACAGTGATCTGAAAAATCCTCCAACTGGTGGAACTATTTCTATGCATCTGAGTTTATAGATCAGAGTAGGGCACAGGGACCTGCAAAAAAGTAAAACTTACCCTTATTCTCATCTCTCTGGAACAGCATGTGTTGGTTGAATTAACCGGCTCTTCATTCTGTAGTATTTGGTGATTATCAAATTAGGAGGGAAGCCTCGGATGTAGAAGTGAATTCCTGTGCAAAAAGGAGGGTTACAGAAAGATCCTTTCATTTCCTTCCTCCCACGAGGGTTCTAGATAGGACAGCAAGGACATGTAGGAAATCCTTACAGAGAAGGCTATGTAAATTAAACTACCTTCTCATGTAAGGCAATACAGGGGAAAGATCAACCTGTTCCCAGACAACCTTCTTGTTACAGTTTTCTTATCCAGCTGTAATCCACTTAGCTATTTGAGTCTTCAGATGGTTAACAGCATAGAATCAAAACCTCACTTAGGTAGGGAGGGGTTTTATCATATGTTATATGTTAGGCTTTTTCATTATGAAAAATATGTTAAAAAGGAAGTAAGCATTGCCTGTAAGATTATTATTTGCTAAAAAGTTTATCAGAATCAGGTAATTACCTGTCTATCTGATTAGTCACATTGCCAAAATGTAATTGGTATTCTGTGTTTTGTGCTCTCTTAGCAGTGATTTTTTTTTTCCCATTGATTTCTCTGGCCTTTTAGTTTATTTTTAGAAATAGAAAATGTGTCATTCTGGCTGCTTTCTTCATTTCTGAGAAAACAGAATGTCCCACAGTGGGAGAGTTTTCAGGTATTCATCAGCTATTCTTGAAAAAACATATGATCGCACCATGGCTGCTCTGAATCTCAGTAGATGAAAGTGGGGAAATAAATTGTGGAATGCTTTAGGATGTGAGGAGTTGAGAAGAATACATATATTCAAGTCCATTTTTTATAAATGGTAGTTGTCTTTGTGAAAAACTTTATTGATAGTGCAGGAGAAATCTTTGCTGAATGATTAGGATATTTTTATTCTAAATAAAAATTGACTGAAAAAATAGTTTTTCTAAATCTCAAAATGCTGCTGAGTGTTCTCAAATATAAACAGAACAGAAAACATTTACGGTATTGGTATTTTTATTTAAATCTTGGAACAAGTCAAATAGTTAGGTGACTGTAATTGCAAGACTGCATTGCTAAAGCATTTATACTCTGGCACAGTTGCTGCTGCATGTTTGACTTTTTCTTTGAAATCAGTGGAAGTCTTAGGTATTATATTATCTTTCACTTCTTTGTTTTTTCCCATCTGTAAGTCTATTGGATATTTTTCTGAGAGATGTACTCATCTCCCCATACCCCAGAGTCTGAAGTCCAAGTGTGGGGAAGAGGATTATGGGGAACGGACAAGCATTGAGCAAGAGGAGAAGACAGAGGACTGAGACATGCCCATTCTCTACTGAAATGAGGTCTGCTAGGAAACGTAATGCAACATAAGGCTTTAACTGTTTTCCAAGCCCTGCCTGGAAGTATTTCTGTGGTTTCAGCATGATTAATCAGCAACGTTCAATTCATTTACAAAATCTGTTGTGTGAATCTCTTGGGAATATGTCAATTAGCAAATGATAGCAACCAAGAGCTGGCCTAGAGATAAGGGTCTTCTCTGCAGTTGCCTCTGGCTTCCCAGCAATCTCTAAGATTCCCTGGCAGGACTTCAGAGACTCTGAAAGACCTCGTAAACAGCAAAGCAATTGAGAAACACTATTTTTCAGGTATTTCCTTCCTTTGACAGTTTAATTTTTGTTCATCAGAATATAGCTGGAATTGGTACTATTAAATGCAATCAAAATTTCCTCAAAATGTTCCACAGCATTTTAGTGTATTGTTTTTAGTCATATCGTTGTGTTCTCTGTGTGTTTTGCCCTATTACTCAAAATATGTGTATGCAGATGTTCACAGAATGTTCGTTTTCATCTTGAAAGCTCCTGTTCTCCCCATAAACTCATTTAAAACTTGTGTTCTATGAGAGTCATTTATAACGTACAAAACAAAATTAAAAGAGAAGATTTTTCAAATGATCTTTGTGACAAACCACAATTAATTAAGTAACAATTCCAACACTAGTTAGCTGGTGAGAAAGTATATAATATGAGAAATAATGTAAAATTGTAAATTTAAGAGAGCAGTGACATTTGCAAAATATGAGGAGCTCATCAAATGGATTCTTTGGTACAAGCTGCTTTCTCAACTCTAATTAATATTGATATTGGCTGGCTATGTTTTAAGTAGAGAGTTGCTACATATCTAACAGTTGTTTACATGCAGCAGGAGATGGAGGACTCATTTTCCTGAAAGCATGTTTGTGTGATAACTCCCATTGATTTTTCAAATAATGTAGTTCATGATAAGAAGATTGGACAGGCCCCCTCCTTTTGTGGTACTGATTTATATATAGTGGATATGTTGGTCCAGAAGTAGATGATGTACTGAAAAAGTCCCATGTTGACTTGCTGTATGTAATATGGAAGCAGACGTCCAGCTGCACTGGAGGAGAAAATTCCAGGAAATTCTAAGCTGGAGCTGCCAGAGTTTGCTTGACCCTCTTAGCCTCCCAGGCAACAGGCTGGGTGAAAGATCTCCAAATTTAGGCTAGGAGAGAAAGAGTGGAGGTGCTCTCTGCCTGATGCTTCACCTAAGAAACGGTGATGGAGACTCAATGAAAATCAGTTGTGCCACCAATTCTTGATTCAAAAAGCAATCAGCAGTCAAAAGAAGAAGGACATAGTGACACCACACTGTGGTATGTCAAAAGCAAAGCCAAATTAAATAAAATTTTATTATGAACTGATATTTGCTGCAACTGATTGTAGCAAGACTTCAGTCCTTATGGTCTTTGCACCATGACCTGCTGCATGTGGGCACTACTTCAAAAGAATTTATTTAGATTTCTGCTTTCTTGTATCTTGTAAGAGGTGTGTGTGGGAAGCCAGGATTCCTGTTGTAACTTCACTGTTGATGATAGATCCTGGGTACTACGCTATGACCGCTTGCCGTTAATTCAGCATAATTAATGAAGAGGAAATATTGTTGTAGGGAACAGAGACTGAATTAAACAAAAAAAATCCAAGAAAGGAACATTGTGTAGTTATCACATTAGGAGGTGAATGTTGGTCCAAAGAAGAGCACAGCAGGTGAAAGAAAAGAAGATGCAGGAGGTCTTAATGTGGTCTTTTGGACAGCTTGACTTTGAAGGAAGTACATAATTCATGTGTAATTATGAGGAAAGCTGTGAAAAGCCTCTGCTGGAAAGAAAAGGAAATTGGGAAATTTTCACTGCTAGTCTCTCTTCTACTTTAAAAAGTGGCAGGAGTGACAGAGTAGGAGGTGAGGGATCACATATGATACTGTTTCTTCATATCATTCCTATTTTCCCTGGTCTGCATTTGGCTGGTAATGCTTCTTGGTGTGTTGACTTCATAGGCTGTATGTGGTTAAAAGTACAAGGAAAGGAGAAGTGCCCTTGCATCTAAGTTTGACAAAGAATAAACGATTAATTTCTTGTTGTGAAGCAAAATGAATTCCAGAGAGAGTTGGGTGGCTTTAGAGAAAATCCAGGTTAGTGTCTTTGGGAGGCTCTACTTCTACAAAGGCACCCTGAAAAAAAGGAGAAAGCCCCTAAAAAAATTAATTACCTGGAACGTATTCCTAGGAGGGATTGTCTCTTTATTTGCTGAGAGAACATAATGGGAACCTGATTCTTGGCTGAGGTTCGAAGGCAGTATGAGATATAAATAAAATATTAATAGTTCTGCATGAAAAGAATGTCAGTATTATTGTAGACCTTGTAGAAAACATTTTACTCAGTAAATTAACCCTTTTGTTTTTGACAAAGGACTGAATGACAGGATTCTTTTGTATGAAGAAATACCTTGATATACCCTAATATTACATATAAATAAACTTTAGCTAGGTGTTAATTTATTATTAATCTGTTGACTTTGTACTTGTTAAGTTTGCACCATGTCCAATGGCATGCCCTAATGAGCTGGATCAAAAGCCCAGATGGGAAATCAGTTCTGCCCTGCATAACTGGCAAGGTAGATCTTACTACTAAAAATGCCTGTAGCCCCAGAGCATATGGGGACCTCCAAGGAAGACAGTGCATTCCCAACTGCTTCAGGGAATTTGCTGCTGCAGTGGCCTCAGTGGAGGACAAAGGGAGGTTCCAGGTGAGGGACAATGTGGCTACATGGTGGAAGCACGATCATGTAAGTGTATGTGTCGGAAGGGGAAAAGGATTTTTATTTTTGTGTTACCTCTCTTGAGTGGTCCCATACTTGTAAAGAATGTTGAAAAATCGTGAAAGTGAGTTTAGAGAATGGCATAGAGGCCTTGAAATATGCTTCATAAAAGGTGTTTGTATGGGGTAAGTGTTGTGGAGGGAAGGTTGCAGTGATGAAAACACAAAGTCCTTTCTTCTCTTGCAGGGAGCTGTGTTCCTTCTCAGGTAACACTCCTTTTCAGGAGCTCATAAAGCTACTCCTGTATACATAATTTTGAAAGAGCTTTAGACAGTTTCAAGGTGAAAGGTGTTAAAAATGGAAGCAGATTATTACGACTATTATTGCTTCCCTGTATTCTTTGTTTGGAATTATCTTATGGAGTTTCTTCTTCCTTTTAACAGTAATTTTCTGTCAAAACAAGCTCCTACTTTTTCTCCTTAAACCAAGACAGGACTGAGGGCTGTTCTGGCTTGGAGAATGCTTACAAATTCACTGTGAGAATTACTATAACACTGGAATGTGCTATAATCAGTGGGGAAAGTCAACAAATTAAGGACTACTTGATTTCCCTCGCGAATTCTACTATCATTTATGTGAGATGTAATTAATTCATTGTTGAAAATCTATGCAGTGGAACAAGTAAAACTTGTATTACACTGTGCTTTCCATAGGATAAGGGGATCTTGGCTTCATGCAGGATTTTGTTTTGTTTTTCTGAGAATCAAAGTGTACCCCTCAGTTTATTAAGTATTCTTCATACAGGGAAACTAACCTTCATAGCAGCAACAGCAATCAATAGTTTATTTTGTGTATGAATATATTTATCACCATTCTTCCTAGAATATCCAAAAGGACTTGATAAACAGATGGGTACATTTATATCCCATGTTCCAAAGTAGAGCTGTTTTTTACCTGAGGGTTGTCACATTGTTTTCATCTACAGATGGACATATGTATGAGCCACCTGACACAGAGGGTGGAGAAAGGATTCTTATAGGTGACTGGCTGAGCTTGTGACCCTACTTATCACTTTTTTGCCCTGTGGTTGTCTTACTACTTGAGGTATGGGGTGACCCTTCTGTGTAATGTGAGTGGGAAGGAAGGCTACACTGCCTGAGTTTGCCTGCACAGCGAGAACAGATTTTTCTGCCCTCCCTATACTGGAGTTTCCTTTTGCTTGCTGAGAGGCTGAGCAGGAAGCAGCACTTACCTGTACAAGCAAAGGGGAGATTTCTGTCTGTGTGAGACTGAGAGGCAGAATATTTCTAACGCTGATGAATGGTGAGTAAAGAGGGTATCTGTATCCATATGCACACAAATGTGCCATGTGACACTATGAATCCTACTTGCTCAGAAATTGTTCTTCAGATGATGATACCATAGAATTGTGGTGTGGTTCTTATAATTTGCCTTTTCTTCAAGCTTTCCCTCACTACAAAAACTAAGTTATACACATGAAATAATAATGCCAATAGCAATAACAATATAACAACAACAATAATGTTCCTAAGGTTTGTTTTCTGAGAAGAAAGCAGACAGTACTCAATCACAACAAATTTTTCTGGATAGTAGCTGGCCAAATGTTAGTCTCAGTGCTGCTGTCACTTCCGCAGTCGTGTTTTCAGGTTTAAAGGGGAACCTGGGATTATTGTAGGTTTTTGTGGGTAGGAATTTGATAGAGGTACAGAACTGTAGGAAATCAGTTTTCTTTATAGTAGGTGGACTCTGAAATCATCCTCTGGTTATTCAGGTCCAGATGCTGGGCTTTAATTAAAATAAATCATGGTATTCACAATATAATAGCAATGAAAGGCAGAAAGAAGATGGAAAACAGAAACAAAAAGAGGTAAAATAATATGGACAAAGGAAGAAAATAAGTGAGGAAAGGAAAAGAGAAGGAATTTAATCCCATACAGAAAAATCTGTGCTATAAAATCTAATTTTAAAGAAAGTAACTGAAACTTTTCAATCAAATACATGTAAATAGAAACTTGTTTCAATAATATCAGAATTACACAGTGTAGGTAGAACAGAAAGGATTTTTTTTTTTTTTTGCATCTGTTTCAATTTATCCTCTGCTTCGGATACAGTAGAGCAATCCCTTCAAAAGATCACTTTAGTTCTTAGACGGCACATATGTATTTTGTTGCTGTATGCTCCATACTGTATCAATAACTGTGTACTTCAATAAAAATATGTCTTCAGAGAATTGCTCAGTCCCCTCCATCTCCTTCCTCAGAGGGCTTTATTTCCTTCTTAAGTCTTCTCCTACTTTAATTGGTAGTTTATGGACTGCTAGAAAGATGATGCCTAAGCTGTTTCCTTCTTGTAGTAAAGCCGTTCTGATTGAAAGTGCGTGGAAAAATGTAGGTGTGCAGAAACAGTCATCTGCTCATATACTAGCTAACACGCCAAAAACAGACTTAATATGGCTCCAGTCAAGAGCAGGAGAAGTTTTGATATTGAAATTCACAGGGGAAAAGTTTAGTCCTTTGCTAGATCTTAGACATCCTGTCGGAGAGCTGATGTTTCCAATAGCACACTGCACCAAACCCATCTGGCATATAATTTTCTTCGAGCTGTTCCTAAAGTAAAGTTATCAGCTTAACTTCTGTATTCCTGCAGCAGTCGGGATTTTCTCTAAAAGTCTATGTGGTAATTTTCATGGTCCAAATGAGCCTGAACAGTCAAAGCCAAGAATATGATACATTGGGCATTAAAATAAGATTGAAAAATTCTAGCACAGGAGTCTTTGCCTACTTAATTCCATTGTAACTACCCATCTTTAAATGCCTTCCCACCTCTTTAAAAAAGGACATACAAAAAGAGAAAAAAAAAGGCTTTTAAAAATGTTTAAAAACCTTTTTCAGGCACAGGTGTTGGACAGCCTACAATCAGTCACTTCATTAAGATAGGTAAATTTAATTCAGAACAGCTGTTCCTAATAGGAGTATTAACTTGAAGTTCACTACTTATATTTTAAGTCTGCAGGCTTGCTTTTGTTTTCTCCTCAGCTACGTTAGTGGATGATGCTGTTTCTCCCAACAATACTTTGTGTTGCTTATATCCTTAGCCCACCAAGGCAATGACATCTCTACTACTTGAAATACAAGTAGTAAATAAAAATGTAAGTATCTTTTTTTTCACTTTTCCTTTCAGCATCTGTTAGTCTTCTAAATGGCATTAAAAATAATAGGGTTTGGGGTTTTGAGGAAAAAGATATCTGTAATTGAGAAGAGCAGAAGCTTTTTTGAGCCCATGTTAATGTCTAATCCTCTTTCCCTGAGGATAGGAAAGTACAAACAGACAAAAATGTAAACAAAGGAGCAGCATGGATAGAAAATAGGAAATGCATGTTCCAGCTTTTTGTGCACTCTTGGTAAAGGGCACCACTTCACAGTCTTTTGTCTGTTGGAAATACAACGAACCATGCTTGCATGTGGTTTAGCTGCCTTTCTGCTTGCAGTATGGTTTAACATCAGCAATAATGCAGAGGATCAGTCAGTGTCATACAAAGATCTTTTTTGTCTGAGCAAGGCTCTCTTATTAATTGAAGACAATGGAAGCCAGTGGTGAAGAAAAGAACAGCAGTAAAGAATGGAGAAGAGATGCTGGTAAAGTTGCTGTGCCTGCTCAGTTCTCTTTGCTTCAATTGGGAACATTGCTTGGGGCAGGACAGTAACAGCCCAGTGTTACTGCTTGCCTTGTCAGGAAGGGATGGATGGATAGACTGCAGAAAATTGTGAAAGCTGAAGCTAAATGTAAGCAAAATGTAGCTTTAAAATGTATTTGGTGGAAAATGATATGCTGGTGTGTGTGTGTAAGATTATTTCCAAAAATGAAGTAGAGAAATGAAGATCCTTGGATATGGTAGCTATGAGAAACAAGCAGAGAAAGAGATGCTGTATGAGTAAATAGGATGCAGGGAGGAAGTGGAAAACTATGATAGAGACCAGCAGGAAGCCAGAGTCATAGAATCATAGAATAGAATCATTTAGGTTGGAAAAGATCTTTATGATCATTGAGTCCAGCCATAAACCTAACACTGCCAAGTCCACCATTAAAGCATGTCTTGGAATTTGATGTCAGTGCAGTTACTGGTGATCCAGTGTTCTGAAATTTGGGACCTGGAGGTGGTTGTAGTCATTGAGGATTGTGTATAAGCATTCCTGCTGAATTTTCTGTGTGTGTTAAATACTGGTGAATATATGTGGAACTGAAGCTGTGTCATGAGTTAGTGATGCCTCAGTTTGTTCTGGTCTGTAGTCCATAAATTTGCATTGCTGTGAGCTTTAATTTGAGGAAGTAAGCAGATACCAGCAAGTTTACCTGTTAATAAAGCAGCTAAGCTGCCTCACTTTTTCCAGCCTCCCTTCCCTTTTTCTTTTCACATGAATGTCCATTCTTGTAAATCACTTATGTTATCTTAATTATCATGTAAGATACTTCAGTGGTGCTAAGTATTTGCTGTTTGTTTCCCAAGATTAATCCATATGAGCTCCTGCAAGCTCCAATGTTTTTCCTCCCATTTCATGAGCAAACTACATAACTGGAAATCCTTCTAACTATGCAGTTTGTGGAAATGTGGCATTAATGCATTGGTATTAGTGTTGCAGCAAGAGATCTTTACTCTTTTGGGAACAATTCTCCATTATTTTAGAAATATTTAGGAATACTTCTCCATGGAATTTTTTTTCCATTTTTTTTGTTTTGGTTGAGGGAGGTATGTGTGACTGTAGTTTTGGATGTTCCTGTCTTTAGTTCTTGTGGTTACGTTGCCTTTCAGAGCTGTGGATTTTGGAGCGTGTTGATGGCTGACCTCTAAAGAGAATGAATTTTTAAACTGTATTAGAGCAGTGATTGCATAAAAGCGCTGTCAGACTATTTCATTTTATTTTATTTTTCATCCAAAATCTCATATCTTCTTTTGAAAAATAGCTTTGGCGCACACTTAGACTGACATCTCCATCAGGAACAGCTATGCTTTAGAAACCACTGAACTTTCTACAGAGAGATTTGGTAAAGCTGATGAGGTCTTTCTCTACCTGCAAAAATATGGCCCAAAAAAACCCTGGTTTTGGAGATGATAGTTTTGCCTGAAAAAATTTTTTTTTTTCTGATTAAAATTTTTCTGTCTCCTGTAAGTAGAATATTTCCACAAATATTCATGCAGATATGGTTAGGTAGAGAGCCCAGAGATTTCTGACCTCTGTGAAGGATCACTCTGTAACAGACCAAATGAAGAGCACAGTTTTTCTTCCTGGTGGCATCTGGTGTGGGATTTTCCTGCTAATGTAAAAAAAGAGAAAGCTAAAGGATATAAAAAAATTGATGGGGGAAGAATAATGTCAGGGTGGATTTAAGGGATTAAACACAGGAAAAAAAACACCTGTGCCTGATACAGCTTCTCCTTAGCTCCCTGAGGTCTTGCTGCAGTTCTGGTGTCGAGTCTTTTGCATTCCTTTGGCTGAAAACAAACCAAGTTCCAAAGTCTGAGCTGAGTTTCGTAAAGCATCTTTAAATGGATGCAGACTTGTAAAAGAAAATCATGTAACAGGAATGAAAGTACATTATCTGGGGAACCCCCCCCCCAAACCCAAGTAGTAATGTTCAGAAGAGCTGGAAGACCAGAAGCTCTGTCGGCTTGCAGAGCTCACCAGGCGGCGTGGTGTTCCTAATGCTTTACTTGGTGAGCAGTGTGTGCTCAGCTCCTTGAAAAGTGGGTGTATTCAGGTATTTTGCAGGTCTCCTGATAGCACATGACTTTTTTTAGCTGATAGGGCTGTGTATGAACGGGCATGGTAACACCCTCCTAATAAAATGCCAGCCTTTCACCCATTCTCCTCTTTCTCCTTCATATCTGTTGCTATATGCTGTGCAGGCTGCGAAACTGTTAGACATCAGTGGGGTCTACAGAATGTGATGCTACGCAATTTCAGGATGCTACACAATTTTAGGAACAATTACTGTTTATGGGAAAGTAAGACTTCCTTGAGAAAGTAGCCAATTTTAGATGAGGGAGAACTTTCGTTAGTCATTCAGCACTACACCTGTAAAAAAAAAAAGAAAAGGTTGCAAATACTGAAAATGAGTAAAATACAGTGGAAAGAACAGACATTGACAAATGACAAAGCTTTTATTAGAAACAGAAAAAAGCTAATAACCTTCTGAAGCAGTCCCTAAAATGGGCCTTTCTGCAATACTGGGGATAGATCTCAGCTTCCAAATGAATGTAGCATTGGATGGGTTGTAAATAAATGCCCCTGGCAGTGGAGATGGGAGTAGCATAAGCAACATTTAGCAAAGAAAACAAACTGGCAACATGAAGTGAACAGTTTTTTCTTTTATTTGTTTTCATAAAAGTTTCCTATTGCAAAATATTTTTGGTGACTGTATTGGTGTGTGTGTGTGTAGCTATGCAGACAGTCATTTTCTTCAGAGAGGATGGTGGACTGGCCGGACATGCCAGCCTCGTTTTCTCAGATGCTTATTAAACACCTGTGTGCACTGTGATGCAGGGAAGGCAGCTGGCAGGCCCAGAGTTTCTACAGTCTTTTGGGCTCTGGTAATTACCTGGAACATGTCTTCAAGGAAAGATGATAAAATAGAGCTGCCAGAGCTGGAGATGCACTTTGTCTTGCTAGATCTAACAGTTGCAATTAATAGACTTCCAGCTTAGCCCAAAATGAGCCAACCAAAGGCTGGTTATCCTCCATCAGTCTGTTCTTTTGTACAAGGCAAGCAGTCATTGCATGGCTCTGCCACCTGGGATTTGCTGCTGAGGGTCTCATGAGGCTTCTCCTGCACATTGGCCCAACATGATGCCAAGGGTGTGCAGGGCAGCACAAGGAGCTTTCACTTCAGTCCTGCTAACACCATCCAGTGCCGCACATTCCTCTCTGATCTCTGGGCTTGTCCCTTTCTGAAGATGGGTCTGTCCTGTCCCTCTTGCAGACTGACCAGCTTCTTCAGGCAGCTGCTCCAGGACTGTTTGGCCTCTTCCACATAATCTGTCCCTTGATGATGTGTGACCCCTGCTGCAGAAGCAGCAGCCTCATTCCTCACACTGTCTCTGGTGACCTGTGACTGCTCTGCTGATTCATCATGATATATTATATGAGACAATTGTTTCCCTGTTTAAGCTAGTAATTAGCTTTTTTTTTTTTCCCCGCTATGAATCCAAGTTAGATTTAATTTTCAACTTCACCATGTAGCCAAGACATTTCTCATGTGTTCTCCTGTGCCACAGGAGAATTTATGTTTATTTTTTTTAAGAGAGGATGGTGAGAGAAATGAATTGGACAAGGTGTTTATGAGACATGCCAGTCTAAAAAATGCAGTGTTTTACATTGTTTGAATATTGTTTGATTTACTACTTTATTTACAGCATAGCAGTTGAAAAACAACCTGACCCAGCAACCCTGGGATTGTTTTTCATATAGCTGTGAAAAGATGGGTGCCTTTTGCTATATCTGGAAAGGCTTTCTGGCTGTTCTCAGAGTTCTTTAGTGTGAGGTTTATAACCAGAAGATAGCTGTGCAGAGAAAGTCGTCTGCTGCCACTGGGACCTGGAAGAAAGCAGAGATTTGCAAGACAGGGTAAAGAAGGGAGGTAACAAAGGTGGTGTTTTCATAGTCTGTACTTAAAAGTTCCTCAGAAGACTCAGCTAGGTGGTTATCTCATTATAGCAGCTGCCAGTTTTATCCACTTACCACTTTACCAGGAGTAAAACTCTTACTAATATTTTTTATATATATTATCAGGCAAATGCAAGGGTTCAAGGTTTGTCATTGCTTTATGTAGCTAATCATCTCATTAAAAAGGTCTCATACTAACCAGTTAAGCCAACTCTGATAAGCCTCTGAAGTCTTAGATGACATTTCAGATAATATTGTATAATTTGGTGATGAGCTGTGGGAATGTAATTGGGGGGGGGGAAGCCTTCAAACTAGCAATTTAGCCAGGGCTAGTAGTAATTGCAATTACAGATTTTCAGGCTGAGCTATGCAAATCATCTCAGAAAGGTACAGGGCAGAGCTGGCAGTCTGCTTCTAGTGACTCATGTGCACAAGCAGTCAGAAATTAGGAACTGTCTCCTGTCTCCGTTTTTCTACAGGCAGTGACAAAAGCTGGTTTGAAGGCTTGTGAATTCTGTCAACCTGCAGACAGTGATAGGACCTGGAGACTGACATGTGACCGCTTGCAAGCAGACAATGCTATGTATACCAAGGTGTTTGGCTAATACTCTGGGTATAAGAGGAAAGAGGAACAGATAAAGGCATGCTTTCAGTGCCATGGAAACTGGTGAACGAGGAAGCTGTCTTTGGGAATGGCTGGACTGGGCTGCATGCTCTAAGGAGGTTGGCCTGAGGGAAATTTACTTCTCATTTCTTTTCAGCAACATCTAGAATCAGTGACATCCAGAGATCTGGAGACGGGTACAGCCAAACCAAATTAGTTTTTCTTTTAGCCAAAAGGCATGTTGGTGTGATCCTTAGGGACATGGTTTAGTGCTGGACTTGGCGGTGTTAGGTATATAGTTGGACTCTATGACCTTAAAGGTCTTTTCCAACCTAAATGATTCTGTGAGTCTATAATTTTATCAGGCTGGGGGCATGGTGTTTTGTTCGGGTTTTCTGGGTTTGTTTGTTGTTTTTCTGAAAAAAAGAAGGAGGAAAGAAACCAGGTAACTTTAGTCCATCATGAAGATCAGTACTTAAAGGATTAGACTGACAGTGTCCTGAGAACTGATTTATATTGTTAATAAGAGAATCTCTATGGGATCTTTGTTCCTTTGTTATATAGTGAGGAAGGGAGGGAGAAAGAGAGTGAAGGGAGAAAGCCATGTTGGCGCTTCTGTGAGCAGATGTAGAGTATGAAGCAAAAAATATTTGGCTGCAAAAACTGTTGCAAAGCACACCATGGCACTCCATATCATACGTGCAGATTTGCTGTTGATGTATATAGAGAAGGTGATGACACTTGCTCTTTGAGTGGAAACCAGACGTTTTTCAGGCTGGTGAAAGAATAAGGAAAGCCCGAGAAAAAGCATGAATACCAGTAGCTGTGAATGCCATGTTTTAGGTGATATTTAAATCTTTCTTTCCATTTGCTGTGTTCAAAGTGCTTGAGACACAGGAGTTAAGCCATCACAGATTGTGCTGCATTTTTTAATTGTCTTTTTCTGGCATAAGTTGTGTTGGTGGGCTACAGCATAAGGCATATAAACTATCATACGGAGCTTCTGATTCCAGCTTACCTTGTTACCCCCATGGTAGATTTACTGGGTTTAGCTGCATGTGGTTGATGGCCAGCACAGATTGCAGTGCACTCACTCCCAAACATTCTTCTTTTAGTCAGGGCAAGACAGAAAATAGCTCACAGGATTGGAAGGGGGGGTTAGAACTAGATGGTCCTTTGCAGCTGTACGATTCTATGATTTCCAACTGATCTTATAAATCAGCTGTTTCCAACTCTTGCAGTTGTTTCAGCTTTTGGTCTCAAACCCTGGTATCTCTTTATGACCCTTTGTTTGGTGGTTGAATTGCTTCTGTTAGAGTTGCTGCCTTTTGTTCTGGAATCTCATCAGTTGCCTGCAAAACAGAGAATTTTTCAGTGTATAATTCTGCCATGTCAAGCTTGTCTCACTTTTCGGCAACCAGAACTGGGTTCAGATGAGCTTTGCCAATGATGCAAGTTAAATGTTTATTTTTAATTTCATGGTCTTCAGTAAATTGTCATGCAAATTTGGTAAAATAAAACCTTAAAATAGTTTTTACCCTATTTTTTTTTAAATGTGGGAGCTCTTGATTGTAAGGGTAGTAGCACTAAATTAATTGTTGAGTAAACGAGTTCATGCTTTACAGTCTTCCTTCTGGTAATGCAGATATACTTCTGTCATGTGAACTCATATGTGTTGGATCTTCTGTTATATCCAGGCTACTTCCATTTGAAAATGGCAAGTCTTGTCAACCAGCTCTATTCACTGAAACATATAAGCAGTCATCCCAGGCTGGGAGCTCACAACCTGTAGCCAGAAATCCAAGTTAATTTTAGCTCTTCAAGGGCAGGCAGAAGAATAGGATGAGACATTTCTAATTGTAAAATGCTCCTGCATGACCACAATCTGACTTCTGCATTTGCCAAATGTTTCCTTTGCAGGAACATTTCATTTTTGAGTAACATTTCAGTACAGTTTGCTGATCAGTATTGTGGCTGTCTTATTTCGTGTAATAAAACTTAGCCCAAATAACAGCTACTTAAAAGGGGGAGAGGAAGGAGAATACTTCTGCTCACATGAACTGGACAATTATCTCTTTAACAAAAAAGAGGAATTTAGTATTCAGTTTTACAAATATGGTAACAATTATTTATAATCATGAAGCTGATTTGAAATGCTTACTGAGTGGTAGATGGCTTCATATTCATTGCCTTTATTGTGCTGTCTCGCCCATGAATCAAAGCACTTCCAGTGCTTTCTTTTCTGCCTAGTTCATTATCTACAGACTGTGGCATATCAAGAGAATGTGCTTACTTTCATGTAAAGTATAAAGAAATCAAACTTCAAGCTGTTTCTACTTTGAGGATTTAAAAACAGGACCCAATTTTTAATTTTTCCTCTATTTTTTTTTCTCCGAAGTATTTCTCTACATTTAATAAGGATGCCTGATAAGGAGCATTCCACTAATATTACCAGAGGCAGCTGATTGAAAAGTATCACTAAATTCTTCATTAGTTTTACTTTAGACTCTTTCTGTGTAAGAAATATATTTAGGGAAGAACCAGCTTTTCACAGAAGGTGGTAGTTGTCAGGGAATATTTTGGTGTGTCTGGACATGATCAGGTTTTCCTGCTGAGAAGGGGTGGTGGTGTGCCATCAAGGAAAGAGTTAATCTTCATCCGAAACAGAGCATATGCTTTCTTTAATAGTGAGAAAGGTTTAATATTGGTGGTGCCTACTGCATTCCCTGTCTACCGTGGCAGAAATCTCCTCAAAGTATCCCAGCAAGTTAGCGAGCCGTGAGCCCCCATCTCCCTCCTCTCTCTACTCTTATACCATCAACCCTTAATCAAGCTGTGCTTCTTCAAGTGTTTTCCCATTTGATATTCTAAGAGTTTCTCCCCACTCTATATCAAGCTAACTGGTCTATGGTTTCCTGTTATGTCTCCAGGCACTTTTAAAATAACTTTGTTATGTTAGCCACTTTCCAGTCCCCAGGGGTCCCTTCTAAACTAAATGAACTTGTGAATGTGCCTGCTAATTCCTTAGTTTCTCTCCCCACTTCCTTAGCACATTTGGATATTTGTCTGGCCATGGGTTTTAAGACCGTCTAACTATTTTAATAATACTACTGATATTACAGACATAAAAAAAAATCTTCCTTGGTCAAAAGCAAACTCTGGACCTCTTGATAGAAAAGACAAGCGCAGTACATGCTTCACTTTTATTTTGTTTACACCTCATACTATTAAAAAGGATTTGCACTCCTATACTATTATTCCTTTCCCCCACAGTAAATCTGTTGTGTGTAGAAAGTACAAGGTATTACAGTGTAGCTTTCATAGCTTTCACTGTAAGTGAAATTGTGGTGGTTAAATTTTGCTTTCCTAATTGTGAATAAGAAATGCCATGAGGCAGGAGTGATTAGTGACATCTTCTTTCACCCCAACCACAGCACTGCTGCTGAGTCCCTGTGCCACACTCTCAACAGTGCCAGCCATACCAAAGCTCTCCTTGGGCAGGTTTCTTCCGAAGGGCAGGGAAGGGCAAGGCAACCCTAGCCCTTCTTAGTGATGAGCTGGGGTAAGGCCAGGTTTCTTGTGAGAGATCTGCCTGACGGGCACACCACAGGGTAGCCTGTCTAATCTGCTGATCCAGGCTTTTGTCTGAAGTTTTTTCTCTTTTTTTTTTTTTTTCTTTTATTTGAGCTCATGAGTATTTTCTGTTGGGTTTTCTGTTGTCACTCAGATCCTATTTAGATGTTCTGTCTTTTTATCAACACCTTTTTCTTTGTGCTCTATGAAGAGTACATCTTGACCAATGTAAATGTCAAAATTATAGTGTAAAAATCCAAGTTGCAGTTGCCTGTGAGAAGTGTACTGGCATAAGTCACTGTCACAGGTTCTTGCGATAAACAGCTGGGCTTTTTTTTGGAACAAAATGTGGGGGAAGCAACATGTTGGTGAGAAACAACATAACTGGTAAGAAGGAGTAAATACAATCTGTCAGTAATTCAGGAAAAATCTGTTTTCTTTTACTGAATGCCATTCAGATGTAAGGGAAAATATATTCTCTCATGTGGCTATGGTCAAGATATAGAAAACAAACCATAGTTAAGAATAAGCTATTTCTTGTATCCATTAAAGCTGTCAATTCTTAAGTGTTCTTTTTACTGATACTTGTATGATTATACTTTTGTAATATGATGACACTCTCTTGCAAGAACATATTTAGTGTCTTTGTTCATCGGAGATGAAGGAGTAAATCTGCATTTTTCTTATTCGATTTGAGAAAGATGCTGAAATGGAAAAAAGAAACAAATACCAGAAAGACAAGGAAATAATGAAATATTATCTACTGAGAATCAAACCATGCCCTGTAAATACCAAAATGAGTTTCAGCTTGGAAGTATGCAAGTAATATGTTTGCATAAAGTATTTTGAACAGCTCAGACTTTCCTGCAATACTGAAGGGGTGGAAAAAAAATGGGGAAAAAAGGTGTGCAGTAATGAACAGAAGATCCTGTGTAAGTGTTCAGCAAGCACCAGGAATAGAGAGAGTCCTTTGAGTTTTGGTCAGTATATCTAGAAACACTCCATCACAGAAGGAACAAGTCAGTCATTCCTGCCTGTGGTGCAGCTACATCTGGAAAAGTGGTCTCAGCTCTGAAAAATGCAATGTTTGAAAAACACTGAAAGATTAGAAGTTGCGTATCCCCTTCATGTTATTCCTTCCTATGTAAGTGGGGATTTCTGGGAGCATGTAAGAACCAAAGCTGAATCTGCTTAGCAACATTGGCTGGGCCCTGAGAAACTCATGACTGTTTTAATTGGCTTAAATTGTAAAACAGCTTGAAGATCTTTGACCTGAACAGAATTGAGTATAATGAAAATTTCTGGTTTGTTTTTCCATTTTTTTTTTCCCTTTACAGGGGCAAATGGACCACAAATGCCTCATTCTACATATTTTTAAGTAGGAACCTTGCCCCAGAGCACCCCATTTCCAGTGCAGGGATAAGGCAGAATGGTAACAGGACACCTAGCCCCAAAGTCCTGCCATGGCTTGGATTGCAAACTGCCTCCCAAAGCCTTATGCTTCTGTGCTGGGGCCCCTGAGCAGGCCGGCTCTTCATCTGCTGCCATAGGCAGGGCCTGGGGTACCTTTTTGAGGTACCTGCTTACAGGACGGTTTGCTCCCTATCCCCACCCCCCCACCCCCCCCATGAGATGACCCACGCTACCATCAGAGATCAGTGTCACCACGACTGTAGCCAGTAGCTCTCAGCCCTCACACAACCAGGGTGCCTCTCGCCCTGGCAGTGAGCCCAACCCAGGCTCCAGCTGGGTTAATTTTATAATTTCACTGACTGTCCATGCATTACTTGACTGTCCTCTTGCAGCAGGGATATGGCCCCTGAGCTGCCGAGTGAAAAGCCCTGACAGCCCCATTTAAGCACACTTTACAGGATTTCAGGCAAAGGGAGATTGAATCCTAGTTGCTGTAAATTACAAGATAAGATTTTTCCAGTAACTGCAAATGTATCACCACAACCCATGAGAACACAATTTATCACTTCACTTTACCAAAACGAGTAGGGAATTGGCCTTGAACTTTGAAAGTAAAATGATGGTTAAAAAACAAACCAGTTACATTGTTTCATATCAATGCAGAATTGCCCCTCTTTATTTTAATACTTGCAACTGGATTTTTTTCTTTGCTACTTACTCCTGGATTTCTTGATTTCCTATCTTAGGTTTTCTTTTTTCTGCTCTGATATGTATATATATATATATATATACACATCAGAATATATATATACACATCATATATATATATAAAAATAAAAAAAAACCCCAAACTGTCAGGTGTGTAAGCCTGAAGATGCTGTAGCACTCTCCCTGTAATAGCCAGGTGTCCATTTGAACTTAAAATGAAACTCGGCACCACAGCTAATGGCCTTGGATCAGTTTATGAAGTGACAAACTTTGCGGAGATGAGCCAGTGCATCAGCCAGAGAAACTGTTATTTAGTTCTTGAATTTTATTCTTTTTTAGTTTCTGCTTGTCTTTTCCCCTTGATGGGTTTCCTAGTCTTTGCCAGCTCACCTAGTAAGCAGCCAAATACCACAACAAAAAGATCTTCTTGTGCTGAAGGTTTAGAAGAAATGCATAGAGTTTATCTAAGTAGGGAATAAGAGACAAATTAATTTCTACTCAATCTGAAGTTAAATTTAAAAATGGACATTCAAAATGCTATTTCAGGCAATAGGATGAAGAGGGGCCAGGAATAACTGAGATTGATAATTAGGAGAGATTTGCCAGTTGGGACCACCCGATGTTTTCAGCAGAAATGCTGCATGCCTGATTGGTGTTCAAATGCAGTATAATTCTGGCAAGTGTGTACAAGACTGATTTATCCAGGATGGAAATGGGACAAAGAACAAGTGCTTCTGGAGGGCAGAAGAATGAATGAGTGGGCTTCAGTGTATGGGTGTGTGAAAGTCTGGGGGAAGAAGGAAAGAGAATGGAATTTGAATTTCCTGGAGTTACTGACTGAGGTTTAGAAATATTCTCAAAGTGTAGATGGAGTTGTGAATCTCAACAGGAAGAACTGAAAAAAATTGCTGATAGTTCCCTGCAATTTAGCACGCCTCAACTTGAGTACTGCGTGGCATGAATGCTCCTAATTCCCTTAGCATGAGGTTAGTTAATTCTTTTTATATCTTTGCCTTCAGCTGAGATGCTGGTATGTTATTATTATATTATATTATTCTATTTATAATATTGTAAAGGTTGGTACTCTCAGAAGCCTCCTGGTAATGTATAGACTACATCACATTACACGCTTAAGTCTTGTGATGTACTGAGACTTCAGAGCAACAGAATCTTTCATTCATTTATTTTAGCATTGAAAGATCAGTGGCACAGCTTTAATGTTGCTGAAGAGTACAAGGTATTCGGAGGGTTTTCAACAGCAGTGCGTTGTTCCTCATTTAAGCAAAATACTGTACCGGGGATGATTATGAATAAAAGCAATGTACAAGTTATAAACTTTCTTGTAACTGAAGTGCACCCAGTTTCACTGGTTTTGAAAGTTAACTTTACCTAGGGATTGTTTGAAATGACTTAATCTGCACAAGTTTTTCTTATATTTTTATCTGTTAAAATTTTACTCCCTGCATACTGTTTAGTTTGAGGAGGTTTTAGTCATGTATATTAAACTTTATTCTCAACACTAAACTATAGATGTTTGCCCATTTTATTTAGTTTAATTCCTAAAGCTAACTCCAGAATGTCTTTTGAAACCTGTTGACTCTGTCCTAACTCCAGGAAAATGAATGCTTTCATTGTAATCCTACTGTTGTGATGATTAGAGTAGTAATTGAAACCTCTCATGGGCAATAGATCAGCCATTTTACATAACTCCCTTATCTATGTAAACATTTCCTGATCTGCTTTCTTCTAGTCCCTTGGGGTCAGTAACAGTTTCTTATGATGTCTTTATTTTAAAATGGTCTGCTCCCTCCCAAAATTGTGAGTGGAATTACTGAATATTTTCTTTACTGTTCATTTTTTCACTCCCTTCCTTTTTCTTACATTGTACGCTGCTTTCCCACTCATAGGAACACTTGTGTGGTGGTTTGGTTTTATTTTTTCTTCCGTTGGAGTTGGACAGCCCCTACCTTTAATTTGTGTAACCTGCAAATCCTTTCACTTTCATAAGGACTTTTTCAGTGCTGTTTTTGTAATTTCTTCCCCTTTGAACTCTTCAAAGACTTAATGTAAAAAAATATGGGAGACATTCACAGGAACCATGAAGTTCTCAATAGACATTTGCAACAGATTGAGACTTATGTTCCTGCATGTTAACAATGGGCAGGTGCCATATGGCTTTGACTTCTTAATATTGAATTTGGATGCACAGTTACTTATGAGCAAGGTATAGGTGACAGTAGTCTGACAGCAGCGATGAATAAAACGATTACCGTATGGAGCCGTGTGTAAAAATTCCTGAATTGACAGAGATAGATATTTTGACAAAGATAAATTTATGAGTTATTTTCTCAACCTGTGGTTTGTTTAGGATTTGTCATTTTTTGTGAAGGTATCATCAATTGAAGTTTGGATGGTTTGCATGGCTTTGAACAGAGGACTTCACTGCTTGCACTTAACTCCATACCTCCAGCTCCCAATGGTGAAACTTGCAGGGTTTTCAATGAGTTTTGCTGGTTTGCCATCCCTTCCTCCTCTCCTTGCTGCTTGCCTTCATATGTGGGTGCAACTTGGGATGCCAAGGAGGTGCAAGAGAGCATGAAATCTCATTGCCAACCTCCAACTTCATCTAGTCCTGGTGATGGCTGGAACACACCAGTAGCTCTGCCTTCCAGACTCAGCCTTGCGGAGGAAGCCACAGTAGGAGCACAGGGAAAAGATCACCCCTAGGACTCTGCCAGTCTTTCTGGTGCTGCTGTTGCCAGTCTCATGCTATTGAGTGTCATTCAGACTATTAATGCAATAGATTAAAATAGAGCAGAGTTTGCTTGTCTTATTTGGGCTGCAAATATTATTTGCATATAGTGTTAATGGTTAAAATGATGAAATAGCTCTCCTCCTGCAGAATTTTCTGTTGGAAACTGTAGTGAGGGCATGTGTTACTAACACTTCTATGAACATCAAATGCTTTCTCTAAGAATAAAATGGACAAGTAATTTGCATATATTGATCAGGTCACATTTTATCTAAAACATCAAAACATTTATGAGCCTCATTTAATTAATTATAGATTTTATTAAACCAATTAGCAAGACATTAAAGTATATTCTGAACTTCTTCTGGACATTGAGTTATAAAGCTCAAGACTTGATGGCTTTTGCAGCTTCCCGGTCTTAAAGTTGCATGTTGAACTGAAAGACGAGCTGGGATGAGACAGTGCTTTAAGCTGATTTCTGTCAACATTCACAGCTGTGCTGTGTGCATGTAAACACTGCCAGATCTGAACACCGGCTTTACACCTGCAGTGTGCAGGTGTGAATAATCACAAAAGCTATGGAGGAGCTGAGAATCAGGCTCCAACAGCTCTAGCCTGCTCATGTTTGTCAGATGCCTACTGCAGAATGCATTAACCACCTCGGGAGGTTTTTTTACGTTCTCTAAGTTTAACCAGCTACACAATTACTTCTACCAGTCTTTGTGTATACATAGATCATTTTTCTTGGATGCAGCATTTAATTGCCTGTTCAGTCAGTGGCAGGAATACTGAATCATAGACATCAAGCATTACATTTTCAACTTTACTTTGCAGGTGGGAAATAATGCTGGGTGTGATAAACACTAAAAGAGATCCTCTCACCAACCAGAAACTTTACATTTGTGTTTACATCTATGGTGGTGCTGGTGTGGTGTGTTGGTGGGGTACTTTTTATGCCTGATTCTTTCCAAATCTATTAGGGCTATTGCTGATGGGAAAGGCACTGTATTAAGGTTTGTTCCAAATTCATAGAAAGTAAGTTTCTGTTAGAGAAAGACTGTGGAAAGTTGTCTGGGTTATAAAAATGTAAGATAAACCTAGTGGCTCAACCATACAGTGCTGAGACTGCCTGCTTAGGACAGGAGGGGAAGAGAAAGAGGTTAAATGTGCATTCAGGCACCAGATGATACTTAGTAGCTTTCATGCCAAAAGCTGTAAGATTCATCCTGTAATTCTTCTATTTTGTAAAATTTACTCTTATTTCACCATTAAAAAACTGAGAGTTGTTTCACTGTAAACTGCTTAGGTTACAGTTTTCTGTAACTTCTTTTTATAATTTCTTCTATTATTCACCATTTTAATTTTTCTAAGAATTGAAAGTTTACACTTACAGACAGTGATGCTGGTTTGTGCCTCTGGTACTTTACAATGATGTCTGTAATGACTTTCTCAACAATTTTCTTGGGTACTTAAATGAGGGTCATGAGTTTATAATTCCCTGGATCACCCTTATCTTTCCCACCTCAATAAGAACACTGGCAATTTTCCAGATTCTTACTGTAGCTTTAATGATAAATTAACCCACATTTATTTTGGGGCTGTTTTTTCCTGGGAGGTAAATCAGCTAATATGAATAGAATAGAAAATTCTAGTTGGAATGGACTTAACAATGATCATCTAATCCAACTGCCTGATCAAGTAAAATTTGCAGACTCTACATTTTATTGTAAAGAGTTATTTCTTCAGCTGCTGTTCAGATTTTCCTCAAACATGGAATAACTAGGAAAAAAATGTTGACATTCTGATTTATACAGTCATTAACAGAAAAAGCCCCATGCCATGTCAATGATACTAAAATGAAAACCCAACTGGTTTTTTTTTTCCTCAAACTTGTTTTCCATAGAGATAGCTGCTCTTAGGCAAACACCTATTTAAGCCTTTGAAATGTATAATCTTAAATTCCAGCAGCTCTAGTAGCCTAAATTTGTTAATGTTTCATCCCTACGTGCAACAGTATTACAATTTAAGTTTCATTAATATAAAAAGCATTTGTGGAGTGAACACTAGGAAAACATCTTTCTGGGAATGATGTTACAGGTATGAAATAAGGTTTAGGTTTTTTTTTTTTGTTATCATCAAAGCTTTTCTTTACTGCTGCTTTTTAGCCTGTTGATAAAAATACAGGATATAAATCTTATGAGATATAACGGTAGGTGGTCAGAAATTATTCCAATATGTTCCTTCATACATGCAATTAGAAAAAAAGAAATCAAACATTCAAGCTGCAGCTATGGACTAGTTAAACTTGAGAAAGAGCTCCAATTAGTGAAAGCAAAACCAATCTATGCTGTAAGGTTAGTGTAATAACAAATGCTGATATACTTGTGAAATAGTATTAGTCCAAGAACAGTATACTGCATGGCTGTTTGAGGATAGTCCAGGTAGGATTGACCTGGATACGGTGTGGCATGCAGACTCATTTTCTCTTTTTCCTGTTTCACATAGGACAAGCCTGCAATATGTGTCTAGTTGTTTGTGTTTTCCCCTAAGATTTCTTTCAGGCTTGGTGGTTTTACTGAAGCTTTTATGCATTTAATTAGGCTAGTGTGTCCCAACAGTGGCTCATAAAAAGTGTCATAAGAGGTGGAGAAAACATCCCCCATGGATTGTAGAGCAAATGTCCAAGAACTTTTCTAGGGCAATAGTGTGGGCTGGTGTCTCTTGCAAGGTGGATGATGGACAGACCCCTGCACAAACGGCTTCTTACTTCTGCATGTCTGGGCAATGTTTGCTGCTTTCTGTCCTGTTATGTACTGCCACATAAAACTCTTGCCAGCTCTGGAGTTGCTTGCTCCAGGATAAGCAGACTGTTGGAAAATTCCATTTTGTATATGCTGAGATCTTTCAGGCTTTGTGTTTTATGCAGCTCTCGTGCTCTGTTCCTGATCACATGCCTCACCCCTTAGCAATGAGCACCCCAACTTTTTCCCAACAGTAGTAGTCCCATGCATGACATACAGCTGACCAGTCTGTCAAGTAGCTACATCTGGCATGAAGTGGTGCTGAAGAGGAGAGCCACCATATTGCACAGGAAATGGTAAGGGCTGAGAAACCTCTCTAGCTGGCAAAGTCCTCTTGCCTGCACCCCCTCTGAGCTATGAGCCATAGGCATACACCTTAGGATGGAATGAATGTAACTATCTACTAACAAAAATAAAAAAAATAAAGAGGAAAATCTATAACCGTTGCATAGACAGGCATAGCTGTGGATGGGGTTTATTTTATTTGGGGTTTTTTTTATGTCTGTGTTTGTACTGTGAAGGTTTTACACTAGCAGTATATTATTATAAAAGTCCCATATTCTGAATAAATCTTGGCCTAAAACAACACTAGAATTTTGATTTATTTCTGTGCGATTCTTTTTTCAAGTGTTGTAAATCATATTTTGGTGTTCATTTACCTTTGCATTCTTTTTTGAGCCACTGGCGCTGAAGCTGACGGATGGGAATCAAATGAAGTGTGCTAAGTGTTGCTGCTGTAGGCTTTCATCTGCCTACATTTTGTGGTATGATTTATCCTACTAATACATCATGTGCCTCATTTTCTTTTGCTTATTTTATTTAGTGTTGTCACAAATAATATCATTTGACCATCTACCATGAGCACTAAGCGGTTGTAAATTAATGAAATAAACTGAATCTATGGAACTCATCTGTCCCAAATTTGATTAGAGACGCCAGAGTTGTACCAAGCCATTTACTACAGATGAACCTCATTTATTAAGGATGCAGTTTTGCAGGGTCTTAGCTAACTATGGTAAATTGTTATGCATAGTATTTACAATTATTTTAATGAAACAGTTAAAAGTGTCCTTTTTTTATATCTCAATCATGACTGGTGTTTTATATTTCTAAAACTGGCATTTTTAGTTAGTTTTTGCTTTGTTCTAAGTCACTTGCATACATCTGCTTAAGTGTGTTTCCTCCCTCTCCCCTCAGGATGGGGTGCCTTGTTAGTAGGGGGCATTGAAAGATCACCTTAAACTGGCTTAATAACTAGTATTTCAGTATCCCCCATCATGGTTTTGGAGGTTGTTTTATTTTTTATTTACTACCAACTGTAGTATGTGAGGTTTGTAATTATTTTTTTTCTGTCTTAGTATGGCTGCTGCATTACAGTGTAATGGGATAATATAATATTGAAGTGCATGCTTTAGCCAAACCCCAAGATGCAATTATTCTGGGATGGTTCAGGAAAGTCTTACTTGCAGAGTTAGTGAGAAGACAGTAAAAACTACTATTCATGTGGAATGCCATTTGAAAAACTGATGCATTCAGATAAAGGAAGTTAATAAGATAGTATGGTATTTTAATGGTACATAAAACATCTGATACCCATTGAGACTTAACGTCCTGGCAGTAAAAGCTGAACACAGGTTAAAAATGACTCAGACAAATCTGAAATGTGTATGCTGGGAAGTGGCTGAGTTAGTTATAAAACACCCAAATGTTCTGGACTAGCAATCACATTTTTAAAAAGGTAGATGAAAGCATGTATTGCTGGAACACACAGGACAAAGCATGGAAAAGTTGGGGAAACAATGGTAATTGAGAGGAGAAAAACAATGTTGGTGAAGAGAGAAGATTAGGTAGGTAGAAATACTGTTCCTTGGAAATACTAATTATATGAACACAGGAAGAATTAAGAGCATCTAAATGAAGCTCTTTCTGTGGTATGCATTGGCAAAGGATGATGATGACTATCCAGTATTTTGTAGCAGAGGTGCATAAGCCCACTTCATTATTTCATTATGATCAGACTCCTAGGGTAATGGTAATGCATGACAGGAATTATTATATCAGAGACAAAATGAAAATACAGTACTTTAGCTGAACAAATATATCATCAATGTCTAAGAAACCTGTTTTTCTCTCCCTTCCCCCAGGCCTTTTCTCTTCTATTAAATTCTCAGCTTAAACTGTTTTAGGGTAGACGTGTACACTTGCTCTGGGTAGGTTGGATATGTTCTCCAAATACACTGTCTTGTTGTAGTTGTAATGTTTTATCTCCTGTCTAAATGTGTGTTAAATGAACTGGAGAGAACATTGGTACATGTAGGTTGTAAATAGCACATGCAAATAAAACTGCATTCAGCACAGTTGCCTAATGGAATATTAAGAGGGATTATATGTGCAACTCATTTTAATAATGTTTTATATAAAAAAAGGCATGAAAATGTATGAATGGCAGATAGCTCTAATTTGACTTCCAAAAAAAAAAAAAAAGGAATGTTCTTTATTTCTTTTCTGGAACTAGCTTAATGTTGTATTCTTCAATTCAAGAGCAAAACCAAAATTGTTTTTCTCATAGCTGGGTAAGATCAGGTTTATCCTAAATAAACTGATTTTTCTTGTTTTGCATTTCACAATAAGTGGCCTGGGAATCAAAAGTAACTTAAAAATTTATGAATGCCGTAGCAAGCAGAGTACAGCTCTGCTGTGTGGGTGGGGTACATAAAGCTTTAAATTTCATCTGTAAATTAACAGCTAAGTACTAAAAGACACAAAAAGACACTGAAGTATAATGTAGGAAAAGACTTAGCAAATTTGAAATCCTACTGGTGATGGTTCACAATGAATCATGATTTTGGATTCTGTTCAGTGGAATTCCTGCTCACGTGTGTATTTGGCCTGTGATGTGTGTGTGAATATATAGATATGTTTGTGTGTATGTATATGTGTTGTGAATGTGTATATATATACACAGACAGAGAGAGATCTAGGAAGCATCTGTATTATGTAAATCAGAATGTAATAAAATATCTCATCCTGAACTGTTGGTTCCAGGGGTCTGAGCTTAGTACTGGTATATCCCCAGACACAGACTCTGCCCCAAAGACCTCACGCTTCAGTAGTTTGATGATATGTAGTGACAGACTGAAGTTAAATAACTAGAAGGAAAGGGCTGGCTTTTTTCCCCTGTGTATGGCTGAAAGAAGGAGTTATGATGAGGTAACATGGGGCATGATGAGTTCTGTCTCACAAGACAAGTTTCAGCTCTCAACAAGGGTTTCTCATTTATGAAGAGTAACTCCAGCCCTGCAGTCCATTAAGTTAGTTAGGTCTTTGGTTGCTGTATAAGGGTCTGGAGCAATATCACCAGACTGGTCTTAAGTAAAACAAAAATGGGTTTAGCAGATTTTACTGGTTTTGTACAGTCTGTATATTTATAAGTGGCAATATTTTCCTCTGATGTATTTTTCACAGCACATCTATATTGAATCACACTGTTTAGACAAGGTCTCTTCTTAAAAAAAGAAAGAATTTAGTTTCTGAGATTTAGATTTTCTATCAGCCACTTGGCATACTTATCTATAAAGTAGAAGAAAAGTTTTAAATTTAACATGTATACCTAGCTAATGAACCTTTCACGAAAAATGTAATGCCACCTTGTACCAAATATACGGCATCTGAAAGCATTGAATCCCATAAAAAACCTTGCTGAAAATAAAGAATTATAATGCACACTCAGCAGGCTAGCGCTAAAGCCCAATTTTCTTTACTGTGTAAGCACTGAAGTCTTTTGCATAACACCCCAGAGACAACTCTAATGCAGTCTCTGCCACCTATGGTTCACATCAAGATGGAGGTCAAGGTGTAGAACCATTTAACTTAAATCCCTACTACAAGTTATTAGCTAGGAAGAGAAAAGGAGGAAATGTGCAATGGAGATGTGTTCTACATGACCGGCATAAAATAACTTTTTACTTATAAGTGGTGATAGGTAAAACAGAAAGCAGCGTCTTACGAGCCGTTAGAATGTTTTAGCAGAGCTTCAGCTCTTTTCCTTATAGCCTGGATGTAATCACATAAATTAAGGGGGGAAAAAAAAAGAGATATTGTAAAAGGAGATCTGTGTGCAAAGATGTTACCTGCTACCTGTAAGGGTCTGCTAAGGTTTTTACATTAAACTTCTAATTTCATAGGTTTTTGTGTTTTCTGAATATTAAATTTATATCTGTGAGTTTAGCATGGTGTAGTGGTACAATACCAGTTCCATAAATTACTTATATTTGGAACTACCTTACTTGCTATTTTGTCATTGTGTTGTATAACTTCTATCTATAAGTAATAATAAGAAAATTAAAAGGGTATTGTGGGTAATGGATGATGATGGTGTAGTGGAGGGAAACAGGAACAATTATTCTTTTCTTGTACATTTATAAATTGAGCAGTTGTAAGATATGTATTCCAAATTAATAAAATAAGTAATTTACTTGCGGAGGTGAAGCATCAAAAATTTTGTCACCCTCCCTGCCTCTGCTTTTTCAGCTCCCTATATAATCCTCCCCAGCAAGTTATAATGATTGAAAACAGAACTTTTAAATAGAACTCTAGATGTGACTGTAATGATAGCACTGCCTACCATGAAAGCTAGAATAATGATTCCAATTTAGCTACATTGCTGTATACTAGGAAAGCTTTGGACATGGTAAGCGGCCCAGCTGCAACTGAAGTGCCACTGCTAGACAATTTCCATTCTAAAACTAGCATATTTTTAAAAAGTTCAGTGGCTCTAAAGAATCAGTTGGGAAGATCTTGTATACATCAGTCTGCATGCATGTTCACCTTCAGTGAAATGTTTGATTCATAGCTTATTCTTATACATTGCTGTGATATTACATTTGAGTTCTCTCAGTGACAGGATCCCTCACAAAACAATTTCCAGTATAACACCTGGGCAGTTCATATTAAGAGAAGTCTGTGTCTGAAGGCAAAATTCAGCTGCTGTTTTGGGGGAACTCAACTTTCCCTAGGAGTGCAGTGAGCAATCAATAGAGAGTTTGTGGTTCAGGGTTAAAGGGAGAGCAGTGATGGGAGACATCATTGTGGGGATCTGTTACAGTCCTCCTGACCAAGAGGACTCAGTGGATGAAGCACTCTACAGACAGATAGGAACAGCCTCATGCTCACAGGCCCTTGTTCTCTTGGGGGACTTCAACCACCCTGGTATCTGTTGGAGGGATGGTAGGGCCCAGCACAAGCAATCCAGGAAGTTCCTCGATTGTGTGGAAGGCAGCTTCCTTCTGCAAGTAATAGAGGAGATGACAAGGAGAGGTGCCATGCCTGACTTCATGCTCACCAACAGGGAAGGGCTGGTTGGAAATGTGATGCTCCAGGGCAGCCTTGGTTGCAGCGATCATGAGATGGCCAAGTTCGAGATCCTGAGGACAGTGAGAAGAGCGTGCAGCAAGCTCACTGCCCTGGACTTCAAGAGAGCAGACTTTGGCCTCTTCAGGAACCTGCTCAGTAAGGTTCCATGGGATATAGGCCTAGAAGGCAGGGGGGCCCAAGACTCTTGGTTGATATTCAAGGATCACCTGCTGCAAACTCAAGAGGGATACATCCCGACTAGAAGGAAGTGCTGCAGGAGGGCCAGGAGACCTCCTTGGATGGATAAGGAGCTGCAGAGGAAAATTTGAAGGAAAAAAGAGGCTTATAAAAGGTGGAAGCAAGGACAGGCGGCCTGGGAAGAATACAGGGATGTTGTCTGGGAAGCTAGGGATCCGGTTAGGAAAGCTAAGGCCCACTTAGAATTAAACTTGGCTAGGGATGTTAAGGATAACAGGAAGGGATTCTATAGGTACACTGCATATAAAAGGCAGACTAGGGACAATGTGGGCCCTCTCCAGAAGCAATCGGGAGAATTGGCTACCCTGGATTTGGAGAGGGCGGAGGATCTTAATGACTTCATTGCCTCAGTCTTCACTGGCAAATGCTCTGACCATATCACCCAAGTCTTGGAAGGCAGACACAGGGACAGTGAGAATGAAGACCCTGGGCCCACTGTAGGAGAGGATCTGGTTCGAGACCACCTTAGGAACCTGAACGTATATAAGTCCATGGGACCTGATGAAATCCATCTGCGGGTCCTGAAGGAACTGGCAAATGAAGTTGCTAAGCCACTGTCCATCATGTTTGAAAAATCACGGCAGTCAGGTGAAGTTCCCGATGACTGGAAAAAGGGAAAAATAGCCCCCGTTTTCAAGAAGGGGAAAATGGATGATCCGGGGAGCTACAGACCAGTCAGTCTCACCTCTGTGCATGGCAAAATCTTGGAGCAGATTCTCCTGGAAGGCATGCTAAGGCACATGAGAAACAACAAGGTGCTTGGTGACCGCTAGCGTGGCTTCACTGAGGGGAAATGCTGCCTGACCAATCTGGTGGCCTTCTATGATGGAACTATGGAACTGATGGACAAGGGTAGAGCAGTTGATGTCATCTACCTGGACTTGTGCAAAGTGTTTGACACTGTCCTGCACGACATCCCTGTCTCTAAATTGGAGAGACATCAATTTGGTAGGTGGACCACTCAGTGGATAAAGAACTGGCTGGATGGCTGCACGCAAAGAGTTGTGCTCAATGGCTCAATGTCCAGCTGGAGACCAGAAATGGGTGGTGTCCCTCAGGGATCGGTGCTGGGACTGTCTTGTTCAACATCTTTGTCGGTGACATGGACAGTGGGATTGAATGCACCCTCAGCAAGTTTGCCGATGACACCAAGGTGTGTGGTTCGGTTGATAAGCTGGAGGGAAGGAATGCCATCCACAGGGACTTTGACATGCTTCTGAGGTGGGCTGATGCCAACCTGATGAAATTTAACCATGCCAAGTGCAAGGTCGTCCACCTGGGTTGGAGCAATCCCAAGCAGAGCTACAGGTTGGGCAGAGAAGAGATTCAGAGCAGCCCTGCAGAGAAGGACTTGGGGGTGTTGGTTGATGGAAAAGTGAACATGAGCCTGCAGTGTGCACTTGCAGCCCAGAAAGCCAACGGTATCCTGGGCTGCATCAAAAGGAGCGTGAGCAGCAGGTCGAGGGAGGGGATCCTGCCCCTCTACTCTGCTCTTGTGAGACCTCACTTGGAGTATTGTGTGCAGTTCTGGTGTCCTCAACATAAAAAGGACATGGAAGTGTTGGAGGAAGTCCAGAGGAGGGCCATGAGGATGATCAGAGGACTTGGAGCGCCTCCTGTATGAAGACAGGCTGAGAAAGTTGGGGCTGTTGAGGCTGGAGAAGAGAAGGCTGCGTGGAGACCTCAGAGCAGCCTTCCAGTATCTGAAGGGGGCCTATATGGAAGCTGGGGAGGGACTCTTCATGAGGTACTGTAGTGATAGGACAAGGGGTAACGGGTTCAAACTTAACCAGGGGAAGTTTAGATTGGATATGAGGAAGAAACTCTTTGCTGTGTGGGTGGTGAGGCACTGGAATGGGTTGCCCAGGGAAGTTGTGAATGCTCCGACGCTGGCAGTGTTCAAGGCCGGATTGGACAGAATCTTGGGTGGCATGGTTAGTGTGAGGTGTCCCTGCCCCTGGCAGGGGGGTTGGAAGTAGATGATCCTTAAGGTCTTTTCCAACCTTAACTATTCTATGATTTATGGTAAAGGAGGTAACCTGAAGAGATGGGTTTGCAATAGACCATGGTGGTTACAGGAAGGGGCTAATGTAATTGCTTCTCCAGGCTCATGAATGTTAGTTGGCCTGAAGTGAATTCAGTGTTGCAGCAGCAGCAGAGCTCTGGCACAGACAAAATGGAACTGTTGCCAGTTTCCTTCCTTGATGACCTCCTTCCCTCTCCTGTTTTGCTTGACTGTTTTCTCCCATTAGTGGAATACTCTCATCCTCCAATTTGGGATAGGAATGATGAGTCCTGTGTGACTTAAAATTGTGTGTTCCTTTAGGCAGCCTACTTCTCTGCTCTTTCTGTCATTTGGTATAGGTCTAACAGATTGGTTATTCTGTATGTATGACTGCATCCTCTTCCATGGCAGCTCCAGTATGAGCTTCTGGTAACAGCTGATCATATCAGACCTCACTGCAAGTAATTGCCGTGCACTAGGCCTTTCTCTGGCCCTCTGTGCCAATGTGAATATCACTCCATTGACCTGTCTTTTTAGTGATATGAGAGCTGTCATTCTGGACTGGAATTATTGCTGGGCTAAGAACAATGAGAGGTTCATAGCATTAGTCTCAGCCGCTGGTGACGGCAATTTTTCATCTTTACTGGACTGATAAAATTTGATCAAAATTGTCAAGTTTGCACAGTTAAATGACTGAAATAAAATTCCAACTTGCACCCCATGTATGCATGTACTTTTGTACACAGGGAACAGTGTTTTCATGGAGATAAATGGCGTTTCTTACAGCGCAGAAAGCTAAGCACGTGTCTGTCTTTGCAGAATCTGGGCTTCAGCGTCTTTCCACTCCTGATGTAATTATAACCGCACTTACACTGCAGTCACTGTTGAAAGCTCACTTTACTGAAATCAGACTAAATGAAGACATGCTGCTAGTGCCTAAAGGAACCCAGTTGTCTAGTTGGAGATGCTTTTGTCTGTCCTTAGGCAGCAACAGCCATAGGTATGAACTGTGCGCACCACTGACTTCCCTGCTGTATAATTTTGTAAGCAGATATGCAGAGAGATGAATTATTTGCGGTTTTATGGTGGGCATTTCAAAGCTCATTGTGCTTTACCTGTTCAAGCTATTTGAATGTCTATGTACATATCAGGCATATCACATAAATTGTACACAAAAATTGACTAAGATCATATTTGATGTCTGAAAATGTTAATTTGCTATGAATTCTTTTATTTTAATGGCTGTGATTTACTGAACATGATGGATTTTCTTTAAAATATTTTGGATGATACATCAGGTCAGTTGCCTTGATCATATCATGACTCATGATTGATAGACTGATATAATTTGTCAGTGTTATAAATTTGCTGATTATATCACTGTTTTACTTACTAAATTTTAACTTCCTTTTTTTTTTGTCTTGCTTAAAAATGAAAGTGTGGAGAAATGTAATCAAAGAATTTAATTTTTTTCGTTCAAATCTTCTTTTTGATTCTGCTTTCAGTTTCTGACAGAACTGTGCCTGCATTAATAGTGTGCCAGGCATCCAAATGAATACAGAGTTTATGGAAATTTGAAGAAAGGAGCTTCCCAAAAGACATGATACTTCTTGGTGCACATAGAAGTGTCTTTTCAGTTAGCAAAGGAGTGATCCAATCCCATCATACAATTAACAGATGACAGCAAACTTAAAAAACAATAGAAGTGTACAGGAGGGGCAAAAAGGAATGAGCTGCATTCTGTTTGTCATTTTGCTGCATGTGGTAATGGTCACTTATCTGAGTACCTGTGAATATGAAAAGGCTTTTGAAATGATGAATAACTCTCTGTTCCATGGTAACAACAACAACCTGTGACGTTTCTAGCCTTACCAGCAGGTTAGAAACTATTTGTGTTTTCTTCCATTAAGAATTTTACCCCTTCTGAAACATCTATTTAGTTCTGTTTGAAAGAGAAAATCATATCAGTATGACTTAAAACCACAAATGAAGACTATCATCTCCCACCTAATCTGCATATGTTTAAGTATTTATGAGCCACCTGCTGGGGATATGAGTTGGTTATCAATTTAATAACACCTAGTGTTCCTTGGAACTCTCTTTGTAAGCACCAAAGTATATATGCATCAACACTAAATGAAACCAAGCAACTGATAGTAAAATATTGGATATGTGATGTTTGTCTCTCTCTCAATTTTTCCCCCTTTTAATCTGAGTTCTCAAAAGTATCTGAACAAGGTAAAGAATAAACAATCTTTATGGATCTCCAGCCTGGTACAAGTGTGTAATATATTTCACTCAGCGTGGTCTAATATTTTTGCATCAGAAATGTCATTCTTGCTTTATAAGTAGAGCTACCATGTAGCTGTATTTTTAAGGCTTACAGGGGTTTTCATGTAAGCATTTCAATAGACTCACAAACAGTTATCCATATCCTCTGGATTTGCAGAGTTAATTTTGGTCATGTTGTTCTTTCTTTACTTTTTATTTTTGTGCTATTGTTTCCAATTTCAAAGAGTAAGAGGTATTGTTTGATAATAAAGGTAGAAGTTAATACTGTTGTATTTAATATCCCTTCAGTGTGTACAGTGTAAAGACTGCAATCTAGATGAAATTACTGTTGATGCCAGTGAATTAGTTATTCATAGTTTTGCAGAAGGAGTTGTACTTCTAACTTGAATGCCTCAAGAGTTGTTTATTTTACATCTTTGGATGTAAATTACCAGCTATTTTAATCTAGAAATATATCAGAAACAGAGCTGTAGAGCGGTCTGGTTTACAGCAGCTTTTTCAAACTTACTGGTGTTCAGCCTATTTTCTGAAATTACATGGGTCAAATAGCAAGAAGATTGTTTAGAAGGTATACAGAAAAATATATTGGGAGATCTAATTTAGTTTCTGACTACTAATGACAAGGGGGGTCTGTATTTTGCCAAAATGCTGTTACTGTTGTTCTTAGCAATCAGCCTTTACTTTTCTGTAGGAAAAGTATAATGGATTTAGGGCTTTATTTTAGAATCCTATAAATTCTTTTATATCCAGAAAGACACTGGTCATGGTAACAATAAGATATTTTTCAGTGCATCATTAAACTTGAATTTACATTACTATGCATCAGATTTCCCATGCTCTGTATTTAGTAGTAAACAACGTGGGATTGAAATAGGAGGAGAAAGGGGAAAACAGACATTACAAACTGTTTTATTCAGTTTCTTATTGTTGGATTTTTATTTTTCTTTCCTCTGTTTTTCATTGCTGCAGCCCTGATATGACATTGCCCAAGTAAATTATCTTTTAAGTTATCCATGGACTAGCTTCTAGTCTTCCATGCTTCTAGTTTTGAATGCAAATAACTCCAGATGGCAAATAACTGATAAGTTTACATTGGAGTAACTGCTCAGCTTTTGCTGCTTGACCTATTGTCCTCCCACAGATAAAAATTTCCTGAAAGAAACCAAGGTTGATCACAGATTCTAAACCGTTATGGAACACATTAACGTGTGCTTTGCAAATCTTGCCAGTAGAATGATGTTACCTAATTTCTGAAAGAAATATTTGTCTTAAAAACTGCAGAAACATGACTTAAAAATAACGCAAATTTCTATTTCTTCTACATTTAGTACAGGTCTGGCAAAAGTCAAGCAGAATTAATAGTGGAACTATAGGTATATTACAGAAATTCTTTACAATTTAAAACTGGTAGTGATCTGATAGAACGTGCCATCTGAGGCAGAAGCATACAGAAAGTGTCTGGGTGGTTTGATACCCAATATTGCTCTAAAGCCTAAATTGTAGTTACAGTACTTAAAATATCCTACTGAAATGGTAGAATAAGTGTTAACAAATAAAATGTTTGGCTGTTTTTCATATTGTATATCTATGTTAATTTTTAGAAAAATTATATTAAAATAAGAGTAGTTGAGCAAGTGAGAAAACAAACACTAGGTATTTTGTTTTGTGCCACTGTTAATTCTTAAATATCTATCTTTTGGTGTGTATTTATATATTTATATTCATTCATTTACATATATATGAAGAAAAGTAAAAATATTTATCATGCACTGTAGTAGGATGTACAGAAGATTTATTTTGGCCTTTCAGAGAACTACTGTGCTTTTGGAGACAAAATGGAAATTTGGGTTTTTAGAATTCATGATATTTAGTTATGCCTTAGTTCAGCAGAGCATTTACACAAGTACTTTACTTCACTGATTGCAGCAGAACCAAATTTAAGTAGTTAAGTGCTTTGCAGAGTACAACCACAGTTTCTTTAAATGCCAACATACCAGACAAATGTCACAAAAAATGCTCTTAGGGGAAGGAAGCTACCAGTAACAACAAACAATGGACAGTAGGTAAATCAATATTCTTCTTTGTGAAAAATAGCATGGAATATTGTATGGGAAAAGAGGAGAATAATAATCAGTATAGTACATTAGTAAGAAAGGATACAGAGAAGTTTAAGATGCTTTTTAGCTGTCAAATAAGGTATACACAAAAATTTGAGTCATATAAAATTAAGTTTTCCTCAGGTCTTGTACTAGCTCCCTTAAAAAGAGCCAGCCTTAATTGTAAATAACCACCCAGTGTTACAAGCCACTGCCTGTTGTTAGTAAGTGGAGAGGCTTTGTGGTGCCTCGAGCTGCTTATGCTTCAGAGTCCAGAATGCAAGCACATTGCTGAGTTACTGCAGGGTAACTTTGCGAGTGGTTAGCAGCCTCCCAGCTGCTCTGACCTCTGCATAAACTGCACTTGATTTTGCCCACCTGTATTTGCAGGGTAAGTCACTTTTATTAGTTGGTAAGCAAGCTCACATCAAGTTTACTGTGGAGTAATATCATGTACGTTGGGCAAATCGGCTCTGTGAGATGCTCATTCAGACTGTAATTTGCCTTATGTTGACATTTTTGTGTATCCATCATCTGGAGTCCCTCACTGTTTTGTTTTCTTTTATGTCAAGTGATAAATTGCTTGATATTTTGTTCTATTTAATTTTAAAAATCGTCTTTAATGCATGTATTTCGGTGTTTGGAGATGTTTTTATACAATAGAAGATGAATATAGCCAGTGAAAACTTTTACTACTTTCCTGCCTCGCTGGTTTGTAGAGCGTGGGGCTGGCTATGAAGACATAAATAAAATTAATATTTGTAAGCAATAAATATTGATTGTTCAAGGCTTATGTTCCAGTGTGCTGTTGCTCCTAACAGGTCCCACCTGCATGGCAGAGCGCACTGTTAAATGAGCATTGGTATTGGAATAACTCCTAGTGGGATTTCACTAGAGAAAAGGCTTTTATCTAGGGTAGATGTGTACAGGTTTTTGGCTTCTATTTGAACTAAACAATTTTTAAGTCCAAGTTTCCTCTTCAAAGTCTGGTACGTCTAAAGTGGTGTCTTTAACTCAAACTACTCAGCATGCAAGTGCATGAACAAATTATGTGCTGGTTAGTGTTTAAACCATGCTCATAAAAGGAAGTTAATATGAGAAAAGGTCATTTGCAGGTATTTCTTCTAATGTGTGCTGATGTCCTCCTATGTATCTATAGCCAAGTCAGTCTTTTTACTTTTGTGGCGTTAACAGTAGATGTGCTATGGGGTAGCTGGGACTGTTTGCCATGTTTGGTTTTATGGGGAGTGGTGAAGGGGCTAAAAGGGCTGCAGTGCCCCATTAGCATGTTTCTGGCCATCATGGCTAGACCTAGGTTGTATGTGAGTGTACTCCATCATATATCTGTTTGTCTCAGAGCTTCTATTATACTACAGAAAATAGCCTTTGGCAAATAGAAAAATAGTAATGATTGTTAGAAGTAATAGCTTCAGCTTTCCAGAGCTGCAGTGTTCTAAGGGATTCAAACTCCATATACTTTTTGGTTTACCAAATTATTTACTAGCTCACAACTCCTCCTAGGCAGGGGACAAATTGGATCTATGCTGAGCCCATGAGTGCAGGCTTACTGCAGTGTCCCTTCTCCAACCTGCAGTGCAAAGAAAGAAACTGAGACTAGAGTTGATTTTGTCCTTTGGCCAAAACAAATTGCTGAAGCACGAAGTTATGATGACAAGAAGCCAGCAAGACCACAAGAAGAGGCAAAAACATTAAAAAAACCCAAAACCAACCAAAACCCAAAACAAAACAACCCAAGCCCCTAAAAAAAAATAAAAAAAAAAAACCAAGACACACACAAAAAATAAAACCCCAAACCACTGAGGGGCCCAAGGAGAACCATATGTAATTGAAAAGGTTTGGTGACTAAGTAAAATCAAAACAAAAGAAATTAAAATGTAAAAAAAAAAATGTTTTCACCAAGGAAAACAGTCATGTTAGGCACATAGACATGGCACAGAACAAGAGATGGAATGCTCTGAAGATTTATAGGGAGTCTGAAAGATGCCTCATCCAAACCTGCTTGATATTTGGCAAGTTTTCTAACTCCTGTAATGTTTCTTTATTTTAATTTTTGTCAAAAATGAGAGCATGCCTGCCAAGCTGTTCTCTTCCCAAAGCTCTCACAGCTCTACCTTTTTCAAACCTTTGTACTTTGATTAATACTTGCTTATTTCTGGTAAAGTACTATAGATCATAATTCAATAAAGATGGCATTTACTGCCATCTGTCTTGACAGTCTTTGGATAAAAAATGTGAAAGGTGAAAGGTTTACTGGTAGGGCTTATTGCCTCAAGCATACAGATGGAATAAGATGTATTAGATATGGTGCACAGTAATAATAATAAAAAAAAATCTTATTTTCTTCCTCTTCTCTATTGCAGTTGTACCTTCTCTAGTCAGTTCTCTTACCAAAATAGCTTTCTCTAAAGAGCACAACACATCAGGCCATAGTCACTGTTTGTCAGAGCAACTGCTGTAGTTGGAACTAGCTGAGTGCTTGAAGACTCTACCACCATTCTAGACTGTTCAACTACTGTTACTTATTAGAGAGAAAACAAGGAAATATTGTTTATTGCTTTAATGCTTATTCTGGAAGCTGAGCCATTTTAGTTGAACACCTCACTATAATGCATAATTATCTTTTTCTGGCAATTCTCTGCAAGTATTTTTCAACAATGACATGTTTATGTTTTTAAGTGTACTTAACTTGTTTAGTAGCTTCTTTAATTATTGGTAAAATTCATTGAACTGAATTTTAGGATTCTTACTGTAACTGACTAGGATCCTAGGTCCATGATAGATTAGCCTAATAAATCTTACGCTATAGTGTATATGAAATATCATTAGAGTTTAAAATAGGGGCGATTTCTGGTAGTTTCAAACCTTAAAAAATTATGCGAGACTTGGGTTTTGCCTACTTGATTTTTTTTTCTACCACCACCTGTTTTACATATTAGTTTGGTATGAAGCAAGTCTACTTTTAAACTGCCTGAAATTTGTTTTTCCAAAACCCATGGCATACTGTTCTCAAAAGATGCTATATAAAAGCTTACGTAATTACTTTGCTAAAAATACAGAAATCAGAAAAATCAAATTGTCACTTTTAAAAGCCAAAATACAAACAAAGTGCAATATTTTCACCACACTATAAAAGAGATGATAATAAGGATCTTGTTTTTGATTATTACTGGACATGGCTAATAGAAACAAGAAAATAATATTCCCTTTTTAGTAGCCTTCTGTTTCCTACAGTGTGAAAAATACTGATTTCCTCACCCATGTTTCTTGTACAGCAAGCCTTGAACATAGTACATACCATAGTATGATTTACTCATCAGTATCTCTGATCTCAGTGACATCAGCTTGATTCTAGCAATAGGACCTGTGCTTTCCAGACTACTCTTCAGTAGGAGATCAAGATCAGATCAAAGTGAGGTAATAAATCTTGAGTCAGAGTTTCTTTTCTAACTATCTGTGAACCACTCTCACCCCAAATATCCTGCATTTTATTGTCAATTTTAAGTAATCATCAGTCCAAACTGAGTGGCCTTTTACTTTATAGGAGTTGGTGGCTCCCTTGCACCTCAGTGCTATAGGAATGCGTAGAAAATCTCATCCTGAAACCAGTTCCCTTTTTGGGTCATACCTACCCATATAGTTCTACTGACCCTAAGACTGACACACACTCACACAGTAATCTGCCAGTGCAAAATGAATTACAGAATTAAGTTCTCAGATGATAGCACGTGGCATGTATTCTGGAATTGCCTTCCTCTTCTTTTACCACTTAAAATGCAATTTAATCTCTCGCAGGAGTGCAACTGAAGTATTTTTCAGGTCATTGGATGACAAATGCCATTTATTAAATATGCTACATGATGCATCTCATTCGTACAGCCTACAACTAGCTAAAAGGGGATAACACAAAGGAAAGGATACATATGTGTGGCAGAGGCTGTGGTGTAATGTGTTGTGTTATATGGAATGATAGAATGCTTCAAGCCCTTTCAGTTCTCCTTAGTACTTAACTACTTTACTGCTTTGTGATCTTTAAAGGTTAAATTTTTAAGGCTTCAAACCAAGTTGCTTTAGGAGAGGGTGAAGCTTATGGTGAAACTAAGATGGGTGATTACTTTGTATTACTCATCTTTGAGTAGCTGTGTGCCTTGAGTTCCAGATCAGATCTAGACAATAATTTCTAAGTTACTAAAGTTTCTCTGGTAAGAATAGACAATGTATAAAATGTAGGCAGCAGTGTTTAGACCATGTTGAGGTCTGATGTAAGTAAGCGCAGCTCTGCTGATGTCAGTGAAGTTACATCTGTTTGCACTGGCTCTTAATATAGTCTTCAGACTGCAGGAAGCCTTATTTATGGATGTACTGAATGCTGTGTGGTAGCAATAAATACTGGAATTCATTCATACAAAGTGTCTTCCATCTGAAGATCCTAAAAGCACTTGGGAAGCCTGATTTTTCTTTCGAGGGAGGGGAAGGAATCTAAATGGCTATGCAGATATGTATCCTTTACCCATTTGAGAATGGGAAAGATTATGCATTGCGGATGTGGGGGGTGGCATTTTCTTTAAAAAAAAAGTAATGATATATTTGGACATTAATGGTATAATTTTATATCGTCAAAAACTGAATATTTTCTGTCCTACCCAAATGTATTTTGGAAAGATGATCTGTGGTATACATCAGTTTGCAAACAGCATGAATATGTTAGCCTTTGCTGCTTTATCCTCTGCCAAAAATGTAGAGACGACAGCATCTGTTTCCACTACCCACGCTATCCAAATCATTAAAAACTCACAAGAGCTGGAAAAGAAGTTCTGAAAGCTTTCACATGTCTGTCTTTGCTAGGAAAATCATTCTCTTGTAACCATGTGTTCAGACAGTCTTCCTTGCTTGTGGTCCTGAATTTCAGGTGATAATGAGTGATGCCTGTAAAGGTGGGATTAAAATTTAGAAAATGACAGTTTTCAAGCGCACGTCCCAAGTGCATAATTTAATAAGTGCTGCTTCAGCAATTTTTGAAATCATATCTACAGTTTTCTTTCTTTTCAATGAGATATGGAAAACTTCAGAAACAAGGGTAGCTGAGGAAAAGTAACAAGTTGCACATTTAGGTTGTGGTCATATGGATCTTGGATGCGTAAATAAGTGACTAGTTCTCTCCAGTGCTGAAAACCTTTTATTACAAGTTGGCTTTAGAACATATGAAGTTTTGGAACTGGTTCACTCTTTTTCCAGATAGTTTGCTAGCAGCTATTAAGAGCCTTCTAAAATAACCAATGTACATTTCCCTTTCCCATCTCTTTCCCACACTCGCTTTATTTCTCCCATACGCCACTGGTAGGTTGTAGGTAGAAGGAACTCTATGTACTGAACTAACCAAACTACAGGAAATAGTGGTCTCTTACTTGTCTTTTCTTATTATTTTTTAAGCCATATTTCTCCTGTGCAATGTAGAACAATTTGAAACCATAAAGGAATCAAATCCGAAGTGATGTTGATTTCTTTCACTTTCTTCCATCTCTGCCTCAGATTCTGTGCTCTGCTGTTGCAGAGTCTGGTCCCTTGTTGCTAATATCAATAACAGTGCAGATAATGATTTCTGAGCAAGCAGAACTGGCTTGGTATTTGTGGTCTAAAGCATAGAATTTAAAGACATTAAACAGCAAAGAAATGCATCATTGGTGCCTTCATAATTAGATGTACAATAACCTTTTTAAAGTTGTCTCAGTACTTCAGTAGAATAGGAAGTAGGAGGTTAGTGAGGAAAGCTACAAGGGGGATCAAAGTGTAAGGGTATGTAAGAATTTGAGGACCACAGATCCAAGTGAGAAGTAATGACATTAAAAAAGCTTAAAATAGCCAAACCTGGGGAGGTGAGAGGACGGTAAAATTTAGAATTCTACTAATATAATATCTACATCTTTTTAAATGTTAAAGAATTTGTTTTTATTCTTCTTGTCTTCTGTGCTCAAATCAGGAAGATTTGAACCCCTTTATAATCCTTAATGCTATTTCATACTTGCCTTTTTCATAACTGGCAATATTTGCAGTTACATGTAGCTTTTACATGGCTTTCTACATAAAAAAACCTTGTGTCTGAAACTTGGTAATAGAAACAGGCTATATGAGCACCTTAACTCTGTTATAGTAAGCTATTCTTTCATGGCATCTATCATTTGGTTGAATAACAGACCATCAAGTGACTTTCTGATACAATTAATGAGAGTTGCTTGCCAACTTCTGTTGGAAACCGTTCTTCCAACTTTTTGGACAGAAAAAAATCACCGCTAACAAAAAAACCGCACCTCAACGTTTTTGCAGCAGTGTGGCCTAGAATGTGCAGATATGCTGACTCCTGCCATTAGAGCCTATGTTTAATATTCTAAACATGTATGTTTTGTCAGGTCTGAAATAACTTCTGGCGTGAGGATTTAAAGCTCCCAGTATCTGTCTTGGGGCTGAGCTCATTTCCATGCAGTGTGAGAAATTCATTGTTTTTTCAGTTCCAATTTCATGAGTAAGAGGAAAATACTGCAAGGCTGGTCCTGGTTCTTAGTGGGAAAGCCAAAACAGTCTGTTGTGCAGTGTGCATACATGGCCTCAGGGCTTCCAGACTTCTAGTCAATTAAAGAGTTTTAAGTTGAGCAAGTTTTGTCTGTTTTAATGACAATGCAGGATATCCCTGAATAGTCAAAGAAAAATATCTCTCCAGATGAGTCATGTTTTTAGTATATTAGCTACATGTGTTTTCTGTAACTTGGGGAAAAACAGTAGTTGCTGATGTGATTGTAAGTCACATGATCAAAAAATGCATTTTTCTTTGTAAGCCTCTGTGATGAGACAAAGCCCTAGGAAGGACACGATGCTGACCTAGCAGCGGTCCTCCAATGACTGAGCTTGAATCCTCTATATAATTGTCTTCCAGCTCATTTCCTGGACTACATAGTAAGCTTGCTTGACTTTCATCTAACCTCAAATTAGGAGCTTTTGGGGCCTTTTAACATTGAGGCATGCAAGAAACTGGCTTGAATTTTGGCATCCTTGTTGTCTTGCGAGGGAGGTTTTTTGCAGCGAAAAACGGCCATTTCTTTTTATCACCCATATGCTGCACAGCAGAGCAGGAGCCTGAAGTCTGGCAATGATGGTTTCTACACTTCTTTCCTTTCTTAAGAAATCTTTAAGCAATGTCCTGCTGTGTTATATGCTATTTTGTTTAACAACATTGTAATGATAGAAGTTTAACAGCTTGGTGGTTTTGCTAATTGTATCATAAATGTAGCCAATGACACTGATATTTTATTTGCCACAGGTAGGCTCCAGGGTTAATTCTCCTTCAATTAAAAAAAAAAAAGTTACTATGTAATAATGCATTCAAAATGAATAAGCTTGCCCATTTAAAGTGAACAAAATGTCTGAAGATGTTATACTGATCAAATTAGAAACAACAGACTGTTTACCTGTGTTTTCTTCAGCTACACCACTGAATGGACGTTAGTTCACAGGTTTCAGAGCTGTTATTGTATGTGGTGCGCAGACATGCTTGCATAGTTTATTCTGAATTTCTACCTGTGGAGACTATGTACAGACATCCAACATTTCCTTAGGCTCATGGCTGAGCGTTATTATTGTGCGCATTCCCAAAGGGAAAATTCAGTCCGCTTTTCTTCTAAATCTTTAAGATAGTTATGACTGACAAAGAATATAGCATTGGATAGAAATATGGAAGCAATTGGGGCAACAGGCATTACTTGTTCAATGGCTTAGGTAAAATGTATGGTATCTTACAGTGTATCAGTGATGAAGTGAATGATGGTGACAGACCTCTTCCTGCACCTAACAGTGAGAGTTGTTGAAGGGAATTTCTCTTGCAAACAAGCATAACTCCCTCTAAAGTATCCTGAAAAATCAGTGTTACAAAAATGCCAAAAGGGATGAAGTAGGCACTTCTTAATTGAGATGAAACAATTCCACAAATTCTTCTTGAACTTGTAAATAGATTGCGGATGCTTGGAGAGGTAAAATAATAATTGAAAATGACATTTTTCTGCTATTGTGAGTTGCCATTATGAGCACATGTTGCTATGTGCCAAAACAACACAAGAAATAATGAGAATACAATTTTCCTTTTTCATATTGATAAATGTACATCAGTGGTGCATATGCAGAATAACGAGTTAAGGTAGAGAAAATATGTGCATGCCGTTCTTTCAGAAATTACCAGACATGCCCATGACTTATTGGTGTGAAACGCTGTGTGTGTCTAGTATGATGATGTAGTAGTCTCAGAGATAGCATGCAATGTGGCAGTTACTATGGTAACAAGATGTTTTTCATTGAAGAGCCATTAAAATTGTGGCATATAAATAACATATGTACAGTACATTTTCTTTAAGAGAGCAGTTCTTGTCCAGGATTGTAAGCACATGCTTTCATTCGCCTTTCCTTCCCCACCCCACCCCCTTTACCTCCTTACCCAAATTCTTGTATATTTTTGATGTCATATGATCAGCCTGCCTCATTTTTAGCACTTTGCCTCTTTGAAGCTGTAGTGCTTGCAGACCTGAAATGGTGCAATAAGAGGTGTCTGGATATTGTGCTTTTTGTTAAGGACTTGAGACAAAAGGAGATAAAGCAAGTGATACTCTCATTCCACAACTCCTAAGCATCTTACTCAGGTAAGACTTAGTCAGTTAAGAGTACGAGCTTCCGAAGTGCAGAGCAGTTTGTCCCAGTGCATGCTTCAGTGCTTTATTGCACTTAACTTTAGACACCAAAATAATTCAGTGGACTTCAGTTAGGTAATTCACTGAATTAAAGCTAAACAAGGGGTGAGATGTTTTCCTGAGCTAGAGCTTAGGCAGTTCAGGTCTGTGTAAGATCAAGTCACTATATGTTTGTAGAGACCAAACATTGCAGAGGCTGTGTTCCCACTTCCCCACCTGTTTGAAAAAGGCAGGAGGGCTACAGCAGCATAGAAGATAGGTGATTCCACTTTAATGCAATTGGTACTGAAGACAAATGTCTCTCTTTTCCAGCTGTCCTGCTGTCCAGAGTCATGTAGCACAGGACATGCGGTTTGTATACAGGTGTTGTGATTTATATGGGCAATCTGTGTAGCTGTACAGTTTACAATACTGAATGAAAATTTCCTGAGATTACCATGACATGCATTAACAAAACCAACTGTTGCTCACTTGGTACTGTGAAAGTGGGATTTTATGCCTTTCACTATTGCTCCCTACCCTGGAAAAGGAATAAAATATGCTGCAGGAGGAAATGCATTTCAGCACTAATACACAATTGCAAAGGAAATGATAAAACCTTGTCTAACTGCTGGAAGTGAACTGTTGTAACAAGAGTAATATCTTAATTCTTGATCAAGTCACTGCTCTATAAGATAAGGAATACTGTAATTGAAGCATATTTTATGCAGAGATGGGCATCCCATGGGTTAGAAGGCAGGTAGCAGGATTTTCTTTTGCCATACTGTGACATATATTCAGGCAATGTAGCTTCTTGGAGACTTAGTCGTAGAGATAGATGTAGTGATCCTACTTGGTAAAGCCATACACCATACCAAGTCCTCTACCATCTATTGGTGAATTTACCCCTTCCCCCCCCCCCCCCCCCCCCCCGAAAGGAAAATCAGTGACATCTCCTGTGAAGGTTCAGCAGAAACTGAAGTTTAAAAGAGTTACAGCACAATCCTTGAACTCAGTAGTGCGTGTAGCTAAATACCAACCACTTCCCTGAGTTCTCTTACTACCACAAGTATTCCTGTGTTTACAGTTTATTCCTATTTTTTCCTTTGTTTTGTTTTCTTTCCAAACATGCTTTTTAAGAGAAAAAGCCTCAGTAGCATATCAGAAAAATAAATACTTGCCCAGGCAGTCACCAATGTGCAATAGGAACATGGACTAATCAAAAAAATTCAGTCCGAAGTTTGTGTTAGCAGAATTCAACCGTCAATTATCCCAAATCACTTCAGCACAGCAGAGAGCATAAAGAAATGAAGGAGCTGTGGCAGTATCTTACATGGGTGAGCCGTGGCTTGCAGGAAGATGGCATCTGGGTGACTCTCATAGCTTTTTTTTATATAAGGCAATGAGGAATAAATAGTTGTCTTGCAGCTGCAAAGAAGATTTAGATACCAGTAGTGAGAAAAGTATGTAATTCCCAGAGGACAGCCCTCACTGGAGATGGGAACCTGCTGCTGTGTTTTCCTGTCCTGCATGAGAAGCTAAAGCCAAGTTGTATAATAATCAGATACAGAGTTGACTTGAAATGACTGCGCAGTTTCATTGATTCAAGGGCAGAAATGGCAATGTTTACTCCAAAGAGTGCTCAGTCTTGGTATTCCTGTAGGAAGTAGTTTCGATTGAAAGTTATATTCTTAGCAATAGTTTTATTTCCAATTCTAAGAACAGAAGGCTGAGAAACTTCTGTGACAGTGTGTGATAAATATGGGCAAACGCTGAATTTCTATGGCGGTTCTGTGTATATGCAGTCAAAACAAAGCTATACATCGAAAATTCCAGGCATTATTAAGGTTGTAAATTCAATAACTTAAGAGCTGGAATTCAAAGTTTGGAGGGCAACCTTAACTCAGTACTAGTATTGTATCAGAATCTGTGTAATCTGATATTTTTTTTTAATAACTATTTTTCCAAAGGTTCTGCCTTTTTGATGTATATATCCATAAATTTAGCTGTACTTATATTGCACTCCTGGACTAAAGAGGAAGCTGAAGTCAAACAACCTTTTATTCTTCTTTTCACAGGGAGGTGGATAATTTTCATCAGCCTTCGTCTCAGAAAAATCTATATAATTGATACATACGTAAGGTGTGTCTCTGTTCCTCCTACATGAACAAGCGTATGCCAACTTCTGTGATAGAAGAGTGAGTCGGTAGGGTTCAAGTGAGCTGGGTCAACTTGAATCTACCACAGAATCAGTCTGTGACAATGGGTAATTCAGTGAGCTCCTGTCTGTCAGGTGGATGGTAGGGTATAAGCAATATTGGTAAAGCAGTCTCCCTTGTGTAAAAGGTGCTTCATGATGATGACAGCAGAAATCATTAAATGGTAAGGTTATACTGTGCCAATGTTGTTGCTTTTCTTTAATGACATACAACAGAAAACAAAATAAAAACTAAGTATTCATTAGACTAATTAGGGGCACATCTTCTAATCCTCTATGAAATCTAATAATGATTAAAACAATAATTCAGACTTTTTTATTGTTGGAAAAGGAATATTTTTCTAATTGCAGTGTTTCACAAATGCCTTTGACTGTAACATCTGTGCAAATCAAATTCCAGTTAACCCAACCTCTAGCTGAGATCAGCAGCTATGAGATCCCAACCTACTCATTCCCATGTACCATGTTCTAAAGTCAAAAAAAACGAGTAATAGGAAGCAGAAATAGGTGTAGAAGATTCAAATAAACAAAAGAGCCAAAACAAGTAACTAGCTACAAGCTGGTGATGCATCAGTTAGCTGGAGCACTACTGTGATACTGTTAAGCTGCTGTCAGCCCTCATGTTTGTACTGAACCAGTGCTGTCACTGCTGGCCTGTACCAGGTTCTGCGCTGGCAACTGAAGCTGATGGGGCTCAGCTTACATGCCTGAGGTACACAGGAAAGGGGTCTGCTGTGGGATCAGTGCTCAATTTGAAGTGCCTTGAGAGCAGCAGTTAAAGGCAGTGTAGAGGATGCAGCAAAGTGATAGTGCTTTGCCAGGGAGGGTCCTGTCCTTGCAGTGCTCCTCTTGGCTCAGTTGTCGCTGTGTTTGTTGCTTTTGCCCATGCCTGTTTTGCTTCCACTGTGCTTCTGTGTTGGTGTTTCAGGCATAGTTTTTAAATGAGTAAGGGCTACTGGAGCACCAGCCACCCATGGGAGTTGGTTGATGAGTGATACTGTCCTGTGTTCCATGGTGTGATGTGTCTGAGCTGCTGGTCTCTTTGAGAGCATCCTCTGCACTAGAGTCACCTATTGCTGTTTCTGGATGCCTTTCACTGATGTCAACAGAAGTACCAGATGTATATGGGACACTGTAACCTGGAGCTTTGATATCGGTGCTTTCTCAGTTGTTGCTATGCACTCCTGCTGCTATTACAGTAGCAGAACTGTCCCAGGATTCTGCTGCTGGTTTCATATTTCTGTTCTTAGACTCTCTTTCTAAAGGCACATTTGTATCAATCTTTCCAACTTACTTATAAGAATACTGTATAAATAATTTCCCTTCCATAAGCTTTTTCTCATTACCAACTTCAAGAGAAAAGCTAAAAAAGAAGCACTGTATTTCCCAGATGAGGGAAACATGTCACTTATTTTGAAGTGTTCACATCATACTTTCCATACTTCTGCAATAACGAGCATTAAAAATCTCATCTTGGAGGAGAAACTCTTTAGGCTCTCCGGAAAATGCATAAACTTTGTAGAAAGTGTTTGTCTTTAGAACTAACACAGTGTGTGCAGTGAGCTGTCGTTTGCCTATCATCTAAACATATTTTGTCCATTTATAATTGCACAAAGCAAAGAAGAATGAAAACAATGTTTTTAATTTCTAACAGATTGGTTTAAATTTTAGCACACAACTTGCTTTGTATAACAAATACAAGGCAAACTAGTTAAGTTGTACATGCTAACAGACCTATGTTTTACATGTCCGTGGTGGCTGAAGAAAGGAAAAGCTACCTTGGAGGAAGGATAAATAATTACAGATATGCATGCTTTAAAAACCCACTACGTTCACTTTGTCATTGTATGAATAGGAAAGCACAAGTAAGATGTTTGAATGGAGTACAATCCTTGAACCTGATACACAGGAAAAAACTTCAAGCTACCACTTTAGAGAAAGGCAGAAAAGGTATTTCTCTGTGGCATGGCTCTGTCTAATGGAGTAATTTAAATTTAACTTCAACTTCATATATTTCAGTTATTTCTGAAGCAGATGAGAGAAATTTATCTTTTTATATGTTTGATGCTGCTGGTTATGGAAAAAATTATATGCTGTTTATATAAATAGATAGTATTTAACTTTTTCTTCAGTCCTTTTACTTCTTTGTTGCCAACAGGAATACATGGTATACTAGGCTTTTTCTGGTCTAAATTGGACTTTTTTTTCTTTAGCTGCATGCTCCTTGTAATGCAAAACAGTAGGCAGTGATCCATGCAGGCTTCTATTTATAATATTAATACAAACCATGTTCCATGCTAATACATCTCATTAATATTAAAGCAAGAAGTGTAAGACTGGTGAGTGCTTAATCATTTGCAATTAGCACCTAACAGCTAATTCAGTAGAGGGCTTTTAGAAGGAAAAAAAGTGTGTATGTGGAAGGGGGAAGAAGGGGGAGCAGCAGTTTGCTAAATGCTGGTTGATTTAACTTAAAGTATTAAATGCTGTGAAAACTTAGTAATTAGAAGAATTCTTGTCACCAGACAACTTTCCCTTAATTGAACATTTAAAAAATAAAATAAAAACTTTTTCTCCTTAGAAAAGAGAGCAATGACAGCATAAACCATAAAGTCCCTTTACTAATTTATTTAAAGATTGTTCTTACTGATAATCATTTAGGGTTATCTAAAGTTTAATCTGCTTGAGGCAGGAATCTCGTCTTTGCTGCAATGCAGAGCATCCTACTCAACTTGTTGGATTGTTTATGGATGTAGAAAGTGAATCTAATCAGCCTGCAGCTCAAGTCTCCAAATCAGATTGCTCAAACACTGATCTACACACTCTAGTGAGCAAAAGGGGTTGTTGGATGTTAAGAGAAGCAACTTCCTGTTATTCTTCATATGAGTCTGTGTAGCGTTTGCTGTGTGGCTGCTCTTCTGGTATCTCAGCAGGCTGAGATCACTTGTCAGTTAGGGTTTGTCTGTTTGGGAAACTTAACTTTCCCAGGCAGAGAACCCCATAGTCAGGATTCAACTTGCCTGTACCTTTAGTATTGAGAAAAAAATTACATCCAATATTTATCAAGTAAATATCAACAAACTATTTCTTTGCCTTCTCTCCCATCCCAGTTGCGTTTCAGGTCCTCCCTGATGGATGCATGTCCAGTTCTGTTAGTGTCTGCTATAACTTAAGTCTTTTCTTCAAAATGCCCAATTTTGAAAAAGGGTGAGTGGCGCTCAGTGGCAGGCTTTGAAAGCAGGACACATCTCTGTTCCTGGCTTTGCTTTTCATTTTCTGCACTGCTTTGTTAAAGACTTCACACTTTCAGTTGAAAGAACCCATATATGTAATTAGAGAGAAAAACAAATGTGTTGCCTTTAACTGGGGATTTGAGTGTTTGTTCTTAGGAAGTGCTTATCGTTTTTTGGGTAAGGTTGCTGTATACATATATATATTACACTATGCTTTAGTGAATCATAGACAAAAACTATTGCTTTGTGCAGATACCTGTAAAGAGCAAATCACATTGCTGAGGTAGAAGTAGCTTTACTGCCAACAATTTTGAGGAGAATTATGTATAATTTCACATATTATGAGTAATTTGAGATTTACTTATGGATGGGAGTTAAAATGTCTTACCTCCCACCCTCTCCTCTTTTTCTCTCTATCCATTGCGATTGCCTGGCCTGGTACTCTGCATGTTGTTCTTATTTTATGTTTTATATTATTTTCCTTTTGTCATGGCAGTTTGCATTTCATTCCTTTTTCTGGCTGCATGTGGCTGATCTGTATAATAACCTCAGGACTCTTTACCAGTCTTTCTTCATGCACTACTCCCCACATGTACAATCTGACCTGCGAAGAAACAACCTGTCGCAGCTCATTGATTCTGGCAGGTGTGAATCAGAGGTTATATGGGAACAAACCTTACTGTACAGAATAGAGCCCATTCCCTCTCTGACCGCACGTATGGCGGCTATTTCCAATCAGTTCTTATGTATTGGCCAACTTCACCCATATTGTAATGGCTGAAGAAACCAAATGACTCTGAGACATTCTGTGTGCTGCTTGTCAGGGAACAGAAACACTCTCAGAAGAGTCTGTACTTCCTTTTCTCTCCCAGGTCTTCCAGTGTAGAGATGTCGGTAATATTTTTCAAATACAATGTCCCAAGCTTTGACAGTTAATAAGTTAAATGACACTTAAAAACCTGAAAGGGATGGGGAGAGGGAAGCTTACAAATAATATTGTGCAGAATATATTTCCAGATTATTACTACAAAAAGACTGTAGAGCCATAAAATGATAGAGAATAGTGAAAGGCTGTAATCTGACTCATTTGGAGGCTTAAAGAAGGCTCTTGTGGTGGCAGCAACAATCAAGTAATAGAAAAATTAGCAAATAACCTCTGGCAAGCATCATGAAAGCTTCAGGAGAGCATAATCATGATTTTTTCCTCTCTCTCTCTCTCTGACCTTTACCAGCAAAGTCTGTCCTTGCTTGGAGAAAAGCAAGAGGGAGCAGAATGGTCAGCAAGAAACAACACTGAGGAGGTGCTAGATTAAATTAAAAAAATACTGTAATTTATTTGTTGCTGTGTTTTAGAGAAAGGAAAAAAAAAAAAGAAAAAAACTTCTTAAAGGAAAAAGAAATAGAAAAAGGAGTTTCCAAGAATGTTTTCAAGACGTGGTAAAAGAAAGTCAGTTAAGTCAGCAGCACATAGAAAGGGTGACTGTATGGAAGGAAAAAAGCAACAAAAGATGAAACAAATAATAGGAGACCTGACTAGAAATAAGATGAAACAAAAGAAAGCAAAAGAGAATCAAAGCAGAAGAAAGTGTAGAAGGAGGACTTGGAAGGGGGAAAAGATTCAAAGATGCTGTTAGGAATGCCTCAGTAATATGGAGAGGGGCGAGCATGGGCTTTTACTGGAGGGGAAAGGTGGGAAGAAAGAAGAGAGGATGGCTGAATGTGGTAACAAGGCAACCAGTACTAGAATCCATCTGTGTATGTAATTTATTTGCACCTCTGCAAGCCTCTGCCTAGGCACTCTACTGTTCTAACCTATTTTTGTCATCAGGGAAGCTAGTAATGGCACCTGGCGCTTGGGCCATGCTGATAGGCGAGGTGAAAAAAATTCTCTTTGGAAAGGAAAGAACAAACCTCTCAAAAAGAAGTCATTCACTTGTCGAATTAGTGGCTTTAATGAAAGTGGATAGAGACTAATGAAAGGTTAAACCTGTAAATTGCAATCTAACAAATGGGTTCACAGAAGACAGATCTCTTTTTATAGAAAGAAAAGAAATAATACTGACAAAATATTATTACCTTGGAGAGATGATGATGAAGCCGCGATTCCCTCAGACAGCAGCATGCTCTCCTGCTGTTCTGCTGAGCCGGGCACTCCTGCTTCTCTTGAAGGATTGACAGACAAACAGCTCTCCATTGATCACTGTACTTTGAGAGTGCTTTGATCGTTACACTGAGTCTTCAGCAATATATACTATAATGATATCTCTGCCAGAACCCAGGCAGTTCAAAATAGAATCATTAAGTTCAGTCAAAAATCTTATGTTTACGTATTGTGAAGGGTTCAGGAATTATATAGGAGGTAAATTTATACAGCAGAGTGCTTCTGACAAAATTAAAACAAAATCATAATTAAAAATAAGATTGGGAGTTGGGTTATTTCATCTTTTATCCTGCTTTTATCTTTCTGGCATTTTTCGTGGCTTTGGTTGTTGTTAGGGAGGGGCAGGAAAGGGGCCACTCAGTCTGTGCCTGAGAGGTGTGAATGTGTAAATGCAAGATACCATTGGAGAACTAACAGAGTATGTGCAATATTTTGGTTTGGCTTTTCCTGTGGTAACTTACCCTTCATCTCTTTTAGAGACTTCTTATGTGTCTTGTTTTTCCTTTGTTCTTCCAGGCTTCTTTCCTGCAAATTCTTCTCATCTTGCATTTTGCTTATTACAAAGACTAGTTCCACCAAACACCGGTTTTGTCTCAAGGAGGATATAGTAAGCTTTTCAAGTTCCTTGGGGCAGTGAACTTCTGCTCTTATGCATTGTTGGTGAAGGGCACTCTAAATAATTAGGAGTAATAAAGATGAAGTTGTTCAGGTGGGAAAGACTGGCTTCAAGATGCTATAGTATGTAATTATTTAATTTCAGCATACACCACCAACTGCTTGCATGTGATGTGCCTTCCTTAAGATTTGCTTGTGTTGTTGTTCAAAAGTTTCAGGCAAATCAAGAAACTTCCTTTCCAATCTGTAGAAGAGCGATCATGAATATTCTTTTCTTCCAAATAAGATGCAGTTTTAAGTAGGACATGAATATAATAAATATGTTGTGCAAAGGTTATACTTCTAATTTTTCAGCAGTTCAGATATTTAGTAATTTGGTGTCACATCAGGAAGTTTTAATTTGAGTGTTTTATTGTGCCTTACATTTAGCAGCAATTTGATACTGGAGAGGAAATTGCTGCAGTCTCTATTTTTCATGGTTTGTTTGAATGAATAATTAACTATAACACATGATTAATTTAAAATATTTAATAATAAAGCATTTCAGTACACCTCATGTAACATCCTGTATCACTTTCACAGTGTGCTGTGTCTAAGAAATATGGTAGTAAAAAGCAGATGCAGCAGGGCACAAGTGCCTGAAGTGCAGAACACAACAGTTGAAGCATGGAGGGCAGTGCACTGCCCTTCTTTTACCTGACTGAGAAACCCTTAGATAAAACGGGGAGGAGGTGGGGGGGGGGTGTGTGGAAGAGAGAATGGGGTGAGAACAGCTTGCAGTAGTTGCAAAAAAAAAAAAAGTTTAAAAAGGAAGATATACAACAATTATAAACTGAATGAGGTGATTAGTCAAATTTTGTCAGGAAGGAAAGATTGATCTGGTTACTTCAGGGATGTCAGATGATCCAGCTGATTTCCAGCTGGGTGACCAGTGTGTAGCTTTGTTGCTGACTGGGTGTATACTTGTAAGCCATTTCATGTACTTGTGTCCCAGGTTTTCTCTATGCAGAAGAAATATTGATACTTCTAAGTGGTTTGAGATGACAGAAAAAAGTTCAGTGTATTGAGTAGCATTACCAGTTTGCACCTGAGGGATTGCAGAGTTCTGTGCATTTTAAAAAATGGGATTTGAAGCTGGTGCCAAGCACGAAACTATAGTAAGAGGTGGAATGTGGTTTAGCAGACATGGATGGCTGGGTGTTCCTCACTTGTGATGGAACAGTCACAGGGAGAGCATCACTTAACGAAATCCTCTTACACAGTATCTTGAAAACGAAAAGGAGAAAGTAATTGACCGTAAGAAAGAGGAGTAGGAAGAAGTAGAAAAGAGGAAGAAAAGATAAACTAGTTCTGCAGAAACTGCCTGTAAAACTCAGTTTTGTGGGCTTTTCCAGGTGGTCCTTCGGAGGAGTCCAGGAGAGGCTCTTCAGTAGCCTGCCAGGCCCCCCTCTCCCACAGGCTCTCAGTTGTGCAGAGACTCCCACCTCCTTACTCAGATATATGGTTGCAGCAGCAAGGGGAAGTGTCATCTCAAAACTTTTTGTGAAAGCCGATATCATGGTATGTCCTTCCACTAATGATGAGTACTTCCCCAAAACATCCTAAAGATCAAATTCAACACAATTTCTGGGAAGAAAGCAGACCTTTTGAACATAATCTCCACATTAATATCCAAAGATCTGATGCTGTAGCAGTCTGGGTCACTAAAACTCCCACTGGTTTCTGTGTAGAACCAAATGTTTATCAAGAGGTGCACAGCAGCTTGCAGCAGTGACCCAAAGCTGCACAGGCTCTATTTCAGTCTTGTTCCCCATGTGGAATATATGTCCTTGGTGCTTTGTTCTGGCTAGCTGGTGACTTTTAAGCATACGTGGAAAAAAAGCAATACCAGTTTTCTCATTAAAACTTTTCCTGTTTGTATCACTGAAGTTTGTTTTTAATTGGTCATCTTAAATTGGGCATTAAATTCAGATTTCTTTTAACAAGAGGATTCTGTGTTCTAGCAAGTGTGATTGCTCCCAAACCCTTTCTTGCTCCTGGCTTGTAAGCATCAAGTTAGTATGTCCAAGAAAACTTACTCCATTGTTTTGGCTGCAGTTTTTGAATAATGTTATTTTAAAATATCACTGACATTTCTAAATAGGCCAACAAGAAGCATAAACACAGTTAGCCAAGGTAGAGGCATTCATCCAGTCACATGGAATTTGTCTTTTCTTTCCTGCTGAACTCCAAACTGGAGTCTCCCTTCCCACTCAGTGTCGGCAGGACAAGGTCCAATGTTGAGACTAGCTACTAAATGATCTTTGATGTATGAGATGACCATGCAAAACGTGAAGCTGATCCAAAGCTCATGAAGTCTGGGGGCATCTTTCCATTTAACTCAGTCAACTGTCAAACAGGTGCTATGCGGAGGGGAGGGAGAGTCCGTGAGCTGTTGCTGGTGGTAAGTTCCTCAAGGACAAGTAGTCTATAAAAAATCATGAGTTTTGCTATCAGGCAGGCAGCATGTGGCCAGAAATGCTAGGAAATCTGCTGAGCGAGTTCTAGGCAGAGAACTATTAATGGAGTTTCTTCAGATTTCTGTCATATTCGAAAATTGTCCTTTATCTTGTAAACACAACCTATCTGCTCTTAACTCCCTGTCAATGTAATGAGTACAACTGTCATTTTGTTACAGAGGAACCTAGATTGAAATAATTGCAGTAAGAGTTTGTGTGGGTCAGATATGGTAATGATGGGTGCAAGGTCAAAAAGAAGGTGTTTTGCCATTGATATGAGCAAGAGCAAGGCTGGATTCCAAATAAAGCATCAGGTTTTTAGGAAAATTTCACATTAGGTAAAGCTAATATACATGGTATTGTAGTTAAAGTGGAATTTTCTTCTTTTCTGATTTCTTGTTTCTTGGTCCATGTTAGGAATAACATGCTATGTTATTATGAAGTTCTGGTAACTGAAGAACTGCAGTGCAGTACTGAATGTAGTACAATATTTTTCCTTAATAGGTAGCAAAGTCTTGATGAGTCTGAAGCAAAAAGATCTCCAAAAGGCAAAGTACAGTTTCTGCCATAGTACTTGTCATTTTCCCGTGTTATCTGTTTATGCAGTGTGGAATTTTTAAAAATAAATTATATAAATATTTATGCAAATGTTGATTTGTTATTCAGTAATCAATCTTTGTTGGATACATTATAGCATAATCAGTTCTATGTTAAAAAGCATTTAATTTCATGCCTAATTAACATATTATAAATTGAGGAGTGAAAATTAAATTATTATGGACAGTTTGCAAATGTAATACATACAGCGTTCTTCAGTAATTGCATGAATATTGGATGTAATGTGATGTGTTACCTCCATTCTCTTGTACTCACTCTTTACTGATAGAGTGGAATGAATGGACTCCAAGGGATGTGTACTGTACTGCCCTGAAGCAGCATCAGATTCCCATTAACATCAAAGCGAACTGTATGCAGAGGCAGAGCACAGTGTATGGCCCAGCGTGCGTAAATTAGATCAGCTCTATGTAGGCATCTGGAATTTTGAAACACGTCTACCTTTTGAGGAGCAATTTCCTGTAACTTGATTATTTTGGCAAATAGTTGCATAGTTTGGGCCGAATCCTCCTCTTTGTGTAGTCAATGGCAAAATTCCCACTGACTTCAGTGAGAGCTGGACAAGGTGCCAAAAGCTGTGTGTGTAGCTTGTGGAGTTTGGCTATGCCTAATTTCATAGCACTGTGAATTTTGGAAAAATTACTGCCGCAGAATATTGTTGCCTTGTTTTGTGCTGTCTTTGCACTTCACATAACGAATTCCTGCTTTCTCTAAAGGGAGTAATGATTTCTTGAGCAACTACAGAGACAATATGTATTGGTTCATAATATTTTCTTTGGGATCCTTGACTCTCTGGGAATTCAAAGCCAGCTGTTTGCATTGCATTTGCAGTGCTTAGGACTTAGGATATCTGAGTATGGCAAAGCTCAACTTTTGTCTAATTAAATGTACTTTGTAATGGAAAATTTGATACAATATACGGGGCTGGGGTCAGAAAACTGGAGGGCAGAATGGGACTGCTTAGTTTTATTCAGCTGAACCATGCAAATTGGCTCCCAACTGAATTGTTACTGTTAGCTGAATAACTGAGTAGTCTTCATTGTTTAGAGATAAATAATAATACATGTTACTGAATTCCACTGACAAATCATTTAATGATTGAGATTATATAAACATGCATATTGAGGGGGGATAAAAAAAAAGCTTTGAGAAGTAAAGCTCCCTTCAGTCGATAACAGGACAGTTTTGTAAACCACTTAAAGCTGTGATAAAATCCTACTTGACTGGCCCATGAGCAGATGTGACAAGTTGAATTTATTTCCTCTCTTACCAGGAAGCTTTGCAGGAAACTCTTAACATATGGTGCTTTTCACTTCCATCTTGAGCTATAAATGTTATTGGAAAAGGATGTTCCCAGGAGCAGCAAGTTTCTGACGTTTCTGCCAAATGGACTCCAAATGATCCTTCTGCGGTTCTGAATTCCCCAAGATCTTAGGAGCTGGCAGCCAAGAATCTCTGATCTAAACACAACTCACTAATTTAATTATTTTATTATAGATCTGTGGAAGGCTCTTGCAGACCGGTGACTTTGCATCTGTATTGGATCTAGCTAGGCAGGAAGCACAAGTTAGAAGAGTATAAATATTTTGTTTCATAACGGCTTTTTGCTTGAAAACTTGGAAACCATTTCACACAAAAATCAGTCACGTAAGTGTGAAGGCAGAGGAAGGAGAAACAGAGAGAAAAGTAATATCAACTTGTATTTAGTTTATGTTTTGAATGTCTATTTCCTTGGGAGACAGAGTAGGCTGTGTCCAGTAAGTGAGACTAGTGATGAAAATCACAACATAACATTGTACATCTGCGCTTGAGGTGTCCCCTCACACCCTCCCTGAAGAGGTAAATTAAGTACTCGTATAGAGAGCAAGTCACTGAATCTCTGTATCTGGTTTATAATAGCACAAGAGGTTCAAAAGAAGCACCAAAGTGTATGTTTTTGTTTAATGTGCTTCCCCAGAGTATTTTACTGTAAGAAACTAAACTTAATTTTACATTTTTTTCTATTGGAAGATTAGCTACTGGTTACAAAATAACATTTGTTCCAAGATTATGAACTTGCAGTGCAGGAGCATTTCACTTGTAGGTTTAGTTGAAGGACTGAAAGAAAAGAGAGGATTGTGTTTCAGGTGGGACCTGCTTTGGAATGGTATCAAAAGAGGGATATCAGCTGGAACTGGTAACTCAGGAAACCATAAACAAACCCCTCCACCACTGCCAGAGCCTGGGCATGCCTGGTGGCAGCGTTTGGTGTGATCCTGAGCAAGTCCTCAGGCTCTGTGGGGAGACGGGATTCTTTTTGTCAGTCAGCTCAGTTGTGAATAAAAATTTGGGCAGAGGCTGATGCTGACAGGAGGGTTTTGAGTTCCTTGGACGCTGGCAATTTGCCATGAAAGAGAAAGGATAAAGGTATGTCTGTCTGACACAGGTACATGTTTGGTGAAAGAAAGGTTATTGACTTAAAATCCTGCTTTGGCTTGGGTGTTACAGTGAGATTTAGCTTTCCCCCCCGCCTCCAATAATGGGAGTTTGTACTAGATGAGCTGGGGGAGGGGGGACGACATCCAGGGGATTAATCTGGGACTCTGCTGTCCATGAGCTTATGTTTATGTGACCATGTAGAGGAGGAAAAAATAGTGGATCTAACTGCCTGAGACCTTTTTCTGATAACTGCATTTTCATACAAAACCAGGAATAGAATTCCTTGCACAAAAGAAAATGGTGATTTATCTGATATCACAAGACTTGGGACAAAGATTGGAAGAATACACTCTGGAAGAGTAGTTCTGGTTCATAAAGTATTGAAAGCAAAAATGGCAATGAGCAGAGTTACTGAAATTTATACTGGTGCTTTATAGATCAGGAAGAGTTGGAACTGCTGAAAGGCAGCAAATGAAACAGGAAATGGACAGGAGTGATATATAAGCATTGAAGTCAGGAATAAAAAACTTAATGTGACTGGTTTAACATTTAGAGGAAAAAAAAAAGGGGGGCTTTTTACCCACATGCACACTGGAAAAAAACCCAGTACATTTTGTTGTTGTTTTGAGAGAAGAGTTATCTTAAGAGAGAAGAACTGGGTCAGAATCTAAGATAAGTGTATAAAAATGTGTATGTCACTGTATAAAAGTGATTATAAAATCAGTTATTCTCATACTGTGTTGCTAGGTAAAGGCTTTAAAATAGTTGTTTTTCCCCTCTTTGAAGGTGCCATCCTCTTCAACAGTGATGAAAAAACCCCAAACACCTACACATGCAGGATTAGATTCTGACAGGGCACTACTAGTGACATTGTAGTGTTCTGTCCTGCCCTTCTAATTTGGCAAAGATCTCAATTGATTATGCTAATTGGTAGTGAGTATTCTGCAAGCGAAGTATGGCATTCCCCTTTGGGCATCCTCAGCTGCAGAGGGAGAACCCAGGCTATGCTCATGCACATCCTGAGCCCAGCTTTCAGCATCAAGTGGAAATAAAGTTCAACACAATACGTGCTTAGTGTTGTGTGCTTGGGCACTGTGCAGCAGCATGAGGGAGTTCTTACCTCCCATGCTTGACTGGTGGATAATAGAGTCTGGTTTGGTCCTCACTTTCCAGTTCAGCTTCCCACACTGTTGTTAACTGTGTTATTGCCATAATAGCCTGCATTGCAATATATCACACTAATTTATATCTTACATGTCTGGTGCCAGATGTATGCACAGAGGTATGAATAGGTTTTTTTTCTTTTTTAACTAAATTATTTTGGCAATTAATAAATGCTGGTAGACATTTACTCTTGTGTTTTACAGCTTCAAAAATATAACATGATTGATAATATTCCTTAACACTGTAACTGTCTTAATTATCTGTAGCTAAGACTTGGCTTAGACTCGGTGAGTTACTGTCTATGAAGTAAGCACTAACTTGAGAGAAAACAACTGTATAGTTGAATTTTGTTTTCATTTGCATCTGTGCAACCTCACTGAACTCACTGCTACTGTCTAAGGACACAATTTGGACAGTAATTCAGCAAATCTTCTTATGTAGTGGAGCTGTTAAACCTCTAAAAATATTTTAATAATCAATTGCTATTTAATTAACATGCAATTGCTTAGTAAATCTAAATTAAATTCCCATTTTAGCCACTTAATTCATAGTGTGAATTAACATTCTTTATTGACAAGTAGTATTATAATAGGCTTTCAGTCCTGAGTTGAAAAAAAAAAAATAAATCCATTGTAATGTTAAGTTGGATTCAGTATAAAATTAATCACATATTTCTAGCACAGTGTAAATTCCTTCTTGTACCTTCTCTTGGTGCAGTATATCTGTTCTTGGTCAGAATATCCCATGGTAAAGGGACAGGTTGCATTTCCCCTTCCTAGCTTTCAGAAGGAGGACTGCAGTACCTATTAATTCCCTTCAGAATTCATGCATACTGTAGAAAAGATGGAGTAATAGAATAGACAGATTCTTTTAGTAGAGTCTGAACTTTGGGCTGCTTTGGGTGGACATTCTGGGAGAGCTCTCCCACCTTAACCCCCCCCCCGCCATGCAGGGAGTAAAGGTCTGATGGGAATCAGTGAAGGGAAAAGACACTAAGATGTGAGGCAAGGATGAGAAAGAAAATAAGGTGTATTTAGGCAGACAGGAAAGAAAAATGTGTGCAAGGCACAATAATAGTTAAGGAGGTGGGAGGTACCAGAGGACTTTTTGACAGTAGAGGTCTAGGATAAATTTGCATAAAGGGAGACTTGAGGTTGGTGCATGCTATGAGAAGGCAGAAACACTATGTGCTTTACCTCTACCAATGGAACTCATGACATGAACTAGTCATTGACTCTAGGGACTGCATTGACCACATTTACTGTGTCCTATCCACCCCCACGGATTTCAGCCAAAGCCCGAGTAATGTTAAAAGAGTCACATATTTCAACTGTAGCCAATACTTTCTGCTAAATCTGTCTATCATAATGATGTCTCAGCAGGACTGGGCCTCATTCTTCTGACACTGATCGGAGCAAATCCAGTCGAAGCAAATTGGAGCCAATTGGTGTTTCCATTATGCAGTGGCAGGAGAATTGAACTCATTGTCACTAAGGATATATCAGTACTTCCTATTAATGTCAGTTTTCAGTTTTATAACATTTTGTTAAAAGTTCCCTCAGGCTGTATTCGCTATACAGATTTTCAGAGAAGGAAGACATATTTTATATTGAGAGCTCATTTGGTTTATTGTTCGAGGATGCTTGTGTTCAGGACTTAAATGGATATTACTTTCAACAAGTGAAGACATTGTCTCCTTTATTGTAGCTACTGGTCTGCAAATGGACAATTTGCCCAAATTTTGATTGGATAGCTTTATTGGCTTTTGGACCAATTTAAGCAGAATTAATATTTCTTTGCTAAACTCAATACTTAACAATATAATCATGACTTAGATTTTCTAATTGATGATTTTTTTAGTATTACATACTCTGTATTAATACCAAACTTCCATGTTTTGCTAGAAAAGGTCTATAGTTTGCTGTTGGGTATGAACATGCAACTTTTGCTAATTTAAATAAAGGTTAAAAGGACAATTTAAAGCATTATAATAGATTTTAGTTTGCCATTTATTCTCTTTATTATTCTAAATAGATCTTTAAATGTCCTAGCTAGCTTTATTTTAGAAGTTTGAGGATGAATTACTTTGCCACAGTTCTGCATTGGGTTTGGATTTGTTATATATGTCTTGGTTGCTGTCATTATTCCAATTTCTTGTACTGTTTATTTACGATGTCATTTTAGCTTAAGGCTAGTGTGGTGTAATCATTCTGCCTTAAGCATCTTTTTTCCCTATGGCATGGAGGTGAACATAGTGAGTAGTACAAACTACTGACTGGAAATGTTGCTGACATTGTGTTTAGCAACAATAGATGTAAGCTTATGGATCCTCTCATGGTGAGCTGTTCCAGGTGTTTTTTTCCTCTCAGACTTGCTGATGTAAATAAGGAGTAATACTATTTATTCTAGTTCAAGATGGTGTTTCTCAGTGAGAAGAATCTGCTGTCTAAAACAGTCTATCCAGACCTTCACGGGGCTTGCACACACTGTTAGAAATATAATTGCTGGAAGTGCTCCCCTTTGCCTACAATTTTGCCTCTGTTCAAGCGTATTTGGTGTGTAGCAGTCCTGTTGTTTCCAGGGAGGCAGAACCCAGCCAAGAGTGTAGAACACAGGGGAAACAAGGCACTGTTATTTATTGTCTTTGCAATCTTCTTTCTTGTCTGTCTTTAAAGGCTAAGACCAGAAGCCATAATGTCTTTGTTATTAAAATAGGAGTAGAATTTTGAGTCTGTTTCATGTGTTTACACATGAAAGGCCATCAGCTCAGCTCTGTAGTTATACCCACATAGTTCTCCTTGTTTCCTGCTTGCAGCAAAAATCACTCAGATTTCAAAAGTTGATTCTCCATTTTTTGGTGACTAGTTTCACTCTGTTTTGATTGCATTCTTTTGGAAATTGAGAGATCTGTTGCTGAGAATTCAAAATTGCATTGCAGACAATACGAAATAGAGAGGAGCAGATGATACATCAGGAGGTTGCGCTGGCATTTAGAGAGATCTCAACAGCCTGGAGAAATGGACCAACAGAAGGCTCATTAAATTAAAAAAAAAAAAAAGGTAAATGCTAAGTCCTGCACTTGGGAAGGAATCAGTCCATATTGCAGTACAGGCTGGATCTGACCTGCAGGAAAGGTGCTCTGTAGGAAAGGCCTAGAGGTCCTGGTGAACACCAAGCTGACCATTAGCCAGCAGCATCTCATATGGCAAAGAAGGTTGACAGTCTCCTGGGCTGCATGAGGCAGCATCTTTGCCAGCACATCGAGGGAGGTAATTCTTCCCCTCTACTCAGTCTTGGTGAGATAGCTGGAGTATTGTGTTCACTTGTGGCCTCCTCAGTACAAGAGACATATGGACATACTGGAAATTGCTCAGCAGAGGGGCTGAGAGCTGGTGATCTTCAGCCTGGAGAAGAGAAGGCCTGGGGGTCTTTTGAATGTCTATAAATACATGATGGGAGTCTTCCCAGTGGTGCCCAGTGAAAAAGCAAGAGGCAATGGGCACAAATTGAAATACAGGAAGTTCCATGCAAGCATAAGAAAAACCTTTTTTAACTGTGAGGTTGATCAAACGTGAGAGCAAGTTGTCCAAAGAGATTTGGGTATCTCCATCATTGAAAGTGTTCAGAATCTGAATGGACATTGCCCTGAGCAACCTGCTCATGTTGAGCCTGCTTTGGGCAGCAGGCTGGGACATGATGATGTCCAGAGGTACCTGCCAGCCTCGGTGACTATGAATCTCATACCCATACCCCTGTTTACAAGATCCAAATATATATTCAGATCTTGCTTTCACAAAATAGTCCACCATGAGAATAAATTGCCTCTATGCAGTGCAGTCTTCAACTCTCTGTCCTACTCAGGCAAAGAGATATTCATATAAGATGCAGATTCTTGGACATTGTAAAGGCATATGTTAAATGTCAACATGAAATGATTTAGTCCTGCTTCCTCATGGTCCTGCTGAGAGTTTTGTATCTTTGCAGATATGTGATTTGTGTGTTTGGCTTTTGCTTGTTTGGGTTTTTTTTTTTTTTTTGATTGGTTTGGTTTTTTGGTGTGGGGGCTGGGGTTTTTTTTGGAGGATTTTTTTTTGTGTGTGTGTTTGTTTGGTTTTTTTTTTTTTTTTTTAATAAGCCTTTTACCAAAACATTGCTCTATCTATGCTTATACATTTTGCTAGCATGCTCCAGACACCATCACTGGGGGTACTCATGCAAGATATCCGGATTTATTCATGCGGCTTTTTTTTGGAAACACGAGCCCAGTAACTGCTTATACTAGATTTTGTAGTCTTTCGTACACCGACCTGATTTTTATCCCCTGGCCACATTACCAGAATGACTTCACACACTTTGTTCCACTCCTGCAGAGGCTTACATTCTCCATTCTCATTTCCAACAGGCCTCAGTTTATCTCAAATATTAAGTTAATTTGACATCACATATTTTTATGGAGTCTTTTTCTCTTTGACTTGTGATATGGTTTTCTTTGCTGAATGTTTTTTGTAAGCAGCTGTGATTCTGTAGCTCTCTTGGAAACACTTCATTTCTTAGTATCTGATTCACAAAACAGCTGTTTGTTAGTTTTGACCAGGCACAGAGACCACACAGAACATATTTTAATGTGTTTAGTTGAATAAGCAGAATCCTAAAAAATAGATTTTTTTTTTTTTTTTTTTTTTTTTAGTGCAAATGCTTGCCTTCATAAATTCGGGATTTGCTTTCCCTGAGAATTTACAGATACATGTTTTAAATTCACAAACATCCCTCATCTTGGACTTGTTTGTTAAAATATTAAGAAGGTAATAGAAAGAAGTTTAAGCACACGAATTTAAAAATATGAAAATATTTTTGCGGAGACATTTCTTCATTATTTGCTCAGTTCTAATTTGGACTCTTTACCACCAAGATGTGAGCCAGACCCCTAACCCATTTTAAATAAATTACTGAACAAATGATAATGACTTTTGGTCATTATCAGCATGGGCTAAATTCATGCTGGTTTTCATCAGATGAAAGACTGTGTCACACTATGATTCCCTTGAGCCATCCAGTCCCTCAGCTATCAGCAGCACTTTAATTTTCTCTTAGAGACAGTATAATGTGAGCACTCAGCCTGGTTCACTCAGAAAATGTGGTAATTTTTCATACTTTCAAACACAGATGTTCTACCAAGTTTCATCCAGAGAGGCTAAATCTACATTTTAAAGCAAGGACACCCTAGATGTTACTTTTGAAATAACATACAACACGGCACAAAGAAATAAATGAATATAATCATGTAACAAAAGTTATAAATCAGGCCCAGGAGACAAGAATAACAAAATAAAAGTGAAAAATTCACCTTTTAATTACAGTGGTGGAGCCTCTGAGATTGTGAAAACATTCATTTGTATAATTCTGATGTATACGGTCCTTACAGGAGATTTTGCTGAATGTCTCTCTTGAATCTAATCTTGGAGATAGGAAAAAGTTTGTGTTTTTTTTTTTTTTCCAATTCTGACAAATTAGATGGTATAATTCTAAGAAAACTCACTGTCATGAACACATTTTATCTGCAGAACTCACATGCCAGGCCTTTCAAGAAAAACATTTAGCAAGAAATGTTTCATTTTAAAGGCCAATCTTAAATCTTTCTATTCCCCTTTTTCAGTGTCAGAGCACAATTTTTCATTCTCTAGGTTTAGCTTATTATTACACCACAAGTGTTCAAGCTGTGTGTTGCTAGTCTCCAAGACACCAGGAAAAATCAAAAATTTCCTGAAGATTTGTGTACTGTTAATATTTTTGTACATCTGGAGTTCAAGAGATGAAGAAATGTCAAGCTGTTTGCATGACAGTTGCCAACAAAACCAAGCAGGGACTCATGCCCTGGACCTGTTTCACCATTGCCTTACAACCTGTAGGGGCAAACAGTAGACACAGCAGCTGGGGAGAGTGAGGTGCAGCTTTTTTTTTCCCAAGGAAACAGAGAAATGAAGTAAAACCATAGGGGATAAACCTGAATGAAGACTATTTGGGTCTCCCACTACAGATAATGAACATGTCTGCCAGCTTAGGGGGTTGTGTTTAGGCATCATGCAGTTTACTGATTGATGTAGACAGAGACTTAATGGGGAAGTTAGGCTTTTTAAGTTCATGTTTAGTCTCCTCACTATTCTACATAATGTCACTGTTATACTTGTCACAATTCTTTGTAGATACGTCCCTGAAATGTTGCCAGCACTTACAAAAAGATTAATCTCTTCTTCCTCTCTGCATGAGTTTTCTTGAGAAAAACAGTTAACATATTTGCTCTTCTTTCAAGTAGATTTTATCTTGCCCTGTATAGAAATATCATGAGACATCAACAAAGGATATCTATATACTGTACAACAAACGTGTATCAGTTTAATATAGTGCTTGTGAATATATGACACTTCAGAAGTAGAACTATGATGCAGTTTCTCAAAAGAAAATGATTCAAGGTAGCAGGCCCTAATATATTCTTCTGTGAAGGAATACCTGCAGGCAAGGATAATGTTCAGGTTCCCACGTAAACCCTGACATCCTTAGCTCAGTGATTTTTGGCTTGTGTGCTCTCCTTAGAAGCCGGGGAGTGCAGAGGAAGCTACAGTTTGATGCAACTGGAACACCCAGTGGGCTTCTCATTGCGAACTTTCATTTCTCCTACACATCCTTCTTGGCACTGTGGACACCAGCTTCTTCAGAAACAGTGTGCCTTTTGCTGGCAAACCTGGTTACCAGAACATCCCTAGGTGTCTAAAATAAATCAGAGTTTGGCCTGCAGAGACCCCTTAACAGCGCACGCATGATGTTTAAAGACTCACAAAACTCACTGTGTCTGTTTCTCTCTATGCACAGCAGATGTAGCTAATGCCTGGTAGGATATGTAGGGAAGCAGATAATGCAGTAAGATGCTTAACAATGTTTTAAAGCTAGAATCACAAGATCCTGTGCTACTTCTGTCCTGCAAAACCCATATAAATGCTTCTATGTGTTTTTTAGGTAGGATGGAATGGAAGACCCTTAAAATTAAGAGAAATCTAGAGGTCAGAATTACTGATGGTGAACATGTAGATAAGCATGTAGAAAACATGTCTAGTTACTCTTTTCTGGCTTTATACATTACTTTTTTTACTGAACTTTACTGAAGCTTGTCATTATGCATGAGAATGTCATATCTTTTTAAAAATGAAGGTGATGGAATGTAATGCCATCTCATGTTTATAGCAACAATTATTGCTAGTCTTTTTCAGAATCCTTTTAGAATACTTACTTGGTTGTGGGTAGAGGTAGTAACCAAGGAAAAAGTATCAGAGCATTCAGTTAGGCAAAGTATATAATTTATTTTTTGTCATTAAATTTAAATTGGGAAGTAAAAGAGATCAAACAACTCTGGTAAGATTTTGACTTCACCAAAGTCGCTGCTGTAAATCTATTTGCTTCATCAAGACAGTACCCTCTATCTACCGTACGTGTCTGTTTACCTGCAATGTCCATCAGACAGAAAAGGTGAGCTGCTATGTAAAAAAAAAAAAAAAAAAACACAAAAAACACCACCACATATAGGTTTTAGAGCTCCTGTAAGAAAATGAGAACTGGAAATATGTTGTGGATTAATCTCACTTTGTAGAAGCAACCTAATTTTCAGTTTTGGCTTTAGATTTTTCATTTTGATTTCAAAAATGTGAAAAAAAGTCATTTTGTAACTACTTCAGTGTTTCTTTCATAGTTAAAGCTATTGAGCGACTTGACAATGTACCTTGAATATAGTAACTAAGATTATCTTTTCTTCAGTATCTAATTGTTTTATTATTAATATTCTTTCTTTGTCTGAAAATGCAGCAAATTCTAGGTTGGTTTTGGTTTGTTTTTTAAGTAAACTACATTATTTAAATGCATACTTTTGCTTAAACCTCAATGGGTTACTCTGACTTGTAAGACCATTACTTTTCCAGTTGCAAGCAATAATGATACTGTTAAAGATATTCCATTGGAGAAAATATTGAAATAAGCTTTCTTCATCCAAAAATGAGATGCAGCATATTTACATTTTTATTTGATGAAGCCTGTTCCTGCTATCTTTGTTCTTAATTTGGTCTCAAAAGAATTAGTAGTGAGAGGAAAAATAGTCTGTAAATATGTATGAAATCAAATTTAGAGGGTAGGCTAAAAGGGATTGACTGCCAGCAGTGCTAAACGGCAGGAGGCAAAATTTCCTCCATAGTTTTTTTCTTGGCTGGAAACACATTGCCTTCCATCTAGATTATTTAATCCTCAAAATGCACATCAAAGCTTCTCATCGGGTGGTGTATGTCTTTATAGGCAGTTGAATGTCAAAGATCTAGCGTAAAGATTTTTGAAAAATGTAAAACATGATAGATCCCAGATAATAACACAGCAGTGAAGCTCCTGTGCCATTCCTTCCAGCAACGTACTGGTATCACAGGTTGTAGCTAATCTTTGTGGTGAAAGGAAGAGCAAATTTCCTACATATGAGAATTTGTGACATCCACCCAACAGATAGAAATAAAATGATTAAGTCATGTTACTGGACTAATACTAGCTTGTTAACAATTCCCTTTTCTCTTTACACTTGTGGTTTGCCAGAACAATAGCCTATGAGTTATCTCACTCCTCCAGCCCAATTAGACAGTGGAAAAATGTATGCAAAATATGTATGAAACATTTTCCTCTTGTATATTCTTAACAGGATGCAGGCTTCAACACAGTCCCTCTAATTTAATTCAGTCTTTGCCAAGAGCTGATTACTTGTAAGGATTGCATCAATTCTCATGAATGATTATGTCATTCTTAGGGATTATCTTCAAAACGTTTTAAACAATTTTGTTTTTCTGAGCTTGAATTTTGTTGCATCAATTCTCATGAATGATTATGTCATTCTTAGGGATTATCTTCAAAACGTTTTAAACAATTTTGTTTTTCTGAGCTTGAATTTTGCTCTGACATGAGTACATAAAGTAGCCAGGCATTTATGAGGAGCCACACAAGGAGATTCCGTGGAAATGTGGTAACTGAAGAGTGTTTTGCTTTTTGGTGTTATCCCTGTCACAGGAGCAGGGCTTACCCCTCAGCAGCTGCTAAAATAGAGGGGAAAGAAGTAAAAAGGAATGTGAAATAAAAAGCGCCTCTTCATTCTGCAATGAAGATTTCCTGTTCGTTCTTTTTACATTAGACTCTCCTTCCTTTTTATTTGTTTAAATACCAGTGATACAATACTTCCTATAGATGGCTCAGCTGTGACACAGAAATGAAGTAGCTGTGCTGAATACTCAGGGGTTTCATTTCACATCTGTTTAAGACAACCTTATTTTTTAAATCCTGAGTAGTCTTTTTCCCATCTCTGTCTCTGACCTTCCCTTTCTTTTTTCTAGTTATGCTGTTCTTGTAGCCCCTTTTTCTTTCCAGCAATCTTATCTCTAGTGGTGTAAAAGCTTGCTCTGTTTCTGCTACCTGGAAGTTCTACTTTATCACATTTCTGTCTTTCCAGACAAATTATTTTCCATAACTTTTCATTTCCAGGTATGCTTTATGGCACCCAGTATATTTTAATCTCTGAAGATACTTGTCCATTCACGATGCCTAGTTCCTCCTTATTTCTATTGTGTTTTAAGTAATACTGTCCTGTTAACTGCATACTCAAAAAAATTTCTATTTCTGTAGAAGCAACAAAGGCTTTGCCTAGCTTTGTATCTCATCAGAATTTGGCTGGCCTTTTGTTGGCTGTAGGGCTTTAGTGATATTTCTGAGGAAAAGTTAAAACACTTCAAAAGGGGGTATTTGAGAGAGTCAAAGCCCCTCTCCCTTCTCTGGCCCAATCTTCATTGCTTTCACTGTGATATGAGGTTGGGAAACAGCCATGTAGCCCTCCCATCCTTATAAAAGTGGCTTCTTGCTGAACTTTTGTTCCTGTTTTTTAATCCTACTTTTCCATCCAAAAAATAGTAATTCATGAGTTTAAGAGTACTTCCAAACATATCCTCACTCTGTTTCACTTTTGCATTTCTCTTCCTCTTCAGTTTTACCTGTGGTCTTCAGCAACATCCGTCAGTATTTGGTGTGGTGTTTCAAGAATGTCCAAGTATATTCCAATAGTTAAAGTCTGTGGTCTTCCTCTGCATAGTTTATGAGGTAGGGATTGATCAGCCATTAGCCTTCCTCATCTGGATTGTTCTCTTTCTCATTTGTTTGTGCTCAGGGAATTATCCTGTTTCAGTTGACTGGAGAGGTAAGACATAGTTGACATCTAAAACACATATAGCCAGAAGTGTTTATGACAGAAACATCAGGGTTGCAAAGGCAGCCTGGCTGCGTGTTGCGGCTCAGTGCTTGGGGCAGCCTTGGGAATCTGTGCCCAGCAGGTGTGACATCGTCAAGGTGTATCTTTGCTACTGCTTCTGTCTTAGCTTCGTATTTGGTAGACAAATGAATTGGCATTCACTCTGTTTCCAGACTAGTCAAACATCATCCTTGGTACACAACCTTTGACTTGTATGTGAGAGATGCTCATTAATGTCAAAGAATGATTTCGTACAATACGTGGCCTTTCCCTTCTAATTGAAAACTGATCTGACGAGATGCAAAGAAGCCAAAACTTCTGTTTAACTGACTGGCTGATTTAAGGTATCATTGTGTCTTAAGAGGTGCTCAGTGTTGCTCTGGGTGAGACTGTAATGGGGATATTACTTTATTGTCAAGACAGTGACTGAGTGTATAGAATCAACAGCAGTGCCCAATGAACTCAACAGACATGAAATAGTAATCCATCTTGCAAGTAATCCTATCCTAATTATTTACTATTAGAGGAAGATATAACATCAAAGAAATGAAGGCATTATGTAATTAACAAAAGATGTATTACATGCAGACAATAGGGAATGTGAATTTATCACCTTGAAGCATTATTTTATTATTTTCAATGTTCTCTTAAATATTTTTAGTGGTTTCAACATCTTTTTTTCTTTTTTATTTATTATCATTTGACTTAAAAACCCCATAGTACCATCACGTTTGGTTTGGTTGGGGTTTTTTTTTCTGATTTTAGGAAACTCAGCAAAGCTTCCAAAAAAAAGTGTAACTGACTATAAACGTATGGTTAAGTTTGCTTTTATTGTTACCTGTGCACACCGAAGAAAAACCATAGTGCAAAAACATTTGTTTGGTGATCTCAAGTTTGTATGAATTATATTTTTATTAAATAATGTTGTGCTTTGGTTCCTACTCTGAACACAGTATCACAGTTTCATTTTAAGGCCTAATAACTTGAAAATGTATGTATCTTTTTAATTCTTCAATGATCTTTCTCATGTAACAATCAAACAATGCATTTTATAATAATAACACGTATATGCTGTACTGAAAACACCATAAAGAGTCTGTGTAAGCAAGTTACTTAGAGTAAGCACAGCAAGCACATAGTAAGCAACTTTTTCCTACAGCGCTCGGGATATCTTCAGAGCTCATTTTAAGTGTGCGTTTCCTGTTTCTGTACTAGTGTATGGTGCATGACAACCATATTATTTTAGATATCAGAGGAGTTTGGAAAAAAAAAAAAGAGAAGTAATTTTGGTTTGTTTTGCTTTAAATGGTCTTAAGGGGAGAGGAAGAGAGAATAGGGGAGCATTGTATAAGAAAGAGACCAGCTAACACTGCACCTGCCAAGGTTAGAAGATTACTTATTTAATTAAGTTTGTCTGATAGTGGAAGGCTGCATTTGCAAATATCTGTCTACAACTCAGAACAGAAATCTTGTTTCTTATATTCATATTCTTTCTTTCTTTGGATAAGTGTGATTACTTAGTCATAAAAGTAACCTGTTTAGAAGAGCCTCTTTTTATCCTATTTGCTAAGTTCTATATCACTATAAATACAGAATACATTTAGGGCTTGTAGAAGTTAATGAAAGATTTTTTTTCAATGAGAAATAATTAAAAAGTTTAGAGGCTTAGAACAATAGAAAGGAAGAGGTTTTTCTACAAGTGAAGAATTGATGTTTATTTCAGTGGGAAAATACAGCCTCTCTTTTTTGTGGCATCCTTTGTGAACTGATTTTATAACAATTCTGTATATTCTGAAGACAGAAACTTGATGTCAGGGCCTTGTCATCTCTGGTCAGTAGAGTAGTTTGTCAGGAGAGTTTTCAACTATAAAAGCATCAGTAACTCATCAGAATATTTGTTGGGCTTTTCTGACAAAGAGGCAAGTGTCTGTCAAGAAAAATGTGGAGTTTTCCTTGACTTCCCCTAGGAACATGTAACCTAGTTCCCTTAGGCCAGTTCCCACACCCTTCAGTGCAAAACGGACAGACCATTCCTCTAGACTCTGGCTATTTGTAACATGCAGCAGCATGACTTTGCCCATTTCTTCCTTGTGTGAAACTAAAATGAGTAACATCCATTAATGAAGGCCACACTGAGGCTTGAACAGACGTCTCACTGAGTGTGGCAGAAAGAAATTTCTAAAATAAAAATTCACAAATGGTGCCTCTGATTTGAAATCTAGCTTTAGAAGCTGTTAAACGTCAATAGGCTATGAACCCATACAGGGAGGTGAGGAATAACACCTAGTAGATCGTAACCATGCATATAAACAAACAGTCCAATTGCTTAAGGGTTACAGAAATTTAAATGCAAATAAGACTTGGTAATAATACCCTGGAGACTGACGTTGTCAGTTTCTGGAGGATGCAGCATTGTAAACTTAGTTTTTGCGTCTGGTTTCCTTAGAAACTGGAACGAGATATTGTTCAGGACACAAAATAATATCCTGTTTCAGAGACTGCAGATCCTGGACTAAAAAGTAATTGATTTTGCATGAGGCACTGGATTTTCATGTATTCTTTCTAGGAAATATTAAGGCACACAATGAATGTATGGTGAAATGTTTTCAAATCTGTTAGTTCTAATGATCTCACTGTGTAAATCCTGAAGCTGTTGGAAAACCATCAACTTTTAAACCATAGAATCACACAATGGTTATGGTTGGAGAAGACCTTAAGATCATCTAGTTCCAACACCCCTGCCACATGCATGGACACCTTCTACTAGACCAGGTTGCTCAAAACTCTGTCCAGCTTGGTCTGGAACACTGCCAGGGATGGGGCAGCCACAACTTCACAGTGCTTGTGAGTTTTAAATACTTTACTAATAATCTAATGTAATCATGCCCAAGCACACCCAGCGTTCTATGTCCTATCAAGACGTAGTTGAGGATTTTTAAATAATGGTCTGGTTTAGAAACCAGATTTTGTAGAATACTAGTTTCAATTTTTCCCACTTCAGGTTTTTAAAAAATGTTTTAATAATACCTTATGTATTCATTCTGTCATTTTACGTGTCCTATCAGAGATATTGCTAGCAAGCATAAGTTGCTTCCTAGTCAAATTTCTAAAGAGTTGTTTATTAAAATAATGTTCTTGACTTTTTTATATTTTCAAAATATATGATATGTTTCTGTCTTGTCTGTTTTCGATAAAACAGATACAAGACAGTTATTGTTGTCAAGATGAAATTCCATGCTTCATATGAACCTTTTTATCATTGTGGTTTTGTGAAAATCATTATTTTATGGATGTTAAATACAGATGAAAGATTATTCACAATTCATTCTGCAAAATGGGATTTTATAAAAGGCACTTCCCCAAATCTTTCAATATATTACAGTTTACCTTTTGCTTATGTGAACACGTTTTCATGTCAGCTTGGAACAGCGTATCTTTCTTCCTCTAAGCATATGTTACTTTTATCAAAGAATGTTCCTTTTTTTTATTCAAATATTTTATATGCCCGGAAGTTCATTGTCCAGCAGTTCTCTCACAAGGACATTGCAGAAGAATCAATAAGCTACAAATGCACCATTATACATTCACATGCTGTTCAGGTATTAACGTTATGGCAAAGAAAAGTTGGTGCATTCATGAATTTAAATATTTTTCATATAAACTATGTAAATATAATGATTAACAATCACCTACATTCACTATTCAGGACATGCAATGTAGCATTTTCCTAATTACACTTACCAGTGTGGGAGGATATGACTGCAGAGGAAGATTAAACTATTTGTATTTATTCAGTGTTGCTTTATAGTATTAACCAGGAAACTCACTTCTGCAGTACTGAATGTAAGAATCTGGAATAACCTAAAGAATTTGATTAGGGCAGGCAGCAGCCTGCACCAGGTTTGGGTGGGGACGGTAGGCTCAACTCATTTTGCATCAGCAATCATTTTAGCTCCCTCTCCCATCTGCAATTTCACTCTTGATAGGGTGATTTAAAACACAGAGAAAATTACTGCTTAATATTATGGCTCTATATAAAGCTCTTGAAGTAAACCAACCAAACAAACAAAAAAAAAGCCCACCTGGCAGGCAAGCTTCTGGTTTCAGTTATTCATGTTTTATTAAAATAAACAAGTAGTTTGCAAGCAGTGGAACTAATGAAACCTGGTGTGCTGTAGCTCTGCGTTTAGTGACGGGATTCTGTAAAGACTAATAAGGCGCAACTCTAACTGAAGATTTCCCTGAAATTAGGACATGTGTAATGTCCCTTCTGTCCCTTGGAATCTCTGGTGCCTATGGAAAGATGAGCTCATATTGCAGTCTTTCCCAGAGCAGACGCCCTAATTGAGTTTTTTCCTTTTTCTTGTAACAGCAGCCTCTTCACACAACATTTAAAGAAGCTTAGTATCTATATGGCTACATCCGATTTTGAAGAAATTGGAAAAAAAATTGACAAGTTACTGGAGACAGGAAAATGATATAAACAGAAGAGTGTTCCTTTACCCTGCCTGCTCATGAAACAAGGCTACAAAGTTTCCCATTCTGACTAAAGTGATGACCTTAGGAAAGGCTGCCTCACTCTAACAGGTCTTTGTAGGCCCTCCTCTCAACGATGTCAGGGTGGGCATTGTCCCTCTATGGTTTTACTTTAATGGCCACTGAGGTACTGGAGTTGAATGAAGATTTATGATGTCTAATGGGTTGTAATGGCTGCCAGCTCACTCTGAGGATTGCTTCGCCTTGTCATCCCTGTCATTCTGTACTCTGATGTCAAAGGTATCAGTCTGGCACTGTTTGTTTCCCGTGTACTGTTTCTCACTGTAAAGCTTTGAGAAATTTGGTGCTTATGATTCATTATGGTCTTGAGAAACTGAGTGAAACTATTTTGTTAGTTTCTATAAAGGCTGAGATGTTTCAGGTTTTCAGAAACTAGTGTTGGAATTTGGATCTAACTGTGTAATGGTTTACCTTCATAGGAGAAAAAAAATGTGTGGTTTCTGTTTATGGTGTAAAAAGGGCAATAGATTTTGTAGTGTATTCATTAGTTAATTTGTAGTAGATATGCACAAATAAACAAGGATGTTTATGATGAACTGTTAGTGTAGTCAGACTGTGTTAAAATATTTCCAAAATTAATGTTTGACGATGTTGACACTTTGGCAGTGCTCTGATGTTTACATCACAGGCAAGCATGACTTTAATCAACTGAGTGCATTGCTTTGAGAGTATTACAAGTAGGTGGTTTTAGAGGCCAAAAAGGGAGCCCTGGTATCCCAAATACTGGCTATTTGTTGCATAATGGCCACATTAGGGAACTGAGAATGTGGGGCAATGGTTCCAGTAGGACTTGGTGAGAATGCCTGTTGGACTTGATAGTGAAGGCTACTAAATAATAGGTATTTATTCTGGTCCCTGATATTTACTGTATGAAGGTACACAGTATTTCATGTAAAAACTGAAACAGCTTGTACATGACTTTTTAGGAGGGCAGTTAATAACAGTGTGCTTTACTACCTGGCTTTAGTCAGCAGTCAATCATAGATTCAGATGAAAAAAAAAAAAGCTGATGGAGACAGATGATTGAAAAATATTGAGAGTGTGTGCTAAGTATTTGAACCCAGCTATCTGCTGCAGTTCTCTTTTTGCTGTTTAGAAGGGAGTGTGTTTTGGTTCTTATTTTTTTAAAGCCCATTACTTCTGTTAAGAAAGATGCCAATGCTGCATTCTGCCTTATTTGTTTGGAGTTCGACTTTATTCTCAAAGCAGCTTTAGTGTTCTTGGCACCACAAATTTACCGACTGGATTCTCAGAGACACTGGTGCAAAGACAAAGAAGAAAGGAAAACAAAGCCAGGACAAGAACAATACTTGGAAATTATATAAAAACAATATAGCAAGACCATCAAAGAGCTTAGAAGTCTACGCAAATGTAAAAGGCAAAGTATAATGTTTGCATAGTCTGGCATATTGTTCTCTAGGACAGGGACTGAACTTGCAATCATTGTTTGCAGAACAGATTTCTGCATGTTTGAACATTACTGTTCCCTTGTGATTCACAGTCTTATTCTTCTTTTGCTTCTTTTCTTGAAAAAAAGCAAGATGGTGAGTTGTTTTAACTATGGACTTTCTAAACTTAAAACATCAGGTCTCCCTTTAAAAAGTGTCTATGTTAAGATTTTCATGCAATTCTTAAATGCTAAATGGAGGTGATGTTTAGTGAGTACCACCATGTATTTTGTGTCTACAGTGTGGTGCCATCAGAGGGTTACAACATCTGACAAAAATACTTCTGCATCACTGTGGTTAGGTCAGCTCCTGTTCAGTGTTCATGTGTTTTTTCTGATGTGTGGTCCTGGACATCTTGCTGTAGGTGCATCTTATACTCTTATAATTGAGAAAAGCAAGATCATCAAGTTGCTGTTTTGCTTGTAATTTGTAAACTGTTAAACCTAAAGAGTGGTCTGAAAACTGGAATATCTAAATGGGTGCAAATTTTATGGCTCTAAGCAAAAAATTTCAGCAATGTCAATACTTCAATACTTACAGCTTCAGATGTAACAAGACATAGGTTGCTTTTAACAACCCATCTTGTGTTTTCCCTCTTTCTCAATTCCCTGAGCTAGCAGGTGTTGCAAATCTCAGCAGGTGTTGGCTAGGAAATTCTTAATGATGTGATTGGTTTCTTGTCAGCTTCTCTATATTGCATGATGATGTGGAAAAGGAAAAGTTGTTTGTGGGACTATATTGTATTGTAGGTAAAGGAAATTAGGAATAACTGCTGAAAGAAGAATCCAGGTAATGAGAAAAGTATTAAATTGTCAGAGTAGTACAGGATAATGTCATTCTCTGGGATGGTGGAACTTATTGTTGTGATTCACAGTGATAAAGAGGGGCAGGGATTCATCAATATCCTCTGTCTTTCCTAGAGAAGATAGTTTTAGAAATGAATTCTAGTGCATCATCTGGTTTTGGTGACTAATCTAATGTTGATTTTAAAAGTGAGTCTCAGTAGAGCCCGTGTTTCCATCCAGCATTTTGTATAAAAAATATGCTATGAGGCAAAATAATTTTTTTCTGGGTTTTTTTTGTGGGTTTTTTTTGTTTGTTTGTTTGTTTTGGTGGTTGTTTGTTGTTGTTTGGTTGACTGGCTTTGTTTTTCTGTTTGGTTTTCTTTTTAAACTATGGCATAAGAGTCAGGTTACCTTTGGCTGTGAGCAGAAGTTTGGGTTTGATTGTATTTCTTAATTCACAACTTCTTGTAGGGTTGTAGGACAAGTATAAAGAGAGCTCATGAGTCAAAGCCTTAACTGTGACTTTAAAGACATTTTCTGTCCCTTAATTTTGAGCAGTCAGAAGTTGGACTGGAGAGAAGAGGAGCTAGTGATTTCTCATTTTTTTTCTTGAATATTCTGCTTTATTTCTAATCATGTTATACAATAAAAAAAAAACCCCTCCTGCTGTGTGACTCGTTCTCACAGCTACTTCTGTAGCTCATCATACACTATTCAGCATATCAGCATTCAAGCTGGACGAAGAAGATGTCACAAGTGGAATTAATCTCTTCTGGCTTATGTGAGTTTTAACTCCATGTCTATGCCAAGTCACAGTGAGAGAAGCCTATCGAGGTCCTGAGCATCAATTCTTTACTTTCAAGAGTATCATCATGTGAAATTCTGGCAGTCTATTAAGGAAAAGCCTGATTTTACATCTTTATCTGAAGTCTCAAAGCAGAAGAACTGCTACAGACTGAGCCATAATGCCAAAGACTTTCCTTTTCTCCGTCTTTCCAGTCTGGTGAACTACCTCTTTATTCTTTCCCCTCTTTTTTTATTTTTCATAAGAGTGGGATTCTTTGCAGATGAATTACAGGAGGTTTACCTGATGAAAAGTTACTGCAAGAAAAAAGCTTGTAGCTGAGCTCTTTGCCCCAAAAGTACAGATACCTGTCAAAATGTGGATTTGTGGGGGAATGAAGAAGGGAAGAGCTAACAGCTCCCCCTGCACTGCTGCAACTCACTCTGTTGCTCAACAGCTCTCTGGCAGCTATGTGGTATATACCCAGCTCAGGACTGGCCCTCCTGTCAAGCATAATTTAATGGGCTATTGAAATATTTTGAAGTAATTACTTATCTAAAAAAAATTACATCCTCACATGTGTTTGGAGAATACTTTTAAAAATATTCCATGCCTTAGTCTCCACAACCATCTTACTTTGAGGAATATGAATCCTAGATTTCCTGCCAAGACAGAACGTTGCAACAACAGGCCCTGAGCTATTGGTAAACTATGCTAAGGCATCCGCATGAGTACCAAGTGTTTGATGGGGGCTGCAGAAAAGTGTCTGCTTTCTTTGCTATGTCTTGGAATATTTTTCTCTTTATGTCTGCATGGCTCTTTTCCTGGAGGAAAGGAGAGAGAAGATTGAGGGAGTTTGTAAACATGTGACATCTTCAATTCTAAATTTGCTATTTGCTTTAGGTATTTTAACACCTTCTGTAATGTTTTAATGTAGGCTTTTTCCCCCTTGAAGTTATATACTGTTTTCAGTATGGCTCTTTATTGACTGCTTTTCATGGATGTCTTCTACATTAATAAAAAGTGAAATACCTTCAAACATATCTATGACTTACTCCATCTAACTTATTACATATCCTAATGTAGTGATAGCATGCTGATTTCCTTTTTGGCTTCAGGATTATGCAGCTCTTCTGAACTTTGTTTTTCTCAGTCATTACTATGTAATGCTAAACTTCAAAGGTCCACTGTTAGCCAGGGCTGTGCTGTGCAGTCTGCATCTACCTCTGCTGAAGCTTCATGCTCAGTTTGTTAACAGCTTGTTCACTGAATTTACTCTGTTTCAGTCTTCCTCTTGCTCTTCTAAATACAGTAAGTTTTACCCATTTTCCAGTCAGGTAAGTTGTCCTTACCTGCAGCAGACAGTGAGCCTTATATCCCCTGTTTTCTCTCGTTCAAGACCCCTGTTGGAGCAAACCATTCTACTGTAAATTAAATTGTCCTCCACAGTCTGTTTAGACATAGTTAAGGTGCGTCACATGAGTTTTCTCAAGACAGCAGGGGGTTGTCAGACCACAAAGTAAAATCCTCCATATAGTCTGTAATAAATCAAGGTAATTTAGCACCTCAAACCTAAAAACCTGAACTTACTGCTTCAGTTCTAGGAGAAAAGCTCACATGAGATCAGGATACATAGCCCTTTACTAGCAGGATGACCACTGCAAACCCGAACCTAAAAGAGGTAATGGCTGTTACACTGGGAACAAGCCAAGTCCTATATCTCAACCCTGCCACATCACTTGCCTTAAATAGAGAGCAGTATTCTTTGTACTTCAGCTACAAGTTCCATATGTTTTGGCCATTTTGAATGTTCTTTTCTTTTTCTCCAAACAGTCTACAGATTCCTAGATAGTTTTGAAAATGACATGTTTATTTGCTCATTTTTGATGATGAGGTAGGGGAAAGCACTTGGGTTTCACATGCTGTGCATGGCAGCTATTTTTAATGCAGCTGATTCATTTGTGTGTAGCACCCAAGATTAACTTCCATGGGAAATTGTAGATTTTCTGTAACATGTAGTAATTTTTATTTATAATTGATACTGAAAAGAATTGTCATTTTTCTTTGTGCCTTTTAATTCCGTACAGCTAAAATTTACATATGTGCAACCTTCTAAGGCAGCTGACATAAAAGGTAATTTCTCAATGAGGTGAACAGGGAGTTACATGAATAACTCCTATTATTAATAATGGGAGTTGTGTTCCTTTTCCCTATGTACTCTGTTGAAAATTGTATTCCTAAAGAAGTTGACAACAAATATGCTTTCCTTGTTTAAGTTGCAAAGCACACTAACATCAAGGTCACTTGCTCCATTTGACGGAAGAAAAAAAGCACTATAAAATATGGATAGAGTGTCAATCAAAACTGGTTTTACAGTATACACTATGGTAATGTGAGTCATATTGCTTTTTTATTTTTAAACACAACCAGATATGGTAGTTTGGCAGCAGTGTTTTTACAAAGACAGCGCCTTCAAACTCTTTCATAGCAAGACTGGAAATTCTGCCAGGTAAAAAAAAAATGTTATTGAAAACCTTTCTTCCCTTATAGGCCCATTTTGACAGGAAATCTTTGAGAGGCAGCAGCAATGAAGTGCCCAGAGATTTCATCTGTCTTCTTTTGCTTCAGGAAATGCTGAGCACAGGCTCCCCTATTAGGCAAAATACACGAAGTACCAAATCCCCTTAACAATCATCTTCAGTCTACTCTTAGGATGACAGCTTTCTGTGTCCTAGTCTGTCAAACAGGGCCTGTTACTGAGACTCATATTACTGGGACCAATGTGAAAGTTTTTGACAGTACTTTGAGGTGAAAAAACATTGTCAGTGCTTGCATGTTATCTCATCCAATCAGTTTTGCAGGGACTTAATCAGAATAAAATATATTTTACTAGAAATATATTAATTCACAGTGATTTTACTTCTACTCCATAGTGCTGACAAAGATACAGTTTGAAGAATTTTCTATCGTTCTCTGTGATTTGGTAAAATTTGGCAAATATTAGCTGCTACATTATACTACCCAATAGTAGGTTTTTGTTTGATTTTGACAGATGCCAAATTTAAAATTTAAATAATGTTTCAAGAACAAAAATGACAGCTTGCAGTAATTCTGCAGATGTCCAAGCAGATGTACTTCCAAAAATAATTAGACAAAATATGTACAGATTGCAGGAAATATGAAAAAAATTTACATCAAATTTTCATAAGTAGACTCTATATGTTTGGGCATTTTAGCTACTTTAAAACTATTAATTATTAAGAAACTTTCATACACTTACAGAACAATGAATGCATATGAAACTAGTTTAAGCCAAAAAAGCCAATCTTGTCTTTGAACATGGAGTAGGGGCTGGGAGGGGGGGAAGTTGAAGTGTCTTAGACTAGTATAATCTTAAAGAGTTTTCTTGAGGAGTTTTGTCAACCAAGCAGGTAATAAAGAGGGGTATATAAGAAACAGTTAAAAACATGGGTTCTGCCCTCAAAATATTATATAGGACAGTGATTTCATGGAACTTTGCCAGATGTATTAATGGTTTATATTAGAGATAATGAAAACAAAGGGAAACGGAGTATGAGCATCTATTTCCAGTCAGCTGTATATGTTTCCCTAAGTACAGAGTTAAAGATGGGAGTGAAAGCTGATTTTTGAACATTTTTCTTGCTTGAAATGTGGGCTGTGAATGTCTTCACTCCATCTCTCCCTCCTGCCCTCCTCTCCCCAAAAATGCATTCTGGGAGTAACCTTAGCTATTAAACATTCTGCCCCTTTTTTCACCTAACGTTTTGCTATAGAGTCAGCACAATAAAAGCTGAATGCCACTGATGCCGGAAGACCGACAAGGACTTCATGAAGGCAGAAAACAAAAATGATAAGAATAGCACAAAATAAGACAGGTATCTCCCTAAACTCTCTTTGCTTATCCCAGAGTTAAATGGTTATTGAATAAAATAAACAAGCAATCCTAAGTATAAGCCTTGGAAATTAGGACTCTTGCCCATCAGTTGTATATCACTACTTGTCTTCATCTGCTTATGTTTATAATTTTGGTGTTTTCATTCTTGGTCTTTCCATTTCTGGCCCAAATATTCTCAGTTCCTTTTCCTAGTACAGTGATACAGCCTTAACAAAAGCTGTTGCTGAAGTGTCATTATCATAGAATCATGGAATAGTTAGGGTTGGAAAAGACTCTAAGATCATCTAGTTCCAACCCCCCTGCCAGGGGCAGGGACACCTCACACTAAAACATGCCACCCAAGGCTATGTCCAACCCAGCCTTGAGCACTGGTAGCAATGAAGCATTCACAACTTCCTTGGGCAACCCATTCCAGTGCCTCACCACCCACACAGCAAAGAGTTTCTTCCTCATATCCAGTCTAAACTTCCCCTGTTTAAGTTTGAACCTGTTACTCCTTGTCCTATCACTACAGTCCCTCATGAAGAGTCCCTCCCCAGCATCCCTATAGGCCCCTTTCAGATACTAGAAGGCTGCTCTGAGGTCTCCACACAGCCTTCTCTTCTCCAGGCTGAACAGCCCCAACTTTCTCAGCCTATCTTTATATGGGAGGTGCTCCAAGTCCTCTGATCATCCTCGTGGCCCTCCTTTGGACTTGTTCCAACAGTTTCATGTCCTTTTTATGTTGAGGACACCAGAACCGCACTCAGTACTCCAAGTGAGGTCTCAAGAGAGCAGAGCAGAGGGGCAGGATCACCTCCCTTGACCTGCTGGTCATGCTCCTTTTGATGCAGCTCAGGATACCATTGGCTTTCTGGGCTGCAAGCGCACACTGCCTGCTCATGTTCATTTTTTCATTGACCAACACCCCCAAGTCCTTCTCCTCAGGGCTGCTCTGAGTCTCTTCTCTGCCCAACCTGTAGCTGTGCCTGGGATTGCTCTGACCCAGGTGGAGGACCTTGCACTTGGCATGGTTAAACTTCATCAGGTAGAGCAGTTGATGTCATCTACCTGGACTTGTGCAAAGTGTTTGACACTGTCTCACATGACATCCTTGTCTCTAAGTTGGAGAGACATCAATTTGATAGGTGGACCACACGGTGGACGATGAACCGGCTTGATGGCTGCACGCAGAGTTGTGCTCAATGGCTCAATGTCCAGTAACGAGTGGTGTCCCCCAGGAATCGGTGTTGGGACCGGTCTTGTTCAATATCTTTGTCGGTGACATGGACAGTGGGATTGAATTATCAAGCAGTCTATGGCATTAGTGTATGTTGCTTGTGCAATATAAGATGTGATCCTAAACATACTAAAGCAGAAGAAGGAATTTAACCTGGATTTCCAATTTGCTTGGCAAGATCTCTAATCACCAAGCTATCATATCAAACAGTAAGCAGACCCATTTCCCACAGTAGTTACCTGAAAAGAAAGTTGTGCTCCTGCACTTTATCTCCTTATGGAGCATATAAAAACTTTTAACAGCTAGCCAAGGAACACAAGAGTGTGTAAAAATACAACCCACATGATGGAGTCAACGCTTCTTCTCCCTCTCCTCTCCATCCCAAGCCATTAGTTTTTTAAAAGTGAAACCATTCTGAAGAGAGTTTTGTTATATTTGAAATGGACAGACCCACCCATGCAGTAAGGTTCACGGCATAAGATATGTTCTTCAGCTTTTTCCCTTGGAACTCAATCCCACTAAACTGCCATAAATGTGAAGTTTGCTGTTGCCCATGGAGGTCCCTGGAGCACGCACGTAGTTCAGTAACAGGGTGGGAGGAGGAAAGATGTAGTGATTGTAGCATTGTGGGAGGATACTGCTAGCTATTCAAGTAGGAGAAGGAAGGGAGAGCACTGTTTATTTGCCTTTATCTTTCTTTTCCTTCCTTACTTGGATTAGTAGTAGTAAAGATTTGTTAGTCATTTTGGCCATCCTCCAGCCCATTTCCTACAGCAGTTCCCTCAGCTTTTTATTATTTTTTTTTTTAAGCCTCTATTATCTTAAGCTATGGGACATCTGACATACTGCTTGGCAAAGGATTCCACAGTTTAATCAGCACCAGCTTCAGCACTGTGGTTTGGTGTTGGGCTTGGGAGGGTTTTTTTGGCATTTTACTTATTTAACTTTCAAAATCAGAAGCAATTTCTCTTCCTACATTTGGTACTAATAGTATGTAAATTCCTTGCTAATCTTCCAGGCATCTTTTCAATAAGTTCTTCCACAAATGCACCTCTGATTTGTTTGACTTTCAAACTGGTAACAAAACTGTGTGTAAAACTGTCACTATGGCAGTATTTATATCCTTTCTTCTTCCTAGCTTTCAGTGGAACAAGCTGCCATCCAGATTGTACTGTGGAGGAAGTTTCCTGTTTCCTCATTGTTTAAATATACAAAATAAAATGATGTCTTAAATTTAAAATGTAAAACTTCACATTCTCTTCCATCACAGTATATTTGTTTGTGTAAGAGTCTTGGCTTGAGTGTTTGAGTTTTTACTTTCTGCTCGTTTTATCTCTTTCCATATGCATCATGGTTCCTTTTTCTCCAGTCTATTCATTTTCAAGGAAACCCTTTAATGTGACATGTTTATATGTGTTTGCATTTATCTTTTATTTTATTTACAGATTTTAGAACAAATGTTTTAATTAACTTTAAAAGGATGATAATGTAACTATACTAATGCAGCTTGTACGTTGCAAAAACAATATTTGTGCTTCCTTTTTCATGGTGTCCTGTGATGGGGTGGATAATTTTTTACCACCATTAAACAAAACAACCGCTAATGGGAAAGGTTTCAAACAGTGAAAGAGCTGAACAAAGGTTTGGGGGCATTTGGACACATCCCTCCTCGCTCTCCACTTCCTGGAGATATGTCTGCGATGCTTTGAAAAGTGTAAAGATGTGAAACACATCTCATGGCAGATGCTATCATTCCTAGTTGAGCTGAGTCATTTTCAGCCCCCTAACTTAAACGGTTTTTGGATTAGGCCCTAAAGAAAAGGATGTCATCTCTAAGATGTGAAATGGTTCTTCACAACATCCAAGGATAAGTATTGCAAACAGAATTGATTTCATACAGAATCTTTCTTTTCTCATTACAATGGATTTAGCTAAACTGTCAGAAAATGTCAGATCTCCTATTTGTGCCCCACAGGATTTTTTTTTTTCCCTAGCATATTATTCTTTTTTTTTTTTTTTTTTTTTTTTTTTTTACAATTTCTCCTTGCAGCAGCACCTAGTGTTTTGTGAAAATTTTAGGTACTTTCCCTAATATCTTTGACCTCTGCAAACACCAGCTGCCTTCTCATTATTTCCAAATAATACACTCCTTACAGAAAACTCCTGTGTTCTGAAATAGACTTGCAAGTGCATGTTAAAGGGACAGTTTTACTGTAATCCTCAGCAATTCTAAAAGATGAAGTATTCCATCAATTTGATGCGGTATCCAGGTAAACAAAGTTTACAGATGCCACCTATTCCTTGCTCATGTTAAAAGGAATTCGGTGCCACAGGAGAACTCTGAGCACTACCATTATTCATTCAGCTGCAGACTTCTTTGCAAACAAAGGTAGGAACCTTTGTCACTGCTCCCTCTACACTAGTCAGCTATTTATTCTTACTTCCTTCTATCCTACACCTCTCTTGCCACAGTATGCAAGGTGTCCTTGTTGCAGAAGCCTAAATAATGAAATGTTTTTTGAAACCTGTACTAAATAAATGCTGATGGTGCAGTATCAACTTTGAAGTGGGTGAGCATGGCTTGAAAAAGCAAAATATTTCAGTCAGTGGTGTGCATATATAATGGTGTTTTTCTATGCAGAAGCAGCTGACAGCAGCATAATCCAGGAGGATAATGCAGGTGCAAAAATAGGAGAAAGAATCAGTCCAGACAGAGAATCTCCTGCTACTTCTCAATCTTATGAAAAATTATTTAGGTTCTCTGGGGTTTTGAAGATGAAAATGTTGCGTTGTTTGCTAGGGAGAGATGAGGTTTTCCTGCTGGTGATTAAAAGTTGGAGCAAAAGTATATGAAATGAGTGGGTACATGCAGAATAAATCCGTAACTTTTTCAGTTTGCTACTGATGACTGGGAGAGGAGGAGTGAAATTACACTGTGAAATAATAATGCTTTATTTCAAATAGTAATTTGTGTTTTCCTTGAAATGCCAAATTCTGCCAGACAATTGTGAAACTTACTTTTTGTATTCACATAAAAAGTAATAATTTGGGTAAAGCATATCATCCACTGACTTTCTGATGTTTTTATTTTCTGTAATAAAATAATTACTATAAAATAATATTCTGTAATACTGGCATTTCTGTCTCCTGTTGGCTTCTCCTATTCTGGTACAAGTTTTATTCTTCCACTTTTTCTGCTTTTCCAGTTCACTTAGTGTAGGATATGGTGAGCTGGCCCCAAGAGTTTTGCCACTGATTTCAGTAAGACAGGATTTAATTCTTATTTCTGTAACTTATGGGTTCATGGGTCTCTGTCTTCTGCCTAATTTCCCACATTGTGCTAGCAGGACACTGTGATCTAGAATAATTGAGCCTTTTTCCTACTGCCACATTTTGTAGATGATTTCTTGTATCCTGTTGGTTCTAAAGCTGAGGATTTACTGACATTGTCATTTGTAGTCTTTCATTACTACTGTTCAGTATTTCATCCAGGAGAAACTGACTGGAACTGAAATTTAAAATGTGTCAGCTGCTTCTTAATTGAAATAAGATGTTCAAAGCCATCAGGTTACATAATATATCAGGTAAAGATATTTTAGTATATTACTATATTAAGATTGTTAGTTCAGGATTGAAGGAAAGAATGACAAGATTTCTCATCCTTATGGGACAACTTAGAGGTGGGTATGTCACCCATAGGAAAAGAAACATAGCTATGCTAAAGAAATACTCATTAGTTGCATATCAGTCTGGCATTTAACTAGCTTGGGGCACCACTGTATTCAATGTAGAAAGGCTTTTGTCCCAGTATTGTGTTTAGAACCATTCTCTAGTTTTTATAACTGTTAATCTTATGTTTTGTGGCAGCTGAAACTTGTAACCTGGAGAGAAACAAGCTCTGAGCCTGGCTTTTGAGTAGAAGCTTTTAGGATGAGGTATTGCCTCACTAGGAACTTGCCTGCAGCATCTCTCTTTTTTTTTTTTTTCTCGTTTTTCTAACAAAATTATTAAAACATTTTTTTTCTGATGTGCAAGTGAGTAAATCTTTGCGAGACCCTAAAACATAGATGCTGTACAGAGGTACAGGGGTAAAAAAAGGGAGAACTGGGGTGAACAGTGCAGCATACGTGGATGGTCAGTCTGATGGTGCTCACAGATCTCATCAAACCATCTGGTTTGCTTGAACCTGCAATAGGCTTTGCTCACCCTTAATGCTTTTGAATCAGAGGCAGACTCTGGAATGTAAAATATTTGTCAGTTAACTACATAAGAAATCATGATCATAGTTTTCTCTTTCTTCTTTATATTATTCATAGATCTTTACAACTTTCCTAAGGAGAAAAAAAACCAAACTCATGAATTAACTTAAAGGCGACTTTTTTTTTTTTTTATCATCTTGTGATTGTGTCTTTATGCTGAACTTCACCACTTTGTGGTAAATACTTCCTTCAGTGTGTTTAGAGATACATTCCCTCTCAGGAAATACCTGCTCCGCTGTGGTCTCTGCTTGGACTGGAGGGGAGTCTCTGCTGTGGTGCCTGGAGCTCCTCCTCCTCAGATCCGGCTGCTCACAGGGCTGTTTCTCGCACTTTTTCCTCACTCTCCTGGGCAGTGTTTTGCCCTTTCTTAAATAATTCTTAAATATATTTTCACAGAGGTGCTTTCATCAGCTTCACTGATGGGCCTGTCTGTGCGCTGTGGTGGGTGCATGGCAGAGACAGCTGGGACTGGCTGTGTCTGGTGCAGGGCAGCCCCCACGTCTCCCCGACAGAGGCTCCCGCAGCCGTCTCTCCATACCTGCACACACACACACCCAGTACACAAACCCTGACAATAAAGGGTTTAATGAAAGCTTGTGAAAGCTCAAAGGTGATCCAAAACTTAGAGAAGTCTTAAAGCCGTCGACTTTACTTTTGTAAGTAGTTTGCTTCCTTTTTACAAGTAAGTTCAGGGTATCTCTGTTAAATTTCCCAGATGTCTGAAGGAGCTCAAGATAGCCTATTACTCTCATAGTACAAGGGGTATGGCTTCGCTCAGAATGGTGTAGGTTATGCTTTACAAGGTGCAGTATATTGGTGTTCAAACACTTAGATCTCAAAGGCTATTTTGAAGGTATTGATTTTCTTTCATTTCTACATATTGATTTCTAGAAATTGAGACTGCTTTAAATAGAGGGGTGTTTTTGACTCAGTTGTGAATCTTTGCATGTAATCTCTGAATCTTAAAAATATCACTACTCATTATTTTAGGGTCTAAATTGAAAGAGATTCAGACATCTCAGTTTTGCTTAAATTTACTGGGTCTGTGCCACTTCCACCCTAAAGCTACAGCTCACCATTGTGCCTGAGTGTTTGGTGGTGGCCAGAATTCTCTGAATCCTAATGTTGCTAGCTGGCTTCTCCCTTTCTTCTAGGTGTTGCTGAGAGAGGATGCATTCCTTTGCCTGTTCTGCACCCGAGGCTTGATTAATTAGAAGCTTGTAGAACACAAAATTACTGGAGAATTAGCTTCCTTCTTTCCTTTCCTGTATCTCTTGAAAGATGTAGCAGCCTCACCTGTGACATGCCACACTCCAGGACAGCCATGTTCAAAACCCTGCTTTGCCTGAGCTGGACACGGACTTTTAATAGTAACAACTTACTTTTCCTTTGTGTTTGGCTCTTGAGGGTGCTCATTGTGAAGCTGCAGGCCTGAATTCAAGTGCCCCTTCAAGTGTGGCATGAAAGGGGTTTTATTTTAGATCTCCCAGGAACTGGCCTACCCATTATGTTTCAGAGTATAAAAAGAGACGCCGTAGTTGTTGTTTTGTGATTAATTTTTTTTTTTTTAATTTTGTTCCCTCATCCATATATGTGAGAAGTAAAAACTATATCTTAGCTGCAACTTATGTCACTCACATAGTGAGTTGAGTAAGATCACTTACTAATCTGGAATTAAGTGTCTAATTCCTTGAGAAGGACCATGCTAGCTTTTCCATATTTGCTGTCATGTCATGTGTTTTTTGGGAGGTTTGTCACGCTATTTCTAGGTTCACTTTGATATTTTCTGGATTACAGTTTTAACACATATTTATCCTGGAGTCTTCGGGTAAAGCTAGTATCACCTATTTTCATTACCAAAAGGAAGGCATCAGGCAGTGATCACTTCTGTAATACATGCATATTTAGTGCCTGGTTAGCAAAAAAAAAAAAAAAAAAAATATCCAGAATTAGCTTCTCAAAAACTTTTGCACACACTGAAGATGAGAGATCAAGTAATGGTAACAGCTAGAAAGTTCAAATCTTGTGCATATATGTCACCTGGAGTTGCAGGTTAAATATTAGCTCTAAGTTTGCAATTTCAATATAAAGAAACAGTTTCCCATGAAGAAGCAGAACAGCTATGATTCTATGGCCCTTTGACTGCTTCTTTGATAGCTTAATGAACTGCTTTGCAGTAAGCAGATACTCAGTGTCCCTGCTTGGCGTTATAAATAAAATCTGTCTAGCACATAGATGGTGGTATGGAGTATTAAAGGCTAAGGATTAAGCATTCATTAAAGGATGAATTGTATTCATTATGGTCTCTTTCTTTAGAACAAGCCTGTCTGCTACAAACCCAAATAATCTCTATGATGAATAAACAGAAAATATCTTACTGGACTTATGTCTTGGTTATTCTGTAGAGCTTCATTTGCTTTATAGTTCTATGTTCTCCTCTCAGTCAGATCTTGTCTTGCAATATTCTTGTTCCAGCAGTAACATCCCTTTAAGGAATGTTTCCACAGCCAAGACTTCCTTTGCCCTCCTCTTCTCAAAAGCTGTGTATAATCCTCTTCCATAATATGACTTTTCTTAGGTGACTTCTATTCCTGTGCTATCATCTACCTATCAAATCTCACTTTCCTTAGCTTATTTTTGATATACCAAATGTCACAATTTATAAGAGATAACAGTGTGAAAGCATTCAAGTTATCTTGGTCTCTATATTCATTCCTGCTTTCTATTTCTAACGAAAACTTTTCTTAGATAAGTTCAGTTTAAAAGTTATGACAGTATAGAAACATTTACTGATAATATGCTGTTAGGAACCACAGATCACACCTCTCACAATCCTTTTTGCGGAGAACTCCAGAGAGCAGAACAATTTGGGACTATGATCCTTGAAAACTTACTAAATAGCATCAAGGGTTTTTTAATTTTTGTATTTGGCTTTTTTCTTGGAAAACCATAAATATTGGTACCTGCTGAAAAATTCAGTTAGAAACATACGGAAATCCAGTCCCCAAATGCTGTTTTCTCCCTCACTCCTTTTCTACTGTCAGTTTTGAAATGGACACAAGGAATTTTATTTATTATTTTGATTGTTTGGTTGACTGAGGCATTGGCATAATTGAAGTGTTTAATCTATGGTTGAAATATTTGATCTATTATAAATTCTTGCTTCCAAATATTAAGTTTGATATGGAGCTTTTAGTAGAAACTCAAATAGAACATTATAGATTGAAGGACTGCTTATTAATTCATATGTTGGCCCGTAACTAAAACTCTAATTTTTGACTACAGAATATGACACATAAAACATTCCTGTTGAGTCATAGATCTGAGATTCCAAAGTGAACAGTGAGCAGGAAGTGCATAAATCCTCAGCTAGTCTCCGTGCTTAATAGAAATGGATCAGAAAACAAAGTAGATGCCCTAGGCAGCCAGGGCAATATGCACTATCAGCTAGAATAAGTCTCTTCTGCTGTAGATAAAATATCTGAAGGACCACCAGTAAATAATGCCCATTACTCTCTCAGAAGTATTGTTTGCATTTAAGAGGTTTGTCAAATCCTTTAGATTTCTTCTATTACAGCAGAGAGTATACAGTTATAAATATGGTGGTTGGAAGGAAAGTACTTCTAAAGGGAAAAGCTTGCTTGCTAAAGATTGCTTCTCAGGGCAGAAAAAAAACTTCAGATTTTAATGTATTCAGAGTATGAAACGGATTTGATTGCTGAGCATATCTAAAAGAAGAAAAAAAATGGAAGAGTGTTTAAAAGTGAGAAAAATTATTACTTTGCTTTTAATCAAATTTGTTTCATTATAGAGTGTCTAAAAATGAAAATTGGATATAGCTTAATGGGCAGAATGTTCCCATATAAACTGAAATGTACATGTCCTACAGTAGAAGGCACAGAGAGATAAGAAGTGCCAAATAAAATTCTGGTTTTGGCACTTCAGAATCTATTGAAACTTAAACGTGTGTGTAGACTGTGAGCAGTGTAAAATAATTCTCAGACTTCAGATGTCTTTTAGTTATGTCTTAATTAAGCACCATTGTGTTCTTTTAAGCATTAATAAATGAAAAATGAGTATCACACATTAGCTATATTTCCCGTTGATGGGTATCACAAAAATGAGATGGGCCTGCGTAATGAAAGGAAGTGCATAAGCCACGGAGAAAGCAATGACTGTTGGAAAGAGACCTCCAGTAGAGGTCAGAGAAAGGGTTGCAATAAATTCAGACCTACATTTTCACTTTTTCCAGATTCAGCAGTGTAGAGATCATGAATTCTACTTTGTGACTGTAAGATAAAAGGCCTGTCAGTTTTGTAACAAAAGTCACGCAAAAAAGGCATGAATCTGCTGCTTCTACATTTAAAATATTTAATTTCCCAAGCTTCTTGACTCCCGTCCCTTCCATAGCTGCTATCCTGTGGAGCCTTAACTAAATTCATGCATTCACCATCAGAACAGCATCTGACTTGCCTTGCTGTCTTCCCTCCAGCCAAGAGAGTGAGCAAGTGTTTTCTTCATTTCACTGGTGTGGTGCTTGGCAGGAGATGCTGCAGTTACAAGGCCTGCAGTTTGTAATAGGAGTGAATGAACAGATGAAATCAGTTGAGCAATCATCTGTCACACATCTAGTAGAATACGAGGTACTCTGTTTATTTTCCTGCCTATGAGAATGGCAGGCAGCTATACTTCATTTTACTAATATGACTAATTTTTTCAAGCACAGCGTACTTGAGGTGAGAGGAACACTGCCTCATGACAGCACTAAAATTGGCAGCTGCCAGCAGGTCTTGTTGTTGCTGTAAGATTTGCAGTTCTGCTCTGATGGGGACAAATTCTCTCTCTCCTCCCATTGAGATGAATGCTGTAGCAATTTCATGGGTTTTCACTGTGTGCCAGTGTGCAGTTAGCGCTTCCATTTGCTTTGTTCATTCTCCTCTTAATCATATTTTTCCATTTCCTTTTCTTTCATTTCTATTAAAGGCAGACCTAGTATTATTGTCCATATTTATGATTGCCTAGTAGTTTCTATTACAAGATTTGGTTTTCAATTGCGTGTAAATTTGCTAACATTTAAGAGTTCAGGCAGAAATGTTTCACAGAGGTCTCTGTCTCAGAGTGCTGGTGACTGAAAGCTGCAGCTAATGCAATCTCAGCAGCAGTGTTAGGGAAAGTGGTTTTTTTAAGTGCTCCTAAGATTCATCTGGGAAGGTATGATATCACCATACTATGGAGAAAACATAGAGTCAAGGAGCACTTTTTTACTCCCCCAATTAATAGTCATTGAAACTAGGCTCTGGAAAAAAAAGTCCATTCGCACATGTTCTAGAATTTTTGGTAAATTTAGCTGTTAATTCACTGGTGATTTCCTCTAGGTTAGGGGTACTTATCTTAAAGATCGTACATATAGACTGCACCTCAAATGTGCAAATAATGGCCTGTTGGGAATGGTGACATCACAGGAATGAAGAGGATGAAGTGTGTGCCAAGTAACTCTGATAGTGGCCTTTTTTCTAATTTTAAGTGAGTATTTAATTTTTCAAGGTGGTTTCTTCACCTTTTGAAATGTTTTGGGGTTTGTTTTTTTTCTTCTTTTTTTTTTTTTTTTTTTTTCCTTTTTTATACATAAAAGGAGTAAGATAAATCAAGCTCTGAATTTGAGTACTGAATTTGTAGTCAGGGTTTTTCATTGCAAAATCTCTACAGAAAATCTTTTGTTCATGCATACCTGCCCCAGTTTCCCGGCAAGCAAAATACGTCTTCAGATTTTGCTCATAGCAGTATGTTTGGTTCATCTTGGACAGAAAGAATCTGGTCTCTTCAGGCCTTCAAAACTGGGATGGATGGGTTCTGGGTTCTCAGTTCATGTGGATGGTACAGATCCTGGATAAGGTGTTGGGAATGTGCACCATGTGTGTGGCAGCATAGGTAATTAAGGCAATTGAGAAGTAGGACTTCAGCAGAACGCTCTTTGCTACTCTAACAGATGGGATCAAAATATTTGCCTTAAAATTACTTTTTAGGGATAATTTTGTGGAGAATTGTATATGCTTGCTCACAGTTATTGGATCCTACTTTCTTCAGAGGAATCATAGAATCATAGAATAGTTAGTGTTCAAAAAGACCTTAAGATCATCTAGTTCTAACCCCCCTGCCAGGGGCAGGGACACCTCGCACTAAAACATGCCACCCAGGGCTATGTCCAACCTGACCTTGAACACTGCCAGCGATGGAGCATTCACAGCTTCCCTGGGCAACCCATTCCAGTGCCTCACCACCCACACAGCAAAGAGTTTCTTCCTCATATCCAATCTAAACTTCCCCTGTTTAAGTTTGAACCTGTTACTCCTTGTCCTATCACTACAGTCCCTCATGAAGAGTCCCTCCCCAGCATCCCTATAGGCCCCCTTCAGATACTGGAAGGCTGCTCTGAGGTCTCCACGCAGCCTTCTCTTCTCCAGGCTGAACAGCCCCAACTTCCTCATCCTATCTTCATATGGGAGGTGCTCCAAGTCCTCTGATCATCCTCGTGGCCCTCCTTTGGACTTCTTCCAACAGTTTCATGTCCTTTTTATGTTGAGGACACCAGAACTGCACACAATACTCCAAGTGAGGTCTCACAAGAGCAGAGGGGCAGGATCACCTCCCTTGACCTGCTGGTCATGCTCCTTTTGATGCAGCCCAGGATACCATTGGCTTTCTGGGCTGCAAGCGCACACTGCAGGCTCATGTTCATTTTGTCATCGACCAACACCCCCAAGTCCTTCTCGGCAGGGCTGCTCTGAATCTCTTCTCTGCCCAACCTGTATCTGTGCCTGGAATTGCTCCGACCCAGGTGTAGGACCTTGCACTTGGCATGGTTAAACTTCATCAGGTTGGCATCAGCCCACCTCACAAGTGTGTCAAGGTCCCTCTGGATGGCATTCCTTCCCTCCAGCGTATCAACCAAACCACACAGCTTGGTGTCATCGGCAAACTTGCTGAGGGTGCACTCAATCCCACTGTCCATGTCACTGACAAAGCTGTTGAACAAGACCGGTCCCAGCACCGATCCCTGAGGGACACCACTCGTTACTGGTCTCCAGCTGGACATTGAGCCATTGAGCACAACTCTTGGCATGCAGCCATCCAGCCTGTTCTTTATCCACTGAGTGGTCCACCTATCAAACTGATGTCTCTCCAACTTAGAGACAAGGATGTCATGTGAGACAGTATCAAACGCTTTGCACAAGTCCAGGTAGATGACATCAGCTGCTCTACCCCGTCCTTCATTTCCGTAGCCCCATCACAGAAGGCCACCAGATTGGTCAGGCAGGATTTCCCCTTAGTGAAGCCATGTTGGCTGTCACCATCCACCTTGTTGTTTTTCATGTGCTTCAGCATGCCTTCCAGGAGAATCCGCTCCAAGATTTTGCCAGGCACGGAGGTGAGGCTGTCTGCCCTGTAGTTCCCAGGCTCATCCATTTTCCCCTTCTTGAAAACGGGGGCTATTTTTCCCTTTTTCCAGTCTTCAGGAACGTCACCTGACTGCCATGACTTTTCAAATATGATGGACAGTGGCTTAGCAACTTCATTTGCCAGCTCCTTCAGGACCCATGGATGGATTTCATCAGGTCCCATGGACTTGTGCTCATTCAGGTTCTTAAGATGGTCTCGAACCAGATGCTCTCCTACAGTGGGCCCAGGGTCTTCATTCTCACTGTCCCTGTGTCTGCCTTCCAAGACTTGGGTGATATGGTCAGAGCATTTGCCAGCGAAGACTGAGGCAAAGAAGTCATTAAGATCCTCAGCCTTCTCCAAATCCAGGGTAGCCAGTTCTCCCGATAGCTTCTGGAGAGGGTCCACGTTGTCCCTAGCCTGTCTTTTATTTGCAATGTACCTATAGAATCCCTTCCTGTTATCCTTAACATCCCTAGCCAAGTTTAAATCTAACTGGGCCTTAGCTTTCCTAACCTGGTCCCTAGTTTTCTGGATAACATCCCAGTATTCTTCCTAGGCCGCCTGTCCTTGCTTCCACCTTTTATAAGCCTCTTTTTTCCTTTGAATTTTCCTCTGCAGCTCCTTATCCATCCAAGGAGGTCTCCTGGCCCTCCTGCTGCACTTCCTTCTAGTAGGAATGTATCGCTCCTGAGCCTGTAACAGGTGATCCCTGAATATCAACCAACAGTCTTGGGCCCCCCTGCCTTCTAGGGCTATATCTCACGGAACCTTACTGAGCAGGTTCCTGAAGAGGCCAAAGTCTGCTCTCTTGAAGTCCAGGGCAGTGAGCTTGCTGCATGCTCTTCTCACTGTCCTGAGGATCTCAAATTTGACCATCTCATGATCGCTGCAATCAAGGCTGCCCTGGAGCGTCACATTTCCAACCAGCCCTTCCCTGTTGGTGAGCATGAGGTCAAGCATGGCACCTCTCCTTGTCGACTCCTCTATTACTTGCAGAAGGAAGCTGCCTTCCAGACAATCAGGGATCTTCCTGGATTGCTTGTGCTGGGCCTTACTGTCCCTCCAACAGATACCAGGGTGGTTGAAGTCCCCCATGAGAACAAGGGCCTGTGAGCGTGAGGCTGTTCCTATCTGTCTGTAGAGCGCTTCATCCACTGAGTCCTCTTGGTCAGGCGGTCTGTAACAGATCCCCACAATAATGTCTCCCATCACTGTTCTCCCTTTAGCCCTGACCCACAAACTCTCTGTCGACTGCTTACCTGTCCCCAGACAGAGTTCCATACTCTCCAGCCTATCCCTAACATAAATAGCAACTCCCCCTCCCCGCCTACTGTGCCTGTCTTTCCTAAAGAGCCTGTAACCTTCCATTCCAACACACCAGTCATAGGAGCCATCCCACCATGTTTCTGTGATGCCTATGATATCATGCCCCTGTCGACATGCACACATCTCTAATACCTCTTGTTTGTTCCCCATGCTACGGGCATTTGTATAGAAGCATCTGAGCCAAGCTCCAGATGAAGCCAGCTCATTAGCTGGAGCAGCTGGAATATCTCTACATAGCTCTGAATGTTTACTATAGGTGCTGGCAACTGACTGGGTGTGTTGGGATGGAATGATGCCCCCCTCCCCCAACATCTCTAGTTTAAAGCATCCTTGACCAGTCTGGCAAGCCTCCTCCCAAATCCACTCTTCCCTTTCTTTGTCAGACCAGCTCCACCAGCCCCCAGTAGACCTGGCCTCCTAAATTGAGTCCCATGTTCAAGATACCCAAACCCCTGACTATAGCAGCACCCTTCTAACCATTTATTAACCTGGCCAATCCTCCTAGCCTTTTTAAGGTCCTGCCCTGTATCCTGGAGAATTGACAAAAAGACAGTCTGGGCTCCAGAGCCCCTAACCACCTCTCCCAGAGCTCTGTAGTTCTTCTTTATGTTCTCTGGGCTACTGCTATCTATATCAGTAGCACCCACGTGGATCACTAGAAGTGGGTAATAGTCAGTGGGACCGACTAGAGCAGCAGCTTCTCTGCAACATCCCTGATCTGAGCCCCTGGTAGGCAACACACCTTCCTTGAGCCTGGGTCAGGCCAACAGATGGGTGTCTCTGTTCCTTTCAGAGTAGAGTCCCCTACTACTACGGCCCACTGCTTTTTCCTGGCAGCACCAGTAGTGATCTTCTTTCCCAGTGCATCAGCCGGTTGTTCCTGGTGGGAGTGTGGCTCCTCATCAGCCCCCTGCAGGACAGCAAAGTGGTTCTGGGTGGGAACAACAGATTTAGGAGGAAGCCCCTTGCTTTTAATTGTCCTCTTCCTCCTTTTGTTGTTGTTTTTTTCTGTTACCCTTTCCCAGCTTCCTGGGTTAGTGGCCTCCTTTCCCGCATGAGCAACAGCAGACACTCGAGGCCCCTGCACAGTCTGGTCCTGGAGCAAGCAGTGCTGCTTCCCCTCAGTTTCCCTGACACCTTTCAGTCCAGTAACAGCATCCCGCAGCTCAGCCACCTGTTGCAGGAGGACCTCTACCAGGGAGCACAGAGTGCAGCCCTGCCCATTGTGCACCCTCCTCTCAGGTGAGCAGTGCAGGCTCTCTCTGCACCCTGAGCTCTGCTGCAGCCTCCCCTCTCATCGGCTCTGTCTGGGTGCCTACACTGGCCACTGCAGGGGCAGCCAGAGCAGAGCTCCCAGACCTAGCCCTGGTCATACGGCGAGTGCTCACCATCCTGCTTGCCTGTGCTAAGAAAGACAAGATTTGTTTTCCTTGGGTAGTTCCTTTTCTTTTTTTAAATGGTTTCACATGGGCAAATAAGCTGTTTTCTCAATAGTGGCTGATCTTTGTTTTGCATATTCATTTTTCATCTTGAAGATGATGGAGACTAAATTTTCTTTCCTGTATTCTGTGGAACAGACAAGTAATTTATTTTTGTTGGAAAAAAATTTACCTTTCTGCTTGCGCTGCTAAAGCAGACTGAGGATGCTCCATAGCCTTTATCTAATTCTGAGGCAAAACTCCCAGTGACTTAAATAGCAAATGCACAAAGCACACTTTTAGGTTTACATGATATCACTCCAAGGACTTTACTGAAGATTTTTATTACAATACTGAAAAATATTAGCTATGCATTGGGTTCTAATCCGAACCTACTCATGTCAGGACAAAAATTCCCACTGACTTCAGTAGGCTTGGGAATCAGTCCATGAAGATCGGTAGTGGGTTTATGTTGCAGGAGTGTGCCACAGACTAAACACATTTTTCACTCTAGTGAGTCTTGAGAAAAATATTAAATAGGGGTTGTCTCTGGGAGGAACTGCATTTGGACCTATAATAGGGCAGTCATTAATCACCTTGTTCATTTAAAAGATATCACTCATAACTTGTCTACCTTTTTCTTAAGTCTAATTATGCCAAAAATAATTTAATGTGTATGGTCTTGTACAAAAGCATGTCTTTGAAACATGCCTTCTGAATACTTAAAAGTGTTTAGCTGCTAAAGCTGCCATATAGGTTCTCTTTTTCATGTTTTTATTGCACATATCATAAAAGATCTACTGTTGCTCATGTTTATGTACAAGCGTGGCCACTAACCTTGCCCCACTTTCATAGATTTGTTCATCTCATGAGACACTTTGCTTGCTGTAAATTGAAAAAAGATACACAATTAAAACTTGTTAAAGATAATGAAACTGAAGTGGAGGGAAAAAAAAGAAACAAACCTGCCTCACTGCTTTGTTCATAATAATAGTCTCTGAACTATAATTAAATTCTTCCTTCCAATAATTGTATACATACAAAGGAATTTTCCAGATAGCAAAACAATACAATGATTAAAAATGATTAAGAAGCTGATTCCAAAAGCAAAGATGAGCCAGGGAGGGTTGGAAAGATTTTAGGTGCATCTCAATATACTGTACCAGCTGGGTACCAGATGGTGTTTGGCTACTTGCACCCACTAACTGAAAATATCAGAGGAGCAACTACACTACTGCCAGAATCAGTTCCCCTCCCTTAAATAAAAGTAGCACTCTTGGGAACTACTTGGCAGTGCAGAAAAATTTCCTGACAATGAGATCTATTAGATTGTGGAATAGTCTCCCGAAGGCAGAAGTAGATGCCAAATTGCTTGGCATGTTAGGGAAGCCGGATGAAAGCTAGAAAATGTACCATAGAGATGTGCTACTCTTGTGAGGTGGTGACTTACTCTGTTACAAACACAGAATTAGAAGAATTAGATAAGGATGTCATGGCTTTCTTGAGAGTAAGTTTAGAATATTTAACTAGCTTTTGCGTTACGCTTGTTTGGGGCATAAAGGAAAGATTAGAGAATTAATGTTGATTAAAGGTAATTTTTGTCTGACTTGTCTCTAATCAAAAAATCAATCAGTCATTTCGTGGATATACTTTGCTTCATGATCTTGGCAGTTCTGTGCTTTTTTAAAAGTTATTTTGTTCCAGGCTAACATACAGACTTTCCTTCCAAAATTATGTCAAGGCATCTTGCAGAAACAATAAGCGTCACCAGTATGTTATACTGGACATGCAGACATCATCAGCTTTTGTGGATAATGAAAAAACTCTTGTAATTTCTTCATCTTATCTGTGATCAAAAGATAATTAGAAAGAAAGAAAAGATAATTAAAAAGAAATTAACTTAACTTTTAACTCCCATTTTTTGTTGGCTGTTTGAGAGGCATGCCAGAAATAGGAAGCACATCGCTGTATGTAGCAGTTTGCTAGCAAGAAATCATCTCCAAATTGTTAATAAGTGTGATTACATTAATTGTGTCCAAAATGAAAGGTTAAAGAAATCAGTAGAAGAACTGTATTATGGAATACAAAGAAGGAATGATTTGATTAACTAATGAAGGTTCCAGGCTGTACGGATGTTGCTGGAACTTGCTTGCTATTTCATGCTAGCCGAATCATTATGTCTAAGGAAAAAGCAGCAGAAAAAAAAAAGTAAAATATTTTTCTGTTTTCTTATTATTTATTTATTCATTTAAATGAATAAAAAACCTTGGGGACTAAAGCCTCCAGTGTCATTTGAAAGTAGCATTTTCGATTTGAGCCCCAGCTGCGGACTCTTTTGTCTTTGAACTAAATGCAGCTGGGGCTGAAAGTGCCCTTGGCAGAGAAAAAACATTTGTTTTGAGAGGCTAGGCTTTGATTCTGCATATTTTCTCACTGCCACTACAGACTAATTTTTGCCAGTAAGTAGAATTTAAGTCTAGTGCTTAAAACCATAGATCTGCCTGTGCTGAGTAACATCCTTGTAGGCTGCACAGAAAGCGTATGTATTGGCTTCTCCACAGACTCTCCTATGTTTTGAAAACTTTGAAGTATCCCCACAGGAGCTCTTCTCAGTATGAGAAAATCTGAAGTTTTAAAAATTCAGTCGGCTTACAGTCCAGTGTTACTTTGTAATGATGGACAGAAGTAGAAGTGTAGTGGAGTCCTCTCCAAGTACGTTGCTACTTCTCAGAGCTTGCTCCTCAGTCTATTTAGTTCAGAGACAGCAGGACAAAATCACAACACAGCTAAAGTCTATGTTTTGATATTTATTTCTTTCAGAAATTGAGTTTTGTGGAAAGACTGCTTAAATCCTGGTAGCACACTGCTCTTTTGTTGTTGTTGTTGGATATTTGCCAATCAGCACTTAATAGAAAAGCACTGCTCAGGACAGTTTGCACATGTTGTAAGGGTCTGCTGCGTTCCAGATGTTGCTATGCTCAGATTTAAGCTCTATGAGCATGAGAGTGAATGGTGATGATCAAAATAACTGTCCATCCAGTGTCCAAGTCTCATCAACCTTTCCCAAAGCTAAATCACGGAGGGGTATCAGAAACTAATAATAAGTCACTGAGTTTATCTTGAACCAGCAATTTAAAATGTAATTCCTGTCCACAGTAGCAGCAAATACTAACTGGATTCTGCTACCAGCATCTCGTTGCTGTTACCTCACTGAAAATGCTAAATGAATTTTGGTAGAAAATTGTGAAACCACAGCAATATAAAAATAAACATTCAGCCAGACTCAGGTCCTGGTCCCTCATTAACCTCATGGAGGAATGCAGAAAACAAAAACCAAATGCAAACCCTGGCCAGCTGAGATTCTTTTTTTGTCCGAGGAGGATGCCCGTCTAATAAGGAACTGACACAGAGCTCACAGCATACAAAATTCCTCCTTTTCAGTCTCTGTTTGCAGGATGAAGTTGGGGAAAAGCACGGCAATGAGAAGACTGCTGTTATTGCCCTGTTTGGATTTGGAAAGGCCCTGAGAGTCCCAGTAAAACAAGAAACAGGATTTAGGGGCATCCTTGAAGATATTCTGGCCAAAAGTGCTTTTTGCATTCCCATGATTAGCAAGTTGAGAAAATGACACCCAAAATAAATTTGTAATTCCCCATTTATCTAGATTAGTATCTATAAAATATGCATAAACATCCAAGTATGTCCAGACAGAACCTGTAGTATGAACCAGAGGTTGGTACATATAAATTGTTTCTACGCAAAAAACATATGGGCATTCAGACATGCATGTATTTGAAAATACGCCTGCCTTTGTTTACTTGTTCTTCAAACTGGGACTGTCCTGTCATGTTTCACAGGTCAGCGGGAAAAAAAGTTGTTTTGCTGTAACTCTGCTGACTTCTATAAAGACTAAGTTGGCATTTGACTTTGATCAAGTTACATCAGGAAAGAATGTGTCCTCTACTGTTCCACTTTAGAGACTTTTAAAAGATTTGTTTTTTCAAAAGAATATGCTGAGACCGTGGATCCCAGTTTATTTCCTGAAGAACTGTAGTTAAACAGAACTTTTCTCAGTTTACTTTTTGTATTGCTGTTTACTCATCCTGCCTGAGATAATTAATTACCTTTTTACATGTAATATTGATCAGCACCTTACAAATCAAGTAACAGTGGAATATTTGTCATAAAACTGAAATAATCCTACTGTGTGTTTCTATGAAATAGACTTCAGTGTTTTCTTTAACACAAATTAGAGATCTGTAAACTCCCAAACGTCAAATAATTTCAATTCAGGCACAGTATTTTTTTTTTTCTTTTCTTGTAGCAAGCACATGCAACATGCATGAACTAGTGGAGAAGATCTTGGGAGCTCATGAAATAGAGCTGACCTGTCTCAATCAACAGCTTTTCTCTTTTGTGCTTGTTGTATACTGCGCATCCTTTCGGAACAGAGTCCCAAATCGTAATGATGTCCCAAATCACAGGATTAATGTGTCTATGAACAGACCTCTTATGCTTCTAGAATGAAGTACTCCTTGCTAATTTCTCTTCAAGACACCAGCTTAATTGCATTTTAAACAAATGGGCTGCTTTGCTGGCCAACTTTTAAATGAGATAACAGCAATGTTCACTCTCCAGCAGTGATGAGTGCCTTGCAGTAGATTCAAAACTCTGTTCAATAACAGGTTTAATCTCACACCAGCAGATTTACTGCAGAATAAACTGCCACTGAGCTCATAATTAGTAAAACAAAAAAACCCAACCTACTAAATATTATTTTCCAAAGCAGCAGGCTATGTTTTAGTGGAAATTTTTAGTCCTTTTCTTTGTATGTTTTATTGATTTTATGTATGATATTGGGAATTCATGCTATGATTTAAGATAATGGTCTTTATCGATCACTTAAGCAGTTGTTTAGCTACATAGTAACAAAATGATGCTCCCATTCACAGAATATGTGATACTGACAGCGGGGAGACCACAGTGCTTCCCTTCTTAATGTTTATTTCGTTTTTCCAAAAGCATATTCGCTGCTGGAAAACAGCAACTGCAAACATTTGTGCTTTAGAAACAATCTTCCCATAATTTTCTTTGTTGCAGCTATTAGTAGCCAATTGTGATTCAGTGATACCCAGTTCAACAAACAGATGTTCCAAAGTATATTCTCTGTAGCATGAGAACAAATATTAATGAGGTAATTTGAACTAAAAGAACATGGTGAGTATGTAGTTTCTAATGTTTGAAGTCGTGCCCTTCAGTGTTTTCTTGTATTTAGTGACAAAGTGAAGTTTCAGTATCTGTGTTTAAACACCAGAGGGCAAATTTTTACAAAGGCTTCATCCTGGGTTCAGGTCTGTGTGTGCACAGGACGTTTGTACTCAGGAAGGAGAAAGCTGGAGAGTGTAATTGAAAAAAAATTGTCTCCCATAATTTAAAAAACCTCCAAAGTGATGTAAAGCAGTTAGGAGGAGAGGCAATGAAGTCTAGCCTACAGTATGCTTTCTTCTTTTCACCTGGTTATATATATGGTATATGGTGACCTATTTGTCTATGAAAGAGAGCTTGGGGTTTTTTTAATGAATCTCTGTATAATTAGTCCACCATCTAAACTATGGGATAATGATTCCTATTTTACATACATGTTGCACTTGCACTATTGCATCAGATGCAATTCATTTTTTGTTTAATTAATTTCAAAGACTTCAAAAAATTACAAAAGAGACAGCGCATCTTGTAAAACCTCCTTTTCAACAGACCATTTTCTCTGGTTAAGATATTATATACCAAAATATTACAGGGCTAAATTAGTACATTGCTTTGAACCTAAAAAAAAAAATCAATTTCAATGGGATTTTGATATTGCAATCATAGCGATTGCACACAGATTATACACAGAAATTGTGTTAAGAAATAGAATCAGTTTGGCTCTGCTGCAGTAAGTACAGTGTGACTTCTCTGGTTATTTCCGTACTTTGAGGCATGTATGCTCCAGAGAAGTCTGTTCTGTCCTGGTGATCTCATTGTCCATACCAGGAGAGCCCAGGTTTCTTTCTAAAGGAAATATGTGTGTACAAGGGGGTGGGGCACCAGGGCGCCTCATTATACATCCAACTTACTTTGCATCTGATGGCTAGCACTCAAATAACTTCACAGGATAGGTTTGTCCCAATGAAATTTATCTCACCCCAAAGCCACCCAATATATCAGTTCTTTGCTTACTTTTCAGATTTTAGAAAAGTCTGTTATGTCTTTATTGAGTAGATATTATGCAAGGCTACAAAAAATCCTGCCACCTCTTTCTATCTGAAATACTTTTCCTGTTTCTGTATGTGCAAGTTCTTTTATCAAATATGAAAGTACCAGTGGTACTATAAACAAATATGAAGAGTTCATGCAAAATCGTTCACAAAGATCTGATCTTTGTCTCCTTGTTTGTCAAACCCTCTAAAACCAATGATCAATGGCAGCAGAAGGTTGTCACAGCAACGGTGTTTCTTGTTATAAAAAAATACTTGTTTTTTTTTAATAAGGATTTTACATTTAGACATATTAGATATTATGAATACCCCTCTTTGAACAGTCTGCAGCTGTGAATCTGCTAATGTACTAAAAGTGTATTGATTAATTCTTGTGCTTCTAGCTTCCAAATTGTTTAAACAATGGCATTGACTTCCTTATTATGACCAAATAGAAATATTTTTGGTCTTGTTTTCCATTTTTCTCTCTGGCCAACTGTGAGAACATTTGTCCAAAGGAGCATTTGTGGCGTAGAAACAAGAGGAGTGGATGTGAAGTTAATTTTATGGAAGGAATTTACTAAAAACAATGGGAGAATATTTAATGTCCTGCTTTCATTCTGAATAGCACTCCAAAATGTCATACAGTATCATTTAGTATCAAGAATGCTTTGTGTTTTGCATTTTAAAATTCAAAGCATAGCCAACAGCTTATAGATAAAGAATGCCCATTAGAATACTTGGGTGTAGAGCATACCAGCTCAATAGTTCATCAAAATGTCAGAAGTCTATCAAAAATGTATAATGTAAAATTTAACTTTTAACCTCATGAACAACCTGGGATTTTTGTCTTTTATACATGTACCTCATGAAAGATATTGAAGATACCAATATACTGAAATCTATTAAGTCAGATACATCTGTATTGTCTTTTATTTGATCCTCGTCTCTCTGGTCTTCTGATGATAGCTGCTACAGCAGCAGACTGATTTATACCAGTCTTTCCTGTAACTTGGACAAGAGGTAAGGACTCAGGAATTCTGGCCTATAATATTTTCATGCACCTCTAAAATAGAAGTTTCTCTACTTGTGGGTTATGAGGATAGACCCTTTACTAATGGAGAGTCACAAAAATTCTGTAAAAGTCGTGATCAACCTATCTGGATAACCTTACAGATAATGTTCAATATGTTCTTTTTTGTAATATTTTATAGCACTGATCTTTTATGTCAGTTCTAGCATATTGTACCTGAACAAGAAATACTCAGACTCCCTCATTCTCCAACTAGGAAAATTGCCTGGTTTAGAACTGATTGTTCATTGCTTTTGTCAATGGAATATATTTTTCTGATGAACTTGATACTTTCAAGGCACAGCCCAAAATATAAAAATGCTTTTTAATGTCTGCTCATTTGTGTATTATCAGCTTTATTGCTGTGCCTGGGTGTTCTGAGACTGCTGCAAAGAACTTTATAAACAAAAAAATTAAAAAATGTACAAGGTCAAGATGAAGCGAAATAAGCTTATTGGTGCTATCAGTGTATTTAAAGACATTTCACAGTTTTTAATGTTAAAAAGGCTAAATTATGGATGCTGTAAGAAAAGGTCTTTCAATAATATGTAAGACAAGACAGGTGGAAGAGTAGTGTTAAGAAACTCAGAGAAAGATAAGGAGAGTTTACCATGAAAAAAGATGAGTGACTAGAGGAGATTTTGGAAGTATGAGTGGAATGGGTAGAGTAGGTGAATTACCTCTGCCAGTGGTTTTAAACAGAAGGTCTGAATGAAATCTAGAGGTGTGGAAAGTACTGGTAAAAGCTAAATTGAACTGTTACATAAAACACAACATTCCATCATATTGTGCTGCACAGTACAAATACGAAAAATACCAAGTATGAACATACCATAGTACATGATATGGCAGTGCTACAATCTTGTGTGAGAAATTGCTGCATAGGCTATGTGTTAGCTTTCGAAGGACTACGTATGTCTTCCACAAACATCTTTGTCATGGGTTCAGCAGCAGCAGTCATTTTTCTCCTTCTTGGTAGCTGGTGCAGTGCTGTGTTTTTGACTTTCAGCCTGGGAACAGTGCTGATAACACCAGTGTTTTCAGTTACTGCTTGGTAATGTTTTGGTCTGACCAAGGACTTTCTGAGCCTCATGCTCTGCCAGGGAGGAGGGGAAGCCGGGAGGAAGCAGAGACAGGACACCTGACCCAAACTGACCAAAGAGGTATTCCATGCCACAGCACGTCATGCCCAGGATGTAAAAACAGAGGGCAGAGACCCGAAAGGGTGGGGGGTGCACTGCGTGGTTGGGCTTGGTATCGGCTGGTGAGCGATTTTATTCTTTTCCCTTGTATTTCTCTTGTCATTATTATTATTGGTGGTAGCAGTAGTGATTTGTGTTATACCTTAGTTACTAAGCTGTTCTTATCTCAACCTGTGGGAGTTGCATTCTTTCAATTCTCCTTTCCATCCCTCCGGAGGGGGGAGTGAGTGAGCAAGGAAACTGCGTGGCTGAGAGGCTTAAACCATGACGTCTTCTATTCTGGCTTTTCTTCATGCTTCAGGCATCTAGCTGTAGCATATTTGGCGTTGTTCTCATTTGTATCTATATGATGATGTAATCTCTCTTATAGTTATTAACTTGGCCTTAGGTCCATTTTGGCCTTATAGATCAGAAACCTGTACATTCCCTCTGTACCATGAAGTTGGGTATCATGAATATATTTTCTTCTCTCTCAAAAAAAACCTCAAAGAAAACCTCTATCATCACATGCATATTTTCTCTGTACAGGTTACCAAGGGTGCCATTTCATTAGACATAGTGTTGTAAGCCTGTGCAAAAGCTCATTTAGCAGAAGCTGACTGTTGAGCAAATTAACTGGTGGAAGAGATTAATATTTATTCTGTTTTCCCAGCACAGCAAAAATGTTAAATATATTGTGTAAAATCCATTAAGTAGCAACAAATACTTTAGGCTACAATAAACTTTCCCATTTTTACTATTGTCTTTTTGTATATATTATCCCCCAAAAATCTTTTTTGTGTGTGTATTCAAAAATAAATATCTTTAATTCATGCTTAAAGGAAAAAAAGCAAACATAATAGTATGGAAATATTTCTTGCTATGGTAGAAAAAATGGGTTTGCCCAGTAAAAGTTAATTTTGTTGCTAATTTTACAAGATCTCTCTTGTTCTGTCACACACACACACAAAAGGTAGAGAAAAAAGAAACTGCAAAGCTTCACACTGTCATCGCAGATCTTTTGATGGTTCTTTGATGAATATATTTGCTAAGGATTACAATGAACATTCTTCCTATTCTGCTATGTGATTCTGTGAATTGAAGCCTTCTCAGAGCTGCGTTTTGCTTTGACCGAAAAATATATCTTATGTATGAAATTTTCAGTAGCTGAATTGGAAATAAGGTAAAAAAGCATCACAGATGGAATGTTAGGAGATAGAACTCAGCAGCAGGAGATATATTAATGGCTGGTGGATAATTAGCAACAGCTTCATGTCTCAGTGTCACTTTTGCCATGGGATTGATGCGATGAGCCTGTTAATACTTGTTCACAGTTGGATTTTAGTAGGTATTTTGCTACAGCTGCAGCTGCAAAAGCTAGAGTGTGTGTGCATGCAATACCATATATGCACTGTGTGCTTGGATTTGGCTGCAATGTTTTGGCTCTGCATGAGTTTTATGTTTCTCTTATTGTTTGTTATTTGCCATCCTGGAGTTGGTTTATTTCCACCTTTCCTGCTCATTCTCAGATTTGCTTGGAACAACCTTAGCTGCTGGTATGAGAAGTTTCCAATTGTAGGGCAAGAGAGCCAGTTTCTCTGTAAAGAAAGCAGTGATTGGAGTGTCAGTGAATGTGAATAAGCCTATTGATTATTTGCTATTATATTCCTCTTTCTGCAGTGGGCATAAGCCTATTGATTATTTGCTATTATGTTCCTCTTTCTCCAGTGTTTCTACTATTAGAAAAACGTTCAGAAGATAAAGTGTGACTGGTATGACAAAAAAGAGGTTTTGATATATATAAGGAGGAACTTTTCTAGATACACCAAGAATACTAATACGTTGCAAAGGATGGATTAAGATTACTTAAGCTATATGTAATAACATACAAAATCTTCACACTATTAGGTGTAAATATTGCCTGGTACTTTTACAGAATTGAGCTGACCTCTTGGGTCCATTGAAGGAGCCTATATCTCAATTTCTTGTGCAGCAGAATCTGAACAAGAGTAGTGTGTTTTGCCATTCATGCACATTCTGGTTTTTGAAAAAACAGAATAGGTTAAAAATAAAACCTAAAATACTCTTCCAGAGAAGCTAAGTGCTTTTTCCATAAAAATAAAGCAGAAAGGAGCAGCAAACCCCATAAAACTGAAAATAAAAAAGAAAATAGAATAATATCACATAATGCAATAGATGGTATTTTTTGGTATTTTTAAGATGTTTAGAAAATATATTGCAAAAGAAATTTCTCTGATTGGAACTGTGAAGAGTACAGATTTAGTCTGCAAAGTATCAAACATCTTCAATTTCTCCATCCTGTATTCTTTCTGTAATTTTAAAGCTAATGATATATCATTAATTATTTTTATAGTTTGTTTTTATTTTACAGAAGCTAGAGGGGCAGATGCAAATTTAATTTAAAAATGGGTAAAAAGGCAAGAAAATGCAGTATTCTAAATATCCACTAGACTCACTGCTGATAGGTGTATCAGATGTTTATGTTGAAAGTTGGTTATCATCAGTTAATCATACTATATTCAATCTGTCCTTAAACACTTTGGGGTTTTTAAGTTCTACAGAAGGTTAGTATAAATGAAGGAAACTCATGTAGCAGGTTCCATCATACAGTAATATTAATGTTCTGGTGTTTACATGTAAACACAAGGATTTCTAGAAAAAAAGAATAAATCCCTGGGGATTAAATTTTCAGGAAGTCAAAATTCTAGATAAATTTGCCCACCTAAATTCCAACCATTAAAAAATATACCAATCTGTTCTTTAAAACTACCTAGAATTTTGGGTGAATTGTCTTGGATTTCCTACTTTTTCATAAAGTTGGTGTATACCAGACTTGTTTTCTGTAATGATGGGCTGAGTGTATAATTTAACATATTGATTATATTTTTGGTTGGTGAGGAAAAGACATTTCACATATGTAAGAACACCTCTTTAGACAAAATTTCATGAGGACTTCTAGTATGTAAAGCTTTTGAGCATGCAAGGCTCTGTGGATGAAGAGCTCCCCAGGTATACACTGATGGGGGGACTGGAGTTGTTTGTGTCAATAGTTTGCAAATAATGGGTCTCTGGGAGAATTTAAAATTGCAGTTTTCACTCCAGTCTGTGGTGCTTTTTAGGATGAGCTGAGTTGCTATGAGGCTTGGCACTCTTCAGTGCACCTTAGGCAGCAGTTCTTATACTTCCATTGAGATTGTAACAGCTGGCCATTACAATCAATCAAGTGACATTTCAGTGGTATTTTTTCTTTAATATTAAGGAAAAAAGGAGAAATAAAAGATATTAAATTGCAACTTTTCCCAGAAAGAGGAAGGAATTTATAGCTTTACCTTTGACTACAAAAAGCAGGCACTTGCAAAGTAAATCACAGACTGATCATGCATTTATTTTTATTTGGGACATTGCAGTATTTTCTCTTCATATATAAATGCTCTCAATATCTTTGTATCAATTTTATGGTGGTGTTGGTTGTGTGTTACAGAAGTCTCCTGCACATTTAAGTGCTCAGCACTCAACTATAAGGTGTTTGTAAACTTGCTGGGCTGATAAGAACTTCACTAGCCAAACCATTAGATATCATGTAAGTTTTCCTTGCTTTAAAGAAAGCCTTCAAAGCAAAAATAAGGTATTGGAGAAGCTAGTGAAGAGATGAGGATTCTGAAGAGTAGAAGGGACAGCCTTCAAAGGGGGTCAAAAAAGAGCCTTAGAGAAGTCTGACAATAATATCTTCTAAGTTTTTGAATTCCTGAAATGGAATAGGAAACAAGAGAGGTTTGTTTGACTCCAGTGTAGGATTCAACCAGCAACACAGTTTGTGCCTAAGTTTTTTCTGCTTCTCCCAGAGTACAGTTTGAGTTAAATTATAATTTTTGCATAATATAGTGCTTTAATGTTTTACACTGTCTGGAGCAGCTGATCCTAGCAGTAGCTATATGAACATAGTCATATATTCATTATATGAATATCTGATTATTCTACATGCAATTAAAGTTATTAATGAAGCAGTCTTACTGGGTATTGGCAATTTGTTTATCAGAAACAAAGAAACAAAATGATGAATGTAGAGATTATAATCAAAGCGTCTAATGCAAAGCACATTCTTCCTGGGGACTGCCTAGGTAACTATGTATTTAGCTATTTTGCTACTTAATGTCTTCAGGGTCATTTAGCAATTAAAGCATCAGTACCTGAAAGATCAGAGCAGGGAAAATTACAGAGAAGCTGTAGTATGATGCAGCAACAGTGATATATCAAATTTCTCCTCTCTGTTCCTAAAGTAATGCAATTGACACTAATTTAAATAAGAGCTAAAGGAGAGCAGCAGGTTCAGAAAATAGTAACCACTTAAACTTCCCACCATTAGCAACTGCTACTCTTCAGGATCAGTTCTCTTTTCAGTATATACACAGTGTGGTTTCTCCCATAAACATAAAAGAGCCTCCTCTTAGGTGAAAGATTGGTTAAGATGGTCAGTCAAAGCAGTGTCGATAAAAGCACTGTAGGAGGGTTGCAGTGAGGGATCTCTTTCCTTCATCAGACAATTGTGGTTTGCACTTTGGTGACACTGAATTTTTTTTTTCTCCCCCCCCCCCCCAATAATGAAATGAATTTTAGTCACCCCTTCCTTGTTCTCTTTACAGGTCATCACAGAGAACCTCCAGGGTGAGCAGTCTCATCAAAAATAAGGTAAGACTGTTATGCTGACTTTGATCAAAAGCAGTGAGAAACATTTAGGTTATTTTGTGATGTGATTGAAGCAAAGAAACATGGACAGAGGAGCGTTGCATCCTGGATCAAATGAAGTCTGGGAATTAACTCTTTTTTAGAAGAAAGTACTTAAGACTTGTCCAGTCTCTTAAACATCTTATACTTCAATTGCCATAATGGGCTTTTTTCCTGGCCTTGACAAGTTTATAACGTCCAAGTAAATGCTGCAACAAAGTCTGTATCTCTGCTGTATCATACACTAGTCTGCCCTTCTTCCCTTCTTTTGAGATGTCAGCTCCTGCCTTCTGTTATGCCCTTGTTGACCACTTGTTAGATTTTCAAACAAGCAGTTTTGTACTTTCTTCTGCGTTGACCCTGTACTTGAAACTTGCCATAAACATTTGAAAGATGACTTCATTAAATACAAGTCCTTAAAACTCTCCCTTTTTATAAAGCCTGTGAAAGAAATGAGAAGAAATATCAGGCTGGCGACATTCTGTAAATTCTGCATTTCCTGCTTTCCTGGTTTCTTTGTGCACCTGCTTGCATCTCTCTTGTTCTCTTCAGCCTGATGTTCTGTTTTACAGTCCCTGGTACGTGACTGGATTTGTCCTCTTGCTACCTAGCATAGCAGTGTTCCACTCTGTGATCTGGGGACTCACAATGTGGTTAAAGTGCTGTTTTAATAAGTAATAAAGTTAGGAACTAAGTTTTGGATATTCAGTGAGACTGTTCAAAAATTTTAGATGGTTAAGATTATCAGTCTTGCTCAAAATTGACATATGTGATAGCGTTTGACTTCTTTTTTGAAGTAATCTTCTCTATCTTTTTAAGTTGTTCCGCTTATTTTGAATAATCAAAGTTAGACTTAGGAGCTTCTGTCAGAAATGGAAACAGCTTAAGTTATGGGATTCACCTGACATAAATATAGGAAAATTGTAAAGCCCTATCTGGAACATATTCTGAAACAGTATTCAGATACTGGCTGAAGTAACCATCTGTGCTTTTTCCTCTGAGACCTGCCTTTCTTTGTCTGGCTGTGAAGTTTTGGAGGTGTTCCCTTTAGCAGTCTCTTCCATGGATCCCTTTCTGAGGTCCCTTACTGCCACTGCACCTTGCATTGTACCCTTCAAGCATGGTTTCTGCCCTGCAAGCCAGACATAAAAGGTGGATACTGTAACAATCTTGTGCTGCTCCAAAGACTAGATTTTGTGTCTAGCCTTTTGTTTGTTCTTTCAAGTTCCTTCTTCTCATCCAGTTTGTTTTTCAGGAGTTGCCTACTGGTTTGATTTGATTTGACTTTTATATTTAATTTCCCCTAATCTGGAGAAAACTGTCTTCAGGAACATAAAGCTTCCCAGATAGCTAGCAATAAAGTTGCAATTGTACAATACGCAGAGGAGTTTTAAACAAAAGTTCATGATCTTCCTGCATATTCTTTATGCAGAGATATTTGCTTTTTCAGTAGTATGAAGACTGGGGAGTGGGTTGAGGCCTCGAACAGATAAGGAATGATTTGGCATCATCTACCTGGACTTGTGCAAAGTGTTTGACGCTGTCCCACATTACATCCTTGTCTCCAAATTGGAGAGACATCAATTTGATAGGTGGACCACTCGGTGGATAAAGAACTGGCTGGATGGCCACACACAAAGAGTTGTGCTCAATGGCTCAATGTCCAGCTGGAGACCAGAAACGAGTGGTGTCCCTCAGGGATCGGTGTTGGGACCGGTCTTGTTCAACAGCTTTGTTGGTGACATGGACAGTGGGATTGAGTGCACCCTCAGAAAATTTGCTGATGACAACAAGCTGTGTGGTTCGGTTGATATGCTGGAGGGAAGGGATGCCATCCAGAGGGATCTTGACATGCTTGTGAGGTGGGCTGATGCCAACCTGATGAAGTTTAACCATGCCAAGTGCAAGGTCTTACACCTCGGTCAGAGCAATCCCAGGCACAGCTCCAGGTTGGGTAGAGAAGAGGTTCAGAGCAGCCCTGCGGAGAAGGACTTGGGGATGTTGGTTGATGAGAAAATGAACATGAGCAGGCAGTGTGTGCTCGCAGCCCAGAAAGCCAATGGTATCCTGAGCTGCATCAAAAGGAGCATGACCAGCAGGTCGAGGGAGGTGATCCTCCCCCTCTACTCTGCTCTTGTGAGACCTCACTTGGAGTATTGTGTGCAGTTCTGGTGTCCTCAACATAAAAAGGACTTGGAACTGTTGGAATAAGTCTAGAGGAGGATCAGGGGACTGGAGCACCTCCCGTATGAAAACAGGCTGAGAAAGTTGGGGCTGTTCAGCCTGTAGAAGAGAAGGCTGCATGGAGACCTCATAGCAGCCTTCCAGTATCTGAAGGGGGCCTATAGGGATGCTGGGGAGGGACTCTTCATGAGGGACTGTAGTGAGAGGGCAAGGGGTAATGGGTTCAAACTTAAACAGGGGAAGTTTAGACTGGATCTGAGGAAGAAATTCTTTACTGTGAGGGTGGTGAGGCACTGAATGGGTTGCCCAGGGAAGTTGTGAATGCTTCATCGCTGGCGGGGTTCAAGGCCAGGTTGGATAAAGCCCTGGGTGACATGTTTTAGTGTGAGGTGTCCCTGCCCCTGGCAGGGGGGTTGGAAGTAGATGATCTTAAGGTCCTTTCCAACCCTAACTATTCTATGATTCTATGAATAGTATTCTGTCAAAACCTTGGATGTCTAATGTGTGTACATTCCTGAAGTTTTTGCTGGCAAATATTATATTGTGCTTGCGTACTAAGCCTTTGTCTCTCAAGCCTGATCTACTGATTACTAGCCTTTTCATTTTGTCAGTAATATGTAGGCTTTCTCTTAACTCTGCTGTAATTTACAAGGACACAAAGCATGCTTGAAATTACTTACCTGACTGTGCTTTGTGTGAAGAACTCCATCCTCTCAGCTGTTTTATATTAACAGTGAATTACAGTTCACTTCAATGCAATTAGACCTAATGAGGTGCACATGGAGACTATTGGGCCATGATGTAACCACGTTAGATGGACTTGCTAGTTGCCATTTTAATCAATTGGTTTGACCTTTGAATGCAAACAAAGCACAAAGAACTTCATGGTCCAGATTCCTGTTTACTTGAATGCAGGGAGAGATGAGAAAAAATAACCTCTGATTTAGAAAAGCTGTTTCTGTTCCGAATCTTTAGAAGCAAAATCCTTTTTGCAAAAGTATGGTTATAATGGTTGGTCATGTCATAAACATAGTTAAAATATTACCATAAATATTTTCCTTTCTTTTCTGGTATGACTTGATTTGAAATTTATGTCTTGCATCATTGGCTGTTTAGGAATCAAAGGTTAAATTTCATAAGAAAGAAATTTTATCAGATTATGTTGTGGTAATGGCAATCAAGCACAGCCTTATGTAACCTTGTTGAAAGTAGGTAGACTTCCAATGAGACAGTTTTTGTTTAACTGTATTAAATAACATTTTTTATTGTGTGTTAGAATATTTTCACTTCATCTGGGATGCCCTCTTCAAGTCCTTACCAAGTGGAACTGCCATTAAATGGCAAAGAAATTATGCAATGTCATAATTTACAGTTTTGAATTTTCATTATGAGAGGCTATTGATGGGGGGAGTTAAATATGTGGTTAAAGCTGAGAGGGATAAATGTTCTGCTTCCCAGAGAAACCTTCTGAGAGTAGCAAAATGAAAAGCAGTAGGACTGTTTCTACATTTTTTGCATAGATGTAGATCTGTTGCTGTCTACATAATCATTGTTCTTTCTTTTGTTTATTCCCTGTTTTGCTTCTTGTGGTAGGCCCTCCAGAACAAATATTCACTTTATGTAGAAGGGAGGAGAAAGAAAGGTTTTCAGAGGCCTATGAAGAGTGGCTAGAAAGTATCAGTCAGATTTTTTTCATGGATAAAACACTCAGGGTTTAGCCTTCCTCATGCTATTCTTCCTCTTGTAATTTTAGACTTTCTTCCTCCCTATGTCTTTGTGGTATATGTGTGCTAGAACGCTATATGCTCTTTAGGGCAGAGAGTATCTTTTTCATTTCCAGGAATTTACAGCATGTAGCACAGTGGAAGCCTGATTGCTGTGTAGAACTTCAACCCAATTTTTCATTTTGAGTTCCATTGAGAATCAGTTTTTATATCAGACAGGTAGCCCATGAGACCAAAATTGCCTGTTTTACCTGCCTGCTTGAAACATGTAACAATGAGTGAGATATGGAACAGGGAAGAAGGTTCCCAAGTATGGATTTGACTGAAATGCCAGGACAGCCTGTCTTGTACAAAGGCATATACATATAGAGGCAAGAAAGCAAGAGAAAAATAGGTAGATGCGGTATTCAGGAGATGGGAGACATGTCTGTGAAACTGTTGTATGTCAAAAATATTCACAGGCAGGCTGTAAGAGGTGAGTCTCTCTAGTTCCCATTCTGCAGAAGAGTTTGGTTTCTATCTTACCTTCCAGAATAAATTTTGTATTTGTCTTAATGAAGACTATTTAAAAAAAAAAGGGGGGGGGGGGGAAGGGAGGTAATTTCATAATTTTTAGAAATTCAAGGTGATTACTAAATTAATTTAAATACAGTAAATACATATATATTTTTACATACAGGTTGCAGTGGTGGTTTGGATCAGCCCAAAATGCTTGGGAGGTGTACCTACCTAGTATTCTATTGTTAAAGCCTTGCTAATTATGGCCTTCTGCCTTGGACAGTAAATAGTTGCCATTAATGGCTGAAATAGTTCTCATTAGTCATTTCCAGGAGACTGAAATGGCTCATTTTTATAAGTCTCTGGTATATTTGAAAATTATTGTCTTAAAACTTTCAGAATAGCTTCTGTACCACACCTTGTGAGAGGACATGAGTCAGATGTGCAAGCTAACAGGAATCTAGATATGAATTCCTGGTTATGAGTCACTAAGGAGCAATGTCTTGATCCTTGCTTGAAATCACAAGGATGTAAACTTCCTTTTCCTATTGTGCTTAGCTTCTAAATGAGAAAAGTCCTTTTGTACTTTAGTTAAAAGAAACATCATAAGAAATCATGCTTTATTCTAATTGCATGTAAATTGACAAGGAAAGATAAGTTTTGTGGTAATTAAATGAAGTAACAAGCATTTTATAGAAGGTGCCAAATTAGACATAGGGCCTTTATCTGCATGTGTGTAGATATATGTGTAATTTTGTTTAACCCTGTTTCTGTTACTAATGTGTACTCATCTAAATACATTCAAACCCATCTTCTGTTTCTAGGTTAGTGATTTTGCATTTTCAAAATAAATACCTCGGCACACGGAACATGTGGAAATCCTGTCAGCTGGTAACAGATATAATTATCAATGGATTCTACAGTCCACTGATAATTGATGAGTGCATGAAGCTTTTTTTGGCATGCTTATAGAACTTTTATACTGGTACCTGCATGTCATACGATCTGTTCTCTATATGGTTACTAAAATATGAACTGGTGTTATAGTTTAAACATCTTTCTGTACCTAATGAAGACTGTCTGATGTTAAAATGAAAATGAGTGCATCCTGAATTATATTAACTGAGTGAGAAGTACTGGTAGCGTACAGAATAAGCATCTTCAGGATCTATGCTTGCCAGTGTGCAATGACTTGAAATGCTGTACCTAGAAGTTATAACCTAGATTACAAATGCTTTCAATTACCTGTTCTATGGATTCTTTAACTGTGCTGTGAAGTAACTGGAATGGATGACTGCACCAAAATTGATCTCCTCTAATGTTGCCTTTTCTATACAGTTGAAATACATTGCTGTTTTGGTATAACTGTACTTGACCTTCTTCTGTTATCTTCCTACTGAGAAGTAAAATGCAAGTGGACTGGGTTGAGATGTAAGCTTGTAAAGGATTTAAGGGTAAACAGGCAACCTGAAATGCACATTGACTTGACTTGCATTTGAACTGCCTTCCTTTTTCTTTCCAAAGGTTGGTTGATGTCAAAGGCCATCTGTTTCCTGTAGTGCAGAGTCATGTAGACATTGAGAGAACAGAATTTTAATATGTTCAGTAAACTGCAATTTAAATGTTTGTTTCAAGAATCTGAGTAGTTTCAACATTGGAATTTTGAGTGCACTGATTTTCTGCTTTTTTGCATTTTAAGGTCTGAGTGTTACGATATATCTCAAAGTAATGAAGTGTGGCACAGCCTCACTATACCTGTACTGGCACTATTTCAGGCTTGTTGAGGATACCCAAATCTCAGGTACCATTTGAGTGAGGGACATGGATCTGGTATGAACCATATCACTCCTTAGGAGGACTTTCTTAGTAGAAGGTAAGGAGTGTTCAACTGAACCTCCTACCATTTTGCTTCACAGGTGTATATAATACATAGCCTTTGTGTTACAGCTATAGCTCTTTTACTCTAGAAGGCTGGGCCATTTTGAGAATCCAGGTCATTAACCTCTCAATTTCACATTAGCTGAGATGTTCTTCAGTCTGACTGGAACTGTTCCTGTATTTAAATATGCTTTGTTAAATTTTGAACTCTTAAGAAACAAACTTCAGAAGAAGTATATGATATCATATCAAGTACCAACTACAGCTATGAAATAACTTTATGAATATGGTGTCAAACTAGATTAGTTTACTTATGCTTGATTTAGCTTTGGAGAGTGCACTGGGGCACTAGAAAATCAAAAAGGCTGACTTGAAACTAAATCAGCAGAGGAGAAATTCAATGATGAAAGTGGATCTTACACTGCTTATATTAAAACAAATCTTACAAAAGCTATGAAGGAATCCTGGGACTCTGCTTCATTAAGATAAACAAGAACAGAGCCTTCTTTTTTATAGTCTCCAGAAAAATCTATTGAGCTATCAGGTATATCTAATGCATATATCATACTGACACACTATTCCTTTAGTACCTTTTACAACATAGAAGACCAAGGACACTTTTAAAGTATTGATAGTGTTTACTTTAAAAGTTGAAGGATTTTTGTGAGTCTGGTTGCTGGTTTTGTTTGCTTTGGGGAAGTTGCCATTACCTATCTGTTTCATTTCTATTTATAGACCTACATTGAGTATATGACATAATTTCTAAAGGGAAAAGTTTTTTTAAAGTTATAGAGTAATGTGAAGTAATTGCTAAGTCATCTTTGTGTCTTAAAAGTTTTAATCTCATAGGTGAAAGATTTTCTATTGTTAGAGAAATATATTTCCCAATAAATTTCTCTGATTAAAGATACTGCATTTAGGCTTCTCATATCTTGGCTGCTTTCACTGTTTTGATTAGCATTAGAGAATTTTAGTACTGCTGAAGTGCAAAGTAGTGGTGCACATTTACTGACTATATTATATATCCTTTATTGGCAGATATAATTTAATTTTTCATATTCCTTATCTAATTCTTGAGGCTAAGCTAAAATTTTCAAAAGAAAATATTGTCCTCTCAGACAGTCAGTTAATGTATAAAATATAACCTGTCACTGTGCTTCACCATTAATATCAAAACTTTTTACTCATATGCAACATAAAACTGTATAATTAAATAATATGGATAATGGATGGAAAATATGCCAGAATTGCTATTGTTCTGGTGCTGTTATTTGTTATGCTGTTTGGTGGGTTTTCTATGTGAAAATAATAATACAGAATAATACTTCAGGAGCATTTGCAAAACAGCAGCATTTTGGCTTCAAACCCAATTAGAACAAAAGGCACAATAACACATTATAATATAAATCTGACATGTAGTTTTCCTTCAGGAGGTATTCAGTTTTTAGTTTTAAACAAGTCCCTTAGAAGCTTTAGGGTTCTTAGGATGCCTAGAGTCAATTTTGAACAATTTTGCAACTTACTACAGGGAATCTTAATTCAAATTCAACAAAACACTGAAAGAGGTAGTGCTTTGGGGTACTTAACTTCCTCAAAGGACCATCAGTGTGAAACCTCAAGTGGGAAGAAACAACATGTAAATAAAATATGTCAGTCTAAAAACATGGTAAATAGCAAGAATAGCTGTCTTCTTAGGGAAGAAAAATTGTGTTTCACATTGTCAGGACATATAACTATTCACTCTGATAGAAAGCAAAATTACTAAAATGCATTGTTTCACTGTGAGAGTGGGGTGAAAGTCTTCTATATTAGAAGAGGTTGAATTATTATTTGCAAATACCAGATCTAATTCCTGGATTCTTAATTGAGAGACATTCTGCCAAACATTGCCTTCAAGTCTTTGTTCCCCAAGGAAGTACTTCCTTTAGTACTTCCGAAGAAAGTACTTAATGATATGGGTGAATAATTTTCATTTTTATGGGGTTTTAGCATTGGATGCTGATGATGACATGTGACTCATTGCTTAAGTTACATTGTGGTGTTCTGATCTGTGACAAACTGTATGACAGCTTTTAAGCTAGAAGACCACAAATGATGTATTGAGTGCTCTCATGATTAATTTAGGCAGAAAAAACCTAAAATTAAAAATAAATTCCTGTCACTTGCAGACTCTGTTGGTGGTACTGAACGTTTGGCTGTATGCTCATGATTAACAAATTATTTCACACTGAAATTAGTAGTAGAACCACCTCACTAGATGTATCTAGAAAACTGAACACCATATTTTTATTAATATTCAATAGTCCTGCTCTTCTGTGAATGCTGCTCTTTCAATATAGTTCTCCAAAAGATATGTAAATATCACACAGTCATCCTCTTCCACTTCCATTAGCAGATTTGAGTTTCTGAACTTATCACATTAATTAAGGTGATCTAGTTACATAATAGAATACATTTGATGTATGAAGAGTTTTGAAAAGAGCATATTTCATCAGGAGGTACCAGAAAACAGCTATTCTGTCCCAAAATTCCTATTATCTATGCCATGGTACAGTTGTGACACTGACACGTCATATGTGTAAGAATTTAGACTAGCTTAGTTATTACTTTTTTAACTGTGTACTCCAATTACTCTTAAGCATATTATAATATCTTTGTATATTAATTCTAGTTAAAAAGCGTTTAGGTGCTTACTGAGATTCATATCTCTTTTCTTATTGTTGACTGCATTGATAAGTCTAGACATTAAAAAAGGCATCAGAATATAAACTAAAAATGTGATTTTAATTCTGTTTAATTTGCTGAACTGGAAATTATAACAAAGACAAAAATGATAGAAATATGATATATAGGTAGATTTAGACTAGACATAAGGAAGAAATTTTTTACGCTGAGGGTCGTGAAACACTAGAACAGGTTACCCAGTGAGGTGGTAGGTGCCCCATCCCGAGAAACATTCAAGGCCAGTATGGATAGGGCTCTACGCAACCTGACCTAGTTGAAGATGTCCCTCTCATTGGAGGGAGTTGTACTAGATGACCTTTAATGGTCCCTTTCAACCCAAATTATTCTACAATTCTGTATGCAGGAGTTTGACTTCCTCTGTTCTGGAAGAACAGGAATAAAAATGGTCTTCTGGGGGGGTGAGGGTGTGGAGAAGCCCCTGTATTAATCAAATGCACTATTTCACTAACTTTTTATTTCACTGTACAGCAGGCCTGTGTCGTTACTAAAAATACAAGAACAAGGAGAATCACTTAAAAAATATGAACCTTCTGTCTTACCCTTGCAGTATTGGTTTTGTGCTGTGTATTAAGGTGACTGTTATGATTTTCACTTGTGAAGAGGGCACTGGAGTTATTTTTTCCTTGAAAGTTATTATATCTCAAGGTCCTTTCAAAATTATTTTGACTATTTTTTAAAAAAAATTCTTTAAGTTTGCATATCCTTTACCTGATCTGAGGAAGTTATTTCTAATGATTAAGTGATTTGTGCATTTCTGAACAAAATAGATGTAATTTTTAGAATCAAGCTCTTAATAACTTTCTGTGACAATGTATAACAGAACATGTATATAAACAAGACCAGTCATAAGTACAGCAGAAGGTATTGCTCCTGGCAAGTGTTAGCAGGGAGAACGGTAGCACTCTTAGTATCTTATCACCATAGCACAGCACTGTAAGGCCAAAACATTTGTCCCATGTTGCTTTCCCTATTTTCTTCAGTTTGACATGCTGCTCTAAAAAGATGCAGACCTGCTGTCACAATCCCAGTAGATCAAGTTGTTGATGTTGAATATTTTCAGCCCCTTCAGGGCAAAATCACTAAGCTGGCAGCCTTGCCAGTGAGCCAGATGAGCACAATACTATATTGTATAGTCACTTTACTGTCTCCATCTAGTGCTGCCTGAATAACATCAAGAGTAGAAAAGATGGTTGTGCATAGCCCCCTCACTTTTTTTTTCTTCCTTAATGCAGCATGGCACAGTGGATAGGCATGTTTGCTGCTGCTTTGCCAGTTGTTTTCTATCTTGCTTTTTATCCTTTGCCCTCACACATCATTCTGTAAACACCTAGAAAAATGGTGTCCTTTGATACTGTACAATCTCAGATATCAAATTGCTTTTCATTCCGGTTATAATCTGGCCTTAACTGTTCTGGAAATACACTGATAATTCCTTATCTTGATGAACAGTGTGCTGCAACATCTCTTGGAATGAGAAAAATACCACTCTAATGTAAAAGAAAAAAATCGACCGGCACAATACATGGCTACCATACATAGGTTGGATAGAGCTTTTGGTATCTCACTTAAGGGAAAGAAATTTATAAAAGAAATCAATGGCTAGGATTAACCTGAACTACACACACTGGCTCATACTCAACAAGGTTCTAAGCTTCAGTTTTTATTTTGAGCTTTATTCGCTTTAAGGTTAACACAGATCTCTAAATCAATATAATTGTTCAAAATCTAATATAATAGTAACAATCTGAAAAAGGTTAAAAACAAAGCAAAAATCAGTGCTTAACCAAACTTGGAAGTCTCTTCAGTCACTTACTGAGACACTTAAACTTCTCTTGTTTTAATGACTCTCTGTTATGATTATTGCAGATAATGATAGCTCACTTTAAGAGAAATTCAGGCTTTGTTGATCTATGTTTCCCTATCAGAATTGGTTTTCATTTCATTAAACTTTTTACTTGGAACTTTGATATCAAGAAAATCTCTTGACAGCAAATGAGGCTGGGGAGTGGAAACCTAAGTACTAAATGTAAGGCTCATGCTTCCACTGAAGGTGATTTTACATTATTGAGAACAGTGATAGAATCTAAAGCCAGATCAGGCCAATGTTTAATAGGTGTAGGAGTTTTATAGTAGTGATCATTAATTCATTACTTGTAAATTTTGCTTAATATTTTGCTTTACTATTAAGGCTTTAGCTCTTTATGCTGCTATTCTTTATAATGAATCTGTTAACTGCTTGAGGCATTAGGCTGCAGGATCAGATTGCCTGACATGCTCCCTTTATTTCTGGATCTTCATTCTAAGAGAAAAGGAAAATGCTGATCTCTTGGAGTAGCTCAGCCTTTAGAGGGTTTGTGAACTCTCTTGGGGAAATGAAGGGTTTTGGGGTCCCTAACATTTAATGAAGGAATTGTGTCCATCAGTTTGGTGGGACTTAGGTAGCTAACTATGTCAGTAACAAGATCATTGTATAAAAGATAACCACCACATTACAAATATGTATATATAGCTGACAGTTTCTGAAGGGCAGATGCAGATCCGAAGTAGACAGAAATAACTCTGGATGGCACAATGTAGAAAACGATGGAATACGAGATGGAGGTATTTTGATTCTACTTCAGGGACTGGGTAACTGAAAGATACATGCTAACTTTTAGGTGCCTAAGCTTCTTATAGGATCAGATTTTCAAATGTGGCAAATGAATATTTAAGATTTATGTTGATGTTTCTGATCCCTCAAAGGCAGATGGAAAGGACAAGGGTATGCATGACAGATTTTGGGATGGCTGGCAAGATAAAGATCTTTGGTTTTTAAAGTTAATGCTAGTAGATTAATATTTAGATTAATATTGACTAGACCTTTGTTTTGTCTGAATGCAGTGGCAAACAGAATACTACTCCTGTACTGTTTATTAAGAAAGAATAAAAAGACACATGATCACTATGAAACGAAGAATAATGGGCAGAAGTCTAGTGAGCTCAGCTTTAAAGAAACAGGGAGCATGAAATACCATGGCCAACATAAGCATGAAGGACAGGTGCCTTATTCTTTACATTTAATTGAGTTATGGCTTACAACAAAACTTTTTATTGATCCTGCATCCTCCCAAAAAATCAAAAGGCAGGGCAGTGTGGTTTTGAGCACTATCCACTTGGTTTCAGTTGCATTCAACCTTCAAGAAAGCTTAATCGCTGCAGTGCAGTAAATAGCTGCAAAAAAAAACCCAACCCTGACTATCATGGGTACAATTAGAGTGCTACAAACTAGCTAGTATAAAAATGCTTTTAACCTCATTTTTGTTGGAAGTGGCCATGGAAGTTTCTTAATGTCCTCTGGAAGGATGTTTCCTTCTCAGGTACAGTGTCCACCCTAGTGGAATTATTGAATAAGTCAGTGTAGCTTAATCAAATATAAAAATGGATAAGAAAATAATGAAAGTTCCAATATTGGATTCATGCAGCTTTATTTGTTTGTTTGTTTGTTTCTTTTAAATCCTTGAGGGACCAGCCTCAAGGAATAGTTTGGCCAACCTAAAGTTACAGAAAATAGTACAGAAAAATGAGTGTGTTTTTTTTTTTTTTGTGCGTTTGCTTTTTGTTTTCATTTCCCTTGAAAAGCATCTGTTCTGTACAGACAAATGATAAACCTTAAAAGAAAAATAGCAACATTACCTCTGCAGTTTCGTTTTGTCTGAAAGCAACTTAGTATGTGGAACACTTAATTTGTCAAGACATTCTGGCAGCTTTCATCAGAAGTCCAGTATAAACTTTACTAGTTTGACTCATTAAATTGAAAATGGTCTTAGAAAAGGTCATGGGGAATTAGAGGTTACAGAGCAAATAATCAAAGCAATTAGGTATAACTTGAGTCTTCTGAGCTGCCTAAAAGAGAAAGCAGACTTGACCTTGTCAAAGAGAAAAGGATATTAAAATTGCATAACAAGAAGTAATCCAGAAAGTTTATTACAACTATGTACAGCATTGCAGAAGTTTGGGGTTTTTTTGTTGTTGGTTTGGTTTGGTTTCTTTTCTTAGAAAAATAAAAAAAAAAAAAAAAAAAAAGAAGAAAAAAAGAAAGAAAAGAAGAAGGAGAAAAGAAAAAAAAAAAGAACTAAACCAATAAACTCTCCCGAACTCAAAAGTCTTGGCATTACCCTATTCCTGTACTAAGCTCCCTATCTGTTTTAAATGTTTCTGATTCACAGTGAGGATTCATATGCTTATTTATATTGTGATTGTAGATACATTAAAGTCTCAGGGTCTGAGCCTTCTCATATACTATATTGTCAGTCAGAAATAACTCCATTGAACTTAATTGAGTTATGTCAGTGTAAAAGTGATGTGAGAGGAAAAACAGGACATTAATGTCCAGATGAATTTTGATTAAAATAATCCATTCTCTGAAACCTGAAAATGTACACCAAGTTGTTAAATTCTTTTTCTCTTAATGTGCATTCACAAAAAGTCTTCTTGGAGCAGTTAGATGTTTCTCTGGATTTTATAACATGTCATATGGCAATGCAAAATTGTTTTGAAGAGACTTGCAAGCTATAATTAGGAGTTTGAAAGTTATCCATGTTGCATTGATTTAAAGTGTTGGGGGTTTTTTTCTGTCCTGAGGAAAAAGGCTCTTTTTTTAAGAGTTCTCTAAAAGAATTTTAATTTATTCATTCAAGTTGCAGGCACATATCAAAGTCTGTTCAAGATCTGAAGTGGAGTCAGACTAACAAAACTAGTATAGATTGTATTTCTTTTTTAATTCATTAAAGGATTGTCAGAACAACATTTATTTCACATAAGCACCCTGATAATTATTGCTGGAGCTCCCAAGTTAGCCCGCTTGACACAGTACTGACCCTACACAACTTCTTTGCTTCTCACATTGGCCAATATTTTCAGTTCTATAGCTGTTCTGTGGCTCCTGCAGTAATTTTTAAAAAAAGGCATTTTGGGACCACTGTGTTAATCACAGTGGCTACAGTTTACATTTTCACGTGGGCATGTTTTAAATCATGGTTTGCATTACTTCTTAGAGATTATATAGGGGCATACAAGAAAGCTGGAGAGGGACTTTTTACAAGGGTATGTAGTGACAAGACAAGGGGAAATGGCTTTAAAAAAGGGGAGATTTAGATTGAATTTTAGGAAAAATTCTGCATTGTGAAGGTGGTGAGACACTGGAACAGGTTGTGTCTGCCCCATCTCTGGACGTGTTCAAGGCCAGGTTGCATGAGGCTTTAGAGCAGCATGGTCTAGTGGAAGGTGTCCCTGCCCACAGCAGGGGGGCTGGAACTTAATGGTCTTTAAGGTCTCTTCCAACCCAAACTATTCTGTGATTCTGTGTTTACATTATTCTGTGCAAGATGGATACCAAGAATTTAAACTACTCTCTCAGCTGAGATTATTAGGCTTATTGGCCTCAGAAAAAGGCTGTGTAATTCATACCAGCTCAGGATAAGGGCCCATTGCCTTAAGGTTGTTGGGAAACTGGAATGTAGTGTATGATACTGTTCACTGCTGAGAAAGGGATTCTGCTGGTCTAGAATGCAAAGAAGGCTCAAGCTTGGAAGCATTCCTAGAGATCCAAGAACTGGTATGTTTCACTTAAAATCACAGATAAACTATTTAAGAAATGTAATACCTTTATCAGCAAAAAAATGGAGAAATAGCAGAATCTAGCAACTGGAATAACTGTAAAGCTTTTAAAATTAAAGGCAAGGCAGCAGTCACAGATGGAAACTTTAGTTTGGAAATGACCCTCACATTGTGAGTCAAAGTAGGGAAATGGAAGGCAAATGCTGCACTGCACACGTACAACACTTGTTTAGAAATAGGCTCCATTGAGGAAAGCTGCTCAGAAAGCTGGAAAGCAAACTGAATAATTGCATGCAAAGTGCTAAGTTATCTTTTTGGATGTCATTGGAGAGAGCAATTGATGACTTCAAGGTGACAAGCAGTCACTTCTTAGGGCCAGAAATTACTTCAAAAATACAAACTTTTAAGAATCTGTAATCTACCAAAGTTGTAACACAACAGTATGGTATGTTAAGCAGTCTTGGGAAAAAGTAGACAACTGGGCTATGTTTAATAGCAGTGATAAACTTACAGACTTCCTACAGCCTACTAAAATAATATTTCAAGATCTATTCAGCTTGTGATCTTACCATGCTTACATTAGGGATAAGAGGTTTTACAAGATTTTACGTAGCTGTTTCTCTCACAGTCCAAATGCATTCTATCTTTTTTGGGGAATGTGAATTGAATAACTGGGTGGTACTAAGCAGGATTTTTTTTATATGGCTAAAAGTGAATTTCACCATACTTAGTAATGTAGCTGGACCAGTAGTTCAATCTTTTGTCAAACTTTTTCCTTAGTTTTAAAATTAAGGTAAAGGGATGGTTTCAAATAATTTTATTGTGGTCTATATTGTTTTCTGAAAATGAACTGCATATTTTGTGTGATTATCTTTCATTACACCTTCTTCTAGATATGGAATATTTGGCTAGCTTCCTAGTCATTCAGAAATTTATTTTTTGAGCTTTCTTCTCTTTTGTTAAGTGTGAAAGACAGGTGTGGCAAAATCATCAGATACTAAGTGCTTCTATGTATTTGAGGTTTTTTGTTTTAGAAAAACATAGATTTTCTAATTGTGAACATTTGAGTGAAATTTGAATAATTCTTAATAAAAGACTTGCTCTCTCTTTGATATATTACAGTTAATATACAGTTAATAATTGATAATAACTTTTGCTGGATGTTAGATGTTCTTTATTTCCTCGTTTTTATTGTGTAGTTATAGTAAAATATTGAAAAGTAGAATATTCCCCATGATTAATTAGCTAGCAATACATATAAACTTATGAAATAGGAGCAAATTACTTTAGACCACAGTAGCTGACCTACAGCAAAATGTAATTTTGTATACCTTTTACATACTGTTACAATTTTTTATAAATCCAGTATGATATGTGAAAATCAATGGTATTTGTACCCTTACAACCAGCTTTTTCCTGTAGACTATATGAACTATATAGCCCTTATAATAAAGGTTTTACTGCTCTCTAAAAGCCACACCAAAACCTTAATCTTTGTCCACTGTGTTCTTTTGCATTTACAATTTCAAAACAATCTTCCTCTTTTTCTTTCACTAAAGCTCTGAACTTACACCATATGTCCAAATGCAGTGCTCTGAATTGCAGGCAAAAGTTGTGTCAAAAATAACCATCACTGAATCTAGAGTCATAACCAAATAATGCGCAATATATTAACAAAGGTTTAATCTTGAAATATACCAAGGACCAGTTTCCTAATTTATATTTTATCATTTTCTATCCTTTTTTGAGCAAACTGTAGGCAGATGTTTTAGCAGAAGGCAAATGTTCAAGGGAGAGATTTGTAGTGAAAGAAGAGATATTTGGGAAAAGTTTTTGTACAATGAGATCCAAGCTAAAGGAGAGAATAAGCGGTTTGAATAGTAAGAAACAGTGCTTTTAACATGCACCCTGAGTACACTAATATTTGGAGAAGAACTTTATATGGGCAAGATTTCCAGGAAAGACCACAGGTTTGCTCTCTACTAAGAGCTGGAATATGAGGAATGATGAATTTTGAGTGAAAATTTTGGGTGGTATGGGAATCTCTAGAAGACATAGGAATGAGGGTAATGCACCTGCTTTGCCTACTGCCAGACTTTCTTCATAGAACCTATTTATTTAAACAGATAAATCATTCTATAAACACAAATCATTCTCACAGGGAAAAAAACCTGAAGCTCTGTGCTGTTGTTTAGGTTCAGCTACGTGTCTAAAAAGGGCTAGAGACCAGGCTAAATGTCTTGCCTCAGGTCAAATGTAGTTCGTTAACAGAATCTAAGTGGAGCCCAAATACTTGGTTTGCAATACTTTTTCTGAATGCAATATTTAATTTCTAACAAGAAATGATATAATTCCTCTATTAAAAATAAAAAGGCAGGAAATAATTCTTATTACCCAGCTGCTCGTGTGATACTTCTGATAATGCACAGGCTAGTTTTGCTATAATATTTGCTGAAAGCTCTAAGGATAGGACAGCTATTATCTCTCAGATTAAGCAAAATGGCAGAGTCTCATCAAAGCTGTCTAGGAAGAGTTGGCTTCCTCGTACAGGTTTTGCAAATGTCCTTTGTTATCAGTTGTGCAGAAAATGAGGCTTCTGGATTTTCCCAAGTTTTTAAGATATCTGGAGGAATCATATTTCCTATTTACTGTTTACTGATATTGGTCTAGATATGAAATTGTATCCAAGATGATGTAATAGATCATAAAATTTTATTCAGAAAGCTCGTAAAACAAAATTCAAAGATGAAGAGGTTTTTCTGTGTTGTCATCTGCCTCCCCCCTCCAAAAAAAGAAATAAAAAAAAAGGGAAAAGAGTGTGGAGAATAATCCTTTGCTCTATATTAAATGTCTATTTTGTGGTAAAGTACCTGGCACTGTTGATTACAATAAAAATAGAAAATTAAACTTCCAAGTAAAAAAAAGAAACCCTAGCAATTCTTAGAAGTCCAAACTATATTACATAAAAGTAAAAAGGAGACAAGGGAAACCTCAAGATTTAAAATAGTATTTATGAATCTTTTCTTTTCCAGTGATTAGTTTCTATCCAATGCAGTAAAATTCTCAAAATTGCGTGGATTTATCAAAGAATTGTGGCCATTTCTGTGTCATGGATTGCATGAAAATACGTAAGTTGTCTGTCTTAAATAGTGCTTGCCAGTCCACTGACATTTTTATCACCTTCATGTTCTGGATGTATGCAGTGCATTGTTATGTTACTGATCTGCATATTCACCAAGACATTTCTGGATGAGAGTTGACAGAGTATTGTGATTTAAGAAAATTTTTTTTTTTTTTAATGTGTGTGTCTTTAGAGGATTGGTGAAGATTATAAATATGAAATAAAGCCTCATTTTGTGATTTTATTGACTAGTAGTACATACATGGCTCTAATAGAAAGTAATCTAATAAATTAATATTTTTAAGTAACATTGCATCTTATCAACAATTCTGTAAAGTGCTAGGCATATTATTTTGTTCTGAGCTGGGACCTAGTCAGTGTTTTGGATCAGCTTTAAGTCATACCCAAAAGGCTGAAAAATCACTGAACAGTTTCTAGGACTAAATGTAGATTTTTACAATTTAAAATAGAACTCAAATGTGAAACAATTGCAAAATCTTCCCAGCTGTAGCAAGAAGAACATAAAACAGGAAGGAAATGTGGTCAAGATATTGTTCAATGAGTGAAGTGGGTACTAGCATCCTTGAGCGAAAGGAATGTAGAGTTACACACTTGCTGTGGGCTGTTGTGTGATATTGCTCCTAAAATGTTAGTAAGAATCAGCTTCATTCTAAACTTCATTAAGGAGGGAAGTGTTAAAACTATTCAGTGAAATAAGAGATATCCTAGTTATATTCAATTATCAAAATTATATATATTTCTAAAGATTTAGCTGAGAAATGTTTACTCTTGAGGAAGTGGCAAACACAGCAAGCGAGCCAGGAGTCAAATTTTAATAAAGACAAAATGAAGTTTAAAATATGTATGTGATGCAGTATATGGTATGCTTGGGTTTGATAGCTACAAAGATGAATTAAAGACAAAGAGAAAATACAGGTAATAAATAGAGGGCCAAATCTTCAGACCTAACAGAATATAAAATATTTATTTGGAGTAGAATGGTCTTGTTACAGTAAATATAATTTCTAACATGTTCAGTTTCGTAAAGGGCATTGTTGCAGACAGAAGGTTGTTGAGAAATACTGGTTAAGTTGCAAGCACCTACACTGGAATGCAAACTTAATGCTTATATCCTTTATGAGAAATATTGTATTATGGCTTTTTATCTCTAGCCTCTGAGTAACTTTACATAATTAGAAAATAATTTTCTGATACGTATATTTGCTGCTTGGATTATGGTATCACAAATTCGAGAGGTGGAGGGTAAGTTTAAAGGAGTCATCTTGCAAAACTTGTATCTTGCTAAAGTTGGAAAGCTACTAAATTCATGCTCAGTTTTATGCCAATATAACTTAATCATTAGAAAGGTAAATCCAATTTAAAGTTGTGTAACTTGTTGGTAAATTAAGCCAAATCACACTGTATGGGATTGCATAATTATAGTTTGTTCTATATGACACACGTTGCACTGAAATCATTCTACGAAAAGGTGAAAGTCAAAAACAAAGTTTCAAGTCACTTTCTGAACTAGCCTCGTAACTTGTATTTAACGGATTCCACAAACCTCGAGGAGAAAAAAAGAAGATGAAATATTATCCAAATCCACCCAATAATGGATCATGACAGATGGGATTTATGAATCTCATGGCTTGCTCTTTATTGATCAGAAGCTGATCATAGCATTTGAATCAATAAAAGTATAGTTAAAGCCATTCACAAATGGTACTTGGACATACATGAGAGTAGGCTTTACTGATTTCTACTGTCAAATGTGCTTGAGAGAGATACACCATATGGTCAACATACGAAAATAGCAAAAACAAAATTCAAAAGAAATCTCTCCTACCCTATCAGCCAATAAAGTATTAAGTGTGTTTGCAAAGAATTGAGTGGGCTCAGTGCGCACATCCATGTGCATTTCATGATAGCTCATCATTTAAATGAACAGCACAAGTAATCAGTTAAAATCTATTAAGCATGGTTTTCCTGAAGAACTTCTTTAAGACATGAGTCTACCATTTTACCAAAATATTTCATGCTGCTAATTATTTTAAGTATATTTTAAAAAGAAAAGCAATGAAAATTATTTTTCAATCTCCTATGCAACATACCAGCCATAACAGTCCAGTGGGAAAATAATCATAGCTACACTTGGTATGCCTTTATCTTCCAAAAGTATTTTCTAAGCATTTTATGTGGCTCTTATAAGTCTTCTGTACCGTATCATGTCAAGTTCTGGTCATAGGCCAAAAAGCCTTTGGTTTCTTACATTACAAACACATGCCAAAAAATGCATCTCTGGAAGTGAAAGCAATAATGCAGTGTAGGTATACAGCATGGAAAGTAAGATTTGATGTTGTTACACAGGATTTTAATGTGGGATCTGCAGTCATTAGGAGTGTGTTATATGAAAAAAGATGTTTATTTTATGATTATTTAATGCCTAATCCTTTGGAATTGGGAAAATATGGACATTGTTGCATTGGTTATAGGGTTAGGAGTAGTTGTCTCCTATAGTACTTGCTATGTTAATTCATACCTCACTGCCAGTATTTGAAATGACTTTTTCCATTTGGCTTTTGCTCAGATGTGGAAGATCACAGTTCTTATAGACATTTTGCCTACTATATATATGTGTGTATATATATATATATACATACATCTCACATTTGCTTCACTGGTCAATTCAATATAAGCTTTGAGAACTTGTAAATAGTTTTTTTAAGTCATTGAGAATTTTATGAATCACAAAACTGTTTAATCTTACTGGAAGTGATACAGTCTAATGTGAAGAAGTGGATAAGCTAGAAAATACATCACCAAAACCTTAACACTTCCTTTACTAGCTGTTTCTTCAAAAACTCTTTGACTGGAATTTATCCTTATGCCAGCCCGTGTACTTTCAGGCTGCTACTTCTTTTTTAGAGTAAGACTTCTAAACATTTGAGATGATCTGTCCCTGTGTCATGGGTTCAGCAGTAGCAGTCATTTCTCCTTCTTGGTAGCTGGTGCTGCATGAGTTAGAGAGGCTTAAACCACGACACCCTGTTTGCTCCTAGTCAGTTATGTAGCTTTAGAAAGAAGCAGAAGTATTGGACATCATCATAGAGATTGTTTATTAACTTCTTACCTCTCAGCCAAAATTTAGTTTAAATTGAGCATTTTCTTATTTTCCATGAAGTGTGCACTTAATCTAGACACTTACTTGGTAACTGCCTTGTATCATTTGACTACTAACATAAATTAATCAACATTCCTGATTTTATAGCTGTTGTGGGTTAGCCTTGGCTATCAGCCAAATGCCCACCCCATTGCTCATTCACTCTCCTCTCCCATGAGAGTGGGACAAAATAGAAGGAAGGTGTGAAGACTCATGAATCAAGATAACAGTTTAATAAGGAAAGCAAAAGTGATGAATACAAGCAAAGGAACAAGAGGAATGCATTTACTACTGCCCGTAGGGGGGGAGATGTTTAGCCACTTCCTGGAAAGCAGGGGTTAGGCATACATAATGGTTGCTTGGGCAGACAAACACTGTAACCACAAACATTCCTCCTTCCTTCTCCTTTCCCTGAGATTTTATTGCTGAGCACAATGTCATAAGGTATGGAATATCTCTTTGGTCAGTTTGAGTCAGCTATCCCAGCTATGTCCACTCCAATCTCTTGCCCACCCCTAGCCTACTCACTGGATCTGGGGGAAAAGAGATAAAGCACTGACACTGTGCCAACACAGTTCAGCAATGGCTGAACACTGGCATTATTGTCAGCACTTTTTTAGCCACAAATCCAAAGCACGGCATGATAGGACTGCTATGAAGCTAACTCCATCTCAGCCAGATCCAGTATACTAATATTGACCAAATATTCACAAAGATTAAGAAGGCTGTGTGTTTGTAAAGTACTTCTAATGATGAACCATTTTATGGCAGCTCCTACCAGGTTAGGCTTTTTGCATCAGAGAAGAAGCTTAGCTTGCCAGAGGAAGAGGAAAGTAAGCATTATGCTTATCAATAGATCTTACTTATTTTCTTCTCCTTCCTTATTAATGAGATTCATGTGTCACCTGACCAATTAAAAACAAGGATACATTTGAGAATACAATTTATTTAGTAAATAATATATTTAGTTGTTACAAACATGACAGTCTTGAAAAGTAAAAAGAAATGAGATAGGATAGGCCTTATGCACTGGCTTATTAGTAACAGCTTTCCCATTCATCCTGGAAATGCTAAAGGATTTTTTAGTATGTAATGTGCATTTGCTGTGATATTGTATTCTAGTTGAAATATGTTAGATTTGAAAGATGAGAATTGGATGTTTGTCATTTGTTTGTTTTTTAACATAACTACTATATACTATTTGTAGTCTAGAAAGTAGCTATGTCAGTGCGTAGTATAAGATGCATATGATAAGGGAAGCAGTAAGGAGCCTCTCAAAAGGTTCATATTCAGAATATCCCATATTTAAAAATACAAACTTTGTAGTACCCATGCAAATCTGAGACAGAGTGTGTCTGCATGTGTTGATCTAAAGACTACAGCTAAGTATACATCATAGAATACCGCTGTTTCATCTCATAAAGTTGTAGAGCAGCAACTACAAAATCAAGATTTGAAATTGGGGTCTTATGGAGTGCAGATGTTCCTCTTGTGTTGTGTTAGTGGTTCAAACAACCAATCGAAGGACTTCAGCAAATATCATATTAAGTGGATGAGAAGCCAGTCTGCTCTGCCCATCTGGATAGTCTTTCTTGTTCCACATTGTATGGGCATGCCCTACTTTTCAGGAAATGCTGTGCTAGTCTTGATAACCTAATATTCTTCAGAAATAGTGATTTGACATGTTTCCAATTTTAGAGTATTTAAGCAAATAAAGGGTACTTGAACATGTTTGTAAATTGGGCCAAATGTGGTTTTATGCTATTTCTATCAATGGAATAAACATTTTCAGATACAGAGGTCTTGATTTGTAGGTCCTACACAAAGTAATGAATTTGTTTCAAAGGGCAATAATAAAACCTTTCTAAGAATTTTATCAAATTGTGGAGAGAGAAGAAAAAAAAAATACTAACAAAACCCCCTCAAGCAAACAAACAAACAAAAATATGCAAGCAAATCCTTGCATCAGAACTCTTATCACCAAAACTGAAAAATGTAATTGCCTGAAAATTTTCAAAAACCTAGTTCATTAGAGACTACAGTTTTCAGTGAAAATTAGCTAACTTGAAACATACTGTGGTTGTCAATTTAAACAAAAACAATGTCATCGTAAATTCTAAGCAGGCTATAGAAAAACATATGGTTCAGTAAATACAATAAACCTTCACTGCAGAAATCATGCACATAAACCAGATCTCCATCTGAAGTAGTAACAGAGATTATAAAGGCTGCTCTTGAATAAGTATCCCCCACTTTAATGAAACAAGTTTCAGTTGAAAACTAAAAGATTAAAGAACCACAACAAAAAAGTTTCCCAAAGTCATATCATTTATAACTACAACCAGTTTCCAGATGCAAAAATGCTCAGCTGTTTCTACTATGAGCTCACAATTCAAACCATGTCTCTCACTGATCTTCAGAACCCCTTAAATTAGACTTTTGTGTATAGATCTGCCTACATATTCGAAGTCCAGTCACCTTCACTGGGACTGGTCATATGTCGAGGACGTCAGTATACAACAATTTGCAGCATCAAGGCCTCATTTTTCTTCTCAAATTTGTATCTCTAAAATCTGTTCTCATCTTTTGTATCTGATATGCATAAAGACTAACAAAATACATTAAACAACAGCATTATAAACCTTTTAATTTTATGATAGTAAAATAAAACATTTGACATGCTTTTAAAACTCCAGTAGGAAAAGGTAAACAAACAAAAACCCCAAACCTGAGCTGAATTGAGACCTGCATATTATTTGGTTTGAAATCAAAGGGAACTTAATGCTGACTGCAACAACAGTGTCATAATTTATCTTCATATCCAGAAGCAAGTGAAAGAGAACATATAATTGGTTGTGTAGAGTAAGTAAAATAGTCCTTTCTGGATAAACAGGACTTCCCAAGTTGAGGAAGTGTTAGGGGAGAAGCCACTGCCTGAGCATTCACCTGAAACTTTAACAGCTAGGACTGGAGTCCCTTTGCAGCAGGTGGCTCTAATGAATCGATGGGTGCCGCTTTCAAATCCTCACTCTCGCACACACTCACTCTTGGGCATGCTTTCTCCTCCTTTAGGCTTGACCCTAGGTTTCCTGTTTCAGATGTTCACTTCCAGGAAAAAAATAATCTAATGATTGAGTGGTACAGCTCAAACTGGGTGCCTCCAGAGAGGCAAAGAAACCCCTGGGCACTTACATCCTTATGATTTATGCACCCATCCCTCATGTGCTCTTCACATGCCTTTTTAGTCCAATGGTGATTTTTGGTCTAGTGTCTTCTAACATCTTTTATTGGATTCTTTCTCCATCTCTGTACAAGCAGACCATTAACTGTTCCTATCTTGTCGAGTTGCAGCTTCAGCTGATGGTTGTAGCCTCCTTACATTCTGGTTTACACTTCTTGTGTACTAGCTCTCCAGCAGAACAAGGGAAACTGAAGTCTTAGAATAAACATTACGAAAACATTAGTGTGTTATCAACATTCTTCTCATACCAAATAGAAAACACAGCACTGTGCCAGCTACTGGGAGAATTACTAAGAAAATTAACTCTATTCCAGCCAAAAGCATATCTAGGTGAAAGTCCACAGGTTATGGCTAAGGCTTCAGGACATCTAGTTACTCATGCAAAGCAAGTAAAGCTAAACAAACAGCATACTAAACCACACAATATTACAAATTTAAGTGACTTATTCTATTTGAAACTTACTTATTTCAACTATACAACTATCTCTGAACAGAATAGCTCTGCCAAACTTTCTGCTCTCTCATGATTTGAACTTCAGAATATTTGACTGCTCACTGCCCTCTACTTAATAACACATCAGTTAACAGCTACTGGTGCAATTGTATAGTTTAGTAAGACGTTATGCTCCTTGGATTAGGAAATGCAAAGGAAAGGGGTACAGGAGAAGAGAGCAAGAGGAACTAGAAAAAGGAGAAAAAGCTCTAAGCTACAGTTATAACACCAAGAATGTTTCTAGGCATGACTAAAATGTTATCAAGTATAAACTTAATTTGAAAATTACAGGAACCACCAGAGCAGTGAGGTTCTGAGAGAACCTTCTAAAAAGTATAACAACATCCAAAATATCCAGAAAGAGTTTATGATGATATGTTAACTGCAGTGATTAGGGACTGGACTTAAAGATCAAAAGAGCTTGTTTAATCTCCCTCCTGCTGTTGCAGAATACAGCATAAAAAGTGCCGTTCTTCAGGATCAGGCATAAGAAAATACGGAATTTGTTACGTTCTGTTGTTTGACATTGCTAAAGATATAAGGTACAACATGCCAAACAGGATCTAACAAAGGCTGAAGAATGCCTATTTAACTTAAAATGATTAGCTGTATGTGTGCATGTATGTCTATTATTATCTATTCATGCTTCAGTATTTCTCTAAATACTTGCTGTTTTCTTTGGTAAAGATGGCTATCTATATACTGACATAGTATTTGGTTTTCATCTACTTCATTTCCATAAAGCATTACCCAATAGATTACTGCTAGTCTCCAAAATGTTAGAATCTCTACTAGGAATTTTACTGTCTCCTTGCCAACCTCCCATAATAAAGAATAGAATTCCTATACTAATTCAATAGTAATGTTAACCCAGTTTGACAAATCTTCATGTCAGCCTCAACTGTGACTGGCCAAAGGCCAAATGTTTGTCAGATAGATTTTGGCAGTGGATTAAAAATGAAATCTATTTCTGTTACACTTTTTTTTTTTTTTTTTTTTTTAGTATCAAGCATACATTTTTCACTACTTTTTGACACAGATTTAAACAACTAAGTGACATTCTGTAGGACTTCTGGATTCCATGAAAGATACCTTCTTTAAAATGTTTTGGCAACCATAAAAAAAAGTTAAAATGTTGATGAATTGAAAATATAAAATTGAATTTAATTCTTGGTTTCTGTTTTTCAGTTTGTGGTCAGGTTAGTAAATGGTCCTTTTGCATTTGGATTTTTGGCACTCTCAAATGATGTTGTAGGTTTGTAAAAGATGCCTGGGTTTCAAAATTTTTCTTTATTTTGTGGTATTAAAATAAGGAGAAACGCTTTCTTTTGAAGATACCCATTTTTACTTTGCTGAAAACTACTTGATTCCTCACTTGGAGTATTGTGTACACTTCTGGTGTCCTCAACCTAAAAAAGACATGGAACTGTTGGAACAAGTCCAAAGAAGGGCCACAAGGATGATCAGGGGACTGGAGCACCTCCCGTATGAAGACAGGCTGAGAAAGTTGGGGCTGTTCAGCCTGGAGAAGAGGAGACTGGGTGGAGACCTCAGAGCAGCCTTCCAGTATTTGAAGGGGGGCTATAAGGATGCTGGGGAGGAACTCTTCATGAGGGTCTGTATTGATAGGACAAGGGGTAATAGGTTGAAACTTAAACAGGGGAAGTTTAGACTGGATATGAGGAAGAAGTTCTTTACTGTAAGGGTGGTGAGGCACTGGAATGGGTTGCCCAGGGAAGTTGTGAATGCTCCAGCGCTGGTGGTGTTCAAGACCAGGTTGGACAAAGCCTTAGGTGACATGGTTTAGTGTGAGGTGTCCCTGCCCCTGGCAGGGGGGTTGGAACTAGATGATCTTAAGGTCCTTTCCAACCCTAACTATTCTATGATTCTGTGATTCAAAGAGGAAATATGCTGCCCCAGTCACAGGAGATTGTTCTTTTTTGCATCAATTTCATGTATCAGATGATGGAGGAAATGCTTTATAAAGTTTCACAAATACACAATTTTACTGCTTGATGACAGGGAAAGAAAAGGAGTGTGACTGTCAGGAATGTTATCTGCACTAAAGAAAATAGCCAACTGATAACTGCCTGAAAATTGGTCAATTAAAGTCGAATGGCCAATGAACAGTTATGGTGGAATGTGTCTCATTTTAGGACGAAGTATAAGCATACAGGAACACTGTCAGTTGAGAAGTTTATTTACTATTGTAGCAGAGATAACTGGAAATTAAATCTGTCACTGAAGTTGCTAAGCCATACAATACAGAAATCTGTCCGCACCACCTAATAAATCATACAAAATAGAATGAAGTTTGAATTTCAAAAATGTTATTGCCTTTGCAGAATGGTTTGAAACTTGTGCTATAGCTAGTTGGCCAACATCCGCTCAATGTGTGAAGGCCGATAGCGACCAGTATCAAAAGCTGTCATTACTTCCAGTATTATTTATTCAAGCCCATATTCTTAGCAATGAAGCAAAGCATATGATTTATGCTGAGCACTTTAATCTCTTATTGATTAAAGTGTTAGGAACACAATTAGAGACATTAATTTTTTTTTTTTTTTTTTTGTAAACTTAGTGGAAATACCAGTAAAGATACAACATCTTTGAGAGGGTAATATAACTTCTTCTAAAAATTGTAATAATTACTTCCCTTAAATTGCATAGTTTCAATTGCTTTGTGAAATTAGTAGTGCTAATGATAAACCAGAATTGCTTTCCCATTTCAAATGTTACGAATTGTGAAAAGCCATTTATTTTGGAGCTTTGCTAGTTTCTTCTGAAAGTTTTGTCAGGTCATTTCCATTCCCCGAGTGTTTTTTTTTTTTGTAATAAATAACATTCTCTAATGGAGACATATTTAGTTGTACGTTTTCCTTCCGGGTCTGTGCTTTACTTCATGCACAATGGCTGATTCAACAGCAGGGGACGGAAGAATCATATTAACCTTTTCAATCAATTTTTAAGAGGTTTTTTTTGCTTGTTTGTTTTCTTTTGCTTGGTTTTTGTTTTGTTTTGTTTTGTTCAACTGTCCATTGAAGTCAGTTGGGAATCTCTCCCATTTAGTGCTAGATCACATTCCCAATATTTCCTTGTGGAAATTTCCAGTGGAAATTCCATATTACAGTTTTTAAAAAGATGATTGAACGTGACAAAGATGTGCCAGAAAATTTGTAAGATAACTCTTTGCCATATAATTTGTAGACTTTTTTTTTTTTTAATTCATTCATGTAAGTTATCAGACTGGGTAACTGGATGCTGCTTTAGATTTAACAGTGTGTCTGGAGTATTTGAAATATATAGGGAAGAAAAATGAGCTTCTGTTACTTAAGGTATGTGAAATAAATGGTACTTAAAAAAATTTGCTTGAATTCAAAGTATTAATACAATAGCTTGAATCTGGGTTTCCCTTCTGTCTTATGGCATCTGCAACCTGAAGACTCATATTAATGCTGCCTAAAGAGACCTGCTTATTCATGGCCTAGCCTTTTGGAATTGAGGGAGTTCAATAGAAGGAAACCAGATGAGAAAGACCCTTGATGGCCTTAAAAATAAAAGCAGTCTAAAAAATGCAAGCATTTAATTCAGAGCACTGTGATTCCTTAGACCTGTAATTTTAAAAATGCTCCTGGTCCTGCACTGTTTCTAGGTGGCTCTGGAGAGGGAGCCTCACAGAGGACAGCCAAAGTGGAAGCAGCCAAGCAAACAGATTTTGAAATGACAGGTCTGTCCAGACTGTCTGTGGTCTAATGAAATCTGTATGTTGAGATACTCTGCTTCATCCAGTCTTCTCCAATAAAATATCCACAAATCAACTTTCAGTTAATGTATGTGCCTCTCAGGGGAGGTCATAAATGGGAATATCAGTTGGATTCAGCAGTAGAGTACAAGCAGGCATTTGTGAAGAGAGTGTAGTATTAAATAGTACTTTTAACTTACCTCTTTTTAAGCAGGAATTTTTAAAGGATTTTTTAAAAATGAAATAATTTAAGAAGACAGTAAAAGAGCTGGCTTGCCAAATGTGATTGTACTCTTATAGCTCTAACCATTACTATACCGCAAATAATACCTAACATGCTGAAAGTACATCACTGTACCCAGTAGGTATTTGTTCACATCACAGTTTGGCTCAGTTCAACACACTTAGGAGTCTTTAGTCAAGTGTCATGGTTTAAGTCCAGTCAGCCACGTAGCTCAATTGCTCACTCCCCCTCTCCCCCCTTCTTAACATCAAATATGTTTCTTAAGAACTAAATACTGATATTGAGTACTTGTCGTGGTTTATGCCCAGCTGTAAATTAGAACTACACAGCCATTAGCTCACTCCCCCTCTCCTTCCTCCCCCCTCTCCCAGAGGGGTGGAGAGGAGAATCGAAAGAGTGTAACCCTCACGGGTTGAGATAAGAACAGTCCAGTCACTAAGGTATAACACAAAATCACTGCTGCTACCACCAATAATAATAATGAAAAGGGAAATAACAAGGGAAGAGAATACAACTGCTCACCACCTGCTGACCATTACCCAGCCCAACCAAGCAGTGATCTAGCCCTTCCGGGTAACTGCCCCCAGTTTATATAGTGGGCATGACATGCTGTGGTATGGAATACCTCTTTGGTTAGTTTGGGTCAGGTGTCCTGTCTCTGCTTCCTCCCAGCTTCCCCTCCTGCCTGGCAGAACATGAGACTCAGAAAGTCCTTGCTCAGACTAAACATTTGAGCAGTAACTAAAAGCATCGGTTTTGTCAGCGCTGTTCCCAGGCCCAAAGTCAAAAACACAGCGCTGCACCAGCTACTAAGAAGGAGGAAAAATGACTGCTACTGCTGAACCCAGGACATCAAGAAAGTCCAAGAACTGGAATAGTGAAAGGAATGCTGTTCAGGGCTGTTGCTCAGAGGCAAAGTTGTGTGAGGAAGCTTTTGCAGTGCCTGTCTGTATTGTGCTTGGCTTTGAATAGTGTTGTCAGCCCTTTATTTTCATGAGCACAAAACTCATCCCAAATGTAAAATATATATTATGTGTGAATGTCTAAATTATATTTGATGGACATTTTCTAGTAGATTGCCAGATACTGAAATTCTTATATAGCCTCAGAGAGGGGATCACTTACAATGCAAGGTGCCAGTTATTACAGCTGTTTTTCATGGCATTTCATGGGATTTTCTTTTTTTTTTTTTTTGTTGATGTAGCTCAAGTAGCTCATGTAGTTTTTTACAAGTCTAGCTGGAGCTGTGGAAATTTGCATTAGGAATTAGGTACAATTCAGTATGTAAGTACAACATAGACTTCTACTTTCTCGATATCTGATGTACCTGAAAGAAATTGTTTTCTCTTACCGCTTAAAAAAGAATGCTTTAGAAAGTGCTTCACTAATAGGATATGCCTAAAATTACCTCATCTGTGGGGAAGATTTTCTGCAAAACTAATAATTTTACCAGCTAAATAGTAGGCCCTTAGGGTGACTGATCAGATACATGTGCTATCAGCTATAATAATATCTATAGCCTGATAGCATGATTACTGTAGCTTGAAGAACTAACTTTTTTTGCCAAATATATAAAAATAAGTAGTAAATGCATGACAAGAAACTGATTGGTCCTTGTTGTTTTAAGTAATTATCCTTTGCCTGTCTGAAAATAGAATTGGGGGTTTGTGTGTTTATCAGTAAAAGACAATATTTATGTTGACACTGACTGACAGTATTTCTATTTAGAGTAAAATGTTGTATTCAGCGTCCCTGAAAAGTTCATTGTGACATTTATTCGCACCTAATTAGCACCTCTTAGGATTAATGCATCATTTTATCAAACTAATGCAACCTTTGTGTAAAAAGATGTAAATTCAAGATGATACCAACAGGTATCTGGGTATTTTAATTACTCTGTCTAAACTGAACATGCCACTCCAAATTTATAATGATCAAGCTTTAAACTCTCTCAGGAATTCTTAGGGTATTAATGGGCTATTTTGCTGCTGGATGCTCTCCTTGCTGTTCAGGGTAGTAGCTAGAAAACCTGCTGACCTTGATGGCAGGTAATGTAAGGGAAAAATCTATTTTAACACACTTATGGAGTAAATAATATACCAGATTTAAGCATCTTAGTATAATAATTTAACCGGAGTAAATTGAAGCAAGAATAAATGCTTGTGATATATTTCATCAATTACTTGTTTGCTTAAGGTTGTTTGCGCTGAAACTTTTTATGTAGGTGAGAAAACTGAAAAGAATATTGTTATCAAGTGTGTTACAGAAGTTTAGAATTTTCAGAACTATTGAAATGTACTTCAGGTACGCCTTCAAAGAGCTTTTCAGACTTGCCCTATTGTACTTTTACATCTTGTACGAAGTACTCTCTGTATGAGAGATTCTTCTCACTATCTACTCTATTACTGCCCAGTCCTTGTTACTTGTATCCATAGCATCTTATTGTTTATATGAATAGATTAAGTAACTACATAGATACTACTTTTTCTTCTTCTTCCCAAATGTTATTTCTATGCATGTTTTCATTTTTTCTATCAATTTTCAAATAGCTAAAATCCTTGAGTCCTATTATGAGCCTAGATGTTCCTCATATACATCCAATTTTTATAACAGCTTTTTGTCAATAATATGGTTTGCATAGGCTAAAATTCACAACATACTCATATTCCATAAGCTTTATAAAACATAGGTTTTATAGGTAAAAAGTGTTTTATAGGCAAAGTAAGGTCTGAGTTCCATTGTAAGTAACAGTTCTGTTGAAATCAAGCCAAGACATTGACTCTTGTATCCCCTGGGTCGACTGGTGTTGTGTTCCCTTTCATCACAGGCTATGTGTACGTTAAGAAATAGTTGCAGACCCTACAGCTTTAGAAGGTTAAGATAACTCTTGTTGTTTCAGTCTTCCACTGCTGAATGTCCTTTGTTTGTCTATGAACTTGATTCAACAAACTGTTGGGATTATATTAGTCTCCTTCAGTTTTGTCATTAGCAAAATAAATCACAGTATTTCATGTTCATTCTGATACATGATTGGCTGTTCCAGGACTTCTTGTCATAGCATTTTACTAATAATTTCCCACTGTTTTAAAATTATATTTTGGAAGCTGCATTATACCCTTTCTAGTCCTTTGCCCATAGTCCTAATGGTGTCACAGAACTACAGAATTGTTGAAGTTGGCAAGGATCTCTGGAGATTATCTTGTCCAACCCCCCTGCTCAAAGCAGTATCAGATAGAGCAACTTGCTCAATAACACGTCCAGTCAAGTTTTGTCTATTTCCAGTGATGGAGACTCCACAATGTCTTTGGGCAACTTGTTCCAGAATTCAATCACCCTGATGGAGGGGTAAAAGGAGGGTGGAGTGAGTGGGAGGGAAGGGGAAAAGAAGTCTTTTTCTCATGTTTAAATAGAATTTCCTCTATTGCAGTTTGTTTTCATTGCCTCTTGTTTTCCCATTGGGCATTACTAGGAAAAAAAATCATCAAAATTTATGTACAATAAAACATAAATTGAATTTTCAATACTTGAAGCTGATATCTCAAAAATACAATTAAGAATTCCTGAAATGGAAAAACGGCTTATTTCAAAGGTACTTCTTCAATGCAGTGGGGCAATGAGGAGACAGTTTTAAGAAAAGCAGGCTTTTTCATATAAGACTATGAAATACTTTTTTTTTTGGCATCTTTAGTTCCTGTAAGAAAAGTATTACCATAACCATAAGAGACAGTTTCTTGGAGGATGAAGTGTCCAGAGTTTTGGCATATTTAACAGGGCAGTGACTTATCACATAAGGTATTCTGTGGGCTGCTTTAGTTTGAGCTCATGTACTTGATAAGGTAGAGCTGAAAATAATAGAGAATTTGAGAAGTATCAGGCTACAGAAGGAATATATGATAATACCCACTGAAAAGCAAATGTATCTTCAGCAGTATTTCAATGCATGACCAGTACTATACCTTATTTAACTTTCCTGCTTAGTTTTTCAGATAAGAGGAATTACTTTGCTTATATGTTCTAGGGTCCTGAATATAATATCTTAATAATATGTCCTGAATGACACCTCAAATATCTTTATCAACCTTCAATATACCTACATTTTCAACGTATGAGAGCTAGAAAAATAGAGAGACACATTTTACCTTGTTTTCTAGACAGCTGTTTGTTGGTGCATATATCAGTTCTCTTTAGCAAAGGATGTTTCTCTCATTCCAGTTTGAACGTTCAACCCCTAATTTTTAAACGTCAAGCATATTAAGAACAGACCTCTTGTTCCTTTTTCATACTGTATCACTTGGTCTTAGTATCTGAGATCTGAATGCTATGGAATGTGTTTTTTCTAATTGCTCAGTCTGTGAACAAAACATCTTTAGCACTCTTCAGCTATAATTTTAGACACATTTTTTGAACAGTTTTTATTTCATTTGTGTTTTTGAAGTGCACATTAAAGAGATGTATAGTTAGTAAAAATATGTCATGAAGGCCATTCAGTTAGCCTATCTGATTTTGAGTATCAGATAATAAAAGGTCTATGGCAAAGGAAAGCGTTTCTTCTGGACATGGTTTTCATTTTGTTTAATGGAAAGCGGAAGACAGTAGGTAAATATAGAACAAATACTGAGAGAAACAAGCAGGAAGGGACCAAATTTTGGTTTTTTGTTTTTGTAAGTTCATTTTAAAGCTTTTCAGTTCAGTAGACTTGCTCTGAATTTCCAGTGATGTAACTGAAATCTGAATATATCCCTGGAAATCTGTCTATTCTCTAATGCTTTACATTGTGGCCTACAGATGCTTGTCTTTTAACTGAAACACAAGAAGCACAATTTAATTGCAATTTTATGCACAAAGAGCAATAATTTTCTTCCTGACTGACAGGTTCTAAATGGTTGTCACTTGTAAAGTACATAACTATCACTTTCAGGTAGTTTTCTTTGAGTTATGTGAGCATTGCAGTTTCTTGTGAAAGTTCCACAAAAAAAAGTTATTTGCCTTAAAAAAGAAACAACATGTAGCTCTACCATGGTGAAGAAAGGAACATCAATGTTATATTGCTAAATTCAATTTATTAAGTGAACCAAGTGAGGCGTAGGCCATGCCAAGGAAAGCTTTTCACACCACATACATGCACTTAACATCACCTGAGGTTCACCCCAGTTCCTAGGAGTAAGGATAGTCAAGCTCTGGAAAACATGATGCTCCAATGAATTTAAGAGCCAGGCTCTGGGGTGATGACTTGGTTCCACTTCAAGTAGTTCTCTGCTCTTATGCAGAGTTGGAAATCAGTGTTATAGTGTCCCCTCAGTTTGCCTCTCTAATGCTAATAATCATTATAGGCAAATGTTTGCATGGGACGCCATCCCGTCTTTGATGATATCACTGTATACCTTTCCAGTATTTCAGGAGGTGTTCTCTTTTCCATTGCTCATTCATGGTCTGTATGAAGGCCCACTACTGTCAGTTCTCTTCACATTCTCATGTGTGTGATGGTTTATCAAATTCAGCCCTTTTTTGCTTTGTATCCAGGTCTTGGCCAAGACAAGACCATGCTACTCCTTTGTCAAAACTCAAATATTGTATCAGTGAATTAAGAAGTCATAGGACTGAGAATCATGAAAGAAAATATGAATCAAGCCCAACACAAGAGAACTTGACAAAATCATTATCTTATAACTGCTTCCTTTAATGTCAAAGTTATCAAGGTGACAGTCACACCTTGCCACACATTAGCAAGCATAGATAGCGATGTGAATGATAAGAAGGAATGATGGACATCCTATTGTACACTTCCTTGACAAATAGCTAAAAATATATTCATCCTTGGTGTGTTGCGCAAAACTTCAACATGCTTTAAGATCATGTCTGCAGTTGTCATGAGACACCAGTTCTTTTTGCCATAAACCAACTATCTTGCAGTAAGTTAAATAACTGTATTAAAATACACCATTATGACACAAATGCACCTTTGATAACTTATGTTAGAATAAATTCCTCAGTTCCTTCATGGCCAGCCATAGATGTAATGCCTGACTTGTCTAACAAAACTGTAAGAGGAATACAAAATATGGTGATATCTTCATTAACTTCATGACAATAAGTTTTAATCCTGAAAATGGCTATTAAAAAATGATGTCACACAGTTAATTTTGCAAGAAATTTGACATTGCAATAAAGGGACTTTCCCCTTAGAATTTTTGTAGAATATCTGGAGACGCTGGCATATTCTGGTGCAGCTGGTCTTGAGAACACTGCTGTGGTGAGAAAAAAGCCTATGCTTTGTTTTTAAATATTGTAGTTGGTAGGTTTTTAATTTTTTTCTGGACATACATCTCTCATTGCCTGTGCAGTTCATTCATTTGAGTTGTTGGTCACTAGTAACCCTGTAGGAGAAGAAATGCCTCCAGCCATGAAGGTTTAGGGAGTACCTTTGGTGGGTATTTAATGAATGAGACTGTCACTGCCCTGAAGTTTGGAGAAAGAACAATTGACTAAAGTGATGTAAGGAGTATGATGATAGTGATTCTTGTCTACTGTGGCAATTTTAACCTTGTTGGTTGTTGCTTGTTGTTAATTTAATATTCCAAAGAGATTAATAATATCCACAGGCAAAGTTATACTACTACATTTGTGACATAGTATGATATGATGAGTCAATATAAAGTGAAAGAAAAACAGAACAAATATTACAATTCCTTTCTTGTTTCCCTCAGCATTTTGCTGTACTCCTGATATCTATAACATTAAGATACTAATGGATGTAGTTGGATTTCTTTTACATCTCAAATATAGAAGAAAATTAAGAAAAATAGGATGAGGACAAGAAATTTGTATCTTCAACTATACCCTCTGAACATGGTTGGGACAATGAAGGTTGATGGCAAAATTTTAAGAATAGTTTGTCTTCTGACCAGTATAGCAATAGGAAACATAATGTAAGAATATGTACCAAATATGGCTGTAATGAAACAGTAAAAGAAAAAGGTACACAGAATATAATGCAAGCTTTCATATTCATTCTAATAATCATTGGTCATTTCGGCATTAAACATTAATATGCCTCACCACTTACAAGATTGCTTTTAGAAGATGTTTGGTTATTTTGGGCCTTATGTCTTTTTAATAAGTATGTAATGAAATATATATGTACATTTCTCTTTCAGACTGTGAGTTGGCATTTTTAATGTAATGTGTATGTGAAACACATAATCTGTGTTTGCTTGAAGAGATGAATGGCCTTGAAGCTGTTCACTAGTTTGAATTAAAATCTTGGAGAATATTTGCTTTGTAATTTTAAGTGTTAAACTTTAAAATGGCTTATGTCAGCAGTCAGTGAAAGAACTCAAAGATCCTGGGACAGTCTTAGGGTTTCTATTCCTCAGTAGAAGTACATGCTTTAAAACCTACTGATTGTGGATTTGCTCCTTCGACCTGGTGGTCCAGTGAGGGTTATAATGACATCAGAGGTACAATCTCACAGTGAATTATTGTAACCCAAAGTTACAGTACCCCAAGGGATTGTTTATCTGTTACTCCTCAAACACAAAGCATGCAAAATTTACTCCACCTCTGTAAGGAAAATACAGCCCTCTTGCTTTTAAGATTCTTGCAAACAGTTACTTCCTTTGTGGAATTTTATTTGAGGAGAAGGCATCAAAAGAAAATGAAACAATTATTGCAATACACAGCACAACCTGGAATCAAAATCTGTAGCCATTAAGTATGTCAGTTGTCTTCTTATAAGGATACAGTGATGCCGTTGGCATTACATTTAAGTATAGAAAAGCTAGGATAAAAAGAAACTTAAATGGATCCTCTTAAAAATGAATCTGGAACTGTTTCTTCTTCTAAACTGTCTTGTGATGAGAAATGGGAAGTTCCTTCATGTCAGGCCAGTAGACAATTTTTCTATTCACAGAAGTTTTAAAAGCCCTGTTTTTTCTTGATTGTAAGGAAACTGCTTGTGAGTTGATATTTTATATTTTGTTTTTACATTAAGTAAATAACATATTCTAACTTAGGTAAGCAGAGTAATCCCTCATCTCTGAATGCTTCATATTAACTGACCAAACTTAGATTACAAAAATTTCATCATCATATTTTTCCCATTGTCAGTGGTCTTCTGATAAAATGTAAACAAGGCTTGCAGTGCCACATAGATTTCCCCAAAATAAATGTAAGCATTGTTGTTGAAGCTGTTGTTTTCTGGTTTTATAGTATGTCATCAGAATGACAGCATGATATTTACCTAACTGACACCTAAGTCACTATTCAGCAACAGTATTTTACAGAGCAGCTTGCAGATCCCAAACCTGATTTGTTTGGAAAGTTCTTGCCCTTTTGTATTGTTTGTTTTGGATAGAATTCTTTGCTTTCACACAGGGATGGGATGAATCTGCTTTTGTTCATTGCGCATAAGAGATGCTCATGAAAGATATAACTAATGTTTTAGGTTTGCATGAAAAGGGAGGAAAGAGGTCCTTGGAATAGAACTTCTTCCCCTGTGGCATTCCAGGATCAGGTAATGCAGCAATATAGCTGTACAACATTCCCTTAGTTGGATTTAGAGCCTCTGCCCCCACTTGCTTGTCTAGTGCCCCTTTGAGCTCAAAACAAGCAAACAAAACCCCCCTAGACCGTTAACAGGAATAGCCTCTGAGTCACTAGGCCTGCTAAGCTTCTACTTTACTGCAGCTTTGAAACAGAAAAAGACAAGAAGGTGCTCTATGAAAGACTATTCTTTCAGCCACTCTAGTCAAAGAATAAAAGAAACCTGCTTTTAGCCCAATATAGACTGAAGGAAAGAAAGAGACAATGTCACAGTTAGGATTCTCTCACTAATTGTCCAGAAAGTAAGAAAAACCCAAGACAGTCACAGTTAAAGAGGAAAAAAAAAAAACGCCTCAGGAAGCTAATGAGGAGATAGAGAAATATTTTATAATCATGCTCTCTGAAGAAATCTGTCCCTCTGAAATATCCCAATGTCTCCTGCATTATAAGGGAGAGTCAAGGGACAGCTTCATAGAAGGAAAACTGTTCTGTAATTGTATTTATTGAAAAAATAAATGCATTCCTGTACAGTAGATGATGTTAGACAGGACAACATTTATCATGCCATGATAGTTTGTCTTTTCTACTGAAATTTTAGTTCCCTCCTTATATTTTGAGGGGAAAAATCCACCAATATTACAATATATTACAACTTCCACCATTCTTGCAGTGGCACTTGCTGAATGCACTGGAAGAGAATTTCTGAATAAATGAGAACTCCTAAACGAGTTATATCAACATTTTGCTTTGGGGAAATGAATATAATAAGAGCAATAAAATAGCCTCAGATACACTTTGGGAGGCTTATATCAGCTGTATTCAGTTTTTATACAACACAGAAAACAATCTTCTGTCCAACAACTTCCCCTATTGTCAGTCTGCACTGATGACAGGTACTGCCAGCTGAAATCCTTTCTCTTCTTAGTGTCCTTATCTGGCTCTAGTTCCAGCCAGTCAGGTTACATAGGCTTCTGGATTTATGTAAAGAAAAAAAGGAAAACACAAAGAGTTTCATCAGTCTCAGGAGACTCCTTGAAGATAATGGAGTTCATACAGAATATCAGGCAAGGACGGGAAGGGACAGGTTTTACATAGGTAACATGAGCAAAGAGCTCTCCCAGTTTGCATCAGAAAGGACCAACAGTATCATTACCTAATCGAGGAGTTCATATTTATTTATTTAAAATATCAAACACTTCTAAGGTTTGATCAAAATTCGTGCTTTAGTTACAGCCCTTTTATCTTCCTTCTCTAGGGAAATACTGTCTTCCACATTCAACATTTTAACTAATTGCACGTAGTCTTTTTACTTTAACACCAATAAACATACCTTCAAAACTACAAACTGTTTTCTCAGCAGTTGCATAACAGATTACTACACTAATGCAAAGAAAACTTTGTTATGTAAGTGCATATAAACCTCTGCAGGTTAGCCCAGACAGTTCAATCAGTACTTTGTGGCATCCCTAAAATGCAGTCTGTAAAGAGATGGGAAAAAACACTGGAAAACTGATTAGTAGGCCAGAAAATATAGGGTTTTTTTTCTTGCCTCTCTTTAATTCTAGTCTAGTATAAGTGGGTGAATTTTACTTTATTATAAAATTCCTGCTCTGCTATAGTGGTTATTTAAGTTTAATATCACAGCCTTACTGTTTGATGAAGCCAAAGTGGACAAATTGTTTACTACTGTTTATTCTGAATGCCTTGAAACTTAAAATATTTTTAATTAAAAATATGAAGTCTGACCTATGCAAGTTATCACTGATTTCAGTGATCACAGCATTAGGCCACAGTGCATGTGACCATGAGCATTACATACTTACAAGCACATATGTAGTGGTGATAAATGTGATGGAATAGAGAGCTGTGTGATAAATTGTGTAACCATGTGATACGCCAATTTGTTACATACCTTTGCCTGCTTTACCTGCCCTCTACCCGTTAATTCTTCTCTCCCAGGTCTTCCTCTGGCACTTCAAACCTTGGAGTAGATTCACACATTACAACAAAAAAATGAAACTTCTTTTAGAGTGCGTCTTTCCTCTTTCACTGGAGGTAGGATTTAATCTCGAATTACAACCACCCAGTGTAGGGAAGGGAAAATCAGTTCAGTGACAGCTTGCTTAGATGTAAAAATGTCACGTCTCTAAATGCAGGGATCATTCTTATAATAGATGACACTACTGAGACATATTTTTTTCAATCATAATGGATAAAAATTATTTTTGAAAAGGACTAAAAGGACTACTGGAATGGCCAGCATTCTACAGACAGGAAAATTCCAACTATAATATCAATCAATATATTTTGAAAATTCTTTCAGTTAACGTTTTGAAAGTTTTCTCTAACACACCACAATATTGTGCACTCCATAGCTGTTATGTGTATCAGATTTTGTTGGCAGTTAAAGAATGAATTTTGTAATGGATTTTTGATTTTGTAATGGGGCAACTATTTTGAGCTAGGATATGTGTTCATATTACAGACATCTATATGTGATTTCTCCATAGGAAATATGTAGTTTATGTTAATAAATGAGTGTAAATTGGGAGAATAAACATTATGGTAATTAAGAAATCATAACAATTCATGTGCTTTATAGAAGTAAATAGACATTTGTGAGTGATCTTGCTTAAAATGTATGAGCAGATTCAGAGAGGGGAAAAAACCTTTCCCTGTACTTGAAACCTCTTTTTGGTTTAACTCGTTGTATTTACTACTTTCTCATATTGCCCTTCTGACTCCCGTCTTCAAAGGTAACAAAATTAGACTAGCTGTGTATCACGTTTTCAAAACATTTTTTCACCAACAAACCACTTTAGTGTGGACATTATTCTGTCATTCTGGTTTTGTAAACTATATGAAGTAGGTTTGAGGAGTTTCTAAAAATCCTTGAATATTCTGTCCATCTGAGGTTTGCTCCATTTTAAATCATTATACTCCAAGAGACTTTATGGCTAGAGAGAGCAAAAAAGCAGTTTTTAGTAAATTGTAAGGAGCATAGACTTTACAAGGTAATACATTGATTTGAATGGATAAAACTCTGTGAAAGCTTTTTGCAGTGTACTTAGCACCAGTGCCTTAGTCTGTGAGCATTCTTCCAAAATTAAGTTTGGGTTACTGGGTGGACATTAATCTTTCTAGAAAATGTGACAATTTGTAAAAATAGTAAGTCTATGTATTTTCCATTCTCATGACCATATCTTTAGCTCTATCCCCAGAAACAGATACTGTCTAAAAAATGAGCCAAGTTATAAATACTGATAGATACTTATTTTTTAGGTTTGCCTGACTTTTTGTGATTTTAATTGTTAGATATTAATTTACCTTAACATAATGTTTGTATGTAGCACAGGCACACGCATGCACTGCAGTGGATGTCTACAGAGCAAGAGTTACTTCAAACTTTTTTTGGATAGAAATTCCATATGTTTAAAAAAAAAAGAGAATCAAATTTTGTGGCTTTCCTTCCAATATCAAGGACTTTTTGTTGCACTCTCTGGCCGATCCCACAAAAATAAGAAAAAAATAGCAACTGCAGCTGGACCGAGCTTCCAGATGAATAGCTTAGCCAGCTGCAAATTCATTACTTTGTCTGGTTTCCAGGGTCTTGTGTATGCCTCTGGTTCTTGTGTGTAGAATGTGTTTTAATCCTTTAAACCATTAAAAAATATAGCCGCCAGTATATCAGCTCTGGATAGAGACCTTGTTTATTATGTAAAATAGTTGTTTTGTATTATGTCTTCAATAAAAAGAAAAATTACCTTTGACATGAATAGGATGCTTACCAACCTGATGCAAAAATAATTTGGAGGAATAATAGTATTAAGCATGCCCTGCACAGATGGAATTACAGTGGATGAACTTTAATGTGTCCTGAATTTTGTTAAGTAAATAATTAAAAAGAAAATATATAGTAACAATAAACTGAAAAATCAGGAAGTTATAATCCCAAGCTCTGTGAACCCAGGTGTAACTTCCCGATTCTAACTGAAATCAAAATGTCTTCTTGGTTTGTTTTATCTACATGCAGTGACTTTTGTAGTAATAATGTAGACACGCTTGTATACTTTCTAAGTAAAGAAATCTGTGAATAATATAATTAGTTGACTTTGACCAAGAAGCTCAGAGTGAAGGCCACCAGTAACTGCTTAAGTTATGACTCTGTTATACTCTTGTTTAAAAAGGACACAATGATGCAGCTTATGGGCTGCATGATAGTACCCATAAGCTAATGTTGTATGTCTCTTTGAGTCCAGCAGTCAAGAATGTAGAAGTACGTTGTAAGTGAACTAGAAAAATATTTCTCAGGATTTAATTTTATGGATTTAAAATTCATGGCTTTCATGTTAGTTCAAGCAGATCAGTTATTAGTGTTCAATCTAAGAGAAATAAAGGATAAATTATGATCCACAATGTATTAAAAAATGGACTTTCTCAGCTTCCCATTGTGCAGAATTGATTATCAGCAGAAACTGTGCACCAATGAGGTCAAGAGCATTCACAATCCGGAGCTGTGTTTTTGGGTTTCTCCATGGTATGTTGTGGTGTTCAGACACACTTTCCCCACTCTAGTCTATTACATTAAAGACGAAGAGAGAGGGTGTGCCATATCCTATCCCGAAGTGTATATAACTCCAGAATCTAAATAATTATTTCAAAGCTTTTAATTTAGTATAAGCTACCCAATTAGTTCATGATATCTGTACACAGATTTCTGAATAAGCACTTTGGAATGCTGTAAACTTTGGCAATAAGTTTAATACCATTTGGGGTATCGTGAAACACTGTGGTCGAGATTATTTTAGGAGAGCTGTAAAATCAAAAGAAGGTCAGTTATCATTTCAATGCTTAAGCTTTGAGTTAGACTTATAACTCCCATTATTATTCTCAGATCTGTGAAGTTGAATCCAATATCATCTCATTTGCTGTGCACAGCAAATGAGATGATGGAAGAATGTTCTGATACCCTTGGTTCTTTATTCTCTACTTTTACTTTTATTTTAATCCTATATGAGTAGAAAGAAATCAGGACAAAACAGTAAGTTTTCTTTAACAGTGTTGATGTTGCAGATCGATCTGCTGTTCCAAGCAATTCAGGAATAGTGCTGAAAAAATGCAAGTTATGTTTAATAAAAATTAATGCAAAGTTAGGTATCCTTGTCCTGAAATATTAAATACAGCAAAGCTGAAGGGCTCAACATCTAGTGAACGGACTCTGACTTGTATGTTAAGTTAATGATAGTTCTTGTCTCAAATCTACTTTGCAGTATAAAACAGAAATGATGGTACATTAACTTTGAAGGGAGTAAGATGAAGGTTCTGAAACAGTATGAAATGTTTAATTGCACATGTATCAAAAGCAAATTTAACCATGAAGTCATGGGCCCTGAAGAAATGATTGACAGTTTGAACTGTCACTTCACAAAATACTTGTCAAAGGATTATACCCATACATGCTTAAAGGCTAGAAATAAAGGTTAAGCTCTGCTTAAAATGAAGAAACACCTGTGGAATAAGCACAGGGTTTATTATTGAAAACAGAAGTCGTGGGGTTTTTGCCTTTCTTCTTAGATTCATCTCACTAAAGGAAAAAAATATCTTTTCTGTAAGGATGCAGAGACAATTTTGGTTGAAATAACTTGAAACCTGACTGAGGCACATCTAACAAGGAATTTGTACTGTATGATACAAACAAAATAAAATATCAATCTGTAAAGGTAAGAGCCTATTCTTCATAACAGAATTAAATTTTCTAATAGACCTCACATCAGCTTCAAAAATCGTTGGTACTGCTTTTACCAGAATGTGGGAGATGTGAAAACTTTGTAATTAAGTGAAATATTTACTTTTTTTTTAATCTTTGCATGATACACAGACTTTCTGAGGATGAAAAATATCCTTATTACAAATTTATGTAGGAATGTCCCTGCTGAAACTACAGGTTATTAAGAAATTAATTCTTTCAGAATGCAGGATGGAGTCTATAGAATGGAGTCCTGTTTCTTTTGCTATTTTAGACTACATCATGTACCAGATATGTATGTCTTCCTAAAATATCTTAATAATACACTCAGTGTATACATGACAGATGTAAAGAATGACTAGATTATTGGTATTTTAGCAAATAACTCTGAATTCAGGAGATGTTAAGAAAAAATCACTTTGCTTTCCTGTGTGAAAAGGAAAATTTGTAATCAGGTAATAGAAAACACAACATAGCCTCACACCCATCTTAAAGACCATCGACATTTAAGAGTCCTCCTGACTTTCTCCTCTAAGAAATGTATTTTGTCTGCAGTTCTCCCTTTTCTTCTCGTGCTTTTTTAAAGCCTCTTTCTGATTGACAATAAGTAGTTTGTATTTGTGTTGGCTTTGCATGGTGTTGAATGCGTGGTACCTCTTAAATCCCAATCACTCTTTGTATAATGCACATTTTATAGTCGTATTTCAGTGTTGCACATGACAACAAGCAAATTCAAAATATCCTTTTCTTGTGCATCACTCAGAACTTGGAGCAGACACATGAAGCAGCGGCTGCTTTTACTAATAGGCCAGCTGTAGTATAGATATGGAGAGACTGAAAATAATGTCTGGCTACTTAATTAACCTCCCTACACCATCCAAATTTGAAGTAAAATTAACAAATGATTTAGGTCAGGTGTGCCCTATTAGTCTCCCTTAGTCAGGTCAGGTACAACTGGCTAATTGTGACAAATGCACTTTAATTGCTGTCAATCTAGTTAGATAGCTTTGTGATAAATCAACTTATTTTTTAGACTCAGCACCCATCATTGGCCCTTGGTGTAATCAGGCATTTCTGTTTCTGGTTGAATTTCAGGTTTAAAAAAGCAGCACAGTGGTATTGAGTGATACTACTGGTAACCATTGTGATATCATCAGAGAAAATTATCTTTCTGGTCAATATATGCTGTAAAGTAAACTCTTATAACCTCTTCCTGTTTTTTCAGGCAGGCCCCTGTATCAGGTAGAAAGGGTAGCTGCTGATGTAAGATGCAAACAATACTAAAGAGATGCTTCAAACCAGTCAGACATTGGGGTGCTGGCTTTTCACTCCACACTGCCACTGAAAACGCAAAGGAATAGCTGTACATAGTAGTGGAGATCCAAAGGGAAGTGGGCTGTTGGGAGGCAAGAGCTGCCCAGCATTGCGAATAGCACTCCTGATAGCTTCACCCAGAACCTGTCAGGGAATGGAAATATATGATTAAGATGTGGGTAAAGAGTGAAGAGATTAAATAGGCACATGTAGTAACAGATGTATCTTGTAAGGGAGACCAGTAACAGCAACAGGAATCAATGAATTTGCTATGGGCTGAGAGACTGTTGTGGCCAGTAAGTCTTGCTTCTTAAGTGTTACAGCTGTTTACTGTGGGCTTTCACACTGTGTTTGGCATTTGTTATGATTTTCCTTTATGTAGGAGCTTCATCCTGTTTTCAGAGTTACAGACAAGGATAGAAATTAGATAATTAGATTTTAAATACAGTTTCTTTTTGAAATGATCCTAGATGTGTCACTTTCTCAGCTAAAGGTGCTGTCAGGCTCTTCTGCTGCATACACAAGCAGGTACAGCTAATGTATCAGCAGTATGTTTATACACACACGCATATACGTATACATATATTCCTGGATGGCTTAATTGTCAGGGCTTAGGCAAAGACGTTCGCATTTTTGTTTTGTCCTTGGCATCTGGCAACAGGATCTCTAGCTAGAGCCAGTTTTAGTATCTCTTTTCATCATTCCACAATAGGAAAGGGATAAAGACTGACAAAAGAATACAACAGTATGTGTGAAATTAATTGCTAATTCTGTGATTTGGATACAAGTCAGTGTATTGGTCAATACCTCTGATACTGTTTACTTTCCTTGTGCATATGTCCCTGTAGAGTAACTGTTTGTCATAGGTTCAGCAGTAGCAGTCATTTTCCTCCTCCTTGGTAGCTGGTGCAGTGCTGTGTTTTTGACTTTGGGCCTGGGAACAGTGCTTATAACACCAGTGTTTCGGTTACTGCTTAGTGATGTTTTGGTCTGACCAAGGACTTTCTGAGTCTCATGCTCTGCCAGGGAGGAAGGGGAAGCCGGGAAGAAGCAGAGACAGAACACCTGACCCAACTAGCCAAAGAGGTATTCCATGCCACAGCATGTCATGCCCAGGATGTAAAAACGGAGAGCAGAGACCCAGAAGGGTGGGGGTGCACTCCTTGGTCAGGCTGGGTATAGGTGGTGAGTGATTGTATTCTTTCCTTGTATTTGCCTTGTCATTATTATTATTGGTGGTAGCAGCAGTGATTTGTGTTATACCTTAGTTACTAAACTGTTCTTATCTCAACCTGTGGGAGTTGTATTCTTTCAGTTCTCCTTCCCATCCCCCTGGGAGTGGGGGGAAGAAAGAAGGGGGAGTGAGTGAGCAAAACTGTGTGAGTTATAGAGGCTTAAACTACGACACTGTTCTTCAAAGCTGTCTTTTTAACCTTTAAGTTTGCTTTCTGTTACCACCATTTTGTGCTCTATTCAGGTGCAGCCTGTTGTTGAAGCCAGGGTCTTACTCCTTTTCCTGTTTGGTCTTTGCTTTGTCATCTCAGTCTTAAATATGGAAATCTGAAAATATCTAGTTTTCTTTGTAAAGGCCAAACATAATACTTTACTGGTTTAGTAGTTATGTCATAATTTTATTGGTGACAGAATGATCTTCACATTTCTGCAGAAGCTAAGATGGTAAATGTGAGCACAGAGCTGTTTGTCATGCATGTCTTTTACTGAGAAAATTTCTCTTTTGGTGCTACTTTGAGTACTATATATATATAAATACCCTACAGCAAATAAGCTGAGTGTGAGTAATATTTTATCTCAGCAAATAGAACAAAAATCTAGTTATTACATGGTGAATTTTTTCTGTTGTCTAGAATCAATTAAAAGTATCTTATTGATTTCATCTTTCTTTTGAGTTAATCATGTATTTTTGGTACTTGCATCATCAGGTTTTGACATTAGCTAGTACAGTTATTAGTCACCTATATCTAAATGTTTGGATAGCTGTTAAAAAAGCTTTTGGCACCTCAGAATCTGATAAGCAAGTAGAGTTATGAAATGAATACACCTGAAATAAGGCACTGTTCAGACACTTTAATCTTAAGCTAGCATGCAAGTAATAGGGGTCTTGGTAAATATTTCAAAGTTTAAATTTCTTACAAAGAAAATAAGTAATGTGCTTTGAAGGGTATTGAAGTCTTATTTTGTTTAAGACTTATCCTAATTCTAAAGAAGAACACATTTCATATAATTAGAGAAGAATAGTAAAGAATAAAATTTTTTCTTCCAGTGGTAATTTGTCCCTTGTTACCTACAGCTGATACCTACAGCCTCACATCAATTCCTTTTTTTTTAAAGAAATGTTAGATACGAATTAGTTTGAGGGTTTTATTTACTTACACTTCTATTCCTCCCAAGTGAGTGTAATACTCTGCAGGACTGGGTTTATTGTAACTGTCAGGTTCTAATCTAATTACATAATAAATTAATTTATCCCAAGAGTTGTTAAAATAAAACAAATTTAGAAAGACATTTTTTTGCCTTGAATATTCCATTAAACTTGTCTCCTGGCTTTATTGCTTAAAAATGTCTTTCAAGAAGACAGTTGAAAATGAAACTATCCTTTTTATTTTCACTTAGAATTGAAAACATGTATTCTGTCTCTGAGTGGAGTCTTACTTCAGCAGCTCACAGTGATAGGCTAATACTCTGGAACAGATCACATACTTGAAAATGTCAACCATAATAGAGAAAAGAAACCTCGAAAAAGAGAAGGTTGACCAGAAGTACTATGAGGGGTCTTATGCTTTCCGGGTTCTTCTACAGCAGCCAGACCTGAGGTAGGAGCATTGCACGACTCTTGAAAGTCTGTTCTGTCACTTAGCTGCCATTCATCTGTCATACACCTGCAGATAAACAGTATAATGTTAGTTCTTTTTGCCAGCCTAAGATAACAGTTTTTTATTAACTGGACTCTGCTGGAATGCTTTTCCTTCCTTCTTCCTTAAATTGTTAGAGGATCTAGTCTAAAACTTATTAAACTTTTGCAGCAGGGGATACCACCTGTGTGCCCCTGCTTCTCCTGGCAAAGCCTTTCTTACTCAGCTGTTAAAAAGGTTTGAAAATACACCTTTTTTTTTTTTTTTTTTTTTGCCTCTCATTGCTTGTCATTCAGAGACAAAAGGGAGAAGTTAACTGCAACTTCTGCCATCAAAATTGTAATTTAAAGCACACATTGGTTGCTAAAGCAAATTTTCAAATCTGTATTTTGAGTACTGCTGAGTTTCTTGATAATTAAACCTGCAGTAATACATGAAAATACTTCAAACAACAGTATTAAAACCTCATCTAACTTTTCAGTAAATGGCTTCATTATCTGGTATTAGAAGAAAGTCAGAGTCTGCATTACGGTAAACAACTGTGATTCCTTGGTCCAGCTGGACTCTATTGTGCGTGTGAAAAGGTAGTTTACCAGACAATTTGAGCAGTAGGAAGCCTCCGGGAAGCTGTTCTTTCTTGTGGTGTGACTGTATTGATGTAATAGTATACTGTGTCACATCCTGTTTGCCTCTGAAACAAAACCACTCTGCTTTTGCAAAAGGAACTGGAAGAAGTAGATTCTCACAAATGCCAAATCCATTTACAGTCTAAATGTGTGCTTAACACAGGTTACAAGGTCTAAACTCTTGGCTACAACATGACACTTCAGCCTTGTATCTCTTGAGGACAGATGGTCAGTTAACTGACCTGAACTGAAACTACATTGTGGGGGTCAGACAAGAAGGAAGTTAATCACTGGCGGTTCTTTTGGAGAAAGAAGGATAATACTTGCCTTAATTAGTAACAATTAGAGTTAAGTAAAAATTGACAGTATAGGAGTATGTTTTTTACCCATTAAAATACAAAAATTTAGAAATATTTAGGTAACATGCAGCACTTCCTCATCTTGTTACTAGTGCAACAGTCTGAATATTATTAACCAAATATTGTTATAAGTTCTTATACATTTCACAAAGTATGTACAGGAACTATTATGAAATGAAAATATTTTAGAAATGCTTTACTGTTTGTCAGTGTAATTTACATTACTTAGTTTATATTTATTTCAAAAAGCATGATGCTTTGCTTTCAACAGTCTTGGGTATATATGAGGTCTTTCAGATTTTGGGATGTCTTAAGCGTAAATTTACTCATTTGTCCAATTTCAGACAAATAACATTATTCTCTATCTTCAATGATCATCTAAATCCATGTTTAATAATTGCATTCAAACTAAATAGTCCTTCCTCAGTTAGACAGTACTTGTGTCTGATATTGAATGAATATATGAACAGATAGAGAAGATGTACAATGGTTTCATTGGTGTGGGCATTGACATAATGTAAGATCTGTTTTCTTCCAAGTTCTTATCTGTAATTTGTGAGGCTATAAAAAGCTGTTCTAAATGATCTCAGTAGTGTATAGTTTAACAGTGTCGTGCTTCCCTGACACAAAATTCAGTCTAGATTGAGCATAGGTTATAATATAAATTTAGAGAGAAAAGTTTCAAAATTTTGTGTAATTAAGCTTGCTGAATTTTGTTCTTGCAACTACAAAAATTTTCCTTACCTTCAACACGCAAACGCACACGTAAAAAATAGAATACATGCTATTAACCAAAACAGATGGACAAGAATTAAACAGAATGATTGGATGTGCTTTATCTCTTCCAAACCAAAGCTTTGAATTGGCTTGCCAAACAACTTAATGTTTAGGTTATGTTCAGAAATTAAAATTAAGTTGTGGCCTGCAAAAGGGCTTCTGCTTCAAATAATGTATTTTTTTTTTCTTTCTGTTCTTTATGGGAAAGCAGTTGCACTAAGCTGAAGACATGTTCAGAGCTGCCATTCAGTAATTGCTGTAAAAGCAGCAGAAAACTATTTTGCTAACGTTGTTTATGTTAAGAACCAGAATGCATATGTGAAATAGTGAATATTCTATTTGGATAAAGTAACTCGTGTTATTAGTAGTTCTTGCATACAAATATGGTTTGAATATATGTGTGTTAGGGTAGACAGTGCAGCATGTTGAGTAGATTTTCTCATTTGTCCTCTGTTTTTTTTTTTCTGATGGAACAAATGGTTCCTGAACTGTACCTGGCAGATACCATTCAGTAGGCTAACCACTTCTATCAAGCTGGGGAAACAAGATGCTTTTAGTGATTTTACAGTATGTGCACATAACCTGCTTTTCTGTTAATTAGGGATGGGAAAGGTAATCAGAATTCAAATTTGCTGAAACTCACTGTTGGGACTTCTGCTTAAAAGCCCTAAAACTTCCATACATATATACTGTTCTGCCTTTAAAATGGTTCGCAAGTTTAATCACCAACTACAATTGATTTTGCAGCTCAAATGGGACCAACACATGGCTGTGACTCCTTGTCAGATCTCCCTGTGAACAAAGCCACTGTGGCTGTGAGTTTTAACAGAGTGGAAAAGACCCAAATATGTCTGCAGTAAAAGTCTCTACATTGTCTCTGTCCTAAGAACACTGACTTTTCCAGAAGCGCGCAGAATCCAAACAGTTTGATTGTAAATAAACTGATGTAGTTAGCTCAGTTCCTCAATCTTTGTGGTACGTGGCAATAACAAAATTGTCAGATGTGTTGATCTGATTATAGCAACAAAGTAGATTTCCTGTAACATCTTGTCCTGTGCTTGTTTATTTCCCTTTTTTTTAAGAGGACGGCCTAATGGAAAATGGTACAGACTTTCAGGAATGTACATCTTACTTGAGATATGATGCACTTTGTTGGCTAAAGCCAATGAGCTTTAGTCCATTTGAGGTCATTATTAGTTGTTCCTTGAGTAGTTTACAAAAATAGCTGGAGACATAAACAGTATTTTTCAGTAAGCTGTTAGCAGTTGGCTTGTCTAATATTCTTTATTCTTCCTTTTTTTTTACCCCAAAAGAACAAAAGAGAATACTATTTGGTCAAGCCCTGATAAATCAATAACTTAATGCAGTTAGTTACACTTACTTAGTGCAGTTAATATTAAGAGCTTGTAGGAGTTTCTTTGTATTTACTTCTTTATTCCCCTCTCAGCCATTAAAGAACATTCTCATTTTCCACATGAAAGCCTCAGGAGCAATTTCACAGTGCAGACCCAACAAACTGAACATCACAAGATTAACTGACTATACTACCTTGCATTGCTAGTTTTAGCTATGCCTGTAGGATTTAAATTTGCACTACCCTTCTGAACAACCAAAACCAATTTAACTACATCCCAAATGCTTCATAGAGAAAGTCTGTTCAATTTCTTCCTTTTCTAGATTGCATGTTCAAAGCAATTTCTCCTAAATTAAATGTCATTTGGTTGTATTAGAATAATCAGGACAACTTCAGATTTTAATAAGCAAAGTTATTTTAGACTAAAACTATTGAGATGGGTTAAAAAAACTGCCAACCAATCAAACAACTAACCAAACAAACAAAAATCCCCACAAAACCAACTGCAAGTTTTCAAGGCACAGGGCATAGAGGTTATTGCACTATAAACACAAAATCATAGAATCATAGAACCATAGAATCATAGAATAGTTAGGGTTGGAAAGGACCTTAAGATCATCTAGTTCCAACCCCCCTGCCAGGGGCAGGGACACCTCACACTAAAACATGCCGCCCAAGGCTACGTCCAACCTGGCCTTGAATGCCGCCAGCGATAGAGCATTCACAACTTCCCTGGGCAGCCCATTCCAGTGCCTCACCACCCTTACAGTAAAGAATTTCTTCCTCATATCCAGTCTAAACTTCCCCTGTTTAAGTTTGAACCCGTTACCCCTTGTCCTCTCACTGCAGTCCCTCATGAAGAGTCCCTCCCCAGCATCCCTATAGGCCCCCTTCAGATACTGGAAGGCTGCTCTGAGGTCTCCACGCAGCCTTCTCTTCTCCAGGCTGAACAGCCCCAACTTTCTCAGCCTATCTTCATACAGGAGGTGCTCCAGTCCCCTGATCATCCTCGTGGCTCTCCTCTGGACTTGTTCCAACAGTTCCATGTCCTTTTTATATTGAGGACACCACAGTACTCCAAGTGAGGTCTCACGAGAGCAGAGTAGAGTGGCAGGATCACCTCCCTCGACCTGCTGGTCACGCTCCTTTTGATGCAGCTCAGGATACCATTGGCTTTCTGGGCTGCAAGCGCACACTGCTGGCTCATGTTCATTTTCTCATCGACCAACATCCCCAAGTCCTTCTCCGCAGGGCTGCTCTGAATCTCTTCTCTGCCCAACCTGTAGCTGTGCCTGGGATTGCTCTGACCCATGTGTAGGACCTTGCACTTGGCATGGTTAAACTTCATCAGGTTGGCATCAGCCCACCTCAGAAGCGTGTCAAGGTCCCTCTGGATGGCATTCCTTCGCTCCAGCATATCAACCAAACCACACAGCTTGGTGTCATCCGAAACTTGCTGAGGGTGCACTCAATCCCACTGTCCATGTCACCAACAAAGGTGTTGAACAAGACCGCTCCCCACACCGATCCCTGAGGGACACACTCATTACTGGTCTCCAGCTGGACATTGAGCCATTGAGCACTACTCTTTGTGTGTGGCCATCCAGGCAGTTCTTTATCCACTGAGTGGTCCACCTATCAAATTGATGTCTCTCCAACTTAGAGACAAGGATGTCGTGTGGGACAGTATCGAACACTTTGCACAGGTCCAGGTAGATGACGTCAACTGCTCTACTCCTGTCCATCAGTTCCATAGCCCCATCATAGAAGGCCACCAGATTGGTCAGGCAGGATTTTCCCTTAGTGAAGCCTTGCTGGCTGTCACCAAACACCTTGTTGTTTTTCGTGTACCTTAGCATGCCTTTCAGGAGAATCTGCTCCAAGATTTTCCCAGGCACAGAGGTGAGACTGACTGCTCTGTAATTCCCTGATCATCCACTTTCCCCTTCTTGAAAATGGGGGTTATATTCCCCTTTTTCCAGTCATCAGGAACTTCACCTGACTGCCATGATTTTTCAAATATGATGGACAGTGGCTTAGCAACTTCATTTGGCAGCTCCTTCAGGACCCGCGGATGGATTTCGTCAGGTCCCATGGACTTGCGCATGTTCAGGTTCTTGAGATGGTCTTGAACCAGATCCTCTCCAACAGTGGGCCCAAGGTCTTCATTCACACAATCCCTGCGTCTGCCTTCCAAGACTTGGGTGGTGCGGGCAGGGTGTTTGCCAGAGAAGGCCGAGGCAAAGAAGTCATTAAGATCCTCAGCCTTCTCCAAATCCAGGGTAGCCAGTTTTCCCGATAGCTTCTGGAGAGGTCCCACGTTCTCCCTAGTCTGTCTTTTATTCCCTATGTACCTATAGAATCCCTTCCCGTTATCTTTAACAACCCTAGCCAAGTTTAATTCTAAGTGGGCCTTAGCTTTCCTAACCTGGTCCCTAGCTTCCTGGACAACATCCCAGTATTCTACCCAGGCCGCCTGTCCTTTCTTCCACCTCTTATAAGCCTCTTTTTCCTTCAAATTTTCCTCAGCAGGTCCTTATCCATCCAAGGAGGTCTCCTGGCCCTCCTGCAGCACTTCCTTCTAGGTGGGATGCAACACTCCTGAGCTTGTAGTAGGTGATCCTTGAATATCAACCAACAGTCTTGGGCCCCCCTGCCTTCTAGGCCTATATCCCATGGAACCTTACTAAGCAGGTTCCTGAAGAGGCCAAAGTCTGCTCTCTTGAAGTCCAGGGCAGTGAGCTTGCTGCACGCTCTTCTCACTGTCCTGAGGATCTCGAACTTGGCCATCTCATGATCGCTGCAACCAAGGCTGCCCTGGAGCATCACATTTCCAACCAGCCCTTCCCTGTTGGTGAGCACGAGGTCAAGCATGGCACCTCTCCTTGTCGGCTCCTCTGTTGCTTGCAGAAGGAAGCTGTCTTCCACACAATCGAGGTACCTCCTGGATTGCTTGTGCTGGGCCGTACCATCCCTCCAACAGGTACCAGGGTGGTTGAAGTCCCCCATGAGAACAAGGGCCTGTGAGCGTGAGGCTGTTCCTATCTGTCTGTAGAGTGCTTCATCCACAGATTCCTCTTGATCAGGCGGTCTGCAACCATTCCCCACAGTAATGTCCCCCATCGCTGTCCTACCTTTAACCCTGACCCTCAAACTCTCTATTGACTGCTCACCTGTCTCCAGACAGAGAATTTAAACATTACATGAAAGCATTGAAAACCAAGGGCAGGCTCTGTGTGTCATTGAAAGTGTGGCAACTTTCATCAGATGGTCAAGATGCTTAGAAAATGTTTTCTTTTTTCAGAGAATCATTGATAAGTTGTACTAAATATCAAATGATGATAGAGCAGTTACTCAACCTTCCTAATTTCATCTAATGATTCATAATTACCTTTTTAAAGCACTTGTCCTCATGTCACAATTTCTTAGTCCTGCTCTTTCATTGGAAAAAGTAGTTTTAAATACACCAATATTGCAGACATAATTTTAAACTATATTTTGTTGTTTAAGTAGGACTGAAGTGTTTTGTTCCCTAATGGCCATTTTATTTGTTTCCATGTTTTTCCGTTAATTTATCAATCTCCTTGAACTGCTTTTTTTCGTAACCTGCATCCCGAGGCTTCTTTAAGTTAACAATTGTGACTTCTAACACTACATTTGTTTTTTTGGGTGGTTTTTTTTTCTTTTTTTTTTTTTTTTTTCCTGCTTTGCTACTTTGATACTGACAAGAATCAGTTCGAAAGAATGCCATGAATTCTTCACTAAGGGACTGTGATATTCAGACTCTGGGAATTTAGCCATGAGGGAATCACTGGTGAAATACTCAAAGAGGAAAAGTGTACTGCCTCATTTAAATCCACAAGCACCAGCGCAGACTGCTGAGACATGCAGCTAGAGTGACTGTGACTATGTCATTGTGTTCAGTAAATTCACTGTCTCCTTAAGACTTGAATTCTGTTTGCATTAGGTTATACTTCAAGGGTGATAAACCATGATGGATTGTGGTTTCAAGGCAAAGCTTTCAAAATTTTGTTGTATGTTTATGTATCTGGTACAATGGAAGTAGGGCACGGGTGAGACCAGGGAACAATTTGTGTGCATACGACAGGTATAAGCAGAGAGTGCCTGAGGTTGCTCAGCTGGTGGAAACACTGCATGTTGAAAGAGTCAAATGTATAACTTGCAGGGCATTCCTCAGTATGAAGAACAGTAAAATGTATCAAGACACTAATTCTTTATAAAGCATATTGCCAGAAACTTAATGGTTATCCGATATAATTCAGGATTCACACTTCAATGAATTATGCTTAAATGGCATTTAGAAAGGATACAGTAGTAATCAAAGGATCAAGACGTAATAATCCTACAGCAGTATTTTTACTGACTAAACAGCTTGCTGTAGCTAACTTATTAGTAACCTGATAAGCATGTAGGTAACTAATTGTTGGTACTTAATTATGAAATATAAACATTAGAATTTGTCTCATAGTTATCTTTTAAACTGAGGGGATTTCTTTCATCAGCCTGGGACTAAGTGAAAGGGGAAAAAAATGCTCTATAATCCACTATCTGTATTTGCATATAATTTTATCTGATTTAATCTTGTATTAAACACTGGTGCTGCATATGTTGAAACCTAGTTACTTAGAAACACTTTTTTTGAAAGCTATAGCAAACACACATCAAAGTTGCCCACTTTCCCTAGGCACTTTTTTCTGTTTTTGCAGTCCATTCATATCTTGAATGCTCCTGGTTGTGCCCTCTGTTTGAAACAGGAAACAGTCTTAGTGGGCTGCAGTCCAAGAAGAAGGGTTTTGGCTTATTTATTTTATTTCAGCTGTGATCTCTTATCTAACAAAAGTCTCTGCGTACATGCAGAAATCATAATAATGAAAGCCTGTATGTTATCAGATTGATTGTTAAATGTGACTGCCCCTGACAGCATTAGTTTTCTCTGTCATTTTCCATGGTACTCAGTGTCTGCAAAAGTCTCCCACTTCCTACCACAGGCATTGCAGGTCTGGCAGGTTCTGGTTTGGTTTTAAACAAACACAAATCTTCTTAAAGGAAAGCCCTGAAAGAAACAAGTTTACTCGCACTTTTTCCTTTACATGTGTTTTTTGCTCTTGTTGGTTCAGTTGCATCTCTGTGCTTTACACTGCTACCTGCATTGCTGTCCTGGCAACTGCAGAGGGCCATGACATTAAATACATTTGAGTAATGGCCTGTCTATCCTTCTCTACTAAAGACAATATCAGCTAATATTGGTTTTCTGAACATTTAGCCTTTTCAGAGGCTTAGCAAAATAGCTTCTACTTATTGCCTAAATAGATCTACAACAATAAACCAAAGGAAATTAAGAAAAACGGAAGCAGTGTTTATGTTTAGCAGACAGATTTGGGGTCAAAGGTACTTGGCTGCGCTCACTGCTGGTGTTAGAGCAGTGCACCAGTATTCCAATCTGCTGTCCAGTAAGCTACACTTACCTACATTATTTTTTCTCCAGCATACCTCCACCATCATGGCATGCAAATGCATGATGGTGCAGATTAGGAAACATGAACTGAAGTTTCTGTTTACTTTCACTCCTGTAGCAATCTGAAGTGCATGGACAGGGATAGGAAATGGAATTGGTACACTGGAGTACAGTATGCAAGCATAGGCGTGTGAGCAAAAATGTGAACACCATCTAAATGTTTCTACAAAGATAGTGTCTGGGATGGCAAGATTTAGGCAAAGCTGGGTCAGGTGAAAAGCAAATAGAGCAGGACAGCTGTGTTAGTGCAGATAATTCAGGTTCCTATGACTCTTAAAGGAAATATATTTATGTTTTAAGGTCAATACTGGTTATTATTTAATCTTATTTGAACTTTAGGTGAGACTGTTTTATTCAAGACTCTACTAAAGTCTAATAGCAATACCAGCTATTTATGTATTTATCTAGATAGATATCTGGAATATATACATTCAGATAATTAAGCATCATACCCAATTTTACAAAATGCAATATGTTGAGTCAATTTCCAATGGCGTATCTAAGGAGCAAGTCAATAGAGAATATACTTTCAGGAGCAGACTTGTGCTGTTTGTTTTCCACAGGAGATTCCTGTTTGCGGTTCAGAAGTGCTTAGAGGACTTCAGTTCTTTGTGCTAGTGAAATGGAATAGAGATTGGTCATTAGAGATGTCATCCAAGGTTCATAAAGCATAGCCATAAAATACTAAAACTTCTTCAGTAAAATGTGGAGTATTCTACCACAAATGTTTCCTTATCTGGAAAGTCTGCCTGGTTATTCATTGCAGCCATAAAAATAAACCCTGGATATATTTAACATCTCATTTTTCTTTGCAAATAAATTGAAAATATTTTATATTTTGTACAATAATGTTGACAAATATGTCCATTAAAATACACAACTTATATCCATGACCAGCATAAACTCTTTTATCTTTTATTTCAGTTCAGCTTTACAACACACCTCTCATGTAATTTCACTTTTGAGCTTGATCTCTCAATTCTTGATTTGTATGAAGAATATATTTTTAATAACTCACTGAAGCTGCTGGGCTTTACTGTTGCCCTTCTGATGATACCTGCACAAAGCTCTTGGCTTTCACTATCATACATTTTCCAATACATCCATACATGCTTCTGTAGAAATGTTGTTGGCGGAGCTGGGGAGCAGCCTTTGGGAAAAAACAAACAAACAAACAAACAAACCCACCTCGATTCTTTAAAATATTAAATATTTAGGTTTAGGCTAAACTTTGTTATAAACAAGAACATATTGGTTCTGTCAGTGGGTGAATGATGCAGAACCCATGGAATTTCCTTCACCTCCTTCTTGCTTCAGCCTGTCTGTTAGATACATTTGCAAGAGTTGTCCTTAGCAAGCAAAGATCCTCATCAGCTCAATGAGGAGGTGAGAAGGTCTCACTTCTACTTTATTTGCACAAGTCCATATGGATTGTATGTTTTCATTCTGAACTTGCTCCAATTATCTTTAATAAATACATGCATGTGCAACATGCAAGCTATAAAGATAAATACAATATATGAATGCTGTATATAGTCTTTTAAAAATAGATAAAAATTTCTGTTTATATACAGAGTTTCTATAAAATTGCTCCTGAGCATTTTTTTGAGAAAAAAATGGAGATTTTTTTTGGGGAAAAAAGCTCTGGTCTGTAGTGTTCTCTGCTTCCTGCAACTCAAGGTCCAGCAACGTATGAGTTTGTAAATGTTAGTGAGTTTTGTAAATGTACAAAACCTGGCAATAAAAAATAACTGAGAGATGCAGAACAGCAAATTCATTGGTAATTTTCTCAGACTTCTATAAATCTCAAAGTTTTGATGGATTTTTGAGCTCATATTGTTAAAGCAATACATAATTTTTGTATTAGCACCCCACCACCTACCCCCATTTTTATTCATGCAGGATATTTTGTTGAGATTTTTCTACACAGTATTACAACCAAGTACCTGTTGCCCATACATTGTTGCTCATTCATTGGAGGAGGAGCTACAAGGAATCTGGAGAGGTACTTTTTACAAGGGTATGTAGGGATAGGGCAAGAGGTTATGGCTTTAAACTGAAAGAGGGTAGATTTAAATTACATATCAGGGAGAAATTCTTTACTGTGAGAGTGGTCAGACACTGGCACAGGTTGCCCAGAGAAGCTGTGGCTGCCCCATCCCTGGAAGTGTTCAAGGCCAGTTTGGACGAGGCGTGGAGAAAGGTGTCCCAGCCCATGGCAAGGGTCTTGGAACTGGATGATATTTAAGGTCCTTTCCAACCCAAACCATTCTATGATTATTGGAGAGGTGGAAGTCCTGATAATATTTGTTTGCTTTGCTAAGAATTACCATTTCAAATAGTATTCTGAGAGATCTGTAAGCAATACATATTTATGGAAAACATAAGCAGCTGAAGAGAAAAGAATTACTATTGTTTTGGAAAAGAGTGAAATCAACTTATCAACTCTCTGTGGCTTTTGTGAACTGCATATCCTGTACTGTGGTCAGTAACTTGCTTGTAGGAAACAACAAGTAGTATCCATTAAATTTGGATAACATTATTCTATATAACTGTTCAAGGTTGAAGATATTGACAGTACTGTACTCACCAGTCTTTTTGCAAGCTGGTGTTGGTAAACAGTTACACTGGGATATTTGAGGTGCTGATCTGTTACCACTTATGTATACATAGAATCATAGAATCATAGAATAGTTAGGGTTGGAAAGGACCTTAAGATCATCTAGTTCCAACCCCCCTGCCAGGGGCAGGGACACCTCACACTAAAACATGCCACCCAAGGCTATGTCCAATCCAGCCTTGAACACCGCCAGTGATGGAGCATTCACAACTTCCCTGGGTAGCCCATTCCAGTGCCTCACCACCCTTACAGTAAAGAATTTCTTCCTCATATCAAGTCTAAACTTCCCCTGTTTAAGTTTGAACCCATTACCCCTTGTCCTCTCACTGCAGTCCCTCATGAAGAGTCCCTCCCCAGCATCCCTATAGGCCCCCTTCAGATACTGGAAGGCTGCTATGAGGTCTCCATGCAGCCTTCTCTTCTCCAGGCTGAAAAGCCCCAACTTTCTCAGCTTATCTTCATACGGGAGGTGCTCCAGTCCCCTGATCATCCTTGTGGCCCTGTTACCTTTAGTAGTCTGGTGGTTTTTGTATAATGCCAATTATTTCAAGGCCTAAAATAGTGCCTAGTTAAAGGTTAAAGAGGGTGATTCTGTGGGGCCTAGATCTAGTTTATGCATTTTCCATTATTAGTGCTTGTCACGGTTTAAGCTCAGCCGTAAATCTGCCACGATGTTGTTCACTCCCCCCCCCCCCCCCCCCCCTTCCTCCCCTCACTAGCTGCCCCCAGTTTTTTCATCCTGGGCATGACATGCTGTGGTATGGAATACCCCTTTGGTCAGTTTGGGTCAGGTGTCCTGTCTCTGCTTCCTCCTGTCTTCCCCTCCTCCCTGGCAGAGCATGAGACTCAGAAAGTCCTTGCTCAGACTAACCATTTGAGCAGTAGCTCAAAACATCGGTGTTATCAGCGCTCTTCCCAGGCCAAAAGTCAAAACCATAGCACTGTGCCAGCTACTAAGAAGGAGAAAAAATTACTGCTACTGCTGATCCCAGGACAGTGCTATGTAACTATGCATAATTTTGTTCCATAGTGGAAAATGTGGAATATCAATGGCAGGTGGGGGTGGAAGAGGGTGGGTATTTAATGGACAGCTGAATCAGGCTCATAATTTTTGTTTGAGAAACCACGGACGTTGTTTATGAAGAAACTCCTGTAAGTTTATGTAGTTTCTGTAGGCTTACTGCAAGTTAACTGGGTTTGATTTGTTTTAAAATTTTGAAATTGTGTGGCATGTGTAGGGTGTCTATAGATTGTCTATATATCGTATTCTGGAGAGGTTCCTTGCACCCACACTTCAGGAATGAGATACTCATGTACTACAGCCATATAGAGACCATATAAATAGATGCAGTAGTGTTTGAGTCATTGTGATGAATCAGTTAGCAGGGAAGCAAATCTACTTCCCAGGGAGACACAGTGACATATGAATGTTTGATTCTACTGTAGTTTGCCAAGAGTGTAAATATTTTTATATGGTGATATACAATATTAGATCATTCCCTGGTTGCTTCACCCATGAATTTTTTACAAAGAATGCACAGTTTTCAAGCACTCACACCACATAGTGAGATGAACCCTAGTTTCCATGTTTCAAGTGCTGACACTGCAGTATAAGCAAGTATTTTACGTTGAGAAGTGTCATATGTTGGTCTTGAATATTGGACACATGTGAGAGACACATACCCAATTCCCCTTTCTTTTTTTAATCAAAAACCATTATACCAGCATGTTCCCTCTTCCTGAGAAGTGTTCAAATTCTTATGCATTGTCATATTCCTTTCCAGTTGTATTTTAACTTTCAAGGGTGGATTGCAAAACGTTGAAACGTGGGTGTACTCTCTGCTCCTTTTCTGAATGAAGAGGGTGAAGACAACTGAACTTGAAGACAAGATAAGCATATAATCAGTTTAATAAATCATTTCATTGCCTGATATATTGCTATATGGTAATGCAAAATAATCACATCATGTAGGAGTCATGGCCCCTTAAATTAATGTATTGACTTCTGCAGATGTATGGTCCATTCATGTGTAGAACCATAAGAAAGAACCTAAGCAGCTGTACAAAAGCTTGACAGGAAAATGGGCTTCAGTGTGAATAGAGATAAAGAGCTAGCATGCTTGTTTGATACAGAAGCCCCAGCAAGTGCTAGAATATGCAGTGAATTAAGCTTGGATGGCAAAGGTGTATTGCATGGGAGGAAGGACCCTTCTGGAGTACGTTGGAAGTCCACAGACTTCTGAATCTGTGCCTGTAAACCTTTCTTACCGTTGCTATCTCCACATCATTCTGATTATATGAGCTGTGATTTAATGAGGTACATTTTCTCCTTCTCTTTTTTCCCTATTCCTGAAAAGGATGGGAATTAGTGGAAGTCAGTACGGTCCATTTAGTACAGATTTATGTCCTCTGTCCTTGCAGAAGTAGCAGATGGCATCCCAGGAAGCTTTCTTTTGGGGCACACTTACTAGAGGTCCATGGATGATGAGTTAGCTACCTGATGTGATCTTATCTCATTGTTAATACTTCTTCAGTTGCATCAGAAGTAGCTAAAAAGCTATATAAAGTAAAATAGATGTTCCATTAAGAAATTGCTGTGCTTGCCCCAGGGACATTGAAGGACTGAATGGAAAAGATCATGTCTCTGATACAGATGGGAGGAGAGATATAGATGATTTTATTAAGATGCCATACAGAATATAGAAAAAGTTTGGGGACTGCTGCACTAAAATGAGCTTCCTTTCAGAAACTTAGTGAAAGCAGCTATTTACTGAGGATATCAGTTGCAGCCATCTGGAAATGAGGGTCAAACAGAGCTGATTATTGCCAGCCCAGAATTGTGTTTCTCAATAACTGTGCAGCATTGCTGAGCACCTACTTTTTAACCCTGAAAGACATTTATTAAGTTTGCGCAGACAGTGGACTGATGGAGTCACTTCCTCATTATTAAATGTGCTTTTTTTCTAATCTTGCGTCATCTCAGTGCTTTATTTAAAACTAAAATCAATATTCATGGTGCAGAGGGCTTTTTCCCCCAACTCTTCCACAAATCTCCTAAGTACTCCTTAGTTTTCAAGTACCTTCAGTGCAGACTGTGAGTATAATACATCTACAAGACAGTCTCAGAGATATTGCTTTAAGTTCTTTAAACTCAAAGAAAAAGCCAAGGTTGTCATATTGGTTTTGCATCTTCTCAAAAGGGGCTTTCTGCCTTGTATATGAAAAAAACAGTTACTGACAAATGTTGCTATGCTGCAATGAATGATGTAATAGTAAAAGAACAAAATAAACAATGCTTTTTCTCGATCACTAATGTAATAACTTAGTAGTCATTGTACAATGTTGCTGTCAAGGAATTACAGAGTTAATTGCTGGAGTAATATCTTTAAAATAATATAATGGGATTTTCAGAAGCTAAGTGAGAATAAATGAAAGATGAAGCATAAATTATTTCAATCATATGTGCTGCCCAAAGAATGTTCCATATCAGATGTGTCAGTTTAAACCACGACAACCCTGCACAAAACAGTGAAATAATGTCTTCATGCTAAAGTCAGTAAAATACTCTGTAATATACTTTGCTTTTTGCATTATCCTAAAATTGTAATGCTAAAACCCCTGTTTTTGTTGTCATGTTTTTGGTTTGGTTTTTTTTTTTTTTTTTTTAACAGGAATATGGGAAACAATAAGCTAAAGCCATCTCTGTGAATTCTTTATATGTATGCCTAAACATTAGGGGATGGAATAAGTATTATTTTAAACTGTGTACATTAAGATTAATCACTAAAAGTAAAATGAGAAGGAAATAATGGAATTTCTTAGAGAGAAAATGAAGACTGTTAGGCTTAGAACTCTCTGCAATGAATCAATCAAGATGGAGTTAATAGAAGGATTAAAGGACTGTGATAAGACCACTCTATAGATGACCACAACGGGAAAGGCTGTGGAAAGAAGAAATATTATATGATAAGAAAGCTATGTATAGATAATAACACAGTGATGATAGCTGATAATACTTACGTAATATTAATTTGAAAACCTTTGAGACACCATGGAAATAGTAGCTGTTGCAAATTGCTGCTTCCTCAATCATTTCAGGATCAGCTTAAGCACAACTCTGGCTGTAGCAAAGCTAATGCAAATACCAACCTGAGAAATAAGAAATAGTTGGTACACAAGCATCTCCCTGGGAATTGAACCAATTGCTACCAAATAAGCCAGACATGATTTCAGCAGCTTTTGTTCTAAAAAGAATCTGATTGACATGGGGAATGGATTGAGTCAACCTTAGCACAGAGGATAAAATATTGAGGTAAAGATGGTTATAAAATTGGCCAAGGATTTTGATATGTTGTTTTTATGCACTTATGATAGTTCCACAAACTGGGACAGGGTGGGTCTTTAAGAAGCATTAGATTATAAATGTAACATAATAGTTCTACAGTCAACTTTGATTAAGAAATTAAGTGCTGTATTTGGGGTCTGCTTCAGTGAAGACTTTCTACTTGCTGATTCCCTTACCTTACCCTTAGCTGCTCAATTAATAGCTTCCAGTGGCATCTTCTAACTTCCCAAACAATAATGTAAACTTTATAGAGCTATTAATAAAGTCTATCTTAAAGCTTACACACAATTTTATGATTTTTTTGGTTGAGAATATTAAATGTGGCAAAGGGGACTCATAAGATGGAGAAAAAATTGCTGACATTTCAGAAAAAGAGACAGAAAGATGCCAGACCAGATAAAACAGAGGAAAAGGTGGAGTAAAATAAGAAATAAATGAAAAGGTAGTGGAAGCAGCTGGTCTGGGCTCAGGCAGGAAGGCAGAAAACTTTTTCTTTATACTCCTCTATAAAGCATTTGTGAAGGAAAAATTGCAGAGAAGAGGATAGGGAAGTCCTTGTTAGTCCCCTAGATTTTGTTATTAAAGGAATTTGTGAAGGTTTTGGTGAAAAAAGAAACTGGAGAAATGCAAGGTAGAAGTAAACCATCTGATCAGATGGGTGGAACACTTTTTTTCTAGTGTAAAAAACCAGTACAGATAATATTTTCTAGTACTCTTCCCAAGGCATCTATTATTGAACACTGCTGGAAACAGAATATCTGGCCTATTACAACAGGCTTATTATCTTATAGAAAAGCTCGACATAAAATGTATTGTCAGGAGACAGGACATGTCATGTTAACCCTGAATCTTAAGGCACAACAGGAGAACATTGAAACAGTAGCAATGAATTTATAGAAAAAATACTTGAAGTGCTGTGTACCCAAGAATGTCATTAATATGAAACACTGTCAGCATCACACTAATACATTTTACTATACATTTGTTGTTACTCTTTTTTACTGCAGTTATTTACTGGTAGGCAGGTAGGTTTCTAGCAGCAATCTTTCTTATTACTAGTCACAAAATCAGTATTTTTCTTTTTTTCCAAGTATGTTGGCTTTATTTCAACTTTCTTTTCAAAGAAAGTACTTTAAAAAAAGCAAGTAGCCATTTTTAATCCCATTTTTCAGCTGGGAGAAAGTGAGTCATGAATTAATTCAGTGAACCACAGAATATTCCTTGCAGTGAGTTGTGGAAAAAATCAGGAACAGAACACAGACCTCCTCAAGCTCCATTCTCTTTCCTCTTACCTACTTTGTATGGTTATTTTACAGCTGACTCTGGACGCAGCTTGTAACAAACAGTCCTATTTGGAATATAATGGAGACTTATTTGTGGTATTTAATGATGCAACATGACATGGAAGGGATACTCTTCAAAAAAGATTCATGCCAGTGGTTTGCACCACGTGGGCACAGATGTTCAGCAGAGCGGCAGTGAGATGTTCACCATAGTTTTTAGTTCAGCCTAGCAGATCCCCTCCAAATGTGTAAGCTCCTACAGTTTGTCCATTATGTTCCTGTTTGGCAGAAAGGAGGCTGCTGCTGTGCTAACATTCATCACTAAGTTTTTTACTGTGGGTCTGCAGTTCTTATGTCGACACGCTTATCTGAAATCAGCATGGGGATGTATCACACCTGGGGAGGGCTTTTCTTTGACAAAATGTATTTTCTTCTCCTGTAGTATTATATTCCTTTCTGTCTCTGAAACTAGGTAAGAAATTGGGATAATAGCAAAATACCACAAGTAAGGAAAAAGCTTCAGTTATATAAAGTTATATATTGGGGTTTGAGTTGTTTTTTTTTCCCCCACTCCCCTTATGCAATCAGTTGAAATACAGATTTCAATATGTGATACTGCAGGAGGTCTGATAGCCCATTTCTACCTTCTTTAAGCAGCCAGTCATTTTATTTCAGTGACACATTTTGGTGCATGCCCACAGCAGCAGTGTGGTAGGGAATATTTTTGTTTGCTGGGGATGGGGTGGAGGTGGTATTGCTTTTTTGGACAGGGGAGAGATTTGAGTATTATGCAAGTTTTTCATTATAATTTCTATATCACCAGTTGTGACAGATTAGAAAATGCTGGAAAATAGGATAGCTGGTTTTGTATGTAGAGCGCAGACGCTGAAAGCACTTCTGCTGATGAAAAGCGATTTTTGCATATCTCTTGAATCTTTGTACTCCTTTCAGTAGGAATGACATTTGTAAAAGACTGGATCAAATTTTCAGGCATGCTGAATATCTACTGTCTGTTAACTTCAAGTTATCTTGGGGCTGTTCAAAAATGCTGAATGTTAGGACCAATGAGGTGTAGGGTTTCTCTTTTCAGTAGCAGTGAAGACAAGATGTCTTTAAATCTTTGTGTTTACTCTATTTACATGTTGTAAAGTCTATAAATGCTCTTACTTTAGTAGACTATTTACATGTAGTAGTACTGAGTTTCACTACTTAAACATTTTTTTAATGCTGTTATGTTTTTCATTTCCTTTTCTGAAATGTCAGATGACCATTTCAATTCTTAAATGAAGTTGAACTCATGGCACAAGTAAACTAATCTGTAACCTCAGAAAGAGTGGCAGCATCCATACTGCAAGCACTATAAGTTCTAGCAATTAATAATGTATAATATCTATAATAGTAGGTGCAGAGACTGTAGATATGCTTTATGTATACATAGTAAACAGAAAATCTATATAAAGAAAACATGCAGGGACTTTTGTATTCTGCATTTCATGCTTCCTGAATTTGGTGCAGAATTATTCTCTTTTGAATCAAGCCATAGCATCCAATTTACCATTGTCTCTAAAATTTCTGGTAATGAACAACTGGCAGTGTTAACTTGTCATACAAAACAAAGTGATAACTGATGTATTGTCTGAGCTGAAAGCAGGGCTCAGCAAGAGGTGTGAAGTGTGCTTCTTGCATGTTCTTTCTTAGTCAATGTACTAAGGATAAATATCTGAGTGTTTATACTAATTTTTGGTGCTGTTCAGACATCCATTGCTCTTTCAAATCTGTTTTCAGGAACAATTACAGGAATTGCTATTTTATTCTCCATGTGTTCACATACATCTTAATAATATTAATGTAAATCAAATACAGAGTTAGAGTTTAATGCAACAGACTTCCTTCTTCCTGTTTTGTAAGTTTGAATATGCAATCAGGAAGAAAAAACAATATTGCTTTTGATCGTAAACAGTGTATTAAATATTACAAGAAATACTAAAGGGTGAAGGATTTGAAAACAGAAGCCATTAAAATACATTTGGACAAAATATTAATTTAGCAATTTTGAATTCTGATTAATAACCTTTTTTAAGAGTTCTCAAGTATAAGCTCAATTTACCTCTAGTTAGTATCTGTGAGTCAATTTGTTCTTTTATTTTTTCATCTTGAAATTCAAGTAACCACACCTAAATCTCTTCTGATGTTTCTCTTTTCTGTAGCCATTCAGTGTTATTGATTTCAGTATCAGTATAAAGTAATCATTCTTGGTACATCAGCTGATATGGCACCAAAGGGAGGTGATAAAAGTTTAAGGTAGAAATGTGTTGTCTGCAAACTAATGTGTCATGCAGCTAAGAATACTTAAATTTATATAATTTATATAATAACTGCTGCAATCTCTTTTGGAGAAACACATATTGCGGATGTGAAAACCTTTCTCCTCTTACTGGTTGGGGTTTTTTTATTTACAGCCTTAAAACAGTCTGCACTTCTAAACATGTCCAGGTAGTTCTTACACAATTTTTTGTGGCTCATTTTGTTCCGGCAACTATTGTGTTCAGATAGTTGCTAAGAGTAATTTTATCCAGAAATGATTTTGAAATTACAATGTAAATAGCTATAGAGTTACAGGAGAGAATCTAGCACTTCCATGTAAATCAATTTAAATAAAATAAAAAACCCGGCTACTTGTTAGAAATTATTTGACGATAAGTAGTGTACCAGAGCCTTGAAGTGCATTGCTGAAGATACTAGACTTGTTTGTGTTATTTTCTGCTGATTCAACTTAACATATTCCATTTGGATATATACTGCATTCTGACACAAAAGTTTTCTGCTTAGAATCCTATATTTCTGTGATGAAAGTAAGAAAAAAACACAAAGCAGAAATGTAGCTGGAGAAAACATGAGCATCAACAAACCTTAAGACAGAGATTTAGTCTAGCTAAAATTACGTACTTAAATACACATTTAGGCACCCATGAAAAAGACATCTGCCTTATGCCAAAATGAAATATCATATAGGCAGAAATGTCTTCTATGACCAGGATGTGTAGTCAGAGAATTTTGTATCATGGTGTTTGCTTAAAAATAAAATAAAAGCTCTTGGTGAAAATCAGTCTGTTTCTCCCATCTATAATGGTGCTGTGCAACTTTGCAGTGCAACTAAATTTTACTTAGTTTGTGGGTATTTGAATCAGCAGGCAAAGGGAGCTGTGGTGAGTATTATAACATTTTATTATTGATGTATCAGTTTGAAAGACAGTGAGAAATGTAGCTGAGGAAAGTTAAATTAGTGAAAAGCCACTATATGTCTTCTAAGACTGGAATTATTTTGTGGGAAGGAGAAAGAGGCAGTGGAAGAAGTGGCCAAAAATGGCAACTAAAGTGATTGAGAGCTTGGATTTGCCTCTAGATAGGACACAATACAAGGGAAAAAAGTGATAGTGCAGTAAGAAAATTAATTGAGCAGATACGTAGCAGAGGATTGTGCAAACTAATAGTATGACTGATGACTAGATAGACTGTGCTCACGTTTGCGCTTTATGATGTTAAAAGAACATGCTTTAAAAATAAATACACGTTTAAAAATTTATACTTTTTCTGCACGGTAGATAATGAGCTCATGAAACTTGCTGCCACAATGTATAATTAAATTCAAGAGCTTAATGGGTTTGGGTTTTGGTTTGTTTGTCTATACTTTTTTCAGAATGTTATTGTGTATTTTCACCTTAAGATAGCTGGGGGAGAGAGTTGGGAGACATCAGAATGGAAATGAAACAATGCATTCTGCCTGATCTCTTTGAAAACAAACTGCTTTTCTGATCAAGTGTGGAATAATGTATAATAGCGGAAGGACTGCAAGCTGATGTGTTAAGTTAGAAGGTTGAGCAGTAGACATATTGTTTTTTTATTATTTTTTTTCCTTTACACCTGTAGTTACCCTTGTGTTTTTCCACATTAAGAAACTAGAACAAGAAAGGACTCTGCATCAGCTTAGTGTCTAAGAGACACTAAACAGTCAGGAGCTGGCATATGACCAGGACTCCCGTTATTTCTGGGCTAACATCTGTAACTGTTGTTTTCAGACTTCTTTTCTCTCTGATGAGTTTTGCAGCCACTTTAGTGGCCTTAACAGCTCATTCTGTGTAGAGAGGGGCAGCACTATTGAGCAGTGTTAACAGTTTACCTTGCACCATTGTGTCATCTTGATTAGAAACCAGTTGCCTGTGACACAGTGTTTTGTTTTATTTCAAGAGCAGGGTATACACTTTCATGGAATTGGGAGTGGCGTAAGGGTTTTAAAAAAGAGAGAAAAGGTGAGGGCTTGGTGAAGCTGTGCAATTAAGTGGAAAATGTTACACCTGCCTAGCACCGTGGTGATCCTTGGGTAGGACAAGGATCCTTGTATGTCACAATTCTTGTATGTCAAGAATGTCAAATGTCAAAATTCTAGTATGTACCGTGGCTACATAGAATTTGCGTGGGTTTTTTATCTGTATATGGATATATACATAATGTGCGTGTATAGTCTATCAGTGCAGGAGGTGATTGTAGCAAGCATATAGAAAACTGGTGTTTTCATCTGTGCAGTTGGAGCTGGATTCCTAATGCAGGCAGGTAGAAGCATAGAGGTGGCCCTGGCAATCAGTGGTGGACAACAGCTGTTGGGCTTTGGGAAAAGGCTGCAGACCTTCTGCAGTGTTGCTCCTCAGCTGTAGAGTAAGTGCCATTTAATCCCAGCAATTTTGGTGATTGTATTGTCAGTGTCTGTTAAAGGCAGTGGGTGAATGTGCTGATGTGACCACTATAGATTCAAACAAGTGCTTAAACTGTTTTCAAGTGCTTAAACCCTTTCAGCTAATGATGTATTTGTGAGCTTCCTGTTGAAGGGAGTGGGGTATAAGCAACGTGATTTTTCATATACAGTAGCACATTTACAAATGTAAAAAAACCCTTGGGATTGGAGAAATCAAGGCTGTTTATAGGTTTTGGACTATGAGAAAACAGCTTGAATTGGACTATATAGTTTCTATGCCAATATAAATATTTTGGAATAGTCAACCCATTTGAACTCAGTATAATTTGAAGTAGGTTAGATATTCAACTAAATATAGGCATGTGTAATAAGTAATAGCACTCGACTTTCTAAATGATATGCAGAAAATGGATCAGAAAATTCTATTTCATAATGCATAACTGATGTATGTATATATGATTAGAAGGATGAAATTATAGGTATACATTTCAGAAAGTGCTGGGGTAAAAGTAGCCTCCTCTGCCTTAAATACTATTGGGAAACCATGGTCATGCACGATGAAGGAATATCAGATTAGTTCTTTACTAGGACTTGAGGCTGGAGATTCCCATTTTTGCCTTCTCTATTTTCTTGGAAATTGGTAAAGTAACATGAGGCTTCTCCCCTTGGGAGCAGTCTTTTCCCTCTTGGGGATGAACAAAAAGCTAGTTACTTCAAGCATTTCCTGGTACAAGAACAATTTAAGGCAAATCAAAGTGTCTGTCTAGAACACCAGGCAGAATATGGCCAAAAAGCTGTAATCCATTGCCCACTGTCCATGCTAGAGCTGGGCTTATTAATGCTGCAGGAGGGATGGGTGTGAGGAAGGACAGGAGGGGCTGCCTTTCTGTCCCACTCTGCTCAATGTACCCTCTTTTCCAATGATAGAAGGAAAGAGACTGTCCTATTTCCATCCCTTACTTTTCCAGTCCACCGTAGTCTAGCCTCTCTCATAGTTCTTTGTACAGGGAAGCCTTGAGCCAGCTCTGTCCTGGAAGATTTATGATTGTGTTTTTAGACTTTAGATTATCTCTTGATCTGCTGCAGTCCTGAGCAGAGCTCAAGAATTTTGAGCAAAAGAAGGAACATCTGTGCTGTGCTCCTGCACAGCATCTAGAATCTTTCTTTACTATCAGTAGTGTGTCTCTGTACCAGTGCAAGTGCTTTTCTTACAAAGCAAAGAGACTTCATTGACAAGGGAGAGATTCAGTTTGTTTAGCTTTTGCTCTTCTGGACAGTAAATTGGTGTCTGGGTGCATGCTAAGAAATTGCTGTCACAGTGCCAGGAAAGAGGTAATTTGTTTACTGCCAAGTCCAAACTCCAGAGTCTGTAAATACTCCATAGTACTCCATGGGCAGTTGTTCCCATCTTTTTGGTATACTGTGGTGACAATGGTTTCTTGAGTTGGTCATAATGACTTAATCCCTTCCAGAGTATTGTCAGGCTGGCCTGCTCAGGAAGGACAGGAGCAGCAGGAGCTACAAAGTAGCAAGAAATTGACATAAAAGTGAGCTCACTTTTATGTCAGTAGAGCCAAAAGGGGAAAACAAACTAGACTTAGCGCCCTGCACTCCATCACTTCCATGCCATGCTGCCCAAGGGACTCAAACACATGGATTCAAACCTGGCTTGTTACTGCGAATGCATTTTGGATATATCAAAATAGGAACTGATGTTATTTTTCATTTTTGACATATCTTCCTCAACAATGCGTGGAAAGGATTTTGTCTGAAATAATTTGAACCTGGAAATCAGCCCAGTTTCTTTGTGCTGTAGCAGAATTTCTCTTCCTTTTCCACATATAGCTAAGTTGTACCAACGGGGTGAAGTAATGGAGTTTCAGAACTGACATTTTTAGCCAAAAGGTGGACTGGCTTTTTTATGAGCATAAGTAGGCATCACTGTCACCCTGCAGGTACCTGTATAAATGTTTCCTTCTGTCTTTCATCTTTGCTTCCCTCTGTGAACCCTCAGTCTTATTGATTTTAGCTTTGCTTGGGTTCCAATCTGATTCCCAAGTAATATACACTATATCCCTGTTAGCACCATGTTTGGAAGATTAGTATTTTTTGTCTTGGCATTCAGGAGCATCTTCCTCTTTGTAATCCAAGCTGGTACCACTTACTTCTCAAGTGAAAAGAATAAGTACGTGCAGGAACTGTCCCAACAGATAGAAATTGTTATGCAGCTGCCTGTGCAGTCCTTGTCTTTGAGTGCTATTCAGACATGTTCTTTCTCTTGAAACACAACCCAGGAAATTGCTGCTTTGTGGCAAAACTGATAAAGTTGTCCCCAGTGATGAAAGAGTTTAACTGAGGATTTCCTTTTTTCTTTCTCCTGCTATGATTACAGCTGTATTTCTCTTACAGTTTTTGGTTCTTGATAGGATGACACAACGTGACCAATTTGTTCTTTCATGTCATGGAGTGATATGTGAAAACTCTTTTTGGAGTAGAAAGCTGCTTTCCCAGGAGCCAGTGAGAACCCAGTTCAAAGTTGAACAAGCATCTTCATGCAGAGAGAGCACTTGGCAGCCCAGACAGGATGGAGATTTTAATGGTATGTTTAGTGGAAACCATAAGGGAATGTTCTAACAGAGACTATCACTAACAAAATTAAAGATTGATAATTTAATTTTGCTTCCAAAGAAAGATGATGAGAGTTGCATCCTTCCTCTCTGGCATTGGTTGGGAAAAATGCTCTTAATATAAATTATATTCTGGCACTGGAGAAGTGTCCCCAACAGTATTCCTTTCATTTTGTTGATTAGATAGCACCAGTGCACAGAAGTGACAGCTATACCATTAGGGCATGTACGTGGCTAAGGTAAGATAAATAGATCTTTATGTTAACACTGCCTCTTCTGTAATTTCACATAAAGAGTGCACTCAACAAAATGTCTTGTGTCTCTCAGCTCTACAGTGTACATCAGGAGGAGCCTTATAACAGTATGATCAGGATTTTGTTACTGCTGCCAGATTACAAAGAAGCATTTTTAAAAGCAGGTATCCATGCAATGTGTGCACCTGTAGTGATTTACCATAGATGGTTGTGTAGCATTTATCACCTCAAAAACTAATCTGCTAGAGCAGTGAATGTCATTATAGTCATTTCACAGATAATGAATCTGGACTTTGATATAGTACAGTTCAGCTTCAGGAGTCAGTGGCTGATCAGTCACATGGCAGGTTTATGGAGAAGCTGGAAGACACTACTCCCAGAGATAATCCTTCCTTCCAAAACGAGAGCTTTATAAGCAGCAGTTCTTACTGTGTTATTTTGTTAAGGTAGAACTTATTTCAGTGTGGACAAAAAACCCCTTGAGTTGCCAAATGGCAGATCACAAATGAAATTAAAACTTTTTTCTTGTCTTAGAAACAACTTATTGTCCTTGATATTGCAATAATGAGCATATTATAGAGACAGAGATACCAGCCTGTATTTAGAGGGTGAATCACAGCCTGGTTTACTGTGATTTCTGTGTTTTAGTAAAAAGCCAGCTCTATGGGATATATGGGTGTGAGAATTTAATGGAGTTTGATTCTTTTGCTGGGGTTCATGCCTATAGAGGAAAGCTGGAAAATCTGAATTGTGAGTCCTACAAAAACAGAAGAGAAAATTAGCCAGCATTTTAAAATGAAACCTTGCAATTAGCTTTATGGCTTGCTTACATATTCAAGCGCTTGAGATTAGCAAGAGTCTTGAATCTTTCTTGGAAGACAAAGGGTTTCAGATACGGGTTGTATACCAAGATACAGTCATCTACTCACAGTCAGCAAATACATGCCTGACAAATCCCAGTGGGATCACAAACAGGGCAGTCGTGCCATCTCCCATGTCCTATGTGACTCACAGCTATATCTACCAACCCAGCAAAATCTTGCAGCACATTAACTGATCTGTAGGCAGTCACAGCAAATCACAATGTGGATGTTATTGAAGAGCCTGGACAAAAGCACTTGATCAGCTATACTGTTTGTTCTATAGTAATTGCAGTGTCTGAGTCTTTTTCAGGGGTATACACAAATAAAGCACATTACTATAATCCACAGATAACACAGTCATTGTCACAGTATGGACACTTAAACCCCACATTTAAAAAGCTTGGAATCTATAA